>OX419722.1:42505000-45005000 GCA_948474765.1 Patella depressa | reverse complement strand
TTTGCACGGGAACATACTTCGACGTCGTCGGAATAATATGAACACGATCAAAATCGCAATAATCAGAATCACAAAGAAAACAATCACTACAATAATTCCTGTGTCCAGTCCACCAGGGCCACCTGCCAACTGCCGGCACACAAACGCTTCTCCACGAATATCACAAACATTTCCAGCACCACACGGATTATTCAGACACAAAGCCTTACATCCTGTCTCCACGCTTCCGTTAATAGTAATTGCATACTTGTCTGTTTTTCCATCAAATGGTAGCTTTTGTTTGTCAACACGGAACTCTGATATACAACCATCGAAACCTGAAAATCATTGAAAAAAAGTTTAAAATCATGATTGAAATCAGTAGCATTGATATATTTATTTGTGGATATTCAAAACAAGTTAAATCTATTTCTAAGGTAAGAAATAAAGCTACATCTTGTCTAACCTGTGTAAATCCCTGTCTGATGATACTAAGGAATGAATCCCTTATCACCAGCACTGAAGGTATATTTAAGATTTAAGGCACATTACCAGTGATTGTAAAATAAAATTGAGCTACCATAATAAAGTGTGTTGTTGAATTTTTATAAAAACTTTAAAATGGTTATAAACTTACCAATAACTCTTTGTCCAGAAGGAGGAACTACCCTTTCACCACTCAAAGCCATTTCCTTCACATCCATTGAGGAAAAGATGAAACCAGCTCCAAAATCTTTAGGTTCTGATCTTTGTTCATCAACACTTAAAACAAATACGTTATCAATTGATGTAACAGTGATGTTGTGCCATTTGCCATCTGTTAATACAGCATCCATATCTAAAGGATCATTCACAGCTTTTGGTGGTGTCAAAACAAAACGTAACGTTCCCTTTTCAAGCTGAAAAATATTTATAAAATACAAGAAATTAGTTTTACACAGAACTTTTACAAAATTTTTACCAACAGTTGTAGACATTTTCGTGATTGAGTTAGGTATTATGATATTTAAATTGAAATATTCATGACAAGATTGGCACCAACGTTTTGTTTTGTATAAATATAAAGTTTTAGATAATTCGATCATCCAGTGTCACAATGTTACTTGAAAATTATTATTACAATTTCTAGAGATTACCCAAACTACTTACCCATAAAACACATTTAGTATCAACAGTTGTGGCATAGAATATGGCTCCATTTTCTTGAACTGTTCGAAGTCTGATGAATACCTCTGATGTCTTGGTCGCACGTTTTTTACGTCCAGATGAATCAGCCAATAGTTGATCTCTACGATATGTTTCCCGTAGTTTAAAGGTGACTTTTGCATCAGATGCAAAACCAAAGGGTTCCCATTCTGTTAAAATAAAAGAAAAAAGTTATTTAAAATTTATCAACATTTAGAGATCCTATCTTTATAAAATTATCAGTAACCATTGCTTGTGTTTAAAAACTAAAACATATTGAATCAAAAGAATATATTTATTCTGTGACTGTGGTAAATATTGAAAATAGCCATTTCTGTCCTTATTCATATATGAAATGAAGACAGGCCTTATTTTTTTAAAGCCGATGTTTGAACCTACCCGAACTATGCAACCTGGGTTTAAAAAAAAGAAAATTCTAAAATCCTACCTTGTTCACAAGTTTTTCCCATGTAACTGTCAGAACACTGACACCGAGCAGATGCCCATTCATCGATACAGCTTCCGCCATTACCACAATCAGTCGTACTACAGGGACTATCAAATGATCTTCTAGGACAAGAGGCAGAAATTCCTTGATGTTTCGACGCCAGCTCTGTACTGAGAACATCCAGTCCGTTGACGTTAAAACTGTGCATACAGCCAATAAAATCATGGGATAAGATGTCTCGTCCATTACTTAAGATATTTTCAATTTTACTCACACCACCAATACTCAGTAATAACCCTTGTACAAAATGGTTTCTGAAGGAAAAAAAAGAATAACATTTTACTTTTTATATCAAATTTTCAATTTGCTTCATTGAACATAAACACAATAATATTATTAGACATTACCATGAACTACTGTCTGAGCCAAACTGTTTTTGGTATTCAAAATTGGGAGGTTATCCATAAAATGTTGAAACTTGCAAATTGTAATGAATGACTACAATATTTGGACAAAGTTAAAATTTTGTTTCTCAAACGAATATGTATGCATTTTGATGTAATTCTTTCAATTTGAATTACATCACATTGTTCTTGCATCAAACTGTTCTATTTGAATAAAATCAATCAATTTGTTAAAGATCTTCAAAGGTTGTAAGTAGACAAATTCAAAATATGGGTTGACATGCAACACACCATGTGCCTACAGCCAGATATGCCATCCAAGCAGTCATGAGCTAAGATAACATTAAAATCTTGGTATTTAAAAAAGTGATTTATTTTCTCCAATCCCCAAATATTTGACTGTCAGTTCAATGTAACAGCTGTCAAATGTACAAATACTTTAATAATAAATCTATTAGTCAGTTTAGTCGTAATAAACCTTTGAAGTAACATACCACTAGTCAATGGACCGAAACATGCATCAATCATACATTAAATTTTTATGGAATGAATAGGCCTACTTGCAGAACTTTTGAATTACAAATATGTAAATATAATATCATTTAGATAATACTTTAACAGTCATAGTATCGTAAAATTTTATTAATCTTGAAACAATATTTTAATTTCATGATTAGTGCCAATTCTTTGAAGTGATTCATGGGAGTAATTCCCCTTTAATTAATATGGCAATCTTGAATGAATTTATTTATAACAATATTTGTCATGAATAATAAATAGAACTTCCCTGCAAGGTGTGAATCATAGTATTAAGTTTCCAAAGTATTATAATCGATATTTGTCATAGCATTGTTTGATTTAAGTAGTCTACATTGGCTTTTTTTTTAGCTGCTAGAGTTTTACAACAAATTTTGGCAGGAAAATGTTATTGAATACAATGTTGACTGACTTTTTAATTAATGCATAAAGGAAAGGACATCCTATGTTAGCCTATTACAAATAGAGTATTATATCTATCTGATCAAATAATAACAGTAGCCTATAATCTTCAACAATAATTATAGATATATATCTATACTCAAATAAATACAGATACAGCAGTGGACAAACCGTCTGACCCTGAGATAGACTACAACTACCTGTCATGTATCCTAATCAGGCCTGATACAGCTTTGGTTAGCTAAACAAATAGGTGAAAATTATTGCTCGAAACAGGTGAAGCAATAAATGAGAATAATTATAAGTTATATATAATAAAATGAAATATTTGTAGGTCAGTGACAAAATCTATGTTATTACAATTATTTACATAAAATGAAAGTCCTTAATACAAGTATAAAATATCGCACATTTTTGTTATTATAAAAGTTTACATTATTCTGTCAACCATCTGAATTCATAAATTTTTAAATTTAACTTTTCTAATAATCACAAACTCTTTATTTATTGAAAAACATTTAACAAAGAAGACAAAATATAAAAGACCAAATACAAAAGACCAATTTATATCATCAAAGCATTTTCATGTTTAAAAAGAAAAACAAATTCTCTAAACAAAGTAATTTGGTTCTTTAGATCTTCAATTACAGAAATTTTAATGCACAATTATACACTATAATGTAAATGTAGGCCTATTTATGATATGAATAACATAGTTTTACTTGAGGAAATTATATGAACAACTACTGTAATTAAACTGTGTATAATTCAAAATGTTCCAGTCGGCTTATTTACATAATAATATTGTTCTCTCTCTGAAATTCAGAAGCTTCAAAAGTATATTTTTTTTGAAAAGGGTGAACAAAGCAACCTATGAAGTGTGTTTTAATTTCATTAAAGTATATTCATAGCAAATAATAATTGTGATTTTATTTTCTTAGTAACGTTTTTCCAAACAATTTTCTGCTCCACAAATTGAAGCTAAGAAAAACCTGTTATTTACAATGTTCAATTAGATGTTTATTGTCTGTGACAGTTAAATGGCTTCCATCTTTAAAGTAATCATGTTCTTGAATTACCTATAATTCATTCCTTTAGGTGACAAAAAGCCTCCCAAATTTTGTCTGTCATGTCTGATACCACGCTTGACCTAGAGAATATCGTACCTACCACTGGTGTATTTAAACCAAATTACACTTGGTAACATTTTATATTTTAGGGTATGTTTAAATGATTAGTAGGTTTGTGTTTTAATTGAAATAAGGACTGGAGACCCCAAAATAAAGACCTAGTTCATTGCTTATTTATCTCTCTACCCAAACATGTCTATATCACACATTTAAAAACTTATTTAATTCTAATTACTTGTTGTAATAAAATAAGGGAAATCCCTTTCTGCATCTGCATAGTTTATTATCCAATACAACACTGCTATAAGATTCTGTTTTTCAATTTCAATTTATTTTTTTTTATGTATTTCACTGGCAGAAAATTTTAATATATTGAAGATCAGTGTTTAACAGAGCAATAAATAATGTGTCTTCTTTTTCTACTTGAAATTCTAATACAGTTTATGCCAGGGTGGAAGCGTAATGATATATTTATTAGCTCCAACAGGGAAAATAGTGTTGCACAGTACACAAAATGTTTTCCCTTTCTAGAAAGAAAAGAGAGAGAAATTGCCATTTTGGGACTAACAAGTTGTTCAATCTTATTTCAAAAATTCAGTTGCACCTAGGAGATTTTAGTAGTGGGAGGAAACCAGAGGACCTGAATTAAACCCACGTAAAACAGGGAATTGAAACCACACCAGTTGACAATAACAAAAATATGTTGACAAGTGTTAAGTAAGATTTCTCTTTCTGTTAACAATGAATATGATTTACATATTTTGTGTATGGATATGGTATGTGATGTAGTAAGGAAGACCTTATAACCCACAATATAATACCACATGTTTCTACCTGCCTCAATGTTTAAATCATACTTTACACCGTACAATATACAGCACAAATATTTTATATAGACAGAAAAATGGGGTTAACATCCCCTTGACACTATTTTTGTCAAAACCACTAGTTGTTTATCTGGCATTGTAAGAGTAGCGCCCTTAAACTAAAAGAAGTATAACCCCAAAAGCGGTAGTGTAACACTGTTAGGTCTATATATTCCAAATTTCAATCTCGCAACACCCCTTGAGTAGCTGTCACCCCTGAACAGACAACTGACACTAACAAATATATATATAGCTTTGCAGTTGTACTAATAATTTTGGATATATATATATATCAATGTATTCAACATCTATTATTCTGAACTAATGCTGCATTCCTATCAGGGTTAGTGACGAAAGTTATCTTCAGATTCTATTCTACTTTGTGTATTTGAAAATTGATTCCGTATTTCACGTTATTGGAACAATTCCTTAAATCATTTTACACAGAGTACCGTTTTTAGCGAGATATCCGACACAATATTTTAACAATTTGTCTCTTACAAATCATGTGCCATTTTGCAGCCATAATCCTGTCAGTAAATGTCGATTCAAACCAATTTCATTTAGATAATATATTTCGAGTAACATCTATGTATGGTAATAAAAGGTGGATAAAAGGTGGATAAAAGAAGAAAGCAGACAGAACACCCCACTTATTATTAGTTTTACACATAAGAACATAGAGTATCGCTTAATCCTTCCAGTTCAATTTCATCAGGTGCCATATAGTGAAGGTAATTAACGTATCTTTACTACCTATGTCCACATACATGAGATGTCATGTAGAACAGAGTTTATCCAACTTGGATGTCAGTTTGCTTAGTTTGTTTAGTATTAACTAACTCTAATTTTGTTTTTGGTTTCAAATGATGACAGTGGAACACAAAATAACTAAAAACAAAATAACTAAAATTGCAGCATTGGTTCTATCTGTGAGTTTAAAGTTTCTGCAGACAAATACTCCTATCACACAGCAAATTCAAGAGTTATAACAATTTTAGATAGAATTTTATTTCTAATTTTTAATTCAAATTTAATGTATATTTTGTAGCATTAGGCGTTCTCAGGAATGCATATAATAAAACTATGCCCATCTCTTTTTTGACTTTATGAATGAACTAAGTTTCTAAAAATATTTTCTTAAGAATGAAATAAATCTTATGAACTCTCATGTTTTTGTTGACATTGACATCTTTGTACTCAAATAAAAAAAGAATAAATTTCATCATCAAAATCTGACAGTGAATTAATATACATACATTATTCTTTAATGCTCCTAGAAAAATTCTTACTTCCCTATTAAAGAGGCATTATTACAATCAACAAGATAATAATTTTAATATCATATTTAAATTAACCTTTAACTTTAAACAAATGAATGAAAATTCAAGCACAAACATTCTTTAATTCCTTGAAAACCACTAAAAGAATTTGTGCTACTGATAATATCTCAGCAACAGCCTGGCAGATTTGTCTCAAATTTTGCATACAATATAATTTGATCATGACCGATTAACTTTATAATCAAATCATCAGCCGCAAAATTGTCAATTCGGAAATATATAATATGAACAGAATTCAAAGAAATTGAAATGACATGTACCGTATATCGGCTCTAGCCTATACAGACTGCTGTATTTCTCGAGCTACAGTCATATAGACATTTATGCTGTTTGAAATGAGACATATAGGCATGACCACTGACCAAAGAAATTGATAAAACTGTAAATAAGGAACTCTTGAAGTTGTTTGAAAAACTCTTTAGTATTATTCCTATCAAACAGTAGTATTAATCATAATACTTCACTACATGGGTATACAGACATTAACAACGGTATGTAACAAAATGGTGATAAAGGGATTAAAAGGCCGTTAAAATTTATAGACTAGACTCAAATTATCATGCAGTGGACATATTTATTTATTGTCTTTATCATACACTAATCCTAACATAATAAATGAACATTGTGGGGACAGACACTAGGGGGAAACCCCTTTATGTTTAATTTCTGGTTGATATTTTGAACTTTATATTAATTATGTGCAATAGAAGCACCATGTTTTTTATCAAACCTAAAAAATATATCTTACAAAAAAATTTTACATTTTTGGCAATGTTATGGAAGACTAATGTGAATCCTGTTTCTACAAATCAATACTCGTACGTTTTATATACCACTTTTATATTCCTGTAAATCCTATAGAAACCATTACATATGAATACATTATTAATTTTAAGTACTAACTTTATGACATAGGATTAGGTCCGACAATACTACCTATATGTTTTAATTATGAGCGGAACAATTCTAAATCCGATTTACCTCATTAAACTAATCTATCAATGATCATTAAGAGTAAGACGACAGGCAACGAGACCGGTCTAGTCTTGGATAATTGATCGGATTTTAATTCCCGATCTCCTGGGATTTCTACTACAATATCATTGACAATATATAAGACTGATTTCATCTCGAGATAGCTTGCCTTCAACATGATATTGGACCAATATTATTAAGTTACAAATGAAATGTACCAAAGTTAAAGGGAAAGACAGTTAGACAATTGTTTGAAAGAGATAATCTGAACAAAATTTAGAGTTGTAGTTTTCAAAAACATCATGAACATGTATATGATTCATGAAATCTGTTTCTGGAATAAACAATTCTTGAGACGTTTGGTATAGACACTAAATATACCAGTAGTTAAGCCTAGGAAGGTTTGTGGTGTTTTCACAAGTACAAAAATCAAATTCAGTTATCTTGTTTTGAAGGTCGAATTCCATCTTTATTTAAAGGAAAAAAAATCCATAACGGAAAGCGAATGGGCATCTATTGATAAAATATTCATAACTTACCCAAAATTTAGAGCTTTAGAATCATAGCAGGAAGGATTCTGTCCAACACACTGGTTACAGGATGTAGCTCCCTCATTACAGACCACAACTTTCAATATGGCCACCTGAAATATTCAAATTCATATTTAATTAAAAAATTCGTCAGGATATTATTCCAAAGTCACGCTGTCAAAAGCATCAGGAATAAAAACAAATGTTATGCTCCATTTGCAATTATAAACAAATTAAATGAAATTATGAGTTCTTCCAGATTGTCATCAAATATCAATTTTGTTATTAAATTGATTAAAATAATATTATGGATTAATTTCATCAAATATTTGGTTGAAATGTTGGAATTACAGCGTTTTTATTGTGAGTGAAGAATAAAATCCTCAATTAATGCGATTTTGACAAATAGTATTCAGTGAACTCTCGTCCAACTTGTATAAAATACAGGCCATTTTTAAACTGAGTCAAGTTGATTTAGACTGTTTTTCCGCAAAGTTTTTATCAATGAGGGCAATTAGTATTCGGCAACAAATCCTCTCCACGCAATGCAAGTGGTTTTCAATGAAGAGAGAATACTAAATGAAGGTAATTCACTTTCACAATAAAAGAACGATAATAGACGAATACCCGTTGTTTTCAACCTTGTAAGTTATTGACACAATCTAACCAGGATCCAGTCCTGTAGTTCTTAAAGGTGCACATCTCTTGAGATTATTTAACCTGCTCCTTTTCTCTCCACCAAAATATTTGAAATTTTTATGCTTTAAATTAAATCTGCATGAGTCACATGTTCATTTGGCAAAACGAACTGTATAAACTTGCAAATAATGTTAAGTTTTACAGACAAATTGTTTAAATCAAACAATCATTGTTTTGCTGAATTTTCCGCATTTAGACTTTTATGGCGAGGATGGGAAAAGTCGGCTCATGGACTAACAGTCGACAATTCTTTATTTCGCTTCAATACAGGAATGTTTAGATTTAGCAGTGAAGGCAAACTGGAAGGTGACCTTTGCAGCTGTCCTGCAATGGTATTAATGAATCAGCTAAACCACCAGTAAGGAAACCTAGGGCAAAGCAAGAAGTCCACCTTTGGTGACTCTTTTTGGAAGATGGCACTCTTGGTCTTCCGCAGTGCAAAACTGATACTGTACACAATTTTAGTCGGTGGTCGAGTTGTTTAACAAATGGGCTGTCCATGCAACAGTTGTACATGACAAGGAACGGGGTCGTCTGTCCAGCCTCGATTTTTTCTCCATTAAACAGCACTGCTTTCTGTTGGAAACTATGTTTGATGTGTATTTTGTGTTCTGTTTTGCAGCAGAAGATAAACTGAAGGAAAGCCCAAGGTGGAGTGATTTCTAGCTACGTCACTGCAATCCCCCATTAGTAGTTTTATTACTGTGTTCATACCCCTTCAAATTAAATTCTAAAAGCATGTCTGATAATATTTGCGTACAGGAGTGTAAGCTTGTAGATGTTATTGTGTTGGTATTGACATGACATATAGAGCAGTGCACCTGTTACCTCCACAGTTTATATGTTTTACACCCAGTAGCCCTACACCTAATACCTTCTATGTTGTTTTCAAGAAAAAGAAAGCAAATCCTTCTTAAATATGTACAAAAATTGAATCGTTTAGGAGATGACTAGTCTTTTTATTTCTTAGTTATTAGAACATCATTATTGAAAATTCAAGCACTGATGTAGTTACCGCAAGTATATAGCTCAAGCAGTACAGCTGCTTTAAGTATAAATTTAATACGTTTATTCTTCCACTTTGACTTGGAATTCATGATTCAAAAAATGATCAATGCCTGAACAACCACAAATGGGATAACCCCAAACTGTAATTGTGTCTTTCAACTAACGGTTTACTAGAAGCACACATTTAGACTACAGTAAGCGTCCCAAAGAAACTTTTACACAACAAATGAGTTTGCAGACACAAATGTTAAACTGCACATTTTTTTCTTCAAATTCTGCCTTATACCTACCCTGGCTGTGATAAAATAACACTTAAGTGTTGTAAGGTCAACAATGTTTTTTTTATTTACAATCCACAAGCTGACTGTTGTATCTTGGATCAGTAAATATGTCTAACAAGCTTAATACGCATAAAACAATAATCTGCATGTACAGTGGACTCTGTCAAATCCGACATCGTACGGGATCGTTACAATATGTCGGATGTCACAGAGATCCGGAATACCCAGTTTTGTCAAAACCGGAAATATTGTAACTTCGAAAACCGGAAGTATTATTATAATTTTACTTCGAATCACCAGAACGTTATTCCATTTAAAAATGATAAACTTTTCTGTACATTCGTCTTCAGTTGGGCTTGTGTTTGCTATCACGTGTTCATTGATAATATTCCGTTCTATGTCAAGGTCGTCGTCATACGGTTCAGTGAGATCTGTCGTAGGGTCATAGAATACGATCTATGGTAGGGTGAACAAACAATGGGCTGAAGTGAGCGGACGTTTTATGACCTTGATACTCATCGGCGAAAGCATTCAGCTCAACGTGGAAAAACTAATGTTATTCGGGTTTAATCGGCATGCGCAACGAATGTTTCTAGCAGGTGCTAGGAATATTTGTACGACCGAATTTGTGGGGAAAATTCGTAGATATCCTTGAGTATTTGTCACAATTACTGTCTTAAAAGAGATTATAAAATTGTCATAGTAATCAATAAAGACCTACACGATAGCGAGTTTTAATCTTACCGACAATTGATTGGTGATTGCTTGTTAATCTTTTGTGGCTTCACACCCATCAAGTTTTAATCTAACTAACGGACAATTGATTGGCAAATACTTGACACCTACCGGTTTAAGGCCGGATTATACGGTGACGATTCAATGGAAATTATGTGACGGGACGGCTGATTGATGTCGTAATCCGGAAGATACAGAGTCCGGATTAACCAGAAATTTTTTGGCTGAAGTAATAGGGAAATAAATCGGGACATGAAAATCATGTCGGATGTCACAGAAATCCGGAGTGATCAGACATCGGATGTGACAGAGTCCACTGTATCATTATTGTGTTTCTAAGTATTAAATCTATAAATTCTTTTGTTTTTAAAAACTCAAGATAGTAGTTTCTGCTAAGTAGATAACCCCCTATGTTTCCTGGTTTCGAAGTTAAACAAGACTGGGATATTTTTTCTTTCTAAATTTCTAATTATCCTTGTGTTCCCAGATAAAGACAACTATTTGAATAACTAGTGGAGAGGATTGGCCCCAGGAAAGTAATCATTGAACTAGATTATTCTTAATAAAAGAAAAGTTAATTTATTAATAGATTCAATTTCAAAAGTGGCTGTACCTAAAAAGACAGATATTTCTAAAAAAAAAAGACATCAGATATTAAAACAAGTGTTCAAGTCTACTTACATCTCTGCTAGTTTGTACATCCAGTCTGTACCATTTACCATTTGATACTTTGGTGTTGACTTGCAGTCGAGTTGGGTTCAATGCTCCTAATTTTATTGAGAAACGGACAAATCCTTCTATCACTTCAACTGCCAGAAACCCAACGTCTGTCTGATCCACAATGACAGGGTTAAACAAAATTAATGATTTCTCTTGAACCGTAGAAAAATAAACATGCATATCTACAGATGAATAATCCTGGATTGGCGTAAATTCTAAATAAGATCCTTCAGCAAAGCCAACACTAGATTCATCACATTTGTTACCAAAATATCCAAAGACACAGTCACAGATAAAACCATTGTCAAGGTTCCTGCAAGTACCACCATTTTGGCATGGCATGCTAGCACAATAGTAACTGGATTCACACAGGTTACCATGAAAACCAGACACACATTTACATTCAAATGAACCTTCCAAATTGACACAAGTGCCACCATTTTGACATGGATTGTTTTTGCATTCATCCTTGTCTAACTGACAACTGGGACCATCCCAGCCAATTGTACAATGACACTGTTCCTTTCCATTGATAGTCTGACAGCTTCCACCATTATAGCAATAAGTATCGCCACATGGTCCCATCGGAATCTCACAGAAATCACCAGTGTAAGATGGTGGGCATTCACAGAATGTCTTAAAGTCTGGAACTAGTGATGTCAGAATAAGATGATCTGAATCTTGAATCTGGTAATTTTCTCTCATCAGGATGTTGTACTTGCAAGTACCACCGTTTTTACACATTTCATCATAACATGGACTGTAGGAGGTCTCCTTAATCACCGCACTTGTTGATGTTTCAATGTTGTTCAGATTATTTTTCAGGAAGGTGTCCAAATTTTCCCTTGAAAGATGGCCACCAGTATTATCCATAACTGCTACATAAACCAATAAATCTGTATCCAAGCTCTGTATACTGAACACCAGAACTGATTTGTCACTGCCAAGAAGATTCCTCATTGAATTCATAAATTTGGAATAGATATTTGTCAGAAAGTCTTTCACATTTATTCTTGATAGTCGAATGGCAACAGACTCTCCTAATGTAGAGTTGGTAAATTTAGCAACCTGAACAGTGACATCATAGGTGACTTGTCCATTTAAGCCATCAGAACCTGAGACTGTTATTCGATGAGTTTTAGCTTGTGGATTACTTGATGCATGTAAGTCACACTTTGAAGGGATGGTAAAGCCACTACCACTTTGTATGGAGCAAGAATAATCACCAATCAGATCGTCATCAAGGGGACGAACGTCAGCTATTTTACCTGATGATGGGGTCTTGTCCAGAACATTAAATAGAATTGTTAAGGGTCGTTTCTCTGGTGGACTGTCATTTACGTCTGCTACTGAAATGGTGAAGGATAAAGTTGATGTCCTTCTAGGTTGTCCATTATCTGTGACTTGAACTGGGACGACATAATGATCAACACTTTCTCGATCAATGATGGATCGTGTCTGGACTAGACCATTTTGTTGAATGTCAAAAACTGAATTTGAAGGACTGGACAAGGCTTGGTATCGGTATGGTCCTTGGTTAGGTGCTAAGTCTGGGTCGGTTGTGTGTTGTGATAAGCTGACAACTCTAGTACCATCAATATTTGTTTCGGTAAAATTAACCATCAATGTAAACGGATCAAATATCGGACCATTATCATTTACATCCTGGAGTTCAATCCTCACTTGAGCCGTACCTGAAGATATACAGATCACAGAAAAATCTCTTTAACAAATGATAAATTATGAAAACTATTATAATTGTTGTATCTTAACTTCAGAACTACCATACTGAGATCAGATCTATAATGAACAGATTTTTTAAAACCACTAGAAATTAATACAAACATGCATTTTTTTCCAGAATGTTTATGAATTGTTTGTGTTCTTTACCCAATTAAGAAAAGAGCACATTATCAGCACGTCCCAAACATGAATAAAGAAAAAGAAACTAACCTGTTTGCGGTGGTCGTCCAGAGTCAACAGCACCAACTGTTATATTATAAACTGATGTAGTCTCTCTATCTAGAACACCCTGACCAGTAGTCTTGATCATACCCGACACACGATCCATCCAGAACCATCCACCACTATTTCCTCCAAGAATTGTGTATGTAAATTGACGATTTTCAGGTTGGATATCATAATCAGTTGCATTCACTTTAATAATATTGGTGTCTGCTGCAGAATTTTCTGGAACAAATCCAGTGTAAACATTTTGAGAGAAGACAGGTGGGTCATTGGCATCTTCAATATCTATACGAACTTGACATTGATCTGTATCATCACCAACAACACTTCCACGATTTTTAGCCAGAACATCTAAGATGATCTCAGGCGATGATTCATAATCAGGTCTTCCATTGACGAAGATGATGCCTGTTTTTGAATTAATTCCAAACCCTCTCATGTTACTAGAGCCAATGAGGTAATAGTAAACTACTTTATCAGCACCTGCATCTTCATCTGATGCAAGCACGTAACCAAGGCTAGTATTAACTGGCGCAGATTCACTCACATTAAATGAATATTGTTTTTGGACAAATTTAGGTTTGAACTCATTGACGCTGGTGACATAGATGAAAACTTGGGCGACTGATCTTAAGTTTGAAGAAGAACTTCCAGGGTTAAAGGCTGCTACATATATACTGTAAGTCGTCCTGCTCTCATAGTCCACAGATCCTTGTAAAGATATCATGCCAGTGTTTGCATTAATATCAAACATAGATCTGTCCTGACTGTTGCCTGTTATGGAATACTGAATAACAGCATTGGGAGGAGTATCAATATCAGTAGCTTTAACTTGTAATATTTCCGTTCCATGAGGAGAATTTTCAGCAACTTTCCCGCTAAGAATGTTTTCAGAAAAATGTGGTGGGTTGTCATTAACATCCTGGATGCGCACTGTAAAAATCCTTGAGGTTTCCTTGTACAGAAGTCCCATATCTCGAGCCGTTATGTTCAAGCTGTGAACAAAACTTTTCTCAAAATCAAGCTCCTTTGCAGTGCTGATAACTCCAGATGTTTTGCCAATAGTGAAAAGCTCCTCAGGATCTCCACCCTTGATCATGTATTGTACTTGTCCATTTAGTCCTTGATCATTGTCAGTAGCTCTCACAGTTCCAACTCTCTGTCCAACAGTGACATCCTCTCGTAGTGCTGCGTCAAAGACTCCATTAACAAAAGTAGGAGCATCATTGTTAACATCAGTAACTTGAAGCATAACTGTTGTGGATACTGCCTGGGTGGGCTGACCTTTATCACGAGCTTCAACAAAAAGAGCAAAATATCTGTTTCTTTGACCATTTACAGATGAAGCAACTGATAATTCGCCGGTTTCTCTATTGATATCAAAATAAGATGTTCCATTACCCCCAACTAGAACATAGAATATTTCTGCATTGATTCCAAAGTCTTTAACGTCCTTAGCAATGACTCTGATGATGGGATCACCAATTCTGGCATTTTCAGGAACAGCAGAGGTGTAACTCTTTTCCTCAAAGACAGGAGCATAATTATTTGCATCTATGATGTTAATGATGATTTGAGCTTCAGAAGACATGGCTGGAGTGCCAAAATCTGTGACCACGACATCAAGTAAATGGTGATTGGCTGATGATGGTCCATCTTCTCCATGGATAAAAGTCATTGTGTTAAGAGCAGATATAGTTCCTGTTTCAGCATCCAGGTCAAAAAAAGTTGATGGTCTTTTCAACGAATAGAAGAATTGATTATTAGGTTTGGAGATATCTCGATCTGAGGCTAACAGTTTTCCTACAGGAGAATTAGGTGGCTGTTGTTCATGAAGATCAAATCTCATTGTGCTTTGGGCAATAATTGGTGCATTATCATTTACATCTAGAATCCTCACACTGACATAAGTTTTTACACTGAAAGATTCATCAACAGCTTGAACAATTAGAGAATAGGTATCTTTTTCTTCAGCATCCAATTTTGACCTAATTGTTAAATTTCCACTCACTCTATCAATAGAAAATTTGTTGGTTGTATTCAAAAGTTCGTAATTAGCTACAGCATTCTCCTTAATATCTTTATCTGTGGAAGTTATTTGTATTATTATACTGTTAACGGTCATGTCTTCTGGTATAGAAACTTGGAATTGGTTTGTAAATTTAGGTCGATTATCATTTATATCAAGAACAGTGACTTTCACAGTAGCAGTTGATGTTCTCTTGTTAGGTGAGCCCTAAAAAACAAAATATAACTTTATTAAATACAAAACAATCCCCCAATGATAAAATAAACAAATAATTTTAATTTTTTAAGTTATGCAGAGAAAACTATCTGGTCAACACTCGCATCTTTGACAATGTTAATTTTGTACTTTAGTTATTTATTTATCTATGCTGTGAGGTGCAATGCAAATGAGGAGACGTTTTCAGGGACAAAAGCTTTTCCTAAAACTTTATTTTAAATTCCTACTTTCAAGGGCATACAGGTTCTAGGGCTCTACTCATTACAAATTCTGGCAACTTTATTTTAAATTCCTACTTTCAAGGGCATACAGGTTCTAGGGCTCTACCTGAACAACTCATTACAAATTCTGGCAATGCTACTGACTATTAGGAACTGAGGAGCATTGAAATGTTCTGAAAGAAATTCTCTCTCTCCTAATGCTAGATACCGACTATCAGGATTCGTGCTACATTTGAAATTGTGGATTTACTGTAACGATCCTATTAGATCTCATCATATAGTCAGGTCAGTCAGAGGCAAAAATGTTGATGGTATCTGCACATTTCTGATCACTGCCTCACAACAATCCTACCGTAATACATTGTATGACAGTGGGAACCAGGTATTAGTGATTAAACCCTCAACCAATGAATTTGTCCCAAAAATCAACTTACCATATCTGAAGCCTCAATAACCAAATGAAACAAATCAATGCTCTCTCTGTCAACAATATTATTAGTGGTAATTATGCCTCGGTTGCTATCAATAACAAAAGTGTTGTTCTTGTTTCCACCCGTCAAAGCAAAAACTACATGACCATTTGATGCAGAATCATCATCAGATGCCTCAACTCTTACCAGAGTTGTGCCTTTTCGAACATTTTCACTGATATGCTCTTCATAGAAACTCTGCTTGAATCTTGGTGTGTTGTCATTTACATCCTGGATTCCGATTGGTAGCTGTCTGTAAGATGAGACAGATGGTGTACCACCATCTCTAGCTTCAATCCATAGATTGATTGTTTCAGCTATTTCATAATCAAGATTTCCAGCAACAGTCACACTTCCGTTTTTCATATCGATGGCAAATCCCTGTCCGACATTGCCACCTGCAATATGGTATGTAACAGAACCAGTTCTTGAAGATGTTGCTATGACTGTTGTGAGAAAGAATCCAACAATGGTATTTTCTTGTAATTGCAGATTGTTAGGGAATGGACTAAAAGCAGGTTTCACAGCATTGTTTACTCTCTGTATTCTTACTGCTACTGATACTATTTGGCTTCTGGTGTTTTCACCCTGAAAAATACGAAAATCCTCCATGATCATTTGCACAATAATTCCAGAATATTATACAATACAATTTCAGATGTAGTATATCTAAAGTTACCACCCTTGAGCTTCATAGTTGTATCTGCTGGCAGCGTCAAAGTTCACAGATATATGTTAAGATGCAAAAAGAATTAGAAGAATGGACAAAAGCAGCTGAAACTTGTTAATGTCTAACACTGTCCTGTTTAATTTAACACAGACTTGCTAATCAGATGCGGGGATTTTTCTTGTTAAATTACATGTACAATGAACAAAATTAGTAGTGTGTTATACCTGATCTGTAGCGCGGACACTGAAGATGTAAGTTATGGCATTGCCTGAAAGTCTTTGAGCCGCTGTAATAACACCTGTATTTGTATTGATGTTAAACATGCTGGCATCTTGTCCTTCTAGTCTGTATGTCACCTTACCATTATTACCAATATCTCTGTCCAATGCTGTTACACCCAACACAAATTCACCTGAAAAGAATATCATGCATATATTCTACCAATAACTAGTTATTAATGAATCTTAAAGAAAGTTAACTTTGTTTTTCAAAATCCTCAGATTGAATTTTTCACTATTTAGTATTGGTTTGTTTTTACTGTTATTCATCAATACAATTAAACATCTTTATCTTGCTTAGTCCTAGCTACTAAAAAATAAAGTATTTTTTACATCATTGATTACAAAAGTGCGGCAAATATAATGGGAATTTTATAAATGTAGCATATTGGGCCTAACTGTAGAGCGACTGAAAAAAAACCGACCAGGATCATGACATCACAACCTGGATAAAACAATGAATACATCTTCAAAACTTGTGCCAATGCAGTGCACTTAATATGTCCAATAAATTGAGTTAACATACATATGAATTGTTTACATACCTGCTTCAGTGGCATCTAATATCATCTGTGTATAATTACGATGTTCAAACTGTGGCTCGTTATCGTTGTCGTCGTCAACATATATTATTACTTGACTGGTTACCGTCAGTGGGGGAATTCCCTGATCAGAAGCAATCACTGTTAAATAATACATATCTTCAACCTCTCGATCCAATCTCTCCAATGTAATAATACGTCCAGAATCAGGCAGAATGGTAAATTTGCCGTCGGCAGAGTCTTCAAGGCTGTAACTACATACATAGACATGGATTTAAATCAAAGCATTCTGAAGTCACATATTATCTGTCTGATAAAATAGAAACTGTCTCAAAAATAAAATGGAAAAATAAGCTTTCCAATTTACGTTCTGTATAGCGTGTGTATTAGTATAAATACACATTCAAATTCTACCTAAATCACAAAGAATGATTTCAAATGCATAATTTTATTAATGGAAGCAGGGCCTATTATTTATAAACCCAGCTGGAATTCAAGGGCAAAATCATAATTCAAAATCTTTCATGACATCATTGCCATCAGATGAGACCTTGTAAGCACCATACTCCATGAAAATAAGACATTTGATGCCATGTGTCAAATAGCTATGTGCATTCCACCATGTTAAGTCTTTAATAACTATGAAATTCACTGCATTCAGCATATCAATGAGCATTCCGCTGTAGTTAAACTATTAGTTAGACCAACAGCCATGAAATAAAGTCATCACTGACACTCTAGCATTGCACTTAACCATACTTTAAGATTCTTCTAATTAACGGAAATTAATAAGAGTATTTATATATGGCAATTGGCAATATTATTACAGATGGCAAAAATTCAAGTAAATGATTAGGTGAGGCCATAAAAATTCAGATCTTTTAGTGATTTATAACACTTGAGTGTCCTGAGGATTATTTTCAATTGATTTATTGTTATGCACTTGATAAAGTTAATTTAACTGATCCAAAATCTTGTAAAACATGGTTATAATTTAGTCCATGTATTTATGAAAAATATATTTATATTACTGCACATTAAAATGTTGTTCATCTAGGAAGTAAATGAAATATGTGCTGTAAAGGAACGTGCTTCAGAAATCAAGCTTTTTTTTAAATTTTAAAAATAAATCCGAAAAATGATCTAGCTTACATAATTTGAGCATTGATGCCCTCATCTTCATCTGTACATCGGACTGTTAAAACTTCTGTTTTGGGAGGTAGGTTTTCTGTCACATGACCTGTATAAGGACCGCTACTCTCAAACACTGGTGCATGATCGTTTGCATCTTTAACAAAAACAGTTACCGTACCCGATCCTGTCAAACGTGGGTGACCTGAAGAAAAATAAAATAGATGATGGAAATAGGATAAAATATTGTCTTTAGATTGACAACTGAAACTAAAAGGTGATTTTCTTATCATATTCTCGAGAATAACCATTATATCTCTGTTAAAAAGATTTGAGATTTTGTCACCAAGCTAAGTTTTTATTAATAGAATCTTCATTTCATTTTTCTAAAATACACAATACAGAAAGTAATACAACGGTGACATTTCAGATTCAATTCATGAAATCAGCCCAGAAATAAAGCTCTGTTACTAATCAGTGGATCCCCCAGGTAAGTATTGTATATACTGGCATTGTGAGGTCAAGGGTCACCAGAGTATATCAAGCTATATACCATCTTTATTGTATCCATATGGTGGATCAGGTATCCATGTTCTCATGTGTGAAGTTTATTTATCTATCAACTGAACTATAAACAACCTGCAATAGAACCCTGCTTAACACCTTAACTAGTTTAACATTTTAATAAGCTTCTGTACCACAGATAGACACAATATGGTCAATCTTAGCATAGGTGCCATCTTTCATTATCAGATTTTAATGGAAAATTAATTGACCTTAAATAAAGCTAGATTGGTGTGTCATGCAAATTAACAAACATAAAGTCTGCTGATCAAATTATATCTCCAAAGTTCCAAACATTGTAGTTTTGTTCATAATGGTACAGTTGTTACTGGTTTTCAACATTTAAAATAAAGTTATCATGCATTAAACCAGACTCTAATCTAATTTATTGAATGAAATGGGTACTACATAAAGCACCTCCCCCCCCCCCCGATGATGATGGTGTATCAAGATCATATGCTGTTAATCTAGCTTTAATCTCATTTACTCATATAATGAGGTTCAACAAAGTATTCAATGAAATGTTCCCCTGCCCCCTGATGCCAAAAATTCTCATTTCTAAATACCACAGATAAGCTATAGAGCCGTTAATTCTAATACTAACAGCTAGTAATATTCAAACCATGTCTCTCATACATGGCACATGACTATAACAAGAACGGAAATATTTTTATGGCTTATTTCCAAGATCAAAGCTTATAAAGAGTGAATACTGGTACTTTTAGTCTGTTACTCATCTACTAAAGATCATTCCTATTTAAGCTGGTGTACATTAGAACTTCCAAGAGTCAAGTGGCAATAAAAAAACTTTTTTGTTTGTTCAGAAGTATAGCCTGGTGGTTCCAAGTTATGTAAATGAATAGTATGCATAGAACAATAGGCTCAATGTGCCAAAAAGGGAAGGATATAATGGTATAGATTTTCGAACACTTAAGGCTTCATTGCCTGTATAGCCTACATATTAAATATTTTAAATGTTGACGCTGGACAAGATGTTATAAAATGCTACAATAAATGCCTGAAGAGCAACTTCGCTTGTGAAAAAGTTAGCACAAATTATATAGTTTCATTTCGCCAACATAAATTTTACTTATATATAGTATATATATAGTTGTATTCCTATAACTATGTATGTTTCCAGCACAGTTTATTATATAAGGTTTGCAAAAAATATAATATATAAGGGTTTAATGCATTAAAGTTTCTACTTTTTATTTCATGTTATATAAGGGTTTAATGCATTAAAGTTTCTACTTTTTATTTCATGTTATAATGATAATAGTCGACTACACCACGATACCGCTGGTTCGAGTTATTCAACTTTGTAGTATTCAATGATCAAAACAGTGAGCACCATACTGAGCAGGGTATGCTTAAACTTTCTAAAACATTTGGTAACACTTTCGATAAAGGGAATTGTTCTCACTTGTTGCTGGTTGATGTTGCTCAAATCTTCCATTTGATCCTACATGAAATTAATGGTTGAACGAACTAAGGCCCCATTATATGTGTTATAAAGAAGTCAGCTGCAAAAAAAACTCAAAGATTGACAAGACATCGACCCATAGTCTGGTCAGTAAGCAACAAATCACATGGTTTCAGAAAAAAAGCCATTTGAAATCTTGCATGAAGTTTCCAAGTTAAACTAATGTCTAGTGTACAAGTGTAGGTTCGGTGGTTTAAGTGTAAATGTTTACAGCTTGTGTTTTCATCACTTGACTTCTGGCTATCATCAGACAGCTAAACACTTCTTCATCTAGACCTCAACTACTCTAGCAGATGTCAATTTACAGATATATACCGTTATACCTACTATCAATTCATTCACACTGGCTCTAACTACTCCATAGAATGTACACATTCGTGCCTTAACTATTCTTATAACAGTTCACAGTGGGGGGTTTATTTCATTTTGCAAAAGAAAATTTTAGAACTACAGCTCAAAATAAATCTGTATTTTCTATAAGTTCCTATTATTATAAACATATACTATTAGCATGTTTTATCATTTCTAAAAATATATACAAATCTACCATTAGGTTTAATCAAAATACTAAGATATGGTTAAATTTCTTTGGCAAGACGCTGTAGCCTATAAAAGTTGTTTTGTAATGGAGTCTTTATTTTTGCAACATGCCAAGGTTAAGCCAGTTCTAATGATTACGAGCAAAAAAAAAACTAAACTAAAATATCTCACTATGTGTGACATTCTAAAAGGATAGTAGCGGGTATTAAGTAATTATCTTGGCATCGTGATTTGAACTCAGACATGTTTTTTTGGTATACCCATGCTTCTTAATGGAACTTTTTAGAACTTCATTTGCTGCAAATATTCCTGATTTTGAACACAGATTACAGAGGTTGGTTATTTTAATGCTCTTTCTGATCATTTCGACGTGTGATGCATTGAGTGGTATGTCCAATTAAAGAAATAACAAAATATCTTTTTCTTTGATCTTTTTACGGTCAATGATCAATTGTATGAAAAGTTCACTTTATACCACTTAAGGAAAATATTGGTTGTTTTCAATCTTGGAAATGTGCATCCCTTGACTAAGCTTTGTGCATTCATAGGTGCTTATTACTGATGAGGGCCCAATGTCTTCAAAGTGAGCAATTTTATAGTTTTGGAAACCATATTATGACATTAAAAGTGCAATCCCATGACTCAACGGTTCTAAAACATGACAGGAATTTATGATCTACGACAATGAATTCCAAATGTTCCTGATATTAATCTAGTTATTTCATATTGGCCATGCCAATATTCCTTATCTCCTGTCAGCCCAAATTTTTACATACAACTTTACTTACATTCACATGGAGATTAAAATGAAATAAAGATGTACCACATGCAAAGGCTAGGATCCGCAGCCACCCCAGGGAATGTGTGGAGGACTTTCGGTGTTTAGTGTGTGGCCAGCATATGTTATTGTTGATTTGACATTTCCTAAATTTTATTGTTTATTCTTGATAAACAAAAATATCTGTTCATCAAAACTCTTGACACCAGACTAAACATGTCACATATTCATAAACTTTCATATTACGTTCATTTCATAACTAGAATAACAACACTTATTAAAATTCTGTGTTCAGATTTCAGGACATAGTTACCCTATTTCTTCTCAACATTTTGAAATTAAGCGTTGTCATACCCTCCTCCTCCCCTTACACCACATACTTCTAAACTATTTTTGATTTCATACATCAGCATCTTAGTGAAGTTTTTTGATTTTCAACATACTTGCACATGCAGATATCATGTGCCGAATTTTGCAGAAAAAAACATTTTTCCAATTATTTCATTTTTTTATGACATTTCATATTGGGTGGACAGGTCGTATGAATTGAGAAATAATATGAATAATAGTTGTTTTATCACTGTTATTTCTTCACCACAGTTCACAGATTCAGTTTTGGTGTCTTAAATAAGATATTTACTGGAAACATGTAAGAAAGATTTGGAGTAAAATTTCATAAATTTGATAAAACTGAACAATTGACGATCAAAGAATCCAAGAAAACAAAAACTAAACATTTGGATGAAATAGTAATAATGTGTTGCCGATATTTATATACCATAGTAGCATCAAACAAAACATCTGATTAATAATTTACTTCTATATATATCGAGTTGTTCTTTCATATCTCCAAATATATCCACATATTTTATGTAACAGTGATACTTCCTCTATTAATAAAATTTGATAAACGACATTTGGCACAAACTTTTTTTTCTATCAGAATCCCAATAGATTGGAATTCGTGAATTCCATAGCTTGGGTACATTTAAATAAAAAAGAATGGATATTTCTCTGTTCTCATTCTTTGCATTATTTCATAAAAGCTATGACGTTGTATCGGTAGTCAACAAAGGAAGGAGGATGCTAAGAAAATGTAACACATGTTGTAGAATAGTGTAAAACATTGCTGAACAAGTGCAACAAATCTTGAATGTAACTCAATACCAGACATATCATCTCATTAAAAACACAATAACAAGTTTTATTTGCATCAATCGAGAGATTTTGGCATCATGAAGATTTTGTCATGTGTTTATAGGTCTCGGGTGTTAGAAAATACAGCGTTCTTGTTGCTTAGTTAAGGAAGACATATTGTTTTATCTAGAATCTGCTTCCATAAAAACTGGCATATCAAAAACATCTTGTGAACATTACACTCTTGCCATTTGGTCATGTGATATCATGCTAAGCCTCCACTCTTTTTAATCTTGTCTTGGGTAAAATTCTTCACAATAAATACCATATGATGTGATATCATTATAACATTAGCTTATTGGAAACAGGAAGCTTAATAATAGGAATATTAGATGATCATGAATGTGTAAGTTGCTGATGCCATATCAAGCAAAGAAAATAATATAAAAATTTCCAATATTTTCAACAAAACATATCTGATTAATGACCCAAAATAGTTGAAATGGTTTTTGAATATGTTCAATTCAAAATCGAACTGCATGAAGATGAGGCGAAAAATATCAAATTTCACAAATAAAGTTGCATAGAAATTAGACTAATGTGGACATTCACTGCATTTCAGAATTCAATTGATTGTTAACTTAACGTCAATTAACAAAAGACAACAAATTACATGTAGTTAAAAATCTTCAAAATTAGTTAATAAGATTAAACAAGATTACGCCTCAAACAAACCAACAAACCATTAGTACTGAATCAATACATAGCTGATTCCCCAGGAATCAACGTCATTTTGTTATAGGCCTACTGTTTTAAGACTTTACTTCATTCTACAACTTGTAATCAATGTACAACTTTTGGGGTGAATTAGTCTCCAATTTCAGAGACTTCACCCCTAATTCAGCATTAAAAACTTGGGTCGACAATCATACTAGACATAATATTTTCAGGCTGAACTCAAAGCTGTCATTGTCAATATTAGGACATGTCTTATTTAAGGCACCATAGGCCTGAATTTGCATAATCCAACTTCATAAATTGATTAAATGACAAACAGAAATTTGAATCAATTACTTAAATTGAAATGGTTTGTGAGAATATGTCAAATTTCGACAGGCATCAATATGTTTTTCAGTTAGAACACCACATGAAGGTTAACCTTTGACCCTACCATGTCATTGCAACTGACAGCTTCCAACTGTAAATATTAAAACTGAATGAAAATATGAAAAAAATCTGTTTAAACAGATGAAGATGACATTTGGACTTGAGGCAAGTTTTGTTGCTTCTTCTGATTAAGTTGCCATAGCTCAATATTCCCCAATAATATAATAGTTATATGACAGTTATAAACAGATTTGAATCGGGGCGCTCGTTTCAGTCATATTTTCCCAGTCTTGACTGAATGGCAGTGAAACCGACCAATAGAGAAATTTATATGTCATGAAATGAGAATTTCAAAGACAATAAATACTGTTAAAATTACAGTTTTTGTGTGAAAAAACACTCAATAAAATCTATCATAAAAAGTTGGGATAATGGTAAAAGTTGTCACATTCTCTGCAAGAATTATCCCCCTAATCTGAGCTAGTTAAACTTGCGAAATTTGTGGTGAAAGTCCTGATTTCGATATTATCAAGGAACTATAAGGCGGGGACCCATAGCTCACATAAGAAATCTTAAATTCTGGTATTTGAATTGTATAAGTAATTCTATGCCATAAATGTTCTGTGCTCCCCAAAATGTGGATCAAAACCGAATTTAATTCCACATGTGTTTCTTATGTAATAATAATTGGTCTAAAGATTATTATTAGCAATCTATGATGTAATGGTATATCTATTATATTATTCTATAAATATAGATATAGTTTATATTAACCAGTCTATGATATATATCATGTTATCTAATACATGTATAAAGTAGATGCTATCACACCCTACAAGAAATAATATGGTTTTCTATTTTTATTTTTTCTTTCATGATTTTCATCTTTTTTTTTCCAAGTGAACCAGCTGTTCCAGATATCATGGTATGCCGACATCCTTCAGGCCACGCAACCTAAAATTTCATCATGGTGGTCTGCATTATAAATGAGAAAAGAACTGAAAATAATGTCAGATGACATAAGGAGAACTGTTCTTATTGCACTTCTGGGTGAATTGCAATATTTTAGTTTGAAGAAAGGGGAACCAAAGATATTTTCTGGCAATCACATTGGGTGCCCTGGTTAGACAAGTTGTTGGAACCTTCTTCCGATTTTGTATTCGACTAAACTGTTGTTTTTTCTCATTTCACAGCAATATTTTTTAAAACAAATTGAAAAACAGACAGTGATGTTTAATAATTAATATGTTTGTATTTGCAACCGAGAACCAAATAATTTTTCGCAGTTTTCTGCTGATAGAATCGCAGCCAAGCATTCAGTAGAAAAAATAAATCTTAACATTACAAGCACAACAAACAAAGAGTAATGGAAGAACAGACATTTTTTCTCGCATCTAACCCCATAGCAACACTAGTTTCACACTTCCATAGAGTTAGCCCTAGCAACAGTGACTATCATTAGCTGTTTAAAAGACCTACACATGTATCAATTAAACCAATTCAATTTGACGTAATAAGCTGGGACGTTTTTTCACTCATTTTTTGTCACTTTCAAATCTACTGAGGCAATTGAATACCTCTCTGTAATTGGTTTTAAATGTTGCAGTCAATCACATTTGCATTTCTGAACCTAGTTTTGCACACGCCTGTCATTTTTTGATTAGTAATAGCCATCTTTCAGTTTTTTAATAGAGAGCTACATTTTTTCATATTTTGTGAAAACAAAATACATTATTATTCTTCATTTATTTTAAATATTTCAGTATCCATATGTAATCTTATCCTTCAATATTGTTCGAACTGGTCTTCAGATGTTGTTAATAAAAAAAAATATGTAATAAAATCCATTGATATGTGGTCTGTTTCCTTTTCTTCAAAAATTACTTGAAAAAAATACACATTTTCCATCAAATTCTATAAATATTACATAACTAAAACAGGCAACAGAATGCCAATGAAATTCATACAAAAAAATTACAGATTATATAAAAACTTGGCAACTCCCAATAACTGGTCAAGTTCAAGACTATAACATAACCCATAGAAAATGTCATAGTAATATGATTCGATGTTAACACACAAGAGAGTCAATATTCTAGCATTTAGTTTCCTATTCTCAGCATTTAGATTTGAACAAAGCAATACAAGAGAGGTTTCATCTGGTACTCTTCACCTAATGTTCATAAAAAATCATCTTACGGCCAAATTCTCTCATCATCATTTCTGGCTTAATTCCAGTTAATACAAAACAACATCTTAATGATATTTTCAACAATCTGGAATCAAGATTTCTATTGTACAAAAACTCGTTTCGACAAATCTGGGGAATTATCAACAAGTGCTTTCCTCATAATAGTTTTGACTTCATGAATACAAGTTATATAATGTTATCCCAAAAATGTAAATGTATACACGCAATTTCACAAAGCTTTTTCATAAACAAAATGTATTATGTTTGAATTTTTGAAGCATAAGTGAAGCCAGAGACAAAAACAGCTTTTTTTCATCCAATTAAAAAGATTTCTCCAATAATTTTTTCTAGATGCTATGTTACTTTTTTTCTGAAATTCTCTTTTCTGATGTAAAACAAATCTCTCCATTTGTTGCTGACATTTAAAATGTTATATAACAGAACATGTGGTGTAACGATATTGAAATAAAGTTAGTATGTAGCATAATGTTGCCAGCATGATTTTTATCATCTTTCAAATAAGACTTTGAGAATTTTGGTTTTTGCACTTGATATGTACATTACTACAATGACTTCTGTTCTGACAATATAATTATTTTTGTTGGAATTCATAAAAAATTATTAGGGTTTCACACTTGTTGGTGCACTAAAAAAGTAATATGAAGTTCAGCTATAAATTCATATTCCTCCTTTAAAATATGTGCACAAACAGGTTAGCTTGTGTAGTAAAAATACTGCACATTTTTATCTTTCCCATTTCCTTATAAAGAAGAAACTTTGGATGAGGAATTTAACTACTGCAGATGGAGTACTATGTTTAAAATGTGAACTTTGAAGGTTGTGTATTTTGAGAGTGGAAGTTGCACATGGTTACAGTTGATTGTGAAAGTTACTGTCAGTCTCTTTGGTATTTACTCACACCACAATCACTATCAAACTTAAACGCTGACACTGTTTAGTTTTTACAGCCGAAACTATTTCAAGCTGATCCGAAAAATAATTAGAGTAATGGATTATAATAGTGAAGTACTTTAATGCTATATGAAGAGCTTCATTATGTTTAATTTAACACAAAAATTAATGTCTTCAACTTTTTGGATTCTGTTTTCTCTTAAAGAGACATTAGGTAGGATTAGATAAAGAGTTCGACTATTCTTGCTATAATAGTTAAAAAATGGATTTTTACTCAAATTTCTCCACTCTGAACCAAGATATTAACTTTTAAATTTTAGGCTAGCCTCGATGATCATTACTAAAGTCAGTACATTAGAAACAAAGTCTTTAATATCCATTTTTATGTTTAATTGTCTTCGAAAAATGTATTCCAATCCGCCAAATATGGCAGGCTAGCAATGGCACCAAGAGTTGATTATGGTCTGGATAAGCTAATCAATGTCTAAGTAATAAGTTAGATAACATTTCAGGCCTAAAAAAACACCTGCAATTGGCAGATTTAGCTAACAATGTTTAAATTATTCATTAATTCTGAAATTAGATTTCAATTCAATTGCATTACCTACCCAAATCTTATACACAGATGGTTTTTCTGCCTATTTAAGTTGTTTTTCGAATTTCTGGTCAAACTGCATATTCTATCATGCACAGTTGGGTTTAAAAATACTGTGTCAGATCTTCTTGACAGGGTTACATAACTTCATTCTTCATTTGCAAGTGTGATCATGATGATCATTTTACAAATATAGCTCTTGCATGTACATAAATGCAGGATCAGAAAGCTGCACAAGGCATGGGAACAGTTTGCAATAATTTTATTCATTGAATTATCTGAAGTTTCTCCTTTAAATGCATAAAATGGATGCTTTTTCAAATTTCTATTCAATAGGTCACATGTGTTAATCTTTCTGGCCACCAAACACAGTGATAGGACACGAATTGTAAGAGAGCCACAGACTAAATCACAGATAATGGACCTCATGTATTTCACATTAATGATTGTTTTAATTAACTAAATGTTGTCTTTATGGAATTTAAACCCTTTAAAATCATTAAAACTACCATAAAACTAGAAGCAGATTACAACATAAAATAAATGATTACAGAACACGATCCTGGGCACTGTGTTTTTCCCTAATCGTTGAAACATGGCTGACCAATTTGTTAGCACTTGTTTTCAATTAGTCCTGCACTTCAGCCTTTAGGTATCTTTCAACAAGCTGGCACATGGCACCACCATTTATCAACTTGCCCCTGATTCATCTTTAGTTGCAGTCTTGGGAAAAGTTGGTGCCTTTAATTTTCTCAATCCTTTTATCTTGGTCAAAGGCTTTGGGAAGCTTAATGCTTGAATACTAATAGATTACATGTTTTCTGTCTTTTTGCATTCTCTTACAATGAGAACAAGAACCGTCTTTCTGCCAAACAAATTTTTTAAAGCAACCTCCAAGGAAATAGCATTATGCCTAAGTCATGTTTCAAACTCTGATAAGATCAGAGAGAAATAAGGATGTTTACCTTTTAATTTAGTCATATTTCATTTTTTTTTAAATTTTTTTACTGTCTAAAAGCAAAGTTTATTATCATTAGTAATTGAATAAATTCACATTAACATTATCTTTGTGTATATTTCACCCCTATTGAGATGCTATCACAGTATTAACAACTTCATTACATCTTATCACTTTGAACATAAATAAACAATTTGCGTATATTACGATGATGCAGCATTATGCAAGCTTGTTTAGATGGTTCCCTTTCATGTTCTCTTAATAGTTTCAGAGTATCACATTTCAACTGGTCATTTACACTACCCTTAATTAGCTTTCAAGTTAATTAATCACCAGAACTGTTTGAAGATGACAATTAAGGTGTCATGTTTGTCACCAAACATCAGTTTTAATTAAAATTCAATTAATTCATTTCCATCCACTTTATCATTTGATAGTGATGACACAGGGTATAACATTTTTACATCCTCCCTAAAAACAAAGTGTTAATTATTTTTATTTGCCAAAAAGAATAATTAATAAATAAATCTTTATGTAAAAAGTAAACATCATTATCCCTTGAAATAAATATTATATTTTCTTAATCTAATCTTTATAATATTAATCAGAAGCTCCTTAACATGTAGAACTAATTTTAAACAAAAAACACTGTGTTATCAGAAATATGTGCTTTACCTTATAAAGATATGATAACATATTTTTCGAAAACAAATTTTAGTTTATCTAACAGAAAATTCATCCTCAAAATAAAAATTCTGATAAAATCTTTTTTTAATTTTTCTTTAATTGGTTTGAAATTAGAACCTTTTTGGTTCACCAGATAACAAGAAAGACATCTGATAATAATACTAATGTAGGTTAGTATCGTAATTCAGGTTTTATCGTGATTCATAATGAAGGGGGATAAATGTCACAAATTAAATGAGAAAAAAGATGAGAGTTTAATCCACCTGTTTTTACAAACTCTGAACCTAAGATGCTTTTCTTTATTCGATTTTGTCAGCTCTGTGAAGGAATGTCACAATCTCGTGAAAAATGATGGACTTCCCATATAATGTAATGACTATAATTTCCGTGGATTTAGATCTTGTTGTCAAAAAAGAAAAAGAAAGAAAAATCCTTTAATGTAGTAATTGGTGTGTGTGCCTCTCCAGAATCCTGGAGATTAGGGAACAATAAACGTTCAGTAAATTCTTGGGTATTATGTAAAATATCAGTTTTAGCCGTGCTCGGCACACACCAGGTCATGTTTCCAATATCCGTTAATAATTCCATAGTAATAATAACTCATTACATATAATTAGCAACAATATATCATCTGAACCCCAGCTGAGCTCACTTGTATGTATACAATTACTATTAAATAACGCTTAGACGTGCGATCATCTTTCTGATCTAGGCTTTATGATAATCTTAGTATATATTACAGAACTCCTTCACCCTCTAAATCTCCCCCAAAATACCCATTGGTTATTGTGAATAGAATAAGATCGGGTTTCATTCCCAGAGTTCAACTTGACTCAAGGTGATCAACATGCGTAACAAGCCCTATATTCGAACATTACCGAGAAAAAATAACCATCGAAGCAGAAATCTTTATGTACATTTGTAATAAAGAGACCATTTATAAGAATGAGGAGTTACTGTTCCTGCTGTGGCAGAAGTCAAACATGTAGCCATATAGCCCCAGGACTTTAGTTATTGTGTTTTTTTGTGGATGGTATAAAACACATCAATTTGTCTCACAGTATAAATGATAAAATGATGATTATAATATCATTTTAAAATCATTAAAATGTCATCGTGCACAATATAATGGAGACATCCGTACAGATAATCATGTCTAATTGCTGTCACTTTTTACCATAATTCATTCACAATATACAAATTATTATTGTAACATATTTCAAATAATTGCCCACGATTACACAAAAACGGCTAATCCCCATTAATTTCTCGATGTCATTTTTTGTCAACACTACAAACTAATATGCCTTACTCCATTGTATTGTGAATTTAAAAGAAACAAAACAATGGTGGTAGATATTTTAAAGCTATTGAATAATAAATATGCACCTTGACCCCTCACATGCTGATCAAGTAATTGATTAGGCCTACTAGATGTGGGGGTTACTCTAATGGCCAGCACAAAAATGACTGTTGATAACAGCCAACCATAACGATTTGTGGCCTGCAGTCTTGGGAATATTTTCACAAGATAAAACATTACAACCACCCAGTGATCTGACCATCCTAACATACTCTTCACATTTTATTCATGTCATGTTGAATGTTAGCATAATGGTCAATGGCATGGTATCATTACCCTATCAGTACCTATTAGCTACTCAACGGTGATTTGCCAAAATTTTAAGCAAGCTAAACATTCCAGTATCTTCAGTAGCCATGTCTTAAGACCATACTCTACTGGTAAACAACAGGATTCTACTATTGTCTTTGTGAAACTATCCTTCCTTTCAACCAATAAACATTGACTAATCTCCAACAAATAGAGATTTAATTACACCATTTAAGCCATGAAAGACATAATGTCAAATGGAGCAGTTTGACAATTTAGACTAATCTAAATAACAGGGAGTAGTAATCAAATTGCTCAGAGTATTGAAATTTTACGAGTTACCATAATAGTCTAATAATTACAATTTAGTTAAATTAGATTCTCAATAAAGAATAAACTGGTATGGTTGTATTTTCTATAGCGTGTCATCTCCTATTTGGTTACGAGTTTATAACGGGAGTGCAATTGCAGGAATCATCTAAACATTTTGTGTAATGTTTCTTCCACAATGAGATTATATCATAAATTGAAAGAATAAGCTTTCTGAGAAAGCAAATTTATACTTAAAACTTTAAAGTTCCAATAGCATTTTTTTAAGTTATATTTTTAAAATTTATTAAAATAAAGCCCCAAAATAGATTGAACCTATAAACAGTCCTACCTTGTTAAAGAATAATCCTATTAATCCTATAATTCACTATTGCCAGTTGAGAAATTGGCAAAAATATCATTTTCAACTTCAAATTCAAACGTTTGAAGATGGCCGTCCATGGAGAAGAATGGGAAAACAAGGGAGGTAATTGAGTAACTATTTCCTCAATCAACCAGTGTCGCCCTTTCTAACCCCCCCAAAATTTTTTCCATGATCGTATAATAGTGAGTTGACAACCTTTTGAGCAAAAAACATAGAAATAATTATATTTTGACTTTCTTAGAAAAAGTGAAATTGGAACTTTAAAACAAGATACACACCAGAAGTTGATTGAATTCTTCGTGCATGTTATATCTGCTTTTGAGAAATTTAAAGCACATTTTATTTTCTCCAGTCTCCATTTAAGTGCTATAGCTTTCAGGAGCTAAAGGCTTTCTAGAAGTATGTCTACGTCTACACGACCTTAATCAACCATGTCAGGAACTATATTACATTAAAGTTTTGTATTACTACATCACAAGTGCAGTCAAACAGAAAATGAAAATGTCAGAATATGGAATTGTTAACAGAAAGAAAAGAAAGCTTTGTATTCCCAAAATCTAAGTGAGGATTGAGGAAATGAGTTGAGTTATTGCCAGACGGTGTGTGTTTAGCCCAGGAGAATTGAGTATTTATTTATCCAAGTGGCATTAAAGTTCAGATGGTGAGAGAGAACCTGGATTCTGTAAACAGTTTAAAGTTAATCAGTTTGCTACAGTGGTAACCTCATTAACACCAGCATTTAAATCACATCCACAAATTTTAACCTCGATTAAAGAATTAATATTATCCAGCTAGGACTTAGAAAATTTGAAACTGTGGGTCTTCCCCATGAGTTAAAAATTTCAAGTCTCCATATAAAGCTATTTCCCCAGGAGTTTAAAATTTCAGGTGTTTGTATAATAAATACTTTCCCCATTTCAAGTCTTCATATAAAGTAAACTTCACATTTTTTCCTGCTTTAAATTTTAACTCAAACATCATCTGATCAAGACAAATTTGATTCATTTAATGTAAGTAAAAATGACATTTAAAAATAATAAATATTTTAACATCTATTTGCCTTGTTACTGTAGGTCTGCTATGGCGTCATGATGAAAGAGCATCTATTTTAGGGTTTGGGAAATTGACTGTAATTAAAGGCTTTTAAAATCACATTTGTAGGTGCCATTAACACGACAACTGTATCAACAACTTCGAATAACCTTTTATGTCAGCATGCAATATTCAAGTCAAAGACAAAATCAGACAGAATTCCTGACAAACGTTCCACTTTTCTTTCTTTTGGTATCATCCAAAACTATGCCTTTAGTCATATGTGAAGGACAATTAAATGAACTTAAATTACAGTCAACCTACTGAAAGCTATTACTGTACATATCAAATAGAATCGTACAGAGCTTGGTCGGCGTAATATGACATCCTGCCTACAATTAACAGTCAGTAAATGATGAAATCCCTAGCCCTGGAATTTTATTAGTCCCTAGATTTTATGGTGAAGGACAACCAGGAGATGGAACGACTGTTACACTGATCTTACAGAACTCTTGTCTAATTGAAATTCGCACAGATGGTGAATCAAGAGTAAAGTTAGGGTTGCTCATTGCAAACACATAATGCAAACTTCATGTCAAGCAGGTTTCATTTTCTATGGTCAATACTAGGGAGGGGAATTGTTTTTGCCTACTCTTTGCCGAATTTCAATTATTAAGTGTGTTTTTAACTCCGTTCATATCACTGTATCTTCCAATTCCAGAATTTAATGTTTTCAGATTATTATTGAATGAAATGAGTTGACTAAATATGGTTCTTATAATTTATATGTAAAGGTTGAGAGGTAGGTCTATCTGAAATTATCATTAAGGTGGGGGATAAGGCAAAAATGTCCAGGATACAACAAATATTATAGTTACTATGAATAACACTGTTGGACGTCTGCTAAGATCTGTGATCAAGAGAAGGACAGGTCAAAAGTCAGCTGGATAGAACCGTCTATTGTCTATCATTTATTATTCTATTATCATCTATTGTCAGATATAGGTTCTAATAGATCATCATTTCTCTATTGTACATAAATAATACCAAAACAAATAGACACCTGTTACTAGGAAGCCTAATCCTTTACACAAACCAAAAGGGCTTAAAATAACAGGGAGAGAAGAAATGGGGGTTCAATGTCCATGTGATACAACTAGGTTCATTATTTACCTTACATATAATAAATGAATCATGAAAACATAAATGGGTGCTCCTATTAATACGCCTGCCAGCAAAACATCATCTGCGCTTAATGCATTGGCAATATATCTTGCAGAGAAATATAAAAAAAAAATTCCTGCTTGAACTTTCCCTAATCAATACCCATACACCCATAACCACCCAACATATAAGCATGACATTCAACTCACAAACAAAAGGACCACATGACTCAAATACCTGACCACAAGGCTTTTCTTAAATTAAAAAAAATTTTCCAAACACATTTTTCTCCAATACTCCTTTGAAAAGCATGTTTGCTTTAAACTTATAATCTTCTTTTCAAACATATTAACATCTTTTAAAGGTTTGAAATGATAACATTTCAATGGATAACTCATTCATTTAGCTTTGAATCCGATACTTGTGTCGCCTAATGTTTCAAGTTATTACCTAACTGTTTTCATAAATAACATTTTTTGAATGTGTAAAATGAACTATGAATTTTTAAAGCGTCTTATACCAAAGAATATATCAAATGTATATAAGACATAAATAATTGGTAAGGGTCTACCATATAATCATACAACTATTATTTCAGACGTCATAGCTTATATGATATAATATTATGTAAAATGGTTTGGTGGGCATTTAAAATCTAAGCTGAGAGGTTATCAACAATTAATATTTTGATTTGATTTTTTTAAGAGATACATTATGTAAGATTTAGATAAATATAATATAATAGTTCAAAATTAGATTATGCAAAATCAATGTATTGAAAATTTCATTCAAATTACTTTATTCTGAGTGAAGTTAACAATGTTAGTAGTTCTGACATGATGCGTGCATTGAATGTTTATTATCATAACCACGGTGCTGGTTATTCAAAGCTTAGCCTTGCTTTTCTATTGTTAAATTAAATCATTAATTTCTATTTAAATGACCTACTTTCTAGTTAAAATCGAAACTATCTGATGGCATCAAGAGTTGATTATGGTCTTTTTATGTTAATAAATGTCTAATGTATAATTTATATAACATATACGCAGATTTTAATTCAAGCTGAGAGATTTTTTGATTTGGTTTTCTTAATTAAATAATCAATTTCAGTATGGATTAAGATAGATATTTTTCGAAAAATGCAAATTACAATCATTGGTCCATGATTTACACGCATAATTTCTTCTTTTCTCAATGAATTTTTAACAACATATATTTGTAATATACATAGAAAAGAGACCTGCTGTTTGCTTTTCCTGATGTAAATTTACCTGACATAATATATCAAATTATTTTCCAACTGTATATTTAACAAATAAAACACACATAAAAAGCTAATAAAATATATTGTGTGTTAAATCATTTAATTACATACAATATTCACTGGTGGTCGCAATAAATCTTTATTTGTGCCAAAAGTAAGGTGTATAACCCGAGCTGTCAAAGCCATGGATTAGGCCTTTATTGACATAAAGATTTAGATCTAAAGCCTAAGGTACTACACAACAGTGACAAATAATCAAGACATCTTTTCAATAAGAAATTCCTTCCAAGTCAAACCTGAACTCAAATATTTCTCGGTGTGAGATAAAGACCCCTGAAACAATCTGAAAGTTTTATCCAACATTCTATAGCCACTATCTATTTAGCTCAAAGCTGTCTAAAGCTGTTTTAGGAAATCTCGAATAAACTTCATTTTAACAAAATACACGATGTAATTTGGGGAATTGTTTTAGATGGTGAAATGATTGAAAATCCACCAACATTTTGGTTAAATATATCTATTCATTATTCAATCTTTTGCAGTTGTATTTTTGACCTCTGACATCAGAAATATGTGTATCGGAAATTTCAGATTAATTTTTAAAACAATTTTCTTACCTCTATCAAAAGCAACTACAATCAGATCATACTCCTTGTTCTTCTCTCTATCTAGCTTCAGATTAGCCGTTATCTCCCCTGTTGAAGAATTCATCGAGAATATTTTTCGCTCTTCTTCCTCACTCCGGATAGCGTAAATTAGTCGACTATTGGAACCCGAATCCTCATCTTGCGCAGAAACTTGAATCACATGCACTGGTAATTCATTCATGTTCTCCTGAACATACGCGTAATACGGAGAATCAACGAATATCGGTTCGAAGTCATTGATATCAGTGATATTTATGAAAACTTTTGTGGTTGAATTCATTGGTTTATTGATACTGCTGTCTTCTGCTAACACCGTTAAGCTATAGCTGGTCATTCGCTCATAATCCAAAGCTTTCTGAACACGCAAAACACCACTGCTCATATCCATATTGAAATCATAATTATCGTCCCCAGCAATTATAAAATAACGAACAATTCCATTTAATCCTTCATCGGCATCAGTGGCCAAAACTTTTAAAAGGCTGGTTCCAATGCTAATGTTTTCTGCCACTGTTTTTGTGTAAAGAGTTTTGGAAAATATTGGAGGGTTGTCATTATCATCTCCCAAAAGAATGACCAAGTTTTGAATAGCAGAGAGCTGTGGATTTCCATGATCCCTTGCTAATATCTGTAATGAATAGTTAGCCAAAGTTTCACGATCTAAATCCTGATTTACTTTCAGATCTCCAGAATTGGAATTTAAAGTAAAAGGATTCCCCAAAACTGGTGCTGAGGTCAAACTGTAGTCTACCTTACTATTGTCTCCTTCATCCTTGTCTGTTGCGATCACAGTAAAAACGACTGAACCTCTCTGTGAATTTTCCATGACATAAGTTACATTAGGAGTTACAAATTCTGGAGGACTGTCGTTAACATCTAGCAGGGTAATTATTACCTGAAAATAATAACATAATTCAGAAAATGCATTACAATATATATTGGTAAATGTATCTCAATATAGCATCTTTTGCTATTTTGTGTTCCGTGAAAGACTCCAGTCCCTGGATGTATGGCGGTCTACACTGGGTTCCTGTGACAGCTGTTGTCTGGAGGGAAACAATTGAAGGGTACCGCTCGTTTATGGGTACTACAACATTACTATATTATTTCATATCCAATATTCCACTTTATGGCCCCAGTCAGACAAAAAGTTGTTGACTGGCTGTCTGGCCGACATAACAATGTAAAGAAGCAAAGGCTGCAGCAAAGGCTGCGGATGGAAAACGGGAATGGGCACTACAACATCACAGACGAAAATCCTGAAGCTGAAAGTGTAAACTGACCTTCACAACTTCCCTTTGGGAGAATAAAGAAATTCTCACCATTTTATATTCAAATAAGTTCAGCCTAAATTATTAAAGTGTGCAGCAATGTGCCCAAAATGTTAACATTCACACAAAATATTGAGCATGACTTACAGTTCCAATTGAGGACATTCGTTGATTTTTATCTTCAGCTTCATCTGTAGCTTGTATTATCAGACCATATTGATGAGTTGTTTCTCTATCCAGATGTTCAGTAGTAAATATGGTACCATTGACACTTCCAATACCAAATTGTTGTAGTCCATCACCGCCAATTAAACTATAACGTACTTCAGCATTGATACCTGAAATTTTTTTTTTTTTTTTTAAAAATCATGTTCAAATTTTCAGTCTGATATCCATACTTATTACATTGTATATGAAACAATTTCAATACTATAGTCTGTTATTTACAGCTTGTCTAATGTTGATATATGGTATGGTAGACTTATGTCAACAATGCATATTGACAATGATAATAATGATTCAGTTACAGATTATTCTGTTGATAATAGTTAGGATAATAAAAAAATTGTTTATATTATAATTATTGTACAGTGATTATATCATAATCATTGTACTAGTTATATTATAATTATTGTACTGATTATATTAGAATTATTGTATTAGTTATATTATAATTAATTATCATACTGATGATCATTATTGAACTGACTATATTATAATTATTGTATTTGATTGGTAATTATTGTACTGATTATATTATAATTATTGTACTGATTATATTATAATTATTGTACTGACTATATTATAATTATTGTATTTGATTGGTAATTATTGTACTGCATATATTATAATTATTGTACTGATTATAATTATTGTACTGATGATCATTCAAAAATACTGTCAAGGATTACAATGTACCAGATAGTAATTTGAATCAATCATCAAATTTGTTTGAATGCTAATTATATTGTAATGATGATCCTGAAACTAATCCTGATAAGCAAACTGATGATCATTGTACTGATGATGATAATCATACTGATCATCAAAAATTTGAATGGTACATGTACGACAGACAATAAGTGTTTTGTTAAGAAAAATGGTTTGCATGATAATGACAAATTCCAGAAATTGAAGTGCCCATGTTGCATATAATTTATTCAAAAGATGAACAAAATTCTCATTAGGATGATAAAAACATCAATCTAGTCTATGCACAAGTCTCTCATTTTAATAATGCCTATGAGTACCGTGATTACTGCATGTATGTATAAGTAGAGCTATTATCTAAATAAATTAATATCAAGGGGAATAGGTGTGTAGAGTCTATAGTTTTTATAATCGCCTGGGTTGATGTTGTTTTTCTAATTTTAAACCGATATCATTGAATATATGTTATTCAGCTCAAGCAATTATTATTGATTAAATCTACTTCAAATTTTCACATAAATATATAATTAAAAGTAGCGATGATACAACATGATAATATTGAAGGGAAATTACCATAACAATGAACCATTATTACAAGATGTGGCAATCGTTGCGTGCACACAATTCAGTATTCAAAAAAACTTTTCTTATCGCGACAAAAAATCTACTAGCGATGTATTTAAAACATAATGCATCTTTGCTATCTGAAATAATGATTCAAAGTTTTCAAAGCATGTTTTTTTATAGTTTTTATCAGAAAGTTTGCAAACTTCTTATCCTTCAAAAAGGAACAAAAGTAATAAATTTTTAAAGGCAGACAGGTTTTTAGTTTATCCAGAATGTCTTGACTTATGTGATTATTTCAGTATCTAGGTCACATGTACACCAAGAAAAAAACTGTATTTCATTACGAGAAAATACTTGCAGGTAGATATATGAAGTTTTGATAATTGCCCACGTATCTATCATTTGTTTGTACTTCTGACATGAGAACTTAATTACACTGTGACTAGTTGAATACATTTTAGAAAACATCAGACCCTATGACCGAAGACAAGGTTAATTAATGATATGAAAAAAATGTCTAGACTTTCTATAAGTACATTTTTTAAAAAGAAAGATGTCACTTAAAATAATGAATGAGAGAGAGAGAGAGAGGGTTTAACATCCACTCGACACAAACTAGGTCATTTGGGACTAACATATGGTTCAATTTTAATTCATACTTCACTTGGGCGTAGGGTCTTTAGTAGCAGTGGCAGGAAACTGGAGGACTCAAAGAAAACCCAGGAAGTTGGAAAATTATGAATGATAACATGCAAAGATGTGAGTTTGACCCCACATTCAAATGTGACGAGGTGAATGAATGCTTGCTCACTCATAAACAAACAAGCCAACAGTGAGGCTGATGTCCCCCACCGAAATCCCAAAATAAATAGACGACACATATTAATTAATCGCACATTTATTTTTTTCAAACGTATCGAGTTATCGTGTCCCAAAGCATCAACCAATCAAATTGCTTATCTCTGCTTACCCTAAGCGGAAAATGCTCATCTTCGAACTCCATCAAGGCATTGACCTAATAAGCATATGCACCAAGTTTGAACATTTTAACTCAATTAGAAGGAGAGTTATTGTGTTCCAAAGTCTCGACCAATCAAATTGCGTATCGCTCTGCTTACCCTGAGCAGAAAATGCTCATTATCAAACTTATTCAAGGTATTAGTGTAATGAAACTATACACCAAGTTTCATCACTCTCACTCAATTAGAACTAAAGTTATCGTGTCCCAACGCATCAACCAATCAAATTGCTTATCTTTGCTTACCCTAAGCGGAAAATGCTCATCTTCGAACTCCATGAAGACATTGACCTAATAAGCATATACACTAAGTTTGAACATTTTAACTCAATTAGAAGGAGAGTTATTGTGTTCCAAAGTCACGACCAATCAAATTGAATATCGCTCTGCTTACCCTGAGCAGAAAATGCTCATTATCGAACTTAGTCGAGGTATTACTGTAATGAAACTATACACCAAGTTTCATCACTCTCACTTAATTAGAACTAAAGTTATCGTGTCCCAAAGCATCAACCAATCAAATTGCTTATCTCTGCTTACCCTAAGCGGAAAATGCTCATCTTCGAACTTCATCAAGGCATTGACCTAATAAACACATACACCAAGTTTGAACATTCTAGCTCAATTAGGAAGAGTTATTGTGTCCCAAAAAGTGTGACGGACAGACGGACAGACAGACAGACAGACAGACAGACGGACGGACGAACCCATTTAAATCGTCCCCCAACTTTCTTCGAAAGGCGGGGGACAATAATTTCATCCTACTTTCAAATGTGATGAGGTGTATCCACACTTACTTACAGTCTTTATAAAATACCTAATTACACACACTGTTAAAACAATTAGTATTTATAAAATACCTTATAACACACATTGCTAACAATTTTTTTTCGGTATTCTTCATATAAATCTATGGGGTTTTATTTCAAATATGAAGTGAGGTCAGCCATACAAAATTGTGTAATTGAATGGAAGACATATTGGATGATGGCTCACCAATGTGTTTAAATCTATTTTATCCTGTTTTTATCCAGTTAAGTCTCTTCTCGACAGCTGGGGGAAAGAGATTGACAATATTTACCTACGACCAGAAACACCATGGAATGCCAATTTCCCTTCCCAGGAGTCTTAACTCTTCAAAATGTCAAATTTGAAAGGTGAACGTGGTAGATATCAAAAGAAATTCGTCTGTATGCATGGGGAACGCCCTCGCATGTTAGTTCACACACCTGACAAGGAAGGTGGTCATATTTTCAGTAGATATTAAGACAGCCATGGGATGCCATAAACAAGGTGTAAACAAGGCAAATTATTATGTATCCACAAATGTGAAATAAACGTCATATAAACTACTCCTTGTTGCTAAGCATGAAATCTATTGCTGGGATTAAAACTGTCACCTAATTCATTCCCGAAAAACAAGTATTTTTTTTTCATCTTAAGTACTAATACATGTTCGTGACAAGCTACATGTATGACAATGAATAATTAGGGAGAATTTTACATACTAAATCAGATAAAGGACTGTAACTTTTGATCAAATGAAACAATTACCATTTACAATTTACGCAACCAAATGTAAAATAACATCAAATGACGTCATACAAATGTAATTATTAGCTCTTTTGAATAATTTCCAAAATTTTATTCCTTCTAGGCCAAAATTATGCCATTTTAATGACATCAAATAATCATATCTTATATTCCTTCTAGATAATTTTGATTTAGTTCACACGAAGTTAAGTGTTTTTAAATATTTAAGATTATTTCTATAAACAATTGCATGGAAAATCATTCATCCTAGTAGAGGTTTTTAATTAACATGTACCTACGTGTCAGAAAACACATACAAATGTCACAATGTTAAACATTTGTATATAACTTTTCTTTAATTTAGCTCACTTATTTTTTTGAAAGACAATTCACATGGAATTAACTGTGTTAGAATATTTTAAGATTATTTCTATAAAAAGATCGCACAGAGAGCCATTCATTCTAGTAGAGACTGGATAATTATCATGCAGGTATGTGTGGTAATATACACCGTAATATACACAAAAATACCACAATGTTGAACATTTTAAAGACTGAACTGCCTATGTAAGTTAATAAAGAAAAATGCTTTACACTGTGTTAATTGAGTTTAAATGACTTTGATTCTTGGCCTCGGGGCACAAGCCACTCATCTGGCACACTTAGCATCAAATTAATACCCTAATTTCTTTTAAAATAGGGATTCAAACAGACACTTAAAGATGTTTAATTGGCTTAGTAAATTCAAGCGGAAGTGTCCGCTTAGTTATCAGGATGTGTAAATTAGACATATTATTTCTCATTCTCCTATGTAAATGCGATCTTAGGATGTGATTACAAGGACTCATTACCATCAATGAAGCCAATTCCCTAAGCACACCACTTGTGGCCCCTGAGGGAGGGCATAGACACCAACTGCTCCGCAAAGAGGTTTGGCCATGGACAGTCTGTTAACACAGTGCTCATAATGAACTTTTTCAGCAATTATGGCTGTGTGAAATGTTCATTGATATTTCAAATCTAATGACAGGATTTTTTATTCCTTTCTATTTGGAACTCCCCCCATGAATCCATGCTCCTAATTTTTGTTTTCATTTCTCAATTGACACCAAGATTCTAAAAAGTCGCTGTCTGTCAACTCTGCAACAATAGACTAGTAATTAGACCATTTACAAGTTTTGTTTTCTATAATAATATTAGATGGGAAGCCAGTCAGTGATATCCACAGTCATCAAATCAAATTGATTTGAGTATCAAGTATCAAATGATGCTGCTAGAAGGGAAAGTGAGTCAGAAATTCCGTTCTAGATTTTATTAGCAGAAAATAAAAAGTGTTTTTTTTTCAAAAAACTGTTCAATTTTATAAAAGTCTCTAATGTGTGCTAGCATAGCCCATCTCAACCATGGAAAAACATAGACCAATACACATACAAAATATCGAAACTGTATCTCATGTTCAAACAGAAATTCCAATATTTTTTTTCAATGCAGTAGTTCATAATATATACTTGTCCTAATTGGTGTTATCTATCATGTTTAATGGTGTCAACATGAAGAAATACAACATTATGTTGGGATGATATATTGTTTGTGCTAAATGTACATAATATGAATGAAGCTTGATTAAAACAAAATATTGCTGATGGTACTACAACTAATAAGCTGTTCGGTTTTAAAAACGTAGCAGTTCAAGCAAAATTCATTCCTCGCAATTCACATGTAACCATTAAAAATAACCAAATGGTAGTCCCCAAAATGACTTAATTTAATAGTCTACAATCTCTACCAGCTGTTAAATCCCATTTGGTTTCTAGTTGTAACTCTCTATCTATGGTACTTTGATTGTTATAGAGTATTATATAATGTTTATCATATAATCATTGAGTAATAATTCCCACTATGACCACTCCATAACAAGGATATGTGTTATCTTTCTAATGGAGTAATTCAAATACTATTGATAAGATGGGAGATACATGGGTCACTGAACAATCTCTAGGTGGTTAATGTACCTCATATAATACCCACAAACTGATCAATTAATTAATCTTGCATATAATCTATTAATCATATTAGCACCTGAATGACTGGCTACTGGTCACTTGCTGGTCAGTCTTGTATTATGGTAATATAAATTAATAAAAGTTGTACGTGGTGGTCGGTGGTCAGTGGTCACGCACAAAGCTGATTATCTTGATTATTTTACATGTCGTGTTTCTCTCATTAACAAATTTCAGAAAATGATTCGGAAGATGAAAGCAATTAATACTAGTTTATAATTTAAGACCATACATTGAATGATACATACTAAATTAAAGAACTGCTTTCATTTTTCAAAGGGGCAAATTATAAGTTTCATACATGGATAATGACATTTCGTTCAAGCCACAAATTGTCATTTCTATATTCCAAACAATATCACACATTTCACGACTTATATGTACTCCCACTAAAATTATTTAACCAGACTCTGACCCTTTCATTACATATGCTACAGGAATGGGAATGAGAGTGTTGGACATATTTGGTACATTTTCAGTCAAATTTTCATAATTGTTAAATAGAAAGGGTTCCTATATCAAAGTAGCTAGACTTAATTTTGTATTACCGAAAATGGTAATATTTTCCTCGATTATCAGATGTTGGAAATTATATGTTGCATATCATCTTCACAATCCATGTGTTTGTTATTTGGTGTTTTGAAGTGGATATACTACTACTACTACTACCTGATGTTTTAACGTCCGCTTCCACAGAAGTGATATCGCAGACAAGACATAGGAGTGTATAGTTTAAATAGTAACTCATTAAGTTACAAACCAAACTAATTCTTGGACAATGACTCTCTGATTAATTATACGCTGGATGGCATTGAAAGGAAACCTTGTTCCTAATTAATATTGACTATTGTTATTCGATCAGTAATTGTTAATTATCTTTCACTTATTATTGTATTGTTAGATCTGTCAATTCATAACTCATCAATGTAACTGACGGTCACTGGTGGCTTCTGGCGGAAAAATTCACTAATTACTTCGCCTCTTTATATTAAAATGATGAGTAGTAAGGGGGGGATAATTATGAAATATTTATCATGATGTCCACACGTTTTCATTCATTGATTGTCGTTTTAAGTGTCGTATAAACTTCATCAATACATTCCATATTGACTTTTCAGTGTAGTACTGGGTTGATATGGGCAATCAAACTTTAACCAATTCTTGTTATAACATCACATAGAACTCAAGTAAAAATAAAGAATAAAAAAAATGAGAATTTAACATAACAACCCAAACTTCTAAACCCATCAAATTCATGATACCTGGGCTAATATAAAGCAACATCCAAAAAACAGATACTAACTCAAGCTGTCTTAAGTAAAGATAGATAGCTAAGAGCCACCAAAACTGCCCTGATAACGAATATGTCAATCGCAGAGAGTAACGAAAAGGGATTAAGCCATGGAAGTGAATCGAAAATGAAAGAAGCCATATTTAGACACGATATTGACATCTCTTTAATCAATCACAATATTCGTGTGGGTATAATTCATTAATTTAAGTACAGCAAACTTTAATTAGTTGAAGTCTTACAATCTTTGCCGTTAGAAGCCATATTTGTTCAGAGGGGTCTATTTGGTTCATATCAATAGCAGATAGCAAGTCAAGACAAAGCCTATTTTATTAAGCTGTTGAAAATTAATAATGCTTAAACTTTCCTATAAATAACATAACAACAGAAATATAGCATAAAACTATGCGTCGATGAACTAGGTTCTATTCACAAGGGGAACATCAAATGCTCAGCAAGCTATTTTTCAAGAGAATTTTTTTTTTCTAAAAGATGTTATTCAATGCCAAGTTAACCCTTTTTGTGTCTATAACAATGTGTTCATCTAATCTCCAGATATGCAACATACCCAAAATATATGCCAATTCCCACTCTTTTAATCAAAACAAAAATTCTTTAAATAATTCCTTGGATTAATTAGCTTATTGAGTTTCTGTTTTTGAATTTATTCCGAGAGCACAGCAGGAAACTGCAGCAATGAAGAATGCGTAACCATTAAAAGAGTTTTTAAGATACGTTACAGCGTTTTCAAGTACAGTCGTGCTTTTTTTTATCAGATCTCACTCTTCAGGGTTGAAATATGAAAATGGCTGCAAATCTTTTTAACAAGCTCTTGTGTAAGCAATTAATATTTCAATTCCCGTTGTTCTCAAAGTCAGTAATTGGGAGGAACACCATAAGTTTCCCTCACTGTCTGGAAATTAACTTTCTTTATATGAGATAATTCCATTTCATTTAGACTGACACCCGCTGTTAACCGCTGCCAAAACCTGTCAACAGAACTTTCATTCTTCCAATAAAAAAATCTCGCAAATCCATTATTGCTGTGAACTCATGCAGACATGTACTGCATTAGAAGATGCCAGTTACAAATAAATATATAACATTTCACTTGTATCTACATTGGAGATCTAATTATTACAACAATGCTGATTTAATGAGAAGGCACTTATACAATAAACATTAATCATTTATTACAAATATTTTCCTTTGTCAGATTTTATCTTTTAAATGCACATTTATCAAGTCTAAATTGTAGAAATTTTGAAGAAGTGAGAATTTATAGAGTAATGAAAGGGAAATATAGAAACAACTTTAACTTCCCATACACCATTACTTTGACTGCAAGTTGTGAAAAATGGTTGAGTGGGTAGTTCCAAAAGAGACAGCATGGTTCATCTAAAATCTTTTTTTTTAGAATTACAACTGCCAGGGGATCTTTTGCATGAATTACCAATTTTAACATTTGTTGTGTAAATATATCTATCTTCATTGTCATTGCTGTAGATGCTACACCTTGCTCACTTGAGACAAGGAATTATATCAGGTATTGTACATGAACCAGGATATGCTTATCTCAATCAAAATCTTGATTCGGTGGTAATGCGAGTGTTTTGGAGTCCACATTGTTAACATTTTTTGGTTTTGCAATTTTGTATGTATTTTACTGGCAAGCACATTTGCGCCTGCTAACATTTTTGTCAACAAACAGCTTTATTAGAATGCCTGAAATGTTGATTTTTGTTTGATCACTCAATTAAGATGTCTAAAATTGTAATAAAGGCTCACAGGAATACTATCTCGAATAAGATGATTTGAAATTTCTCAACCAAAAGTGAAAGCACAGAAGAAATCTGTCAACGGAGATCAGTGGTAGGTTAATTCTTTCTGCCAACTTGATATCGGGCCAAAGAATAAAGTTATTACGAGCAGAAATTGCGTTTTTTCTGATTTATTTCACAGACATTTTCATGCAGAAAACATATTTTAATGTAATAAAACTTTTTGTAACCAGATCTACACCATTTGCCTACATGGTAGACCCTTATCAAAAATTCTCAAAAAGTTGTCTGCAAATTATAAGAAATTGCATTAACAGGCACAATGGAGCTGAATGTGGTTGTAAACTAAAGCACCACAGTTCTTTCTGATGCTAATATAGCACAAGAATCAACAAACTCAAATTTTATGTAGATATTTTAAATTTTAACCAAAATTAAGCCAAGTCATAAAATGATTTTAACATTTTGTATCATTCACAATTTTGAACAATTCTGGACAAAATCTGATTTTGGAAGTGATTATATGTACAGATTTCGGAAACACACCAATGTAACCCTTCAAAAATCCCATATAAATTCATCTTCTGTTATTTTCACAGTAAACATGAGAGCAGACGGAGAAATGTGGAATACAACATGTGAAGTGCACAATGTAGATATTTGAAAGCAGGAAGACCGTTGGTGTAAACAATCAAATAGAAATACGATAAGGTATCTTTTAGATATAAGCAGAGTAAGATTGTGCATGGTTCCTGCATTATGTGAAACTTACACGGAGATGTATGTAAAAATGATTTATCAGAAGATGAGATTCTGTATAATCTGTAAAACATCTCCCCATTACATGACCTTTTCTCCACACAGCTAATAATATTTACTAAAACCAATCCACCATACTTTTTGTAATTTGCTTCTATTTTGACGATTTGAACACATGATCAGAATGGCATTATGCCATTGAAGCATATAGCAAATCTTGAATTTAATGTCCTCCGTCTTGCATATACTGTACCCTTGTTATTGTCTTTCCATGAATAAACATTGTAAGTTGATTTCTTCAATCAACATGTTTTTAGCTGTCACTGACTTCTGCCATGTTTTGTAATGTAAAACAAGGATTGATTGGGGAACAAGGCCTATCTCTGGTTAATCTAGCCTAGTGGTAATGTTCAGGAAATAGACGCTTGTCATCTTGTTTAAGGGATTTGAAGATATACTTAATACGCCTTTCAATTCTCACAACTGTATTAGCAAACTGGCATCAAAAGTTGCAATGTAATGTCTGGCAAAACTAACAACCAAATTCTATTAGATTTTTAACACAATATAATCCTGATTCAATGTAATCATACAAAAATAACCTGAACTAGAAAATTTCAGAGTGTAGGCCTATGTATTTGCAAATATTTTTGGATTACCAATTGTACTAATTGGTTTACTCAGGATTACTGCCATTGTCAGCAATTAATTAAAGACCAGGCTACAAACCATTATTTCGTTTAAAAAATGTTAATATTTCATAGTAAAAGGTTAAAAGTAAGTCCAGTCAATAATCAAATTCCTTTAATAATTAAACTCTAAATCTTTTGAGACAAAAAAATAGCAAAATTAGTTTTATACCCACTGCATAATTCATCTTGTCAGGAGGAGGCTAAGTATTGGTAATTGTCTGTTTTAGAGCTTAAATCATAAAATTGACACATCATTCATCAACCTTTATCACAGATTTTAAATTGGGTTCATTTTCCAAAATTATGAACCATCTGGGAAATATGGACTCAAAATTGAATAAAAATTGAACAACAGTTAAAAGCTGACCTCTGATGACACCATAGCAATGTGGGTGTTATTATTATTCCATCAGTGTAATTAAGATAACCCATCTCTTCAAACTTTTGCGAAACTCTCTATCCCAAGAAAAAAAAACCTTTAGTTTAATTGGAGTATGAAGAGCAGCACAGAGGTCAGCATGGCATGCAAATCCACAAATAATTCAGAATGCAATCTTCGAGGACTTAAGAAAAACGACAACACTGCATAACAAAATTGTGGGAACGACATTTTCAATGACATTTTAAATCCAAACAAAAATTGCATTCAAGCTGTCGTAAAATTCCAAAGTCTAAGGATTTCAGCTATAGCTTGAAAACCAGCAAACTTCTCATTTAGGGTGCTTGATGACGACACACGACACAAGGTTTTTGTTCTATTCACTTGTATCAGACAATTAACCTTTATTGTATTGCTTCCATTCAGCTATTAGGCCTAAGGTTTGCATTATTAGACACCAATGGTATCATTTTCTGGCATAGTTTATGTGTTGACAAAAACAGAAAAACATTGATAAGACTAACAGAGCAAGTAGTGTATGTTTTTGATCCTACATGTTGATATGAGCATGTTTCATCCATGTTGAAAGTATCTGTACAAACTACCCAGTTCACATACATAAATTACAGATTCTCTTTCTGCTATCTGGATATCAGTGTGCATTGAGTTTACACACAGCAAAGAGAATAAACATTTGTTTTAGTTAGTTTGCATTGTCATCCCAATGGCATGGAAAAGACAACTGTCATGTCATTAATAAAGTCATCAACAAACATAAAAGTGAACTTTATGTAAATATCAACTTAAGAAAATGATTCAGTGGGCTCAATCCCTTCAAGCAACTTTTCATTACATTTAATACAGACCATAACCATTACTTTAGTTTATTATTTCTGTCAAAAGACTGGATAATATAGCTCGGAATAGATGATTGTCACATCTTTAAGGTATCCATTAGGAAACACAAAGTAAACTTTCTATTAAAACAAAGTTCAGTTTGACCTCAAAAAATAATAAATCAGTGCGCTCAATCCCTTGAAGCAGGTTTACTCAAATCTGATTCAGAACATTATCATCTATTCACTTCATTATTTCTGTCAAATACAGGATAATATGGATTTACTTGGAACTGATATATCTTATGGTTGCCCTGTGGCTAATTTCCATTTTCCACTCATTGCAAAAAACATTAGTTTGTCCGTAATGCTGCTATTAACTAAATGAAAGGCACTCTGAAAGCCCTGAAGGTAACTCTCATTGACCATTCAAGATAATAACATTCACTCAATTCAAGTTCTGGCATCTTTTCATTTGTATGTTCCGCCATTCAATATTGATTTTGACAGATCAATGTAATTACAACCATGTAGTGAATCTAGGTGTAAACTATGATAGCGAGAGAAAAAATACACCCTGGAATTCTGCTAAAAACATCGGCAACATTGAATTATTTCACAGTTGTACAATAATGACAAATGTGTCTGTGATTTTTTCTACAGATATTTCATAGTTGAAAAATTTCGATTTTCCAATATAAAATTTAAAAAGTAATCAGTCAGATAGCACATTTAATCTGTTCCGTTGTTCCGACTAAATAAAATTTTTTTCAAATATTTCAATATTGGATTTAACGCTAACATTAAGTCATCCAAAATTATAAGAAATTTAAAATTTCAAAGTAATCAATTCAAAATCTGTACTTTCATTGGGGTGTTGGGAGAAAAAACTTGATAAGGATTTCTCAGTTTTTATTTTTCATACTGATTATAGGCTTAGTTTGTTGGCCATAAATCTTTTCTTACCACACCAATTAGATCAATTTGAGATTCAATTATTTCATAAAGATTATCTGTAATGGCAATTAAATGATAATAAATGTGAATTGTGACTAGAGAGAGAGAGGTTGTTTCTCACCAGTTAATCAAGTGAAAGAGGGTATATTCAATAGAATATTAGCTTGTATGACAAGTTAAGACATCCTAACTACAAGCCATTATACAAAAATAACCCTTTTTAAACATGCCTAGTGAAGCGACAAACTAAGACGAAAGAACGGCGAATAAAAAAATCTTATGTTCATTGATTTTGAGTGTATTTCAGGAGTTACGCTGTACTTAGAGATCAAAATGAAATGATGATTTAATGACATTTCATTGAATTACTGGAAATTGAATTTACATAGTAATTCTTCTGAATTAAAGTCCTTTAAATTGAATGAACAGTGGGTGTTTTGATTTTCATTCTGTTTAGCCATTGCAGTTGTTAGTCATAAAATGATGTTTAAATATTCACCAGATTCAAAATTTACACACTTGGCTTCCTACAGGACTTCTTAAACACTTTTTAATGATATTGAATTTTATAATGGCTTTTTTAATGCACGATTTCTAACTTTGAACACAAAGGAATGGTTTTAATATTCTATATTATTATCAATGCAAGTTTGGGTGTCAAATCTTAATGCAGATTATTTTATTTCAAATGAAAGCACTATTATTTAATCAAACACTAAACACTGTAAGGTAAATATATGAATAGGTCATTATCCAGGTTACTATTGTGTTCTTTATATACAAATTTCAATGATCATAGAAAAAGTATATACAGACATATATACATGCCACTAAACAAGCATTCAATTTCATTATAACACAGGTTCACAATCATGGACTCTCAGACTGCAAAGGTGCCAAATATAACTTCCTAACAAGTTCATAAAAGTGACTTCGTAGCTCATAAAAAAGTGATCTAGCTCTGTTACTTCTGCATTAAATATACAAGAAAGATGCCTTTAAACTTTGTGGATTTTTTTCAAGTTGTTAAAAATACACGAAAATCAAACATTGACCTTTCACCTTTTACAATGAAATAAACAGATGATTGTGGGGTTTTAAAGAGAAGTTTGATTTGCCTCATTACAGAATCCAGTTGTTAACAAACTATTAACAGAATCAGTACATGATATTTACATGTTCTTAAACTATCGAAACTCTCTGATACCTCTGTTATTTCTACTTGCCAAAATATTGCAATCTTAGTGTCTTTTCCAGAATTTGCTGAAATAGAAACAGTTTGGATGACATCTCAATTTCAATTTATCTTTAATGATCAATTTGAATTTTGCATAAGGGATCATCCAGCAAAAAACTTTAAAGGGTTTTCATTATTTACAATAAATAAAGGGATTATTTGAGTTTACCGATGCACCAATACAAGTTCTGTTTTTCTCTTTAAAGCAGAATTGCAAAGCCATTATGGCCGCTATAGCAACAAAAAAAATGAAATTCTAATGTCTTGTGTTCGGAATAAAATCTGTCTTTAAGCAGAGCCATAATCAATAAACATGCAACTAGATTCCTTGTGGTCATTAAATCGGAAATAAACAAAATAATTTGAATTGCCCTCCGTTTTATTCCCAGACCTCTCGTAAATATTGAGAATCTAACATGAGCCAAGGCAATTGTTGCACACAAGGGTTACGAGTGATAGAACAATCATTCACACATCACTAGGAACTATGGTGCCAATAATGAAATGGTCTACCATGTTTTAACATGTAAAACAGTCTGAAGCTAGATAAATTGAAATATATTGATATAACAATAACGACAACAAATGGAAAATGTCAGATGACTTCCGACGCCTATTGTGTCGGCTTTATTGCATCAACTAACAATCATTACTTCATAATGAGATCATCAAAACGCAGTTTGAATAAGGTTTCTACACATTACCAAAACTAAATCGAGTTACCATACTTTTATAGCAGAGATACCAGCCAATTTGCCGAACCAGTAACAATAGCCGTGTAAAATCACAGGCTGTGGTGTGGCACTATTAAAAAATGTCCTGGGAACTGTGCAGCTCCTGAAATCAGCTTATTCAATCTTTTGTGTCAGGGTTAACAAATTTATTGAGATAAAGCTCCTCAAGTCACGATTGGTGTTGTACTAATGTAATCACCAACTCTGGACGTAGAAAAGTAATTACAAAATGTGCAAAATCAAGAGGAATTAGTTTCCAAGCCACAGAACATCTAAATTGAGAAATCGGAAAAAAGGAAATTCCCATCAACTCGTTCGTTACGCGAAAAAGTTTTATTACTGACTTGAAGTACTTGCTGCTCAAAAAGTGTGACAAGAAAATGTAAAAGAATTCGTCATTGTCACTTATTCAATCAAGATTCTATCAATCTTTATTTATCAAATTTTATTAAATGTTCGAGAAACGACCATCTGAGGTCTTCATCTAATTTAAATCCCAACACAATTTAAACTTTTGTAATGCTTTAATGTCTTGTAATCCCTGTGTTTCCCTGGTATTTGAATCAGAACATAATGGAGTGTTGTACATAAATTCGGGTATAACGAATTGCACATTGAAAATCTCCAAAGCTTAATCTTTTACAATGTCTAGAAAATCTACTGAACACTTTGTTCTTGACCTTATGAGAATATTAAACATCATATATAATTTTAAAATCTCTTATAGAAAAAATAAACTTTATTTCACATAAAACTTATGTCTTAAAAGTTGTGTGCATTACAAATTCTAGGAGCTCTATCTTGGAAACTGTTTAATATACATAGTTACTCATTTATTTAACATTTTTCAACAAGTATTTTTGAGAGAATACGAGTTGAGAGGTGACATTAAGCAGGGGTGTTGAATCCCTCGGAGATTTTCACAAGAATGAAAGAACCAGGTGTATTGAATGCCAAGGATATTTGAACGAGTTGGACTAATTGCTAGCATTGAGAACCACAGTTAGGTGTGATAGTTTGTGTAAATACTGTCCGTCTTTTCAATCTAGTCTAGTACCTGTTAATACCTGATCTCTTAAATAACCTAAAAAAAAAATATATCCACATTTTTTCGATAAAATTATTCAACAGCCATTTACATTAACAATTTCTTTCCCTATATATCAACAGACAAATTTCATCTAACATTGAAAGTTTAATTGAAAATATTTTTGTTTAGAAAGTCTGTTTAACATATTTACGATGACCTTACCACAATGATGTAAGAATACCTGTTTTCCGACAATTTAAACTGTCAACAGTCTTTCGACCGGCAAAAATTGTCAAATGAAGTGCATTAACACTCTCTTGATATCGGTTTAATAAGACGTTTGTCTGGATTTAGTGACAGAACACGCCCATGGATGCAACATCAAAACTTTGAAAGGAGAATGAACTTTTCAAAAGAAGCTCAGAATTCAAAGGTTTTGTGTACAATCGACATTGCATGGCTCCACTTCCCCTACTAACATTGTGACCTATTATTCTCAGTTATAAAAAAAGAAACTGCTGACAGTGCATTTTACATTTCCAATTTTTATCAGATCATACATCTATAATTCATAATTTGTTGTTAGGATTTTTAATGGTACAATGCAATCAGTCAAAAAAATATATGAAAATTATGGCATAAGACACCTTTAAAACAGTATATCATATTCTCTTTTCTTTTTAGGAGACCTGATAGTATTTGTCATTTACTTGGTATAAATTATAATCAAATGTCATTTCACTTTATATCCAACATCTCGATTGATTGAAGTAGCCAACATCTTGTATCAATTGTACTTTTAGAACCCTGAATGTTCTTCAACGTGATGCAACAACTTCCTTTCTGAAAACTCACATTCTTATGCTTTTATAGATATACAAATGAAATAAAAAATATAAATGCCTCAGGGCTCCAATTCTGTAGATAGTATACATGGTACTTTGAAGGGGGAATATGAAGCGACTGAGGCGCTCTCCAGACGCCTGGAAATCTCAGACTGGAACCTGCAAGAAAATTACCTTTCAATACTTTCTTTATACCGAGACAGTTGCGTGTCTGCTACTGGTTCTATTGATTAGGAATTGGAAGGAAATACTGGTAATTTGAAATAATTAAAAATGTTGTATAGACTATTTTTCTGTCTGGCGATTGACGACCTAACATGCTACAGGGCTCCACATGGTTGATGACTATAATTAATCTGAGCGACTAACCTGGAAGTTTTGAGGGATTTGAACAAGGTGTTTCTGTACATCACTAGCAGAATTCTGGCCAACTTGATGGACAAGTGATGGACAGGCCAATTATTGTGGTTCTGTTTTCACTATCAAACAGTTTATCCCTGCCCTGGTCTCTATTATTGTATAATTTGGTGTGAAATACGAGACTATAATAGCAGTTATACCCCTTTAACATATCACAGATCTCAATCTAACTGAATTCCATCATCACTTAATACTTGAACTTCATGTGTGTGTGTGGAGCATGTCAATTTCATGTTACCTTGGGCTAAAAATATACCAATATTCAAAAGAGTCTGCCAATCAACTTTGCATAAATGAATAAGACCTCTATACTCTCTATGAATGACAATTTTCATTTTCAAACACTGCCATTGATATCTTTTAATCAAGGATGACACTTAAAACAATAAGATACAAATTTGGATCTATTCTGATTCAGTCTAATTTAGCAAAACAAAATTCTAAAAAATCACCAATGTCATGATACAACAATTTTACATTAACTGTAGCTGATCTACATTTAAATAATTCAATATATTCCTTAGATGAAAGAGAAATTTTAATTGACATGCTATCCGCATGGATAATAATCTAATTTGTTGGATGTGTGGCGACATGCATATTGTCTTCTACCTACAGACAATGGGCTTTCAAAATGATAACAGTTTACGGACAAAATTAATATATCAATTTATTTTTGAAAACAAATTACAAAAGCAATTTCAGCGATTCCATCAAGTTATAACAGACATGTCGTCATTTTTAATATTTATCATTGTTTTGAGAAATGGAATTTAAAATGGAACCAATCATAACTGACATCTGAGTTAATAGAGTAATTTGTTTTTTTCTTTGAAGTAAATTTATGTAATACAGAGAATGATGGTTTCAAGACGGGAGCCATGTTGTTAATTTTGTTATCAAGCAGAAGTGAAAGTTTGTAAATGACATTATGAGGGATGTTGTATGTTTACTGGTTACTGGTAGAGATTAGGTTGATTAGAGAATGACAAGTTATCATATTAACACAGGTTTACCATGATTTATACCTACAATACCTACATCTATATAATCATATACATACAATATGTATGTATCAGTGCTTTACTTATCCTTAGATACCAGAACATATTATAAGGCTTTGTGTGCATTAAAGATGCATTATTTTGGCTTCAACTGCGTAGACACTTATTCACATGCCAAGCCTAAATCAACCCTTTAGACCAAATGGTTGGTATTTAAAAGGACTGAAATTGTTGTGACATTTAATGATTTCCTTTAATAGTTCCAAATTGATGCTTAGTCTCGATTAACCAGTACAGTTTTTATGATAGTAAATACCCGGGTAATCTGTGCCACATTGTGTCAAAACTTTAAATTGTGATAACTTTGCCCAGAATAAAGTAATTTCAATGAAATTTTCAAAATAGTTTCACTTAGCACTATCAATTTTTGAACTATTTTAACAATAACAGTCAGCTCTTTGTCTAATTCTTACATACTGCATCTTTAATTTAACGGAAATGCTGAAACATTATATGTTCAATAAAAACTATATATCTGTTTCTACTGACTAGTCTGCTATGTTGCACTTTCTCGACAACTTCAACGATCTAACAAAGCCAATCTGTGTTGAACATCAAACTTACAAAAATATATCTACTTTAATTTTAAGCTAAAAATTGATGCATTGTGAAAAACAGCTTCATATATATAAAACAACAAATTGTAAAAGACATGATGAAAAAAAAGAAGAACTGTTCAGATTAACTTTATTTTGCAAACCAAACATTTATAAACTGAATGATTTACAACAATATAAAAAACTGATGATGAATAAAAATGTAGAAATTTTAAAATGTATAGGAGCTTTTATATACAATTCATTTATGTCTTTGTATATGCACATAACCAATTGTAAGGTTTTTCATGCAATAAAGTTTCTTCTTCTTTACATGGTATTTTTATAATAAATTTTGGGTGTGTCTTGCTAATCATATCATTACCATCAGATGGATTTGAAATAGAAAATTAAACTGAATAAAGGACCCTTCTCTTGTCTAATTTGAAGAAAAGAGTTGAAGCAAGATTTGAAGATGGAGCAGGAAATGTTATTACTTGTCACTTACATGTCAATCAAATTCTCTCTGACCCAGGATTCTAATTTCAGATCACACCGTGACTGTCTGTAGTGGGAACCACTTGACCACCTGATCCCTGTTATAACTGCGCTACTTTAACCCCTGACCTAACTCTTTTTAAAAATCCTTTTTAATTTCATAAATTACTTTTAATTTTCTACAAACTTTTTTCACAGCACATTTGTTGTTGTAAATTACGGGTTAATTTTATGCCCAACTCAGAATTATTCCCCAAGAAATTTAAACAGAACGACAGCATTTTATCATATCTTCATCACAGCATACTACTGGTAACAAGACACAAACCGGGGATTAAACTGGTATCTTGCATAGATGTCAGATCCAAATATACATGTATATTGTGTTTTCTAACATGGTTTTGGCCACCCATCCTGGTGTATCAGAAAATATAATGTTTTCTAATATGGTTTGGTGATTGAATACAAAACAAACAAGACCACTATTTAACCAAACCTCATTAACAAGTTATAATAATCAACACAGCTGTATTCTAGACACTATTACCCAGTTTTTATATTTTATTACCCAATTTATATTTATATATACCTATACAGTCTCTGATTTTTACAATAAAATGGTGCGAGAAAACACATAACTTTTCCTGAATGAAGAATACTGTCTCTCTATGTGTTCTGAAATCTTGAAGAATCCTGACATGAAGAAGACATATGTAACAAAAACTTTAGCCCACTAATATGTTAGTTGTGTTAAAAGTTAGAATGTTACTCATTCAGGGGCTAACGTGGACCTGGTATGTTAACTTTTATAGGAACCTAATGTAAATGGGACCAGATCAGATATTTTAAGCATTGGGGCCCAGCTTAAATGGGATATCATAAATGGGGACTTGATATGTCCAGCTTTATTTAGGCCTAGTTTGGACCAGATTTGAACCTGGTATGCTTTACCAGACCTACTGTTAATTGAATTTAGTTTTTTTCCCCATTCCAAAAGTCATGGTCGTCTGATTTCTAGAAAACAAAATGGCTACTGTATGTTTGACTAAAAGTGAATGAAAAAGTAATTGGAATGTAAATGACCTATACCTATGTTAGGACCATCTTGAACCTGACCTGATGGCCTTGAGGTCAAACCCACACCCCATAACCTACATTTTACAAAACAGATCACATGGATGGTGTTGGTTTTAGATTATTCAACAGCAAATTTAAAATTCAAATTACGGGGATGTACACAGATGTGAATATTTCCTTGTCAAATCTTTTTTCTAAACCAAAGCTTTGACATTTCGAAAGAATACTAAATATTAGATTGTGGTGATAAGCTATTAAAAGAATCCTATTGATGAAAACTAAAAATTACATTATTACGATAAGCTATTGAAACTATCTCAAAAGATTAGCTAATCAATTTAATAATCTAAAGTATGGGGGTTATTTAAGGGTAACAGTTAATAACTTCATTATTTCTTCACAAAAGATTTTTGATAGCCACAAATTAAGACAGCTAGGACATCCTGACACGAAGGATTTCAAGAGTACTAGAAGTCTATGGCGGGGTATCGGGTTCAAAATGCGATCTGCAGTAGAAAGTAGAAAATAAAAAACAAAAGAGAAAATTCTTATCCAAAATGGACATTTTCGTGTGGGAAACATATACCGCTCGTGCTTTTTCAACCTAATACGTCCACCTTTTCAACTTTAAGTCGTAAATATTCTACTTTCAACAACAGAATTTCTACTTTCAATAATCAACTTTTGACATTCGGACTTTCAACTTCAGATTTTCTACTCCAGATTTTCTGCTAAAGATTTTCTACTCCAGATTTTCTGCTCGATATTTTCTCCATGCATATTACGGAAATAAATTTGATCACGTGACTATTTTTGCATGTCATTAAAATACGGAAATTACCCCTAAGTACCGCAAGGATTTAAAGTCAGCAAACTCGGTGGATGGTTGGGTTAACATTTGGGAATAGTCTGTTTGACTTAAATGAAAAACGCACTAACTCAAATTTCATTACATCGTTTTTTGTCTATTTTGTTTTTTTCCCCCAAGCTCAAATCTGACAGTTGAAATCAAAACTTTATTGAGATTTTTCTTTAATAGCCATCCCCTAAACAACCTGTTGACTTCTCTTTGAGAAAGGTCATCAACTTCGGGTTAAGGGTCAACGACTGATGTCAGCGACTGAAAACAATAACTGTTTATACAGTTAGTGTTTAGTCTGTGTCCGATGTGGAGGGATTTATAGAGGAGTAGGCTGCTTGTTCCACCACTGCTAAATAAAGTCATGCTCTACGTTTTCCTTGCCGTATTGAGCGACTCGGTTATTCGACTTGATTTTTTGACTGGATTATTCGACTGAATTATCTGCCTGTTTTGGTTTTTTTCGACTGAGATATTTCACTGATTTTATTGACTGATTTGTTCGACTTAGTAACTTCTTCTTTAATATATAATATGTACAAACTAGGTCATTTCGGGACTAACATATGGTTTCAAATTTTATTTAAATAATTCGCTTGTGCGTAGGTGTCTTTAGCATACAATTATGGAATACAATTACTGTTTATTACTGAGCGACGTTTCGACTGGGCTTCTCTAGTCAGTATCAACCAATGAGACCAGCTTAGGAAGACTGTATCTAGTTGGGGTTTTGATTTATAGGAAGTTATAGGTTGTTTAATTGTTGCTGGGGGTTTTATTTGCTCCTGAAATAAAGTGTTGAAGATCCATTCCCGGCGAGCTACATTCCCTGCAAGTGAAAATGTGTTATATTGTGGGGAAAGCGGTACAGATAAGCGACATAAATTGTACATATTATATATTAAAGAAGAAGGGATGAATATCAACTTTATTCCTCCTTCAATTGTAGTAGCAGTAATACGAAATCTATATACTAGCTAGTTGAAGGGCCGATTTAGGAAGTTATAAGTTGTTTACTCGTTGCTGTTATTGCTCCTGAAATAAAGTGTTGAAGATCTATTCAAAGAATCTGTATTCATTTCTAATACTTAAAGAACACACTCCACAAGATATAATCCTATAGAAAGTGGAACCCTGTTATGAGCATGAAAGGGCTACTTAATGAAATTAAAGGTCTTAATGCTCTGCTCCAAACTAAGCTAATGAGGGAAATTTTCCCCGGACAGCGGCATCAAGCATCTTACCCACTTAGCCACTGTAATCCACCGCTACTTTATGAAATGGAATGGGGTTTAACATCCTACTGTTGTGCACCGACTGGGATTATGAAGACGGGCATACGCCATACAGTGTGCTACGAGGGAAATTTTGCCCGTGCAGCAGCGCAAATGACAGGGGATCTTTTACATGCGTGCAAATGTGTACAGGAGACCTTGGTTTTTCGTCCTATCCAAACGACAAGACAGTTGTCCTTGTTGTCAGGCCCTACGTCCTACCTCACCAGCAAGGGGAAACCACACGGAAAATCCTGAGGAACTGTCTCGAGCAATACCGGGAACGAACCCACTACCTCCAGGCCAGCATGCCAGCGTCTTACTCACTTAGCCACTCTTACTCCAGGCTACTTATTGTTATCTTAGTTTACTCCCATTAGTGCTTTTGAATGCTTGTTTAGAGGCAGACAGTAAGTCGATTTAAATTATGACAGACTGGCAACTCAACTAAAGTGGTTGATCTGTTCAGTTTCTTTAACTTTTATTTGCCTTAAGAATTGGTCCTTCAATAATTATGTTTATGTCTACACTCTCTTAGTGACTATTTGACATAAAAAGACAAATGTATGTAAAAGAGAGAGAGAGAGAGGGAGGGGTTTAACGTCCACACGACACAAACTAGGTTTAACGTCCACTCGAGACAAAGTAGGTAATTTCTGGACTAACACATGGTCTTTACAGTGGGAGGAAACCGGAGTACCCGGAGAAAACCCACAAGGTTGGACAGGCGACCTTAAGTCTTGCCACGATGTATGTAAGATGAATTATAGTTGAACTTGGGGGAAAATATACCAAACAGACAAAAAACGATGTAATGAAATTTGAGTTGGTGCGTTTTTTATTTAAGTCAAACAAACTATTCCCAAATTTTAACCCAACCATCGACCGAGTTTGCTGACTGCAAATCCAGTGGTACCTAGGTGTAATTGCCGAATTTTAATGACATGCAGAAATAGTCACGTGATCAAATTTATTTCCGTAATATGCATGGAGAAAATCTTTAGCAGAAAATCTGGAGTAGAAAATCTGAAGTTGAAAGTCCGAATGTCAAAAGTTGCTTATTGAAAGTAGAAATTCTGCTGTTGAAAGTAGAATATTTACGACTTCAAGTTGAAAAGGTGGACGTATTAGGTTGAAAAGCACGAGCGGTATATGTTTCCCACACGAAAATGTCCATTTCGGATTATAATTTTCTCTTTTGCTTTTTATTTTCAACTTTCAACTGCAGATCGCATTTTGAACCTGATACCCCGCCATAGAAGTCGACTGATGTATGCATCACAACAAAAGATGACATAAAATGTATTGATGAGAAATTCTTATAAAATTCTTTCTCAAATGTCAAACAGTTAAAAATGGTGTTTTTTAAGTAAAATGCAAATTGAATATCGATTTGCTCTTTGAAATATACTTTTATTTGAATGACAATTTGCTTTTACCATCAAAACAAATCATTTCAAACAAACTCTTATTGTCTGTTCAACAAAAAAGTTTGCATAATTCTTTCAAATTCATTTTCATATTTTCGATTATAAATTTTTTTATAAGCATTTTCTTCATTCAAAAAGTTTTCAATTTATATGATAATAGTTGATTTCAAACATGCTTTTAGATTTGATTTGCTTATCAAAAAAAAAAAAAAAAAAATTATCCAGGGATCTAATTATTTATCAATTATTCCAATTAAAAAGTTTGTATATTTGTGATAATGGTTTCTTTCAAATAAAAGAAACATTTATTAAGATTTATGAAGGTAATTATCAGTGAGTTTCTTCCAGTATTATTGTAACCTATCTAGTATAATTAAATATACTCGACATTCTACAACATCTGTCATGTGTTATCTACACTGTGTTACATGCAAACAATGATTCTCAAATCAGAAAAACAATGAGAATGCATGTTTTTAAAATAACATTGTGATAAGATGGGTTTTTGTATAAACATTTTTATGAATTATTTATGATTAAATTATTCCATGTTTTAATCATCATTTACAAAATGTGTACAATTATATTTTATTATGGTTGTCATCATGTGGGCTAGGTGATGATAACAATGACAATGTGTTCCAATGGTGTAACTGCTGTTTCCAGCATCACTGAACTCACTGTTTTCAACTGAAGTCTTCCACGAATTGCTTAATTCTGACTCATCTTTTTTTGTTAGTAAATATTCAAATTTTAGAAATATATTTTTTGATATATAATAATTTATTTTTATTTTTCAGCCTGTTTCTGAATTAACTGACACTAAAATTTAGCATTATTTGCTTGATAACGATACCTGTATGTGTATTGAAACGTAGCACGTCAATACAATTCAGAAGTAGTATATCCATACAACTTACAAGTGTGTTTATTTTTAGTGAAATCTATTTCTATGTCTTATAAGGATTAAGACTTCAGGTATACTATAATGATATTATTAATGATAAACCATACTTCAATATGTTCTTACCTGAATCTTTATCTACAGCTGAAACATCAGTAACGCTGGATCCCACAACAGCATTTTCTGCTATTACTGCCTGATATGTCTCTTTTTCGAACAGTGGAGCATTATCATTATAATCTTTTACATTCATATAGACCATAACTGTAGCAGATCTTGGTGGAATACTGCCATCTTTGGCTACAACTTTCAGGGTATAAAGCTGTATCTGAAATTTGAAATTCAATAACTTTTAGTGTCTCTGTTTAATAAATTTTGTTCAGATTTCTATTGAATATCAAAACAAACTTTACAAATAACGGGTTTGGGGGGGGGGGGGATTTCTGAAAATAATTATTTTGAATGTGGAATTAATGACTAATACACATAGACATTTCAAAATGTTCCACAGTTATAACAATATACATGTTCAGTATATACTGACAAAGTAATATACATATAGGTGTCAAAGGCTAAATATACATTATGCATGAAATACACATAGAGGTGTCAAATGTTAGAAATTGAAATAACAAATAACATGGAGGTGGCAATCTCATTAGAAATTATGACAACAAATACCACTAGACCTGCATGCAGGAATGACGGGTTTCACTTTTGCCATGTTACCTTTGAACTTGAACTTGTGTCACTTTTGGTGCTACGTTACCCTTGAACATATGTCCTTTCCGGTACCAATGAAACCAATATACAGGTTTCCACATAAGCATTGCACACATCAAATAAAATGGAAACAGAATCAAACAAATCCAGCAATTTTATTTTATACATTTGTTACATGTAATTGATCCTGACAAAATAACAGTACTTCCGGTGATAATGTAAATGTTCCCTTAGTCTTATGAAATCAGAAATGGCATAAGGCATCATATGGTGAAAATTTTATGTAAATCGAATAATAATTTCCACTTTTATAGACCAAAAACCTTGAAAAGTGACGTGTAGAAAATCGTCTATTTCTCGGCAACCGTACAAGTTAGAAACCATTTTTTGGTATTTATATGACCGTATGGGTTTAATCTATTTGTTGATTGGAATCAAATATCATAATTGTATAAACATTACAAATCAGACTCATTTGAATAAAATATCGGTTTTGAAGGCTTAAAATACAGTTTTTGCCAAAATGACGCTACTTCCGGTGATAATGAAAACGTTAAATTAGTTTTATAACATCGTCTATGACATTAGGCTTCAAAGGGTGAAAATTTTATGAAAATCAAATAATAATTGACACTTTTATGGGCCAAAAACCTTCAAAAGTGACTTTCAGAAAATCGCCTATATCTCGACAACCGAACAAGTTAGAAACAATTTTATGATATCTATTTGACCGTATGAGTTTTGTTAATATGTGAATTTAAACCAAAAGTTAATTTTATTATTACATGTGACATAATTCTTGGTTGAAAAAAAGATCGATTTTAAAAGTTAAAAATTGAGTTTTTGACTAAATGACGTCACTTCCGGTGTCAATTTTAAATAGTAATCAACATGATATGACGCACACTTGCATTTTGAATCAAATGATGTCACTTTTGTGAATATCCATTAATAATTGACTATTTTACAGGCAACATTACGAAAACAGTGACTTATGCAAAACTGCCCATTTCTCGGCAACTGCTTATATTAGAAACTAATTTTAACATACATTCTCTTCGTATGGATTATAGTGACAGGTTTATAAAAGTTAAGTAAAAAAATTTTAAAATCTGAAAAGCCTGAATGGGTTGTAAATAGGTCAATTTTACGCCTTTTTTCACCCCTTAATCCAATTTGCTAGATAACACTTTTGGTAATAAAAGAAATAACAATTGGGACAACGAAGCATATGAACTTTGTTTTATACAAATCGAACAATAAAAAATTAATCTAGGACTGAAAAACTGAATTAGCTAATGGCGGCCAAGGAAAATTACTGAGACAAATTTTTTTAACATTTTTGCGCTAGTCAGATGACTCTTTAATTCTGTGCACAACACGACTAAATAATATTTATAAATAAAAACGTTAAATCGAATAATAATTGCCACTTTTAAAGACCAAAAAACTTGAAAAGTGACTTGTAGAAAATCGGCTATTTCTCGGCAACCGTACAAGTTAGAAACCATTTTGTGGTATCTGTATGATCGTATGGGTTCATTCTATTTGTTGATTGGCATCAAATACCATAATTTGAAAAAGATTTCAAAACAGACTCATTTGAATAAAATATCTGTTTTGGAGGCTAAAAATACAGTTTTTGCCAAAATGACGTTACTTCCGGTGATAATGAAAATCTTAAATTACTTGTATGAAATCCCAAATGGCATTAGGTATAACATGGTGTGACGTTTATGAAAATCGAATAATAATTGACCCTTTTATGGCCCCGAAACCTTCAAAAGTGACCTGTAGAAAACCGTCTATTTCTCGGCAACCGAACAAGTTAGAAACCATTTTATGATATCTATATGACCATATGAGTTTTGTTTATATGTGAATTTAAACCAAAAGTTAAAATTATTAATACATATTAAGTTATTCTTGGTTGAATAAAACATTGATTTAAAAAAGTGTAAAATGCATTTTTTGACCAAATGATGTCACTTCCGGTGTCAATTTTAAATTGTAATCAACTTGATATGACGCTACGTGCTTTTTGAATCAAATGATGTCACTTTTATAAAAATCCAATAATAATTGACTATTTTACAGGCAAAATAACGAAAACAGTGACTTATGCAGAACTGCCCATTTCTTGGCAACTGCTTATATTACAAACGAATTTTAACATACATTTTCTTCGTATGGATTATAGCTACAAGTTTATAAAAGTTACGAAGAAATATTTTAAAATCTGAAAAGCCTGAATAGGTTGTAAATAGGCCAATTTTACACCATTTTTAGCCTCTTAATCGAATTTGCTCGAAAATGAAATCGAAATTAAAAAAACTGCTTCCTACATTTTTTGCGCCTTGAAAGGGCACACTCTTTGAGTCATATAATTTTTCAAAAAAATAATATTTGTTTATGAAGATCGTAAATAACTGTCAAAATTGTAGTTTTTGGTAAAATTATGCCACTTCCGGTGCCGACAGATAACACTTTCGGTAATAAAAAAAACGACAATTGATACAACGAAGCATATGAACTTTGTTTTATACAAATCGAACAATAAAAAATTAATCTAGGACTGAAAAACTGAATTAGCCAATGGCGGCCAAGGTAAATTACTGAGACAAAATTTTTTAACATTTTTGCACTAGTCAGATGACCCTTTAATTCTGTGCACAATACGACTAAAAAATATTCATAAATAAAAAAGTTTTTTGTAAAATTTTAAATTTTCGAAATTTGGCGCCTAATATCTTCGAAGATTTGCCGAAAATCAAAAATCGAAAGTAGCGTAGCTATGTGCCCTGTCTCAGGCTATGCCAAAATGTATCGAAAGTTAAAATCCAATGATTATTGTTAAAATTACTGCAATATTTTTAAAAACGATAACTTCGGTGATTTCGGACATTTCGCATTGTCGCAGAACGTTCAAAATAGCTTTATCCTCTAAGTCACACCCACTTTCCCAGTAAAACCGAAGAAATCGTAACGATGCGACACGTAGTTGCTGAGATCTATTCAAATTGGAATCTGAATAATAATAATAATAATAACTAGACCTGCAAGCAGCACTGAACCGGCTTTCAGGAATCATACAGGAAGTTTATTATACCATAGCCGATCCATTGAGCTACCGAACTATACTTTAGTTGTTTTGTTTCAGTGACACCCTATATCATATGTAAAAGTAATATTTGCTGGCGAAAAGACCGGTCAAAATTATGGCAAAATTACGTCACTTCCGGTGCCGAAAGAAATTTTTATAGGTGAAAAATATGTCGAAAATTTGCAACATACAAAATACAAACTTTGTTTAATACATATCGGGCAATGAATAATTAACCTATAACCCATAAACTGAAATTAAGAAGGTAAAATAATTAAAAGTGACCCTTGGAAAATTGGCTATTATTCCACAAGGGAACATGCTAGAAGCCTTTTCTTGATATCAATATGATGGTATTGATTCAATCTTACTGCCCATTAGAGTCAGACGTTATAAAGTTTAACAAATAATAAATATAAATCCCTTCAAATAAATGTTTGTTTTGAAGGCTAAAAATACGTTTTTTGCAAAAATTACATTACTTCCGGTGATATTGAAAATGTTAACTTAGTTGATAGAAGTCATGAATGGCATAAGGCATCAAATGGTAAAAAAATTATAAAAATCGAATAATAATTGACACTTTTATAGACCAAAAACCTTGAAAAGTGACTTATAGAAGATCGCCTATTTCTCTGTAACCGTACAAGTTAGAAACCATTTTGTGGTATCTGTATGGTCGTATGGTTTCATTCTATTCGTTGATGGGAATCAAATATCATAATTTTAAAAATATTATAAGGCAGACTCATTTGAATAAAATATTTGTTTTTTAGGTTAAAAATACAGTTTTTGCAGAAATGACGTCATTTCCGGTCACAGTGAAAATGTAAAATTGGCTTGACCTAGTCCACATTGACATTAGGCATCAAATGGAAAAAAAAATATTACAAATCGAATAATAATTCACTCTTTTATAGGCAAAATAACGTGAAAAGTGATGCATGCAAAATTGCATATTTCTCGGCAACTGCTCATATTACAAACTAATTTTCGCATACATTCTCTTCGTCTGGATTATTGCTACGAGTTTATAAAAATCACAAATAAATATTTCAAAATATGAAGACGCTGAATGAATTGTAAATAACTGAATTTTACACTTTATTTTACATTCTATTCGAAATTGCCCGAAAATGAAATTGAAATTAAAAAATCTGAGCTAAAGATTTTATACACCTTTGCAGGATGCATCCTTTTAGTTATATCAGTTTTGAAAAAAAAAATATTTGCTTTCAAAAAGTGGTACCGAACTGTCAAAATTGTAGTTTTTGTTAATATTACGTCACTTCCGTTGCCGACAGAAAAATTTCACCGTAACAAAAAAAATTGCAAATGGGACCACGGAGTATATGAACTTTGTTTTATACAAATCGAACAATGAATAGTTTTTCTGGTTACGAAAAACTAAATTAGCCGATGGCGGCTAACGGAAATTACCGAGACAATTTTTCTAATCACTTCTGCTCAAGTAGAATGATATTTTAACCCTGTGTAAAATACCATCAAAAAATATTCATAAATAAAAAAGGTTTTCGTAAAAAAAAAAATTTTTTTTCAAAATATCGGACATTTTTTCGACTACTTCCGGTTTTACGATCATTGTCGTGACAGCTTTACGGAGTTCTTTGGATACTTAACTTTCTGTACCAGAAGTGTCAGAAACATCCATTGAGTAGTTTTGGAAAAAAAAGATAAATTAAAGAGCGTTTCCAAAAATTTAACGATTTTTCAATTTTTTTCAAAGTTTGAGGCCATTTTTGGACCTCTTATATTATTTCAATGCTTTTCATTTTGGATTCACTATATAGACAACCGATAGGACTTTGAGTAAGAAATGTTTAAGAAAAATCTGCGGCGTTGTTTTCAAGAAAAGGGCGTCTCAGAATGTTAAAAAATCGGAAAATACTAGATTTTTGGCATACAATAATTTATTTCCTTATCATCGAAATCGTATTATTTAGACACCATATGATGGTCCATTAATAGGGCTAACCAGCGACACTTTAGTTCTTTTGGTCCGCTATTACCTAAGTGAGAAATCAAGTTTTTCGCAAGTGCGACAATGTTTTTAACATTTTTTTTCATTTTTTGAATACTTCCGGTATGGCTATTATTGTCGGAATAGTTTTAATAACCGGTTTGGGCACTAAATTAGCCACAGGGCTCTGTAATGACATATTACATTATCTGATCAGATAAAATGCCCCTGAGAAATCCTATGTTCAAAAGTGCTAAAAATGCAAAAAAATTAAAATATCGAAAATTAAATTTCAATAACTACATACATATTATACATCGTTAGAATCGTAATTAGGTCAGCTATCTGATTATACAACCTTTTTTTGAAAATCTCTTAAAATAAAAAAATAGTAGAGCATTTTCCAAAATTTCACGATTTTTCGATTTTTTTTGATTTTCAGTCCGTTATTTCACCTATTCCACATATTTCAAAGTCTTACTGGATGGTTTCATGCAAAATAACTCCGAAAGGACTCTCGATAGAAAAATTTTTAAAAAAAGTTGCGGTTAAGTTTTCGAGCTACAGGCATCCAAAAACGCTCCAAATCAGAAAATACTTGATTTTCAGCGTGCCATATTGTGCTTCCTGCTCATCGTATCCGTACGAATTGGGTATCATATGATAGTACAATCCTAGTGCAATCCAATGGTACCCTAATTTTTCTAATCCATTGATATCGGACGGAGAAATCGCGTTTTCCCCAAAATACCCATTTTTTGCATTTTTTTCAAAATATCGGACATTATTTCGACCACTTCCGGTGTACAGATTATTGTTGAAATTGCTTTATTCCTTGCAATGGTCATTTGGCTTCATGCCTCAGAAGTTTCAGAAACGTCAATTCGGCCATAAAACGAAACCCGAGCTCACAAAATGGGTAGAAAATTCGAAAAAAATCGAAAAATAAAGGGCGATAACTCTGAATGAAACTTATATTACTGGAATCGGATGGACTTAAGGTATCCAAAAATGTAGGTCATATTTCAAAATTTTGAAAAATAACAAAAATTGTCTCTCAAACAACATTTTTCATTTTTCGATCGCAAGAAGTCAGCGATGAAGTTTCGAAATATCAAAATTTTCAACTGCTATCGTCCGAGAAAAGACTCAGGGTTTCCGAAAATGTCATTTGTATGAAAATAGGTACAGAATTGACGAATCTACGGCCGTTTTTTAATTTTTTGACACCGCACGAAATTCGACCACTTCCGGTCTGCGCAGAAGTTTCAAATATAGTTTATCAAGTAGCCAACACATGGTTTCCCGATAGAGAATTAGGTCCCAGATCGGTATCTGTTACAGGCACTGAGAAATAGGCTCCGGCGAAAAAAAAAATAATAATAATAAATAATAATTTTAGTAATCACAATAGGCTTTCAGACGAAAGTCTGAAAGCCTAACTAGACCTGCATGCAGGAATGACGGGTTTCACCGGTGCCATGTTACCCTTAAACATGTCACTTCCGGTGCCAAGTTACCCTTGAACATATGTCACTTCCGGTACCAGCGAAACCACTAAACAGGTTTCCAAATTAACATTGCACACAAATAAAATGGACGGAGAATCAACAAAATCCAGCAATATCAATTCATTTTATACATTTGTTACTTGTAAATGATCTTGAAATTACTCCCGGTGTTAATGCAAATGTTCAATTAGTCTTATGAAATCAGAAATGGCATACGATATCATATAGTGAAAATTTTATGTAAATCGAATAATAATTGCCACTTTTAAAGACCAAAAAACTTGAAAAGTGACTTGTAGAAAATCGGCTATTTCTCGGCAACCGTACAAGTTAGAAACCATTTTGTGGTATCTGTATGATCGTATGGGTTTATTCTATTTGTTGATTGGCATCAAATACCATAATTTGAAAAAGATTTCAAAACAGACTCATTTGAATAAAATATCTGTTTTGGAGGCTAAAAATACAGTTTTTGCCAAAATGACGTTACTTCCGGTGATAATGAAAATCTTAAATTACTTGTATGAAATCCCAAATGGCATTACGTATAACATGGTGTGACGTTTATGAAAATCGAATAATAATTGACCCTTTTATGGCCCCGAAACCTTCAAAAGTGACCTGTAGAAAACCGTCTATTTCTCGGCAACCGAATAAGTTAGAAACCATTTTATGATATCTATATGACCATATGAGTTTTGTTAATATGTGAATTTAAACCAAAAGTTAAAATTATTAATACATATTAAGTTATTCTTGGTTGAATAAAACATTGATTTAAAAAGTTTAAAATGCATTTTTTGACCAAATGATGTCACTTCCGGTGTCAATTTTAAATTGTAATCAACTTGATATGACGCTACGTGCTTTTTGAATCAAATGATGTCACTTTTATAAAAATCCAATCATAATTGACTATTTTACAGGCAAAATAACGAAAACAGTGACTTTTACAGAACTGCCCATTTCTTGGTAACTGCTTATATAACAAACGAATTTTAACATACATTTTCTTCGTATGGATTATAGCTACAAGTTTATAAAAGTTACGAAGAAATATCTTAAAATCTGAAAAGCCTGAATAGGTTGTAAATAGGCCAATTTTACACCATTTTTAGCCTTTTAATCGAATTTGCTCGAAAATGAAATCGAAATTAAAAAAACTGCTTCCTACATTTTTTGCGCCATGAAAAGACACACTCTTTGAGTCATATAATTTTTCAAAAAAATAATATTTGTTTTCGAAATAAGAAAATAACTGTCAAAATTGTAGTTTTTGGTAAAATTATGCCACTTCCGGTGCCGACAGATAACATTGTTGGTAACAAAAAAAATGACAATTGAGACAACGAAGCATATGAACTTTGTTTTATACAAATCGAACAATAAAAAATTAATCTAGGACTGAAAAACTGAATTAGCCAATGGCGGCCAAGGAAAATTACTGAGACAAAAATTTTGAACATTTTTGCACTAGTCAGATGACTCTTTAATTCTGTGCACAATACGACTAAAAAATATTCATAAATAAAAAAGTTTTTTGTAAAATTTTAAATTTTCGAAATTTGGCGCCTAATATCTTCGAAGATTTGCCGAAAATCAAAAATCGAAAGTAGCGTAGCTATGTGCCCTGTCTCAGGCTATGCCAAAATGTATCGAAAGTTAAAATCCAATGATTATTGTTAAAATTACTGCAATATTTTCAAAAACGATAACTTCGGTGATTTCGGACATTTCGCATTGTCGCAGAACGTTCAAAATAGCTTTATCCTCTAAGTCACACCCACTTTCCCAGTAAAACCGAAGAAATCGTAACGATGCGACACGTAGTTGCTGAGATCTATTCAAATTGGAATCTGAATAATAATAATAATAACTAGACCTGCATGCAGGAATGACGGGTTTCACTGGTGCCATGTTACCCTTAAACATGTCACTTCCGGTGTCAAGTTACCCTGGAACATATGTCACTTCCGGTACCAGCGAAACCACTAAACAGGTTTCCAAATTAACATTGCACACAAATAAAATGGATGCAGAATCAACAAAATCCAGCAATATCAATTCATTTTATACATTTGTTACTTGTAAATGATCTTGACAAAATTGAATTACTCCCGGTGTTAATGCAAATGTTCAATTAGTCTTATGAAATCAGAAATGGCATACGATATCATATAGTGAAAATTTTATGTAAATCGAATAACAATTGCCACTTTTAAAGACCAAAAAACTTGAAAAGTGACTTGTAGAAAATCAGCTATTTCTCTGCAACCGTACAAGTTAGAAACCATTTTGTGGTATCTGTATGATCGTATGGGTTCATTCTATTTGTTGGTTGGCATCAAATACCATAATTTGAAAAAGATTTCAAAACAGACCCATTTGAATAAAATATCTGTTTTGGAGGCTAAAAATACAGTTTTTGCCAAAATGACGTTACTTCCGGTGATAATGAAAATCTTAAATTACTTGTATGAAATCCCAAATGGCATTAGGTATAACATGGTGTGACGTTTATGAAAATCGAATAATAATTGACCCTTTTATGGCCCCGAAACCTTCAAAAGTGACCTGTAGAAAACCGTCTATTTCTCGGCAACCGAATAAGTTAGAAACCATTTTATGATATCTATATGACCATATGAGTTTTGTTTATATGTGAATTTAAACCAAAAGTTAAAATTATTAATACATATTAAGTTATTCTTGGTTGAATAAAACATTGATCTAAAAAGTTTAAAATGCATTTTTTGACCAAATGATGTCACTTCCGGTGTCAATTTTAAATTGTAATCAACTTGATATGACGCTACGTGCTTTTTGAATCAAATGATGTCACTTTTATAAAAATCCAATCATAATTGGCTATTTTACAGGCAAAATAACGAAAACAGTGACTTGTACAGAACTGCCCATTTCTTGGTAACTGCTTATATTACAAACGAATTTTAACATACATTTTCTTCGTATGGATTATAGCTACAAGTTTATAAAAGTTACGAAGAAATATTTTAAAATCTGAAAAGCCTGAATAGGTTGTAAATAGGCCAATTTTACACCATTTTTAGCCTCTTAATCGAATTTGCTCGAAAATGAAATCGAAATTAAAAAAACTGCTTCCTACATTTTTTGCGCCTTGAAAGGACACACTCTTTGAGTCATATAATTTTTCAAAAAAATAATATTTGTTTTCGAAATAAGAAAATAACTGTCAAAATTGTAGTTTTTGGTAAAATTATGCCACTTCCGGTGCCGACAGATAACATTATTGGTAACAAAAAAAATGACAATTGAGACAACGAAGCATATGAACTTTGTTTTATACAAATCGAACAATAAAAAATTAATCTAGGCCTGAAAAACTGAATTAGCCAATGGCGGCCAAGGAAAATTACTGAGACAAAAATTTTTAACATTTTTGCACTAGTCAGATGACTCTTTAATTCTGTGCACAATACGACTAAAAAATATTCATAAATAAAAAAAATTTTAGTAAAATTTTAAATTTTCGAAATTTGGCGCCTAATATCTTCGAAGATTTGCCGAAAATCAAAAATCGAAAGTAGCGTAGCTATGTGCCCTGTCTCAGGCTATGCCAAAATGTATCGAAAGTTAAAATCCAATGATTATTGTTAAAATTACTGCAATATTTTCAAAAACGATAACTTCGGTGATTTCGGACATTTCGCATTGGCGCAGAACGTTCAAAATAGCTTTATCCTCTAAGTCACACCCACTTTCCCAGTAAAACCGAAGAAATCGTAACGATGCGACACGTAGTTGCTGAGATCTATTCAAATTGGAATCTGAATAATAATAATAATAATAATAAGAATAATAATTTTAACAAAAACAATAGTGTTTCACACAAGCTACGCAGTGTGAAACCCTAATAATAAGAATAATAATTTTAACAAAAACAATAGTGTTTCACACAAGCTACGCAGTGTGAAACCCTAATAATAATAATAACTAGACCTGCAAGCAGCACTGAACCGGCTTTCAGGAATCATACAGAAAGTTTATTATACCATAGCCGATCCATTGAGCTACCAAACTATACTTTAGTTGTTTTGCTTCAGTGACACCCTCTACCATATGTTAAAGTAATATTTGCTGGCGAAAAGACCGGTCAAAATGGTAAATTATGGCAAAATACGTCACTTCCGGTGCCGAAAGACATTTTTATAGGTGAAAAATAAGTCGAAAATTCGCAACATACAAAATACAAACTTTGTTTTATCATATCGGGCAATAAATAATTAACCTATAATCCATAAACTGAAATTAAGAAGGTAAAAAACTTAAAAGTGACCCTGGGAAAATTGGCTATTATTCGACAAGGGAACATGCTAGAAGCCTTTTCTTGATATCAATATGATGGTATTGATTCAATCTTACTGCCTATTGGAATCAAACATTATAAAGTTAAACGAATGATAAATATAAATCCCTTCAAAAAAAATGCTTGTTTTGAAGGCTAAAAATACGTTTTTTGCAAAAATTACATTACTTCCGGTGATATTGAAAATGTTAATTTAGTTCATAGAAGTCATAAATGGCATAAGGCATCAAATGGTAAAAAAATTATTAAAATCGTATAATAATTGACACTTTTATAGACGAAAACCCTTGAAAAGTGACTTATAGAAGATCGCCTATTTCTCTGTAACCGTACAAGTTAGAAACCATTTTGTGGTATCTGTATGGTCGTATGGCTTCATTCTATTCGTTGATGGGAATCAAATATCACAATTCTAAAAATATTATAAGGCAGACTCATTTTAATAAAATATTTGTTTTTTAGGTTAAAAATACAGCTTTTGCCCAAAAGACGTCATTTCCGGTCACAGTGAAAATGTAAAATTGGCTCGACCTAGTCCAAAATGGCATTAGGCATCAAATGGAAAAAAAATATTGCAAATCGAATAATAATTCCCTCCTTTATAGGCAAAATAACGTGAAAAGTGATGCATGCAAAATTGCATATTTCTCAGCAACTGCTCATATTACAAACTAATTTTCCCATACATTCTCTTTGTCTGGATTAATGCTACGAGTTTATGAAAATAACAAATAAATATTTCAAAATATGAAGATGCTGAATGAATTGTAAATAACTGAATTTTACACTTTATTTTACATTTTATTCGAAATTGCCCGAAAATGAAATTGGAATTAAAAAATCTGAGCTAAAGATTTTGTGCACCTTTGCAGGGTGCCTCCTTTTAGTTATATCAGTTTTGAAAAAAATAACATTTGCTTTCAAAAAGTGGTACAGAACTGTCAAAATTGTAGTTTTTGTTAATATTACGTCACTTCCGTTGCCGACAGAAAAATTTCACCGTAACAAAAAATATTACAATTGGGACCACGGAGCATATGAACTTTGTTTTATACAAATCGAACAATAAATAATTGTTCTCGGTACGAAAAACTAAATTAGCCGATGGCGGCTAACGCAAATTACCGAGACAATTTTTTTTCTCATTTCTGTTCAAGTAGGATGATATTTTAACCCTGTGTAAAATACCATCAAAAAATATTCATAAATGAAAAAGGTTTTCGTAAAAAAAATTTTTTTTTTTCAAAATATCGGACATTTTTTCGACTACTTCCGGTTTTACGATCATTGTCGTGATAGCTTTACGAAGTTTTTTGGATACTTAACTTTCTGTACCAGAAGTGTCAGAAACATCCATTGAGTAGTTTTGGAAAAAAAGATAAATTAAAGAGCGTTTCCAAAACTTTAACGATTTTTCAATTTTTTTCAAAGTTTGAGGCCATTTTTGGACCACCTATATTATTTCAATGCTTTTCATTTTGGATTCCCTATATAGACAACTAACAGGACTTTGAGTAAGAAAAGTTTAAGAAAAATCGTAGGCGTCGTTTTCGAGAAAAGGGCGTCTTGGAATGTTAAAAAAGCGGAAAATACTTGATTTTTGGCATACAATAATTTATTTCCTTACCATTGAAATCGTATTATTTAGATACCATATGATGGTCCATTAATAGGGCTATCCAACGACACTTTAGTTCTTTTGGTCCGCTATTACCTAAGGGAGCAATCAAGTTTTTCTCAAGTGAGACAATGTTTTTAACCTTTTTTTTCATTTTTTGAATACTTCCGGTATGGTTATCATTGTCGGAATATTTTTAATAGCCGGTTTGGGCACTAAAATAGCCACAGGGCTCTGTAATGATATATTACATTATCTGATCAGATAAAATGCCCCTGAGAAATCCTGTGTTCAAAAGTGCTAAAAATGAAAAAAATTTAAAATATCGAAAATTAAATTTCAATAACTACATACATATTATACATCGTTAGATTCTTAATTAGGTCAGCTATCTGAATATACAACCTTTTTTAAAAAATCTCTTCAAATAAAAAAATAGTAGAGCATTTTCCAAAATTTCACGATTTTTCGACTTTTTTTCGATTTTCAGTCCGTTATTTCACCCATTCCAGATATTTCAAAGGCTTATTGGGTGGTTTCATGCAAATTAACTCCGAAAGGACTCTCGATAGAAAAAATTTAAGAAAAAGTTACGGTTAAGTTTTCGAGATATAGGCGTCCAAAAACGCTCCAAATCAGAAAATACTTGATTTTCAGCGTGCCATATTTTGCTGCCTGATCATAATATCCGTATGAATTGGGTATCATACGATAGTACAATCCTAGTGCAGTCCAATGGTACCCTAATTTCTTTAATCCATTGACATCGAACGGAGAAATCGCGTTTTCCCCAAAACTATCCATTTTTTGCATTTTTTCAAAATATTGCACATTATTTCGACTACTTCCGGTCTACGGATCATTGTTGAAATTGCTTTATTCCTTGCAATGGTCATTTGGCTTCATGCCTTAGAAGTTTCAGATTCGCCAATTCAGCCATATAACGAAACCCGAGCTCACAAAATAGGTAGAAAATTCGAAAAAAATCGAAAAATAAAGGGCGATAACTCTGAATGAAACTTATATTACTGGAATCGGATGGACTTATGGTATCCAAAAATATAAGTCAAATTTGAAAATTTTGAAAAATGAAAAAAATTGTCTCTTAAACAAATTTTTTTAATTTTCGAACGCTAGAAGTCAGCGACGAAGTTTCGAAATTACAAAATCTGAGATTGCTATTGGCTCGGAAAAGATTCATGGTTTCCGAAAATGTCATTTGTTTGAAAATGGGTAAATAATTGACGAAACTATGGCCAATTTTCAATTTTTTGACAACGTACAAAGATCTGCCACTTCCGGTATGCGCAGAATTTTCGAAAATACTTTATCAAGTAGCCACCACATGGTTTCCTGAAAGAAAAGTTAATTTCAGATCGATATCTGCTTTCGATCATGGAGAACTTGGCCCCCGCGGTAAATAATAATAATAATAACTAGACCTGCATGCAGGAATGACGGGTTTCACTGGTGCCATGTTACCTTTGAACTTGAACTTGTGTCACTTTCGGTGCCACGTTACCCTTGAACATATGTCACTTCCGGTACCAATGAAACCAATATACAGGTTTCCACATAAGCATTGCACACATCAAATAAAATGGAAACAGAAACAAACAAACCCAGCAATATCATTTCATTTTATACATTTGTTACATGTAATTGATCCTGACAAAATTACAGTACTTCCGGTGATAATGTAAATGTTCCATTAGTTTTATGAAATCAGAAATGGCATAAGGCATCTCATGGTGAAAATTTTATGTAAATCGAATAATAATTGCCACTTTTATAGACCAAAAACCTTGAAAAGTGACGTGTAGAAAATCGTCTATTTCTCGGCAACCGTACAAGTTAGAAACCATTTTTTGGTATTTATATGACCGTATGGGTTTAATCTATTTGTTGATTGGAATCAAATATCATAATTGTATAAACATTACAAATCAGACTCATTTGAATAAAATATCTGTTTTGAAGGCTTAAAATACAGTTTTTGCAAAAATGACGTTACTTCCGGTGATAATGAAAACGTTAAATTAGTTTTATAACATCGTCTATGACATTAGGCTTCAAAGGGTGAAAATTTTATGAAAATCGAATAATAATTAACACTTTTATGGGCCAAAAACCTTCAAAAGTGACTTTTAGAAAATCGCCTATATCTCGGCAACCGAACAAGTTAGAAACAATCTTATGATATCTTTTTGACCGTATGGGTTTTGTTAATATGTGAATTTAAACCAAAAGTTGATTTTATTATTATATGTGACATAATTCTTGGTTGAAAAAAATATCGATTTCAAAAGTTAAAAATTGAGTTTTTGACTAAATGACGTCACTTCCGGTGTCAATTTTAAATAGTAATCAACATGATATAACGCACACTTGCTTTCTGAATCAAATGATGTCACTTTTGTGAATATCCATTAATAATTGACTATTTTACAGGCAAAATTGCGAAAACAGTGACTTATGCAAAACTGCCCTTTTCTCGGCAACTGCTTATATTACAAACTAATTTTTACATACATTCTCTTCGTATGGATTATAGCTACAAGTTTATAAAAGTTATGTAAAAATATTTTAAAATCTGAAAAGCCTGAATGGGTTGTAAATAGGTCAATTTTACGCCTTTTTTCACCCCTTAATCCAATTTGCTAGAAAATGAAATAGAAATTAAAAAAACTGCTTCCGCCATTTTTTGCGCCTTGAAAGGACACACTCTTTGAGTCATATAATTTTTCAAAAAAATAATATTTGTTTTTGAAGATCGTAAAAAACTGTCAAAATTGTAGTTTTTGGTAAAATTATGCCACTTCCGGTGCCGACAGATAACACTTTCGGTAATAAAAAAAATGACAATTGAGACAACGAAGCATATGAACTTTGTTTTATACAAATCGAACAATAAAAAATTAATCTAGGACTGAAAAACTGAATTAGCCAATGGCGGCCAAGGAAAATTACTGAGACAAAAAATTTTAACATTTTTGCACTAGTCAGATGACTCTTTAATTCTGTGCACAATACGACTAAAAAATATTCATAAATAAAAAAAATTTTAGTAAAATTTTAAATTTTCGAAATTTGGCGCCTAATATCTTCGAAGATTTGCCGAAAATCAAAAATCGAAAGTAGCGTAGCTATGTGCCCTGTCTCAGGCTATGCCAAAATGTATCGAAAGTTAAAATCCAATGATTATTGTTAAAATTACTGCAATATTTTCAAAAACGATAACTTCGGTGATTTCGGACATTTCGCATTGTCGCAGAACGTTCAAAATAGCTTTATCCTCTAAGTCACACCCACTTTCCCAGTAAAACCGAAGAAATCGTAACGATGCGACACGTAGTTGCTGAGATCTACTCAAATTGGAATCTGAATAATAATAATAATAATAACTAGACCTGCAAGCAGCACTGAACCGGCTTTCAGGAATCATACAGAAAGTTTATTATACCATAGCCGATCCATTGAGCTACCAAACTATACTTTAGTTGTTTTGCTTCAGTGACACCCTATACCATATGTTAAAGTAATATTTGCTGGCGAAAAGACCGGTCAAAATTGTAAATTATGGCAAAATTACGTCACTTCCGGTGCCGAAAGAAATTTTTATAGGTGAAAAATAAGTCGAAAATTCGCGACATACAAAATACAAACTTTGTTTTATCATATCGGGCAATAAATAATTAAGGTAAAAAACTTAAAAGTGACCCTGGGAAAATTGGCTATTATTCAACAAGGGAACATGCTAGAAGCCTTTTCTTGATATCAATATGATGGTATTGATTCAATCTTACTGCCCATTAGAGTTAGACGTTATAAAGTTAAACGAATGATAAATATAAATCCCTTCAAATAAATGTTTGTTTTGAAGGCTAAAAATGGGTTTTTTGCAAAAATTACATTACTTCCGGTTATATTGAAAATGTTAATTTAGTTCACAGAAGTCATAAATGGCATAAGGCATCAAATGGTAAAAAAATTATTAAAATCGTATAATTATTGACACTTTTATGGACGAAAACCCTTGAAAAGTAACTTATAGAAGATCGCCTATTTCTCTGTAACCGTACAAGTTAGAAACCATTTTGTGGTATCTGTATGGCCGTATGGCTTCATTCTATTCGTTGATGGGAATCAAATATCATAATTCTAAAAATATTATAAGGCAGACTCATTTTAATAAAATATTTGTTTTTTAGGTTAAAAATACAGTTTTTGCCCAAATGACGTCATTTCCGGTCACAGTGAAATTGTAAAATTGGCTTGACCTAGTCCAAATTGGCATTAAGCATCAAATGGAAAAAAAAATTGCAAATCGAATAATAATTCCCTCCTTTATAGGCAAAATAACGTGAAAAGTGATGCATGCAAAATTGCATATTTCTCGGCAACTGCTCATATTACAAACTAATTTTCCCATACATTCTCTTCGTCTGGATTAATGCTACGAGTTTATGAAAATAACAAATAAATATTTCAAAATATGAAGACGCTGAATGATTTGTAAATAACTGAATTTTACACTTTATTTTACATTTTATTCGAAATTGCCCGAAAATGAAATTGAAATTAAAAAATCTGAGCTAAAGATTTTGTGCACCTTTGCAGGGTGCATCCTTTTAGTTATATCAGTTTTGAAAAAAATAACATTTGCTTTCAAAAAGTGGTACAGAACTGTCCAAATTGTAGTTTTTGTTAATATTACGTCACTTCCGTTGCCGACAGAAAAATTTCACCGTAACAAAAAATATTACAATTGGGAACACGGAGCATATGAACTTTGTTTCATACAAATCGAACAATAAATAATTGTTCTGGGTACGAAAAACTAAATTAGCCGATGGCGGCTAACGCAAATTACCGAGACAATTTTTTTTCTCATTTCTGTTCAAGTAGGATGATATTTTAACCCTGTGTAAAATACCATCAAACAATATTCATAAATGAAAAAGGTTTTCGTAAAAAAAAATTTTTTTTTCAAAATATCGGACATTTTTTCGACTACTTCCGATTTTACGATCATTGTCGTGATAGCTTTACGATGTTCTTTGGATACTTAACTTTACGTACCAGAAGTGTCAGAAACATCCATTGAGTAGTCTTGGAAAAAAAGATAAATTAAAGAGCGTTTCCAAAAATTTAACGATTTTTCAATTTTTTTCAAAGTTTGGGGCCATTTTTGGACCACCTACATTATTTCAATGCTTTTCATTTTGGATTCACTATATAGACAACCGATAGGACTTTGAGTAAGGAAAGTTTAAGAAAAATCGTAGGCGTTGTTTTCGAGAAAAGGGCGTCTCGGAATGTTAAAAAATCGGAAAATACTAGATTTTTGGCATACAATAATTTATTTCCTTACCATCGAAATCATATTATTTAGATACCATATGATGGTCCATTAATAGGGCTATCCAACGACACTTTAGTTCTTTTGGTCCGCTATTACCTAAGGGAGAAATCAAGTTTTTCGCAAGTGCGACAATTTTTTTAACCTTTTTTTTCATTTTTTGAATACTTCCGGTGTGATTATTATTGTCGGAATAGTTTTAATAGCCGGTTTGGGCACTAAAATAGCCACAGGGCTCTGTAATGATGTATTACATTATATGATCAGATAAAGTGCCCCTGGGAAATCTGGTGTTCAAAAGTGCCAAAAATGCAAAAAAATTAAAATATCGAAAATTAAATTTCAATAACCACATACATATTATACATCGTTAGAATCGTAATTAGGTCAGCTATCTGAATATACAACCTTTTTTTGAAAATCTCTTAAAATAAAAAAATGGTGGAGCATTTTCCAAAATTTCACGATTTTTCGACTTTTTTTCGATTTTCAGTCCCTTTTTTATCCTATTCCAGACATTTCAAAGTCTTATTGGATGGCTTCATGCAAAATACCTCCAAAAGGACTCTCAATAGAAAAAATTAAAAAAAAATTGTAGGTTAAGTTTTCGAGATACAGGCGTCCAAAAATGCTAAAAATCAGAAAATACTTGATTTTCAGCGTGCCATATTTTACTGCCTGATCATAGTATCTGTATGAATTGGGTATCATACGATAGTACAATCCTAGTGCAGTCCAATGGTACCCTAATTTGTTTAATCCATTGATATCGGACGGAGAAATCGCGTTTTCCCCAAAACTATCCATTTTTTTGCATTTTTTCAAAATATTGCACATTATTTCGACTACTTCCGGTCTACGGATCATTGTTGAAATTGCTTTATTCCTTGCAATGGTCATTTGGCTTCATGCCTTAGAAGTTTCAGATTCGCCAATTCGGCCATATAACGAAACCCGAGCTCACAAAATAGGTAGAAAATTCGAAAAAAATCGAAAAATAAAGGGCGATAACTCTGAATGAAACTTATATTACTGGAATCGGATGGACTTAAGGTATCCAAAAATATAAGTCAAATTTGAAAATTTTGAAAAATGAAAAAAATTGTCTCTTAAACAAAATTTTTCAATTTTCGAACGCTAGAAGTCAGCGACGAAGTTTCGAAATTACAAAATCTTAGATTGCTATTGGCTCGAAAAAGATTCAGAGTTTCCGAAAATGTCATTTGTTTGAAAATGGGTAAATAATTGACGAAACTATGGCCAATTTTCCATTTTTTGACAACGTACAAAGATCTGCCACTTCCGGTATGCGCAGAATTTTCGAAAATACTTTATCAAGTAGCCACCACATGGTTTCCCGAAAGAAAAGTTGATTTCAGATCGATATCTGCTTTCGATCATGGAGAACTTGGCCCCCGCGGTAAATAATAATAATAATAATAATTTTAGTAATCTCAATAGGCTTTCAGACGAAAGTCTGAAAGCCTAATAATAATAATAAGAATAATAATTTTAACAAAAACAATAGTGTTTCACACAAGCTACGCAGTGTGAAACCCTAATAATTTTAGTAATCTCAATAGGCTTTCAGACGAAAGTCTGAAAGCCTAATAAGAATAATAATTTTAACAAAAACAATAGTGTTTCACACAAGCTACGCAGTGTGAAACCCTAATAAGGTGTCAGTGACTTAATACACATAATACATGGAATATGCATGAAGGTGTTAATTATCTAGAAATTATGATGGCAACAACATCAAAGGTGTCAAATACTTTAGAAATGAAATGAAATGGGAGTTTAACATCCTACTGTTCTGCTCTGAACTGGGTTAATGAAGATGGGAATTCACCATACAGGAATTTATTCTCAGAAAATGGCACTACGGTCTACTTTTATATCAAATTATTACTGACATGGGACCTGTTTTTTTTTTGTCCCATCCGAATGTCTAGACAGCATTCCTTGTCAGGCCCTCCATCCTGCATCACTGACAAGTGGGAATCATGTCGGAAAATCTGGATGAACTTTCTCTGCCAATGCGGGATCGAACACCCAAAATCCACACTAGCGAGTCATAGCCACTTAGCCATTGTGAACCTCGAAACCATGCATGACAACAACAAGATCAAAGCCATGAACGAGGGCCTCTAAAAGATCATGCTGTGGTCTGATCCCTTAAAGTTTAAAGTTAAATTCATTAACGATGTAGCATATGTTTATTACATGTTTAAGTTTTCAATTATATATACCTACAAATATTCGCTATTATAGAATGATAACATCATAGTAATTTATAAAATTTATGATATCTATACAAGCTGTAATTAATTTCCCAAAGAGCTATTAATTTATTTGAGATACATGAAGTACTATGAAGCAAATAAACGCACTCAAGGTGTGAAGGAGGAAACTGTTCATATAACTAATATACATTTAACATATAGAATGTAAATATAGGCTACATCCACTTGAAATTTTATCTACCTAATACTTTTTGTGTCAATAATATTTGAAGAGCCTTTGACACACAGGAAAACCTAATTTATTCGCAATTTATATACCCTTCATCCAAGCATTGACAGCCCTTCATGTCATGTAAACTAACACTTTTAGAATCTTGGAATTTGATGTAGTGCACTGATGTCTTAATAAAAGTGACGACCAGCTAGATGTAATTATGGGGTGGTTTACGTAAGAAAAGCACTTGTTCCCAATATAAGTTTATGATTTTTTTGTTTGTATATTCTACCTATCGGTGTAAATATTACATGTTTAGAAACTACTTGAATATGTTAATATATGTGGACCCTAACAAGATAATATCTCAGATATAAAATTCTCTTTCAGTTTTGATCAGACAAGTAGGCCAAACAGGTTTATAGAAGCGATTTTTATTAAAACTTTATTAAAACTAAAAACATCAAAGAAATTTCAAAGGGAATTTCAAGTATTTAGTAAGTTCATGTCCAGTATATGTTGTTGTATTTGTTTAAATGTCTGATATTTTTGTATTATTAACTTAAATACTGTCAATTCTCTGTTGGAAACCTGTAACAACTAGACAATGGAGAAGTCGGCTTAAAAAAACCCATGGTAGTAACTGACCAGAATGGGAATTAATATCAGTCAATTTTACTTGCCACAAAATACCAAATTTCTGATTCAGTTCAAAATATAGTATGTTGGTGTTCTGGTCAACATCTATTTTAAAGATAATGATAGGCCAAGTATTTTGCTTAAATTTTTGTTTTAAAAGATTTAACAACAAGTTGGCTTTGTTTTGGCGTCTGGTATTTTGTTGGTAACTAAACAAAACAAGGGGAAATGTCGACATTATATTGGGACAAAATTTTGAAATGACAGCCCAGGTGCTTGCGAATATAAACACAAAGAATCAACAGTTACATTAATTCTCAAATTAGAAGTCTCAATTGTTAGGTCAGAACAGTTGGTAATTAAATTGTCTGTTGTCCAATGTGTTTGGAAAATATTTATAACCCCAAACATATCAGCTCTTTAAGTGTTGATGGCTTTAACTTCCATTAAGTAGCATCAAATATTTATTATGTGTTGACGTAAAACACCTAGGTTGGCTAAGTGGCCCTATTTCACTAGATATTCGTAAGGTGAATAAGAGAAGTTTATTTTCTCATTACCTCTTATTAAATAATAAACCACAGTCTTAGACAGACAGAATGTCTGCTCTTCAAAAACCAATAAATTATTCTATTTTTTCACCCGAGCCATAAAATAGCCAACATTCTAAATCACCCATACTTGTTAAACATTTTTATGTAAAGTTTTATGGCAAATTTAACGGTTTCTATTAATGTAACTAATTTGCAATAATTAAAACTACTTAAAATTGATTGTACACGTAACACTGTCTTACTTTGAAACAATGATAAATGAAATGGTTTATTTTAAACAAACAGAATTCTTAAAGTAAAAATATTGTAGCTGATTAAAACATCGAATCTTACAGACCTCATCATTTCTCATATACCATGTTTGAAAACTCTAATTCTTTAATTAGTTTGTATGTTTTATGAAATGTTATAGAGTGACACAATGGGCACAGTACTGGAGCTTACAGAGAGAGAGAGAGAGAGAGAGAAATGCGGTTTAACATCCACTCGACACAAACTAGGTCATTTCGGGACTAACATATGGTTTTTTGATTTTATTTCAATAATTCGTGTGCGCGTAGGGGTCTTTAGGAGTGGGAGAAAACCAGAGTGCCCGGAGGAAACCTACGAGGTTGAGAAGGCTCCCCTATCTCCATGACATATACGCTCACACTAGGGATCGAAACCACAGCTGCAAGCCAGAGGTGACTGGCCAGTTAGAGGTCTAAGCGCGGCACTCTAGACCACAAGGCCATCCCAACCCCCATGGTATTGAAATGAAATGGGGTTGAACATCTTAATGTCCTGCTCCGAACTGGGTTAATGAAGACGGGCATATGCCACACAGTGTGCCATGAGGGAAATGTTGCCCAGACAGCAGCACTACAGCCTACTCTTATTTCGAATTCCAACTGTCAAGGGATCTTTTACGTGCACACCAATTTGTACATTTGTCCTCGTTTTTTTCCAATCTGAGCGACTAGACAGTCATAAAATCTGGATGAACTTTCTCAGCCAATGCAGGGATTGAACACTAGACAACCAGACTAGCAAGCCAGCGTCTTACCCACAGTGATCCCCCTACCAGTATTAAACAATTAGCATGATTAAAGGCTTATAAATGACAGTAAATTCTCCTGGCATGTATCAGCATGGATTTACTACTACTTTAGAATATAACGCAAAAGTTAATTTGTTTTATGTTATGCATTTTTTGGTTTATAAAAACAAAACAAAAACAATTTTTTGTAATGCAAATCTGTATTGTAAATCGTTAAAGACATTTCAATTCCAGATCAGGATTAAGCTTTAAAATTTGAAATTTATTGAGGCAATGTGGTTGCCAATGTGTATTATCATGCTATTCAATCGGCCACCATATGAGAAAGTTGACACAAAGCAATGATAAATTGAACATAGTTCTGATTGATAGTTAGATATTCACCACTTTTATTCTTTGTACTGGATGATATATCATGATAACCTTGTAAATGTTTCATGGAGTATGTCCTCAGGAGGAGAAGGTCCATATCTCTTGAGTATTTCAAGAGGATCAAAGATTATCTATCATGTCTATCACAGAAATGAACATGCCAAAATGTGGTGTTGCAGAAAAAAAAGAAATTTTACCTCTTCAAAATCCAATCTATCGATCAACATGAAAGTTCCCAGAGTGGCGTCTAGACGGAATTTATCTTTTCCCCAATCAGACTGCAGCTCATAAGTTACGTGACCTTCTGGACCCTCATCCAAATCAGTTGCAACCACACTAGCAATGGTTGTTCCTACGGCAGTATCTTCTGGGACATCGAAAGAATAAAATGATTGGTTGAATGATGGATTATGATCTCGAACTGTGATTCGGACAGTGGTCTGGCTGCTTTGAAATCCATCAGTAGCTTCTACTGCCACCTTATAAACAGATCTTCTGCTTCTGTCCAAACGCTGTTTGGTAGAAATGGCACCTAAAATTTAAGGATCATTTTCAGTACAGTTCATGATGAGCCAAAATTATTTTTGGAAGCAATTACTGATTCCTCAAAGATGCTATTAAATTGAGCTTTTAATATGTTTGTATAAAAAAGGTATGAGTGACAACCATAACTATGTCAACTGTGTGATTGATCTGAAAGTACGAAATAAACAAACAAAAGCTATTTGATTGGTCAGTAGTCAGTTTGCAGCCAAGTTCGATACAAAAATGGTGACTTGGTTGAAGTATTGTACTTCATTTTACTCATTATCAGAATTAGGTTAAAAATTTACTCAAAATTGTTCACTTTATTTTAACTAAAATATAGCCCTCCATACAACTTTTATTTTAATGTATCAAATACATCAATAAGAAACTATGTGCAAAGATATTTCTCATAAACAGTGATTAAAAGTTGAGTAAATTCTTAACTTAAGTCTGGGCTTGGTTACTATTCACGACAAATACATCATCTTACCTGTCTGCTTATTAATAGAAAACAAATCACTATCATCCACATCAAGTAGTTTTACCGTAGCGGCACCTACACTATCAGCATCATCATAACTAACTCTTGTAAAACTCTTTCCAACTTCCTGATCAGCAGAAATACTCACAGAATAAAACTGGCTGGTAAATCTTGGTGGTGAGTCATTTTTATCTAGTAATCGAACTTGGACCTGTGATTAGAAAAATTATATAAACATTAAAACTTGTGAGAAAAAAAGCAACTATTGATGGATTTTACAAGTTAAATTCTTTAACCTTTTTTTAATGTCACAAAATTGTGACAAAATCCATGCTAAAATGTACTCTAATTGATTGTTTAACATGTCGGGTGGTTGGATGGTCGAATGGTTAGCATGTGCGCACTGTATCATAAGGTCTGTCGTTGAGTCAACTGGCTTAGTTTCCAATTATTGAAATAAAATTGTTAGCCACGAAATGACCTAGTTTGTGTCGGGTGGATGTTAAACCACTTTCTTAACTAAGAAATTTAAATCAAAATATCAATTGTACGGAAGATAATATTTTGGCTTGGATTAAAGAGGTGGCACTGGCTTGTTTTAAGAATACTTCTTTTATATGATCAACAGCTGATACCAAATGTTGACCAATCTTTAATTCATCATGTCTTTGCAAATATTGAAGAAATTAAATCATATTTCAATTCGTATTGCTTTTAAAGATTCCCTTTTTCAAGACATTGAAAGTTTATTTTAGAGTAATCGATGTGTTTTCCAAACCATTCTGAATATTACAAACAAATTTACCCCTCAAAATATTTTCTATATATGCATATTATTTGTAACAGGGCTGCTATTACAGGACAAGTGTACTACAGTACTTAATTTATCGGTACTTCAAACAAAAGATTCTTTCTTTAGATTTCTTTACTTTTTGAAATAATGAAGGTGACCTTAAACCAGTTACAACTACAACGAAAATCCAGTAAAGGATTTAAAGAGAAAAAAAGAGCAATTCTTCATATTGATGAGTACAAGGCATGGGATGCAAAAACAAACGACACATGCGTTTTCTAGAAATCCAAATCTGTACAATCAATTCTGTATGCAAGGTCTCAAAAAGACAAATAGGTTAAGACGCTAAAATTCAACATGTACGACTGATCAACAAACATGATGGCTACCGTATACAAACAAAACAAATACAAACACAGTCAACAACTGTCAGATTGCAGGAATTTGGGTCAATCTTCAGACGACTAAAACGTTTGGTAATTATCCAATTCTCTTGTTTGAACTTTTTGAAAAACCTAATTTAAGACATGTACCGAAGAAAAATTGTTTTGGTGCACTTTTAGTCCAAAGGCTTTAGTTTCGACTTTTAAGGTGATTAACGACAAATCTGACTTTAAATCCATTTATCTTGAACAACATGATTAAAGAAAATCCAATCATTAATCCTCTCTAAACGTCAGGACAAAAAAAAAACTCTTCACAATTTTTCCCAAACGATAGATTTCACAAATTTGTTAAATATTTCCCTTTTCAGCAGGCATTAAATGTGTTTTGTTTTGTTTTTATCAAAGCATGACACTTGCCTGAGTTTCATTTAATGGAGCTTAGATTTACTTGCAGGAACCAAATCAAAGCGTTTTGCTAATCAATATAAATTGGAAAGACTCAGGAGATTGCAATATCTCTAACATGGATTTTCAATATATTAAGCACATCAAAAGGATATAAAAAATCAAATAAAGTTGGGTAATTTGCTTTTTTACGCTATTGGTAACTGATCGTTTAATCTATTAATCTGCTAAAAGGCAGGATAATCTATTTCAATTCACCGGTAGTCTTTATCAAATAGTCTTTAAATCAATTCAAAGATATTGATGGAGTGAAGAGGAAAACATTAGCCGTAACTGTCAAATTGATACAATCTATCTCCCTCTTATACTATGAAGATTCTGATACTGACTACCAGTAGAGAGTAGACTCTATTAACGAGTCCATCTATCATCCTGTGAGGCAACTCCACTGAGAGAGATATTATGTCTTTAAAATAGATATGTGTCAAGATCACTTATCTTTTAAATGGAAATAAATAAATATGTAATTTGACTGTGGAATATTCTTGTAAACCAAGAACACCATAACGTCACATACAATAACAATGATATTGTCGAAAAAGATTGGATAAGACGGTCAAGGGAAATGACAGTTAACTTTTGGAATTGTATTGCAACAAACAAATTTGAGTTGACCAACCAATAAAAGAAATCAATTCCTCCAGAAAATTGACGAAAATCACAATGGTATCAACATTGAAAGATAAAGACATTAGCAGATATTCCTGGCCAAATATTGTAATGCAAATTATGGGCAAAGACAAATACTGTGGTTAAACAACTCTTCAAAGAGGAGGTATGTTAGACATCATATGAAATAAAACCAATATATTCCTATCATGCTGGAGTGTCTGTATTACCAATAAGGAGGCATTGGGACCACTATGGACGGCACGCCACCATGTACCCAACTTGTTTACTTATGCTGTCAATGTCCACTTTACTGTTTACTTACTACAAGAGGCTACTCTATCTCCACTTTACTGCTATTGAAACAATAAACTAGCCAAAACGAGCCCAACCTTTGTATGTAAATGTAGCAGTAAGTTTTGAAATACTTGTTGTAATTGGTAAAAATGAGGACCATTCAAAGAATTCTAACAAATTCTTCATTTGTGGGTACTTAAGACAGATACACAAGAGGGAATCGTCATATACAATTCTGATATTCATTATAATTTTATCTGTGATATATATCATCATCGTTGCGGAGACTTTCTTTCTAAGGTCATGTGGGCAAAACACGATAAAAAAATGGTAAAGACACCAACATCCTAGATTCATCAGAAACAGTGAAGAGCTAACAGCCTCATCTCATCAAAAATCCTATAAAGCATCATCCTTCTTGTTTGATGAGACAATCATCTTTATTCTAATGATATTCATATATCTTTGACGTATTCTTAATCGTCTAAACAGATTTCATTTCAAAAATAAATTTCCAGTCAGTAATATTGATCTGGAAAAGGAAATTGAATTTTTTTAAGAACCAGAAAGTTTAATTAAACTTTCCATCCTGTGTACACGTAGTATATGGGCCAAATGCAATTCTTGTAAACACATTAACTCTGATGTAATACCACACAGACATGAATCCAGTCAAATAACATGCAATAATCTCCAATATAACGATATAGCTAGTCACATGTCTATTGGCAGAGTTTGATGCATTGTCCTCAAATAGTCATAACAATGAAATCTTCAGTGATGGAGGTAATATTAGATACTTGTTCTTCAATATATCCCAATACTCTGTTATTTTTTCTAGCATCCGTGACAGCGAATAATGAAGGAATTGGTCCCCTGTGGCTTACATAGCCTCCTGGGGTCTTCATTAATTTCACATTTTTTTTCGTTTTTTTTTAAAGCTAATAAAAGCCCAAACTGACATATTACAGCTGACCCCTTAACCTTCTCTATGTCTGTTATGGGAGAATTTCACATTTTATGAAAGTTTTATTTCCCCATTTTGACACATTACATTTTGTTGGGGTCACCAAGATCACTTATGTGAATATATCATAATTAAACTTGTTCACCGTTTTTTTTGGAGTAAGTTTCGTTCTTTTTTCATATCTGGCTTAAACAGTAATCTATTGAACAATGTTAATATTGATTTTGAAATGGAAAAGTTCTCTAAATTTAAAGGAGTTGTACTTGTTTGATCTCATGTGTTATTTCATTAGTGATGGCCAAAGTTCTATATCATCAAACTTTTAAATAGAAAGTAATTTCAATTTCCCTTTGGCTCATAAAACTGCATTAATATTCTTGGACCTATAATATTGAATGTCAATCACAATACCATTCAAATTGTTTTTCAGTATTTAAGTTTTAAAAGAGCCTATCGAATTGTCTGCTGCTGTAAGTAATTCAAACTTTGGCAATAACTATGTAAAGCAGATTATTACCTACATAATTTGATGAGGGTCTATATTTATAAACTTTTATTATTATCACAGTAATGTATTGTTACACTTGATTTAGCAGATCATCAAAACATGTTTTGAAACTTATACTGGCCTGGCTATACAGTTTACAGGCAACATGCTTGCTTTGTTTGTGAAAATAAACATGAGAGACAAGTTTACCCTATCTTTCATCTATAAAATAAAATCACAAATAGATTAGGTAAATATTATGCTATACTAGACGATACTAGTGGAATTAGCCTTACAGACAAGTGTCTAAATCATTAGGGAAAAACGCCTGCAGGGAGCAGTCATTGAAAAGTAATCCAGCTGTTGAAACAGATCATCATTGCTACCCCCTTCCCCCCTTTTATATCCACGATCCTACCACACTTCCTACAGTTAAAATACATAACCTTATCTTAAAATAATACAATCTAGCATTATCTTTCCTGGTTAAAGAAACAAAGCTTTATTTGGACAGTAAAGATATCTGCTACTCCTAATTAACAGTGTAGCTTGGTGTAGAGTATGCAATGAAAATAATAATGGATTAATTTGAACCTGAAAGTACACATACTTGCTTATGTTTTTATCCTTAGAAATAAAACAAATTCTACGAATTTTAAAGCAAAAAGTTCCTAGACAACATAGGACTTTTGAAAAAGACTAAAATATTTGCTTATGGACATTCAGTAACCTGGCAGACAAAATTTGGTGTGCCTCTGGAGACAGATTCACCAATAGCAAATACATAGAAATTACATCATAAAGGAATAATTGTAGATTTTTTTCATAAAAGATGTCAAGAGTTACCTCCATTCCCTCACATCTCTACTGTAACATTACACAGATGCTAATATTTATCACAGAGGTACTTCAAACAGACTATAAAATCATTCTTGTAGCTGGCAGTCTGTAGACGTTTATAAGATAAACACTTAACAAAACCACTTGTACAAATTACTTCAACTTTATCAACTGATGAACTAGCCACCATCAATCTTTACAATCACAACACATTTGTCAAATTTTATCAGGTCTATCCCTTTTTTTCTGAGATCAAGGTTGATAAATACATGAAACTGAATCTGCAGGTGCTGCATGTATTTATTCAAATTTAATATCCTGAGTAATTGAAAGCTTGTGCATTAAATTGGATAATGACTTGTGGAAATTGAAAACGGACTTGTTCGGCAATCAGATAAATTTCACTTGCCACATGAATTGCCACATGAATTTTAATGACATATTTGACAAAAAATATAAATTTTTAAAACATAAAACTACAATATGCTAATGTATTTAGTAAATTATAGGTGAATTTAATTTGTTAATTTGTTTTTTAAAAATCTGCTGTACATGAATATTCTATTCTTCCATACATCGCAAGGAAAGGGAGTCATCAGGACACAAATAAAAATCAATTATTGATGTTTCAGATTTCTTTGTTAATGTTTAGTTTAACCCAAGGGTACATATATTTTTTCCCCTTATACATGATCATTAAAATATTATGACTGTAATATCAACAGAAACCACTATACACCACCAACAACAAAACTATAATAAATATTGACCAAACCAATGCAAATCATCACCACTAACAAAAACAAAATGAATCAATTATCATCAAAGAGTCTAATCCATTAATAATAGCAATTTTCTCAAACACTTATTAAAAGGTTTAGATATTTTGGGTACAATTCATTAATAGACAATAGTAATAGAAAAGCCCACAGAGGTACGCCCTGAGGCACACCTTGTGTATCACTATTCTGACCCCAACAGCAGTTTCAACAAGTTCACAATGGTCAAGCTGACAAAATGATTTCCAATACTGACCAAGCATAGTCATGGCTAACTGGACTTGAATGGGAAACAATGCTAAATTTGACCACTGACAAGGAATTTCAAACAATGTAAAACTTTGAATGAATGGAAGGTTGACAAAAGGGGAGTGATATCAAAGTGGCATCATCACAATAAGCATGTCATTGATTAGTAGGCAACATAAGCATTGTGGTTGGTTGGTCTGCCCTGAGGGTCGTCATCTTGTTTCTCAGATTAAGTCTCGGTGGTACATGGGCTGTGGTTTGCCTAAAGGATTTCCCTTGACACAGCAGGATGCATCTAAATACAAGATCATTATAATCCAAGATAGGGGATTGTATACCTCTTATTGTTTACCTAGATTCACCTACGAGGTCGCGACCAGGTAATCTCCATCGATTATTATCAACTTATCAACAATCGACATACAGAATATTCACGCACTGGCGATAATGCTGGATGAACAAAGGTTTCTAAACAGATGACCAGCCTCATCAGGATAATAAGTCTCCTGCTACAATTGTTTGTTTATTCACACTATTTGGCTTTTCTGCCTTCTACAAGACTTATTAATTTACAGTTCCCATCATGCTACGTTCTCCCTCTACACTGGAGGAAGTGTTTTATTTGACTGCTGTCATTCTGAGCACACTCATGCATTTCCTCTCCATTATTGAAAACGTATCTTTGTGTGTTCTCATGCTTCAATCTGAATATTATTTCAATAACTCCGATGGAGGAAGTCGAACAACAAACAGAATAATAGACAAGTGGACATGTCTAAACTGGTTGTATTGTGGTTCCAATTGCCATTAATAGTCAACTCTATCATGGTCAACTGAATCATGGCAATCAAAAGCTGATTACCTTTATATCCCAGAAAAAAATCAAATTTACCCAGACCCACATTAATGATAAAAGGTCAACGTAGAAGTTATGAATTATAGCTCCTCGAGGACTGAAAAGATTTTGGTCACACAGGAGTCACAGTATAATGAGGCACTAGCGAATAAACCTGACAGGAAAAAATGATATATATTGAAAAGGTCTTGTTAATAGAATGTTCTGGGATAAAGGCACATGGTTTCTGCACCATTAAGTTTGACTGCTACACCATCACATGCACTTGAAACAAATCATTTAGTAGATGGTCATTTAGCACATGCCGTTTAGTTAGAATACCATACATCTAAATACACAACCATCATAAAATTCAGTCATGCTTTAACCATAATTACCCATAAAAAGGTTAATGATTTTCAACCAATTACAAATCTGATAGTGAGGGAACCATAAACATGGCCGCAACCAACCAGTACTGACTTTAATCCTGCTTTCAAAAATCATGGTCAGTCCATAAAACAAATAAGGAACCGTTAATTTCAGTCTAAATCACAGGAACTAATTGAAAAGACTTTGGTTTCGCTTTGTTTGATGCATTTATGACCAATTTATTCACCATAAACATCACGACTTTCTGTTAAAGCCATAAGTAACCATAAATGTTATGAAGGTTTGATCGATTATTATCCCAATTTGCAGTCAACTTTGGTAAGAAAAATATTAATATGGTTTAATATTGATCAAACAGAATTAATATCTTTTTTAAAAAATGTTCCTTAATAAGTTTAAATAAAACTTGACTGGTATTAGTTTTATTGCAGCATTTGTTGATTGACACCACTTCTAAAATCAGATGGTTTTTTTCCATTTGGAAGGTTCATTTAATATTTTGTCTAATTTGGTTACCAGGTGAGAATTGATTGTACTGCAAACACATACATGTAGCCCAATCAAATTGTTTACATTTACTGACCTAAAATAGCGACCTAACAAATGTAAAGGAAATGTTTTATCAGCCCAAAATTCCAGGAAATTAGTTGAACAAGTTTAGTACAGATGAATGCAGGTAGTTTTCACGCATAATGAGGATTGAAGGCCTTAAAATTGGTGGCCATGTGTCTTCTTCACTTGTCAGGAATTTGACAAGTTATAAAAGAAGGGGTGAAAGTGGTCATTATTTTCCTATCTAGTAAACTTTATCAGCCTTTAGTGAAGTTGACATGTGACAGACGAAACCTGCCGATCCCCTACTCTGTACTCCTGCTGATATCAAGATGCTAAAAAACATTGTTTACTCGGCATCCTTGTGTTTTCTGACATAATACCATGGGTCAGTTAGATGAAGACAATGAACAAAGAAGAAGATATAATAAGGGTCATTGTGACAAAGGTTGGTCAAATAAAAGACACTGACCATCTTCTGAACAACAATGGACCATAGACCTGGTGAATCTTTAACACTATATATAAGATTACAGCACATCACGATTCTTATTTGTCTCCGCCTCTTAAAAAACACTTTTACAATTTACCTACTGAGCTGAAAAAAACCCCCACTGGCAGGTGTTTTGTTAAGACCCCCCTCCACCCCTCAAGCTTTATTTATCTTTATAGCTTCTATTCTGATTATCCTTTAATTTGTCCTTACATGTAAATACAGATCAAAGAATGAAAGGAAATTAAAGGATTTGAATATAATTGGAGCTTAATGATAAATCTTTTCCCAATTTCCAACCATAAATACCGGTAGTTATTAGTGTCTACAGAATCTAGTTTATTAACAAAGCTGTCCAAAGTTGTTTTTAAGTCACCAAATATGCTTTTTTGTATAACTTAAATTAAAATTGCCCACATGTGAGGCAAATTTAGTAAAAATCAAAGATTTCAACAAGATTAAAATCGTAAATGAAACTTTCCCACTGTCCATTTGAAAACGGATACTTCCGTGACCCTTCCTTAATGTATAATTAAAATGACATTCATTTTTTGTTTGTTTAATCTGAGTATATATTGGATATTGCACTTGAAACCATTGCTAGATATCATGTTACTGAATGAAAAGGTCAATATTCATTATTTATGATTAAATAATGCTAGAAATATCAATCGGCCTACCACACCATCTGACACAGGCATCCCATGGTGTACAGTTTCTAATATAACACAGAAAATAATTAATAAAGTGGTCAAGTTCCATAGGAAATGGTCAGTAACCCAATAGGGAGTTTTATGACTTTTTAATTGTCATATTTTATTGTTTCAATGACCATGTCTCATAAGTTCAATGTTAATTGCTTTCAAACTTTGTTAATTTACATTTATGGGAAATTAATTAGAACTGGTCATCTAGTTTTCATATGGTCAGTAGTCCTCCCCTGTTTTTGATGCTTTTTAAATTGTAATAATTCATCATCCCAGTGGTCAAGTATAATTAAATGAATTGGAATTGCTAGATAAATGAGATATTGGTTGGGCGCACTTTGCCACAATCATCAATGTGACATTTATGAGACATAAATTTGACAATAATGCATGTGACTGTTTTGTTAGCATTAAATTTTTCAGATGAAAAAGGATTTCATTTGTGTTATATACTTTGCGGTTCATTGGTATCAGTTTAGTTTGGAGTTTAGGCCTATAAATATGTTATAAAAATAAACGATAGGTATCTTCAGGTGTATAGAATATCAAAGTGAAAACTGTTGAATAATACTGCTGATAAGCATATGTTTATAAAAGAGAAATCTATACTTTTATGCAAGATATTGTTATCAAAAATAATATAATATTCTAAACTAATCCAATATTGGCTTTCATGTTTATATCTAATTTTGCATAATGTAATTTATTTAATAATTTATATTTAGAATATTCAACAGCATAAGCCACAAATTTCCATGTGTAAAGCCCGTAAAGCAGACATACCCTGCTGGGTTGTATGAAATATTTTGGTTTCAGCTTGAAAATATATACCAAGGAGACCTATAACCATACATAAATTCTGAAGCTTCCTAGGTTCAAACGACAAAAATACATACCATGGCACAAGCTATAACCTTAAATCCACCACTATCAATAACATTAACAACTCAGTCAATTAAGTGCTTTTAGATGTTTCAATAATCTTACGGTCATTTTCCTAGATCCAAAATAAACATGAAACGGAAAACGTGCACCTAATATAAAACAACAGTGTTGAAAACAACCATCATTGAATATACTTTAATGAAATACCTGCTGTTTTCATGATCATTTCACTACAGAAATTATTTAATAATTCCAGAATGTTTCCAGGTATGATTTGCAATATGGATTTGTAGAAATTGAATCTAATTAACTTAAATACACAGAAATAGCATCTACCCGCTGTTATTATTAATGTTTGTTTTTCTAAGTAATAAGCCATTTGGTTCATCAGCCATACTTCTTCCAAATTTTGGCAGCTGGTAAAAAGTACTTCTCTATAATGCGATTCATCTTTATGAAAGTTAAAGAAGTCGGTTGTGAGACAGCTTCAGAAAATGAACTTACGATTTACAAAACTATATATAGTTTTTTTTCATATTTGCAAAAATCATAGATATTCATTTCTTTTGTTTAAAAATGGTTTGAACAATTGCATCTGTATCTTAGAAATTTGTGAATACAAGCAAATATAACAAAAGGTAAACAGTGCAAGAAAATAACACTTCATTTTGAAAATTTTAAAAACTAAATTAAAGAGACTTTGCATTAATTAAACTACATGATCTGAGGGATTTTATAGCTCATGAGTTCTTTAAGACAATTGCTCATACTAAACAATGCGTTTGAACAATGTTAGCCTAAGTTTTTACGATTAACATTCCCTTATAATTAGTTGACAGGTGACAGATTACCATGACGTAGTTAATGGTCTACCTACGTGTAAACGTACCTGACAAATTTTTTGCATGTCTTTCCTCAAACTCAGTATTTGTTAATTGTAACAGGTGAAAATGTACCTGTACAGCAGGTAATTATCAATAAAGCATGCCTGTGCATATTTATTAAACTATTAATTCCTTTTCTAACAGAAAACATTCCAGTAACGCCCAGACCTGTCCAGTCATCGACATAGTTAAAATACCATATTAATTAAATTTTTGACATATTAATTAAAAAGCTAGAATGTCGTTACTAATTAAAATTAATAATCAATAACAATTAAAATCTTTTCAATTCCTTATTAATTAATTTATTATAATGATGAATTTGTTTATAATTTAATCAAAGTATTTTAATAATTTTCATATAAATAATTCTGCAAAATAAACTTTTATATGAATATTCATTTTGTGGACATATAGGTTGGAGCATGGAATGTTTTATAATACAGATTGAGAAGTTTGTGAAAAGGTGTCCTTCATCTACCTTGATCTGACCTTCCGATTTCTCTTTTAACCCAAGATTTAATATTGAGCGCTTGCATATTGATCATTATACAGTATAATTTGTATTGTGTTTAAGTCAGTCATGGCTTCTCCGAATGAGAAATATACAATAGATAAGTAAGAATTATTAGACCTCATACAACAACAGATGTCCAAATTGGAAAAAAGTAATAAAACTTTAGTCAACTTTTATGTTCACGCGCATTCGTACATGACTTCTGGCCGGACTCTGGTTTTATTAAAAATTCTGGTTGAGAAGATATTGATATATAGTTTATTTGTTTGTAACATATGGGGTTTAGTGCTTTCTACTAAATTAATATAACACAATAGGTTTAGATGTTAAACTTCCCAATAACAGAAACAAACAGATAAGTTATTGAATATAATATCAAATATTTTATACATTCTATCAAATGTATATACATGTATGACATATATCATAACTGTCAGTTTTACTAAGGAATTCTCTTAAGTTGCTTATATATAAAAGTACAACCTAACCTTTTAAGCAGGATACCTCCTAAAGTGACAAATAGGGTGCTCACTTAAAATAAAAATTGAAAGCAGTGATTCAAATTTTATTTTGGCAATAATTCTGGTGATGTTTTGGGGCATTCCGATACTTTTTTTTTAGCAGTGACTGGGAAAAGGTGGTATCTTATGGTAAAAGTGGGTATCATTGTACCTGATCAACATACAAATATATTATAGTTTAGTTTAATAAAATAAAGTATATTATATGTTTATATACAGTGAAGATTCTATTACATCTGAGTCAGATAAAAACTATATAAAGATACGTAGGCAGACATACTTGTGCGATAAAATTATCAAAACATTTTAAGTTTATCTTTCACTAATGAAAATGAATTTCAATAACACGTTCAAAGATCGTAAAGATGTCAATCAAGATTATATATTATCTAAAACTACTCGACCCCACCCATTTTTATCATTAAAACAATGTCCAATAAATGTTCCACTCCCTATTAAATACGATTATCTCTTGAATTATCTCCACATTAACTGTGACACATCAATTGACATATTTCTCGTCATTTGTTCCCGCATAATATTGACAGCTTTATTCTGATTAGTCACTATGACGATGACCACATACCTGTAGCGCCAGCAGTTGTATATGAAACCCAACACGTCATTCATCTCTATTAGGTCAGAATATAAATAACAAAACAGGTTTTACCGTTTTAGTCATCGATTATTCTTTTAAGGAAAACAGGCTCGACTTTTTAAAAATTTTATTGACAAACTTTAATATTGTCAAAAAACTGTGACTGAGTATTCTGTGTATTGGTTTTCAATAACATTTTACACACACATGAATATTTAATGAAAAGATTTTTGTAAGATATGCAAATTTCTTTTCATATGCTCTTTAGAAAATGTCTTTGTTGATATGAAAATTTCATTTCTTTAATGAGAAGTAGAATATTTGAAATTACAAATATGGCCTAAAATATTGGTTACTAACTCGTATAGAATATGAATGAAACAATAAAGAATAAAGGTTATATTGGATTATAGCGCTGAACAGCGAATAACACTGAATACCAAATACACAAACAAGACCACTTTTATAATATTTTCATCAACCCGAAAATGAGAAATAAGAGAACAATTCCTTAAGGGTATCTACTTTTCATAGATGAAATAAAAAATATGGAGTCTTATCTCGTGTTGAAGTAGAAATTGTTAATTATCAGGAAGCGATTTCCAGAATGTTGAGAGTAAGTGAATAAAGAGGGTGCAAGCAAGGGTTGGTTCTTATTTTCGTAACATGTCGTGTTTCTACAAAAGCAAATCGCTTGTTTCAATCAGTTCTATTATTAACCTTTCAACAAGAACTACTTCATGTGGACGAACAACATTACTTGACAATTTCATTCAACTAAAGAAATAAGTGGCAATTTTCCCTCCAAATCTCGGCGCTTCAAGAAATAGTCTAGTGTTATTACCATTTATTGCTTCCAATTTAAATGTTTTCAAATAACTATTTCCCATGTTTCAATGCACTTCCAGAAAGAAATTGGTAATTTTTTTTATTTCTAAAGGGGAATTATTCTGTTTCTAGAACTTAAAGATGCAAGATTACTCCAAAAATATGTTATAAGCCTTGGAGAAAGCTACAATTTTTCATGAAATCTCAGTCTTTTTCTTTTAAACTATATTCGACAGTTTATAACAAATCCCATAAGACGGTCTTATTTGCATGAACAGTCAAGAATAAAGGACGAAAGAACTGATTTAAAAAGTCATCTATCACCAAAAAGACGGGGCCCAATAATATTAATATTTGAAGTAAGTATCTGTTATTATAGAAATACTGTTGGCTAAGGAAACTTTCTATTCTTAAGAAGTGTCATAATGTTTAATATAATGATATACATATAAGTAAGAGACATATCAAAGATAAGTTGATAAGAGATTGAGAAGAGCAATAAGGGATTATTGGAGGTTTTGTTGTATAGGGCCTGTCACGTACTGGCCCTCTTATTCTTACCACGGATAATAGGGATTTCTACAATAACATATTTAAACCTCACTGTCTATTGTCATAGGTCGATCAGCATTTCATATTATTCACAGTTATCAAAGAAAATACTTCTCTTTAGTCGGCAATGGGAGATTAATATGGGTTATTTTGTGATCAGATGAATCAAGAGGTATTTTTATGGCAATCTAACATGGTTCCGGCACATTTGGGGTTTTCCAATTATTCATGGGGCATAAGTTAGCATAAAGCATAATTATGAATTTATTCAGTACATCTATTTCATGAAACATTTTTTAAGTTTCTGTGATTCTTTCGTTTCAGATATCACTCACCTCGACCAAAATCAAGTATGTACTTTCTACACATCAAGGACATTTATACAACTTCGACTAGACAAGATCTAGGTCCAATTTGAATTGGGTTGATTTAATGTGTTATATAGATAAGTGATGGCACATAATTTGTATGAAATATTAAGCCGACATCAGAGTATTTACTAATTTTATTTTCAACAGTTGAAAGAGAGAAACAGAAAGAGAGAAATGGTCATTTAACGACTAACTTATGGTCAAATTTTATTTCAATAGGGAGCACCCATAGAAAATCCGCAAATACACTTGTTGCAACTCAATAACAGAAATCTATTTGTGGACATGAGACATAAAAACGTAGATAAACCTGATTCACAAACCCAAATAAACAGATAAATCAACAAATTTTTTACCCGAATCAAAGAATGCAGTCATTCTAAGTTATAGCGCAGTTGAAAATTACAAATGTTCTTTCTCCACCAACTTGTACCAAAAAATCACAAAATATTTGAAAATATAACTAATCATCTTATTTCTGGCATGAGTCCCAGAAGATTTCTAGTTGATCAAATCTTAACAATACATGTAATGTTCCACACCAGTTTCATCAAATTGAAATGTCTGTGCTGTGAAATTCTTTATTGCTTCAGATGTACAGTTCTTTGTACTTACTCATAATGAATTACACAGAGTCTGGAATAAAGATTCCCCTAATAGTCAAACTAATACAAATTTATGGTCTTGGAAGATGTTATTGCTGTCACCTTAGCAGGTCATTGAGAATTAATCAGTGGTAATGTCTGCGATCATAATTTTTATAGATGTCTTTCATTTCCAATGTGGGTATTGTGTCCAGTAACTAATTGAATAAAAGCTGCCCATTGATATTTATTATAGAGACAGTTTAATTTCTATCTGTAACAATGACTGGTCAGGCAATCAATAAATGATAACATATCTAATAATTAATATCTTTATTTCTATTGAAGAGACAATCAAGATAACCACCTTTATACGTACAAATCTGATATATCATGGCCGCTAAAACTGGCGATATCTCATTTATCACAGATATTATTCGAAAAAAATCAGATTGCATTAAACAGAACACATTCATCAGATTTCTATTGACCTTAATTAATGTAATGATGGCCTTCAACACCTCTATTGTGGACAAATAAGACAATTACTCTTAATTATATGTGACCCGTTCTCACGAGCGCCTTATTTGGAGATATTGCACAAAACATGCATAAAATTCAATCTTATTTCGAATTACCAGCATATTTGTCTTTTAAAATGACATTAATTTGAATTCCCCAAAGTTCAATTGCTACTTTGACCGTACAGACAAGTATGAAAGGTTGCTGTATTAGTTGCTATGGTGTTTTGATTTCTTTGTTTTAGTTTTCAATGATTTTTTTTCTTAAAATCAATATTGAAGTGTATACAAATTCATTGCTAAGTACCTCACCATTTTCTTAGGTAACTGCATTACATACCGATTCAAAGATATTTGAACACAGAATTCAAATTGATGCACTATTTGTGTTCAGAATTCAAATTGATGCAGTTTGTGTTCAGATTTTTTGACTCACCCATTTAGCCCATCATTATATTTGTTGCAATATCTATAGTGATTATAGACAGATAGCTTGAGGCAGGGTAAACATATTCCTTCCAGAACATCTGATACCCCTTCTTACTGTTTTGACTTGGAAAGTGTACAATAACACATGGCTAAAAACTTTCATTGTAGATATAATTTGGTACAATATAAAGAAGACATTCAGTTAACAAATTTAAAAATCTGTTAGAAGATTTTTTAAATTTAATTCACAAGTCTATGACCATTTGAATATTTTTGTTTAAAAATCTGTTAGAAATAGTGAGTTTGCTAAAATGATGATGTCTACAAAATGTGAAGAAGGTCGTCGCCAAATAGGTTGACTTCAAACATATCTATTTTACATAAAGGACATGTGTTAAAGAGAATGTTTATTTTTGAGGTTGTGTCTTCAAAAGATAGGTAAACAGTAGGTACTGTATAGTAATAATAATAAACTCTGAAGTACAATCAGAAATATTATTAGTATACTCTAGCACATGCTGTGGTTCCCAAGGGTCTATTTACAACATGTGTAAATTAGCCAAGACATGAGGAGCTCAATGTGAAAAACGTTGCCGGACACGTCAAATACATAAACTGTTCTTGCTGAACCGAACGCTTGATCTATTATTAATAAAATCAATACACAAACCATCCATTTAGACTTTTATAGGCAATTAAACAAAGAAAAGCTTATAATTCGCTTCACAGCAGTTTGTCCTCGTAATTGGTCACATTAGTGAAATATTCATCCCAATGGTCATCTTAGCAGACTAATGCGATACAAGATTTCATTCGCAGTCGAGCTTACAAAATATAAACCGGATTGTTGAACCATGACAAATTAATAGAAAGTTCCTAGGGTCACTTGGTGCTGACATGGTTAACTTTGAATTAGACCTGTATATTCATTTATTTTAATCATTTAAGTATATTTTTAACCATGTAATTTGCCTTGCAAATATTAGATGTTATTGTGCCAATTGATCTTGGGAGAACTATAACATACATTTCACCACAATATACTGCAAATTCCTTCCATCTCTTAAAGCATACATCGGACGCCACACTAAAATAGATGATGAATGCTTCTGTGATCTGATATACGAAGGCTATTCACAAAGTCAGACTAATAGATAGATATAGAATCGTCTTTATTTGTCCGACTCGGTTCCTGGTTTGTGTATTTATTCTTCTTTCATGGTGGATCTTTTAATAAATCAGATTTACATGAGACATTTACAGGAAATTCATATCAGACGTGTTAAATTAGTCCAAACCAAAGAGAGCGAATGAAATCATTGAATACCGTTACAGACAGAGAGTAATTGGAACTAGTATCAGAAGATGTCTTTCCCTTAGGTTAGACAATGGCATGATTTGGCCGCTAACATGGAACAACATCACAGGAAGCAGTTAATAACAGAGGAGGAGAAGCCGGAGGTCTGGAACGAGATTTTAATAAAAGCGTGGACTTCTTGTTTTAGGTGAAACATTTTGTGACTCAATATGTGAAGAGTTCATCTGAATCAATATGTTTAAAAGCTACTTTGATACAAAGATAGGGGGTGAGGAGATGGTATGAGACTTAATGAACAGATAGATTGTGTAGACTTAGACAAGGGTTTATCAAGGCCGTTATTAATAATGGCTAAATGCTGGTAACATTTCCCTTATTGATCCTTCCAGTATTCTTGAACTAAAACCTTCGAACAAAAACAGAAGAAACGTATTGAACGAACAGCTCAACTCCTTGGTATTTTGGATTAGAACCATTACATTCGGTCATTTAATCTGTTATTCATCAAATGTTCTTGTTAACTTAAGACGTTAGAGAGAATAACACCGAATGAAAGTGCACCAAGGTTCAATAAGACTTCATTCAAACTGACTACCTTCATTATGATCGTAAGATAAGAGATAAATTGCTCATGCAACATGGCTTATCTATGAAGTTACAAGTTGATAAGCAGATGCGCTTAAAATTTTCTCCAGGTAAAATGAAATGAAATGGGTTTTTAATCTTGCATTTTCTGCTGGGGAGAGGGAGAGAGAGAGAGAGAGAGAGAGAGAGAGAGAGAGAGACAAATGGGGTTTAACGTCCACTTGATACAAACTAGGTCATTTCTTGACTAACACATAGTTATTTTTTATTTTATATTCAATAGGGGTTTTCAGTAATGGGATGAAACCGAAGGACCAGCAGAAATCCAATGAACTTGGAAAGATCTTTTTAGCTAAAATGCATAGGCCTACCTTAGATCAATCGGCCAGTCTCTATACTGTTATATATCTTTTCATGAAGATCTACAGTAATGGGAGGAAACCAAAGAACTTGCAGAAAACCCATGAGATTGGACAGACCTTATTATCTGAAACGTGTACCTTAGATCACTCGGCCGGTCTCTACACTGTTATATATCTTTTCACGAAGATCTAATTATCGTTATTTGAATATATAATATTGTACAATATATATGTTCATGATTGAATGACTTGCGATAAATAGCGATAAGCTGGTATTTTCACTGTTTCATCACATAGAAATGTTAATACAAGTACAAACAAAGGGATTAAAATACAATATGAAAATTGATAAGGGGACCTGCAATGAAAATGTCTGACCAATACATCAAGATTATACCTGTCAACAAAAAATGTATATAATTTGAATCATCAATATTTCTACCTGGTGTACAGGTGTACAAAAATCTGACTCCAAGTAATTACTTAGATTATCTTTGATGGTGTTTTAGTCATAAAAGCCAGTCATCTGTACCTAAACCTAATCATTGACCGAGTCCAATCAAAAGAGAAATCAATATTAATCGGCTTAAACTAATAATTATCATGAATAAACAATACATTGTTGAACTGACTAATCACAATTATATTGACTCCTATGCTATATACTGGTCTCAGGTTCATGGTTTCTTTAAGCTAAGAGAATCAGTCAGCCATACACTGTACAAGCTGCTATAGACATACATTGTAGGATGCATGACATACGCTGGCCTTTCAATACCAATTCAATAAAAAATCTTGTACAAAACACAAAGCCAAAAGAAAACACAGGGCAATTTTATTGAACTTAATAACCTATAAAATCTTTAAAGATATGGAATTTCCCGCTCAATTTAAATACAAAGAACATTCCCCTAACCCTAAATCTAATTAATGAAATCAAAGCTTTTGTGGTTGAAATGAAAGTCCCAAAATAGAATGCAGATTCACAGATTTTTAATTTATAAAACAACATGCTTAACTCGCCCCCAACTGTCTCCATTTTTTTAAACATTGACTCAATTTACAGTGCGAGCTAAGCCGAGAATAAAGTGGTCATGTTCGTTTGTTGATAACAAATATTTGATTAGGCCATCTTTTACCAGGCAATCAGTCAAATCTATTGTATGTCCACTTCTTTAACAGCTCCTGCGATCAGACAATCTCTTCGGCTGGACGCTTGTTAATATGCGTATTACAGAAACCTAACCCCAACAACCTGTCCAGCCATTCAATTCCCTGTTTGTCCACTTATTTGCTTAGAAATAAGGACAGAAGTCAAGCCCTGCATAAACTCAACACAGAATAAATCTAACACCTTATTTTGCTAGCTATTGGAGCGCTCTGATAATAAACGAATGAACTCCACCCAGCACGATAAATGACAGTTTCCAGGTTTTATTTGCAGTGATAACAATAAGGGTTGGTACGTTATTACACGAGACATAAATTAAAATAACTGTTTAGTTAATTCAATATTGTAATATTTATCTGTCAACCTTGTATGAAAGCACACAAGTGATATAAATCACACTTGGAACTTTTAAATGCTAATTAGAATATGTTTCTGATATAAAAACGGCCAACATCATGAGACAGACTAATCATTGAAGGCATTGTTGTCTCCATCTCATGCCATGTTGTGGTGTCTTGGTTAAAAGTTGTGACATGTTCAATACAAATGGCAGGGAATGCTTACTCTTTCTAATAACCTTTAATCTGGCATGTTGGGGATTTAAAACGCTGTGAAGTGATCGAACAAGCTACATGTTTTGACCAAAATGTTTTGCTAATAAAGCCCATTTGATTGTAAATGGTGTCATAACCTTTATTCTGGCATGTTGGGGCTTTAAGATGCTGTGAAGTGAACGAACGAGCCATATGTATGTCATTGATTACATGAGACATGTATTTGAAACTAGTGTACGAGGTGTTTTTGCAGATTAAACAGGACTGAGCTAACACCAACCTTGAAACGAACACAATATTATTGGCAATCATTAGATCTCTAAACCCAGCCCAAACACTACAGAGGAAGTTGGCATTACTATGGAGCTTTGCTCTACACGATAGAGACAAATCCAACAAATCGTCTCACAATAACTTGCCAAACTATTCCGTTACTTCACAGAATGTTTCCGACGATACTTGCAAACAATTTCAAAAAGTTACAATCCCTATAGAAACAAACCTTTGAATCGACCATGTCTTCCAACCAATGCCAGTGTGAAAATTTAATTTTTTTTGTACTTGACAAGAAAATATGTTTCCAGTTTTCTGCGTTTTTGATTATCACACTAGTTAGAAGTTATTACAGTATGTGGGAGATATAATCTTTAAAATAATCTCCACCAGCTGAAATGCCACATTGAGGTCTGAAATGCCACAATGAAATTTAACAAGGGCCATAACTCTAGAAGTAATCAACTAAAATTATTCAAATTAAAAAATTTCACTTAATTAGACAACATATATATAAAATGAAAAAAGATCAGCTTATCAACATAGTCTGTAGAGTATTCCCAAGAAATTGTGGACAACAGTCTAAAGGAGTGGCCGGAGACAATACATGTATTTTCATATGAAATGAAATGAAATGGGGTTTAACATCCTACTATTCTGCTCCTAAACTGGGCTAATGAAGACGGGCATACTCTATACAGTGTGCTGTGAGGGAAATTTTGCACTGGCAGCCATGCTGCAGCTGTGCTACAGCCTACTCTTATATTGAATTCCAACAGCCAAGGGATCTTTTACGTGCATCACCCTTATTTCCATATGGGCGTATAAAAAATAATGCCCATTTTTTAAATCCTATTCAGATCAAATGAATATGAAAGTTTATAGATAAAAATAGCTCAAGAACTTAATTCCAGGTCTTAATTCTCTCAGTGTAAGTAAATTTACACTAATGTACATCTCTAAACAATTCTGTCAATATGTAAAAAGTTCTAAGCAATGGTTGACGATCCTTAGTCACAATAATTTCAAATTCTCCTTTTTAAACTAATTCAATTGTTACAATAAAAGCCTTTATACAATGTTTTTTTCGTGTTGATTTTAAATGCAAACTTTAATTCTCAAGGATAAATGGATAGGATTGGATAAGTTTGGATGCATTAGTAATGTAGAATATTTCAGGTATGTTTTAGGTCCAAAGACTAAAATGCTACAATTTTATAGGCTTCAACTTTGTTCATTTTTCTAAACAAAGACATTTTTTTAAATACACAATTTCAAAAGAGACTGTACATGTTCGACATCTTTAAAAAAAAGCTTAGGTGTTGTTCCATTTAAAAACGTGTAAAAAATCTACATGCAGAAAGTAGTTTAATACAGTTTACTTGTAAGCTGCTTACAAAAGGAAAGAAACAATCAAGTAATATATTCAGCCATTACTGAGATCCCCTGCTAAGAGGTTTATTTTATTGTAAGAGATTCTTGTCGAACCTTGTGAAAGAGGCTTAGATTGAGAGCGCCACATTCTTGCAATCAAGTTCTACAATCAGTGTAGGTGGAAGGGGGGTTGATGTCTAATATGCACTTTAACAATAGGTTATGGGTCATTTTCCACTGTCCTTATTAACCCTAGCGTAAATATCCCATCCTATTTTCTTCTTCATACTATTATCAGATCTTTATTGTAGCGGAGAGAAAAATCGGTAAACAATATATCTAATGATAGATAAAAAGGGTCCAGCTGTCAGCAGGCGGTCCAGTGTCAGATGGGTCAACTCAATAAATAACCACATATAAATTTACCATGAAATTAAATTCAATATACATCAATATACAAATCTGAACGTTTCTGAATTTTCCTATAAAATTTATAGCCCCTGTTCCCCCTTTTTAACATTTCAATAAAATTTATGAATTTTATAATGGTGCTTTTGACAAATGAGTTGTCAACCTTGTCTGGAAAAAATGTCTGATAAATTTATTTCTTGATTTGCTATCAAAAAAGCAAAACCCTCAAGCAAATTAGGGAAAAGTATTTGAATCTCAAATTTCTTTAGCACAGCATGTTTTCGTTCTTTACAAAAATATAATATTGCGTAAACTTTCATTGTGTTCAAAATTATGCAAGAAATGGTATCTTGGAGACAAACACCTGCAGTTTTGAGGGGCAATTTTCTTGCTTATGTTACCTGTAAGAAACTATTAGTAATACATGTGTTGGCATACATTATGTATTTAATAGTCATAATTAAATTTACTATCAGCCAGACATCTAATAAACCTCTCTAGCAACTACTGAAGGCATGAAAATTAACCCAGTAGGATCTCAATAGGCACCAAGAGGTGTCATTGTTTACATGTAATGTATGAACACAGTAGGAGATTAGACATTAAGGGGTTAATATTACATCACCAGAAACACAACAATGGCCTAAACCCTGCATCTCCCTAATTAACCCTCTTATGTCTAATTCTTATAGACTAAGTAAAGGCCTTTGAAACCTGGTACAGATTATTTGCCATGATATTGTGTTTGTCTACTGAAATTTTACCTATTAGATACGCCACATTGACTCACGGAGCTGTCAGATGTTTGAAAAACTTGAATGAAATGGTAAATAAATAGAGTGCAGGCATCATTTACTTCTATCCATGTACATGCATGGGTAATTTCTCTGTTTATAAAAGATAACTTTCTTTAGAGGTATCATAACAGACACAGGCCTACTTTCTAAACAAATTACACAGATTTTGATTGAAGGCCTTTATTATGGATTTCTGTGACTTCCTATTTCATTATGCCTACCATGTTTTTTTATAATAATAATAATAAATGGAATGTTGAATACAGAGAAAAAAACACAAATGTTAGCATGTTTACAGACAAACAATACAACTTATATAAATTCATGAAAAGTATATTACACTGATTATCATAAGCTTTCAGATTTATTAATCGATCAGAGAGAGAGAGATAGCATGCTTGTGAATAAAAACTACATGTAATAAAAAATGCTTTCCATTATGTCCTAATATATTCAAACACACTGAGAAAAAAATGTCTGACTATCAATTACATAATACTGTACATGTGTATGATTCATGGGTGTAAATACATAAATAATGTCTCTATCAACCCTCTACTTATAACTTGCTGTGATCCTTCAAGACAACCACTTACATGTATGTATACACAAAACTAAATAGATAGGCCTTGGAATAAAGGAAAACTTAGTGTCATTAGTATGAATTATTACTATTATATAACACGTGTTCGTCATCAGAATATAACATATGTCCAACATGTGTATGTGACCTTTGTAATATTATATTGCATACCAATACTTGTTTTATTCACTTTATATCTCATTTTTTAAATTTCTATTTCATGAATTGTAGCCCTTTTAATCTTAATTGCATGTCTTTATCCTATCAAATGGGATAAGATAAGATAAATTTTATTTCACAAATTTCCTGAAACAGTTTTAGTTGGTCAACGTCCATTATAATTAGCTACTGTACATGTTTATCTGGTCCAATTTCTGGACATAAAGATGTTTATCCTTTTAATGTTCTTTTAATAAGCGGTCCTCTTTAATTTGTGTATTAAGACAAGATAAAGACCGGATTATTAAATAAAGGTTAACCCATCTGAAAACAACAATAATCCTAGATTTAATCTCACTTAATAATCAAATACTACTTTGATCCCTGGTCATTTTTGATGACCATCAGAAAAAAAGACCAAAGAGAAATTCTGGCAATTTTTCATTGGGTAAAACATTAAATAAACTTTGAGATCTTTCAGCACGTTGCTAAGACAATGAAATCAATTGTCCATACATTTATAGATAATGTTCACTTATGCAGGATTTCCACATTTTTAAACGTATTTAAGTCAATGTTCAATGAGATATAGGGTACAGTTGCCCAGCAAAATGTTCTTTGGTTTTAGTTAAATGCCCCAACAAAGATATTGTAATTTATTAAGTCAGTCATTGGGCATGTTTAGTAAGAAATTTCTTTTGACAGTTCAAAGGTAGTAATAACTGTGTTATGACCGATTGCATCTTTCTTTCGGATTACTACTTTCGTGTGCCCAATTTTTTCTTTTTAATAAGGACTTCTGCCCTAACATATTCAATAAATGCATTCCTATATTATCATATTCATATTTATAGTGTTTTTGTGTTGTGAGTTATATAACTGCAGAGGTGCTTTCAACTGATTCCATTTTTGAAAGAACATGTGTTTTTGTGTTGTCAGTTATATAACTGCAGAGATGCTTTGAACTGATCCCATTTTTAAAAGAACATGCACTTTTATTATTTATCATTAACAATATCTGTGTATGGTAGGTGTATGTGATGTGCCTTGTTTGCCGGTTTTTCTTCTGGGTTTCAAATTGTTGCTGTGTATGGTGTTGTTCTCCTGAACTTACACATACCATTAAATACGCAACTATATATCAACTGTCTTTTTCTTATTCCAAATGTTTTCGCTAAGTTTGTTTTGACTTCAGAGGAGAATTCCTTAAAATTGTGAATATTGGCACATGATGACATACCTATCTGACAAATGCTTTGTTGTTCTGGCAGTTCTTTTATGAAAGACATATTTTGTACTGCTGTCAGCTTAACAAGACTGGATCCTATAATACCATGCACACAGAAACTGTTTCACCATAGACATTTGGCATTTATGATGTATAAAGATATGTAAACAATGACTATTTATCCTGTCTTGCGACCCGAAAAAAAGCTCAGCTGGAATCAAGTTCTAGTTATCAGATAATAATAACAACATTGAGTTTACCCCCCATAATGATATGTCTTACGCTGTGTATAATGGAATGGTAATAACCTCTATGGTAATATAGAACTCTGGAATCACCTTATCATTATGATCGTGGGTGTGAAGGTCATTATTATTCCTGTTATAACCATAATACCGTCAATGTCAGATTTCACCAAAAAATCAAATCTGTTTGTACTTTTGGCTCAGATGTAATTGTCCTTTCCAATATCTTTAGAAACGTTTCTGTATCAAATTTAGAGGAAAAGATAAACAGGATCTAACATCTACTCAATACAAAATATTATTTTATATTTTATCATTGCTTGAGAGAGAGAAATGGGGTTTTATGTCCACTCGACACAAACAAGACCATTTCGGGACTAACATATAGTTCAGTTTTATTTTAATCATTTGTTTGCGTGTATGGGTTTTTAGTAGTGGGAGGAAACCGGAGGACAAAGAGAAAACCCCATAGAATTATGACATTTATTTCCAGTTCAACAATTACTAAATGGCACTTTAAATAATTTAACAAACCTGGTCTTCCAAGGACTAGCATTAGGTATATTTCTTATTTCAATCATTTGCTTGTGCTCAGAGGTCTTTAGAAGTGTGGGGAAATTTCTGTAAACAATTGTCATATACCAGGCAACATGACTCAATGAGAGACATTACCTTCTAGCGTGCATCCTTTGGACCACTCAACTGGGTTACCTTTTTATTGACCACATTTAACATTTGGAATGTGTCAAATGCATAATATAAAATCTTAGTGCCAGAAACAATGTTCCTGAACATGAATTTTTTACAGAGTTTTAAAGTATTTTCTATTGTTTATTGTTTAAAACTACTTAACAAAGACATTTTGAAAACATTACTACATCTCCTTAGCAACAGCCTGTTTTGCTTTCCATAGTATAATAACTTTTCCTAAGCACAGAAATTTCAATAATGGTTGACTTAGAAAAAAAGAATAATCTATGAGATTTTCAAGTTATTAACAAAGAGAAATTTCAAAAGAGATTTATTTGCCTAACTCCTTAGATGTCTTCAACATTTTTTTTTTCAAATAATTAATCCACAGTTACCGCTAATACAGAATAAAGTAGATTAAATAAACAAATTATTTTTCATACATGTAATTAATCAAATGTCATACTGTCACAAATAAATAAATTACTTTGAGTGAAATTTTTTTTTTGAATATGTAGCCTAATATCATCTTGGAAATTGGTGATGTAGAGTGAAACAGGCTTGAGAAGATGTCAATTCATAGTTGATGTAACCCTTAGCAACATGTAAAACCTGCTTTTGAGTGCAGATAATAATACAGATTATTTATCAACAAATCTAGACAGTAAAAACTTCTTAAAGAAACCGGTTTCTGACAGTCAAAAGATGTGGGGATGACAAAAGAGTCTGCTTCACATCTGCCTTTGACCCAGCCTGATCTTTAATTTGTTCACATGTACATACAAGCGTGCCCATAATCATACATAACTACCAGATCTTAAATGAACAAAACTTTCTTGATCCACTTTAAAAAAGTTGTTGAATTTTGTATGATCTGAGTACTGCATGATGGGCAATGGTGGTGTATGAACAAATTGTCATTTCAAAAGAGTATACAGAAGTTGGTTGTTTATCTATCATGTACACTCAATGAAGACATACAATATTTCTGTTAAAAAATCAACCAAGTGGAGGTCATTGTTCTTTATTATAAAATAATTGTTTAAAAGGTACATGTTTGTTCCGCTACACATCAGATAAGGCAATATTGAAAATCCATCCCTTGGTTATAAAATTTGAAATCGGGGGTCAAATAATTCACAAGTAGTTCATAAATTTGTCACATACCCAATAACAAAGCAGATATGTTTTTCAAGGGGGATAACATAACAAGAGGGGGACAACACTGAGCAAACGTTGACACCTGATACACATAATTTCAACGGCATCGAATGATAATTACCTTGTTTGGATCTTAGTAGTCACATTTAGACTGATAGCATCTCCAGCATTATTCACAAAACTCTTTTCATTCAATTTTACATAACAATGGCAACAAAATGTTTTAAAATTTCAAAGTCTTCTATTCTGTTTCAGCTTGACTGCCGGTCGTTTCAGATCAGTCAGTGTATTGAGTAGGTCATGCGTAAGAATGATAATGATCCACGATCTTGGAGATACGGGTGAAAATTGGTGTTAAGAATTTGTGCCCTTAAGGTGGGCTTATAGGTTGATATGAATATCTTAAAGATAGCCATCTTTATATGAATCTTTACATGAATAAGTATATGGTTTAAAATTATAGCATTATATGTATGGTAATTTATAAATTAATAATTTTGATAAACAAAACAAACGATAATAGAACAGAATTGTTAATTGACCATTCCTAGACTTAATTTGATTTTGAACCATTACATAAACATGGCCGACGCTTAGCAACGGATCTGAATATCACTTCAAATATGTATCTCATAGTTTGTAGCTTGTGATATCAATCTGCTTTAATAACTTATATGGTATCAATAATAGACAGAAACGCCATCTCCTAGATACTATCGCAATTCCATCATGGATGTATTTTTTATACAATTTACAACACCAAGAATCTGAAATAATGAGTCAATAGTGTACGAAAAAATGAATGGCTGTCTTTGGTTGATATATTTCTAATATTACTGAATATAAAAAATGTGTATATGTGACAGAGATAAGTTGTTTGATAGTGATCCATTTCTATTGAAATGATTGATAGGCCTTCGTGACTCAGTAATAAACTTCACAATTGTAAAATTTAACTACATTCATCCATTTAACCAACAGCCATCACTAGCAGTCTTAAATCAACCCTTTTTTTAAAGTTCAAATGATGTTACAAGCTCACTTTTTTACAGGTCATTGGTGAACTGTTGGAATTATATTAGACCAAATGATGCATTGTTAAAGAAAGCTGGCACCTTAATTAAAGACTCCAAGAAATACTGGATTTAGAACATATGAGAACCAGAACAAAAAATTCTAAATGACAAATGGCAATATGATATGTCCTTCTAATCTAATTAAAATAATAAAGTAATATATTATAATTTCTAAATGGATAGAGACATTTTCTGTCCTTCCAATGAGATATAATGATAAAGTTATATATCTAAATTAACAGGCTGAGGAGCAGTTATGTAAGCTTATCTGTCCTTCAGATCTGATCAACATAATAAAAAAAATTGTTTTGACTCCCTTCATAAAAATTAGCTGATGTGCATCGAGCTAACTTAGAGAATAATAGACACCAAACCATTCTTTAGAAAAATCTTCACCCTTCAATAGACATTGTGGCTTTTACGCGTAACAATATTTGTGGATGACTGCTGGCTGGGTACTAATTTCCGACAAAGTTTTGATTACATGTGTATTATACAATATCTTAAAGTCCTATATCGAGTCGAAATAATCGCACAGAGTAAAAAAATTTGTACGTCTCATTTACAGTTTTTGTTGACAGTTATTAACCAATATCCATTACTAGTTTCTATTCAATTGAAACTAACAAGTTGAGGTAAGGAAGCATAATAATAATTTGACAATGAATATTTTAGAGTGTGTATCAATTTAATCACTCTCAATTCATGACTGTCTGGGTTTTAACCAAACTTGCATTATCCAACAGAAAATGGCTTGATTACTGAAGTTTGTAAATATTGTTTAGTTCCTCTTGGTTAGTCAAACGAAAGAATAAGCACTAACTAACAAAAATGCACAATTTACTTGTGTGGTAATTGTAGCTATATTATCTGTGCATCCATCATTACATGAATGTAATTTTAAAAAATACAGTATCAAAGCAATATATTTTTGTGTAAATTTAAAACTAAACATGACTAAGCAGTTATAAGTAAAAGGAGTAAGAGCTCCCTGGTTTAATTATGTAACAAGGAATATGCAGAACAGCCAAAAAACATTACTCAGTTTCATTTAAAGTTTAGGATTACAACAAAGACTCATAAGTGCTGAGCTTTACTCTGCCGAGTGTATTTACATGGCTGATGGTTACTTGTCAATAAATTTAAACACTTTTGAAACTTCTCTAAAAAAAGAAACAAATTGAACATATTACCGGTAAGCCTATTATTTCAGATTAAAAAAAGTAGCAGTTGTACACATTAAATTAAGCTCATTCAAATACTATCCAATTGGAACCAAATGTTACTGTACCATACTAATAATGTACATGCCAACTGTAAATATATGAGAGCCAATATTCTTGATGTTTAAAATATTAAAGAAACAGGCTCAACTTAATGAACAAGAACTTGGAACACATGCTGAGACTTAACTTACAGGCAGTTCGACAGATTCTCTAAAATAATTAGAACTTCGTTAATTTCAAGATATCTTTCTTTAGGAAAACCAACACATGAAACCATCTTTTGATATGTTCATATCTTAGTTCATAAAATATTTTCCTGCTTCATTTTCTAAATGCTTCCATCCCAAAATTAATAAATTGTATCTGTATCAAATGCCATTCCCTGACTACATCATCAAGGACTTTAGGTGCAAGTGTACATGTATTTTCACAGTTCAAACAAACAGATTTTGTGTACTTTTATTATCATTTCCCAGAGTTGTCGCCTGCTTTCATTCCTTAGATCACATTATATATATATTAACAAGGTCTTTTCAAACAAGCGGCCTCCGAAAATACATAGGTATCAACCATCTTTTGTAAATTTGCACCTGATACAATCAGTTTCAACCTTTATATTGACAGAATTGTTAAAGGAACACTTGTTAGACACCAATCTATCTAATTGGTCAAAAAAAACTATAATATTATTTTTCTCCATTTTACGTCACTCAAAATAAAATGAGTTTGTAATGTCTTTAGACTTACAGTTTCGGTCATTTTGTCTCAATATTTCTGTTTTTAACTCCCTTCGTTAGACATACAGTTTATGTCCATTTGTAATTCACCTTTTTGCACATGTACATGTACATTCAGCTTGTCTTTATTAAGATTTTTAATCTGTTTTCAATCTGTTCAAGTTGTTTTAATATTTATGGTGGTTTTTTTACTGTGTGTTCATCTTGTGTTATTACATGTATTTCAATATCTTTACTGGTTGTTCAGCTTTACATCTTAATACAGTACATATTTACTGTGTATTCACCATGTCTTATATTCATTCCCTTCCTCACCAACTTTTATCCCTTTGTTTTAAGTGTTAAATTTTTAAAAATATTGTAAACTTTTTGTTTAACATTCATAAACAGTATCACTGTTTTTTTGCTTGAACATCTGACACCACTTCTAATACAAGAAGCTTTAGGTGTGATGGGGAACATTCGTATTTTTTTTGGTTGTAAGAAAGATATTTTCTTAAATAACTTAACTTATATGCTTGAAATGTATCTCCTAAGTATGTGACTGAAACAAATGACATCTTAAACACTATACATGTAGGTGGTTCATGCAAAAGAAATTAATCTCTTCTTTCAAAATGACCTTTACTCCACATTTATTGTATCTGGAAATATATTCTTTTTTTTCTTTTTCTCACACAATTGATGGACCATATAGTTTCTATGATTTAATGGTTTGTCAAAAGACTTTTTTGAAAACAGGGGTTCATGACTTAGTAACTGAAGCAACATGGGTAATTCAATCCTTGTCACATCATATTTTAGCCTTTTGAATAGAGGGTGAAAATTTAGGTAAATTTGAAACTTTTGCAAAAGTTCAAAGTTCATTGTTTTTAGCCCCTTAAAGTTGTCTGATGAAAAGGATTTTTAATGAATAGGGGCAAACAGTTATTGAATAGAAGAAACAATGGTAGTAACTTAACCCTAAAGTGACTGAAGCCATTAACATGAAAAAAGGGGACAGTTTGAATTGTTGAAACAATGCTAGAAACTTGAACCTACTGACTGAATTCATTACCAGAATGAAATATCAGGTGAGATGAAAATTGACCTGATGAACTAAAATAACTAAAAGGTATTTCATTTTGGTTTTAATGATGAAAGTTCCACCTGTTGTATATAATCAACACAGTATAAAACCCCATAGTTATTATCATCATGTAGACATATCTTTTACATCGAGTTCAGCTTCATTTCACTTTTATCTTTACACCATACATAACCAATCTTACATCCCCACAGAACAAAAGCCAGCCTTGGTAACAACCTTTCTCAGACCAAAATGGCCGTCCTACTGTGATCAAAAGGCTATAAAATTCAAAGTGAACCAATTAAAAACAGGTTTTTATGGTGGAGCCGTTTAGAAAATCAAATAGTTCACATGTAATAAACATATTGGAGGCCGTTTAATGAAGTTGTATTCAAAGAAATAAAATATCGAATCGACAAGCATTTACAAAACAATGTAATCATCTACTTAACTAAAATACTTGTACTAAGATAACTTTGAACTTTAATAACACAGTAGGCTTACAACAGTTCATGATAATTTAGGTGGACATTAAAGAACATCTCAACCTTGGGAACCTTAATCTGAACTTCAGTTAACTTACAAGTCACATCTTAAAATATCATTTCATACCTACACTCTAAAAATAATCATGATTTACTTTATTCATCAAACGAGACTGAAGATTTTGTAACAGATTTGTGCATGTCATATTTTTATTTCAAGGGATTTTAATTTCCATTAACTAACTATACAATAATTCAACTCGGACTATTACAAAACTAAAAATAAACTTTCCAAAACTGGAAGGGTGCGAAACACAATGCATACCATAATTCAAAGAAACGTATTTACTGTTAAATAACTCGGCAAATTAAAAAAGAAAAGCTTTGTTTAAATTTGTTCAAGCCAAGCATTTTGTGTACACAGGGAATTAGAAGAAAATTACTTCAAATTAATTCAATTAAACTACATGTAGGGGAAATTTTTGTGCGGTTTCCCGAAATGCAAATTTAGTCGCAAACTGCGAAAGAATAAAAGAAATTGTGGTGATATTTGCATAGTATGTGTAATGTACCAGTAACAACGAGCACAATCAACATATTTATAGAACTATGAAAATGACTTCTTATAATGTTTTAAACTCTAGATTAAAGTGGTTAGTCCAAAGGTTGATCTCTCGAGGCCCCAGTAGATATATATATAAATAAATAGTGAATCAGCATTAGTAGTTAAGCCCCTGTTAAAAGCTAAATCAACAGAGCACCCTATCAAAAATTAATCCACCAGTAAAAGCCATAACGTGTTTCAACTAATTAGCATACCTGAATCGAAAGTTTGATTTCTTAAAATAACATCAGATACGAGTTGCATTAAAACTTTAATTACAAAGGGGTCAAAAGTCAAGTGTTTAAATGGATCAGCGTGCAATAAATACCCGTTAAAGATACAAACCACTTTATAGTGTGACCATGCCCAAGGGCAGAAATCACTTGAAACATATAATTTTATATTTATTTACTGAAATGTAATGATTTAGTTTTGACAACCCTAAACCCATCATATGGGAAGGGCAACAAACCTTGGCATTTTGTTGATGTAACTATGTAGGCATACTTTTTAAATGATTAAGACCTTTTATGAATTTATTTTCAAAATTTATCATTTCTTAGAAAAACATTTGTTGAAGAAATGAAATGGAGTTTAATCTTACAGAAAGAGAGAGAGAGAGAGAGAGAGAGAGAAATGGGGTTTAACGTCCACTCGACACAACTAGGGACTAACAGATGGTTCAATTTTATTTCGATAATTCGCTTGCGTGTAGGGGTCTTTAGCAGTGGGAGGAAACCAGAGTGCCCGGAGGAAACCCACAAGGTTGAGAAGGTGCCCCTATATCCATGCCACATATGTTTAATCTTACAACTCTTACAACGTTAGAACAAAAATAGAAGCAACTTTTAGAGTTCCTGATTCTTTAATTTCTCTCTTTGAAAAAAGTTCTAACCTGTCCTTTTTTAAAAAAAGAAAAAGAATTTTCAGTTACATATACCTGAACGTAAAAAAGGGCTCTTAATAGATCAAAGGCAATAATGGAAAGCAAGAATAAACACAGGGTATTGAATGTATGTATGTTTTTACAAATATGCCTGAGGGGTCTAACCAATCAGATAAACACCATCTAGCTTTATATCAATGTAATACGCTAATATAAATATTACTAGCCGATTATATATCGAAAGAAAATTCAGGCTAAAACCATAGCCTCTAGCGTTAGACGGTTCTCACATCATTTTATAAAATCAAATATGATAACAGAACAAGGATAAGAACATGGGTTGACAGTAACTGAATCAATAGTCGACGAAAAGATGAATTCAATTTATACTATTAACTTTCATGCATCGTTGCTCTGCGATATTTTGAAATTGAAAAATTAAAAGCTCTACTCATCGTATCGAGGTCAGCTGTAATAAATAGGCCTAATCTAAATCTCTTCCCAGCACTCAATTTTACTGAATGCATCATAATTTCCTATCATATGATTAGAGTTTTATTCAGATTTTAAAGATTTGACAGTCTTGGCAAATTCAAATTAGTAATCATTTCCAAAAATGTGTTCTTGAAATTTTCAATTTACCCATTCAACCATATGAGTTAATCTGGATTACTTGAATGGGAGTGTAAAAAAAAGTGCAAGTGGTTAATGAAACATGTCATAAGGTTTTGTTCAAGTCATTAACAACAGTGTGTCATCTGTCTGTATAGTCCTTAAAAAAAATAATAAAAAGACGGTCGTTCTTGTGTCCAGCTTACAGTTATAAGAGACTACATTCTCAATATCATTGATTCCTTCAACCAAAAAGGACAAAACCTAATTATTCGTGTATTTCAAGAATCATTTTGTGCTGACACAAGATTGGCCAAGAGGCTTAACCTTAACAATAGCCGAACGATCAATTCTAAATTACACTCTTTTATCCTTACGAGTCACTGACTCTAAATTTAAGAAAAAGCTTTTGAATGCAGAAACACCCAATTCTTTTCTTTACATGTCACTGATTTCGCAAAATGGGAGACCCGATTTAATGAAATTACAAACATTCCTTAAAACGAAAGGAACATGATTTCTCATGTGTGAAGTTTTCGTCATTTCTTTGTCTTTTGGCATCTCACTTTCGTCTCCAGCTCATCAATTACCTCAGAAAAACAATTCCCATTAAAAATTCAGATTAATAAAAACAGGTCACGATTAATCAATGCTTATTCTAAAACTCTCCAACATAATGCACAAAGTTTTTCTACAATTCAACAGGGGTAATTAATGGATACTATTTCAGAATAGTTTGGAAATGATTAATTCTGGGTATACTGGAATAATTAAAGTGGAGAGCGAGAGAAGGATCATTTCGAGACTAACATGTGGTTCAATTTTATATCAACAATTAACACAGCCAAAGACACCTATGCGCAAGGGAATTAATATATGATTAAAATTTTTGTTTCCAAAGATTAAGCAGAAGTTTAAGTTTCATTTTTGGCTTACTGTGTGGAGTTGGAAGATTATCTCTGTTATATCTCTTAATTATCTAAAAACCTAAAAGTTTCAATGATTTTTATTCCATAAAATCAAATGAAATCAACATTTTTCATTTTTGACTACAAAGTTTAATCATCAAAGATCTTTACAATAGTAGGCCTTACTTTTTTGCCTGAATAATGTCAATAATGGAGTTGATTCAGGAGAATACATAATACAAAATTTGAAAAGACAAACAAAGAGAAAATAATGTAGGCCTAGTCTGTTTCATTGATGTATTTGTTTTCAAATTCCCAGGTAAATTGAAATCAAAGAAAGAAAAACATCATTTTACTCATGGTAATTTTAACTGATATATATTTTTACTGTTGTAAATATATGATAGACAGTAATTTTATACACAGCTGTATTTTGTGCTTGTTTCAGGGGTGAATTTGATTAAATTATAACTGTAAAGCAAACCATACCTCGTTTTCAGTCAATATCTCTTTCTGACATTAAAAAAAGAGAGAACATTTTTGATTGTTGAATCAATTTTTGTGCAAGACTTTGTTGTTGTAAATAGTCAAATAATGTTGACATTTCAAAGAAATAATAAAGAAGAACCATGACTTCAGTTTTCCATATAGAATTTGTTAGAATTCCTGCAGGCATTTTAAACTCTTGCCTTACGAGTATTAATCATTAGCATTAATACTTCTTTTCAGGCTTTAACACAAAAGATCTTTTCGATCAATTTTCCAAAGAGTGGCGTCTGCTGGTGGAGTAAAACTAATAAATACTTCTTGGTGACATATTTTTCTCATCCCGCCCATCCTACCTCAATGTGAGTAAAAGACATTGTCCAACACGTAGGGATATTCGCCCTCCCTGCTCACTATAGAAATCAGCACGCTTTCACGAAACATGTTATTCAGCTTATAGAGACCCATGTTCAAATAAAGAACAATAACTCATTTCTAAGCCGTAATATATTGAATGGCCAAGTAAGCCTTATTCCACGCTATTGGATAATTATAAGTGTAAATTCAAACAACTCCAATCTATATCTTTGGATAAGTGACAATAATAAAAGTTTGCATTAGCACATTGAGAATTGAAGCACATTGAATGACCCCTGTTACCTAAATACAATTAGACACGACTTGAAAACTTACTATATTTGGTATTAACTTGACAACAACATGACTTGTGGGTCTGCTTTTTATTTCCTTTTATAACTTGATCTCGGAGGGTGTCAAAGAAAATGGTTATTATTAGGGATTATTATTTTGCCATTTAATGATGGAGGGAGAGATGAATCCTAAACTGTGAAAGCATAACTTCCTCTCAGACATCAAGATCAAACAAAACTCTCACAGCCAACGGACATTTTACGACCAACTTGAATCAATATCCAAATCTATATTTGTCACACCTATTTAACAACTGCACAAGTGTTGTTTAGCTTGTCAACGATTTAAAACTTACAAACAAAACAAGAAACATTGTGTCATCTGTCTGAAAACATATCCCACTTATTACTTCTGCTTGGATACGGACATTAGAACCACAGCAACAAGAAACAAAACACATCGGAAAAAATCAACAATCCTCTTTACAGAAACAAACCTAAAGCTTTGAATAGATAAATAGAAATTGAATCATCTGCTTCGGTGAAAAAAAAATGTCAACCTCCAAAAAACGCGAGTGCTTTGACTCATGTTCAACAAACATGTAGTCCTAGTAAGCCGCAATGGCCAAATATTTGATGAAGTGTTTCAAGGGGAATAAAGTTTACGCTAGCTAAGATGGGACCCAGGGAGGAAAAGTGTTATTTCAACTAACAAATTGACACTTTAGATCAAATACTAACCCAGTCTATGGCAATGGAAGACAATGACTCCTTTCACATCATCACTTGCAGAAACAACAATGGTACACCTTAGGTAGAAATTAAGCATCTTTTCACTTTTTTGATGTTGACAAGTTACCTAAACTGGATTTCCTTTGTCTTATAACTGAAATGATGACCTCATTGACATCATAATAATGTTTCAAAATCTTAAAATCCATCCATTAATTAATTTAGGTTTAGAAGAACTTATAAAAAGACTTTATTTTCTCATTTGAATTTGTTTTAAAACTTGTACTTTTTATCCTAGAAATAATAAGAGGGCAGAATAAAATGTTGCCAAAATCGTTTCTAACAGAATCGGTGTACTTTATCACCTGTGCTTGATTGATTTTTAAAATAAAGTTTGTGTTGGCGAAAACAAATTTCTCTCAAGTTTCTATCGGTTTTCAAGATAATCGATGCTTTGAGATCACATTCGCTCATAACTCGAATACCTGGCTCCCCCTTCCTTTATTCTGAAACCCAAGCTCAGATTATTTATCAACTTGTTATTGACTAAAGGCAGAGACCATTTCAACACTTCAAGTGAAATCAGAGACAATTTAATCCAAATATTTTCCTTTCTTCAACCTTGAATATGCATCCGCCGATTTCACATTAAACCAAGTATTAAGCATTAAAATCTTTACAAAACTATTTTTGGGAGCAGAAATAAACTTTTACTTGATCTACATCCATCAAAAGCAGACAAACTCCTTTTTTTCTAGGTTTTGGTTACTCAGCAAAAATATTTTCATTATGAAATTGAACCGACAAAACATGTTTGAATTTCTAGTAATATGATATATCATACAAATGCTTTCAAAACCTGTGTCTCCATTGAATAAGTAAAAGTTTGAAAATGAACCCAAATTATTCTTGTATTACACCAAAGGTAAATAAATGAAATATTTACAGGCACAGTTATTTGGTTAAAATATGTTTGTCTAACGCAAACTAAAAAATATTATGTTTACATACACAGTGTCAAAGGTTAAGTCTAACATATATTAAACTTATTCATTATTTTCTACCATTTCAAAATATTTCAAAAATTTGTTGAATATATTTTGTCAAAGATTAACCTAAATTCAGTTTCTTTGATGTGACTTCTGCTTGCAGTACGTGCTCTTTAAATAGAACAATTTCAAATGATATTTCATGTCATAATAATAACTTCTATTTAATCTTTAGAAGAGAAATATGTCATATGAATTAAAATTTTACTATTTTTCACATCATTAATTCTGTGTGAAAATCACGAATAATTTGAGATACTGCATTATATAGATTAAATATTCACAGAAATAACAATAAATGCGTCTGTATTAAAATGGAAATGAATGTCATATTATCTTTAAAATACCAGCTATAACCTGTTGATAACCTTATAAAACACCAGGTGATAATCCTCTTGGTTAATCTACCTGTATAGATTACCTACACCCTACATGTACCATATTCAACAAAACCCTAGCTTAAATACCCTGTAATGTACATGTGCTGTTCTTACGATATTCAAATATAATGAATGGCCTACAGTAATTATTTAACAGCAAAAAGAGGCTATATTTAAAACTATTTGCATACGCATATACTTATGCATGACTGACTTACATTAATTATAAGACTAGAAGACCAATATATTTTATTGACAATTTTTCAATTTCCAAAATTACACTATTTCAAATATTAATAAATTTTGATTAATTACATTTTAATTCATGTCGAAAAGATTATTTGTATTTCAATATTTCTTTGTTTGGAATCAGTTTCCAATTCATGAGTGAAATGGCACTGATCCTCAATTTTTCGTAATTTTCAGATAATGTAATTTTCTGTTTGATTGAGATTAATCTCAAATCTTGATAAATTGAAAAGAAATCTTTTTAAGACCCTGAAATTGATGTCCTTAATTCGGGTGTCTGAATGCCAATCATGCATGATCAGCTAGGTGACCTCTATAAGATGTCCGTCCAGGTGTTCATTGTTACCTGGTCTTAATCTACAAGCCATTGTCTTTTAACCTAAGCCTCTGTCAAAATATCAACATATGTTCTCACAATGGAGTAAAAAAGATACTTTTTTTTGCAACAGAAATGACTCAAATGAATGTTTTATTCATGAAATTTACTCAAGAAGAAAATAGCCTGGTCACTGAATAAATCTGAATAAAATTGAATTTTGTCATATAATTAATAATGTACCTCTATTACTTATTCCACAGAGATTTAAGAATTTACCTGATTTACTTTATGACGTAGACCCTACTGTAATTGATCAGTAATTAAGCTATTTTTTTTATCTAATTATACAACACATGCTAAAAGTTTATAACTTTTGAAAGAGATATTTTAAGACTTTAGTGATAATTATTTGTGTTAATAGGTTTTAGTATTTTCTTCAATATTTTCTAATCAACTAAAATCAGAGTTCAAAGTGTTTTAATCTTGTGAAATGTAAACAAACTGTTAAGCCTATAATTAGATTAATCTGAATAATTACTGGTACATGTATATACAAGTACCTATACAGTAGGTATATGGAGTCAAATATTATCCTATAAGTACCTGTTGAGCCAGACTTTGTTGTACTATAGTTTACATGTATATTACAACCTCTACCTATAACCCTAAATGTATCTTTTGTTCCTTACTGTAAACAAGACCTCCCATATTCTTGATTACCTCAGCTAAAAGCACAGTATATGTACATCTCTATAATAAACCTATAAATATAGTTTTAATTTATTTGGGGGTCATGAAGGCATTGATGGCAATTGACAGACTGAACTACATGTAGGCCCACCTTCCAACCACCCATCAATAGTTACAATGTATTGAAAAAACTTAGTAAATTGTATCAAGCAACTTTTTTTTCATGTTGGGACTTTTGTAATATTCATCATAATTTTGTGTAACATATTTTGCACTTTCCATGTGAAAATACAAGTAATCAATTAAAATGTATTTTATGGGGGTAAATTTTCGACAGTTTGTTATGTTGTACATGTCTGGTACATATGTCTGCGACACAAGCAAGAAAATGAAAACTCAGATTCAGTTTGTAACTGTACGTTTTACAAACAATGCCTGGAGGCAGCCATTTTACATGGTTGATTTGGTTATATGGCCAAGTAAAGCTGGCCTGATTCAGGTAGAGAGGAACTCGATACCTGTGTCAACCCATTAATCATGAAGTCTGTCAAATGAACAATGGTTGGTCTTGTAAGACCATACATATATCACAAAATGGGGACCAGATTCTTTTGTTTGTAACAGTCGTTTGTGGCCGCCAGCAAAGATCTAAATTACCAGCCTCTTTTAAACTGTTCAAATATTTTGAACATTTGGAAACAAGAGTATCTTATCAATGCAACACAGCCAGAGTGTCACAATAAGTCAACACATCCTTATTATTTCAACTATTGTATCAGTGATTTCTTTTAATTTTAAAAGTCTATTTATTAAGAGAGAGAGAGAGAAATGGGGTTTAACATCCACTCGACACAAACTACGTCATTTCGGGACTAACGCATGATTTTAATTTTATTTCAATAATTTGCATGCGTGTAGGGGTCTTTGGCAGTGGGAGGAAACCAGTGTGCTTGGAGGAAACTATTTACTAAGACTCTTAAAATACATATAAGTAGGCCTACATGTACTTACTTTTCAAATTCACCAATCTTAATAAAATTAATAAGTAGAGTGTTTAATTCAATCCTTTTGTATTTATTTTTTTTCAGTTAATTTGAATGATAATATATGTAAAAGTTAGTTTTTCAAGAATAAAGGTATCACAGTACGTGTACATCTTATCTTAATGCTGTTGAATAGGCTAACCTGTACTTTTCAATGTATAAAAATATGACGAGCCCTTAGCGCACGTTAAATATTTCAATTTGATCAAGTCCATATAGGGTCTACCATATATTAAATATATCCCCGCAAAAAATCTATTGTGTGAAATGGGTAAAGCAACTCAATAATAATAAATATATGAACTATATGCGGGGTCGTAGGAAAGCTTTTCAATACAATACATCAATAGAAAATGAAGAGAATACTGGCATGGCGTATCACATATTGACATTCATTGAAAGAGGGTTGACTCTAATTATTGGGGCCCACAAAAGATTATTTTAGTTATAATGGTCAGTCGTGGGGAGTTATTAATCCTTTCGTATTCAAACCAACTACTGTTGTCATCTCCTCGCTTTATGATATATATAAAAAAGATAGGAACACACCTGCCCAGCAGACGGAACAGTTGACATAAGTCAACATAAGAGCTGTCCATCTACAATCAATTAAAACAACTGTACTCAAAAAAACAGCAACAGTTGCTTGGTGCAGAGAAAAAATATTAACAATTTTACAACCTGTTTTTTGACACACTACACATGTAATATAACAGAAAACCATAAATCTTGTTTCCTTGAACATTGAACAATTACAAACGTAGCTACATGTAGAAAACAGAAACTAGTAGCAAAACCTGTCAAATGAAACACAAAAAACAACAAGGAAATAATTAACTTGATCCTAGTCATAAGTCACACAAAAAAAACTTATTAGATGTCATACACTGCTGTAAAAAACGACCTTTGTTGATTTTATTGTTAATCTCACAATTCTTACCCCTCTCAATATTCAGGTGAATCAATTTTCAAATCGAGACAGAGAGCTACATGGGATTTAGCATCTACACTCAACATAGATGTAAACGATATTATTTCAGGACTAATATATGATCTTAATTCCTTGAGTTAGAGAATTTGGTAACACCCTAATCTAAAAATATTATCAATTTTGTTTTAAGGAACCAAAATATGGTTATTTCAATAATTCGCTTGCGCTTAGGGGTCTTTAGCAGTGGGAAGAAACCGATACTAGACAGGCGACCCAACTCCTTGCCATACGTACAACCAGGGATTCGAAACCACGCCAGTTGACTCAATGGCAGACCGTATGATACAGCGCACACACGCTAACCATTCGGCCATCCAACCCCCACTTAAAGATGCATTATATAAGAGCTACATATAAATTTTTCTATTGCAGGTCTTTAATTCCGACTAAAAATGTTTCGTAAATTATTATTTAGACAGTTATTCACATCAAAATTCCATAATCAACTCTTAAGATGGCTTACATGTAGATTTTGAGTGGATTAAACTATCTTTGTTAAACTTTAAACTGGACTATCAAACTTTGTTTATTATCTTGGCAATGGTAGACCTATGTGTACTTGATAATCAAAACTATTGATGTTATAACTTGCCAAAACTTCAAACATTCGTAACTTCTTTTAGAATAAATATTTTAACTAAATTCTTTAATACACTAATGTTTCATTATTTATTATAAAACTATTATAGAAAGAATGGTCAGCTCTTTATGTAAATCTTATATAATCCATCTTTAAATCTGATGTGGAGGTTTAGAATTTGTAGGGTGTGCTGAGAAAAAAAGAGTCTTACCTTTACAGTTCTTATTCTTGGTGAATTTCCTCCGACTTCCATAGCAGTGACTTCTAATTGATATAATTCTGGCAAAATTTCTCTATCCATCTCTTGCGTTGTTTTCAATACTCCGTTTAATTTATCCACAGTGTAAAGTCTTGCTTGTGAAATGTCATTTGATGTGATGTTGGTCACATAATACTCCACAGTAACGCCAGTTTGACTTGCTGTAGCTTTGAGGGTCAAGATACTTTTCCCTGGTGCTTCATTTTCGTAGATGGTTCCAGAGAGAATGTTAGAAAATACTGGACCATTATTGTTAGGGTTAGAAATAATGATGGTGATGTCCATCCTTGTTGACTTTTGTCCCAATACATCTCGACCCCCATTATCTTTGGCACGGACAGTTATTTTGTAACTGATTGCAGATGATGGTAATTCCTGAGATAGCAAAAGTTCTCCACTTGTCGACTGAAGGGAAAATAAAGATGTATCACCTCCAACGATATCATACGAAACTTGTCCATTGTCACCACTGTCAGGGTCTGTAGCTAAAACTGTTGTCACCTTATCACCTCTAGTACTACCTGCAAGAAGGATAACAGCATTCATGGATTCAAAAGCTGGAGCATGATCATTAATGTCTTGAACAATCACAGAAATAACCTTTTCTGACCATTTTCGGGTAGTTTCAGGCATCGCTTTGTCCATTGCTAAGACCGTTATTCTCAGCATGTCATTTTCTTCACGATCTATTTCCTTTTTTATGAAAATTTGACCTGTGTTTTCATCTATCCTGAAGTTGTTGCCCACTGGTTCTTGTTTGGCAATGGAATAAAAGACTTCACCCCCAATGCCGGAATCGTTGTCCGTTGCTCTTACAATTGTGAGACTACTTCCAACTTTTTTGCCTTCTGAGATGGAGACTGAAGAAGAAGTGTCTTGGAATACAGGACTGTTGTCATTCTCATCCTCAACATTCACAACAAATCTCATAGTTGATGACAATGATGGGGACCCTGCATCAGAAACGCGAATATCCAAATCATACTGAGCTTTACGTTCAAAGTCTAGCATTCTGGTTAGGTACAGGCGTCCATTGTGGGCATCAATGTTAAAGACGTTTTCATCATTGCCTGCAACAATGTTATAAAAGAGAACTGCATTGTTTCCAATATCTTTGTCTGTGGCAGAGAAGGAAGCGATCAGATGACCTAGGTTTGTGGATTCTGAAACTTGTACTTGTTGCAAAGCATTCAGGAATATTGGCCTTTCATCATTAAAATCAGTTACTGTAATATCCAATGTTGTTGATGAGCTGTGCTGAATTTTCTTTCCTGAATCTTTGGCAACAATGACGAGATGATACATATCCTTTTGTTCACGATCTAACCTATTTATTAAAGCTACCTGACCAGATCTGTCATCGATTTTAAACTTTTCTTCTTCATTTCCACCAGCAATGGTATATCTGATGAATGCATTAATACCATTGTCTAAATCCTGGGCTCCTATAATGGTGATGTTGGTGTACATTTGGGCATTTTCTTTGATTGAAGCTGTAAATCTTTTGCGAGAGAAGACAGGAGCATTGTCATTTTCATCCAGAATATGGGCCTTTACAAGAGCCCGAGCTTGCTTCTGAGGTACTCCATCATCTCGAACATATACATAGAATGAGTAATAATCACCACTAGTAGTCCTTATGACTTGTTCCCTATCAAAAGGTTTGCTGGTAAATATTCTGCCACTGGGGACATCAATTGTGAAGTTCTTCTGACCATCTAACCAATAACTCAATTCAGAGTTGCGTCCAGCATCAGCATCTTTAGCCTTTACTTGACCAATGAATGTATTTGCTGGTTGATTTTCATGAATGTAGAGATCGAAGGTTGAGTTCATGAAAACTGGTGGGTTGTCATTATCATCGAGTATATTAATTGTGATGTTAGCAGTCGAACTCCTGGAAATTTCTCCTCTGTCACACACAACAACAGTCACCATGTACAGATCTTGTTTTTCTCTGTCCAAACCATGAGCTACATACATGCTGCCATCTGGGAATATACCAAATGTATTACCTTCATTCCCACGAACAATCTTGAAATACATTTCGCTGTTACGACCTGAATCACCATCAGTAGCAAACAGTTTGAAAATATGTTCATTGATAGGTTTTGATTCAGGAATTGATACTTCATATCTGTTACGTTGGAAAACAGGAGTGTGATCATTGACATCTACAATATTGACATGCAAATCCATGGCAGAAGATTTCTGAGTTGAGCCTGCATCAGTAGCAATGATTTTCAGATTAATTTTGTAAGGAGTCAGATTACTGATGACTTTCTTTAAATAAATGACTCCTGTTGATTCATCAATGTCAACCATGTCAGAATTGGACTGTAATCTATATGTAACTCTTCCATTCTCACCTTCATCGGGATCAACTGCTTCCGCAAGGAAAATGTTGTGTCCAATGGGCCAATTTTCAATAACATTAGTAGTCACTGCTGAAGACCTGAATTTGGGAGAGTTGTCATTTACATCAGAAACTGTAATATTCACTGTGACATCTCTAAATTTAGATCCTGCCATGGTGATGACTTTTAAGCTATACAGATTTTGGTCTTCTCTATCTACCTTTTTACTGGTGGTTATTTCGCCAGTCCTTGTGCCAATTTCAAAGGTACCTAGAGGATCTCCTCCTGCTATAGCATATGTGACTCCACCAGCTGCATTTCTACTTGTGGCAGAAACTTGACCAACTCTACGACCTATCTGAGCTACATCACTATCTCCATCTTCTGGAATTCGGAAGGAATAAAACTGTTGAGCAAAAACTGGCGCAATATCATCTACATTGGTCACAGAAACTTTGACTATAGCGTTCTTATCAGACACTCTTCCGCCTCCATCTATTGCTATAACAGTCAATTCATATGACTGGGCTGTGCTGCGACTTAGCTGTTTAGTAGTTCTAATCGAACCAGTACCAGAATCAATAAGAAAACTGTTAAAATCATCGCTACCAAAGGAATATGTTATTTTACCATTTTCAGCTTCATCAGGATCAACTGCAGCCACTTGAACTACTTCAGTGCCAGATGGACGACTTTCCTGAACGTTTCCAAAAATAATCTCTGGGTAGAATCGGGGAGCATTATCATTGAGATCACTGACCATGAGATTAATAGTGGCAGTGGAGGACAGAGATGGATTTCCGTGATCACTGGCAATGAGAAGAATTTTGTAGGAGGAAATAGTCTCTCTATCAAAAGACTTCAATGCTGTTATGATTCCCAAATCTGTGTTCAATCGAAACGTTCCAGGATAGAGACTATCAACATCTGGATGAAAACTGTATGAGACTGATCCATTTATTCCATTATCTCCATCTTCTGCTTGAACAGCCAATACTTCTCTTCCAGCATTCAAATTTTCATCCATATTCAAATTGTAAACAGACTGGTTAAAAGTTGGTATTTCATCATTTTCATCCAATATTGTCACAACAACTGATGCATGGCTTACAAAAGGTTGTGAACCACCATCTTGTGCCGAGATATTCAAGTGGACCTTTGCCTGCTTTTCATGATCTAACGGAGTTTTGATTGTAATTAGTCCAGTTGCACTATCAATTTCAAACCAATTCAAAGCGTTACCATCCTCAATTGAATAAACTAGGTCGGAATTTAATCCAGAGTCTTGGTCTGTTGCCTGAACGCTGGCAACGAAGCTGCCAGGGAGGGATGTTTCTGGTAGGCTGACAGAATATTGGGATTGTTTGAATACCGGGGCGTGGTCATTAGCGTCGTTGATCTTGATGATGAGAAAAGCTGTCGAACTTCTGGGTGGAACACCTTTATCAGTTGCAACAATAGTTAAATTGTAGATTCCAAGTTTTTCACGATCTAAATGTCCAGCTACTCGAATAATGTTTAAGGAAAAAATACTCATGAGCTTGAAATGTTCAAGTTCGTTTCCTCGTGTGATTCGTACAACAGTTTCACTATTGATGCCAGTATCTGCATCCTGGACACTGATTGATGCCACACGCTTTCCTAACTCTGTGTTTTCATCTACAGAAGAATAATCTTTTGACGGATCCGGAACATGATCAAAAGTGATAACCGGACTATGGTCATTTGTATCGACTATACTGATGGTAATGTAGGCGCGATCGGATAAGGATGGGGAACCCTTATCTTCAGCCAGTACGGTCAACAGACAACTATACGGACTACAGGTTAGAGACTTCCCACAAACACGACTACATTTAAGAGGTTTAGTCTGTGAACGCACAATGCCAGTATCTTCTTCAATGGCAAATTGACCTGTATCATCTAATAAACTGTAAATAATTTCTTTGTTAAGACCGATGTCCGCATCGGTGGCTAAAACTTGTATCACAGAAGTTCCAATGTTGGCATTTTCTAGTATTTTAGTTGTATATTCTCCGGCAGTAAAACTTGGGGGATTGTCATTAATATCTGAAACTGATATGTTGACTAACAGAAATCCGTAGAGTGGGGGAATACCATTATCCCTCGCTGATATATTCAACAAATAATGGTCTTTTGTCTCACGATTTAAACTCTCTAAAGTTTCTATATACATGAAAGGGGAATTAGAACTTGGAATTACTAATCTAAAATTTCCTTCATGATTTCCAGAAATAATATCATACTGAGACACAGTTCCGTTTGGTCCTAAATCAATGTCTGTCGCAGTCACTATGATATGCTGCGAACCTTTTGCATTTTCGGAAAAAGTTATATTCATAGTTTGCTCCTGGAACACCGGATTATTGTCATTTATATCTAAAATTTTGATTAAGATTTCCACTGGATGGGGAGGGTTAGAAGGTTTTGAACCAAGGGCAAATAAATTTATGACATCTTGAAAAAACTTGGAAGAATCCCGATCTAAAATTTGTTTATTTTTTAACACACCTGAGGAAATATCTAAAGCAAAATAGTCACTGGGTCTATCCAACTGATAAGTGTAACCCTGTCGGACTGGAATGACCCCCACTGTCGTACCTGGGGGTAAACCTTCTAATGTCTCAAAGTTCACTCGGTCGTCACCTGGGCCATTTCCCTGGGCAAATTCCACTAAAAAATGTACTAACAGTAAAAATAGAATTCGATTCAACGTCCTATGTGGAATAATTATGTGAAAACGTGAAGCCACGGTTCTCGTCGTGACTTCCATTTTGGCCGCGAAGCTTGTTTGAGTCCTTGGTTATAATGTACAACACACGGCACAGGTAAATCCAGGTATAAACACTACCATTGAATGATGAATTGACTTGTAAGATCCACCATTTCTCCACATAGTACCACCTATATTATACTCCAACAGCATTACAAAACATACACATATATTCCCCGTATAACATAGCGAGTGATACACATTTAGATATAACGTGAGAAACAGTTAGTACATGTATACGTTAAACTGATTATATTCTCACGAACGTAAACCGAGTATCTTTCAATGTTGATAAGTTTCCAGATCCACTCGCTAGCATGTTCGGACGTCTCGTCTATTTCCCTATTTCATGCAAACTAAGTTAATACACAGTAAATACACAATCACATTTTCATTTAGTATCCATTTTGCTATTAAAGTTTATCTCATACTAAAGTCATAATACACAAATACCTTGCTTACAGTGTTATACTGTTTTCAACAGCGTCACGATCGTTACACTTGGTAGCACAGTATTCACACACAAACCAAGCTCCATCTTCGAACCCCGCCCCCATTGATTGACTGACAGCCGAAACAACCAATCAAAATCTCTCTTTTACTTATTCTCCACAGAAGTGCAGCCGACGTTAAAACAGACAATTGCAACAATCGGATTTCCGTACACATTTGAAAACTTGTGTCTATTCGTTGGGCATTTCTTGACGAAAAAATATTTGCAAGTGACTTCGATGCAACAAAAGCAAGTTTGATCAAACGAAGCCGCCATTGATCAAAGCCGTTTAACATGTTACATATTGACTGCGTTGCGGTGACACAGGTATCACATTGTCAATCGGCGCAGTGTAGGTAAAAATGTCAAATCGTCCAAGAAAATATGTGGTTTTGTTTGAACGATTAGATATTTTGGCGGAAAAGAGTATATTACGGTTTTATAGTATTATACATGCATTTTTGGAAAAGTATATTTGGCTGTATCACACATACATGTAGATATGGAAGTTCATGGAACCACAGTTACTGGCCATATTTCCACCCAATTCTTCGTCAATATTTATAATATTTCAATCGAAGGCCTCGGATATTCTTAAAAGCGTACTAAAATTACGCGTTTTGTTGGGTAGGACAATTTACCAGCTATTCTGTCCAATACAAAAATATACAAAGCAAATTTAGCAATATGAACTTTCCAAATAGATGAAAAATAGTGTTAGGTATTCTAGAAAAAATGAGTTTGTATACCGCGCCAAATAATCGGTACAATATCTGTTCTTTATTTTCATGAACAAAAATAAAACATATCTCTCTAAACACTAAACATGTAAAGGGGGGTAATTTGGAAATGGTGCATTGAAAAACAAATATTACCGAACCCACTGATCAACGCAGATAGCCAGGATAGTCCACTATTGCAAAACAGTAAATTAAAAACAACTAAAAAATCTCCTTTTTTTAAGCTCAGTTCCTTTCTGTTTTATTTTTATTTTAAGTATTTGTATATTTTGCGTAATTTTCTTGACTTTGTTTCCAAAGGGTGGCATTAAAAATGTTTAATTGTCAAGGTAGTACATGGTCCTGAAAGCTATGGATGTAGGCCAAAGTTTCGGTTGCTACGTTTTTTGATGCAGTCTGAAGTATTTTGTAGGAAGTTCATTATTTTTTAAAGGAACACATTAAATATGTTCTATCACCTTCATCAAGAAAGCAAAAGTAATAAATTCAAATTCTAGTACTTGAAAGAAGTTAAATTCACCAAATAACATTCCAGGTATTGTGGTCTAGCAATCTTATAGCTATGTGTGTGCCGGAGGAACCATTGTGGGGGCCCCGAATTCTCGGATGTCAACCGCAAGACGGGTCCACCGTGGATTGAAGGAATCGTAATGTACAAGATTTTTTGTTTTTGCTTAAACCCGGCACTGTGCTATGTACGTCGCATATATTGGGCCTGAGCATATCTTTGCAACTGTAGCGTCAAATGTAACTGTAGAGTCAAATCAAGCCAAATCGAATAATATTATTTTATCAACCAGTGATAATCTCAAAAGCGCCACGTCTTTTAAAATTAACCCTTTAATTCCACCCGTTTTAGCCCCCTTGTTTCGCATTTTTCATTTTTAATTTGAGGAGTAAAATTTAACTCTATGACCAATATTGACTATATATAGTTTTATTAATATATTGATCCATGGCAGCGTAATTTCAACATAATATTAATATAGGATTAGGACTTAACACATGACTAATGGTGACTGTTTCAAACCACCTGTATAACTGACCAAACGATACTGGGGACTCGAATGAAAGTCATATCGAGTAGTTATTTAGTTATCCGTTTATGGTTACTGTTTTATAACCATAGAAAATTGAGTAATTCGGTAGCCCCCTTTTGTTTAAATGCAACGCCACTGCACGCATTGATATTGTTTTTGCTTTCAATGGATTTTTCTTTTTATCACCCGTTCGTTGGATTTTGGAGTTTAAAGTTCGCTTCCACCTTTGGAAGCAGACGTGAAATAAATTTATTTTTTCGCACACATTGTTCGTCTGGTATCTTGTATTCTGTGAATTGATCTTTCAGACCAGACTATAGCCCTCGTTAACAAGTGACCGTGGCTACGACCACTGACAAAATGGTACCTGGAGAACGATATTCAAAATGACACAGGGAGGGGTTGGTTGAGGGCATTTCGACAATGTGGATTGGTAACTCTCCGCTGAAAGATTTGCAACAAAAGGACAAACTAGTAGATCCATGTAGGCTAGTTGCTTGATAAAAAAACCCACCTGATCAGTTTGGCTCAAAATCCGATGCATGCGGAGCGATTGGACTTAAAAAGGAGATCGAGTGGTCCCAACTGAATATAAGTACCTATGCAGAAAAAGTTGGAGTCTGATTAATTAAGTTCAGCGGGGACTACTCCATCATCTAGTCGTATAAATTGGCCAATTTGTATAGTATTAAATTCATTATTATTACATCTACGTATAGGAATATTGCATTGAATAATAATTATGCCTGCTATTTTAAAAGCAGAAATGTCAAACTTCCGTACGAAGTCAAAAGTATATATAGTTTACCTAACAGGGGTTGGTACAGGGTGGCGGTTTCACTCGGTCCAGGTTTACAACTTATCTTGTAACTAAACCCGAAACTTGGGACAATTTACACTGGTGTTTTACGCTCTTCGTATATATCAGAAATTACTCCAGGTCTACGTGATAATAATTATCACTCGTTGTATGCATGTAATTCGGCAAATGATTTTAATTATATTTAACTCTAACATTGTATGTCCACATTTATTAGGAGAACGTATATTGACCTGAAATAGTTCTCTGCAAAAAAAATCTGTAATTACTGCCGAAACATTTTGTGTTGAAAATTCATATCAGCAAACACACCAGCCTGCGTGTTGCAGAAAGGGAAAGCCAATTCCGCAAGTAGTGAAATAATATTATGTAGAAGCTTAACGGCCATGCTGTAAACAACAATTTTCCCTTTTATTGTCATTTATGTAACAAATCGCAGTATAATTATATGAGATGTATGACATATTAAAGGACATGATTAATGAACCTTAATCCCCAAATATAGTGATTTATTGTCTTAGCAAAACTGTAGAGGAAATCCTATATTAAATATTACACAACAGAGATACTGATTACATGTGACGAAAGGCCTATATCGGTAGGACGTCTAGGGATAATAACAATAATAAAGAGTTCCTTACAAATCAGGGATTAGGGATAACAATAATATTAATATGACATTATTGTTCACAAAGATTATATCTAAAACAATGGAGACTGATTTTATTGTAGCAAACTGGACGACTGTAATCTTTTAAACATGAAAACTCTATTTTTTTATATGTTAAATGGATGAAAGGAAAGGGTATTAAAAGTTAACGTCCTACTTTTCTGCCCCAACTGCGGCGGGCTAATAAAGACGGTCCGGTGTCTGTTGGCCGGTCATAAAATAATGACATCAGGTTGTCAAATATTTTTTGACGGTGAGACAAAATTATTGTTGGTTTTTAAAGACCTTCTCTAGACGAAAACAGATTTTGTGTAAAGAGACAGACATTCTGGAATTGAAGGGAATGTGGTTTATTAAAGTCTAGGCTTCAATTAGTTATCTTTATTCCTTAGTCTAACCCAGTTTCTTGTTTATACGTAGCATGTGCCAATATTAGAACATCTCCTCAAATGAAAGGAAGTAGGGTTTAAAGTCGTACGTTTTGCACAACTGGACTATATAGTAAAGATGGTTATAATACGTCACACGTCCTGATGTGTGCTTGGGGAACTTTACACAGACATCTGCTGTCGAGAATTCTTTTATTTGCACACCAACAACACAGGACACCACTGATAACAACCTTCTCCGTGCACACATTGACGTGCACGTTAGAGATCCCTTGACAGTTGGAATTTGATACAAGCGTAGGTTGTAGCGCTGCAAAACTTCCATCATAGAACACTGTATGGCGCATGGCGTCTTCATTAGCCCAGTCGGAGCACAACAGTAGCACGTTAAACCCCATTTCATTTCATTTCCTTCCATGTGTGCAGTGGCATACAGAGGTTTGGTGACACCCCCAAGCCAACGTCATGATGAAACCAAACCCATGAAAAATTAAGCCCAGAAAATGTCAGACTGTTTTTGATTGTTTCCCCCGCACTTCTATGAACGCCACTGCTTTATTATCGCGTCTCAGATTATCCTAAACTCTTTCATCAGGTAACTTTTAAAGACGCATTACCTAAGAGTTAAATCTGCCTATTGAAGATCTTTCTTTTGGCCTCAAATGCTATATAAATTATTAATTAGACATTTATGCGCATCAAGCTTATATTCAGCCCCTATAGACCATTGTGGTTGTGATTTTGAACTGATTGAAACACGACAGCCATTTACTTATTTAATTTAAAAATGGATAATCGTAACAACGGTACCAATGAAAATCGAGACTACGCTATTCTTTAAACTTTTACAATTTTGCTCAGAATAAAGTAATATGATTAAAATTTTCAAACACTGTAGACCCCCTTTTCATTATCTATTTTGAAACTGGAAAGCGAGAACTTTCAGATCTTTAACGAAATTTTACTTCATGCATCTGTAATAAAGGTGGCCGCGATATGTTCTATGCGGGGACTTTTACCGTATAACTGTAATGTTACACCGAGTCTGTTGGCGACAATATCTTTGATTGATAATATTTACAATCCCATTAACTGAAATTTTAAAAATATGGGGGATAAGAACGTAGAAATATATCAAGCATTTCAAAAATGTCCTTTCATTAGCCGACATATATATTTTAACTTCAAAGAGTCCTTCATTCAAGGTTTTTACTTATGTGTAATAAATGTAGCAACAAATGTAAAAATTGACATGTGATGTTAATTTCATGTGTCTCTTTCATCAACGGATGTCAATTGTAATGTGACATCAGACTGACTAACAATGGCGTCTGTTTTCATGACGGCCTATTATCACGTACACCTTGAAAGGTGCGTGATGTTTCACTAAAAGAATAGACTAGTGTTACTTTCTTATCTAATCGAACATATTTCAAACAGCATTTTATGGGAAATAGACTGGTTATTTGTTTCCAGGGGTATTCTTAATTTAGAAAAATTACACGATGTGGTTCATTACTTACTTCACTTATACAATTAGGGAGGGCTGGTTGGCCAAATGATTTAACGCGTGTGCATTAAATTATATGGTCTGTCATTGAGCCAAGTAGCGTGGTTTCATTTCCCGCTTGTACGTGACAAGTAGAAGGGGGATTGTCCAACCGGGTCCTCCAGTTTCCTCCCACTGCCACAGACCCCTATGCACAAGCAAATTTTTGAAGTAAAATTGACCAACAATGTTAGTCTCGAAATGATCTAGTACATGTAGATTGGACTTTACCATCCCATTCCCCGTCATCTCTCTCTCTCTCTCTGTCATTAAATCAATTTGGGTGATTTCGATCCCACACTGACTAACCTCGAGTTCCCGATTATCAACATGAAAAGACCATAACCAACTCTCGGTGCCACCCTATGTGTCCGATTTTCATTGGATTAGATTCCGATATGCTGTTAAATTCCAAATGATGATTAACCACAAAAATGGACAATTGAGACATTGATAATTATCGTATATATATAACAATGACAATCCAGGCTACAGTGATTTTCAAACAAGGTTTTCACGGCTTAAAGTGAAGCAATCACATATTCCCTTTACATTATCTAGTTTTTAACTATTATACTGGAACTGCCAGCTCTTTATACAATCTTCCATATAATGTGTAATGGGAATTTGTTTATGACACTTCGTCCGTTTTCTCCTATCGATTGTTTATAATATAGATAAACAAAGAGATCGGCATAATTCAATATAAAATAATGTGTATCATAATATATTTCAGAGGGCTCTGCTTTTAGTAATTATGATTTCCAGGTATTAGATTGAAAATGTTTTCTCAGATATTTTTTGACAAGGCAGGACAAAATTTGTCTTGCATGCATATAAGACTTCCGAAATTGGCAGATTAAATGCACAGAATTGCAGAATAAACTACATATTTTTTTCAATCTTGGCCTATAATCGTCCGCCTTCAGTGGATGAATGATAACACATTTCTATCCATGAACAACGAGGTCAATAATATGGCATGCAAGGTATGAATAAAATGTAAAAATAAGGTGGGTCGAAGTCTGAATTTTGATTAAATTTAAATAAGAAGATAAAAGTTGGCCAGTTGACGCTTTAATGTTTTTGAATATACATTGCTCCTAAGTGATAATGCATCAAACAGCAGATTATAAACACGTGATGTCATCAAAGGCTGGTCAATCAATCGATTGACTATGAATAAAGAAATTTCTATTAATATTTTGAGATGTAGTAATCCTTCAGTGACGCATCATAATTTCTCTACACTTACATCATGTTTAATTATAGATCTATTGCCTGTAGATAATTGTGATTATCCGCGAATATATTTTCTCGAGTCGAAAAAAAGCATGTATGTTTATAAACATATTTTTTAAATTCTTGACTGTCACCTTATTTGTGATAAATGGGTTACCTAATTTAATTTTATTTAAGAAGCATTATTACTTTTAACTAGTAAATAAATGTAATAATAGCCATTAGTTCAGCTCTGAACGTAGGTCTCATTACACTCGCCAGTACTACAGCTCTGAACGTAGGTCTCATTACACTCCCCAGTACTACGTTCAGGTCGCGTGCCATTCATGTCGAAACTGGAATCTGCCCCCGTCAATTTTACTGGGCAACTTTTTACTGACCAAATCACTAGTTTATCCGAAATACAGTCTGGCAGTATTTCAGGCATAGATCGTCGATACAAATAGCTCTTAACAGATATCGCCTGTCGCCAAATCACTAGTTTATCTGACCATAGAAGAAAGTGTCGACCGGGCGCTTTAAGAGTGACTTAAAGTGAATGAATATTTTCGCCACTATATTTTGTAAAGAAGACTGCCAGGAATGCAGCCAGGTAGAATTTTAGACAACGGTCGTTGAGATAAATACAGCTGGCCAGATCTCATTTTTTTTATTTTCGAAAATTATTGGGGTGGGGGGCAAACAGGGGGCAGGCCAGATTTTTTTGGGTGCAAATGCCCCCGTTGCCCCCCCCCCCCCCCCCGGCACAGCCACAAAGCCATGTTCGTCGTGCTTACGTTCAGCGTTCCGTCTTCATTAGCCCAGTTTAGGAGCAGAACAGTAGGACGTTAACCCTCCTTTACATTTCATTTTGGGGGTTGGGTGGTCTAGAGTACCGCGCTTCGACCTCTAGCTGGCCGGTCACCTCTGGCTTGCGGCTGTGGTTTCGAGCCCTGGTGTGAGCGTATGTGGCATGGAGATAGGGGCGCCTTCTCAACCTCGTGGGTCTCCTCCGGGCACTCCGGTTTCCTCCCACTGCTAAAGACTCCTACGCACAAGCGAATTATTGAAATAGAAAATTAAACCATATGTTAGTCCCGAAAAGACCTAGTTTGTGTCGAGTGGACGTTAAATCCCATTTCTCTCTCTCTCTCATTTCATTTCATTTACTTTCAGCTGCTTGGTCTTGAAATAACGCACTCTGCAAGCCTCGGCAAATCTAGAGTACCGAATGGAAATAAAGATCATGTTCCAGGGGAGACTACCACACTAGTTGTAATTGGAAGCAGACCACCATTAAATTTCACCATCTCGGTGCCCACAAATTGTAGTTCGTCTATTTATAGCAATTCTCTCTCTGTCGCTTTTGTTCCCTTATGCATGCCGATTTTAGTTGATTTTTTGTTCCAGAATGGACGAAACAGGTTTGAATCAATATTGACTGCCAGGTTTTGGTAAATATTCATGGTTTTGAGACGGGAAGGATGTTTTTAGTATGTTTCTTCAAGTTTGTGTATCTCAAAATTGGTGGTCAACCTCATAGAAATTTAAGTGCAAAGACATAGCCACGTATTCCTCTGTCAGTCGTGAAAAGCATTCAGCCCAACGAAAATTTTGGAAAAAGTTGGAGGTGGGCAAAGAGGTCAGATTTAACATGGGAAAGTCAATGGGAAATTAATGGTGGTCTGTATCCAAATAATAAGGGAAAGTAAGTATGGTTACCTCCCTCTTCCCATATAAACAGTACTGTCAACCCAAAGAACTCGGCAACCTTCAGCCGCCTCCGGTACCCCACAGAGCCACCACCCTTGCGTCTGGTGAATATTGATTAAATACGATTAAATGAGACTATCTTTATAATATGTGACCAGAATAAAACACCGATCTTGGTAAAATATCATTTATTTCAATGCTTTGAGACTATTAATATAATCACTATGATTACAGACTACTTATATAAAATCACAATATTAACATTGATTACACACTACTAATATACAATCACAATATTAACATTTGTTTTATATATAAACAATATTTTATTCAGGATGTCTGAATGGAATTGGGGAAGAGGCTTAACCTATGTGAAACCCCTCTCATTGATTACATACTAATAATATACAACCACAAGAACCAACATTGACTTACATATTAAATTGTCAGTTTTCGACACCTACGTGATTAGTATTTTGTGCTTTGGGTTTGATGTCATAAAGCTGAGGATGTCGAAAAGGTGCATCTGAATTTTTGTAAAAAACTTCTTCAAACACAAAAATGGACTAGTAACGTTATAGTATACCATGAAATAGGTAGGTATCCACTATCTACCACTATCTATATTAAGAAAACTTCGAATATTTGAACAATGGCTAGAAGCTAATTAATTCTTAGACAATGTTACAATGATATGTGCATAAACAATGATAACTGGATAGATAATATTAACAAAGAAATATTTATACAGGTCACAATTCTGTGGAATACAATTAATGCTTATTCGGCTAAGCTTCTCTAGTCGAAACGTCGCCAAGTAATAAGCAGTAATTGTATTCCATAGAATTGTGACCTGTATACTCCATATACAGAATTATTTAGGTTTGGCTTTGTAAATATATGTGAAAATAATGGTTGAAAATTCTAAACGCACATTGTCTGTGATAAAACTTAGTCTTTTTGGTATTTTAAAACAAGAATGCTGTACAAAAATTGCTGAATCAACGAAAATGCCAAATATATAAAAATATTGTAGATAAGTTTACACTCTAGTTTTATCTGAATAAATTAATAAATAAGAAGTACCTTGCGAGAACTATTTTATTTTTGCTTACTCCTGGGCCCTGTTTCATGAAATTTTAACTTAAGATAAAATCCAATTTTAGTAGATACTTCAATTTTGATTGGCTAAGCACTAAAATCAATCTAATATTATCCAATCAAATTACTAAAATTGGGATCTTATCTTAGTTAAAATTTCGTGAAATAGGCCCCAGATTTATAAAACAATATTACACAACTTAATGCCGCTAATAAGAACATCATAGAATTAGAAAATCTGGATAGGCTTATATTTCAAGCCAATAAGAGAAGATCTTTTTGTACATGTTATAAACACGCCATCCTTGTACATTCTGTATATATTTTCAAGGTAATAAAGAACAAGTCCCGATTTCACAAAACTTCTCAGGCTTAAGTTAAGAATTTACTCAAAATTGTTCGCCTTAATTTAATTAAAATATAGCCCTTGTATGTCTGGATCAAAGACATTTGTCATAAACAGCGATTGAAAGTTGATTAAATTCTTAATTTAAGTCTGAGAATGCCTGGTGAACTCGGTCCCTGAACTGATGCTAAGACTGATTATAGACTACTAATACAATCACAATTTAAACATTAATTAAATGATTTTTAAAATGGTGGATAAACGCTATAGATTTCTTATACTGAAAAATATTGTTTTTGTGTTACTGAATGAGGTAGAATGGTGAACCATGGCAAATTATATCCTTTTAATCTTGTCTTTTATTAAGTGTTGTATTAGGTGAGATAGGTGGCAATTTAGTTATGTTTGTGGTAGACGTTCGTGGAGTTGAAGGAGGTTTAGGAGTAAATCTTCCAGATACTGGTGGCAAACCTTTCATTAAATTAGGAAGCGGAGTAGCACCAACTTTCTTCGTCATTTTGAAACGATTCTGTGGACTCTCATTCACTGATGATGATGATTTGATTTTTGGTGGAGTTGTGGAATTTTCTGGATTTAATAAGGATGGTAATGTTAATCCCAGTCTCTTTTTATGTCTGACTTCAGTGATGTATTGGTTGCTATTTCCTGATGCTATTTTACTTATAGAATAAGGAACATTGGACGAAGATGTGCTGTGCATTGTTATTGTTTTAGCTGTCTTCTGTGTTCCTTGAAACCCTTTCTGTATCATAAACTCATCTTTGATAAATGGAGAAACAGAGTCAGTTGATCTACTCGAAGACAATGAACATGCACTTCCATCAATATCTGTATGAATAGTGCTACATGACAATGACGGTGCCACACCTTCAATATCTGTATGAATGGTACTCTGTGATAATGATGTCATTTCGACAGTCTCATCTTCGATATCTGTCTGTATAGTGGAACATGGTGATGTTGGTGATTTGACTGCCACATCTGCAGGGGAGCTGGGTGAATACCGTGAGCTGGATGATGTATTTTTTGAGATTGAGATTTTACCCAATTCAGCAAATGAGGTCTTTTTATCTTGCTTTAAGCTTTCAGTTGAAAGTGTAGATTCGGTATTCTTCAATTCTCCAGATTCCTTTAAGGATCTAACACTCGTCGTCTTCTTCGTACTACGTGATTTAGTATTGATTGTTGTTGCGGTCTCTTTTGATACACCCTCAACAATTGCCGATGGTTTTGGTGGAACCTTCACGGTCTTTGGTTTGCTTATCTTTACGTCAGTTGTTGCTTTTCTTATTTCAATTCTACCTGCTTTTGTATTTTTGAGACTTTTTGAATCTCCTTGTTTGGTATGGTGGGTATTGGTGGTTTTAGATTCGATGGTTTTATTAGACTTAGTTGTCTTGTCATTGGCAACCTTTCTTACCACAGCTGTTGTTTTGTTGGGCTTTTGACCAGATGTCTTTTCAGATTTTAATGACTTACGATTAGACCGTTTGGAATTCTTCAATTGTTCTAATTCTTCTGTCAATTCTTTGACTGTCTTCTTTAAATGAGCGATTTCTTCTTTCGCATTAGGTATATGATCGTTACTGAAAAAATGGGGATATTATACAGATAGGTATATACAGATTAAAGATACATTATGGGAGATTAGATAAACAGCTGAGAGTTCTCACTATAATAGGAAAAACCAGATAATGCAAGGGGAAATTGCTGAAAATATCAGTTAAATTGATCCACTCTGAACCGAAAATTTAGCGATTGAAATTTCGGCCTAGCCTCGATCATCATTACTAAAGTCGGTACGATAAAAACATAGTCTGGATCATCCGTTATATGTTTAAATTATGAATGAAAGTTGAACAGCAAATCGGATCCTAATCCAGTAAATATCGCAGGCGAGAGATGGCATCGAGAGTTGATTATGGTCTGGATAAGTTAATTAATGTCTAAAAAATAATTTAGATAACATTTCAGGCCTAACTAAAGACCTACAATAGGCAGATTTAGCTATTACATAATGTATGTTTAACTCACATACTGTCGAAGCATATTTAAGCATGGGGGTCTATAACGGAGCAAGGTTTAACGGCATGCGCCCCTAGCCCGTCCCTAATTTGTTCTAAAGATGCGCCCCGTCCCAAAGAAAGATAGTTAATTACCCCGCCGGATCCCAAGCTCGGGGGTCTATCACTACTAGGCAAGGCTCAGCGGCATTCACGCCTAGCCCGTCCGTAATTGTCTTTAAAGATGCCTTCTGTCCCAAAGAAAAATAAGGACGTAAAATGGAACTTACCCGTTCACTGATTGTACTTTCATCATAAGTGTTTTATTGACGGAAGTCAGTTCGCGAATATAGTTGAGAACTTTTTTAGGTACACCTCGTAGACTTGGTACTGAAAAAGAAATAGAAACAATTTCAAAGTATTTCAAAAAGGTAAGAAATATGACCAATCAATATTATGAAACATATACATGCACTTTTCATTTGTTTGAAACAGTATAAAAAGTTTATATTTTTACCTTTGATGTTATTAATGTCAGAGTTGGAATCAGAACAAGAATTCGGATTCTCTAATTCGTCTAGGGATGCTGGCAATCCTGAAAGTATTAAATTGTAAAGTATAATGCCTAGTTCCCAATTTTCATCTCATGCAATTTTCAGACATAACCAGTGATTTATGTCGAGCACCATTACGGGTATACCTTTTCTTATTTGAGGAAACTTTGATAAAAGTTGCACGTACATTTACATATTTTGTGGAAGGGAAACCGATATAAGGGGTGTTCGTATATTCATACTAAAGATTGTTAGGCCTATCTGATAAATGATATTTACATGTAGATCCAAAACATAAATAATAGAAGGATGATAAAAGATGACTGACCAGCGGTTGCTTTAGGTGTTCGTAGACAACCTGATGAAGATGTTGTTATACATTCAGGAATGTAATCATCTTCCTCATCTGATGTTGTCTCATGATTCCCTTCCTTGTTATTAACATAAAACGGATTCATGCTGAAATAATAATGCATATCCCGAGTAAATACAACAGTTTAATCTAATTCTAATATAAGGCATTATTATAAATACTCTTGGTGTTTATTCAAGTTATTTAATCTGACAACATTACTATATTATTCTATCATGGTAAAAAATATATATCTAAGAATCTAAATTATTTTCATCGGGGTCTGAAGAATCACTTTAAAAATCTGTGTTGACCTTAGTCCCAAAACGCCACCGTGTCGTAATTGGTGTCTCTATTTTTGAGCAACGTTATTTAGGTATGCGCAAATTCCAGCGATCATTTTAGTTGCTAAAGTGGATTTTGTTAACTATTGTTTTTTTTTTGAAATGATAAGTAAATGTACTTACCTATTTGCTCAATAGTTTTCTTGAATCACTGTGTCTGAGTTAATAAATTATTGAAATATCAATGTTAACACAAGCTAACTTATGAAACACGTCTTATCACACGCTATGAATGATAGGACAATAATATGACGTCACAATGAATATGACGTTTTTATTTATGGCATTATTTATGTGGCTATTTTTAGACATTTTCACGACTCTTTTCTCAAAGTAAATTATCAATCATCACCATAATCATCTTCATAATCCGTTTTTTACTCCAAAGATACCCAATAAACACGGTAAAAGTCCATTTATATCGCGCTAATTCCACATATTATACTCGTGCTCATAGCGCTAAAAAAACACACAATCACTCTTGTGGATGTTTCTAAAATAAGTATGTTTTCAACCTAGATTTAAAGGAGTCTAATGATGGACTGGATCGAGCATTTTCAGGTAGCAAGTTCCACAAATTGGAAGCAACAACACTAAAGCCCCCGTCAGACCGGAGTGGTGACCTTACTGCGCTCTGCGACCGAACGGCGGCATGGAAATACACAAGGTCGTCGGCAAGCGTGAACACAACGCGGAAAAATGTCCCAAAATTACAAACTTAAAAAAGTCGCGTTCTTACTGCGACCTGTGCGTTTATATAGCATTCTCGCGGCGGGTTCGTCACGATCTCTCCGCGCTTATGGCGTTTCGATTGAGATCTATAAGCTTTGCAACGGCGGTCATCGCGAACCCGCGTCGCTCAACCACACGTCTTATCTGGACTACACGTGCGTTTCCACCACGTGATCACGGCGACTATGCAGGCTGGTTCGATTTTTTTTTCGAAAGTTCAAGATGACCTTTGAATCGTCCGTTTTCAAAGCAAGTCGTGCATGAAATGCATGGTCGCCATAAGCGAATAATGCAAGCTTGGTAACCGCGCCATGGTCGTATTAAGAACTCCATACACGTTGTGGGAACCTCATAAAATCGCCATATGCTTTATAGGTAGCCCCATGAGGTCGTGATGCAGTCGCGCAACAGTGGCGGAATCATCGTAACAACGCTATGACAACGCCATAAGGACTCAGAGCGCTGGGTGGGGTCGCGGTCAACGCGTGAGGGTTGTGGTGAAGACGCCATGAAGGCACCGTTGCAAATGTTACAATTTTCGCAGCGTCTTTTCCACGTGTGTACTGCGCGTGTGCTACGACATAGAGATGTTACCACGCTTATCGCGCGACCCTCGCGACCCACCGCGTTCTCTCGGTTTTCAATGTCATATGACAGGACCTTGGCGTTTGCTTTGAACATACTCAAAACAAACGCCGTGACTCAGCGATCATTGGCGACCATGGAGACCACAGAACGATATCTCGCGTTTCCACAGCGCTCAGGGTGATCTTGGCCACCATGGAGACCACAGCACGATATCTAGTGTTTCCACTGCGCTGTTACTACGCATATGGCGATCTTGACTCGCTCTGAGACCATTTTGTGTCGCTGTAGAAGCGCAGTAAGGACGCAACTCCGGTCTGACGGGGGTGTAACTTATCATGTTTGAATAAATGTTGTGTTTCACTCTTATTCTGTTGTGAGTATGTTGGTCTAAGAACCAAATTTCACAAAGTGAGAACAATAGTCGTTCTCACAATCAGTGCATTCACTGCAGTCGGTCTCAAAATTATGCATCGGCGACTTAATGAATTGAAATTTTCAAGCTCAGGGGCCGGTTGCTCAAAGCTCTGTTAACTTAACGATCCGTTAAGATGGAGTTAACGGATTGTCAACTTTAACGGAGAGAAAGGTTGTTGCTGGAAACCCCTGTTAACTTTAACGTGTCGTTAACTTGTTATAGTTAACGAAGGTCTTGGGCTCCGTTATCTGTTTAACGGTGGCATTAGTGGGCTGTAGCTTAAGTCTTACATGTACATGTAGATTACCAGTGTAATTTGCTATAGAGCATTGTAGAGGGTTGGGCGATGGGGGCTATACCATAGTATTCTTCAGAATATTCTGTAGTGCAAATCCCATAATTTTTCATACAGATTTATGCTAAAATTTCGAAAGGAAAATATAAAGTATTCTAGAGAGAGTTTTCTGTAGTAAATTATCTTTTTGTCTTTAATCAAGTTTTGTGAACAGACTTCACAGTTAGCTGTCCCACTGTCTTCAGTTTCTTGTTAATACTAACTTCTACTTTATATACATGTTAATTTCAAATTCAGCCAATGAAAAAGCAGTCTTCCTCTGGATTACCTTTAATGAATCCGGATTAGAGTTTAACGGATCGTTAAAATAACTTAGTTTTGAGCAACCGGCCCCAGTCCCCAAAATTTAAAAGCTCGGTTACATAATATCTGAAATTTTTTCTCGACTGCGGCGCTCGATTCCATTATAATCTCATTCTTCTTCTCCTCTGCTGACTTATACTGTCTCATCACTATCAAATTCGCGATTAAAGTGAACTGTCCAGTTAGAAGTAACACTGGTGTGTGGGGCGTCAGATTGTACAGATGTTCTGTCAACTCTTGTAAAACAGATCTCGAGATTCTGTCCCATTGACTACATTTCTGGTCCTCTCGTCCACAAGAATTTCTCCCAGCAATGACCTCAAACTCCAGGATATTGACCCAATTTTCTCAAATTGCTCAGTGCTATAGGCACAATCATCATGTGTGACAAAAACGTTACGTCAATTTAAATTAAATAAAACTGTTTTCCAGCGAGACAACGATCGGCGAACAGCAATATAATACAATACTATCTATGTTGACATTCATTGTGGGTTGGGATTGTGGAGATGGCACCCTAGATTTGGAACCGCCTCAACCAAATATTCACAGCTGCTAAATCCAATACTGCACATGGCCCTAAGAAAAGTCGCACCTTTGGTGCTCGGTTCCTGATTGCGTCAAACGTACTGGGGGGGGGGGGTATGTCCATCAGTCGGTCGCATTTTGGCTGCCCCCCTCCCCAACCAAATTCGTAATGTACGCCCCTGGTTACATTGGTCAGGCGTTCACAGGGACTGACACGCGACCGTTTAGCAGTAAACAATTTCCCAGTAAAATTGACTGGGAAGCCAATTAGTTGGGTACGAGACCTAAAATCCGTGACCAATTTGCGGGGAAGTTGTTTTGAAGCGGGTTTCTATATGAAAAAACCCTGCTGAAGCCTCTTTCTAATTCATCTCACAACAAGCCCGATTGGCCGGCTTATATACTACCTGTATGCCCGTGCATTGCAGGTAGAAAGTTTGGGTGAGCCTTAATATATTACAGGTAATTAGTTTATACGAGCCGCGCAGCAGAGTTTGGGCAACCGATAGTGATACTATAATATAGTATCACTATCGGTTGCCCAAACTCTGCTGCGCGGCTCGTATAAACTATATTATAATGAAATACGACCGTGACAATGTTGTCTTCTGAGATGAGCACCAGCAAGGGAAATAAATGCAATAGCGGCATCCTCCCCATCCTTCCGATTTTCAGTAGTTAAGTTCATCGTCGAGCTATCAATAAAACAACTGTTCGTATAACGATGGATTTTTGATTACAATATTTCGATTCAGAGACCCTTAAAACATACGGATAGACACATCAGAAGCCTATATTACATAATTTTATATTTTCCCGCCACATCTGACCACCATTTTGAATTTGGCCCTCTAGCGGCTTCCGCTAGCATTTTAGAGAGAGACACCAAGGCTTAATCGCTTCAGCAGGTTTTTTTTCATATGGAAACCACCTTAAAAACAACTTCCCCGCAAATTGGTCACGGATTTTAGGTCTCGTACCCAACTAAATAGCACGGTCCCTGGACGTACAGGGCGAGTGAATTGAGACCTACGTTCAGAGCTGACAAATGTTGACCAAACAGACTACATTTCAACTGGAATGGATCTACCACCTTGACCTTAACCTTATTCACAAGCTGTCACCTGACAACCAGGTATAATGTAATTAGAAAACAAGACAGAAAACTTGGTTCTATTGGCATAATTCTTACTTTCGAGTTGTAACAAAAAAGGGAATTATTGTGATCTGCCTTCAATTACATCTTGGCTGCTTTGTTTTGAAATATCTATCAGTTCCAGGGGAGCGGGGGTTTGGGATGGTCTAGTGGTCTAGAGTGCCGCGCTTCGACCTCTAGCTGGCCGGTTACCCCTGGCTTGCGGCTGTGGTTTCGAGCCCTGGTGTGAGCGTGTGTGGCATGGAGATAGGGCGCCTTCTCAACCTCGTGGGTGTCCTCCGGTTTCCTCCCACTGCTAAAGACCCCTACGCGCAAGCGAATTATTGAAATAAAATGAAACCATATGTTAGTCCCAAAATGACCTAGTTTGTGTCGAGTGAACGTTAAACCCTATTTCTCTCTCTCTCTCCAGGGGAGGCTACCACAAGTTGTAATTGGTCGCAGACCACCATTAATTTCCCCGTTGACTTCAATATTAATTATTACCTCTTTGGCCACCTACTTTTCCCCAAATTTCGCTGGGCTGACTGAGGAACAAATTGCCATGTCTTTGAACTAAAATTTGAATGAGGTTGATCATCAAAATTTTGAGATACACAAACTTGAAGCATACTAAAACATGTAGTAAGTTACCGTACCTTTGACCGTAGCCAACCTGATAACCCCGTTTAGTGATCCTTCCGCCTCAAAATCCTGAATAATTACGGAAACCTGGCTGGAAATGTTAATTCAAACCCTCCTCGTCCATTCTAGACTAAAAAAATGGGCATGCATACGGGCAGAAAAGAGAATTGCTGTAAATAGATGAACTACATGGGTACTGAGACGGTGAAATGTAATGGTGGTCTGCCTCCAATTAATAAAGGAAAGTAAATATGGTTACCTCCCCTTTCCCATATAAACAAACAGTATACTGTAAACCCAACGCACTTGCGATACATTGTCCTATGAGGGAAATTTTGCCATGGCAGCCGCTACGGTCTACTCTTATATCGAATTCCAACTGCAAAGGAATCTTTTACGTTCACGCCGATGTGTACACGGGACCTTGGCTTTTCGTGTCATCCGAACGACTAGACAGCTGTCCTTGCCAGGCCTTCCGTCCTGCATCACTGACAAGAAGAATCGACGCTGGAAAATCGGGATGAACTTTCTCCGCGAATGCAGGGATCGAATACCGGACCTCCAGACTAGCGAGTCAGCGTCTTACCCACATAGCCACCGTGACCCCCATCATGACTCGTAGCCTACTAGTATCACATAATGGTTGTTGGGTTATATTTCTTATTGTTAGTTTTCATTTTTGAATGAAGTCTGTATCACTACAGGTCCGGGACTGTACAGTGCATTGGACGTCTACGGCTAGCTCCTTGATCCATTTACTCAATCTAATTAGTAAAATGAGACTATCTATATAATGTGACCAGAATAAAACACCGATCTTGATAAAATATCATTTATTTCAATGCTTGGAGACCACTATGATTACAGACTACTAATAAAAAACCACAAGAACTAACATTGATTACACACTACTAATATACACTCACAATACCAACATTGATTACACACTTCATGTACTAATATGCAATCACAATACCAACATTGATTAGATACTACTATACAATTATTTTCGTCTGAGTAAACGTTCAGAACGGACAAATTTGGTTCTGATAAAAGGCACTTTTAGCAGTAGAAAAGGGCACTGTCGAAAACAAGGGGCAGGTGGCGCGAAGGGCGCCCCCTTATCCGCCTATGATATACTATAATTTAGGTGGGTATCCACTTTCTATATTAAGAAAACTTCGAATATTCGAATAATGGCTAGAAGCTAATTAATTCTTAGACAATGTTACAATGATATGTGCATAAACAATCATAACTGGATAGATAATATTAACAAAGAATTATTTATACAGGTCACAATTCTATGGAATACACGTAATGCTTATTACTGAGCGATGTTTCGGCTAAGCTTCTCTAGTGGAAACGTCGCTCAGTAATAAGCAGTAATTGTATTCCATAGAATTGTGACCTGTATACTCCAGTTCAATTGCCATTGAAACAGTTTATCAGAATTATTTAGGTTTGGATTATTAAATATATGAGGAATAATGGCTTTGAAAATTCTGAACGCACATTGTATGTAATAAAACTTCGTCTATTTGATATTTTTATAAACAACAAAATGCCAAATATATAAATATATTGTAGATAAGTTTACACTCCATTTTATCTGACTAAATTAATAAGTAAGAAGTACCTACATGTAATGGCAAGAATAAACTATCTATCCACAGTACTAATTTAGATTTCGAGGACGAGAACTATTTTATTTTTGCTTACTCCAGATTTATAAAACAATATTACACAACTTATTGCCGCTTAAGAACATCACAGAATTAGAAAATCTGGATAGGTTTCTATTTCAAGCCAATAAAAGAAGATGTACATGTTATAAACACGCCATCCTTGTACATTCTGTATATATTTTCAAGGTAATAAAGAACAAGTCCCGATTTCACAAAACTTCTCAGACTTAAGTTAAGAATTTACTCAAAATTGTTCGCCTTAATTTAATTAAAATATAGCCCTTGTATGTCTGGATCAAAGACATTTGTCATAAACAGCGATTGAAAGTTGATTAAATTCTTAACTTAAGTCTGAGAATGCTTGGTGAACCCGGTCCCTGAACTGATGCTAAGACTGATTATAGACTACTAATACAATCACAATTTAACATTAATAAAATGATTTTTATAATGGTGGATAAACGCTATAGTTTTCTAATACTGAAAAATACTGTTTTTGTGTTACTGAATGTGGTAGAATGGTGAACCATGGCAAATTATATTCATTTAATCTTGTCTTTTATCAAGTGTTGTATTAGGTGAGATAGGTGGTAATTTAGTTATGTTTGTGGTAGACGTTCGTGGAGTTGAAGGAGATTTAGGAGTAAATCTTCCAGATAATGATGGCAAACCTTTCATTAAATTAGGAAGCGGAGTAGCACCAACTTTCTTCGCCATTTTGAAACGATTCTGCGGACTCTCATTCAATGATGATGATGATTTGATTTTTGGTGGCGTGGTGGAACTTTCTGGATTTATTAAGGATGGTAATGTTAATCCCAGTCTCTTTTTATGTCTGACTTCAGTGATGTATTGGTTGCTATTTCCCGATGCTATTTTACTTATAGAATAAGAAACATTGGACGAAGATGTGCTGTGCATTGTTATTGTTTTAGCTGTCTTCTGTGTTCCTTGAAACCCTTTCTGTATCATAAACTCATCTTTGATAAATGGAGAAATAGAGTCAGTTGATCTACTCGAAGGCATTGAACATGCGCTTCCATCAATATCTGTATGAATAGTGCTACTTGACAATGACGGTGTTATGGCCGCCATACCTTCAATATCTGTATGAATGGTGCTGTGTGATAATGATGTCATTTCGACAGTCTCATCTTCGATATCTGTCTGTATAGTGGAGCATGGTGATGTTGGTGATTTGACTGCCACATCTCCAGAGGAGCTGGATGAGCTGGATGATGTATTTTTTGAGATTGAGATTTTACCCAATTCAGCAAATGAGGTCTTTTTATCTTGCTTTAAGCTTTCAGTTGAAAGTGTAGATTTGGTATTCTTCAATTCTCCAGATTCCTTTAAGGATCTAACACTCGTCGTCTTCTTCGTACTACGTGATTTAGTATTGATTGTTGTTGCGGTTTCTTTTGATACACCTTCAACAATTGTAGATGGTTTTGGTGGAACCTTCACGGCCTTTGGTCTGCTTATCTTTACGTCAGTTGCTTTTCTTATTTCAATTCTACCTCCTTTTGTATTTTTGAGACTTTTTGAATCTCCTTGTTTGGTATGGTGGGTATTGGTGGTTTTAGATTCTATGGTTTTATTAGACTTAGTCGTCTTGTCATTGGTAACCTTTCTTACCACAGCTGTTGTTTTGTTGGGCTTTTGACCAGATGTCTTCTCAGATTTTAATGACTTACGATTAGATCGTTTGGATCTCTTCAATTGCTCTAATTCTTCTGTCAATTCTTTAACTGTCTTCTTTAAATGAGCGATTTCTTCTTTCGCATTAGGTACATGATCGTTACTGAAAGAACAAAATAAGGATTATATACAGATAGGTATATACAGATTAAAGATACATTATAGGAGATTAGATAAACAGCTGAGAGTTCTCACTATAATAGTTAAAACCAGATAATGTAAGGGGAAATTGCTAGCCTCGATCATCATTACTAAAGTCGGTACGATAAAAACATAGTCTGGATCATCCGTTATATGTTTAAATTATGAATGAAAGTTGAACAGCAAATCGGACCCTAATCCAGTAAATATCGCAGGCGAGAGATGGCATCGAGAGTTGATTATGGTCTGGATAAGTTAATTAATGTCTAAATAATAATTTAGATAACATTTCAGGCCTAACGAAAGACCTACAATAGGCAGATTTAGCTATTACATAATGTCTGTTTAACTCACATACTGTCGAACCATATTTAAGCATGGGGGTCTATAACGGAGCAAGGCTTAACGAAGCACATTTAAGCATGGGGGTCTATAACGGAGCAAGGCTTAACGGCATGCGCCCCTAGCCCGTCGCTAATTTGTCCTAAAGATGCGCCCTGTTCCAAAGAAAGATCCCAAGCTCGGGGGTCTATCACTACTAGGCAAGGCTCAGTGGCATTCACGCCTAGCCCGTACTTAATTTATTTTAAAGATGCCCTCTGTCCAAAATAAAAATAAGGACGTAAAACGGAACTTACCCGTTCACTGATTGCACTTTCATCATAAGTGTTTTATTGACGGAAGTTAGTTCGCGAATATAGTTGAGAACTTTTTTAGGTACACCTCGTAGACTTGGTACTGAAAAAGAAATAGAAACAATTTCAAAATTTTTCAAAAAGGTAAGAAATATGACCAATAATATACATGCACTTCCCATTTGTTTGAAACAGTATAAAAAGTTGATGTTTTTACCTTTGATGTTATTAATGTCAGAGTTGAAATCAGAACAAGAATTCGGATTCTCTGATTCGTCTAGTGATGCTGGCAATCCTGAAAGTATTAAATTGTAAAGTATAATGCCTAGTTCCCAATTTTCATCTCATTCAATTTTCAGACATAACCAGTGATTTATGTCGAGCACCATTACGGGTATACCTTTTCTTATTTGAGGAAACTCTGATAAAAGTTGCACGTACATTTACATATTTTGTGGAAGATCTAAAAACGTTAATCATAATGTGGAGCATCTAGATAATTTTGGAATAACTATTCAATAATATGCTGGCGGGTAGGGACCTTAAATTGGCAACCCAAGAGATTAAGAGTTTGGTAAGGTACACCACACTCCTTGTCACGTATACAAGCGTGGGCCGAAATCAATCCAATTGATTTAATAATTGACATTAAGGTCTAGAGCTCACATTAGCACTCCCAAACACCTCATCTGGTGCAGTTGAAGAGAAACCAATATAAAGGGTGTTGATATTTTCATGCAACCGATTATTATTATCTGATAAATCATATTTAGATCCAAAACATAAATAATAGGAGGATGATAGATTATATAAAAGATAACTGACCAGTGGTTGGTTTAGGTGTTCGTAGACAACCTGATGAAGATGTTGTTATACATTCAGGAATGTAATCATCTTCCTCATCTGATGGTGTCTCACAATTCCCTTCCTTGCTATTAACATAAAACGGATTCATGCTGAAATAATAATGCATATCCCGAGTAAATACAACAGTTTAATTTAATTCTAATATAAGGCATTGTTATAAATAGTCTTGGTGTTTATTCAAATTATTTAATCTGACAATATTACTATATTATTCTATCATGGTAAAAAATATATATCTAAGAATCTAAATTATTTTCATCGGGGTCTGAAGAATCACTTTAAAAATCTGTGTTGACCTTAGTCCCAAAACGCCACCGTGTCGTAATTCGTGTCTCTATTTTTGAGCAACGTTATTTAGGTATGCGCAAATTCCAGCGATCATTTTAGTTGCTAGAGTGGATTTTGTTAACTATTGCTGTGTTTTTGAAATGACAAGTAAATGTACTTACCTATTTGCTCAATAGTTTTCTTGAATCACTGTGTCTGAGTTAATAAATTATTGAAATATCAATGTTAACACAAGCTAACTTATGAAACACGTCTTATTACCCGCTATGAATGATAGGACAATAATATGACGTCACAATGAACATGACGTTTTTTATTAATGACGTTATTTATGCGGCTATTTTTAGACATTTTCACGACTCTTTTCTCAAAGTAAATTATCAATCATCACCATAATCATCTTCATAATCCGTTTTTTCAGCGCCGTTTACACCAAAGATACCCAATAAACACGGTAAAAGTCCATTTATATCGCGCTAATTCCACATATTATACTCGTGCTCATAGCGCTAAAAAAACACAATCACTCTTGTGGATGTTTCTAAAATAAGTATGTTTTCAACCTAGATTTAAAGGAGTCTCATGATGGACTGGATGACATCGCGCCTGGTACGTTCGTCCATTTTTTATGCGCGAACTCTTAGTTTTTCTATTACTGGCACGCGCACGGGCACTATTTTTTTTGTTTTCCATGTACCAAAATCGAGGGTTTTGCGCGGAGGTACTTTTGAGGTATTAGCCTGAGAGGCTTAACACTTGCCACTGTACCTGTATATCGCTAATTATTAATCGAGTGTGTGAAGACAGTTTATATAGATCACGCGAAAATTTTTCAGTACAGAGTTTATTCCCGTTCTATTTGCCGCTAAGGAAACCAATGGGACTATTTTCTCAACAGTGTATGAACTTTTTCATTAGCGATAATATCCTTACACCGAGAGAAATTATCTAGTCTCGGTGAAAAACCATGATCATCTGGTAAAAAATTACTTTTCTATTTTTTGGAACGAAAAACAGTGTTTTTAAAAACAAACGAACCTGCCGCACATGAGGAAGTCATTATACTAATAATAACAGACGAGAACTCTTTTTGGGCACAGGCTTTCTTACTGAGTAGTAAATCGTCCACAAAATAAGACTAGCGACGACTGTAGACAGTAAGTAGGTTATACACTATGCTTTTGAGTCGAGATTACTCGCTTTGAGTCGAGATTACCAGCTTTCAGGTCACCGATAACCAATTATGTCAGAAATACCATACTGACATTCGGTTTTTTCAAGTTGTACGCGAACTAACAATCGGCGCCCTAACTGTCTTCGTCAGCTACTTTCAGTTTCACAATGGCGTACGACATTCGGTTTTTCAAGTTGTACGCGAACTAACAATCGACGCCCCAGCTGTTTCGTCAGCTATTTTCAGTTGCTGGCGTACGGCCAGTGCCGGTGGGAAAAGACAACATTAAAATCAGAAATAGTTTATTTATTATTGTCGGACTTACGGTATCAATCCTGTCTAACAAATCATAAAGCTGTGGTGTTACGGTAGCGGCATAGTATTTCACCGTAACACCACAGCCAATGTAACCATTCATAATACATCTAACTATCACTCCCTACACATTACCCCTCGACCTACTTTCCCAAACGTCAACAACACATCTCATACATCCAGTTCACTGATTAACCCTTGTACCACGTCTACTGGATCGAAGATTTTCAGGTAGCAAGTTCCACTAAATGAGCGAGCTCCACAGGAGCTTAGTTTATATTTTCTGACAACAAGGTTGTTCTTAGTACTTGATCTTAGATTTTTCAATGGCATGTAAGGTACCACCAGTTCTTTCAGTAAATACTTTGGTATGTAAGAGACATCAAAACATTAGTGTAAAATAATCTTGTCAACTATCATGTTTGAATAAATGTTGTGTTTCACTCGTATTCTGTTGTGAGTGTGTTGGTCTAAGAACAAAATTTCAGAGTGAGAACAATAGTCGTTCTCAAAATCAGTGCAATCACTACAGTCGGTCTCAAAATTATGCATCGGCGACTTAATGAATTGAAATTTTCAAGCTCAGGGGCGGTTGCTCAAAGCTCTGTTAACTTAACGATCCGTTAAGATGGAGTTAACGGATTGTCAACTTTAACGGAGAGAAAGGTTGTTGCTGGAAACCCCTGTTAACTTTAACGTGTCGTTAACTTGTTATAGTTAACGAAGGTCTTGGGCTCCGTTATCTGTTTAACGGTGGCATCAGTGGGCTGTAGCTTAAGTCTTACATGTACATGTAGACTACCAGTGTAATTTGCTATAGAGCGTTGTAGAGGGTTGGGCGATGGGGGCTATACCATAGTATTTTTCAGAATTTTGGGATCTGTAGAAAATAATAACCCCAAATATTCTGTACTGCAGATCTGTTAGAGTTTAACGGATCGTTAAAATAACTTAGTTTTGAGCAACCGGCCCCAGTCCCCAAAATTTAAAAGCTCGGTTACATATCTGAAATTTTTTCTCGACTGCGGCGCTCGATTCCATTATAATCTCATTCTTCTTCTCCTCTGCTGACTTATACTGTCTCATCACTATCAAATTCGCGATTAAAGTGAACTGTCCAGTTAGAAGTAACACTGGTGTGTGCGGGGCGTCAGATTGTACAGATGTTCTGTCAACTCTTGTAAAACAGATCTCGAGATTCTGTCTCATTGACTACATTTCTGGTCCTCTCGTCCACAAGAATTTCTCCCAGTAATGACCTCAAACTCCAGGATATTGACCCAATTTTCTCAAATTGCTCAGTGCTATAGGCACAATCTTCATGTGTGACAAAAACGTTACGTCAATTTAAATTAAATAAAACTGTTTTCCAGCGAGACAACGATCGGCGAACAGCAATATAATACAATACTATCTATGTTGACATTCATTGTGGGTTGGGATTGTGGATGGCACTCTAGATTTGGAACCGCCTCAACCAAATATTCACAGCTGCTAAATCCAATACTGCACATGGCCCCAAGAAAAGTCGCACCTTTGGTGCTCGGTTCCTGATTGCGTCAAACGTACTGGGGGGGGGGGGGATGTCCATCAGTCGGTCGCATTTTGGCTGCCCCCTCCCCAACCAAATTCATTATGTACGCCCCTGGTTACATTGGTCAGGCGTTCACAGGGACTGACACGCGACCGTTTAGCAGTAAACAATTTCCCAGTAAAATTGACTGGGAAGCCGAACTTTTTCGCGAAGGATTCAATTAGTTGGGTACGAGACCTAAAATCCGTGACCAATTTGCGGGGAAGTTGTTTTGAAGGGGGTTTCTATATGAAAAAACCCTGCTGAAGCGATTAAGCCTGCATGCCTCTTTCTAAAATGCTGGCGGAAGCCGCTAGAGGGCCAATTCAAAATGGTGGTCAGATGTGACGGGAAAATATAAAATTATGTAATATAGGCTTCTGATGTGTCTATCCGTATGTTTTAAGGGTGTCTGAATCGAAATATTGTAATCAAAAATCCATCCAGCCACTAGTTTTGCCAATATGGCCGAAAAATCCAAGATGGCCACCATTTTTTGGCCTGGTAAATAGTTTCGGGGTTGATGTCTTCAATTTTGATGAATTTGTGTCGATAGATGGCAACCAGCAATAATACTCACCGATATTTATTATCTGATATACTCTGTAGTCCACTGATTTTGATTTTAATTTAATCAACGCTTAATAATGGAGCCATGTGATATTTAATCACGCATGATAATCAACATCACCAACTTATCCAGTCAAAGTCAAAGTTTTACTAATCAGAATCCGATTCAAAAGATAGGTCCAGTTTTGATTGTTCAGATTCTGAAGTTAAGTTTTATCGGAATCTTCATCACTTGCACTATCACTGCAGTGAACAAGTAAGTCACTTAAACGCCCTGGGCCTATTTCACGAAATTTTAACTAAGATAAGATCCCAATTTTAGTAATTTGATTGGATAATATTAGATTGATTTTAGTGCTTAGCCAATCGAAATTGAAGTATCTACTAAAAATTGGATTTTATCTTAAGTTAAAATTTCGTGAAACAGGGCCCAGGTAATGCTGGGTTCACATATCTAATTGAGCCGCACTGTCCATTATGGAGCAGTTTCCAACCATTACCAACGGAAGAGTGTATGACCTCAGACATTCGGGAATTAAGCATTAAATGAGCCTGAAAATAAAATAAAGACAAGACACAACTATCGTTATGCGAACAGTTATTTTATTGATAGCTCGACGATGAACTTAACTACTGAAAATCGGAAGGATGAGGAGGATGCCGCTATTGCATTTATTTTCCTTGCTGGTGCTCATCTCAGAAGACAACATTGTCACGGTCGTATTTCATTATATAGTATCACTATCGGTTGCCCAAACTCTGCTGCGTGGCTCGTCTAAACTAATTACCTGTAATATATTAAGGCTCACCCAAACTTTCTATCTGCAATGCACGGGCATACAGGTAGTATATAAGCCGGCCAATCGGGCTTGTTGTGAGATGAATTATAACAGTGGTACTGAGGACTCGATACTGCCAACAAGTACTTGAGTGAGTGAAATTATACTTTTAACTTTGTTGTCTTAGGTTCCTCTGTGCAGGATTCGTATGTTCTACTTATCGTTGTATATTTTAGTATGAGTAAATAAGTTAGTATGAGTAAATTTATGTACTAATGTTGACTAATTTTACAGGTTCCCTTTGGATACCTACCGATTGTTCCTGGAATTGTATCATCTAAGACCGCGTTTCTCAACCTGGGGTGAATTCACCCCCAAGAGGGGAATGGCTGGCGACCAGGGGGTGAATGACCACACTCCCAGTAACTTCAAAAATGATCATATAAAGGTTGGGCAGTTGAGATTAGCACTCTCAAACACTGTTCCAGAATAAAAAAAAACATTTTTGACAATCACCATGAGCAAATTTCGCACTGAACTGGAAACAACGTATTTTCATTAAAATATAAATTTGGAGATTATTGAATCTCACCTTCGATCCGTATTCATTCCATATTCAATGTAAATGTGGTCAGGGGGTGCAGGCCCGTGCAAGGATCCGTGGTTCATGTCGGATGGCTTCTATAGAAAAAGGCCATTTTCACATTTCCGGGCTCAAATTTCTAAAAATTTCCTAGGGGGGAGATCCCCCTCCCCTAGATCCCCCTCAACGGGCTTCGCGCCTACGGTGTTCGTGGTGATCAGCTTCGCTGGCAATGGCTCCGCGGTCAGTAACCTCCTCATAACTCTGGGGGTAAATGGGTTGGTTGAGAATTCATTTAGGGGTGAGCGGTGAGAAAAGGTTGAGAAACGTGGATATCTAAGAATAGTCGCCGATAAATGGTATCGTCGTTGAATAGTCGCCGATACATGGTATCGTCGTTGAATAGTCGCCGATAAATGGTATCGTCGTTGAATAGTCGCCGATACATGGTATCGTCGTTGAATAGTCGCCGATACATGGTATCGTCTTTGAATAGTCGCCGATACATGGCATCGTCGTTGAATAGTCGCCGATACATGGTATCGTCGTTAAATAGAAGCCGATACATGGTATCGTCGTTGAATAGTAGCCGATACATGGTATCGTCGTTGAATAGTAGCCGATACATGGTATTGACGTTGAATAGTAGCCGATACATGGTATCGTCGTTGAATAGTAGCCGATACATGGTATCGTCGTTGAATTATCGTCGTTGAATTGTAGCCGATAAATGGTATCGTCGTAGTATGGTCTTGCCGATGGGTGGACATTTTGTAACGTCATAATTCATTTAGTGCGCACACTCGTGAAAGAATTGTTATGTTGTATATCTATGTTATACTATATCAACTGAATTCTTTTGATCTTAGTTTTCTTTATTCCCCAAAACGGTCACGCCCATCCCGTGACAAACATGTGTTCAGACAACGCCCACGGTGCTGGGTCCGGCCAATTTTAGAACTAGCAATGAACTGGCCTTGAAACAGACCGGGACATGCATCTCCATACAATATCGTACTGGTAATTGCGTGTTCCCTCTTGAGCAGCTGTAAAATAATTGACATGTTCATTGTCTGTGTTTCCGGTCACAAGACCACATGTTGCTTGCGCGAGGCCACACGTTCCCTGGGTACACAACCCATGGGAACAGGCACATTAAAAAACAAAGGTTCATTGTCCTTGTGGCGCGTCACAAGGTCACAAGGAAACACGCCACAAATGAACAGCCTATGGATACAGGGCCTTACATGGGTCCATTGTTAAGCGTTGATTAAATTAAAATCGAAATCGGTTGACTATCAGATGATAAATATCGGTGAGTGTTATTGCTGGTTGCCATCTATCCACACAAATTCATCAAAATTGAAGACATCAACCCCGAAACTATTTACCAGGCCAAAAATTTTGCCATCTTGGATTTTTCGGCCATATTGGCAAAACTAGTGGCTGGATGGATTTTTGATTACAATATTTCGATTCAGAGACCCTTAAAACATACAAATAGACACATCAGAAGCATATATTACATTACATAATTTTATATTTTCCCGCCACATCTGACCACCATTTTGAATTTGGCCCTCTAGCGGCTTCCGCTAGCATTTTAGAGAGAGGCACCCAGGCTTAATCGCTTCAGCAGGTTTTTTGTCATATGGAAACCACCTTAAAAACAACTTCCCCGCAAATTGGTCACGGATTTTAGGTCTCGTACCCAACTAAATAGCACGGTCCCTGGACGTACAGGGCGAGTGAATTGAGACCTACGTTCAGAGCTGACAAATGTTGACCAAACGGACTACATTTCAACTGGGAATGGATCTACCACCTTGACCTTAACCTTATTCACAAGCTGTCACCTGACAACCAGGTATAATGTAATTAGAAAACAAGACAGAAAACTTGGTTCTATTGGCATAATTCTTACTTTCGAGTTGTAACAAAAAAGGGAATTATTGTGATCTGCCTCCAATTACATCTTGGCTGCTTTGTTTTGAAATATCTATCAGTTCCAGGGGAGGCGGGGGTTTGGGATGGCCTAGTGGTCTAGAATGCCGCGCTTCGACCTCTAGCTGACCGGTTACCTCTGGCTTGCGGCTGTGGTTTCGAGCCCTGGTGTGAGCGTATGTGGCATGGAGATAGGGGCGCCTTCTCAACCACGTGGGTTTCCTCCTGGCACTCCGGTTTCCTCCCACTGCTAAAGACCCCTACGCGTAAGCGAATTATTGAAATAAAATGAAACCATATGTTAGTCCCAAAATGACCTAGTTTGTGTCGAGTGAACGTTAAATCCTATTTCTGTCTCTCTCTCTCTCGCGGGGAGGCTACCACAAGTTGTAATTGGTCGCAGACCACCATTAATTTCCCTGTTGACTTCAATATTAATTATTACCTCTTTGGCCACCTACTTTTCCCCAAATTTCGCTGGGCTGACTGAGGAACATGTCTTTGACTTCAATATTAATTATTACCTCTTTGGCCACCTACTTTTCCCCAAATTTCGCTGGGCTGACTGAGGAACATGTCTTTGAACTAAAATTTGTAAGAGGTTGATCAGCAAAATTTTGAGATATACAAACTTGAAGCATACTAAAACATGTAACTAGTTACCGTACATATCACCGTAGCCAACCTGATAACCCCGTTTAGTGATCCTTCTGCCTCAAAATCATGAATAATTACGGAAACCTGGCTGAAAATGTTAATTCAATCCCTCCTCGTCCATTCTAGACTAAAAAAATAGGCATGCATACGGGCAGAAAAGAGAATTGCTGTAAATAGACAAACTACATGGGTACTGGGGAATGTAAATATGAAAGTAAATATGATTACCTCCCCTTTACCATATAAACAGTATACAGTAAACCCAACGCACTCGTAATGCATTGTCCGATGAGGGAAATTTTGGCCGGGCAGCCGCTACGGTCTACTCTTATATTGAATTCCAACTGCTAGTCTGCTGTCTTTGTCAGACTCTCCGTCCTGCATCACTGGAAAATCTTGATGAACTTTCTTCGCCAATGCAGGGATCGAATACCGGACCTCCAGGCTAGGGAGTCAGCGTCTTATCCACATAGCCACCGTGACCCCCATCATGACTCGTACTAGTGTCACATAATGGTTGTTGGGTTATATTCCTTATTGTTAATTTTCATTTTTGAGTGAAATCTGTATCACTACAGGTCCGGGACTGTACATTGCATTGGACGCCCACGGCTAGCTCCTGGATCCATTTACTCAATCTAATAAGTAAAATGAGACTATCTATATAATATGTGATCAGAATAAACAACGATCTTGATAAAATATCATTTATGTCAATGCTTGGAGACCACTTATATCACTATGATTACAGACTACTAATAAAAAATCACAAGAACTAACATTGATTACACACTACTAATATACACTCACAATACCAACATTGATTACACACTACATGTACTAATATGCAATCACAATACCAACATTGATTACATACTACTATACAATTATTTTCGTCTGAGTATTAAGAAAACTTCGAATATTCGAATAATGGCTAAAAGCTAATTAATTCTTAGACAATGTTACAATGATATGTGCGTAAACAATCATAACTGGATAGATAATATTAACAAAGAAATATTTATACAGGTCACAATTCTATGGAATACAAGTAATGCTTATTACTGAGCGATGTTTCGGCTAAGCTTCTCCAGTCGAAACGTCGCTCAGTAATAAGCAGTAATTGTATTCCATAGAATTGTGACCTGTATACTCCAGTTCAATTGCCATTGAAACAGTTTATCAGAATTATTTAGGTTTGGATTATTAAATATATGAGGAATAATGGCTTTGAAAATTCTGAACGCACATTGTATGTAATAAAACTTCGTCTATTTGATATTTTTATAAACAACAAAATGCCAAATATATAAATATATTGTAGATAAGTTTACACTCCATTTTATCTGACTAAATTAATAAGTAAGAAGTACCTACATGTAATGGCAAGAATAAACTATCTATCCACAGTACTTATTTAGATTTCGAGGACGAGAACTATTTTATTTTTGCTTACTCCAGATTTATAAAACAATATTACACAACTTCTTGCCGCTAAGAACATCACAGAATTAGAAAATCTGGATAGGTTTCTATTTCAAGCCAATAAGAGAAGATGTACATGTTATAAACACGCCATCCTTGTACATTCTGTATATATTTTCAAGGTAATAAAGAACAAGTCCCGATTTCACAAAACTTCTCAGGCTTAAGTTAAGAATTTACTCAAAATTGTTCGCCTTAATTTAATTAAAATATAGCCCTTGTATGTCTGGATCAAAGACATTTGTCATAAACGGCGATTGAAAAAGTTGATTAAATTCTTAACTTAAGTCTGAGAATGCTTGGTGAACTCGGTCCCTGAACTGATGCTAAGACTGATTATAGACTACTAATACAATCACAATTTGAACATTAATTAAATGATTTTTAAAATGGTGGATAAACGCTATAGATTTCTTATACTGAAAAATATTGTTTTTGTGTTACTGAATGAGGTAGAATGGTGAACCATGGCAAATTATATCCATTTAATCTTGTCTTTTATCAAGTGTTGTATTAGGTGAGATAGGTGGCAATTTAGTTATGTTTGTGGTAGACGTTCGTGGAGTTGAAGGAGGTTTAGGAGTAAATCTTCCAGATACTGGTGGCAAACCTTTCATTAAATTAGGAAGCGGAGTAGCACCAACTTTCTTCGCCATTTTGAAACGATTCTGTGGACTCTCATTCACTGATGATGATGATTTGATTTTTGGTGGAGTTGTGGAATTTTCTGGATTTATTAAGGATGGTAATGTTAATCCCAGTCTTTTTTTATGTCTGACTTCAGTGATGTATTGGTTGCTATTTCCTGATGCTATTTTACTTATAGAATAAGGAACATTGGACGAAGATGTGCTGTGCATTGTTATTGTTTTAGCTGTCTTCTGTGTTCCTTGAAACCCTTTCTGTATCATAAACTCATCTTTGATAAATGGAGAAACAGAGTCAGTTGATCTACTCGAAGGCATTGAACATGCACTTCCATCAATATCTGTATGAATAGTGCTACATGACAATGACGGTGCCACACCTTCAATATCTGTATGAATGGTACTCTGTGATAATGATGTCATTTCGACAGTCTCATCTTCGATATCTGTCTGTATAGTGGAGCATGGTGATGTTGGTGATTTGACTGCCACATCTGCAGGGGAGCTGGGTGAATACCGTGAGCTGGATAATGTATTTTTTGAGATTGAGATTTTACCCAATTCAGCAAATGAGGTCTTTTTATCTTGCTTTAAGCTTTCAGTTGAAAGTGTAGATTTGGTAGTCTTCAATTCTCCAGATTCCTTTAAGGATCTAACACTCGTCGTCTTCTTCGTACTACGCGATTTAGTATTGATTGTTGTTGCGGTCTCTTTTGATACACCTTCAACAATTGCCGATGGTTTTGGTGGAACCTTCACGGTCTTTGGTTTGCTTATCTTTACGTCAGTTGCTTTTCTTATTTCAATTCTACCCGCTTTTGTATTTTTGTGACTTTTTGAATCCCCTTGTTTGGTATGGTGGGTATTGGTGGTTTTAGATTCGATGGTTTTATTAGACTTAGTTGTCTTGTCATTGGCAACCTTTCTTACCACAGCTGTTGTTTTGTTGGGCTTTTGACCAGATGTCTTTTCAGATTTTAATGACTTACGATTAGACCGTTTGGAATTCTTCAATTGTTCTAATTCTTCTGTCAATTCTTTGACTGTCTTTTTTAAATGAGCGATTTCTTCTTTCGCATTAGGTATATGATCGTTACTGAAAAAGAATGGGGATATTATACAGATAGGTATATACAGATTAAAGATACATTATGGGAGATTAGATAAACAGCTGAGAGTTCTCACTATAATAGGTAAAACCAGATAATGCAAGGGGAAATTGCTGAAAATATCAGTTAAATTGATCCACTCTGAACTGAAAATTTAGTGATTGAAATTTCGGCCTAGCCTCGATCATCATTACTAAAGTCGGTACGATGAAAACGTAGTCTGGATCATCAGTTATATGTTTAAATTATGAATGAAAGTTGAACAGCAAATCGGATCCTAATCCAGTAAATATCGCAGGCGAGAGATGGCATCGAGAGTTGATTATGGTCTGGATAAGTTAATTAATGTCTAAATAATAATTTAGATAACATTTCCGGCCTAACGAAAGACCTACAATAGGCAGATTTAGCTTTTACATAATGTATGTTTAACTCACATACTGTCGAAGCCTATTTACGCACGGGGTTCTATAACGGAGCTAGGCTTAACGGCATGCGCCCCTAGCCCGTCGCTAATTTGTTCTAAAGATGCGCCCTGTTCCAAAGAAAGATAGTTAAGTACCCCGCCGGATCCCAAGCTCGGGGGTCTATCACTACTAGGCAAAGCTCAGCGGCATTCAAGCCTAGCCCGTCCCTAATTGTCTTTAAAGATGCCTTCTGTCACAAAGAAAAATAAGGACGTAAAACGGAACTTACCCGTCCACTGATTGTACTTTCATCATAAGTGTTTTATTGACGGAAGTCAGTTCGCGAATATAGTTGAGAACTTTTTTAGGTACACCTCGTAGACTTGGTACTGAAAAAGAAATAGAAACAATTTCAAAATATTTCAAAAAGGTAAGAAATATGACCAATCAATATTACGAAACATATACATGCAATTCCCATTTGTTTGAAACAGTATAAAAAGTTGATATTTTTACCTTTGATGTTATTAATGTCAGAGTTGGAATCAGAACAAGAATTCGGATTTTCTAATTCGTCTAGGGATGCTGGCAATCCTGAAAGTATTAATTGTAAAGTATAATGTCTAGTTCCCAATTTTCATCTCATGCAATTTTCAGATATAACCAGTGATTTATGTCGAGTACCATTACGGGTATACCTTTTCTTTTTTGAGGAATATCTGATAAAGTTGCACGTACATGTACATTTACATATTTTGTGGAAGATCTAAGAAAGTTAATCATAATGTGGAGCATCTAGATAATTTTGGAATAACTATTCAATAATATGCTGGCGGGTAGGGACCTTAAATTGGCAACCCAAGAGATTAAAAGTTTGGTAAGGTACGCCACACTCCTTGTCACGTATACAAGCGTGGGCCGAAATCAATCCAATTGATTTAATATTTGACATTAAGGTCTAGAGCTCACATTAGCACCCCCAAACACCTCATCTGGTGCAGTTGAAGGGAAACCAATATAAAGGGTTTTGATATTTTCATGCAACCGATTATTATTATCTGATAAATCATATTTAGATCCAAAACATAAATAATAGGAGCATGATAGATTATATAAAAGATAACTGACCAGTGGTTGGTTTAGGTGTTCGTAGACAACCTGATGAAGATGTTGTTATACATTCAGGAATGTAATCATCTTCCTCATCTGATGGTGTCTCACAATTCCCTTCCTTGCTATTAACATAAAACGGATTCATGCTGAAATAATAATGCATATCCCGAGTAAATACAACAGTTTTAACTTAATTTTAATATAAGGCATTATTATAAATACTCTTGGTGTAAATTCAAGTTATTTTAATCTGACAATATTTGTTAAGTACTATATTATTCTATTATGGTAAAATATATATATCTATGAATCTAAATTATTTCCATCGGTGTCTGAAGAATCACTTTAAAAATCTGTGTTGAGCTTAGCCCCAAAACGCCACCGTGTCGTAATTCTCTATTTTTGAGCGACGTTATTAGGTATGCGCAAATTCCAGCGATCATTTTAGTTGCTAGAGTGGATTTTGTTTTTTTGAAAATACAAGTAAATGTACTTACCTATTTAATCAATAGTTTTCTTGAATCACTGTGTCTGAGTTAATAAATTATTGAAGTATCAATGTTAACACAAGCTAACTTATGAAACACGTCTTATCACCTACTATGAATGATAGGACAATAATATGACGTCACAATGAACATGACGTTTTTTATTTACGACGTTATTTATGCGGCTATTTTTAGACATTTTCACGCCTCTTTATATTATCACCATAATGATCTCCATCACCCTTTTGTTCAGCGCCGTTTACACCAAAGAAACCAAATAAACACGGTAAAAACATACATGGCCTATCGCGGCTGACGACCCCAAAACATCCGAAAAGTACCAAGAAAAAACCATGAATGTGGTAGACACCCTAGGTGGATAATGGGTCGCGCTACGCATAAATAATAAAGATGGGTCGTGGCTAGACTAGGCCTCTTATGAAAACTGTGGGACACATAAGCACTGACCTAGGATGATGAAAACTTAGTTCGTCATATTTCCTAGTTTTAAATATATAAAAAAAAAAAAATACATATAATATATTAGATCTATATAAAAAGTTGGTTTCACTGTTTGGTGGTGTTGGTGGCGCTGGTGGTCTACCTGAGATGGCGATTTTGGTTTTCAGGTATTTTTGTTTCTGAAGAAAAATGAATAAATTTCAGGCTCTCGAGTAAGAGCAACATTAGTGTGTGTCCTACTAGGGATTGGACTTTCCCAGCATATTGTTGTTTTACTATCCCCGGGTTAGGGCTAGGGATTCTTTTATCTAGTAGATTTCATTTACTAAGGGTAAGGGCTAGCGTTTGATATATTGTTTGATTTGTGTTAAGGTGGGGACTGGTCTTATTTAGTCTAATTTACTGTGTACTAAGATGTCGTTCAGATTTTTATTTTTAAAATATGCAATTATAAATTTTTTATGAAGATTTTCAGGTGATTATCCTAGAGATCAGTATAGTGTTTTCTAATGATTTTGGACGCACTTGCGCTAGCCATTTGAAGCCTGGCGGTATACTTTGTCGTTGAAAGTCATTCCTCCCCAGACAAATGTCGAAGATTTGAGAATTTCTTTGTTCAGTCTGGATTCCTTCTGGTTCCTAAGAAATGCTTTCCTAACCGTTTTAATACCTGCGTTATGATCGATGTTCTATACTTCGATAGATACTAAGATGTTGGGCCCGGGGACTCTTAACTGTGTCGTTAAAGTAGTATGCGTGTTGGCATGGTAGGTCTATATATCGTGATACATTGTATGATTGGCTACCACAGTCTGATATTATTGGGCGTCCCTTGAGTAATTTATTAGGTATAAACCATTCTGTTTCTGGATGACATCGCGCCTGGTACGTTCGTGCATTTTTTATGCGCGAACTCTTAGTTTTTCTATTACTGGCACGCGCACGGGTACTATTTTTTTTGTTTTACATGTACCAAAATCTGGGATTTCGCGCGTAGGTACTTTTGAGTTATTATTCTGTGAAGCATAACACTTGCCACTGTACCTGTGTATCGCTAATTATAAACCGAATGTCTGAAGACCGTTCATATTTATTACGCAAAAAATTTTCAGTACAGAGTTGATGCACGCTCCATTTGTTGCAAAGCAAACCAACGGTATTATTTTCTCAACAGTGTATGAATTTATTCATAGCGATAATATCCTTACACCAAGAGAAATTATCTAGTCTCGGTGAATAGAACCATGGTTGTCTGGTAGAAAATTACTTTTGTATTTTTTGGAACGGAGAACAGCGATTTTAGAAACAAACTAACCTGCCGCACATGATACTCATAATAAAAGGCGAGAACTCTTTTTGCAGCGGAAGCTTATCACTGAGTAATAGGTCAAGGTTTTATACGTTTGCCGTATAAAAATCTAGCAAACAAGGTAAATACCTACGAATGTCGATAAAAAAAAATAACATTCGGATTATAACTCTAGACAAGGTGTGTTAATTAAAAAGGGTGTAAATTGAATATTATAATATGTATAGGAAGCCTAATGACGAGTGTAGTAAGTGCTGTCCGTCCGTCGGTCCGGCGTCCACAATTGCTTGTGGACGATCCAGAGGCTAAAGTTAATATCCAATTGACTTTAAATTTATACACGGTGTTTAAGGTCATGAGACAAAGAAGCCTATTGATTTTTTTAGCAATTTCCGATAATTACTGTCAGAGTTATGGCCCTTGATCACTTCAAAAAATCTTGTGGACGCTCTAGAGACTAAAGTTAATAACCGATTAACTTTAAATTTATACACGGTGTTTAAGGTCATGAGGCGAAGAAGCCTATTGATTTTCAGCGATTTCCGATAATTGCTGTTTGAGTTATGGCCCTTGATCACTTCAAAAATTCTTGTGGATGCTCTAGAGGCCAAAGTTAATATCCGATTGACTTTAAATTTATACACAGTGTTTAAGGTCATGAGACGAATAAGCCTATTGATTTTCAGTGATTTCCGATAATTACTGTCAGAGTTATGGCCCTTGATCACTTCAAAAAATCTTGTGGATGTTCTAGAGGCCAAAGTTAATATCCGATTCACTTTAAATTTATACACAGTGTTTAAGGTCATGAAGCGAAGAATCCTATTGATTTTTTAGCAATTTCCGATAATTACTGTCAGAGTTATGGCCCTTGATCACTTCGTAAATTCTTGTGAATGCTCTAGAGGCCAAAGTTAATATCCGATTGACTTTAAATTTATACACAGAGTTTAGGTCATGTGACGAAGAAGCCCATTGATTTTCAGCAATTTCCGATAATTACTGTCAGAGTTATGGCCCTTGATCACTTCAAAAAATCTTGTGGACCCTCTAGAGGCTAAAGTTAATAACCGATTGACTTTAATAATCATATTTTAGTGTATAATAAATGTTTCAATACCGAAAAAAGTAAAATATGCGACAACCCTTGTTTACTGCCCGGACGATTTAGCTGCTGTGGGCGTATGTTTCGTTGCCTGGCAACTCTCGTTAAAAGTTGTACGCGAACTAAATGCGTTTGCTAGATACTGACAGAGCAGCCCGGAGTCGAGCAATCGCCGCCCGAGCTGTCTTCGTCAGCTAGTTTCAAAATGTCGTACAACCAGTGCAAGGGGGAAAAGACAATAAAATCAGAAATATGTTATTTATTATTGTCGCACTTATTACATCACTCCTGTCTAACAAATCATAAAGCTGTGGTGTTACGGTGGCGGCATAGTATTTCACCGTAACACCACAGCCACTCTAACCATTCATAATACATCTCACCATCACTCCCTACACTCCCTCGTCTACTTTCCCAAACGTCAACAACACATCTCATACATCCATTTCGCTGATTAACCCTTGTACCATATCTACTGGATTTGTCGGCAGTCAAGTTTATCGGAAAGATAATCATATTGTTTTGCTGTTATGTATTCCTTGTCTTGCGATTCATTTAAGATGTTGGGTTTTCCCTAAACGATGGGTTGGTCTTATTGCCTGAGAGGTACAGTCAGTGCGATTCAATATGACACAACAAGAGACTGTGTCACTTTTCCTTATTATTTTGTTTTTGTCTTTTTTGAGGGCTTTTAATGCTGGTTTGGTTGAGATTTGGTATTTGTCTGTTCATTTAGTGAAAAGTGTCTAGAATGGCTGGTGATAATGAATCGTTTGGTGGTTTGCAAGTAGATTTTTACTATGAATAATATTTTACATCTACCTGGTTTATTCCCAAAGTCAATGAGTCAATAGTTCTTTGAAAGCTATCGATTGTCTGAGACATTGGGTCTATGGTTGTTGTCAATGGGGTTGGAATAAACTAGCGACATTTGTGAAGAATGCCAAGTTAAAGGGTTCTGAGAAGATATTTGCTGAAATTGATCACTGTCTGTCCTAAGACGGCTTCTCATAATTAAGTCAAACATACTGTTTTTAAAGTGTAATTAAAAATCAAAATTCAGGAATGTTTGCAGAATATTACTCACCCACCCTACCTACCTTTGTAATTGCGATCAGAGATGCTACAAATGTTATTGCTCACTGATAAATAAATGTACTTGCATATTTTCATGTTTTCTAACAGATTTTAACCCAGATTCAAACTAAGATAGCGAATGGCGCCACACCCAGATACAGAAATGATGTGTAATTGGCAGCATAATGTTTCACATTTTCCTCTTGAAATCTAGGATTTATGTTCTTTGTTGTCTATTACTTATAGTATTTAACGTCCGCTTCTGCTGAAGGTGATAACGCAGACAAATTGTCTTACTTCCTTTTTTTTTCATAATCTTAACGTATGCGCAGGGGTCGTTCCTGTGGGAGGAAACCGGAGTACACCCACGATGTTGGGAAGGCGCCGCTATCTCCAAGTCACATAAGCCCACACCAGGTATCGAAACCACAATTGCAAGCCAGAAGTGACGGGTCAGCCAGAGGACGTAGCGCGACACTATAGACTAACTAGGCCACCTCTCTCTTTACGCTGCCTCTTTTACACTGTCATATTATGTTCACCTGCGTCCTCCGCATCATTGCAAGAGTTGTGTGGACATAGCTTTTTAAAAGGTACGCTATAAAATCTTCAACATTATCATATTGTCGAATTGGTTTTAGTTTAGGATTCATTCTCACATGTTATCGTCACGGTCTGATTTATTATGCATTCAGAATTGCGAGATAAACTATCGCTCAGATGCTGCGTTTTGAATTCATTTAGGTAACATAGATTATGTTATATCTTGATCCCAAAGAAGGAATACTATCTAGACATGTTCCGGTAATTCTTCTTACGCCCACATTACCTGAAAGATGACAGAATTCATTGCGCATGAGTAATTATCTATCTAATCCATTAATAATAAACAGTCGAGGATCTATGATAGGACCGGAACCAAACTCATTTGTTGTGGATAATTAGTACGAGCGTGATGATATCAATAATTATGGAATGACGATTTGTCTTCACCAGGCCGACCAGTATAATTATACTATTATTTACATCATTTATCTAAGAGTGCTTGATTTTTATATCGATACTGTATAGATCTGTCTGTAGTTCTGTTCTATCGGTTTGAGGTTATCTGTTGATGGAAGGTTAATTCATGCGTAATTTCTCGAATCATTCTTGACATTATTAAGAAGACGAAGATTAAGATTTTAAAATGTGTGATATTAACTGATATAGGTGCGGCTGTAACGTAATTAGGCCCGTCAAATTAACTCATAAAGGTAAGTTCAATAATGCCAGTAGATTTGTCGTATGTAGAAGTAGTTCAAAATCTAAAGTGGGACGACAGTCAATAGCGATGTGTTATCAACTGTTTCAAAAAAAGTAACACACTGTGTCGCATGCACTAAACAAGCTATTACTATAACAATAAACTATATATTTCTCACTTATAATATATAATGAAATCCCCAAAAGGAAACACATATTGAAAATTCTGAATTTGATGACTTTAGTTACGATTTCATTCATTTGACACCATTTCAACAGAAGGCTAATATTAACTAAAACATGTTTGCACTATTTGTTCCCACTTTTTACAACTATTTTTATTTTTTTTTGTTGAAATTATTGGCAAAATAATGCATATAATCTATTTACAAAAATACATGCATAGACATATGTATGCATCAATAGAGTATAGTTTACACTGTACCGGGGTTAATTAAGGAATTACGATACATCCTACTGCCATTTTCAACTCAAATTAGGATTCGTAGAAAGTTCGAATTCAATCTTGTTTATTATGTCAGTCATACAATGTTCGTTGAACGGTGTTTCATATATACAGTTTAATTTCAAGATGAAATATTTTGTTAATAGAATTATATAATTGATGAATTCTCATTGGGATTTGTTTTCAAATTTGCTAATTTTTATCATCATGTAAATTGTAATATCCAAATGTATGAGAGAAGGTGATAGAGAGTACGGATTCTTTTTTCTTTTCTCAAGATGTCATTAAGAGTATTCCACGGGAGAAAAAGGGGATACAATAAATAGGTGCTCTTCAGTTTCTGACGTGCTGTGGCAGTAATCACATATACAGCCGAAGCAACTTTTCCATATATTTAAATAATCGATTATTTGTATATATTATTTTATGTATATATTTAAATAGGGAATTTCGGACTTTCATAGATGTACAAGTATTAAGACATCAATTGAATATGGATTTTAAAGTGATTTTTTGTCTATTTGTCTATCTAAATATTCTTCCCATTTTAATATAGCAGTTGGTTTAATGAACTTCACATTAATTCTTTTAAACTAAAAATCATTGGACCTTAAAATATCTGAATGAAGATTATAAAATAGATTCAAATTATTTATATAATTAATACTGTTTACACTCTAAGTTCTAGAGTCACAAATATTTTTTTATACAAATGCTGTAAACTTTTAGTTCTAGAGTTCCAAATATTTGTATACAAATACTGTACACTCTTAGCTCATTTGTATACAAATGCTGCAGCTCCACATAGGAAGCCATAGACATTATCTCAGTTAGTTTCTATAATGTATAAAATGAAAACAATATTGCGACAACCCGCGGATTATGATAATAAGAATATATCAACTAGCGTATACGGCATCTTAATCTATATAAAATGGTTCAAAATAACCAGATCTCCAATTTTCGGATTTTATCCTGGGATGGCATTGTCTCTTCAATAAAAATTTTACTTCTACATAGTAAACTAAAAATCTTTATACCCGAAATGTGTTTAACACCGCACTGTATTGCTCTACGCAGATTAATTAAGACAGGAATACGATAAACAAAAACGTTACCCCCCCCCCCCCCCCCCCCCCCGGTAAAGAGTTCCAACATGATAAACAAGTTTATACAATTAGTAAATATGAATTATTGAAACTGAATAATAATAATAATGGATATTTATTTATAGAACGCCAACATCAAGCTAGATTAGCTGCTGTAGTGCGCTGTTATAATAATAATTAGAAATACGTATCAATACTCTTTCTTTAGAAGTGTCTTATATTTTATTTATTTATAATTCGAGATAAACGAATATTTAATGAAACAAGTGAATAAACGACACGCCATGACATGAAATGGAATAAAATTCAAAACTCACTTTTCTGCTATATCATGGCGAACGCAGTGTGCGATTAGAAAATATTTTGTCCAGGCAGCTGTGCTAAGGCTTAGTCGTTTTTTTGCATTCCATCTGTCAAGGGTTATTTTGCGTGTACGCCAATGTGTACATGGAACCTTGGGTTTTCGTACCTCAATATTGTACTATTGAGAATGGAAACTACGCTGGAAATTGAAGGGGAACACCCTCGGTCAATACAGGGATCGAACCCGAAAATCCTAGGTTAGCAAGCCAGCGCCTTACAGACGGTTGTCAGAATACCATGTCAATATGTCTGTAAGATAAACCCAACATAAAAGAATGCGGTTCTACTTATTGTTCAGGTAGATGTTTTTACATATAAAGGTATGTTATAGAAAGATGTTATCATGGTAACCAAATTCATGTTGGGGGACCATATGTTAATCCCAAAATGACCTCATGTTGGGGGTGGGGACTGTCAACTACAATGGGTTAATGTAAATAACATTTACAGATCAACCGATCTTAAATAGAAGCTATTCAACTGATTGTAAGGCCGTTTATCTTGAAAATACCCCCCCCCCCATCCCGCCCAATTGTTGACCTGGGGTGAAAGCATCTCCGGATTAACTTCCACACAAGACAAATGAATTTATAAAATTAGCAAGCATGCTGTGTCCCGCTTGATGTAACAGAGACGTTTGTTCCACTGACAAAACGGCACCAACAAGAATAGTTATCAATGTCCCCCGCCACGTTCTATAATCCTATGTTTCAAGTTGTGTTTCGAAATAGACTCCAAATATGGACTTACCATTGGGCTTCTTTCACTGTGTTGGACGCACTCGGTACCGCGCTGCTTTTTTTTAAAAATACCTTTTGACGTCCCTCATTTTTGAAAATTGTTCCTCATAGCTCAATGTATGGCGTATACCCGTCATCATTAGCTGATTCGATACAGAACAGTAGGCCGTTAAAACATCTTTCACTTCATTAGTTCAGAATTGTGACTTTGGTTACAATTACCAAGCTTATAAATTTAATGAAATAAAATGAATTTAACGTCCGGCTGTTCTGCTCCCAAACTGGGTAAACGCCATACAGTGTGCCACGAGGGGAATTTTGCCTGGGCAGCTGCGCTTCGGCCTACTCTTATATCTAATTCCATCTGCCAAGGGATCTTTTACGTGCACGCCAAAGTGTACAGGGACCTCAGTTTTTCGTCCCATCCGAACGAATAGACAGTTTTTAGGGCATATACAATTGTGTTTTAATTTCAGGTAAAGATGATATAGGATTGATTTATTTCCATCTACTGGTAATTTAGATGAATATATTAATACCCTCAAGATATTAGAAAATGGATTTCAGAAATTGTGTCCACGTCCTGATATTCTACTCCACAATGTTGACTTTACGGTGAGCAAATTCTATATTTTACATTGATTCAAAGATTGGAAAAGGTCGGGAAACTAAAGAGCCGGTGTCTTTTTGTTCTATAAATGTAATACAGCTAACATTGAAGTGTTAAAGTCCATGTCCCCTTAGTCAATGTTTACAAATACATTGTTTTGCGACTTTTCTTTAACTGTTTTTATCGGTTCTTTTAGGGTTGGATGTGCATGTATGTAAAGGGGGGATTTAAATGTTTAATATCTTCTGTTTTATAGTGTTTTGTCTATATCTCAAAGAGATGTCTTGGATAGAATTTTTAATTCCAGTAACTACGATCCCTCAGTTGGACCATATGCTATAACAGGTAACATCCAATCGCATTTTATCTGAGCTGAACTTCTAACAACCAATTATTTGGGGGTAATATACAAGTTTGGAATATTCATCACTGGAAAAGACGAATTACAAAATTATTTCGGGGCATTTTAATCAATATAAGAGGAAAGGAAAATTTATAGGTTTGTTACACTCAGCACAGCCTAATTACACCATTTGAAATTTCGCCGTTATAAAAGCATTTGGACCTCTACATTTGTAGACCTATACTTCAGGGCCCGGAAGCTTGATTTTGCCATGGATTTGTTCCATGCAAGAAGACTAGATTTAACACAAAACCTCATTAGCCCAATTCGATAAGAATTGGGAAATTACCAGAATTATTAAATATTGTGCAATATTTGCATTTGCCCTATATCTTTTCTATCGTTAAATATACATTCTGTCTATAGTTTGTGTTTCTTTTCACCGCTCACGTTACATGTATATTTTAAGGTATTAATTAGACATTTATTTAGATGACAAGCCTGCAGTCAACTCTCTTGACAATCAGATGATCGGGATATTTAGAGGCAATAGGCTCTTAAATCGTATTCATACTTGACGAGCTAAAGGGTCGAGATCGATGTAAAAGCAATGAACGGTTCCGCTCGGTTGTGACCTATCAGGAATGGGGCCAATTGATAGTGCACGTAGACAGATTCCTTGGAACTAATTACAATTCGAAGACGACTTAACTGAAGAACAACTTTTCAGGAAAATTGTCCCCACCCCTTGCGCCGCAATAAATGTTACCATATAATCCTGACGAGACGTTAACACCCATTTCTATTTATAGATTTGAAACTTCCGGTCTGCCAAATGGGTAGCTAGTATCCAACAGTGGGATCCTGATCTGAAAATGATTTTTGTATAGAGATAGATTCTGTGTGGCGAGCTAATGACAGCGGTCTAATCAGTTCACAGTTAGATTCGGTTACATTGTATCGATGATGTCCATTTCATGTTGCCATAGTAATACGTGATGCATATACCATGACATACCTGGGAAAGTAGATTCAGGAAATACATGTTGATAATATATATTGATGATGTTATATCTTCAGCACAGTCGAAGTATCGATTTATTGACACATTATCGAATTCTCGTGTGTCAAGACCAAACCTTATTTGTTTGATACGACACACATATTGAACAATCGAGGATTAATTGGTGTTTATATTGAGCTTTTTTTTAAAGGAGAACCTACCGTAATAGCTGTGGATTTTGATATTATTGCTCTTGGGCCTGTAAATGATTTATTAATGGTGAGTCCAACGCTCTTGTTTTATAAATTCTTTCAATGACATTTGATAATTGAAATGGAAAAACGACTCGTCAGAGACACAATGACGTAATAAACTACAGATGCCCACATAGGTATAACCCATTCATATGCTGTTTCAACCAAAACATTTCATACAGTTGTATAAAAATACAATTATGTAATATGGCACCTCCTAAAGCTGTGTATCACGTGTAAAAGGTAAACCTAAATATGCAAGAAACAAAAGGAAATAGACAATTCAAATATATTCTAACGAATTCTTACATGACTGTTATCGTCATTTTCAGGAATACAGCACGAGTCTTTATTTTCGGCAACAATGGTATGACCCAAGATTAAAACACACGGAATCAGGAATCAGAACCTCCCATAGACACTTGTCTTACTTTTGGGTTCCTGATTTATTTTTTCCTGGATCCAAGACAGAAACTCGACACGACATCACAGAACCTAATATGTACATCAAAATACACTCTAATGGTAGTCTGATATATAGTCAAAGGTAGGTCATATTCCTGAAGCAACGGCTACGATCATCACTGTACCATTTACGCTGGCAAGTTATTTTTTAGTCAAATTGACTACAAAAAAGTTACTGTCCTAGAGTTTCCTTAATTTACACATAAACTGACCATAAACTGTACTGTACATTCTTAACATATAATAAACCAATTCCCTTTGAAATGAAGGCGAAGCCTTACCGCATAATTATACGCGAAATTTCTCCCCTTTCAAACTTAAAATGTCTGCCCAGCCAGAAATAGCATGCGCACTCGGTCTCACATGATCATACGTCACTTTCCATTTATGGCTTTCATATCCATATTAATATTCTCCCGTAGTAATATAGGGTAGTCACACTTCCTTATAAGGGGAGTCATGGAGGGGGGGGGGGTGTCATGACTTGTACATTATAAGAAATACCTCTTCGAAAATGTAGAAAACATTACCACAAGGTAAAGCTGTTGGGTTATAATTTTAGCGGTCAGCCTTCATCATTTGTTATAGATTTACCTATTTCAATTCAAACTGTAATAATGTGTGTTCAGAATTGTGCGTTTGAACCCATTTTTACTTAACCAAGGCCTTTCAGACTGTATCAAATATGGCGGTATATTAGTGCCAAAATTCTAACATGCTTTCGTCTAATTTCTTACTTCTATTCATGTAATTTCTAACCTCCATTCATGTAACTTCTAACTTCTATTCATGTAATTTCTAAATTAAGACAATGTATAATTCAACTTCTTTATTTGTTCAGTGTAAATATCAATTCTATTTCATCTTATTTCTAATATTGGGGCGAAAAATGTCTACTTCATTGTGGTGTTACATGTTAAGCATGAACGGCTAACAAATGTAGAATTTTGATACATCTACCTAACAACCATCATTATGACATCGTTTGGTGTCGCCACCGTGTGCTCAGTTTGGGAATTGAGCACCTGATCGGGACCATTCTATTGATACAAACGACTCCCTCTTCGTCAGATTGAGTGGCTTGCCTGAGTGTTAAAATTGAAAACAACATCGGGAAAGAGAGATGGGGACATGGGGTTTAACATCAACTCGACACCAACCAGGTCATTTCGGTATTAACACCGTTCAATTGTATTTCAATAATTCGCTTGCGCGTAGGAGTGTTTAGCAGTGGGAGGAAACCGGAGGACCCGGAGAAAACCCACGAGGTTGGAAAGGCGGCTCTGCTCCATGTCACGTAAAAACGGGAAATCGAAACCACGCCAGTTTATTCAATGACAGACCTTATGTTACAGCGTGCACGTGCTAACCATTCGGCCATCCTACCCTCTAAACAACATTGAACGTGATATAAATGTATGGTTTGCAAATATTATTTCGAATACCGTGGCTAAGTGGGTAAGACGCAGGCTCGCTAGGCTGTGGGTCGGGAGTTCGATCCCTGCATTGGTCGAAAAAAGTTCATCCACATTTTCTGGCGTGGTTCCCCCTTATTAGTGTCTTGTCGTTCCGATGGGATGGATGGAAACCCGAGGTTCCATGTACATGTTGGCGTGCACGTAAAAGATCCCGTGACCGTTAGACTTCGATATAAGTCCACGTCGTAGATCCGCTCTCCGGGCAATATTTCCCTAAAGCACACTGTATGGCGTATGTCCGTCTCCATTAGCCCGGTTTGGAACAAAACAGTAGGGCGTTAAACCCTCTTTCATTTCATTTCATTTTCTATTTCAAATATAAGCTAAACGGGATTTGGAGAATTTTATTTTATTTTTTTTTACGGTTGAGCCAATAATTAATATCTATATGCAGTTGGTCTATATTAACACAGGGTATAAATGTTATGGATAGGCCTACACAGATACTGAGTTTAATACTAAGTGATCTCTCTCTCTCTCTCTCTCTCTCTCTCTCAGCACTCCTTCCAACCTTCAACCAAACGAAGAATGGGTCGTTTATACCAATTATGGTCCCGATCAGGTGCGCAATCATCCAATTGAGCACACAGTGGCGACACCAAACGATGTCATAATGATGGTTGCTAGGTAGAAGTATCAAAATTCTAAATTTGTTTGCCGTTCATGCTTAACATGTAATACCACAATGAAGTAGACATTTTTCGCCTCAATAATAGAAATAAGATGAAATAGAATTGATATTTACACTGAACAAATAAAAAAGTTGAATTATACATTGTCTTAAATTAGAAATTACATGAATGGAAGTTAGAAGTTACATGAATGGAGGTTAGAAGTTACATGAATGGAGGTTAGAAATTAGACGATAGCATGTTAGAATTTTGGCACTAATATACCGCCATAATCAAATAGTATCGGTAGCTAATTGAGTGCATGCAGTACTACATGTATTCGACTACACCAGCGTTCACCCGTTCCTCGTCTTACAATTATTGTACTGCATAATTCCGGATACGCTTAATTTTATAGATTGTCAGACAATATTCCCTAGAGGAATCTGGAGACATATCATTGTGTGATAACAAAGTAATTTTTCCTGATTTTTTTTTTAGGCTTTTCAAATGATAGGTTTGTATTTTGGATGACGGTTGCCTAGGAAATGGTTATATTATCTTTAGATATCCACTGTTAATGCACGTACTTTCTTTGATATATCAGAGATTGGATCGATTCATAGAATTGTTATATTAATAAAAAATATAAAATATTCATTTATTTATTTCTATACATTCCTATTTATCATTAATAATCATCAATATTTATTTTAAACTTAACCTTTATAAAAGCTTCACCAATTATAAAATAATAATTGTCCGGAACTATTAAGTCTTTAATCTTAACCCTTTTAAAATAAACAACCCTGTTTAATCATCATGTCGAAATTTTTTCAGTTGTATAAAATCTTAAACAAAAACTAATAAATGGTCACAGTTCCACTTCTCTCCAATTAGAAAAGTAAAAACAAATCAAAACCAAAACATTTACTTATCTTTGGTATCGAGTTTTGCACGTTTTGTTATCCAGCTAGGCCTATTAATTTTGTGAGATAAAATCTCTTTTCAGTTAAATTATTTGGAAAGCACTTGATACTTCCGCAATGATAAATATTGATACATTGTGTCGTTACCATGATTTGAATCAAAATGCATTAACTTGACTGTTTGTTTTGAAAAGCAACACGATAGAACATTTAGTTAAAGATATTAATCCTGTGTTAGGCTACCTAATTACGACATCCGGTTAAGTCCCATTTTGCACGGAGAAGAATCGACTGGATTTTTTTCTAGCGTGGGGGTGGGAGGCAAGGAACAGAGTCTAGCCGTTCGGATGGAGCTAAATATTGCGGCCCCGCGAACGTAAGAGAGTCGTTTGCAGTTGGAATTCGTAGGTCGCAAGGCTGCTAACTGGAAAACAATTTCCCCAAAAGCACGCTGCATGGCGTCTACCATTGAGTCAACTGACGTGATTTTGATTCCCCGGTTGTAAGGTCGCTTGTCCAACCTCGTTGGTTTTCTCCGGGTCTTCCGCCCCCATCATCCCGGTAGGTGTTGAAGTCCTATTTCATATCAACTTAGGGTGTAAGGAGTAATAAAATGTGCAATTCTTGATCCAGATACTGTAATAAAATTCATTAACGAGAATAACGCAGATACGTTTAAATTGTCTCATTTCCTTTCTAATCTATACAGATCTTCCATTATAAAAACTTTTCGTATTGAATCTTTGTAATTTCAGGTTATCATTAACCGTTAGTTGCTTAATGGATCTTCGAAAATTTCCATTAGACAAACAAACTTGTTCGCTAAGAATAGAAAGTTGTAAGTAACTTTTGTTAATTTAGTTCGTTAGGTGAAATATGATTCTGTAGCCTTTTTTTATTTCACCGAGTACACACATTACGTTATACAAATTGGATATGAATTTGACATTCTATTTTATTGATTGTGAAATTGATAAATGTTATCTTTGTTGTCTGTTTATTTTTGTGTTCTATAACCTCTTTAGTGTGTTTAATGAAACAGACAAGTAATTAAAGGTCAATGTTACCGTCGACCAATTTTACACAAATACTTTAAACACATATTCCAAATATAAAAGTAGGGATCTTTGCTATGGTTGATCATGAACGACGACCAATTACCTAAAGGGCAAAAGTAGGGATCTTTGCTATGGTTGATCATGAACGACGACCAATTACCTAAAGGGCAATTCATCTCTACTAATTGTACATAAATAGTTTAAACATCAATCTATCTGAGTAAAACAAGGATCATATTTCACTTTTTTTATAGTTCAAAATTTCGTTTAATTTGTCTCTACTACACTAATATATAGAACCCCTGTTCTGGATGGTGTAAGGGAGTAACCAATGGAACGGTCTGTTACGGGGAGTATTTGGTTTGAGGTGCACAGAACTATGGGTAACTCACTTGAAACAGCATCGCTGGTCGATTAATCAAATGTCTGACGTCTTAAGGCCAAGAGTCGCTCTTATAACGTCTGACACGACCTCCCATTACAATCGTCCGGGTCTTATTTCAATCAGATTTTTTAAACACATATTCCAATTGTAATATCTTTGCTAGGGTTGATCATTAACGACGACCAATTACTTAAAGGACAATGTTACCGCCCACCAATGTTACAAAAATAATTAACACATGCCAAATAATATAATAAACACGTAGATCTTTGCTACGGTTGCATGACAACATTTGTTGATATGACGGAATACCGGGACTCTGTAAAGGTAATGCAGCGCCATACATGTATATAAGCCATTACATCGTAGAAATTTCCAATAATTTACAATTTATCAGCCCCCAAATAGTCTTTTCTGAGTTGAACACGGTTAAACGGTAATTTGTTTGCTTTCCTTTAATACAGACAGCTACAGAACGGAAGAAGTGAGACTTGTTTGGTCATCAGAACGAAGATCCAGTACTATTTTACCATCAGCAAATATTCCAGATTTTGAATTAATTAATATTTCATCTCATGACTGTACAACTAAACTTCAAACAGGTATTTAATTTAACAGACACCATCCATAAATTGATTTTAAATGCAGCTTTTCAAAAATAGATTGGTGTTACCCTAGTATCCCCGGTGCTCAATAGCTTTATGCATTAGCTACATTATATCCATTGGTATCAAAAAGATGATTTTGTCAAATGTTTCTGACACTTTACTAGAAATGGTTGTATTTTCACAAGTTGATTACAACAATAACTCTATTAACCGGGATAGATTATGTTAAATATTATAGTTTCGTAGCTGGTGCACGGTTTCCCAAATCGTACACCAATGGCGTCATTATCATGTGGCAAACCAAAAAGGCAAAAGTATCTATAAGTGGCCTATGAAAATAAATATTTTAAAGAATGTTTTTTTTAACCATTAAAAATAGTTCCGCTTTTAACAAATTGGGATTTCCCGATCAGATAGGTTGTTCCCCGCGGCTAGTAAATAGCTTCCTCTGTAATTTGGATATAGTTTCCTATCTATATGAGTATATAAGCAATACGCCGAAAGAACATAGTTTTACTACAATTTCAAGTGCAAGTCCATTGAGAATTAATTTGCTTATCACATCCACTGACTTTGTATATTTTGTAATACCATCACTCATTTTGTATGTTCTACTTTTCAGGCGAATACCCATGTTTGTATGCTACATTAGAAATGGAAAGGCAGATTGGGTTTTATTTAACACAGACATATTTGCCAACTATGCTGATTGTGGTGCTTTCATGGGTATCGTTTTGGATCGAACCTCACGCCATTCCTGCTCGGATATCAGTTGGTCTTCTGACAGTTCTCACCATAACGACCCAGAGTTCCGGTGCACGTTCTGAACTACCCAGAGTTCCTTACACCAAGTCTGTTGATGTCTGGATGTCCGCTTGCTTAATATTTGTCTTTGCTGCATATATCGAATATGCTTTTGTGACTGTATTATCAAGGAAGTTTCTAAAATGTTCAAACCGAGCTAGTGCGTCCAGCAGCAAGGAGTCCATTGTAAGTAGACTTAGACAAATAAAATCTACCCAAAACCATGATCCACTGACAGTTTAATGTAACTAGACGATCTATAAACAAATAGTCCTACTGACAGTTTAAAATGACTGACGATCTACCCAGTTCTTGTTTTACTGCCAGTTTAAAATAACAATCTACCCACATCATGCGATCTAACCATAACATGTACTGATAAGAGTTCAGATTGACTAAACAATCTACACATAACTAATGACAGTTTAAAATGACAAAACCTCATTTATTTGGGTATAAAAATGATTGCTGATTTAATTAGATTTTGCAATCTGATTGGTTTTCTCGGTAACGAGCTGTCTTTCTTGAATATTTTATATAAAAAAGATAAAGCCATTGTTGAAATAACACATGCTATACTTCAATGTCGATACACTAATAAGCTAGAAATCCTAATTAGTAAATAAAGCGACTTCTGCTTAAAGATGTATTATATGTGACCTAATAAAATAATGATGATATATTTATTTCATACACAAAAGTTATACATATAGAAGTACAGATACAAATCATAATACTCATAATACTGGTAGTATACTAATTATAGAAATTACAATAGTTTTAGAATAATTTACAGTTTCTTTAATAAATATGTTTAAACATACAACATGAAAGGGGTAAATCTGCCTACTGCATGTCTTTTATTAGGCCTGAACTATTATCTAAACTATTTATTAGGCCTGAACTATTATCTAAACTATTTATTAGACATAAATTAGCTTATCCAGACCATAATCAACTCTCGATGTTTACGCCAGCCTGCGATGTTTATTGTATTACGTTCCGATTTGCTGTTCGACTTCAATTTATTCCGGTTTCCTCCCACTGCTAAAGACCCCTACGCGCAAGCGAATTATTGAAATAAAATTGAACCATATGTTAGTCCCGAAATGACCTAGTTTGTGTTGAGTGGACGTTAAACCCCATTTCTCTCTCTCTCTCTCTCTCTCTCTCTCTCTCTTCAATTTATAATTAAATCAAAAAATGGATAATCAAGACTATGTTTTTATCCTAACGACTTTAGTAATGATGCTCGAGAGTAGCCCCAATAATTAATCGATACAAACTCGGTTCATAATGGATCAATTTGTCTGACATTTTCACAGGGGCGGATCCAGGAATTTTTGCAGGAGGGGGTTTGCCAGGTTTCTGTTACGGAAATCTGCCATCATCGTCTCTAAATTACATAGGCATACATACAAATTGAGCTTTTTAAACAGAGAAATCATTTTTATACTGATGTAGCATCACTTTGTGATGTAATTTCATTGATGCAAGGCATTATTTTTTTTATGTAGCTGAGCAGGGGGGGGGGGAGTTGCCCCCCCCCCCCTCTGGATCCGCGCCTGTTTCAGCAAATTCCGATTACATTATCTTATTTTGAACTATTATAGTAAGAATTGCCAGCTCTTTATCTAATCGCCGATAATGTATCTTTAATTCAATTCAACTGAGTTAATTTGTTCATAAATACTTTATAATATCGTTTATTTGTTGTTTATCACAGATTTCGTGAGAATGGGTCAAAAATAACATTTCATTTAAATCTGGCTATTGCTGGTCTGTCTTTTGACTTCAAATGATATACAGGTTATCATTTAACCATGTATTAACACGACAAGCCTATAAGGAACTCTCTGGGCCACCTGATGGCTCCGATTTTAAGTAGATTAGAACATGACGGATATTTAAGAGTTCAGTTATAAAATAGATAATCGGGACTAAAGTTTGTTCTTAAATAACCCAGATTAAATCTCTTTAAAACTAATCGAATAATTATTGAAGCACCAAAGAAAACATCGACGCTCGCTTGTTGAGCAAGCGGATAGCGGGCTAAATATTATATGACTATATAATCAAGTCATTCGTCAGTCTAAACAGGAGCCACGATTATTTCCCCTCCTTGTACAATATATTAAAGTGCTTGGTGTAGAAAAGTAATAGCCGAACATATCTCACTGGGGAATATAGATTAGTGTAATAATAAGTTATGTAATGATTATGGAAATTTGTTGTATATATATGTAGTTATTGCCCCTTATTTACACATCTGGATAATGATTGTTCGTCTTGTCGTGCCCTGTATATTATAATCAAACAATTGATTGTATAAACACATATAATACAAATCCGAGGCCATGTGTACACATTGGCGTACATGCATGAAGGAACCCTTGGCATTAGGAATTGATGTAAGATCGGTAGGCCATAGAGTCAACGTACTCCGCGCAGTTTTGCGTTTGATTAGAGGTAATCCAACTACACTACACACTGCTATTATGAGTGGATATTGTTGTTTTAAATTTTGATTTGTCAGTAGTCCGTCTACCAACCAATCACTAGCTGCCAATATTGGACCAAATATGTTTACATAACGTTACGTCATGACTCACGATTTTATTATGCCCATTTAACCCGTGCATAGCAGAATACTGCAGTAAAACTAATTGCGTGACAAACGAGGCTATCAAGTCGTATGAAATGTAAACAATACTGTTTGGAAACGAACATACTTTCACCGTTTTGAATACCTTAAATCACTGTCCAAAGTTTTAGGGAAGACCCAGATTAAACGAAGGACTGTCATGTTGCTGTACTTAAGTGATAGCTTTCATTGAACGGAAAGAATAGACATACTCCCGCATAAGTTCAAGAAACAGACGTAGCTATTCCAGCAATGGTCAGAGAGGGATTTCTCGGGCCATTGCTTCAGGAATATGTAGAGTCAATGTCCAGTCAAAATTTCCCCCGGAGCACACTGTATGGCGTACGTCTGTCTTCATTAGTCCAGTTGGACGTTAAACCTCATTTCACTTAATATGGCATGCTCAATTCTTGATATATCTTATTGGCATTTTATATATTAATATAACATAATAAGTATTTGAATTATTTTTCCTTTAATTCTATAATCTTTCGAGGAAATTCTCTTTGGTGTGGGTTGGTGATTGGGTACTTAATTCGTTATACCTGGTTTTAATTTGTATTTTTTTTTTAAATCTATGGTTTTACAACCAATTGAAGTCATCTTTCTGGTTGTTTCTCTCTTTGCAGATACCCAGACAAGATTCTGTACCGAGTATAAACGGAAGAAAAGAAGGAACATCACCACCGTTTACAGGACGGGATAATGGTCGCAAGGTGGATAAGATATCACGATATGTTTTTCCGGGAGCCTTTCTAGTGTTTAATTTATGCTATTGGTTGTATTACATAAAATTTTAAGCCTATAAAAGTAAATACACGGAAACTGCACCACACACAATAGGAGACAGCGCATGGTTTTTACGAAAAATATCCTCATTAGCTGCTGCAAATTATTAGAGAATACATGTCGAAACATCGAAACGTAGTGCTATATACAAAGCCTAGATCACAACGAGCCACGTGCGCTACCTCGGGAAGTCTACAGCGGAATTTTTTAGTAAACTGGTGTTCGGCACCGTAGAAGATCGCCGACTGGCCGTAGATACTTTTGGTCGTGCACATATAGATTTTTTGCTTAGTTTTTTGCGGCTGGTCTACAAACTACGAAACTCTGCGACCCGTGTGTGTCAAAACACTTGCGGCGGGCTGTAAGCTAGGCGTAATACAACCAGATATTTTCATATAAATGTTTGTTGTGTTTTAGTTGAAATAACAAACTGAGATAGATGCAGGACTGGATTTAAGGGGTCAATTATATGTTATGATCATACAGTTTGTTTGTTATTAGAAAATAAAGCCTGCATGGGAGGGGGTGGGTGAGACCAGGCGTCTGAAAACAGAAAGACGGGGCGGGGGTCAAAATTGCATCTAACGTTTGTCTGTTTTACAATTCAATGAGGAATGTGGTGCGTTAGGCCCTGTACATGAACATGACCGAATTCTAATTTGTAGGTTTATACCGTCGTCAAACCTGGCTGGCGTCCGTACTGCTCTGCTACGGGGACGGAAAATGGTCTCAGAGCGCCTCAAGATTGCCATTAGCGTGGTAAAAGCGTGGTGGAAACGCCAGGTATCTTGCTGTGGTCTCCATGGTCCTCAATGCTCGCCGAGTCACGGCGTTTGTTTTGAGCATGTTCAAAACAAACGCCAAGGTTCTGCGATCTGAATTGGAAAGCTGTGAAAACGCGAATTTTGTAAAGTTTATAATTTTGGGGGACATTTTCTCGTGTTGTGTTAACGTTGGTCTAAAAACGTTAAAATTCTGCAGATTAATTACCAAACTAAACCGCAGTAAATATTCACTGGGCCGCTAGTATTACTGATAGATCAAAAAAAGGATACTGGATTTTATCGGCCATTTTGTAAAATTAAATTTCATAATTTGTTAATAATTAACCTGTGTTGTATATATGAACACAACTGACATGACCGGGGTGTTATTCTATGCAACTAGAGTTGCATTATGTATATGATTAAGATAAAGTGGTCACCGTTCTTGTTATAATAATTTAAAAATCAGTGTCTGAGTTGAGCTATGAATGTTTTTAATTTTGACAGGAGTTTCGATTGTCAAGTTTCATTGCTACGGTATTTATTAACCATTTTAAAGTTGAATTATCAAATAGCGCGGTTGTTGTAAGCCATTTAATATCTCGGTCATCCGATGACCTCGATAGTTGATTATAGGCATATAATGTGTAGGTTCACCCTATTTTATTACCTCCAAAATTCTAACTCCCCAACTAACAAGAATTGAACTTTCCAATGATTAAGAGATTATTGTTAAAATAGCTGATTCATTACATTATAGTTTCTTTAACATCAAATATTTGCTTTGACAAATATTTTGTGTGTAATTCTTGCCTCGCTATATGAGATGAATTAACTCAAATTTTGAGTTTACTATCATTCGGTCATTGTTTTGTTGGGTTTTATTTAAATTTAATTTCAAGACTTTGAAAGTAGAAATTATTTTGTTTATTTATTCATTTATTGATATTGTTATATGTGTATAATTTGTAGTTTCTCAGAGAGGTAAGCCACAAGTCTTACTGGATGGATATTTGTATACAACAAATAATGAGCGACGCGAATGTATTCAATTGGAGTGTGTGACAGCAACTTACACGGGAAGATGTATCACAATTGACAAAATACATTCGAATTGTTTCAAACAATAAACCACCCTTCAGTTAATAGACCGATCTGTATTCAGTGAGTACTATTATAACACTTTAAAATCACCCCAATCAAGTTAATAGATCAATTTGTATTCATTCAGTACTATTATAACAGTTTAAAATCAACAGTTTAAAATCAACTCACTAGTTAATAGACCAATCTGTATTCAGTGAGTTCTATTATAACAGTTTAAAATCAACTCAGCCCAGTTAATAGACCAATCTGTATTCACTGAGTACTATTATAACAGTTTAAAATCAACAGTTTAAAATCAACTCAGTCTAGTTAATAGACCAATCTGTATTCAGTGAAAACTATTATAACAGTTTAAAAACAACTCACTAGTTAATAGACCAATCTGTATTCAGTGAGTACTATTATAACAGTTTAAAATCAACTCACTAGTTGATAGATCAATCTGTATTCAGTGAGTTCTATTATAACAGTTTAAAATCAACTCACTAGTTAATAGACCAATCTGTATTTAGTGAGTACTATTATAACAGTTTAAAATCGACTCATTAGTTAATAGATCAATCTGTATTCAGTGAGTACTATTATAACAGTTTAAAATTAACAGTTTAAAATCAACTCAGTCTAGTTAATAGACCAATCTGTATTCAGTGAATACTATTATAACAGTTTAAAATCAACTCACTAGTAATTAGACCAATCTGTATTCAGTGAGTACTATAACTGTTTAAAATCAACTCACTAGATCAATCTGTATTCAGTGAGTTCTATTATAACAGTTTAAAATCAATTCAGTCTAGTTAATAGATCAATCTATATTCAGTGAATGCTAAAAGTGTAAAATCAACTCAGTCTAGTTAATAAACCAATCTAGTAGTCTAGTTAATAGATTAATCTGTATTCATTCAGTACTATTATAACAGTTAATAGATCAGTTTAAAATCAACTCAATTTAGATTAATCTGTATGCGATGAGTAGTGGTATAACAGTTTAAAATCATTTCAGTCTTCAGACCGTATAATCTGTTGTTATAAGCCCTAGTCGAAATGGGAGGGTACCAATGTGTATATGTGTTTAAACATAGAAAGCCAAAGTTATTATAACAAAGGGAGAAGATGACCCGCCCTCTCTTCTCACAACAGCGGTTTTATAAGTGTGATTCGGATTGACTTTTTAATATACAAGGACTTTTTATTTCGTGTGTTAACCAATTAATTGTATGTTTTACCAACTATCAAACACATGAAGTGTAAGTAAATAACTTAATTTAATCAATCTGTCCATAATATGATATAATATGTATTGGGCGTTAAATCTGTAATAAACAACAACAAGAAAAGGGTCTGCAGTAATAATAAAGATTGGCACTCGCCCTACAACGAATACAGTGTGCTGTGTGGTAAATTGTACCCGGACAGTGGTAAATGATCTTTTACGTGCACTTCAATGTGTAGCCCACATGGGTCCTCGGGTTTTTGTCATATCCGAATGACTACACCCTGTTCCTTGCCAGGTCCCCTTCCTGCACCACTGACAAACGGGAACTACGCCGGAAGTTTTTTGGCCAACACAAGGATAGAATACGGAACCAACAGTTTAGCGAGCCAACGTTTTACTCACTAAGCAACCACGGCTTCTTTTAAGATTTATTTATAGTCAATTTAGTTACGGATTATGGGACTAGCGTTTCCGTGTGTGTGTGTGAAATATTAAACATACATTATGCAAGAGCTAAATATTTCTTCATACTCATATATGCAAAAAAAAAAAAAAACAGATTCGATTACAAATGTAATGTGTTCGAATATGATTATTTGTTTATGTATATGTATATATTGGAGATGGCGTTCTAAGTTGTAAAACTTGTGTCTGATTCACTTGTTACTTAGAACAATGAAATATGTTTAAATTAAATTAAACATGCCTATTGTCGGACCTTGTTTAGGCCTGAAATGTTTTCTAAATGATTAATTAACGGATTCGGACCATAATCAACTTACGATGGCATCAGATTTCTTCGATATTAAATAGATTAGAACTGTTCAGTCATATTTCGATTTAATTTAAAAATGGAAGAGCAAGGCTTTGCTTTGAACAACCAGTATGGTGGTTGAAATTGTTACACACGTCTTTCCAAGCCTTAAAAGGCTAATATCGTGTCTCGCAATAGAGTAATTTGAATGAAATTTTCTAATTATTTATTTTACATTATCTATTTTCGAACTGTTGTAGCAAGATTGGCTAGCTTTTGATCTAAACCTTTCATAATGTATCTTTAATCCGCCATCAAGCGCTTACTAATTTTTAACAGAACAGAGTTATGACTAATAAGAATTAAGACAAATGGGAATGATGACATATGGGAATTAAGATTAACTGGTGATTATTGTGAATATCAAAAGACGAATTGACATAAAAGTAATAGAACAAATCAGTATAATAAAGTTCAGAAACGGTGAGGGACTTGGTGTAACACCATAGACACTCGAATAACAAAGCTCTGATTAGTGCTGGGGTCCTTTGTGTTTGTGTGTGTGTGGGTGGGTGGCGGTGGGGGGGGGGTATGTATGCGCTTTAGTTCATAATGGCCTTTCATTCATTTGCGTACCATAGTTTCAAGTCTAGATGTATAATTATTTTTTTTTTTTTAGTTTAAACAATATGAAAATATGGTTTCCTAATATCGTATATTTTCAAACACAGCGTCAATTTAAAGACAGTACGCGAGTCGGGTAATATATGGATTCTGACGCGTTTGGTAATGCACAAAGAAAAACATCATACATGACAATACATAAGTAATTAGTAATGTCTGATCGACGACAAAATAATAATAATTTAGAAGAATTTTTCATCTAATTTAAGGTTTCATACGCCCTTTAATGTCATTAGGATTATTTGTTTTGTTGGATGACAATCTGACTTTTGTTGAAAAGTTGTACATCAATAGACAAAGCCAGTGCATATATAGTATAATCCATTGTCGTAAATTAAAATGAAACCAATAGACCCTGTCCCATTACTATAATTGAAATAACGCGTCAGACGGTTGTTCTTTCGATTATCGAGACAGTGCGGCAAACAAACGGTTGTCCTTTTGATTATCGTGAGAGCGCGGCACACAAACCAATAGAAATGCCGATTTCCTTCGCCAATATCCCAAAATAAATAGATGTCACCTACTAATTAATTGCATATGTATCTTTTTCAAAAGTATCGAGCAATCAAACTGATTATCTACATTAAGTCTAAGCAGAAATGTTGACAAGAGCACTTAGACAAGGTTTTGAAATACTTAGTAGTCAAACTATAAAGTTTCATCTCTCTCCATCAGTTAGAATCAAATTATCTGGTTCCAAAGTATCGACCAATCAAATTGCTAAGCTCTGCTTAGCTATAACCGAAAATGTTATTATCGAAATTAGTCATGGTATTGATATACTGAAACTATACACCAAGTGACGTTACGCGCATTAAGACTTTTGGCAAGTGGGATTTTCCGCATCCGCATCACGTATCCGTATCGCCACGTGATAAGTTGCGTAAATAATGTAGATGTAGCTTTAGAGTTTTGGCAGATTTTATCGGCCATTTTGTAAAATTAAATTTCATAATTTGTTAATAATTAACCTGTGTTGTATATATGAACACAACTGACATGACCGGGGTGTTATTCTATGCAACTAGAGTTGCATTATGTATATGATTAAGATAAAGTGGTCACCGTTCTTGTTATAATAATTTAAAAATCAGTGTCTGAGTTGAGCTATGAATGTTTTTAATTTTGACAGGAGTTTCGATTGTCAAGTTTCATTGCTACGGTATTTATTAACCATTTTAAAGTTGAATTATCAAATAGCGCGGTTGTTGTAAGCCATTTAATATCTCGGTCATCCGATGACCTCGATAGTTGATTATAGGCATATAATGTGTAGGTTCACCCTATTTTATTACCTCCAAAATTCTAACTCCCCAACTAACAAGAATTGAACTTTCCAATGATTAAGAGATTATTGTTAAAATAGCTGATTCATTACATTATAGTTTCTTTAACATCAAATATTTGCTTTGACAAATATTTTGTGTGTAATTCTTGCCTCGCTATATGAGATGAATTAACTCAAATTTTGAGTTTACTATCATTCGGTCATTGTTTTGTTGGGTTTTATTTAAATTTAATTTCAAGACTTTGAAAGTAGAAATTATTTTGTTTATTTATTCATTTATTGATATTGTTATATGTGTATAATTTGTAGTTTCTCAGAGAGGTAAGCCACAAGTCTTACTGGATGGATATTTGTATACAACAAATAATGAGCGACGCGAATGTATTCAATTGGAGTGTGTGACAGCAACTTACACGGGAAGATGTATCACAATTGACAAAATACATTCGAATTGTTTCAAACAATAAACCACCCTTCAGTTAATAGACCGATCTGTATTCAGTGAGTACTATTATAACACTTTAAAATCACCCCAATCAAGTTAATAGATCAATTTGTATTCATTCAGTACTATTATAACAGTTTAAAATCAACAGTTTAAAATCAACTCACTAGTTAATAGACCAATCTGTATTCAGTGAGTTCTATTATAACAGTTTAAAATCAACTCAGCCCAGTTAATAGACCAATCTGTATTCACTGAGTACTATTATAACAGTTTAAAATCAACAGTTTAAAATCAACTCAGTCTAGTTAATAGACCAATCTGTATTCAGTGAAAACTATTATAACAGTTTAAAAACAACTCACTAGTTAATAGACCAATCTGTATTCAGTGAGTACTATTATAACAGTTTAAAATCAACTCACTAGTTGATAGATCAATCTGTATTCAGTGAGTTCTATTATAACAGTTTAAAATCAACTCACTAGTTAATAGACCAATCTGTATTTAGTGAGTACTATTATAACAGTTTAAAATCGACTCATTAGTTAATAGATCAATCTGTATTCAGTGAGTACTATTATAACAGTTTAAAATTAACAGTTTAAAATCAACTCAGTCTAGTTAATAGACCAATCTGTATTCAGTGAATACTATTATAACAGTTTAAAATCAACTCACTAGTAATTAGACCAATCTGTATTCAGTGAGTACTATAACTGTTTAAAATCAACTCACTAGATCAATCTGTATTCAGTGAGTTCTATTATAACAGTTTAAAATCAATTCAGTCTAGTTAATAGATCAATCTATATTCAGTGAATGCTAAAAGTGTAAAATCAACTCAGTCTAGTTAATAAACCAATCTAGTAGTCTAGTTAATAGATTAATCTGTATTCATTCAGTACTATTATAACAGTTAATAGATCAGTTTAAAATCAACTCAATTTAGATTAATCTGTATGCGATGAGTAGTGGTATAACAGTTTAAAATCATTTCAGTCTTCAGACCGTATAATCTGTTGTTATAAGCCCTAGTCGAAATGGGAGGGTACCAATGTGTATATGTGTTTAAACATAGAAAGCCAAAGTTATTATAACAAAGGGAGAAGATGACCCGCCCTCTCTTCTCACAACAGCGGTTTTATAAGTGTGATTCGGATTGACTTTTTAATATACAAGGACTTTTTATTTCGTGTGTTAACCAATTAATTGTATGTTTTACCAACTATCAAACACATGAAGTGTAAGTAAATAACTTAATTTAATCAATCTGTCCATAATATGATATAATATGTATTGGGCGTTAAATCTGTAATAAACAACAACAAGAAAAGGGTCTGCAGTAATAATAAAGATTGGCACTCGCCCTACAACGAATACAGTGTGCTGTGTGGTAAATTGTACCCGGACAGTGGTAAATGATCTTTTACGTGCACTTCAATGTGTAGCCCACATGGGTCCTCGGGTTTTTGTCATATCCGAATGACTACACCCTGTTCCTTGCCAGGTCCCCTTCCTGCACCACTGACAAACGGGAACTACGCCGGAAGTTTTTTGGCCAACACAAGGATAGAATACGGAACCAACAGTTTAGCGAGCCAACGTTTTACTCACTAAGCAACCACGGCTTCTTTTAAGATTTATTTATAGTCAATTTAGTTACGGATTATGGGACTAGCGTTTCCGTGTGTGTGTGTGAAATATTAAACATACATTATGCAAGAGCTAAATATTTCTTCATACTCATATATGCAAAAAAAAAAAAAAGATTCGATTACAAATGTAATGTGTTCGAATATGATTATTTGTTTATGTATATGTATATATTGGAGATGGCGTTCTAAGTTGTAAAACTTGTGTCTTATTCACTTGTTACTTAGAACAATGAAATATGTTTAAATTAAATTAAATATGCCTATTGTCGGACCTTGTTTAGGCCTGAAATGTTTTCTAAATGATTAATTAACGGATTCGGACCATAATCAACTTACGATGGCATCAGATTTCTTCGATATTAAATAGATTAGAACTGTTCAGTCATATTTCGATTTAATTTAAAAATGGAAGAGCAAGGCTTTGCTTTGAACAACCAGTATGGTGGTTGAAATTGTTGCACACGTCTTTCCAAGCCTTAAAAGGCTAATATCGTGTCTCGCAATAGAGTAATTTGAATGAAATTTTCTAATTATTTATTTTACATTATCTATTTACGAACTGTTGTAGCAAGATTGGCTAGCTTTTGATCTAAACCTTTCCAAACTCTGGTGAGTCGGCGTTATGGGAAGACACCTTATGGGGTAGTGGTGTGAAAAGTTAAATAAACAAAGGATTATAGACTGTATCCTTATTAGTACTGTTCACCTAGTTAAGATTTAATTATTTTAATGATTAAAATATATAAGTTAAGTTCACGTGTCATCGGTTATCGAGTATCTTAAATATTACTCACCCATCTTTCATTCAGACAGTACTCATAAATCAATCAAATATATGATTAGAAACTCACTATCATTTTATAAGGATAGTTGTCACCCCCAATTCAATTACATTTTTTAAAATGGCTCAAGTGCGTGTACGGTTTATTACTAATTCTCAAGGAGGTCAAAATTTAGTTAATTTTGGGTATAAGTATAGAGTACGAAATACGAAAACCAATAGCACCCATTGGCGATGTTGCAAACAGACTTGTCCCGCAACGATCAACACATCAAATGGTATGGTAAGAAGCTACGGTCAGAACCACAACCACCCATCCGACGACAATGCTATAATAGTACAAGAGTTTATTACCTCAATGAACGCCAAACTAGAACATACTTGTCAGCCAATTCCTTCCATTTATAACGAATGTTTATCTGGTAAGTTTATCCTTTTTAACTTTAACAAATAATTATGTAACATTATTATATTAATATTTAGTATAGCATGTTTTGTTTAAGTCATTCTTTTATATCTGTTATTAAATATGTCCATTTATGGAGTTTTTATTTTTATCATTTGAATTTATTTTATTTTCCAGATTTCAGATCCGAAGCTGAAGATATAATCAAGCATGTTCCGACATACTACAGCCTACATGCATCGTTGTACAGAGACAGATCCAAAAATCTACCCCGACTTCCAAGTCAGCGCTCAGATTGATCTACCACATGCCTACAGCCATACTTCCAGAGGTGACAGGTTTCTTCATTTAGTAGGGTTATGATTTATGTTTGATACATGTATTTGTTGTTACGTTTATGTTATTCATTGTGAATAAAGTTGTTAATTAGTTTAAACCTAGTAGTTTTAAAAAACGGACTATACTTTTAACACTATTGTATTCGATAATCCCCTTGCTTGATTAATCCCCCCATGAGAACAATAGCGGGTGGCACAGTGAGAATACCCCGGTGTAACACCATAGACACTCGAATAACAAAGCTCTGATTAGTGCTGGGGTCCTTTGTGTTTGTGTGTGTGGGGGTGGGTGGTGGTGGGGGGGGGGGTATGTATGCGCTTTAGTTCATAATGGTCTTTCATTCATTTGCGTACCATAGTTTCAAGTCTAGATGTATAATCATGTTTTTTTTTTAGTTTAAACAATATGAAAATATGGTTTCCTAATATCGTATATTTTCAAACACAGCGTCAATTTAAAGACAGTACGCGAGTCGGGTAATATATGGATTCTGACGCGTTTGGTAATGCACAAAGAAAAACATCATACATGACAATACATAAGTAATTAGTAATGTCTGATCGACGACAAAATAATAATAATTTAGAAGAATTTTTCATCTAATTTAAGGTTTCATACGCCCTTTAATGTCATTGCTCTAACGTTTGCATTAGGATTATTTGTTTTGTTGGATGACAATCTGACTTTTGTTGAAAAGTTGTACATCAATAGACAAAGCCAGTGCATATATAGTATAATCCATTGTCGTAAATTAAAATGAAACCAATAGACCCTGTCCCATTACTATAATTGAAATAACGCGTCAGACGGTTGTTCTTTCGATTATCGAGACAGTGCGGCAAACAAACGGTTGTCCTTTTGATTATCGTGAGAGCGCGGCACACAAGCCAATAGAAATGCCGATTTCCTTCGCCAATATCCCAAAATAAATAGATGTCACCTACTAATTAATTGCATATGTATCTTTTTCAAAAGTATCGAGCAATCAAACTGATTATCTACATTAAGTCTAAGCAGAAATGTTGACAAGAGCACTTAGACAAGGTTTTGAAATACCTAGTAGTCAAACTATGCACTATAAAGTTTCATCTCTCTCCATCAGTTAGAATCAAATTATCTGGTTCCAAAGTATCGACCAATCAAATTGCTAAGCTCTGCTTAGCTATAACCGAAAATGTTATTATCGAAATTAGTCATGGTATTGATATACTGAAACTATACACCAAGTGACGTTACGCGCATTAAGACTTTTGGCAAGTGGAATTTTCCGCATCCGCATCACGTATCCGTATCGCCACGTGATAAGTTGCGTAAATAATGTAGATGTATCTTTAGAGTTTTGGCAGATTTTCGCGGCGTGTAAATATGGGGAGCTGAGCTGAGCTTGATTTTATTACAGCATGATGTCGGTTATCTACCAAGATCACCATCGGTACTAGTCAAGTGTATAGCCTACAATTTCCCGAAGGGAGTAAAGTCGCTCGACAGTGGCTGAGCTATTTAAAATACAAAAAGAAATATAGTGTTGAATCTTTAGGGGGCGGGGGTCACTAATGTATCATTTCAGAAAGTATATACCCCCTTTTAAATAGAAGATTTGCAAGCTCCCAACTCCCTAAATTTTGTACGTAGACTGACAGACAGACAGACAGGAAAATATGAAAAGCTGCTCGATACGTACTGCCTTATCCGCGTGCCGTACCACGTATGTGAAATACACAAACATTGTTTACGTCACACACACAATCGATACGGATACGCGATACGGACCAGATATTTTCGCTTGCCAAAAGTCTCTAAAGAGAACCAAATTGCGTGTCCCCAAGCATCAACGAATTGAATTGCTTATCTTTACTTAGCTTATGCATAAGATGCCTAGTTTCTAACACCACCAAGGCATTCACCATTCAACCAATAAACAAGTAGACCACTGTAACTCATTAGAAGGACAATTATTGTGTTCCAAAAGATGGACGAGCTCCAAAGCATCCTACTTTTAGTTTTATACATTCTTACTGACGTAAAATTAATTTCTATTTAATGTCATTTCGATCAATAATTTGATAAAGCGTGAAAAGTCGTCTAAATATTTTCAACGGTTTGAAAATATTTTCCACTTGTTTTGACAATCATATTCATAATATACAATGATATAACTAAGGAGAAATAAATGATCCAATTAAAGCAAAATAATCTATATTTTTCCCCGAAACACGTCTGCTCTTGTTGAAGGAGGTCAGCTGTTTTTTTGTCCCAATTTTCACCTACAAACATTGTTATTAACTTGTGTGAAACGGTATATCAACGCCTAATTAAGATTCAATTAACAAATGGACCAGTCCTCTCTTGTATTTCTAACCATATTATCTTAGTACTATTCTTGAACGGTACATTTGTAGAACAAATATTATTTCACTCCTTTAAACAGAATGAGCAGCGTCGAGTATGAGATGACGTCGGGTGTTTCAGACAATACAGTAATTAAGGCTAATGACTGAAACAAAAATATTGATAACGATCTCAAATTTTATCTAAAGTACGAAACAAAAACAGTAACTGATAAGCGCGTGATTATTTCAAATCCCATTTTACACAGGTGTGTCGAATGCAGGTTGATAACGATCCCAATTGTATATAAAGTACATACAGGATAAAACAGTGACTGATAGGCGCGTGAATCTATTTAAATAAATTATGAGTGTTTCTTTGAAAACACTGTCTGATATTAGTTCCAGAACAAGGTCAGTACAGTGAACAAATTATAATAATAACCCCAGGACCATCAATAATATTAAAGCAACAATATGTCTGTTTATTGTTGAATATGTATATTAATTTCAAAATTTTAACCGCTTAAAGGGACTAAACCTCTAACCGAATATTATAAATAATATTCGAAATTATGAACACGAATTAGAATTCAATACTGGATCATTCAATTAAATGGAAGTTGACTTTTTATTTGACTATTTATATCTCAATTCCAATCTGATAAAACACATATCCTATTTAGTTTCGTTTTTTTAGTTCAGAATTTCGTTTTAGTTGTTTTTGCTACACCAGGATCTGGAAGAGTTGTGTTAACCCCCGTTCTACATGATGTGAGGGATTAGCCAATGAAGCGGTCTGTTACGGTGAGTGCACTTGCGGTTCACGGAATTTTGGGTAGACCACTAGAAACGTCAACACCGATTGATTAATCAAATGTCTGACGTCATAAGGTCAACATCTGCTCGAATGACACCTGGCGCGACCTTCCACTACAACTGGTCAGATCTTCATTAGCGTGGGCCATCGAAAATGTAAAACAGCGAAACGAAATGAAGAACTGTATTTCAATCAGATTATCTGAACTCCAGCTTGATCTGTTAACAGAGACAGATTGATATAACCCACAAAACAAACCAGTGAAATCGACCAGCTTATTTCTAAGTCAAATAATAGTCAATTTAGTGATAGCATCTTCATTACGGTATCTGGACAAGATATCATTTCATTTCAGACGGACATTAACTTAAGTATCTTGAACTTCTGGTACTGATCAACTTAAAAAGCGTCCATGGCATACGTGAATTACCTTAAATGGCTTTAACGGGTTATGATGCAACACGAAACTAATTTAGGCACTGGGTACCACTGTTCATTTATTAAACTACTTTGCTTCTGAAATTCACGCTAAAACAGCGACTCATTAAGTCCCAAATAATACAATAATGGTGCACGAGCCAGAGTATGCGTGTCCTTTATAAAACACTTTTTGCTACTCAATTTGAAAGTTTATATCAATATTGGATTGGTGGAACTAGCACACAAGCTTAATAATATGCATGAATTAAGAGGTCGCTGGGATATGACGAGTAACCAAGTCCCGTGTACACATTGGTGTGCACGTGAAAGAACCTTGGATGTTGGAATTGGATATGCCGTAGTGCCGCTGTACGGGCAAAATTCCCCGCATAGCAAACTGTCATGGCGTCGGAACCCGGGTACCAGGGTATACATGTATACCCATGCCCCAATGATGAAAGTTTTCAACCTTTTTACTGGTCTATTCATTTTAAAATGATATACGTAATTGCTTTCTGGTCGGTCGCGAACCGGCTTCAGCACTCTCATTATCAGCTATCAGTGCATGTCTTCGCTGAATATGAGCTCGCAAGAATCGTGTCTCTAAATCTAGTCTCGTTCAAAGAAAGTATATTCTTTTTTCTTGATTAAGATTGGTTTATTGAATGTTAAATTACAAAGATATGAAAATTGTGAATAATCAGGCTTTTGTCCCTTTCATTATCATGTTATTTAAATGGTTTTATGTTGGAATTCGGAATGCTAGAGGCGCTCTAAACAGGAATTCTCGGAATTGACAAATTTTAAAATTTTCTAGAGGCCAGGAGCAACCCCTCCCCCTCCCTTCCGGTGATTTGAGGGGCAAGGCTGAGGCAAAGTCCAAGGTTAAGGGGACAAAGGCACGAGTTTCAACTAGGGGTGGGGCTGCTGCCCCCAGAAAATTTTGCAAAACAGGCTGCAGCCTGGCAGTATTTCAGACAATGATCGTTGAGGTAAAGTGTCAAACGAACGGACTTGCGAACCTTTGTGAGCGCCAAAGTAGCGAGTCCAAGAAAATTTTGAAAAATAGAATGTTGGAAATGCTGTCTGACAGTATTCAGGCACTGATCTTAGAGATAAATAGAGCCGATCGGATGTCGGATGTGGCCTGATCACTATAGTCTTTCCGACCCCAGGACGAAAGTGTCAAATGAAACTCAACGATGTCCCAAATAATTTGAAAAGCAGACTGCCCAAAATGCAGTCTGGCAGTATTTCAGGCATTGATCGTCGAGATAAATAGAGCTTAACGGATACCGCCTGTCGCCAAATCACTAGGTTATCCGACCAGAGAAGAAAGTGACAAACGGGCGGAGTGAGTCGATCAAAGTGAATGAATATTTTCGCCACTATATTTTGTGAAATGAACGGACTTTCGAACCTCAACGAAGTCCCCAATAATTAGAAAAGTAGACTGCCCGAAATGCAGTCTGGCAGTATTTCAGGCATTGATCGTCGAGATAAATAGAGCTTAACAGATACCGCCTGTCGCCAAATCACTAGTTTATCCGACCAGAAAAGAAAGTGTAGACCGGGCGGAGTAAGAGTGACTCAAAGTGAATGAATATTTTCGTCACTATATTTTGTAAAAAAGACTGCCGGGAATGCAACCAGGTAGCATTTTAGACAATGGTCGTTTAGATAAATAGAGCTGGCCAGATCACATTTTTTTTTTATTTTCGGAAATTATTTGGGGGGGGGGGGGCTTTGCTCACTTCAAAAGACAATAGTTCAAAATTTCGTTTTACTTGTCTTTACTACACTAGGACCTGAAATAGTTGTTGTATAACCCGCGTTCTTGTTGATGTGAGGGATTGACCAATGAAACCGCCTGTTATGGAGTTCTTGACGTGCTGTGCACGTAACTGTGGGTAAACCACTCGAAACGTTAACCCTGTTTGTGGTATCTATCGCGCTATTGAGCCATAATACGCTTCCCTAAAAATCACCTCAACGATAACAATATGTAGACATAATACCTTACTGACATCACGCTATCCTTCTTGATACTGATCCCTATAGGCTTATATAATATGCCTTTTTTAAGTTAAAATAAAAAAACCAACCCAATTCATGCCGTGTAAGTGCATGGTTAACCAATTCTTCAAAGCGTGCCCCTTTAAATTATCTGCTTGTATACTAAAATATTTTCTTAATTAGTTGCTAGCCTATATCTATACAGATTTCATCCGCTTAAATGACTAAAATTCAGGAAGAAGCAAATCCAAATCTAAAATCTTGGACATTATTATAATTATCTACGCAAGGGGACTGTGTGGAAATCGATAAATACCTTATCTACGTGTGTAAACAACTATACATTACAAACACAGAGAAGAATAACACGGTGTTGAGCGCACGACAACCAAATCATCACGGATATTTAATTCATAAACTGCTCAAAATCGAACTTATGATTATTGTATTACGATAAGTAGCTATGGGCGTTGTCCCTGTATTGAATTCTCTATAATCCAGAAACAAAAAGGCATCGGTCAAGATTTATTGTTGTAATAAGATGGATGCTCTCAAGATCCTGATTGTTTTTCTGCTGGATTATCTACAAGCAAGGTAAAAGTTTTTATTTTGCGTTATAACTCTCACAGTTATTGTTTCAACAATTCTATATTTTTCATAAATGCGTTACAATTAATAAACATAGTGAATGTCACTCATAAATTATCCGTTATTATATATTGCTTTCACTAAATGCCATCTCTGCAATGTCATAATCCTTGTATATGCATGTCTTGCAGATGGGCTATGAATTTACCTCTTTCTATTCCTAGATAAATCGTAGACGATTCTTGAAGTTCGTGAATGATTCTTAATTAGTTCTTACACATTCGTTTTGTTTTTGTTCTTCATCTTTCGTGGCCAGTCTACGAATTTCGGAATGTGTAGATGTATTGTAAACCCGTTGAAACCCCCGCGAAAGCCAGGCATTACGCTCACTGTAGTCTAAAACTTCTGGTGTAGCTGAATGTTTTTCAAAGGAGGCACGTCTTTAACCCAGTATCATCCATTCGACATTGAAAACATCAACATTGATGTTGTTATCTTACCGTGAAAAGATGGGCTTCTGGTATCCAATATATAAAACATAATGGAAATGTTAAAACTGGCACCCGAATGTTTTCGAACGCCATTTGTAATCAAGCGTCTCGATAAACGAGTGTAAACTGGAAATAACCAGACGCCAAAGTCTGACATTCCATTTGCACTCTTTGCGTATTTTGCCGAACAAAATCGGATACAATTTACAGTAAAACAGAAACGATTGAGTGTAAATCAGTTTGTATACATTCATGTTATTTTATTATATGCGTTGCAACCCATTTGTGTCAATTTCTAGGCGAGTTGGTGGGGGGTGTCTCAAAAGTGGCATTACCTAGGTCTTCTCTTCATCTAAATCTGGCACTGTTTTCTTGTTTAATTATAGTTCCCAAGTTCACAAAGCATTCTCAGACTTAAGTTGAGAATTTACTCAACTTTCAATCACTGTTTATATGAAATATCTTTGACCCAGAAACACAAAACTTTGCACATAGTTTCTTATTAGTTTATTTGGTAAATTGAAACAACAAAATTTTTATAAATGGCTATATTTTAGTTACAATAAGGCGATTTAGTTACAATTTTGAGTGAATTCTTGACTGACAATGCTTTGTGAACACGCTGCTAGATATATATCGAGGATGCTATGTTTAAACCGAATCTGATATAACACCAACGAGCCATCGGTATGATACATGAATGTATATTTCTCATGTTATTGATAAAATCTATATAATAAAAGAAAATATCGATGTAAAAAATGAATAAATATTTAAAATCCCGAGTTATATAATAACCACACGTATATCATACTAGTATGCAATTGCGATCAATCGAGTCCATTTTCATTATATTCGAGACAATACGTCTTTGGAAGATTTATAAGGTCTTGAGGGCTTTTTTATTTTTAGTAAGTTCTTCTTCGTAATAAGAATAGGCCGGATATGCATATACCCGTCTTCATTCGGGTGTGTCGAATGGTTAGTACGTGCGAGCTGTATTATAAGGTCTGTCATTAAGTCAACTGGTATGTGACAAAGAGAAGGGTCGCCTGTCCAACATTGTGGGTTCTCTCCAGCTCCCCCGGTTTCCCCCCACTGCTACGCAAAAGCAATTATTAAAAGAAAAACTGAACCGTGTGTTAGTTCCGAAGTGACTTAGTACGTGTCGAGTGAACCCCATTTCTCTCTCTCTCTCTCCCCCCTCCTCCCCTATCTCTCTCTCTCTTCTATACCCGTGTGTTGAAAAGTAGGATGTTAAAGGCCTTTTCATTTCAGTGACCCTAATTACCCAGGTCCCATATACACAATGGCGTGCACGTCAAAGAATCCGTAGCAGTTTCAATGCTATATATGGGAAGGCCGTAGCTTTGTTGTTCGGGGAAAATATACTTTACGGAACACTATGCGGTGTATGTTCGTTGCCTAGTAGGACGCTTAACTCCATTTCATTTTCATAAAATGTAACGACTACATTCCGTTACCCGTAAACCGATCTTGTCTTTCTGCGCATTATTGAATACATGCCTCCGTTAATCAAACTGAACGAAATGTTAGTATGATTTTAATTGAATAAGTTTGGCTGGATTTTGATGTATGATATACAAATTAAATATGAATGGGCCATATTAATAAAAATAATAATAATAATGAGTCTTGTATAGCGCTAAAATCCACACCACAAAAGGGGTATGCTCAAAGCGCTGACCACACAACGAACACACACTATCACTCAACAACAGATTTCAGTAATTATAACGTTTGAAATGATAGGTCTTCATGTTTGATTTAAACGAACTTAATGTTTTAGCATTCTTGAGTTTTAATGGCAAATTATTCCAAAGAGTTGCAGAGGCGTAGGAAAATGACCGAGCACCAAATGTCTTTAAATTGTAACTTGGAGTCTTAAGTAGAAATTGATCAGAAGAGCGCAAACATCGTGAAGGAACATATGGGTGTACAAGTTTTTGTAGATAGGTTGGAGCCATTTTGGACACTGATTGGTAGGTTAGGCACAAGATTTTGAATTCGATTCTTTCTGAAATCCTAAGCCAGTGGAGGGAATCAAGAACAGGGGATATGTGACATCTTTGTTTATATCTCGTTACGATTCTGGCGCATTTATTCTGGATTTGCTGAAGGCGTTGAATTTGTTGCTTGGAGGTTCCTATAAAAAGACTGTTGCCGTAGTCCAGTCTAGACATCACCATACGTCGAACAAGTGTGGCAGCTGCATCCCTAGTGATAATGGATCCAATATTTCGAAGGTGATAATGAGATATTTTACACAAGTAACTGACATGTGTTTCCATTGTTAACGACGAGTCAATATGAATTCCGAGATTCTTAACAGATGAAGTGAAAGGAATGATAGATTCATTTATATTTAGGGACTGTACTTTACACTTCTTAAGTCGAGATTGAGGACCAATAAGAATTGCTTCGGTTTTATCAGAATTTAGTTTTAACAGGTTATCGCGCGTCCATCCATTTTTGGACATCATCTATACAATTTTCCAATTGATGACAAGCAGCAACTTGGCTTGTGTGTGATGGAAGGAAACTGTGTGATCCAGTGCCGATTTAACAAGTCCACGAGAGGTTTGGTGTAAAGACAAAATAGGATTGGTCCAAGAACAGATCTCCAGCTGGGGTACACCACATGTTAGGGTTACGGGAGTTGACACAGATTGTCTAACAACAACAGCTTAATAAATATTGTATTGTTTTGTATTGAATAGTCTATGAAATGTAAAAGGTGATAAGCCACTTACAGTTGCAATATGAGACGTAATCGCTCCAGTATATATATTGGTTTTATTGGTCAGAGGCAGGTTGTTGACGGATCGTTTTCTTTAACGGACATAAAGTTTGTTGCCGGAAGTTTTGTTCAGTTTTACAGTTCAGTCTTTATAATATGATTCAAACAGAAAAGATTTTAGTTTTGATTTAAAAGTTCCCAAAAATTGAAAAGTTCTTAGATTCACGGGTAAACCGTTCCATAGTTTTAGCACGATGTGGGAAACCAAACCAACGGGTTGAAGTCTATTACTTGGTACTTCTAGTGACTTCATGGAAGGGTTCGGGGATATAATCAGATAGCATTGAACCAAGATAAGATGGGGCTGTTCCCATTATAGGTCATACAAAGGAGTCTGAAACGGATTCTGTGGTTGGTTGGTAACCAATGCAGTTCCTTTAAAACAGGTGCAATGTAGCAGTTTATGTCAGCTCTGTCTGTAGTGTTTTGCTCTATTTGAAGTTTGTTTATCAAGTTCTGATTTATACCACAAAGTAGAATATTAAAGTAGCCGAGTCGTGAAGAAACGAAACTAATGATCTGTAATAAGATGTGGAATTTGTCTAATAGACCGGAGCAGACTTTACGCAAATGATCAATATGGTTCTCCATACTAAGCTCAATATCAAGATTTGCAATATTAATTTGAGAGTCAGCGATTGTGGTGGTAGATGCTGATTCATTGGTAACTTGACCTCGGTTTTGTCATCATTGAGTTTCAGCATGTTATTTGTCATCAATGATATCTTTTATACATGTGAATCTACTAAATGAATCATGATGATCTGTAGAATCCCAACTGTCAACAATTTGTATATCATCAGCGTGTGAGTGATACAAAGCTGAGAGATACTCATTTAACAGTGAGCGCCGAGTCAAATGATCATTCAACTGAATGCTTGCAGCTATTTCCAATATCTTTGAACACCGGGCCTGTAGCCAGCTCATAAAATTTGAGGGGGGGGGGCCTACGAAATTTTTTTTTTTTTTGGGGGGGGGGCTACAGAATGTTTTGGAAGGGCTGAGGACACTGCTAAGAAATTATTTTTGGCGAAATATTTTTTTTTGGGGGGGGGGGGGGGCTCGTTGAACACCTGTTACCACTTTTTGTGTCGTGTATTTTGTATACGGAGAGCAGTCCATTTGATGATTACACTATTTTGCCTATAACGTTTTTTTAGGACTTCGAATTCTGTCTTATGTTTTGGATTGTTCGTACTTGGTTTTATTTTATTTGAAATGAGTGGTAAATTGGAGGCTTCTTAAATAGGGATTTTACCAATGCATATCTAAAGATTTCGGGAAAGACGTCCGATTGAAGGTTGCTATTAGTTATTGCAGGAAGAAGCACGCCTGCAAGTTCATAATTAATTCGTTGACGTTACAATGAGGGACCTAATCGTAACAGTAACAGTCGATATTTTATACGCCCCCACTGGCGCTTGAAATAACGGTGCAAAAATACTGAAAAAAATATTTTTCTCAATCAAATTAAAATGTCATCTTAATTTCGCTTGGGATATCTAACTAATTTCTTATCGAATGTCTGATTCTTTTTGTTGCCAAAATGTTAAAAGCATACACAACGAAGAAATACGTTTTTTAAAGTAAGTAAATATCTGATTCCATTTTAATGATTAATGGGTGTAGACGTAACTATAAAAATATAACTAACCTCCATATTTGATATCTATCACCAATTATAACTTGGTTGATATGTCGATGACCTTCCAGATATTTGGGTAAATATTTTATTTGTCGTGTAAATAGTCGAAAAAATTCATTTACTAAAGATAGCCATTTTATTATTTTAACTTTTAAATGTCACCGTCAGTTATCTATATAGACATATCTATATTATTTAACTTCAAATGAAAAATGAATTTATCAAATTATCTATAATCTATCTAAAGGGTTTTTGTCCGCTTCTTTGATAATCCATCACAAAAATGTCTACATCAGATGAAGACACAATCTCACAGAACACTCGATCTACCAAGAGCGTTAAACGCGAACGCAATTTTCTTGGAAGGACGCCACGTTGAACCGCTTTGATGGGCCTTGCATGGGCAACCTGCATCCCAACAAAAGTATTTATACAGTAATTGTTTCTAATAAAAGTAGGTCAAATTTGGTTTTATAATATGATGATACTGGATTGCCTGAGAAAACTTCATCTGGCGCAAACAGGACAAAACTGGCAATGTTCAAACTTGTGATACAAAACGTTAATAGCGAAATCTCATTTCACGTTTAGCTCCGAACGACTTTCATAAATCATTAAATACCGAATCAGATGAGAAATTCAAAAAATTGAAACTAATATTTATGTTCATTGTCCTATGATACCCACTGTGTCTAGTGAACCAACATTATATGCTCATATTCTCAATTTTATAAACTTTAATTAGAACATAATCCAGATCGTCAAATATCATATACTCGTAGTTTATATTAGATATCAGTAAACCGATATCCATAATAGTATCATAATCGATATTTCTTAATATATATGTATATACACACCGTGCCTTTCTGAAATATATATTATTTAAAGGGGAATTCCGCAGCTACAATATAATGAAAATAATGATATGTATCACGAGGACCGAACAAAATGCACCACTCTTTAACAATTTGCGCATATGAACAGAAACAATTTATGAAGGGAATAATAACAATCTGTGCATGGGATTAATAATTTGCCCATGTGTATAATAACAACTTGTTCATTAGAGCAATCGCAATTTGTGCATTGGAATAATACCAAGTTGTGCGTTAGAATAATAACAATTTGTTCATCAGAACAATAAGAATTTTGCGTTGGGATAATAATAAATCCACACTGTCTTTAATCTTAGCCTACAGTTTCATGTGTGTTCTATAAAACACAGACATACCATGGAGTCTGTTTGAAATTGTCTATAAAGGTTGCACAATGGAAGCCCCGAGACAAATTCTGAAGCAATATAATGATGTGATTAGAGATCATTAATTTTATGAGATTGTTAATATGAAGCTGGTTGTATAAGTCTGATCATTATCACATGTGTCAGTGACAATATAGACAACCTGCTACAGTTACTCGCACATAATTTATCTAATTACCTGGAGTCACGGTGGCTCAGTGAGGAAGCTGGGGTGCCGTGTTAGGATCCTGTGGTGGCCAAGAAAGTCCATTGACATTTCCCGGTAGAATCTATATCACCCCTTCCTCATACAAGGGATGAAAAAGTATGTCCGTTTATCTCGCTACGAGATAAATAATATGATTCTTTCTTTTGTTCTGCATTGGTATTTTAAAAGATGTTTTTATTGTTTTATAGATGATAAGTATTTGGTCGGTATAATATTAAGCACATAGGTAAGCGGGTGTTGGGTCATTAATAATTTTATAAATTAGTGTCATTTTGTGTCGCTTGCATCATTCTTGTGGCGTTATTAACCCGGTTACGTTGTATTAGAGTTTATGGCTTGTACCCTAAGTGCATCTTACTGTATTTTTTCTAGATTGTTAGTATGATCATCCGTGCATCCATCCCCGATAACATCACAGTAATCGAAATGATGTAAAATGAAGGAAGTGTACAAAGTTTGTAGGGATTTTAAATTTTTAAGTGACCGTAAAGAGTTTTAAATTATCTGTTTCATTGACAATTGAATCTAATGGGAGAGTAAAGCAAGATGTTTTTTGTTTCATTGACTTCGTTTATAGGAATTTGATCAAATCTAAGAGCTGGAAGAGGAGGACGTGTCTTGTTAGCTAGTTTTCAAGGTCATGTACTATTTAAGAATGTGATTAGTTGTGATTTAACTAATTGGTGGTGTAATTGGCAAGATTTATTGAGTTTTTTTCAGAGCATACCTACTTTTTTAACTATTAACTGATACTGCTACTATTAAATTGTGTTTATTGCCGTTGTGTTGGATTCTCCTTTTACGATCGAAAGTACCGGCAAGTTTTCTATACATAACCAGGTAAACTCCTTCTTGTTCCTTTTCTTGTGATGGATCATCTAGTTTGAAGAACAACGACATGAAACTTGGCTTACTCGTTTGTTTATAAGGACTTTCGAGATGGATGCGGTGACATGTTAATGTGAAGCTTTATCTATTCTTTTGTTAATTTCTCTGTTATAGTTAAATTATTCCGTGATGTTTAGTCAAGCTTTGTGTAGAACGAGTGAACATGGCTATAAACTACCATAAATAAAAAGGGATTTAACATCATACTTTGCTGTATCAACTAGTCTAATCAAGATGGAAGTACGCCATGTCGGGCACACAACTACCCTTCCCGAATTTTACATTGATAAAGCTTATAATATGTTGTTTTGTTTATTAAAGTGATGGGTTGATAACAGAAAGAGAGGTCCTTGATCAGCTGTTCAACGCTTCTAATTATGATCCAAGCATTGGACCATATACAATTACAGGTACGGTGCAAATTAATTGGATATTACTGTTGGGTTCTTTTTATCGGGGGTGTATCAAAATTAAGTATCAATTAATACAGTTTCCATTAGTCTAGCCATGAATACCTGTACTTAATAACTGACTGGAGCTATAACTCTTTTGTACTTGGGGATCACGGTAGCTAAGTGGATAAGGCACTGGTTCCCTAGCCTGGAGGTAGGGTGTTCGATCCTTTTATTGGCCGAGAAAGTTAATTCAGATTTTCCGGCGTGGTTTCCCCTTGTGATGCAGGGTTGAAGGCCTGATAATGACAGCTGTCTAGTCGTTCGGATGGGACGAAAGAACGAGCTCCTGTGTACACATTGGCGTGCACGTAAAAGATCCCTTGGCAGTTGGAATTCGATATAAGAATAGGCCGTAGTGCCGCTGCCCTGGCAAAATTTCATGCATTGGACATTGTATGGCATATGCCCGTCTTTATTAGCCCAGTATAGGAGTAGACCAGTAGGACGTTAAACCCCATTTCATTTCATTTCGTTTTGTACTTGATGGTCTGTTTCATGTCAAAATAATTTCGAGAACAGCATTTGTTCCATCACCATTGCAGGTTGTCCCTTGCGCAACAAATCAAAATTAAAAAAAATCATTTAATTTGTCACTCTTATAATAATAAATCATTTTTAAAACGCTGCAGTTGAATTTTGAATTTAGTTGAATTAATATTCTATTAGGTAAGTCTTGGGACCATTTTGAAATTTCATATTAGACCTTGTTCACATTTTGGTATTATACGTTTGGCACTAGCATCATTGTTCATGTACATGTATATGTCAACAGGAAAGTATTGATGCACTTTGGAATAGGCATTGCGCACTAGCATCACTTGACTCTATTCATCTAATATTTCAATATGAAATATTCAGACTCTGTTGATTTTGATATTAGACGTTGAGCAAAATTTGGTATTAGACAAACGACCGCTATTCGAACTGTTTTATTATTTTCAGGTGAACCAACGGTCGTGAGTATCGATTTTGATATCTTGGCACTAGGACCCATCAACGCGTTATCTATGGTAATTTCACATTACTACTTATAAGAAATTTTGTTCACAGAAAAGCTCAAATCAGATATAGGTAATTTTTAGCAGTTGAGGTAAATTATCACACTTATAACGTAATAAAAAATCATATTGACAAAGGCCTGATTTATGTTGATTATATTTTATAAAGATAAAAAACTTGTTTCCAGGGACATGAGAGAAAAACCCAAACTCAATACAATATCTAAAATGACTGGTGTTAATTATTTCAGGAATACAGCATGAGTCTATATTTCCGACAATCTTGGCGCGATCCTAGATTACAGCAGGATATTATCCCACATCCCATACAAACTAACTATAGACGTCTCGATTCCTTCTGGGTACCAGACCTCTTCTTTCCTGATGCCAAAACTGAACATCAACATGACATAACTATACCTAACATGTATATTAGAATTGATCCTGATGGAACACTCATTTATAGTCAGCGGTAAGAGATAAAATTGGATTGAATGTCCTACTGTTCTGCCCCGACTGGGGACATTTGACCCGGACAGCGGGCTATGGCCTACTCTTATATAGAGGTCCAACGACCAGGGTTTCTAAGGGTAACCCAATATTTTCCATAATGTCCAATATTGGTCTAATGCGGACGTGATTATGGTTGAGTAATAACCAAAATAATAATAAAACCGCATGCAATGGACCAGAGAATAAAGCCATATTTAAAATGATTGTGTTCACCATGAAGTATCTCGCACAATAATATTATAATGATTTTAGTAACAAAGGGGAGGGGGGCCGAATGGTAGCCGCGAGCTTGCTGTTTCATAAGCCCTGGTTGTACGTGGCAATGAGTAGGGTCGACTGTCCAACCTCGTGGGTCCACACAACGGTTAAGTATTTAGACTTTCCAATGTCTTCTTTGTAATTACAGATTATCGCTAACAATTGGATGCGTGATGGATCTGAGAAAATTTCCTTTGGATAAACAAGTATGTCAGTTTAAAATGGAAAGTTGTAAGTATGTAATATAGATTATACCGTTTATAACATTGTGATAAACTTCAAATAATTTGAAATAGTTCCACATGTTAAACTCTGGCAATATCTTTGATTTCCCCGAGAAGTGCAAACGCCGAAAAATAGGGTAAATGTCAATGGCGAACGCCAAAAACTAGAGAAAAGATACTTGATTATCGGAAACCCTTTATTTCCAGTGTATTCTTTTAATCAGCAGTACAACTATCGGAATTTCACAATTTTGTTGTCATTTGTTTAATAACAGAAACACCCCTGTATTTATCAAAATCGTAAGAAATACATGTACGATATCAACGATATTATATAGGATAAACTTTTTCTCTAGACGTGCCTTATATTTTATTTATTTATCATTTAATGTTTCTCGATCAAAAATTACATTTGCAGGTATTTAATCTCTAAGATTGTCTGCTATTTCATGCTTTAAAATAGTACACAGACAGATAAGCGAATATTTAATGAACCACGTGAATAAAAGACATGTCTTTACAATAATTTTCTGCTTCTTCCGGACTGACGAAGAACCCTTGACATTTGGAATTTGAATTAAGAGTAGACCGTAGTGCCACTGTCTGGGCAAAATTTCCCTTAAGGAACACCGATGGCGTATGGCCGTCTTTATTAGACCCCTACGCAAGGGAATTATAGAAATAAAATTAAACCATATGTTAGTCCAGAAATGGCCTAGTTTGTGTCGAGTTTCCCTCTCTCACTTAACAGTTGTATTTTCTTCTTCAGATGGATATGTGACAGAAGATATGTTACTCGTTTGGTCATCGAAGCGAAAATTTAGTAATCTTCTGCCGTCTGCAAACATTCCCGATTTCAAAATAACGTCTATTTCTGCTCATGATTGTACAACTAAACTTCAGATGGGTAATGTACAATAATCTATTTTTTCTCTACCTTAAAGATGCATTATGTAAGAGTTTGATAAATAGAGGGTCGATGTTGCTATAATAGTTCACAAATAGATTATGGAAAATGAATACATTGAAAACTTTCATTCAAATTACTTTATCATCGTAGCAACGGTATTTGGCAATCGAGACTTAGGAATAGCGTAGTCTCGATTCTCATTGCTACCGTTGTTTCGAAAATAAAAAAGTATCTTGATTATCCATTTTTAAATAAAATTCTTTAAATGTCGACCGTGTTTTAATCCATTTAATCTCAGCCATCCGGTGATCTGCGTGTTGATTATATATAACACTTGACACTAAAATAAACACCTGCAATAGATAGAATTAACTCTTGCATAATGTATCTAGTATCTGTACAGGCCACATATAGTTCAGTTTCACATCAAATAGTTTAAATGAGAAATATGTTGTGTTAGGATTGCTAACATTAAGGGAGCCAGTTCAGAAATGTTAAAAGTGAATGAAGTTAATGAAGTTAATGAAGTTACATTGTTTGAATTGCTATTCTAAAACATTTATATTTGATATACGTAAGTATCGAAAGCTCTGTGATAATTTTATGGAAGAGTGCTGGCACGTTGAATCGATGTATCACGATTCACCGTCTCATGATTTACGTTTTGAAACGCGAGACGCGGAATCAATTTTTTACGATTCTTTTTAATGTTTTTTTGTCGCTTCAGTAAATAATTTGTTACTCTTTATTATACGAGCGTATAGAGGTCAATAGCATGATAGGTATCGCAATATAAAGTTGGTAATATGTCAACATATTGTGATTGTTCTCATAATTCTATCTCTGAAAAAGACAATATTTGTCGAGTTAATTAAATAATTCGCTATGTTGTATACCGTCGTTGGGCTTTAAATGCTCACGTAGACATAGCGCATGGCGATATTTTGTGAACATATCGATATATACTATTGCTAAATGGAATATGTTGACAGAGTTTCAGAATAGCAATACCTTAACGCAAACGTATGGAAGCGTGAACGATATCGCGCCCCTAGCCCCTATACGCTTCCATACAAACGTTTACAATGAAATGGGGATATCTAACATCGCGCGTTGACTCAATTAACTTGGCAAAAATTGTCTTTTCAGACAGAAGATCATCAGAACAATCACAATATGTAGACATACATATTACCAACTTTATTGCGGTATATATCGCGTTATTGACCTCTATACCCTTCCATATATTATCCATGGGTACACAGACACTCATATCCACATCAATATCGTGACATAAAACAGTTTAATTTCTGCAATATCAGCAGGACTAATTATATCAATTATTCATTTATCTTGTTCTTTTCTTGGTGAATATTGACCTTATTAAGAATCGCAACACGTATCGTGTTGCAACACCTGAATCGCAGTACATTTCATGTCGCCACTGCACACTAAATATGGTCTGATTACCATTGTAATACACTAATGACTATTTGTTAAATTCTTCCCAATTTCAAGTTTTGCTTTTCTGAATTGCCACTATTGTTATAAGTTTGCTTATTTTTTTCACTTGTAAATTAAGTAAAACCTTGGTTACTGCATGCCTGGAACGAGATATAGAGCAGTGTCCTCGTATCGCCTCCCACCTCACGTATCCACTTGAGCTAATAATATATTTATTGCTTACAATGTCCATGTTCTTCTGGGGTTTTGTTCTTTTTTTCGCTTATCTATCATGCGGGTTTCTAGTTGACTGTTATGTTTGGTGTTGGTGTTGTGTTGTGTTGTGTGTGTGTGTGTGTGTGTGTGTGAAGGGAGATAGGGCTAACACGTGCACGTTGAACCAGAAGGTCTGTAAATGAGTCAATTGACGTATTTTTGATTCTCCGCTTGTACGCGGCAAAGGGTGTGGTCCAACCTCTTGTTTTTCTCAGGATTTCCACCCACTGCTAAAGACCCGTACGGGCAAGCGAATTATTGAGATCAAATTTAACCCTCCTGGACCTACTTTGGAAATAATTGGTACTAAATATCAAGTTCGATCCATTGCTACGAACAGAACGCAGAGATTTGCCCCAGTTGTCTCCCTTTTTATGTAAATTGTCATAATTACTTTCTGCTCATTTCAGGCAACTTTCCCTGTTTGTATGCTGCCCTTGAGATGAAGCGACAGATTGGTTTCTACCTTACCCAAACATATATCCCGACCGTACTGATTGTCGTCTTGTCATGGGTTTCCTTCTGGATTGATCTCCATGCCATCCCGGCTAGAATCTCTGTGGGTCTTCTAACAGTTCTCACCATAACTACACAAAGTTCCGGAGTGCGTTCAGAACTACCCAGAGTTCCATACACCAAATCTATTGATGTCTGGATGTCCGCGTGTTTAGTATTTGTCTTTGCTGCGTATGTGGAGTACGCCTTTGTTACCGTTTTATCCAGACGTTACAAGAAGTTTTCCAACAGTAACGGTAAAAGTGCTAGTAACAGTAGTTCGACGAGTACTTCAAGTCGAGAGTCTTTGGTGAGTATCTAAAATAAATTCGACCAAATCCGTAATAAAGTTAATTACATGAAGATAAGTAATAACTTTCAACTAGAAAGTAAATGTAACAAATTTCATATTCAAAATGGCGGTATTAGTGACGTCTCATTACCTAGAAACCAAGAACAGACCTTAGATCAAATCAAAATGAGACTATTCCCATAGAATATTAAATTGTATATGTTGCATCGTTATAAGGCAAATTATGTTGGATTCATACAAGGCAGACATGTCTAAAAATTTGAATGTCATCTAGTTTAAACATTACAGATACATCCATATAATCCAATATAAAATTACTTTCTACCGCCTGCCAAAGTTGTTTTACGTTCAAAACTTCATTGATTCGGGCCAAACTAAAGCATGGGTTAAGTTGATATGGTGTGTTATTTCATGTACGGTTAATCTTTTGTTTCGATATATTAAGAGTAGGCCAGTTTGTTTTTTGACTTGCAATGTAGATAGTAGAACACACAGTCAGCTATATATCAACATTGCCTGTGTCCGTGGACTATTTTAACTACTTACCTATACCCACTTCACATCAATTCAACATATTCGGCGTAATCAAATCGACATATTTATTTCCTACCTAAAACAAAGCGGCCTATAGTCATTTTAAATTTGATGATTTACCTAATTTGATATTATTGTCGATGACTAAATTGGGTTTAACCAGTGGCACGATGACCGCTGATTTTGCAAACGAGGAACATCAAGTAAGGTCCTTTTATGGGCGTTGGGGTGCACAAAAACACAATATTAATATTTGTTAACGGGGATGGGTGGGGTGGGTGGGCTGTGTGGTGCATGTTAGAGTCGACTTGGCACAGATGGGGCACACATTCTTGCGCCATCTTTAATTGACTTTACCGTCTTCATAAACCAAGTTGGAGAAAAACAGTAGGAGGTTACACCCCCACCCCCGCCACATTTCGTCTTTTCCTTATTTAAATCATTTTGAATCTTAATATACGATTAGATTTTTTTACAATGTTTATTTTTAATGTGTCTGCTCTCTCTTTAAGAATACGTCATCACTTTACCATATTTACGAAGAACAAGTAACAGGAATCATGCATAAAGACAGAGAAGATAAACCCAGGTTGTCGAGAACCATGTCAAGGGCTTCTTTATTTACGGGACGAGATGTGGGTCATCTTGTGGACAAGATATCTAGATATTTTTTTCCAGTGGCTTTTGTTGTGTTTAATCTGTGCTATTGGCTGTACTATGTTGAACTTTAGGAGATGTAAAACATCGAAATCAAAGCTATACATCGAATCGATTGATCGCATTATTTATAATCTGCTACAGTGTCCATGAGTTACGTCCCTTGTCATCTGTGTTATGCGTTTGTGTGATTATTGGTTGCTATCAGCCATGTTTGTCTGTCCACAGATAGTTGTGCCAACTCTACTTTAAGTTCATGGACAACTTTGAAGAATCGCAGTTATACGGGTAACAAAGAACACTGTTTAAGGGTGTCGCGAATGGGAAATACCAAAATAATTGGACAAAATACATATTCCTGGAGCAATGGCCAATGGAAATCCCTATTTAGCCATTGCTGAACTTGAGCGAAAATTTGTTTTTTTTATCGCCCAATCAGATCTCTCCTGAGTAACACTGTTGGAAGCTGATTTCTATCATGTTTGCAGAACACAATACGTAATCTGGCATTGTTTGGGGGCCTTTCTGACAGTTGATTAAATGTATTAAAAGATTGGTACAACTATTGTTCGTCTGGGCTAATGAAGACAGGTATAACACATATATTGTGCAAGGGCATTTTGCCCGGACAGCGGAACTACGGCCTACTCATACTTCTCAGTTGATTAAATGTATTGAAAGGATGGTCAAAATATTGTTCGCCTGCTGCGTTGTCTAAAAGACACGGAGACCCTTAAGTGCAAGATTCAACTCATATATTTTATTCATGCACGATTTATTTTGTTTAAACGAAATGTTGATTCTGTCGTTAAAACGAAATAATAAATTATGGAAACGAAATAATTAATCCGCTAAGGTCGGAACTTTCCAGAAACATTAGAGACCATGCTTAACGTATCTTGTAGTCCAATGTGGTCGTAAATTTTTACTTCCATCTGGATAAAGATTGTAATACACAATTTAATGTCACAATGTATGCTATTCGCTCGTATTTCTGTATATTTTTTTATTGGACATTGAACACGCTACACATATGAGTTGATATTTTCTATATGTAATAAAACGGATTTATATAGTGTTGGTGTGTTTTCCAAACCGTAAACTAACATGTCGTATGTCCTAACTAATAAGAGAGAGGAATGGGGTTTAACGACACAAACTAGGTCATTTCAGGGCTAACATATAGTTCAACAATTCGTAGGGTCTTTAGCAGTGGGAGGAAACCGGAGGACGCGTAGGAAACCCAAGAGGACGGGCATGCGACCCGTCACCACTCTCGTGTCACGTAAACCCGGGGAATCGAAAAAATACCAGTTGACCCAATGACACAACTTACGATACAGTGTGCACGCTAACCATTTTGTCATCCGACCCCCATTCACTAGTGTGTTGATCGCTCACCCTTAAAAGTTGTTTAAAGGATAAAATAAATGATCCAACTTGTTGTAAGTTTTCATCATCAAAGACAAATGGGTATCCAAGAGAAACTGAAGTTAAGGTAACAGTAACCTTAGTTGCGCAGTTTCATTTGGTATCTTTGAAATTATAATATGATCAATATCGTTTCAGTTTTTAATATTATCAAATCTATGAACACAATTATTATTCATCTCTTATCTACCAATATGAAAATTCCGGTCTTCAGCAAACACATTTGGAACGAGGATATGGAGTTCTATTATATCTATTATATGGCCATAATGCTCTTCCCCGACTGGAACGATACCCCATGCATTGTGCTAGGAGGGAAATTTTGCCCGGACTACTCTTACTTCGAATTACAACTATCAAGGGTTCTTTTACCGGTACGCCAATCTGTACAAGGGACACCGGGTTTTTCCGTCACATCCCAACTACACGTACTGATAAGGAGGGACAACACCGGATAACCACGATAAACTTTCTCCCGTGTCCTATGATGGTCTCTTTTGTGAGGACTGTTGCACTACGACATACTCTTACTTCAAATTCCAAGTATTCCAACTGTCAACGGTTATTTTTGCGTGCTTGCCAATGTATACACGGGACCTCGTTTTTTTCTCGTCAAATCGGAACGACCATAGGCTGTTCTTTACCCTGCCGCTATCCTACACCATCAACCTTTCAAATGTGAATGAGTAACACACGGATCTTAATGCAGCATTTTCAGAGTCTTAAGGAACCGTGCACTCACTTAGTTGGAAAGGAATGTCCATAGGATTTTTTTTTATTCGTCATTGGATCATCTCCATCTACACAAATATTGATCAAAGAGCTTCATCACCATCAAAACAATTTAATTCACCCCATCAAAATTTAAAACACATATTCGGCTCTTCTTTTGAATTGCAATTTAATTGCTTATTCGTTGATGCATTTGTCCTTACAGTACTGGTGTAATTCGCTCTATTGATTTTCAAAGTTAATATGCACGGGCAAGACAGCAAATTGCTCACTTCTATGCTTTTAATAATTTAGAAACGTCTATTGCCATTTGTTTGGTTTGTACCATTAAAATATCGCTGGAAAGGGAAAAGAAAAAGAAAATCACAGACCCCCCCCCCCCCCCCGCCGTAGGCGAATGCTTGAACCTGGTATTTTTATACACTCAAACCATTCCTCACGAATAATGTTAAATCAAAAACCATTCCGCACGTGCCGGCAAACCCCAACATAAAATCATTCCTCACAGGTAATGGTTCATCCATAACCATTTCTTACAAATTATCTCCACAAAATATGGTATTTAAAAAAACTTCCTTACGCCAATATACACATATACCATCTCCCATTTTATCCAATAAATTATCATTAAACGCTTATCTGTTCATTTCCCATTTTATCTAAGAACTTTTTTTTTTCAATTATTTTTTTAAAGAAACATATTTCTGCAGCACATGCCATATAACAACTGCTCCCCTTAAAACGGGTCGGTACAAATAGAAAATGCAGGGCTGAGCAACCCACGTTAGTAAAATTAACAATAAACAAGGATTGTTTTAAAAAAGAAAACCCCTCTACTCTATCACTACCTGACAAAATGAAATTCCTCCACCGACACCGGTTGATTGCCTCGAACCCCATATATGTATCCACCTCACCTATTTAACTCATAGACATCCCACTGGTCCCCCATGTACCCTTATTTTACCACTTGCCACCACCCAGAGAAACTAGTAAACAATCAAATACATGTCGCCTGTTGCACACCCAAATTAAAACTCTCATTACCAATACCCACGTCTCCGATTGTGTCTAACGCCCCAAAATGATACCAACTATTCACTCGCATAGCCCAAACCAAGACATACTTAAACAGCTTTCCTCCTCTTCTTAGCCGGTTCTACCAGTCGATCATTTTCTTTCTCGTGTTAATTCTTAGGCGGTTCTACTATAAGCTCATTTTTTTCTGGTTTTCATTCTCCCCTTTCAACTCCGTCGCCATATCGTTTGACACCAAAATAGCCGCTACAGAAATGTTAATCATATTTTCTCTCGTCGGTCCCACAGCCAAAAGGTCGCACATCTCTTTATGTCGATCTGGATCTGCTGGAAAAAGTTATTTATCTCTTGGCAATTCTTTTCGCGGGGGCGGGGTACCGTTTTCCTTGTATTTCATTATTACATCTATTAATTTTATTGTAACATCGTTCATGCAACATGGCCGCTCCCCCATCCCGGTTGTTGACATCGCTCGTCTCTAAGGCAGTGCACGGACGGACTGCGTCTTAACGAGTCGGTGTCTTCGAACCAAGTAAAGACTAGAGGTACGGTAACTCTCCGGGATCAAGGGTGGATAAATCGATGATCAGTGCGAGACATGGTATTCGCGATCATCAATGATCTCAGGCTGGTGGGTGAATCTCCAATCTGAAATATGCAGGGTATTACGTGAAGGGCCTTGATTAAATGTACGGATTTTGCAGGGTATTACGTGAAGGGCCTTGATTAAATGTAAGGATTTAAAGCGATATGAATCCCTCGGAGTTATAAAACCTGAAAAATGAAAGTTTGGTCATCTCCGTATGGGTCATCCCGAGCGAAATTCTTTTTTAAAAACTTGGATAGGTTTATACTAAAACCAAACAGCAATGACGAAATATAAAATTATTGATATAAAGGTCTAGCTTGATTTATTAAGGGTAGTTGACATCCTTATACGCTACCGATAAAATCCCTCACACTTTCAAGGTATATTGTTAATGCTCATCTTTGAAAGTGCATCCACTAGCATGTCTAGGAACTCGATCAATAATACACTTCACAATTTGTTACTCTCTCTATAGTGAAAACTTTGGGTAAAGTTGGAGCCGGGCAAGTGAGCCAGAATTAAACATTTAGGTAAGTGCGTAAAATTGATGGTGGTTTGTAGGAATTTGAATGGTCACCTAGAAATCTGTCTAGAGCAAATAATTGAGTTAGTCATCCGTTTCAATGATCCGTTGTGATCCGATGAATTTCGTGGTCCCAGGCCGGGCCCAAGGGCCTCCACCCTTCCAGTCGTAAAACCACCCAGAGGTATGTATTTTTTTTTGTATTTTTTTAAAAGGCAAAGTGGTTAAGATGAAAATTAACACTCAACAAAAATGACATTTATTTGTGTTTATATTTTAAGCGTGTCTTTTACCTATTCCAGGCGTTTTGAAAAGCCCATACGTAAAATATAAAAAATAAAACGTTCATACGCGGGCAAATAAAGCAAATATGTTTTCACCTCGCCCACTCTGTATCTCTATAAATACAGTTCTGTAGTTTCCGTCACTATGTTCTTTTTGTATTCCATATTATGGTAGCTCACAAAGACTGCAGAACATGCGGAAGTCAGTTCCGCTGTTTTCAATGTTATATTTCTGTATTAAAATATTTATACAAATGCAAATCAAATAAGGTGACCTTATCTATGGCTTTTATGTTAGTCTAGGAACTAGCTCAAATTCAATTAGCATTTCGAATATAAAAGATTTGATACCTGAAATAAGTAGATATGCGATCGAAACCCAACACAATAAAAAAATAATAAAAAATAATAAACGCAACTCTTACGAAGGCAGTAGGGGGGCACCACCAGGGGGCGCAGTTCACATTACCGCTCAAATTAGTTTAATAACACACATCGAATCACTCGGCAAACCTCGGCAGATTCCGTAACCTCCGGAACCATCATCTAACCTCGGCTGTATGACGAATTCCGCCATATTGGCACTACTTTAAAGGTCCCGGATGAAACATGGCTGCGCCCATACCGAACACAAATTGGCGACCCATTCGGCTAGCGACCTATTCGACCGATCCAGCTGTAAGATAATGACGAAATGACACTTCTATTCCGAGCTAAAGGAATGGATAAAAAATAATATATTCTACTTTCATTTAATAGACATAACGTTGGATTTTATTGGTTGATAAATAGATGAGTTAAGGCGACTGTTGTCTTTATTCTTAATAGGTTTCCAACGAACAGGTTGCAGCTCGATCGGTCGAATAGGTCGCTAGCCGAATAGGTTCCCAATTTGTGTAATAGCGTCAAGTTTTCCGGTTAAAGTAAACCGGTAGCCGCATCGCAAATGTATGGGCGTAGGAACATATCACTTACTGTCATACATCCGAGACTAGATGTAGTTTACGGAATCTGTCGAGATTTGCCGAGTGACATCGAATACATCTACGAAACCGGTGTCAAAATGTTACATAGGATTAACCAGGTTGTGCTTGTACCATGCGAACGAGAACGTGGAGAAGCCTGTTTCTCAATAACCAGACTCCGCTTTTTGCGTCCATGACAAGGGGAAACTAGGCTGTGAAACTTGTTCGGCCACCACCGATGGGGTCATTTTGCTAACATTACTAACTCGTCCTTATCATACTGTACTAATTATATAAGTCCAGATAAGCACATAAGTAAATACATAAGAAATAATTTTTATCAATATTTTTATTGCATGAGAGTACTACGTTCCTTATTACAACATAGTTCAATTAGACAACTGTCGTAGGGAATAAATTTATTTGTAAATCATATGTAAATTTCTGATTTCAAACGAGACTGCAATCTCGACCAAAGAGATGCCGTTTGGGGTATTTGGTCGTTTTGGCAAAACGAACCCACCGGAACCGCATCGGGTTAAGTTAGTATGCGCAATACTCATTCTATTAAAATGTGCAGATAAAAATATGCTTTGAATTTTGAGAGATGTGTTCGTGTGCGAGAACTCCCTCCCCCACGTGGACCCACCCCGGTGATACATTCTGACATTGATGTTTTACTACATAAAGCACCGTGGTGCCTTATTCTCATATCAGTCACATTATGTGTAAATAGAGAGCGGCAATATAATTGTGCAATCTAAAATGTTTTAAACTGGGAGACACTACAATTGCTCACAATAAAGAATCTTGGGGAATGAAGTATTTATTTCAATATCTGGTTTTATTTTCAACCTTCTTTCAAAGTGGTAAGTATAATTAGTATTAAATTTTTTAATTGAATTTCTTTCAATAATAATTACTTATAAAACAAATAATAAGTGTGTTTCTAAATATCTATATCAGACCCAGATAGTAATTATTTTTATACGCCTGTGTGGACGTATATTATTGTCGTCGCCACTGTCCGTCAACCACTTTTTGTGAACACTCTATGGGTCACAATTTTTATCCGATTTCTATGAAACTTGAAATAGGTTTATCACCTTAGCATCCCAGTTCCTTTCGATATTGGCATGTCTCTGACTGTAACTTCATGGATTATGGCCCCTGATTGTACGAAACATCACGATTTTAGCTTGTGAACGCTGTAGAGGTCACAATTTTTTTTTTTATCCGATTTTGATAAATGTTGTAATGCAAGTTCATTACTTAAAGATCTCGGAACCTTTCAGTATTCGCGCATATCGGATCGTTACTACCTGAATTATGGGCCTTGATTGAACAAAAAAATCACGTTTTTAGCTTGTGTAGAGGTCACAATTTTTATCCAATTTATAAAAACTAGTTAATATATCACCGTTACACACAAAGACTTTTGTTCCTTTTGATAATCGCGCATACTCGAACTTAACGTCCTGGATTATGGTCCCTGATTGTTCGAAAAATCGCATTTTTAGCTTGCGGATTCTGTAGAGGTCACAATTACATCACCATTCAACCATAACGAAGATTGAATTCGAATTTTGGGAAAATCGAAATGAAAATGCACGACAAAATGGCCGTTCTTTGTACGCAAATTGTGTAAAACGAAAGTTGTGGACCCTCTAGGGGTCACAATTTTTATCCGATACTGGTGAAACTTAAAACATATCTTTATAGCCCTAAGATCTCAGTCCCTTTTGATATTTGCACATTTCAGGCCATAACTTTCAGGATTATTGCCCCTGATTATACAAAAAATCGAGTTTGGTTTTAGCTTGTTCTGTATCCACCACTTGCAAAATGTAGGCGTATCCTACCTGACAGCCACTGGTTGAGTGGGGTTCTAATTGCTTTTGGTTGTCTTACATGATGGGGTTGTAATTGGTTTTGATTGTCCGGTTTGGTGTGATTGTAATTGTGTTTGGTTGTTCTACAAGGCGGACTTGTAATTGCATACATCAGCCATAAACACCCTTCAAGGAATCCTTTGGGTTGGTTTAATTTAGGAGGAAACCGGGGAAAATCTACGAGGTTAGTCAGACGACCCTACTCATTGTCACGCACAATCTTAGACTCGAAACCACACTTGACTCAATGGAAAATCTTATAATCTGTTTTAAATCACTCAACCCCCGCCCCATCGCGAGAGGGAGAGGGAGAAAATGGGGTTTAGCGTCCACTCGACACAAACTAGATCATTTCGGGACTAACATATTGCTTTTAATTTTATTACAACAATTCACTTTAATTTTATTTAATAATTCGCTTCCGCGTAGTACTCTTTAGCAGTGGGAGGAAACCGAAGTACCACGAGGTTGGACAGGCGACCCAACTCCTTGCCACGTACAACCGGGGATTCTAAACCACGTCAGTTGACTCAATAGTTTTCTCTCACCTTGACTTGAGGTATAGCTTGTAGTGTTAAAACCTATTTTTATGTATTTCAGACAGCACCCTTATAAAAGGAGATGGGGAGAAATCCGGCGAGTATGCCGAGAATTACTGTAAGGCTTCGGGTATGGATTTAATGATGATGTCTACTCAACAAGAATATGAAGATGCTATAGATTTCTTACAGATTAAAGGAATGTATGTAGACCTTATGTTACCCACTCCCACATCACCTGCTAACACTCGTATATTTTAGAAATTCACATAACATATGCTTTCGATTTCTGAAATCCATGTCCAGAGAGAGAGAGAGAGAGAGAGAGAGAGAGAGAGAGAGAGATGTTAACAAGGTTATTTTATATTAACGTTTTGCGCGAGTAGAGTGGCGTATGCAGTGAGCACTTATTTTGATACCGCCTGCTCCTAATTTGCGACCCATTTTCCCTCAAGATTGTCCACATTTACGCCCCTTACATTACTATCATCCGAACTGCTGATATAAAATCATTGTGTGTGCTCCCATTCGTACTCTTAATATAGATGTGTTTTTTTTATGACAGAGACAAGGCATTGGTTGGTTTAAAATGGAATGAGACTCTACAAAGTTATGAGTGGAATAATGGTAAACTATTTGCTGTTGTGAACTGGAAAAAAGACGAACCCCGTGTTCAGAATGGAGCTACTTGTGTTGTAATGGACAGATGTGGAAAATGGTATACAGCACTGTGTACAGAAGCAAACCACTATATCTGCAGTACGGGTTCTGTCACAGGTTAGGAACTGTATAAATATAAAATGACATAAACCGTAACTTGTTTTGAGGTGAAATTCACAAGAAAGAGAGACAGTTGTATCACAGTTCAATTTCACGTTACTGTAGCGTTTAAGCAGCTTGATCCGAGATTAGGGATGTTCTGATTATAGATTCTGTTTACGGCACTTGCTTACAATATACACTTGCACCTTGCACCAATAGTTTTCTTGAGCATAATATGGCCACCGATGGGCTATCCTATGCGACGTTTCTCTTTTTAATGAAATTCTAAAAATTAAAGGTATCCCTTTACTACTTATTATTATTGTTTACCAGATTGACCACATCTATAAGAGTGTTCCAGTTTCAGCAGTTTATTACAATCCGTCATAGGCGTACGGGCTCGATGTAAGGGGGGCAGAACCCGAAATGCCCGAAAAAATTTCGGGTTTACAAACAGCGGCGCCGGTCCTCGAGAGACGAAGAATCGAAGCTTACCGTGTATGCCCCCCTCCCCGCCCCAGAAGAACGTTCTGGGATATTTGATGGTTGCAAACACGTTTTCCTGCTATTTAAGCCCGTGAATAAAGAAACTTGACGCTTACGCTGGCCCCCGGATCCACTCAAAAATCGAATTAGCCTCCCCCCCCCCCCAATATTTCGCCAAAAATATTGATTTTATTTAGGAGTGTTCTTAGCCAGCAACATCCTCAGCCCCTCCAAAACATTCCGTAGCCCCCCCCCCAACCCCACCCCCAATACGTAGCCCCCCCCAACCCCACCCCCAATACGTAGCCCCCCCCACCAATTTTATGAGCTAGCTACGGGCACGACTTGATTTGATAACTTTGTTTGTTTGCAATGTCTCTTTTCTGTCTTTTACGCAGGTTATTGTTTGTTTGCAATGTCTCTTTTCTGTCTTGTACGCAGGTTATTGTAGAATTTTGTTTTTTTTGTGGAGTGTGGTCCTCCTGCACTTGCTATTAAAGTGGTCTAGTGGCTGACTCGAATTCTAATCAATAGTTTACATTCCACGAAGACGGACCGTTGGGATAAATTTTGAAAATTTAACTGTCGCAAACGCGTTTTCCTGCTATTTCGAGGTTGTGAATACAGTAACTTGAATGTGGTCGAATATAGCGTACCTCATGGCTGACCCGAATTTCAACAACCAATCCCGGAGACAATTTTGAAAATTTAACCACCGCAACTCCAAAAGTATCCAATTGTTTTGTACCCGAAATCCCACACTGAATTCCAACTATCCAATCAGACTGTTGCATCTGCATTCGCAAATAATAATCGATGCCCGAAAAAATGTCGCACAAAGTAGAGTGGCTCCAGACAAAATGTTTTAATCAATAGTCAACTCAGTACAAATTCGTGGTATTCAATTAAAAGAAAAGTAAAATTAGTGTTTTATTAGGGCTCGATCACAGTTAGGGAAGCAAAACTAGAAATGACCTAGAAAATTCCCGGTTTACAGACAGCCGCGGCGTTTTTCAATGTTTGTTTTTGTGTTCATTGTTTTACCAGATCCAACTCCTAGTGAAAGTGCTGATACTGTGGATTTTTATACAGCTTATCAACGTTGTGTCCAGTTACAGCAAAGTTTACCAGTTATCATAACACAAACAGAACACGACTATTTTAACGGATTATCACGGTAGGTATTTTATTATAGAGCCATTTAATAGTAGGAACCACGACATTTGAAATATAAACATATATCTCAAGTTTCATCAACCCTGGTATTACATACTTTACACTATTTGCGTACAAGGAGCGACCATTTTTTCTGTCAGTTTCGGTCGGATTTTGACATTGATGTTAACGGTGGTATATTTAAACGGGTTTAAACATTGAATACATATATCTAGCAGGTCCGCAAGGTAAAATTGTGATTTTTGGAACAATCAGGGGCCATAATCCAGGAAGATACGTTGTTAGACAATGACATATGTCATAGAAGCGTCCTGCCATATTAAAATACGTGTAAGTGATTGTAACATAAACCTGTTGCTATCAACACCCAGCTGGAGATCTTGGTAGCATTCCTTATGTCATTGTGTAACTTTAACTTATTGTTGGCATGCCTTATCTAACTTTCTTTGTCTGATAAACTATACTGAATGTTAAACCTGATATGATGCATGATACATTAGACAGGTGTCTAATGAGCTCCTTCTCTTGAATACTTTTATAAACTCAGAACAGAAACGAATGGCCAGTGAGGCCCAGTTAGGTCCGGCCAGGACTGAGCAAAGGCCATGGGCGCCTTGGCACGAGACGAGACGAGGCGAGACGAGAGCTTCTGGAGTTAGCACACTCGTGCTAAGCCAAGCTAAGACATTCGACCCCCTCCATTTAAGTTAGTCCTACGGTCGTTTACATTACGATGTTTGTACCTAATATGTAAGAAGCAGAATAAAAGTATTATTAGAAATCATACCAGTGTTGTCATCAAAGAACCCGATTCCAAGAACGAAATACTGTCACAACGTTCGGATATACGCAATTATCAGACGGAATCAAGATCTCAGTGAGATAAACATAAATCTAAAGTTTCGTAAAAATTGGATAAAAATTTGAAAGATTAATCTAATGTTAAAGGCACAACCTTATGCAATTATGTAAATTTATATCAGTTATATTTAATCACTTAAGTAAATAAGCTTTAATTCACGATAATTAAATGTAAAAGATGTTTAAAAGATTGATTGTCATGTTCGACTGTATTTATATTATTTTGTATTATATATATATATATTAATGTATCTTCTGATAAAGATTTGGAATAAAGATTATATGAGATTCGTTTATTTCCTGCGCTTTTTTTATTCCAAAAAGTGGCATTTCTAATTTTTACAGCTTAATTAAAAAAAAGCGGGAAATAAACGAATATAAAAAAACCCAAATAAGGCTGCACTCGGTATATAATATTTAAACACCTCCCGCCCCCCACAATTTTTAACTATAAACAATTAATATAATATATACTTTTGCAGAAACAATGATGTCTGGTTAGGTATATACACGTGTGGAAATGTTTTTAAATGGTTGACTGGAGTTGAGCTTTCACCGGCTCTTTCGTTTAAGGACGGGGATTTACATCTGAATGAAGCACACTTTGAAGAACATAACGTAATCCATATTGAGAGAGCAGACTTTCCATTTGCTTGTCAGACAAGAAACTCAAACCATGGTAAGTTTAAAATACAGTACCGTCCATCGAAAATGAGCATTCCAATAACGTTTACATGTTTACGAGAATCTACTTTTGGCTTCCCGAAATCAGGCCCAATTAAGTATTGTTGCATTTAATTAAAGAGTTGTGAATGCTGTCGTGTACGAGACACAGAATTCGTGCTTTTTATACAGAACACGCACACGCTAATAATAACTAACGTTCTTCGACATTTAAACCCCTGGCTTTATCTATGTTATTGACAGATATTGGGTCCAATAAAAAGTAGTAGGCTTCAATTTAATCTACATGTATATTCTTTTTTACATTAAAATTTTCAGGAAGTGGCACCCACAAATTGAACAACTACTACAGCCGACTGAACAATATGGCGCCGGTTATGGACATCTATCTGAAGGAATTTACCTATGTAAAGAAGACAGAATGTGCCATGGAATGCAGCAAGAGTCAGGAGTGTTACCAATATACAAGAGACGATTCTGTTTGTAGATTATATGGTAATGTGTGTTTTACAGATGATACTTCTGGGGTTCCACTGTGGAAGAAAAAACAACAATAGTTTTCCAGATAAAACCATTATTTTAATAGGACTACTTTTGATGTGAATGTATAATTATAATCACCTTGGTCCGTTGTATTTTTGCACCCAGCCTATCCATAATTCCTTTCTTGACATTTGTTTTAACATTCGCAGGGATTTTCAATGGATCCCAAATAAAAGTTTACTCCTTGTGTCTCGCATGCGTATAAGGTCACATGTTAAGAGAATTTGAACTGATAAACGACACTAAATTTATGTGAAATCCATATTGATATTACCAATCGTAATTGAATTTGTGATAATCATGGTAGACACAGTACAATTTTACCCACCTTTCGAAGAAAACAGGGGACCACAATTAAAATGGGTCTGTTCGTTCGTTTGTCTGCCCGTCACACTTTTTGGAACACAGCTCTCTAGAACGTTCAATCTTAGTGTAGGTGTTTATTAAGTGAATGTTGTGACAGAGTTTTCGCTAAAACTAAACACGGCTAAGCAATTTCATTGGTCGATGCTTTAGGACAAGAGAACTTAAACAGATAAATGTGCAATTTATTTATATCTGTAATCTAATTATACTGGGATGGCGACGGGGGTGGGGTGGGGGGCATCAGCCGCGCTGTTTGTCTGTTAATCAACAGAATGCAACGTACTTACCTTCCTCGTACTCAAATTTAGAATTATAAGATGATTTAAAAATATTTTAATATCATATTATTTCGTTATAAGTAAGAAATAAATATATCATGTTCGTTTCATTTTTACAGTGTTTATTTCTTGTCCGTGTTTTCTATTTTATTCTAAAAGCCCGAAATAGGATAAACACATAGTGCCACTTTCCATGGTGACTTTTTGATGTCTCAACTCCGTTTGGCCAATTACCTTTCAATGGACTATGCATTTGATAGTGCTTCATGTTTAATGTACAATACAACTTTATCTTATCTCCAAATCAACAAGATATACGATCAGACGGCAATTGTGGATTAGGTAATATTCATATACTATAAGTTTGCGAGGTATTGTCAAAATTCAACACAGACCTCCCTTTACAGTTTAGTAAGCCTATCAGTATCTTATTGAATTAGCACGATAAAGAGTCTGTAACTGAGGGGATTATGTTAACTAGTTGCCGAAATTTATATTTTTAATTTCAAATATTATTTATAATATTGTGTGAAGAGTTAGATGATAAAAATTTGTATTTTTAATTTCCAATATTTTTCATAATATTGAGTAGATGTACCAATGATACATCAATACCTTCACAATAAAATGTATTGATCTAAGGTAAACTCGTGCAAGTGAAGTAACCAAGGAAAGTTCTCATTCAAGCTCATAGGAGCATATTTTGTAGATAAACAAACATGAAAAGGATTTCTTGTGTACCTCTATCCTACAAATAAAACTTTTAACATTCTCATTTTCTGCTTGACGTAACGAGTTTCAAACAACTTCTTTTATGACACTATCCTGTGTCTGATGTGGCTGTCGTCTAGGCCTTTCTTCGACTCCACGTTGTGATAAATAAGACATCAAACTCGTTTCTGTACTATGGGTATATCTTTATAGGTTACAATAATATATTCTACAACATCGACTCAACTATTGTTTTTTAGGTATTTAAAACGTTAACCAATATTGAAACCTATGATGTCTTTCTAGAACATCGACACAACTATTGTTCTTTAGGTATTTAAAACTTAAACAATATTGAAACCTATGATGTCTTGTCTTTGGTCTCCTCAGGACGGCTGCACGCGGCCTGTAAGCCAGGGCAGCTTATGGTATGAACTTCCTGTTGGACCTTTCGAATGATGTCTACACCCGGTCTGTAAGCCGGGGCAGCTCCCGGTATGAACTTCCCCTTGGATAGCTCGAATGTTGTCTGAGGTTAAATCAAACCAGCTCTCACATATAAAGAAAATACAATGCGTTAGCTCTTAGGGCGGGACAATTACCGTTTATGGGTAAGTGTTTCGTAAAGGCAGCGTTTTACGTCAACACTATTCTAGTTAATTGTACTAATCTATGCAAGTGAGGACTGGACGATAGTACCCTACGTCAACACTATTTTACGTTAACACTATGCTAACTAATTGTACTAATCTATGCACGTGAGGACTGGACCATAGTACCCTACTTTCCTGAAATGGATACTGACATAACTGTCTGGGAGTTAGTTTAAGATAGTAGTAGAATAATGCAAGCTATTTCATTACCCCAGTTTTCGTCATACATCATGTAGGTAAACAATTTATATATTAAATAGAAATCTCTCTTACACTTTCTTATCCGACAAATTTTTTCAGCCATGTAAATATATATATATATCTACTAATATTAATTGGTAGTGTATACAATACTTACCTCTAAAGCTAAATATAGATTTACTCATCAAACGTAAACTACCAAGAAACTTAAACCGCTTAGAATTTGGATAATGTAAATGGAATAGTTATTAAATAGGTCACCTAAACACAACCAGCCTATTTCAATTTCCTGACCACATATATCTTTTCAACATAATACCATTTCATTATTTGTGTGGTATTTTGGCAAAGGTCTCTCACAGGCTTGGTATATTATTGAAATATAGTGCGAATAAATGCATGTTTTAGTATGCTGCTTCTAGTTTGTGTATTCCAAGATTGCCAAACGTTATGATGTTGTCATAGATAGTCTGAAACCCAACGAAAACTTTCAATAAAGAATTATCATGGGAGTCAATGGGGGAATTAATGGCGGTCTGTATCCTATATATATTGTATAGAGTTATCTCGCTTTCAATGCGTTGAATCCGGCTATATCTAATCGGTCAACTCAAGATTTCGTCAAGGTATCTGAGATATACATAAGGTTAGGGCACGTGATTGTTGGCGAAATTGTATGTTAGGGGTAGGTCTAGGGTTAGACTTGGGAATGGGATTAGCGATAACTGTATTTACATCTCATGACATTTGAACAAATTTGATGTTGGCCTTCTGACATAGATCTAACGTTTCAATCCAATGGTTGAATTTGACAAAAGGCCATTGCTCACAATTAATTGTCCCATTGACTTTAATGTTATTTCATGCTTATGTCACAGGGTGTAGCTTATTCCGTCACAAGGCAGATACTTTAACACCTGGCAATAATTCTCCCCGGAGCATCTATGGGGATCGTCATGGATATCTCAAATCAGGAAAAGTTAAAGTAGATTGGGGTCAATTCTTTACTTCCGGTTCAATGTGAGACGTCTTCGTCTTTGACATGACGCCCATTTACCCATGTTATTCTTCGTCTCAAATATCCCCTTTTTCCATCAAAACAGGCTAAATATTCAAAACCTTAACAACAATTCTACATCTAAAAACTCTCCCAAAACGTCAAAAAGCGAGAAAAAGTGCTCCTCTGTTTAACGGACATACGGCAAATCTATGGACAAGACACAAGCTACACGGGTATTGAAAGCGATAAAAAACAAATAACAAATCAAGTGACGGGGTCCAAGGTTCTAGAGCGTTCATTGCGCTATACAGACTATATATCTTACTTAGGAAAACGAAACCTACAATAAAACACCCCCCCCCACCAAAAAAACCCACAAAAAAGACAATTATGTCGCATTAAACCATAGCTATGATGTCATCCTTTGTTCTTTTAATCCATTATAATGAGGAATGGGTTGTTGTATAAAACAAACAGTCCATTGTTCATGAAAACAATCCATTATTAATGAAAACAGTCCATTATTTCTAGACATTGTCCATTATTAATGAAAAAAATATTATTAATGATATATTTAGCAACTGAAAATAAATTAAAACACTTTATCCATGTATTACTAATTTCCCTTTCAACATTTACAAAAATTGATATTTCCGAAGATTGGATGTTTATTTCCCTAGAATCACTGGATACTTTTGAATTATTTTTTTTGGATTTTGTAGTTGACACAATTTTGGACACTTTTCAGCTAATAAAATGTTACACAGGTTCGATATTTCATTGCCACTTGACGTTTTATATGCACAAAGTCCAGTTTTTTCCACATTGAACTGTTCATGTACTCCTGCAGCAAACGAACGTGTAGCTGTGGTGCGTTTTATGGTCTGCTGTAATAAATGAATTCCAATAGGCTAGTCACCATACCATATACATTAATCTGGTAGCTTCTTGGGTCGCAGGAAAAAACCAGTCGGTCTGAAAATAGAAATAATCTGTTTTTTAACATGATTTTCTAAATCATCAACAGTCAGATTGAAAGAATGGGTTGTTTTGTTTCCGTTGCTTAACATGCAATTTAATCTGGTCAATTTATTTTATGAAGAGTTGATTTTATGACCTATTTAATCATAAGCCAAACAAAATGCTTATGAATTTAGAATAATTGTAATGTGTACATATTCATCAAATGATTCTAGACTGGATAATAAATAGAGAAATAAAAAAACATAGTGTAGTAGCCTACCTTAAACTCGTGAATGTTTTCCTAAACACGTATGGATTTTGCAGGCTTTGATACGCTCTAGGGACCTTTGTATTCTGCGTTGATTCAAGTCACCCCGATCGGTTTTTGACACATCTCCACAATATTGTATATTATATTTACTCCACTTTATATTCCACTTTAGAGTCGGGGTTTGTATCCACATCCGATATATCAGAATAAATATTTTACCCTATATGAAAATTTGGATGTTCAATCCTTGGATTTGCATTGTGCTCCATATCCAACATGTCACTCCATACATTATCGGTGCCATTATTCTTGTCATAACTAGGAATAATATTTGACTGGGTAATAAATATATCCTATCCACTGGAAGACATGACGGTCATGTGACCTGTTGGTTTAAGTAACTGTCCAATATTTTGGGGGTGTTACAAGACACTATTGTTTTAAGATGTCTATTATTTTAGACAAAGAGTGACTAGATAATTATGTGAAAAGTGACGTAACGGACCTAGATCAGCCGATTACTGAGACTGAAATAAGAGAAAATATTAAACGGTTACACTTAAATAAAGCATCAGCTGGTGACAACGTTAAAAACGAGATGCTAAAATATTTTGAAACAGAACTTATATATTACTTAAAATATTTAATAATATACTTGACTCGGGATGTTACCCGACCTCGTGGGCCGCAGGGAATATCGTACCCGTTTTCAAAAAGGGGACCCGAATAACCCCGATAATTTTCGAGGAATTACAATTGTATCTTATCTGGGTAAACTCTTTACCTCGATTTTAAATAACAGATTGTTACAATTTGATAAAAACAATAACGAAATAAGCACGTGCCAGTTTGGATTTCGTAAAAATCAGTCAACAGTGGATGCTATATTTATTTTACAGGCTCTTGTCAACAGAAGTTTAAAAAATAAAAGGAGATTGTATTGTTGTTTTATAGATTATAGAAAGGCATTCGACTATGTTAACAGATCTAACTTATGGTATAAATTAATTCATGAGGGTGTTAAAGGGAAGATGCTTACAATTATCAGATCAATATATGATAAAGTTAAATGTTGTGTGAAATATAATGGAGATCTATCCGAATATTTTGAAAGTACTAATGGATTATTTCAGGGCGAGGTCTTCTCTCCGCTTCTATTTTCATTTTTTATTAACGATTGGGAGTCTCAATTTATATCTGATAATTGCCCTTCAGTTAATATCCAAACACGTAATTTATTCCTTTTGATGTATGCAGATGATAAGGTCATATTCTCAGAAACGGTCGAAGGCCTTCAAAACCTTTTAAATTCCCTATACAATTATACTAAGACATGGAACATGATCGTTAACACTGAAAAGACAAAAATTATGATTTTTAGAAATGGGGGAAAGATCAAAACCAAGGAGTCGTGGAACTTTAATAACGTTGACGTAGACATTGTAGATAATTTTAACTACCTCGGACTCTTATTAAATTATAATGGTAAATTCAACTCCACACAACGGAAATTGGCAGACCAGGGAAGGAAAGCCCAATTCTCAGTTCAAAAAGTTTGTAATGATAATTATTTCAATATTATAACCAAGCTTTCTGTATTTGATACATACATAGGTACTATCTTATCGTACGGTTCGGAGATATGGGGATTTCACAAAGCTGGGGAGGTCGAAAAGATTCATACTAATTATCTCAAAAGAATTCTGTGGACACGTAACTCTACGAATACCTGTATGTTATATTTAGAATTGGGCAGGTACCCATTAGAAATTAGTCGTAAAATTAAAATATTTAAATATTGGATTCGTTTATGTAATACAGAAAACAATTTACTACGCCAATGTTTTAAAGATATGCTTATAAATAATGACCCGTGGGTAATAAACGTAAGAAATGAATTATTTAAATTAGGTCTTGGTTATATGTGGGAAAAATCATTTCATATGATTCGTAAATCTGATATTTTCATCATTAAAGGGAGACTACTCGACATATTTAAACAAGCGTGCTACGGGCAAATAAGACAAACAACTAAGGGAGTTATATATAAACAAATCATTGAGAGGGGTATCACATAGGCTAAGCCTGTTCCCCAATCCCATTCAGACATCCTGAATAAAATATTGTTTAAAAAAAACAAAACAAAAACAAAACAAAAATAACATAGAAAACTCACTCAATACTTTTAAAACTGTTCACTCGTTTTTCAATATCAACAGACGTTTCCAGGGACAACTATAACACACACACATTGTAATAATATTTGCACTTGTACATTGTGTGTTTCTTTATGTAAATATATGTATCTATATCTGACAGGGAGAAGGGTTTAATATATAGGCTGTGCCTGTTCCCCAATCAGTATTCAGATAGAAATCTGAATAAAAATATAGCTTATAAAAAATGCGAACGTAGTTGATGGTAGTCGTCTGCTGAATGACGTCTCTTGATCCCGACTGGCTTCCAGTTGACATCAAAAGTTAAAACTTCAAAACATCTACATTAATTCGGGTTATTATATTGGTAGAATTAGGCTTTATTCTAGCATGGTGGATCTTTCAATTTTATTGACATTAAATAAAACATGATCATCTATGATGACATTACGGTGGCTGATAAGGGACATGAAAAATAATATAATTTGATTGTTTTAATATTCACCCAAGTCAATTTTTACGGAAGCGCCTGTGATACTTTCTCGAGATCTCAATAAAAAGTTCTTCGAAATCCCCTAATAATTTTCTCGAGAATCACCCATCCTGTGTTAACGATCTCGAGAATTCGAGATAATGTTGTCGGGATCTTGCCCTCCCGTGTAAATTTTCTCGGGGTCTCGGGTATATTTATGCGTAACGTATTCTCAGCGCCCCACTACTCGCGTTCCGGACCCCCTGCCCCCTCACACACACACCCATACACAAACTTTCCCGAAAACCTTAATAGCACGATAGAGCCTACAGATTTATCGAATTTGTTTCAAATTTAGTGTAAAGCATTGGTGCCATGATTGGACACCCCCTGTCGCTTCTAGTGCACCTTGTCGTTCTGGAGCTGTTCCCCTTTCCCGAAAAACTTGTTAACGTAATAGAGGCTACAGGCTTTAACTGATTTTGTTTTTCAAATGAGTTGTGAAGCACTGGGGTCTTTCGATTTTATCAGTACTGTGCAAATTTATGTTCGAGATTTACCCTCTTTGTCCGTTATTCAACATTCTGTTCCTTAATATACCCCCCTCACACACACATACACACACACACACACACACACACACACACGCCCGCTCCCTTGAAGCTTTGTTCAGGTCACATTGGAGCCATTGATATTCAATGATTAGTGATCTTCCGTTCCGGAGTTATACTCTCCATTCTGTGAAAACATTGTTTTAACGGATTTCCGCTATTCAGTGTTCGGCGACAAGGATGACCCCTATTAATTTTCAGCAATATAAGGTTTTCTGAGGCATAGATGTTGCGTGGGCGTATCTCCACACTTTGCGTAGCTATCGTTTAAATTTCTTTTGAATCAGTAGTGCCATAAGCAGAGGAACCGTATTTATTTTCGGCGGAACAATGAACCTTATTGATTTGCAGCGCTTCCTGGCGTTTTGATATGGCGTTATTCCTATTTCCCGGTAAACCTTGTGGACGCGGTTAAACCCAGAGTTTTTCAAGATCTTTTTATTTAAAATCTGCTCCGAGGCATTTGTGCCACAAGACAATAAAATCTGTGTCTAGTAAAAACAAAATATGCTCTGAAAAGCATTCAAAGAATGACATTTTCAATTAAACGTCGCACTAACATTACATTAGAATAATTTAACAAGCATGTCTGTAATTCAATGCTTCACACATTAAAGCTAATGTGGTAGGGTTTTGAATTTCTTATTTGGTGTGAAGTATTGGGGCTATAAGACGATGAAACCTATTGATTGAAATCATATTTCAAATTTAGTGTAAATCATGGGTACCCTTAGTATTGTCCGTTTATTCATTCATTAGTTAGCAGTTTTCCTACGTAACAGTATTTTTTTGTATTGGGCCAATGGTTGTTTCACAACGTGGAGACACTACCATAAAAGGTTTCATATTAACTCGAGATCTCGAGAAAATTTAAATAGGATTTCGATATCTCGAGAACATTAACTCGAATTCTCGAGAAAATTTACACAGGATGTCAATATCTCGGGATAATTATCAGGGGATTTCGAGAACATTAAATTGAGATCTTGAGAAAATTACCAAGTGATCACGAGATCTCGAGAAAGTATCACTGGATCGCAGGATCTCGAGACCTTCTACAAAATTTTGCACGACCCCTCTACACTGTAAAAAATTTCCATTTTTATGTCACCGAATTCCGTAGTTTAACACCTTTTTTCTGTTAATCGATAGATTATTTTGAGAAATTGTGTTAATATTCAGTATTAAACAGGAAAATTTCCGTGAAATTTAGGGACAGAATATTTTATTCCCTTCTATAACGGACTTAATTCTGTTATTTTACGGAATAAACGGTGGAATGACGGGAAAGTTACGGGAAATTTAGGGATAAAATGTTTTATTCCATTATATAACGGACTATTTCTGTTTTCAAATGCAACGATAAGAAATCGCATACATATATAATCATTCCTAATAATTATCATTTTATAGTATTCATTTCAATTTATTAACCATAATATGACGGATCATATTGTGTAAAGTTTGGTATATTAATAGTCATGTATATCTAATTTTCATTATTTATAAGATCTATAAAGTGTATTCTCATTCATAATACGGTAATCGGATTGTAAGTATTTTAATAAATGTGTAAAAACAATTTACAACGCTAAGCGAGTGTAGGTTGTATTGTCAGGTAACCATTCACGCTGAAATCTGGATAATATAACCGATTGGCCTGTCTCTATGCATATTGATTAAACCGTAAACTTACATCTGAATGCCTCTAAACGGTCCTAAAACTGTCACTGGTTAATTCAATGAAATTTAGATCATTTTCGAGTCCAGGAAACAAAAATTACCAGTGTTTTTTTTCTGTATTTGAAAATGGAATTTATGTTAATTGAGGGAATTAAGCTTAACAACAAATGTTAAAATCGATCAGGCATAACCGAAATTACGACCAAATGAATTTCATATAACTTTCTACTGATTTCACACCGCCATTGGTCGAATGATTTCTTTGGTGTCTTTCTAATAAATCGTACTCTTTGTTTTCTTTGTGTTATCCTTAGATATGTCCTATTGGTTTTAGTAGCGTGTAGTGCCCCCTCCCCTCCCCCTATATTTACTATTTAGAGCATCTTCATTGGATGACTGACTGATAAGCACATCTTTTTCATACCGTTTTCAATAAATAATTTAAATACCACAATAATCTAAAGTCTAAAGGGTTTAGTCTAGAAAGTCATCTCCTCATCAAAGTCTAAAGGGCTTGGTCTAGAATGGCATCTATCTCCTCATTAAATTTTGAATGACTGAAGGTGGAGTAGACCACCCCCTGATCCGCCCCGAATTTGATTCATCTAGTATTACATCCATACATTGATTGAATATATTGAAGCGTATGATTGGTGTTTTAATAAAGCTATGGCAGTCCCTCAAAGCTTTGAAAGACTAAAGTGACGAAATTATGTAATGTCAAATCATTTCACCTGGCATAAGCTGCCTTTACTGGCCATGGAATATTTCTTCAAATATCTTGGTAAATAATGTATGCATTTGAATGGTTGATTTTATTTTTTACTATTTCACTATGTGGTAAGTACTCATGTGTATTTTAATAATGAATATTAACAATATTTATAGAAATTCCCTTCAGTAATATTAATCATAAAACTAATGATACGTCTGTATATATAGTTGTGGAAATAACTAGTTCAAACTTATGTCTCATAAAAATTGTACTTTATTTGTTTGTTCGTTCCTGTAGTTCCACGTCCATTCTACCAACGGTGATTGTAGACAAGTTACTCATTGTCGCTTTAGCATGATTTTATTACTATGTAACATCATCCAAAATACAACATGAAGTTTTCTCTCACCTTGACTTGAGGTATAGCTTGTAGTGTTAAAACCTATTTTTATGTATTTCAGACAGCACCCTTATAAAAGGAGATGGGGAGAAATCCGCCGTGTATGCCGAGAATTACTGTAAGGCTCGGGGTATGGATTTAATGATGCTGTCTACTCATCAAGAATATGAAGATGCTATAGATTTCTTACAGATTGAAGGAATGTATGTAGACCTATATCTAAGTTAATAGTCCAACAATCTCTCCTACAACTTCTCATATATTTTAGAAATTCACATTACATATTCCTTTGTTTTCTGAAATCCATGTCCAGGCTGCCTTAAAAATCATAAATGTACATCCTAATAAAATAATAATATGTACATTTATATCGTGCACAGTTCCATGCCAGTATGCCTGCTCAAGGCGCTACACAGGTTGGGTGCAATAATAGGCCGTAAATTAATGAGTTTTTAAATTTGTTTCGAATGTTTCTAAGCCGGATGACATTTTAATGTTCCATGGAACAGGCACAATATGAACAAGCGATCTATATCCAAATGATTTGAGTTTATATTTTCACAGGCGTTTTATAGCTGAGGCGCTGGAGGCGCCAGCCTCCTCACCAAAAAAATCAAAGGAGTTGAAAAAATAAAACGGGAGAAAAATGCTAAAACCGATGAGAAAAATGAAAATGTACCCTAGTTAGGAGGGCCCTAAAGGCAGACAGAAGGGCCCCACGTCTGAAAAAAGGGCCCTTCTGGCCAAGGGAAAGGGCCCGCGAGTCCAAGTCAATCGTTTTCTATACACTGTTACTGTAGATACACTGTAGAATCTACTACTGAATGAGAATGCAGTCATTGCATTGGCATGAAAATCATCGATCTAGGCCGCCCCCCTCCCTCGCGAAAGAGGGCCCTCAAAATAGCATAGCCTCTGCCATGATAAATCTTAAAACGCCCCTGTATATTTTGGGATCATAAGAAGATGTTCTTGATGAGAACGGAGTGGAAGTCTTGGAAACTATGGTAATAACATATCTGCTAGACAAGAAGGTCCAGATCCATGTAAACACTTGATCTACAATCAGTGTGAATCGGTTTCGGCAAAAAGAGAATCTCTTAAAATATATAAAATATCAACATGAATTAGACGAAAAGAAAAAGGGATCATCATCTTGTCCCAGTGATACAAGTTTCTTGAAAATTTTAGAAAAATCCGATAAAAACCGTGGCCTCATTTTCGCTGAAAAGAAGTATGGGTGATTAAAAAAAAATGCATAAGCATATATCTTAATTTCACCCTCTTAGAACAACTAGTACCACTCAATTCTCATTTATTACGGAAATCTACAGTTAATTATAGTTTCATTATCCACGTTAAAACTAGTACCCCTTTTAGCTTTAAATAAAACTAGATTAATGTTTCATCGCGTTCATCGTTGTAACGAATAATCGTCCAAGCGTCAACTAACGATCCAAAAGCATGAAATCTATAAGAACTTGATATGGCCATTAAGATTTTACAACGCTCCACCGCGGGTATTTACGACAAACACTCAGAAATACCCACGAAGTTTCTGATTGAGACGGAATACCTGAGATTGTTTACCCTACGGGTCTCTTCAACCGCGGCGACTAGTAGCATGCAATACATGTATCATCGGTGGGACATGGGCTTGGGGGTCGATTCATTAATAAAAAATAGTTTGAGCAGTGTACTACTTATAGTAGTCCTTAATTCTTACTTCTTCACTAAAATTAACATTTGTATCTTAAAATCAACATTTGTTTCACAAATCAGACATTTGTCATCATATCAAATTTGTAAAATGTATTTTGATATAAGATATTTATTTTTTTATTAGAAAATTTCATCAGAAAAATACAATAAAAAACAAATATCGAATAACAAATTTCAAATTACAAATCTCCAAATACAAATCTTGCAAAACATTTCTCTAAAAACATTTCTCCAAAACCTTTTCTTCAAAATCATTTCTCCAAAACCTTTTCTTCAAAAACATTTCTCCAAATACATTTCTTCAAAAACATTTCTCGAAATTCATCGAACCGTAACATTAGAAATCAAACTGGCATACAATAATGGGAATCGAGTATAAGCACATGTGCAATAAGAGCATTCACTCGGTGACCGCGTCGCTAGTGAAACGATCCCTTGACAGTTTGAATTCGACATAAGAGTAGGCCGTAGCGCCGTTGCCCCGGGAAAAATTTCCCTCGTAGCAAAATGTATGCCCGTCTTCATTAGCTCAGTTTAGGAGCAGAACAGTCGGATGTTAAACCCCATTTCATTTCATTTCTCTAGTGAAATCACGTGCGTAGAACGGCTAATCGGACCGGGCCTTCGATAACGAAAATAAATTGAAAGTAGTCTTTTTTCAGAAATTAGGCTTTGTCTGATAGCGACATATTTCTTTGTTCAAAGAGAGAGAGAGAGAGAGAGAAATGGGGTTTAACGTCCACTCAACACAAACTAGGTCATTTCGGGACTAACATGTGGTTTAATTTTATTTCAATAATTCACTTGCGCGTAGGGGTCTTTAGCAGTGGGAGGAAACCGGAGTGCCCAGAGGAAACCCACGAGGTTGAGAAGGCGCCCCTATCTCCATGCCACATACGCTCACACCAGGGCTCGAAACCACAGCCGCAAGCCAGAGGTGACCGGCCAGCTAGAGGTCGAAGCGCGGCACTCTAGTCCACTAGGCCATCCCAACCCCCCTTGTTCAAAGAGAGCGAGAAATGAAGTTTAACAACCACTCGACACAACTAAGTCATTTCGGGACTAACACATGGTCCATTTTATTTCAATAATTATGGGTCTTTAGCAGTGGGGGGAAACCTACCCCCGGAGAAAACCCACGAGATTTGACAGGCGTCCCTACTCCTCGACTCGTTCATCGAAACCGCGCCAGTTGACTCAATGACAGACCATAGACCATCCAAACCCCCTCCTTTGCTTAAACGAAAGAATGTTTACCTGTTCTAAATCATGTCTTCATGAATGTGCCTGGGAATAAGTTCATACAGATTTTCCGTCTTTATTTCCCCTTCTCAGTGATGCAGAACCAAGGGCCTAACAAGGACAGCTGTGTAGTCGTTCGGATGGTACGAAAAACCGAGGCCCCGTGTACACATTGGCATCCACGTAAAATATCCCTTGACAGTTGGAATTCCATATAAGAGTAGGCCGTAGTGTCCGGGCAAAACTTCCCTCATAGCACACTGTATTAAGTGAGGGGAGGTGGCGGGGATTTAAATCTTAAAAAACGATCTCGATATATGTTCATATACTACTGGATAGTGTCGTTTTTTGCTTGCTCCAAAATGTAAATTTATATTTACATAACTTGCAAAAAGAAAACCAATTGACTGACACTAATAAATGAGGGGTGGGGAGGGTATTTAACGTCAAAATACCAGCCATAACACTAAATACAAGATATCGGGTGGCACACCATTAAGAAGGTCCAAATACATTTAAACAAATTATTGTAACATATTTTCTGACAATATGCATATTTTCTGACAATATGCATATTTTCTGACATATACATAATTTAGAAGAGATAAAGTCCTCTTTCATTGACCCAACGACATATGTCTACTTTAAATTTATTTTATTTAATGCTAGATCATATTAACCAATTTATTTATATATAGAAACATAACAGACACGTGATTTCATTAAACTCACCGTCATTGTACGATTTTACTTGTATGCTTGCTCGATTCTTCTTTATTGTATGGTGACATATTTTATGCCAGGCTGATTTCTAATGTTCCGGTTACATAAATTTCGAGAAATGTTTTTGGAGAAATGTATTTGAAGAAATGTTTTTGAAGAAATGTTTTTGAAGAAATGTTTTTGGAGAAATATTTTTAGAGAAATGTTTTGCAAGATTTGTATTTGGAAATTTGTATTTGGAAATTGATGTTCGATATTTGTTTTTCGTTGTATTTTTCTGATGAAATGTAAATATAGACTAATTTTTTAATTTCTAAAAAAATTAAATATCTTATTAATTAAGATATGACAAATGTCTGATTTGTGAAGCAAATATTGATTTTAAGATACAAATAGTGTGCCCTTATGGAAAATGCAAATATGAGAAACTAAGCGTAGACGTTGGAGTTGGTTTAATTTTTTAAGGATCTCCAAAAATGCATTATTTAGTAACCACATGTAAGTATAATTAAATAAACTTAAATAACTATCCTCTGAACTACAGATACAAAATTATTATTTGTTTTCCAACTCGTAATATATGTGTGTTTATCTATGACAGAGACAAGGCACAAGTTGGTTTAAAATGGAATGAAACTCTACAAAGTTATCAGTGGAATAATGGTAAACTATTTGCTGTTGTGAACTGGAACAAAAACGAACCCCGTGTTCAGCATGGAGATACTTGTGCTGTAATGGACACACATGGTAAATGGTATACAGTACTGTGTACAGAAGCTAACCACTATATCTGCAGTACGGGTTCTGTCACAGGTTAGGAACCGTAGAAATATAAAATGACATAAACCGTAACTTGTTTTGATGTGAAATACTAGCGTCTAAACAGCTAGATCTGAGATTATGGATGTTTTGATTATAGGTTCTGTATACGGCACTTGTTTACAATATACGCTTGTGTCAAATGAAATCCTAAAAATAAAAGGTATGCCTTTAACACATTATTAGTGTTAAAGCCGATGTTAAGTAGATTATTTCCAGGTTGACCACACCCATAGAGTATTCCCATGTCAGCTGTTTAATATAATCCGACCCTCCCGTATTGATGTTTATTTTTGCTTTAATTTTTTTTACCAGATCCAACTCCTAGTGAAAGTGCTGATACTGTAGATTTTTATACAGCTAATCGACGTTGTGTCCAGTTACAGCAAAGTTTACCAGTTATCATAACACAAACAGAACAAGACTATTTTAATGGATTATCTAGGTGAGTTTCTTTTATTATAGAATCATGTTGTGGTATTCAATTGATCGTACAATATGATATTACCACCCATGTTTGTACACTGTGGTTGTTATGCTGTGCAAAAGGAGGAAGTCTATCAAAATGAAATCACAACGCGATTTGTTGTAAGCGTCGCTGCCTCATTCGACGAAACATTTGAACGCTTTATAGGTACAAAATTGTCGAAATTCATCATTGAAAACGCCCAATCATTTGACTTAAAGTGCTGTATTAATATGTTAATAGTCCCGTAATATAGCTAGACATATTTGAATATAAAAACCACAACCCCTAGCTTGTGTTCAGACATTCCCATCGTCGTCTTACTTAATTTTACTGTAGGCCTTTTCTACTCCGAAACGTCTAGTGCCAGAACCAATACCAGGATCTCTACATTCTAATCATTCAGTATTTGAAATAGCTTTATGTAACGTCCGCTGCCCCTTCAACTTTTAAAAACTTCTTATATAGTATGATATAGTACCAAAGTACTGATTGTGGTTTCATCTGGTTTATTATAACCAGCGTTTGCCAGGCAAGATACGGTCACATTTGCATGAGATGAATAGAGAACAAGCCAAAAATAAGAGCGATCTGTCGTACAATCAGGGGCCATAATCCAGAACGTTATGTTCTGAAATGCGCAAATATCAAACGGAAATGCGTTTCTTTGGGATATAAAGATATATTTTTTAATTTCATCGAAATTGGATAAAAAAATTGTGACCTCTTGAGGGTCCACAACCTTCTTCTTACATACTTTTACACAATCCAAGAAGTTACGATCTGATATGCGCAAATAGCAAAAAGACCCGGGATCTTTAGGATATAACCATATATTTTAATTAAATAGCTGTAGGTAAATGTTTAAAATATTTATTTTCATGTTCGACTGTATTTATATCACGTATTATATATATTCATGAATCTTCTGACGAAGATTTTGAATAAAGATTATGTTAGATTCGTTTATTTCCCGCGCTTTTTATTCCAAAAAGTAGTAGTTCTAATTTTTACAGCTGAATAAAGAGAGAGACGAACTTTGTATTTCAATAATTCGCTTGCGCATAGGGGTCTTTAGCAGTGGGAGGAAACCGGAATGCCCAGAGGAAACCCACGAGGTTGAGAGGGAAGTAAACGAATGTAAATGAAAACTAAATAGAGCTGCCCTCAGTACACAATATTTAAAAAAAACCACAATTTTTAACTATAAACGATTCATATAAACAAATAAATTGATATATATATACTTTTCCAGAGAAAATGATGTTTGGTTAGGTATATACAGGTGTGGAAATGTTTTTAAATGGTTGACTGGAGTTGAGCTTTCACCGGATCTTTCGTTTAAGGACGAGGATTTACATCTGGATGAAGCACACATTGAAGAAAATACCATAATTCATATAATGAGAAATGACGTTCCATTTGCTTGTCAGGCAAGAAACTCAAACGTAGGTAAGAATAAAACACAGTACCGTCCATCCAAAATGGGCATTCAAATAACTTTTACGTGTTTACGAGGATTTGCATTTGCCTCCCGAAAATCAGGTCCAATTAAGTTAGTTGTATTTAATTAAAGAGTTGTGAATGCTGTCGTGATACGAACGACGCGAGATATTCTTACTTTTTATACAGAACACATACAAGCTTTTAAAGCTAATGATAACTCGTGTTGTTTGGTATGTAAACCACCGGCATAGTGATTCTTCCGGTGTTTCGAGACTGGGCCTGGGCGACTTCTGCTCATTGACTGTGGCTTAAAAAACTATATTTATCTATATAGATATTGACAGATAGTGTGTGCGAATGAGGCAAGGTGTGTGAACGTGTCTTTTGCTATTTGAATCGTCTCAACATTCTCCATGTTCTTGAATATAAATGGAAGGTAAAGCAGTAGGCTACAATTTAATCTATATTCTCGTTTTACATTATAAGAATCAGGAACTGGCACCTTTATACTGAGCAACTACTACAGTCGTGTGAACAATATGGCACCGATTATGGACATCTATCTGAAGGAATTTACCTATTTAAAGAAGACAGAATGTGCTATGGAATGCAGCAAGAGTCATGAGTGTTACCAATATACAAGAGACGATTCTGTTTGTAGATTATATGGTAATGTGTGTTTTACAGATGATACTTCTGGGGTTCCGCTGTGGAAGAGAAAACAACAATAGTTTTCCAGATAAAACCATTATTTTAATAGGACTACTTTTGATGTGAATGTATAATTATAGTCACCTTGGTCCGTTGTATGTTTGGTTGGCCTTAGCCCACCCACAATAATTCCTTACAGATCAGAGTTCTTGATATTTGCTTTGTGTTTTGTACCTGTAAACGATCCTACGTTTGCGTGGTCCTATATTGATGTCCCGCCTGTTCGGTGCCACCGCACATACTTGCCTACTCTGGATAAATTAATTCTTGGCAGATTTGGATATTACTTTGGTGGAAGCGGACGTTAAATAAAGCTATTTTTCCAACATATTTGAATGGTGGGAATAGCCTAGCGGTCTCATATTCCAGAAGCAAAGGTCCGAAAAATCACTCTCTGCCCATTGCTGGATTGGCTTCTGATACTTGAGCTTTTGAGGGAGTGTCTGATTCTTCCCGTTCAATCAAATCTATCCCATGTGCAGGAACATGACAGCCCTCCGTTTACTATGGGGTCTTCCCTAAAACTTTGGGCAGTGATTAAAACGGTGAAAGTATTGTTCGTCTTCATAGTCATACAGTATTGTTTACATTGTATTCTTGTTGACCGCCTCGTTTGTCACACAATTCGTTTTCCTGCGATATTCTGCTATACATTGGTTAATTCGGCATAATAAAATCGTGAGCCATGACGTAACGTTATGTAAACATATTTGGTCCAATTTGGAACTTTGCTTCAAATTTAATGATTTTGTTACGCAGTAAGCCATTGGGTGTTAATGGGACTATTAACCAATAATAATTTAGAACAAGAGTTTTATCTATTTACAGCAGTGAGTAGTGGGATTAGCTCTAATCAAACGGAACACTGCGATGAGTATGAGCGGTCTAGAGTGTCGCCTGTCGACTTCTAGCTGACTGGTCAGTCCGGACTTGTGACAATTGAATTTGTGATAATGATAGTAGTTTAGATATTATTGTCACCCATCTATCTCCGTCCCAAGTCCGTCTGTCTGTCCGTCACACTCTTCGGAACACAATAACCCCTCCTTAGAAGGAGAGTTGGTGTATTCTAAAGTCTCGACAAATCAGATTGAAGTCTCTACTTTGCCTAAGCAGAAAATGCTCAGCATCAGATCCTGTTTTAACTATTGGTGTAATAACCTATCACTCAATTAGAATCGAAGTGCTTATTGCTTTGCTTACCTTGAACCGAAAATGCTCTTATAATCGAACTTAGCTACGCTATTGATATGATGAAACTATTCACCAAGTTTTATAACTCTCACTTAATTAGAACCAAAGTTATCGTGTCCCTAAGCACCAACCAATCAAATTGTTTATCTCTGCTTATCCTAAGCAGAAAAATATGCTCATCGTCGAAATCCATCAAGATATTCACCCAGTCAATGCAAACACGAAGTTTGAACTTTCTAATTCATTTCGAATGATAGATGTTGTGTTCCAAAGTCTCGACCAATCAAATAGCTTATCGCTCTGCTTACCCTGCAGAAAATGCTCATTATCCAACTTAGTGAAGGTATTGATGTAATAAAACTATGCACCAAATTTTATCCTCACGTAATTAGAACAAAAGTTATCCCAAAGCATCACCCAATGAAACTGAATATTTCTGCTTACCCTTATCTTCGACCTCCATCGAGGCATAGGCCTATTAAACGCTTACACCGAATGTGAACATTCTAGCTCAATTAGAAGGAAAGATATTGTGTTCCAAAACGTTTGACGGGCAGACATACAGAGATAGACAGACGAACCCATTTTAATAGTCCCTTGCTTTCTTCGAAAGGCGGCAAAAATAAGGTCGGTGGGAATGGGTTTCCAAATAGAACACTTATTCAAATATGGAAATGGCTCGCCCTAATAGCTATCTAAACTTTTCATAGGAATAGCCAGCGCGCTTTTAAGCTTCTTTAGCCAGCAGTCGTGGATTGGAGAGAGACATACCTTTAGTCGTCTCGGCTTAGAGGTCAGGGGAGATTATCATGTAGCTTTATCAAAAAGCGTGTGACTCTCGCCACCCTTAGGTCTTGTAAGGTTCGGGGAGACCAGCATGCAGTGTTCCTAGAGAGACGGTTGGGTGAAATAGCCATTTGGGAGTATCGTACAGCGATATGTAGCGTTTCGGCTGTTATAGTTGTAGTTTCCTGTATTTTGTATATAAGCGTGGACCTTGGGTTTTATCAAATTAAAAACGTACACCGCGTGGAAGTCTGATTGGATTCTTTGTGACTTGTGACAGGATAAGCGTCACCATAGTGTCACAGATCATACCCATTTTATTACAAATTCTGACCATTTCGCAAAACCTTGCAGTTATTGTCAAATTTCAATACAGAACTCTATTTAGAGTTGAGTCAGCCCATTTAAATTTCATAATCATCGAATTGGCGCCATTAGGGTGCTGCAAAGGGGCTATCTTCAGAAACTACTGATACAAAGCTAATATAAAACGTGTTATTTATCCAGTAACAACTACGATGCTCTTGGTACAACTGATATAAAATATGACAATTATCTAATAATTACTATTACACACTGGGTACAACTGATATAAAATATGACATTTATCCAGTAATAACTATGACGTCCCCGGAACAAATGATATAAAAATACGATATATTTATTCAGTAATGACGCTCTGGGTAAACTGATATGAAATCTGACATTTTCAGTAATACATATGACACATTGGGTACACTGATATAAAATGTGATATTTTTTTCATTAAATAACACCAATAATTCCGTGGGTACAACTGATATGAAAGATGATATTTATCCGTCAATAGCTACAATCCCGTGCTGAGTATGGACATAGTGGTACAAATTCATAATATAACCAGAAATTGAATATGTATATCTTTTTATTTACTTTATTAATAAAGATAAGTTTAATAGCACTAATAACATGTCATGTTAGCCAGAATAATGTTACATTCCAACCAAATCAAGACCAGACAAAATAACTTCATTTGTCGGTATTATAATTATTATATCACACATGTATTGTTTAGTTTTGTTATATCTTTCAAGTATAGACTATAGGCTGTGATTTAGCCACGAAAATCGTTTCATTTTGTCCCAGCAAATTCCAGGCGAAAATCTGACGCTTTGCTGCACAAGTAAACAAGTAAGTCGTCACTGTAGTACACATTTCTATTGCGATGTTTTGTACAATCAGACCAACACTCGAATTACGCCTCGGACTATATTTGTCAAGTGTAGCCATAATGTGGTGAAGAAATCATATTCTAAGCCAATCAGAAACCATAAAAGCAATCAACGTCATTAGGTCAGGGGTCAATAGCCATAAATAGACCAGGGAATACCTTTTACGAGACGGAACACGTTGGCTTGTTTACATTTGTATGAGAGAATTTTTCTGCAAATATGCCTGAATTACGGGACAATAACATCAGATAAATGTTGTGCTGACACCGTGAACACGGCTGGCCCGTGATTTGCGGAAAAAATATGGTCAAAAGCGAAATTGTATCAATGAATGTGATATTTCCTGGAAAAAGTATTTTTTCCATTTTATTTCAATAAAACAATATGCAAAAGAAATATAAATATAGTATACAGATGAAAACGTTTTTGGCATGATTGAAATACTGGTTCGGTATAATAATTATATATAATGTTGAGAAAAAAACAAAAAAAATAATACTATCTACATGAGCCCACTGATACAACAGAATATTAATAATGATTCACCTAACAACCCTGAACATGCAATTATACTTGTTTTTTTAAAAAAAAAACAATAAAGACATATTATAAGAGATGTCAAATAAGTATACATTTATTTTATAGAAAGAAATACAGTACTAAAAAATAAGAAATGAATGCAATTTTATATACTTCCTCATACAGTATTCCACAACAACACTCGATGGCATGAGATTTCTCCGATATTAAATAGATTAAAATGATTCAGCGATACTTTGATTTAGCTTTGATCAAACAGTACAGTGGTTGAAATTGTTGAACATGACTGCCAAACCTTTAAAGGCTAATATCTTTGCTTGCAATAGAGTAATTTGAATGAAATTTATTCATTCAAATTATTCATTTTACATTATCTACTTTTGAACTATTATAGCAAGAATGGCTAGTTCTTTATCTAAATCTTATATAATGTATCTTTAATGAAAAATGTATATAATAATAATAACATCATTTATATAGTGTATTAATACTGGAGAATGGTTTCTAATCTGCTTTTCAGATTTTTATATCCACAGAATCGGGCCCGTCGCCAGCTCATAAAATTGGGGGGGGGGGGGTATAGAATTTTTTGGAGGGGCTGAGGATGTGGCCGGCTAAGAATACTCCTAAGAAATCATCAATTTTTTTTTTTGGGGGGGGGGGCTAAACCGCACAAACTACATGTATTTACACACAGATCAGGTCTTGTGTCCGTATACACTGTACAAAATTAAAAGATATATGCCAGTAAAGAAAAGTACATATAAGAGAAAAACAAACAGTTAACTAAATAAAATGGTTCCAGTAATATGAATAAGAAATGAAATGGAGTTAAACGCCGTCCTACTGTTCTGCTGTTATACATGTACATGTACGCTATACAGTATACTACGAGGAAAATTTTGCCTGGGCACAGCACTATGGCCTACTCTTATATCGAATTCCAACTGCCTAGGGACCTTTTTACGTGCACACCAATGTTACACAGGAATTCGGTTTTTCGTCACATTTGAACGACTAGACAGCAGTCCTTGTACCTTGTCAGCCCCTCTGCCTGCACCACTGACAAGGAGAAACCACGTCTGAATTGAATTGGAATAAAAAAGGAAAATAAAAACATATATGTCAACTTAAAATAGCTAAATATGATATGAACATTTATCGACATGTACAGTACATTTAAGTAAAACATGTTTAAAATACAAAAATACATATGTATACAGGTTGAGGCCTACTCATAAAAATCACAATTTCATCAATTTGATTTGGCTGTCACTTTCATATTTGAACAATTTTCACAAATCCATACTAGAAAACTTTCACTTCTAAAAAATACATCTATCTGTAGCTCCTATATACATGTACTGGGTTAAGGAAGACGGGCGTGCGCTATACAGTTTATTATGAGGGAAATTTTACCTGGGCACAGCACTATGGCCTACTCTTATATCGAATTCCAACTGCCAAGGGGTCTTTTTACATGCACACCAATGTCCAAACCGCTTACAAAAATACATACAGGTGTAGGACTATTCATAAAAAATCATGTAATTTCATCAATATCATTTGACTGTCACTTTCATATTCAAACAATTTTCACAAATCCATACTAGAAAGCTTTCACTTGTAACAAATACAACTATCTGTAGCTAATGCAGCCTGATTTGCATCCACAGAGAAAATATTGTTTGGTTCTTGGTGTCTATAGTCAACCTAACCCTGTCATTTGTTACAGTTTAACAAGAAGGGCATAAATTTCTGCAGATACAGTAAGGCAACTTTAAAGTAATGCACATGGTATTTCACCTCAATGGTGACACAGTCATTTCCATAGTGGTCTTTTGTCTTGGTCTGAGTTGTCATACATTTAGGAATAGGAGAATATCTTCATCAACTTGCATTTGCAATAAAATTGGAAAATGTTAAGATAATGATCCCCTTAACAAATTAACCAGACCTATTATTCTTTTTCTTATTTCGCTGGTAAAATATTAGCTGCTCTAAACATAGTTCTGTATTCATACACAGTTGTTGTTTTTTTTTTACGTTGGTAATGTATGTGAGAAGTCTGTATTGTTAGAATGAGAGAGAGTTTTGTCTGCACATTCCTGCAATTCTTTGTCCAACATATCAATATTTCCATCTAATTTGATCCACTGGTTAGCACATACCCTAGATTTTTCCCAGTTTCTCACAGTAAACGGTTTTACATCGGTGTTTTAAACAAAATCTACACGGAGTATACAGTTCTAGTTATTCTTCCGCTTGTTTACTATCAAAACGTAAACAAACCGGTGACTTTCACTCTACACGACCCGTTGACCTTTCGTCGTGTGCGTCTGATTGGTGAGCTTTGTCACGTGATCTATTAAAACCAAATCACCGCGAAATTCAAATACCATCGCACATTGATAAGTAAGCCCATTTTTATTTTGACGTTTTCTGTCAAACGTCAAAGAATTGATAAAAGAAAAGTTGTGTGGAAATACAAAGTAATACTAGAAGAATTAGATTATGTAGTTTGTTTTCCGCCTGAAAATCGTCGGGATGGAGCAACAGAAGCAAGCTTGCTAGAAATTTCACATCACGGCCTACTAATAGAAAGTCTATCATTTGTCATGATTCATAGTTATACACTGATCTTGAAATCTTAGAACAGGGAACCTTTTCGAGTCATCGTTCTCGACAATCTCTTTTCTCGTATGACGCTTAGGGTAAATCTAGGCGAGGACGTTAAAGGGAGAGAACTCAAGCTATATCTGCGTTTATTGTTAATAGCGTTAGGCTTAAACTCGATTTCTTCATAACCACTATCGCTTTCATCTAATGACATGTGTCCGACATCATTTTGACTATCATTACAACTGTTCATTTGTTTATCGGAACTATCAGAATCGGATACAAAGCTTTCATAATAACCGCTACTATCGTCACAAGATATACATTCTTGTTTATCGTTAACATATCTATTGTATATTGGATCTGCATAAATTTCAAAAAAAACATCGTGTGATTTGCTTTCAGGATCTAAACATGAGCAGGTTCTCTCGAGAACAACGTCACTTCTACATATAGGACAGAATTGTTTGTTCTTCAAATCAACTTCTTTATTACTGAATACACTATGACGCGGTGCACACTTTTCAATGACATCACTAACATCTTCGTATATGTCATCATCAAGGTATATGTCGCTAACACTGCTTATATCTTTTTCTTCTTCTAATGTAACGTACAATGGCGAAGCTGGCAATCCGTGTCCATCATCAGTTTTTCCGCCTTCACATTTCATGCCAACTACCGAAGACCGGGTTAATCGTCGTCGACATCGTTTTTTCATCCAATTCGGTTTAAACAATATTTTATTTCTTAGTGAATCACAGATATATTTAACATACAATATATGGATACAATAACAAGCATTGCTGCTTATGTAAAATCGCTTCCATAAATAATGATCATTCAGAAGTGGACGACTGGATATATTTGATTAACATATTTTACAGAGTGCAGAAGGTGAAGGTAAAGATCCCTTGGAAAGGAAATAAACAGTACATATACAAGTAGATTATAACGATAGATATTCAATAAGACGATGACGATGCCGAGGCCCAAAATTAGTTCATCAAGTTTTATGAATTTTATGATTTCATCTGCTTACTGGAGGGGGTGGGGAATTTCAGTAATGATCTAGGCAGTTTTAAAGCGTTTAGTTAGTTTGATAAAATTTTGTACGATTTCAACGATTAAAGAATTTTCATCAAAAGAAATAGCGGTGTTTCCAAAAAGTATTGTTTGAATATTCCTATGATCAAAACCTAATTTATTTATTGTGATTTTTCGCTGAGAATTGTATAGTGGACAGTGTAAGAAATAATGTTCACAGTCTTCGACACCTTGACCACAAAAACATGAGGGATTTTCTGATATGTGCATCAAACACTTATGAAGGTTTAAGTCGCTCTTTGAGTTTCGTAGTTTACAATGTATTATCTGTAGATGTCTTTCGCCTATATAGTAGTGAGCATTTGTTTCGATTAAGCGCATGCCTGATTTTAATTTAGTTTTGAATTCAGAAATAGTTTTGGAATTTTTTATTTGATGACTTAGATCATTCCACTGTTTAACAGAGGAAGGAAAAAAAGAATTCTGGTATAGTAATGTTCTACAGTTTATTTGCTTAATTTGGTTTGAGTTACGAAGACGGTAGGGTTGGTCGGCGGATACAAGAGGTGGGATTATATCGGTTAGATATTTAGGAACTAGTCCATTTAAAATTTTGTAGAAAAGTATCATTTTATGTTGATAGCGTCTTAGTTGAAGCTGGCATATTCCGGTTTCCGTATAAAGTATATTATGAGAGGTACCACGTGGAAGACCGGTTATAGTACGCAAGGCGTCGAGTTGGAGTTTTTCAAGTTGGGTTGATTTGTCTTTAGAACAGTTATTCCATACACAATCTGCATAATCGAAAATTGGAAGAATGAATCACTTATATATAGTTTCTAATGTTTTTCGTTTTAGACGGTATTTAAAACTTCGCAGATAATTTACCAGTTTGCTTATTTTGGACGTAAGGTAATCTATATGCATATCCCAGTTACACGACTTACTGAAAAGAAGGCCTAAATGTTTATGGCTTATTTCATCGTTTATATCTGAGTTGTTTAGCGATAATTTAAAGATTGAGGGTGATAATTTTCTTGAAAAGGTTAAACTTACAGTTTTTGATGGGTTAAAATCCACTTTCCATTTAATTGACCATTGAAATATCTTTTCAATATCTCTATTTAGAATGTCTTGTGCATCTTTAGGGTTATTTATTATTAAAAAAAGAGAAGTGTCGTCAGCGAACAAGCGTATATTAGATTCAATGTCATTTACAATATCATTTATGTAAATAAGGAATAGTAACGGACCTAAAATGGAACCCTGGGGTACCCCAGAGGTAATATTTTGAAGAGAGGAACTCTGGCCACCAATTAGCACCTTTTGTTTTCGATTAGATAAATAATTTTCGATTAATTTTAAAGTATTATTTCTGATACCTACCGAATTTAGTTTATGCAAAAGGCCCTCGTGCCAAACACGATCAAATGCTTTACTTATATCAAAAAAGATGGATTTGACTTCATGTCCATTGTCGATGGCTCTACATATATAATCATACATTTCAATCAATTGGTAAACGGAAGAATTATTTGGTTGAAAGCCCGACTGTAAAGGGGTTATAAGATTGTGGCGTAGAGTAAAATTAAAAATATGTTTGTATACAATTTTTTCAAATACTTTTCCAATCGAGCTGAGAAGAGATATAGGCCTATAATTGGAACAATCATGAATATCGCCTTTCTTATATATCGGAACTATATTAGCTTCTTTCCAGCAGTTTGGGAAAATACAATTTTCTATTAAAATGTTAAAAAGTTTGGATAGGGGATTACTAAAAGAATTGGCTACGGTTTTCAGAATAATATTATTGATGTTGTCAGGACCACAGGATGTTTTCTTTTTTAGGGAGAGTAGTGTAAGTTTAACGTCATATGGATTTACAGAGAGGTCGTTTATAATCGTGTTGGACGTTGTAACAAAAGGGAGATCATTGGACGATTTAGAGTCTGTTACTGACTGGGATACAAAGTAATCGTTCATGAGATTTGCCTTATCAACATTTTCGAAATAGACAGTATCTTTCGATTTAAGTGGCGGTAGTTTGTTTTCAGAATTTCCATTATTTAAAGAAACGTTTTTTATCAAAGACCACCATTTTGATTCATTAAAGTTATTTTCGTCTATTAATCTATCAATTTTATCTAAGTAGGCTTTTTTGGATTTTCGGATTTCGTTTGTTACTAAATTTCGTTTTTGTCTAAATAAGTACCAATGGTTCGAATCGTTTGAAAGTTTAGCCTTTTTATGAATTCTATTTCTTTGCCTTATCAGTTTTCTAAGATGCGCATTTATCCATAAGGGATCCTTGGGTCGACATACTATAACCTTATTTGGAACAAATGATTTAATACCACTTAATAAAATTTTTGAAACATTTAAAGTTAATTCATGTGGACAAGCAATAGAGTTAAAAGTACTATCCCAGTCAAAGTTATTTATAAATTCGTTTAGCCCTATAACGTTCATATTCTTGTAATTCCAAATGGTCCTATTAAAACAATGGGGTTTTAGCTTGTTAAAATTGAAATGTAAAACTATCGGGCTATGGTCACTTAAGCCAGAATCCCTCACATCAACACTACTCACGTAATCAGGACAACTCACGATAGCAAGGTCGATCAATGATTTAGAGTTCGGCTGAACACGTGTTGGTTGTTTTACAACTTGAGAGAAGTTAAAAGTGCTTATCAGATTATGTAGTCTGCTATTTTTAATAGCAAGAAAATCAACGTTAAAATCTCCTAAAATAATAATATTATAGTCAACAAAATCACGAGTTGCATTAAAACTTTCTTCTACGAGGTCCCAATAATCAATGGAAGCTGAAGGTTGACGATAAAATGAACCTATTAAAAACTTTTTGTTTCTGAAATGCACCTCTACCCAAATCGCCTCGAGTTTTTTAATGATAAGTTCATAACGTGGTTTAAAATATAGGTTTGATTTAATATAAATTGCAACCCCTCCACCCCTACCGTCTTCGCGATTCAATAATACGGGTCGATGATAACCGTGTATGCTCAAAATATCTAAAGGTGTGTTATTATTTAGCCATGTCTCAGAAAAAGTTAGTATATCGAAATCTTTTAATTCTACTGTTATTTCGTCAATTTTGTGTTTAATGCTTCGCACATTTAAATGCAGAATCGAAAATTTATCAGGTCCCGGATTTGGGTGGATATCCCCGCACAATGTTAAAAGTTTAATATTAAAAGATAAGCAGGTCTTCGTAAGACTAAAAGTTATTAAGTATCTGTAAGAAATACAAACTATATCGTTTAGCGTTATATATTTAAATATTAAGTGATAGTGTTTGGATTAAAATAACTGGTTATCGACATAGTTGTATTTCCTGCAGATAATATAAATTTACAATGTGTGATGTAGGCCTGGCATCGACACCGATAATAATATAAGAAATAATCAATAATACGATGACAATAAGTTAAGATGAAATAAAACTTTACCAAGGGATGTATTACCTCCAGGAAGAATGTGATCAAAAGTATACAATGCGTTTTACATTTAGAAGAAAAATATACAAAATAAAGGTACAAGACAAAAAATGTTAACAAATATTTACAAGGGTGTAGGGGGGTCACAACAGACATATGGAGTACTTTAAACAGAAAGCAACTATTGATCAATATAAGGGTGAAATTTGATATTGATAGGATGGACTAAGTTAGTGTCAACAAATAGTAAAGCTTTTGTAATTGACAAAGCGAGTAATGGTCACGTCCATGGGATATGTAACTAATATATCTCGAGGTGTGGTCAGGATGGGGGGGGGGGGGTCAGGGTGTGTGTGTGGGGGAGGGCGCGGTCAGGGTGTGGGGAGATCAGGGTAAAGATAGTTAATCGGATTATAATACTGCTTAATATATCAAGACATTATATATTGTATATTATTTATAAATGCATATAATAGAATAATGTTGATGGTGATAATAGTTATAATATTCAGATATCTGGGTTTATTTACAAGATAGTGTTACCTATATCATGTCACAGCAATTATACTTTTTGTGCTACTTTTTCGGGTGTGGGATTTTGCTGTTGGATTTAAGTTAAGACAACGTTATAACGGTAATTTTGACGGTGATAGAGGGCACGGAGTGAGCACGTGTATCGAAAGAGCAAGGGACTGTTTTGGACTTTCATTGGAATTGTTTACAAATCAAATTTTAATGGATACAGCGATATCTTTCCTTTTTAAAAGCTATCGGGTGCTACACATGACGTTGCGTCTAAATTCCTATATCTTTAAACGAAGTGGAGCCGAAAATCGAAAGTTGATAGCAATTTAGGGAGACAAGCTGGTACTACATACATCCAAAGTTGGAAGGGCCAATTTGCGAGTTTCAGTGGCTGTACATTTTAAATTATACTACAATGGCCAGTATACGATGCTTTGATTGATTGATTAACATTTTTAACCTGGATTTAAGATTATAATTATCTTATCAAACAATTTTACAAGGTTTACATGATGTACATTAGAAAACAGGTTTGTCCCAAGCTTAAGTGTGCTCTCTCTATCAGTTTAAGTGGAATGATGTAAGGTATACAAAGGCACATATAAAGGAGGTAGAAGGTTTGTGAATATACAATATACTTATGTATATGCACAGAATTATTTAAATGTGAACGAATTTAGCTAGAAGTATATGTTCGTATATGTATGATAAAATTTGTTTGAAATGTGCTCTTTGAAATTTTACATATTAGATTTATCATATATATTTTAGAGCTCTTTCAGAAAAAAAAAGAAATATGTCTGCTACTATACAATTTTACTCATTAAATCCACTTGTTGTGAACAAGGAAAGAAATGGGGATAGTTATCATAAAGACAAATGTATGTCAGCATACTTCCAGTTATAAATAATTTGTGCTTATACATTTGTAACAATATTTTATAAGAATATATAGGTTGAGCTATGTAATATAAATACGATTATGTAATAAATACTTTATATCCAGAATCTAATCTATAAACACCATTATAAGATAACAAGGAAATGAGATAAAGGGGTGGAACACATCATCTGTATTGTTTAGTGCTTGATGACACAGCGACATACATTTTTATAACAGTATTCGCACATCTATCATAACTACCATGGGTTTTACATGTACTTCAAACAAGCGAGTAGACGACAAAAAGTATGGTAGCCAATTATTGACATCGAAGTGTGTTCAGCAGTTGAACTGTGTTTGATGTTAAGTTTATCGACTGTGGAGGAAGATATCTGCATACATATTATCATTTTGAGAAACACAATCGGATTTTCGCATATATTTATCAGATTACACATTCAGATTTCTTCAGTCAGATAAATACTTTATAAGTTGATCATCCATATCAGGGTATAATTCAACACGGCAAGTTTTGCCATTATGACCCTCTGCTCGAACCTTACCATTTGAAAACCACGCTGATTTCACAAGGGGGTGTTTTTGTACAGCTGCTAGGAGTTTCACATTGACTTGTGTCATGTCTTCTGATATAGATATGCCAGATTGTTTTAGTTTTTTCCTATTAGACAGCACTAGTTGTCTTTCATCGCGTCTCATAAAACGCACAATGATGCCTCTATGATGTATTGGTGTTGGATGCACTTGTCCTACAACAGCCTGGTTTGTTTTCGATTTGGGTCCGACTCTATGAGCGGCATCTATCGATATCGGCTGATCAATCTTTAATCGTTCTTTAATTATTTTGTTGACTAGCTCTATGCAACTCTCTCCAGCGGTCTCCTTGACACCAAAGACTCTTAGATGCGATTTACGAGTATATTGTTCAAGATTGTTAATTTTATTTTTAAGTAACATTACCTCTTCATTGTTAATTTTTATACTGGATTCAATCTTCTCGAATCGTTCATGGAAACTATCAACATCGCTGCCTACGTTTACAAGGGTCATTTCAACTTCTGTTACTCTTTCTTCTATTTTCGATAGTCGTTCGTTGATGATTGCAGTAAGACCAATTTTAAGTTCATTTACAGCCGCTTTAACTGCCTTGTCGACTATAGAGTTTATTTTAACAACGTCAAACAAAGGACTTTCCACATTACCTGAGATGGTGTTCACCTGAGTAGTTTCTTGATCCAATTCATCGATATCCATTCTTAAAGTGTTACAAAAACCAACAAAAGTTCACTAAATATACATCCTTTTCGTAAGAATAAACACTGGTTAATACATTACATTCACATTATATTCATTTATTTGATTACGTTGCAGTATTTCTGGGGTTATGAAACTTTAGGCGGAGCGCTGATGAAAACGACTTTCTCCAGTCGCCATCTTGAGTTAACCATTATTTTCATCCAATTCAACATTTTTGAACTCATCTAAAACAATAAAATAGAAGAAAATTGAAAGAATAATCGATTATTGATACCCACGTGTCATGCTCAAACGTTGACTTCAGAAGACATAATTTCCTATAGAATTTGATTTTCTGTTATTGTAACCCTTTAATTTATATCTGACCAAGGTAAGATAATCTGATAATATTATTAATAATAAATACCACTTGTAAAAATATATATACCTTGTGATTAATTTTATGTGATGAGATGATTTTAGTTCTGGAGACTATTTAATATATCACAGGTTGAAGAATATATGCTACCTCTGTAGGTCGAAATAGAAAGTATACCTTGGTATATATACGTCCTATCTTATATACTAATATATAAAATATACTAAGTGGATCCACGCTCTTCTTCTTTTAAATCATGTCTGTCTATAGTCTACAGTATACGGAACCATCTGGTTGATTGGAGATAATCAGTATTCCCAATCATCCTTCTGTGGTCTCTCAACACGTATAATGAACCGTCTGGTTAATTAAGGGTATTCCATTACTGGTGTATTTTAATCATAGACCAAAATTTAAAGACGACGAAGGCTTTGTTTATCATTAAAGATCCAAAGAACTGTTCACCATAAACACAGTCTAGATCAGAAGTCGTGAACACCCCCAGTATACCACGACGACTCCAATCAATGCATCACTGTAGCTTAATCCTTTTAATCATCAACCCTGGTCCAGACAACCATTACTGACCGACGACCAATTATCCGATAATCTGCAATGTCTGTATTAAGTCTATCCACTATAAGCCTATTTTAAATATTTTATAAAGATGCATTATGCAAGATTTAAATAAAGAGCTGCCAGTTCTCTCTATAATATGTATTTATTTATTTATTTTTCCAAGAGACATATCAAACACGACAATAGAGGCGATAATATAAAGTTACATGATTATAAGATGTGAAAGTTATGATGAGAGAAACAGTAATGCTGTCATGAATGACCAGCCTCTTGAGGATAAAACATAAAAATCTGTTCAAATTAAAGCTAGGTGTATTTCCAATGGGATCCGTGGAGGAGGATCAGGTTATGTCATAGAGGGGCAGATTCATTTATGAAAGCTGTAGGGTGAAATATGACAATGAATATGAAATGTGCACCATAAGGGATGAGAAAAGAGAATATCTCGAGAAAATGATTGACATTAGTTGATTCTGGGGCCTGTTTGGAGAAAAGCGCAATCTCGAAATACTACCCGGCAGTTAACAAAGTCTCGATTACCCACTTTTAAAATAAATCATTAACCGCCAATCGTTGAAAATCTCTAGCATCTGATGACATCGAGAGTTGATTATTGTCTTGGCAAGTAAATACATGTCTAATTAATAATTTATATAACAAATAAGGCCTAAAGGTCGACCCCCAATTGGCAAATTTGATTTAGCTCTTTCGTAATGAATGTTTAACCTTTTGGGTTTAAGTTACATTATATCCCGATCCAGTGGTCCATCTTTTAATAATCTTTGTGTTTGATTCTGTTAAGTTCTTGATTTCTTTTATGGTAAATGACCGAAACTGACCGAAACTGTGCCGATTGGCAATACTCTAGTGAAATATATTACTGTATATTACTGGGTCATCAGGCCAATTTTTCAAACACGAAAGGTGGGTCCAGTATCACAATCATCGGTTTGTTTGATTTCACAGACTTTCAGATACATTATATCATTACCAAAGCTTTCATTACCAAAGTCTTCTTGTATAATTTATACTATAAAGACACCCTGATTGCCTGGAAATTGGTCGTCGGTCAGTAATGTTTGTCTAGACCAGGATTGATGATTAAAAGAATTAAGCTACAGAGGTGCATTTATTGGGGTCGCCGTGGTGTTTAGTCCAGATTGTTTATTTCTGAACAGTTCACTGGACCAAGTTCATCATTCCTGATTACCAAAGCTTTAGTCGTGAATTAAAGAGTAATGATTGGGAATGGTGAGAGCTGACCATGATTAAAAACACCGGTAAAGGAATACCCCCTATCAACCAGACGGTTTATTATAGACCACAGAACGATGATTGGTAACATTGATTGTCCCCAATCAACCAGACGGTTCGGTATACTATAGACTATAAACAGACATGATTTAAAAGAAGAAGAGCGTGGATCCAATTAGTATATTTTATATATTAGTATATTAGATAGGATGTATATATACCAAGGTGCACTTTCTATTTCAACCTACAGAGGTAGCATACATTCTTCTACCTGTGATATATTTAATTGTCTCCTGAACTGAAATCATCTCATCACATAATCTCAATTACAAGGTAGAATTTTTTTTACAAGTGTTTTTTTTTATTATTGTAACTTGACCAAATTCAAATTAAAGGTGAACCATGACAAAACTGAAAGAAAACCAAATTTTAATAGCAAAATATATGTTTTGAGGTCAGCGCCTGTGTTTAATTATCTGTATCAATAATCGATTATTCTATCATTTTCGTCTATTTTATTGTTTTAGATGAGTTCAAAAATGTTGAATTGGATGAAAAAACGATGTCGGCGACGATCAGCCCTGTCTTCGGTAGGTGGCATGAAATGTGATGGAGAAATAACTCATGATGGACAGAGATTACCCGCTTCGCCAATTTACTTTGCATTAGAAGTAAATGGTGTCAAGAGTGTTAGCGACGTTGGCCAAGATATGGATGATCATATATATGAAGATGTTAGTGACGTCACTGTGATAAGTAATAACGAAGTTGGATCGCAGGGTAGTAATTGTCCTATATGTAGAAGTGACGTTGTTCACGGGGAAACATGTTTTTGTTTAGGTCAAGAAAGCATATCATGCGCGCGCCCATCACATTCAGCTTATTTTGAAATTTATGCAGATCCGATATACAATAGAAATTGTAACGGTAAACTGGACTGTACTTCCAATGACGATAGTAGCGGTTATTATGAAAGCTTTGCATCCGATTCTGATAGTTCCAATAAACAAATCGGCAGTTATAATGATAGTCAAAATGATGTCGGACACATGATAGTAGATGAAGTCGATGATGGTTATGAAGAATTCGATTTTAAGCCTGATGCTATTACCAATAAACGCAGATATAGCTCGAATTCTCCCCCTTTAACGTCATCGCCTAAATTTATCCTGAGCCTCATTAGAGAAAGAAGATTGTCAAGAACTATATCTCGAAAAGGTTCCCTGTTCTAAAATGTGAATGAAGTTATAATGTCTGTTGTTGATTTTATTGAGATACAATATTATGTTGGGAAACCTGACACGTTATTAGTGCTATTAAATACATCTTAATTAATAAAGTAGTTAAAAATAAAACATATTCATTGTCTGATTATAAAGATCGCGACGTCTATCCCCCGAAGGGAGACTCGATAGTTGAATAATAGTAAATGCAGGAGGACCGCACTACACGCAAAACAAAAACCTATAAGATTAACCTGCGGAAAATATCAAATCATGTGAATGGATCCGGGGACCAGCCGTAAGCATCCACTGCGCTGTACAGTCCCGGGCCGGTTATGGTACAGGCTTCACTAAAAAGTTGGCGGAGGAATTTCCTCGTTGTGTTCCGGCGTTGTTTCCTTGTCATTAATACAGTACGATGTGTGTGTGTGTGTGGGGGGGGGGTGCCTGAAACGAAACCGCGTCTAGTAGTCTGACGGGAGGGGGAAATCGTTCACAGGGTTAAACACAAGAACTATCCGATCTCTAATCGAAAATTTCTGTCCCATGTGTGTCCTCTTTACATTTTATACCCCACATATCTGTGTAATGAATGAGATTGCTTTAGAAACAAGGCTGCTGATTCTGTAATTTACCTCATTGGTTTTCTCCTGGTCCACAGGCTTCCGCCCACTGCTAGAGACTTAACCATGTGTAAGTCCCGAAATGACCTAACATGTGTCAAGTGGACGTTAAACCCTGGCGATGAAATCAGAAGCTTTGAGGCAATATTTCTGCTCATTTAGATGCATTCTTGTACATGTATAAGGATAGAGTGGAGTGAGCCGACACGGCCTTATTTCCATCATCGAAGAAGAGAATAATATTCCCTGCTTTAGCGTCAGCAGGGTTGGGCTATTTACAGCGCACCTCCCATGGTCTCTCCAATTACTGTTTGTATTTTATGGTAAGATTGTAATTCTCACAGATAGAATTAATTAAACAAATCTATAATGGTTATATTTGTTATTTTAATAAATATCTGTAAATAATTGACTTTTTGATGTCGATCGATTGATGTTTTGATTGGCTCTCTCTCTTTGATTCGAAATATCGCCCCTAGCATCCATTCAAGAAAACATTCGATTAATTAAATAGTTTGGTAATGCAGACTCGCATGGATGTCAATATTTCAGTCCAGCTGAAAAATGCGACTAAATGGAATTAGGGTTTAGCATCCTACTTGGCTGCACCAACCAGACATGAACACGGAAAACACCACACACAAATAATTTGTAGAATTCGTGCGCCCCCACCCCGCCCCAACCTCTAACCACCTAAACCTATAATTATTTTGTCATTATCTTGTAGACAATATAACTCACAAATAGTTAGGTGCCCGCAGTGACTCATTGAGTAAGGCAATGGTTCGCCATACCCAGTGGTCCAGTAGTTGACATAGAAAGATGCTCTGGATTTTCCGATGTGGTTTCCATAGACAGTTCCGGTTTCCACCCACTGCTAAAGACCTCTACGCGCAAGCGAATTATTCAAATAAAATTGAGCCATATAGTCAAAAATCAGACTCCTTATAACAACTGGCAAGGACGCCATAAAGCGTGTACGTGATGAATATATTGATTTGGAGTCAATTCGTCCAAGTAAGCTAATCAGGGAATTTTCTCCTTCAAGGTCGTATCAAAATGTGCCAAGTTGTGTAGACAAATCTATTCTACTGTGCATCGATCGAACCTTCAATTAAAGCATTCACCAATTCTTTATTTTCTCTTTTCAACCTTTTGTATTCTATTTTCAAGTGTATATCGACCCGTCACCTAAAGCATTCTCAAATCATTGATTCGTCTGCTTACGTTTACACCTCAAACAAATTCTTTCTTACATTCCAGACATACAAATATATACCAACATTTTTTATTAATAGGTATTATAAAGTATTTCTTATAGAATCGAGAGTTTCGTAATCTAATTAGTACTAATTAAAAGGAGTCGAATTGACGATATGCCAATAGTTAAATAGACAAGTGAGGTTTAACTTCCTCTCGACACAAACAAGGTCAATTCTGGACTAACATTTGGCTTAACCTTATTTTAACAATTCGCTTGTGCGTAGGGATCTCTAGCAGCGGGACAAAAACCGGAGGACACGGGGAACGACCCTTTGAATTGTCATGTACAGACTCGGAATCGACACTACGCCACTTGACTCAATGACAGACCGTATGATCTAAAACACACCAATTCGGCCACCCAACGCATTGAACTATTCGGCCACCCAACGCGTTAGATCATTCGGCCACCCAGCGCGTTAAGACCATTCGGCCACCCAGCGCGTTAAGACCATTCGGCCACCCAGCGCGTTAAGACCATTCGGCCACCCAGCGCGTTAAGACCATTCGGCCACCCAGCGCGTTAAGATCACTCAGCCACCCAATGCACTAGACCATTCAGCCACCCAACCCCTCATATTATTAACTAATCATTTGTGACTTGTATGTTTCGATATCCAAGATTCGGAAAACACTCAAGCCGCCAAAAGATCTGGGTCTCTTCAGAAAACTGGATGCAACTTACACGTATAAGAGCTAAGATTTGTACAAGAACCTTAACTACTGAAAGGGTCCCATCTTTAAAATATTTTTCGGGAATAAGGACCCAAGTATACATGCTTGGGAAAATAAATGGCTAAATATAAGCTTTCAGTCAATGATTGTTGGACAGACCCATCAATTTATACCGTAAAACAAAACAAAGCAAAACAAAACACATTCTTGTTAAACATAATTAAAGATTGTTTATTAGTAAACAAGGCAAAGGAGAATATATTTTCATTTATCGTTTCTTGGCGATCTGAAAAATAAGAAAAAGCAAACCAAAAATAAATATCAGATATTAAATGGTCCATGAAATAGCAACGAGGCTATTATTTTAGTATAATTAGATACCGTACCTAGTTTTATCTGTCAACACCCAATATTATACCGTCGTTTGGGATTTCACGTATTTCACCGCACATAATTGATTAGAAATTACAATAACAAATTTTAAAAAAGGATGTAAATATAAATCATTCATAATTCAGATGAACAAACCTCTATGATCAGTTTTCTTGTCTTAATGCAAGGTACTCGTCACTCTTGATACGTATTAAGGCACCTGGCATGGGGCACCAGTAGCATGTACAACTAGATACTGTACTACTGGGCTAATGAATAAGGACATTCACTATACAGCGTGCTATGGGGGGGGGGGGAATTTTGCCCGGGCAGCAGCACCATGGCTTACTATTATATCGACTTCCAACTGCCAAGGAAGCTTTTCTGTGTACACGGGACCTCGGATTTTCCTACCATATGAACGACTATAATTTGTCCCTTGACAGACGCTTCATTCTGCACCACCCACGAAGGAAAATCCCGACGAATCCCCTCGGTTAACGCAGGGATAGAACACGGGAAATCCAGGCTAGCTAACCAGTATCTTACTAACTGCGCCACCGCGACTCCCAACGATAATATTTAAACTTATAGTTAATGTATAATTACCGGACAATTTTTACAATTCGGTGCACAAAGTTCACAGACTTCAGAATTCTGTGCCATTGATGATGCGTAGGGTACCGACACGGAATTTTCTACAACAAAAGATAAAATGAAATATATAATTTAAACCTCACTGAAATATATTTTCGTTTGTTGCAATTATATTTCGCACATTTAAAAAAAAACGAAACTAAAACGGATACAAATTTAATAAGTGCATGTACACGAAGCTAAATTTAATTTCTTTGCATAAAATAATATATAATTAAAATCTCACTGAAATTGATTTTCGTTTATTTCAATTCATATTATTTTTGAATCAAACACGAAACGAACTACAGATATACATTTAGTAAAGTACCCTATTGCTGACTGCAATCTTATCAATGTGAACTTGTATCAAATAGAATTATTATTTCTACAAAACATCATATTAAATATAATCCTAGAATCTCATAATTATCTAAATTCGAAACAAATCCAAGAGAAAAGTACGCTTTACGAGCGACCATCTTGAAAACAACAATGCGTGTAGGAATAATATTAAATCTTATCGAGAGATCTGCCTCATATTATATTTTTAAGTTATATTTTTAAAATGTATTAAAATAAAGCCCTAAAATAGACTGCTTTAATTTAACTGTCAAATAAAGGCAAATCAGGAACTGCTGGTTTTTATATACGAAACAGCTATGGTACCTTTAGATTGCAAAAATCTAAAAGATTAAAAGATTGACAAACATTACCTGGATTATAATAATCTACTATAGTTATATAAGCACCCTTCAATTTACCAACAACTTCAGTCTTTGTCAACCTCAGTTTTATACACATCGCTTCATTCCCAATCTAAAAAAATCAGTATTCATTTTAATGTAAAATAACCTAAAACTTTCGATGGCCGACAATACATGAAGATCTGACCAGTTATACAGCGAGCTCGCCATAACAGGCTGTTTTATTGGCTAATACCCCACTTCATCCGGAACACGTAAATGATAACAACTTTTCCAGATCCTAGTGTAGTAAGGACAAGTAAAATGAAATTTTGAACTATGAAAAACGAAACGAAATAGGATCTGTGTTTTAATCAGATTGCAAAAATATTAACATTGACTAAAGACAATTTTTGGAAATATACCGTTTTATTTAACAAAAAGTTAACATTGGCCTCAAATCTCTACCGAATAATGTACACAGGTAACACGATAGTGACAAGTGGTATCAGGTGTTCCGCACCATAACGCCTCTCATCAATTATTATGGGGTTGGTTATATGTGGAAAGTTTTCCGCTCCATAAAGCTTCTCGTCAATTATTATGAGGTGGGTTGTATGTACAGGGCTACTAGATAGAAAACCGCTTCGGGCAGTTTCAATGCACAAGTACAGCAAACGTTTGTATGGTATGTGAATTCTTTAAGCGTCACGTCACCAATCTTACGAAAGATTGCTCGAGGTGCAGCCTTGTACCTAAACAAAGTGATATTTTCTATTTATTAAAGGACCACAAAAAATTGCCAGCATCTGTTTATGGGGCCAACTTGAAGGTCTACCTAAGCAATCTTAAATGTAAAGCAGATGTAATGATGAGTGATTTGAATTCAGTCAGAGATTGCTTCACTTTGCCAAAATAATGATACTATGTAACTGTATTCGAATTGATGAATATTTCACCACATGATAAGTATGTTGTAAGTGGTGCCTTCGTTGTTTGAAATCACCACAAATTCGGATTCAAATTTTTTTCCGTATTATGGATTTTGACACTCCTCCACATATTTTAAACCCCGTACGGCTTGTCTTCCAGAATATTTGTTAAATAACACCCCCCCCCCCTCAATGTCAAATGGTACTAGTAGGACTACTTAGTGTTTTTCCAAAATGTAAATCAGTCTTTTTAGAGAATTGGATAAGGCGGGAAATAATTACTAACCCCATCAAAATATAGCACAAATTGTCTGTAACGTTTCTCAGTTCTTTTGATAAGTTTATTATCGACTAGATTAGACGCATCTACAGTGAAACCACTGGGTAGACCAACTTCCATCAAGGTCATTCCACTGGAAGCACCTTCTATACGCCATCTGTAATGTAATAATTTAGATTGACTCTACTGGACTCTTTAGAGAAAGAAACGCATACCCCATTTTTCATCATTTTTTTTTATTTGAACAAGGTTGTTGTTACTATAAATCTTACTTGTATTTAAGGTTTTTATGTAAGGATAAAAGAAATTCATTATTAGTTTTTAATGTATGGTCACTAATTGTAACTCGTCATAGGTTTTGCCGAAATTTCTTTTCGCACGAAGACACACGAGTTTATCAACTTCGCACGCTTTTCGCACGAAACCCGAATCTAAGGGGCACTCGGTTACATGAAGACAGTCAACGAGTTTAGTGATGCGACGTCTAAACGAAGTTCAACACAACAACGTTATCGATGGGTTACAAGCAGGTGAATCCCAGAGTACCATCTATCACCTTTGGGATAGGTACCGACACGCATATGTTAAAGGTGTCAGTAAAAGACAGTGTAGGGTTGGGATGTTGTAGTGGTCTAGACTTTGGAGCTTGCAGTCTTGTTTTCGATTTCTGGCGTGAGCGCATGTGGCATAGGCATAGGGGTTCCTTCGTAACCGCGTACCCGGAATTTCCTCCTTCAGGCAATACCCCTGCACCGAAAGCGGACGTTATACACAACGAACAATAACAACGACGACGACAGTGTGGGTGAACTGCAGAACAAAGAACATGGTAACAGGAGTCAGACCACTTATTATATCTGAAGTTCATGATATGGCGAGTTATTTCTCCGTCTCCGCATGCTCATTTTTGATTAAGATCTGATCAGATCTAGATTAGAGGAAGCAGGTTTAAATATTGATTCCTAAGTGGATAAATGGGGAACGTTAATTATCAAGGGGTAAGCAGATATTCATATGGGGAATTACCTTAAAACATTGTGTTGGTTATGTGTTAAACTACTTTCGCTTACCATTTACAATGACATATCTTAAAATAACTATTGACATTTTGCATAAATCACAGAAGTTTGGATATCTTAAAGGCAGAAATATACAAAAGCTAACTTACATGGCACAGGCTTCAACATGAAGTGATGTAAGACTTTCTGACACTACGGATACTCTCAAACCGAATGATGACTGAACATCTATTTCCATTACATTGTATTTTACTGTTGCCTAGCAATGACACAAATTTAATACTATCGTCATATATTCATAGTTATAAACACATCGTTTCGTAATTATAACACTAGGCGTTATAAACATTACATATAAACATTACAGAGATACTGCCTTCTCTTTCTCGTTTCATTTTATTTTGGACATACACTTGACATATCTCGAGTAATGTCGGCGTTCTCATCACGTGAACTACTTGACCAACCATCAAGTTATGCATATTTTTATCGCAGGTGGTTACCGGAAATGAAACCGAAATGGGCTGAAAGTCTTACTTGGCTAATGAAGACGAACATACGCCATCTTTGAGTGAAATTTTTGTAGGACAGCGGCTATACCGCCTAGATTGAGATGGAATTCCAACTACCAAGGGATCTTTATACGTGCACGCCAATGTGTACAGGGGACGTCGGTTTATCCTTCCATCGGAACGACCCTACCTTGTCCCTTGTTAGGCCTTCTACCCTGCACAAATGATAAGGGGGGGGGGATAAGCCGGTAGAACACGGCAACCCCGGGTTAGCGAGCCAATAACAGCATCGCCCATAGGCTGAAATGAAATGGACTTTATGTATTTATGTAATTGTCACCAATTACACTTAATAGGTGTGAGTGATCTTACCATGACAATAGCTCGTCCACCATTACCAGTTGCCTTTATGTCAATAGAATCTGTCGTTTCGTTTGTCTGAAAATAAAATAACGATTAATACGCCTTTTAAAACAAATAGTTCAAATGCAATTACGGATATTCTCTTTCTATATACAGCAGGTATGGTTCGTTAATATTTACAAACAATGATTTTGGGTGAGACGATATACCGAGGGTCTGTGTACACATTGTCTATGTAAAGGAAGTCTGACAGTAGGAATCGTAGTGATGCTGTCCGTACAAACTTTCCCTCAGAGCACATTGTATGGCGTATACTCACTCCCATTAGCCCAGCTGGAGCAGAAGAGTAAGACGTTAAAACCCCATTTCATGATCAATAGTTCATGGAAATTGGTTTTGGGATATTGCGTTATATTCTACATTGCAACGCTATTTACATGAAAAACCAGCACAGATGGAACTTCGTTTGTAAGTTACCCCTGCTAGCAATTTATAGCTTTACACAAGGCCCTGGATCATTTGAAATAAGCAAAGTTGACTACTTACCACCCATTTCCTCAGTAAGGTTGCTGATGATTTAGAGATGCGCCAGTTCTTGAATTGTCTACAAGCATGTATGTTGAGATTTACGTCCCATGTATCAGCGTAGATGAGCTGGGCAAACTGAGACAAGGCCTGTAGGACTACAACGGTATCCTGTAAAAGAAGAAATTTGAAGTCGGTTATCTGCAACAGTTGTTTACTTTGGAATGCATGGATAAGGAACCTTTATTAGACGTCCTTACTCTTTTTAGAACACATGATACCATTTTGAGAAGTTCACACAACCATTAATTTATTTTGTGTATTTGGGCTGGCGATTCAGTTGATATCCATGGTATGTCTTTAAAATCAATAACCATTTCCTCTGTTTAGCTAAAGGCAGTGGCTCGTGTATTGCACGGGGCAGGTTACGCATACTTTTTATAAAACAGCTGATGATACACATTTGGGGAGTTGACATAGCTAGCACATTTTTATTTCCTTTACAAACAAGCAATGCCGGATTAAACATGGTGGGGGCCCTGGGGCCTGGAACATGTGGGGGTCCCTGATCACTGACCCCCGCATAGGGGGTCTGGAGGTTTTCTCCCCCCCCCTCCGAAATTTTCAGAAATTGGAGGCCAGAAACGTGATTTCCTGGCATTTCAGGCATTTGTGTTGGAGCCATTTAGAAGTATCTACCCAGAAAAAAATAAAATTCTGCCACCAAATTAGCGCATTCTGGCGTTATTTCAGTGGACCAATCCATGCGAGTGCTATGAAATGATGACATTCTAGAGGAGGAGACTGTAAGTGGGCAGAGCGACATCAAACCTAATTTTGAAGTCGCTCAGTGATAAATAACGGGGTTACTTGATTTGGAATCGTATTATACCCCCACGATGATTTGATGAATGGAGGCCGTAACGTTACGACCAAGCCGGACTCGATGTTTGACAAACAAAATGGTAATACGAGATTTAATCAAGAAATATGAATATTTCGTGTGATCATGGTGTGCATCTCATCAAATTCAGCTTATACCCACAACAAATAGCAACAACAACAACAACTACAGCTTATAATATACAATCGTACGTCAATCTGAAGCAAAATTCGCGCTACTCGAAATGATGGGAACGTGTAATGTGTTCGAGTTATACGATAATTCGAGTTAGACGATGGTCGGTCCGATAGAAGATGTCACGACAATAAAAAAACATGTGTTACACCCATCACCAGATTACACCGAATTCTCGGATGTCGATCGCAACACAACATGGATTGAGGGGGCTCAAGGGACTTCCGGTGGAGGGCCCTCGAAGCATCGGAGGGGCCCCGTCACTAGGTCACCGGCCGTTGGAATCCTCGGTCCGACTATGCTCGAGGCGCAAAATTGAGATTTTTGTGGGGGGCCCCCTAATGTGGTGGGCCCTGGGGCCTGTGCCCCATGGTGCCCCATGGTTAATCCGGCGTTGCAAACAAGGGATTAACACTTAGAAAATCAAAAATAAAACCGCATGTTCAACAAACCGTGTTGTTGAACTTTTGTTCCTTTTTCAGTGATGGAGAGTTTACAAGATGTAAATTACTTCGTATTTGTGTATTTCGTCACTAGTTAGATAATCTAATCGAAATGTTCTAGGTCTGCATTTGTGTATTTCGTCATAGGTTAGATATTATAATCGAGGTGTTCATGGTCTGCATCTTCTATTATACCGTAAGAACGCCCATCAATCCCCCCCCCCCCGCAAAAAAACCCCAACGGAAGGTCGTTTATAACTGATAATACCTGTGAGGAAGCATATCCACCATAACCATTCTGTTGTGAAATGAGCCATGACATAATTGGAAGACCTTTGAGTGTATCTTTCTTGAGTCCATAGAATAACAGCGCATAAGCTGTAGCTTCAATATTCACGGCACTGCTCTGTTTCCTTGGTGGGTTCCAGAAATGTTTCACACGGTCTTTCTCCAAGACAATATTCCAGTACACGTGACCGTCTGTAATAAATATTTTACACCTCCATATTTGATTAAAGACAATTATATATTGTCGCATTTAATTGCTTAGCTTTTAAATTATACAGGTAGAGAAGGAGCTATATTGCCTTTTTATTCTCCCAGGTATGCTAAAGTGTTGTCTATCCATGCATGTGTTATCGGATAAACCAGGATCGCCGACAAATTGTATGTCACAAAATATTAGTTTCATATCAACTATTTTAAAAAGAGTGAACTGGTAGTTATCGAATCACCCGCTACATATTAGATATTAAGTGCCGTGAGGGTCAAATGGAAACCAATTATCGTACTGTTACAGTGTAACAATAATACATGTTTTGCATTGCATGTATTTCCACACAACAAAGGCTATAATCTTTCTTTCTCTCCTATTTCGATAGGAGATAATGATTCCTTGTCGTAGATAGCATAAACCTTATTTTGGATTAGACGTTTCGCACACCAATTTCTAGTAACTATTTATTCAAAAATTCAGTGGCATTCCAGGATCTATCAATACAATATACGTGAAATCTCACCTTTGGTTACTTGTGTGGCTTCCAATTTATGTATAACAGCGTCAGCAGCAGTACTATTGGCTTTGGCTAAAGCATAAGCAGTGATGGCTAGTTCGTAAGCGTTAGTCATTGTCGCAGAGGCAGTCACCAAATAACTGACAGTTAAGTCAATGTTGGTCTGAATCTATAATTAATAAAATAAGAATACACTTAAGTCATTTTAGATATATAATAATTTGAGAATATAGCTTTGCTATGATTAACCGCCATATCCAAATAATGTTTATTATTCTCTAATGAGGTTCTACCCTCTTTTCATATCTGTCATCAATACAAAGACTAAATGGAACCGGAATAAAAACTTCACAAACTTTGCAAAGTATGCTTAGTGTTTTTGACTACAATTGTCGATTTAGGAATTAAAATGTCGGTTAACTATCTTAATGTCTGTGCTCATGCCGTGTCAATTGTGCGTTCTAAATAATAGTTATATTATGTTTATATAAAAACCCAGTCAAAGTAGCAAAAGACAAAAGCCTAATCTGACATCTTTCTTAAATATTTTTGGAACAATAATTATTGAGCAGGCCTACCTACAAAGCCCAGCTCAATCGGCGCGGGGCCCTGGGCCTGACTAGAATCGCGGGGCCCATAAAGCGACGAAAAGATTATTTCCTACACTGTTTAATGGTACGCATGACACACAATTACACGGTCTGCAATACAAGAAAAATTTCATGTCAGTTACGAATGGAATACAATGCGCGGAAATGGCATATAACGGCGGGGAACTGTTATAACAAGTGAAATCGCCACTAAAAGCCTGGACCCATCATCATCAGAGGGATAGCACAGTCTCAGCCCTCGCGCCTCTAGATCTATTACCGTGAAACTTTCATCTGGAATTTGAATTGTTTCTCAAGCCCATGCCTAAACTGGGCTCTGCCTACCTATAATTCATATTGTTAGCGATATCTGTTCTGAAATATTGTTTACAAATTAAGGAATTGGTACTTACGGAACTTTTGTCTTTCACTTCCAGAAGAGCTAGTAAGGAGAAAGCTGTCAACCCTACTCCTTGGAAAGAACTTCCCTGAAAATAGTCAAGAAGCAACCCATCACTTCATGGTCATTCCAGCATGGCAAAATACATTTAGATCCAAACAATGTGGATATATCGAAAAACATTAAATTATTTGACGTGGAATATTATAATGTATATGGAAATATTTTATTTTTGTGTCTATTAAAAGTTCTCGATTTTATGGCCACAATAAAGAGCCTGGTGCACCGAGCAATACAAGAAAGGTAGACAACAAAAATACTGAAAAGTTTTTATTCGAACTAAATATCTACTGCCAGAAATTTCTCCTCCATTTTGTACAGATGTTCTACTTTCACTTTTATAAGACGGATTCCCATTTATACCAGCTTGGGGGACAGTAGAGCAGCTTGAACAAGGACGGTAACAGCAATACTTTTAAATTCAAATAACCACGCCATTGCTAAATAGTAGTAAATTGCAAGAAATTGATTGCGGAATACGCCGATAGTAGGTCAGTGTGTCGCAGCGCAATGCATCTTGTGGTGATCTTCGTACAAAATGAATAAAACATGTATCATACCCTTAATTCTCTATGTATAACACGGCCGGGTTCTATAAAGGAGCCATCTTTTTGTTGATTAGTGATCAAGTATCTTGCGGCTCTACCTAATATATTTTCATCAATATATACAAATTCACTGGCTTCAGAAAATGTCCTCAATACGTAGGCGGTTAACCTGAAGTTCAAAAACACACACACACACACACACATATTGTAAAGGTACATTATCAATTCGGGCATGTCCAACGGTGTTAGACAAATTTCTCAATATTTGTATGAATTTAGAACAATTGCCATCTGATTAAAATACAGATCTATATTTCATCTTTCATACTTCCACTACACGGAGATCTCACCATTTGTTCTGGAAGGTCGCGTCACGGGTAATACAGGTGGCTTTTGACCTAGGTGGGTTTAACGTCCTACTCTTTTGCACCTAACCTGGGCTAATGGAAGACGGGCATACGCCATACAGTGTGCTATGAGGGAAATTTTGCCCGGGCAGCGGCGCTACGGCCTACTCTTATATCGAATTCCAACTGCCAAGGGATCATTTACGTGCACTCCAATATGTACACGGGACCTCGGTTTTTCGTCCACAACCCATCCAGATCCTTGTGTAGTAAGGACAACTAAAAGGAAATTTTGAACTAGAGAAAACGAAACGAAATAGGATCTGTGTTTTAATCAGATTGACCGAGGTAATAAATTTGTTAATTATCGACATGCGTCAAGGGCGTGTTTTAATCAGACTGGAACAGTTGATGTCATAAGGCAAAAGTTATCGTTGTTTATTTTCATGTTACTTACCATATTTCATTGTTTACCAATCAAAACATGGGAATATATAACGTTAAACACTCCCGGGTGTTCATTCCATGAAGTTAGCAAACAGCACGTGACTTTTCGCTCGCTTTTTTTCACCCTAGCGGTACTGTTAGAATCGTGTCTGCTCATGTTTAATTTTCTATGTATCTTGACGAATTATGTATACCGATGCTTTGATTTTTCAAAGGAATCATTGATTAAAGTTTTAAAAATTAAATCAACTTGTCCATAATTAAGGTGTTGAAGTTCTGGAAAACAAACTCCCCCGACAAGAAAATATCAGGAGGTTTTCTCATCATGGTCAAAACGCATTTCCAAGAACTGAATTAAGATTTACAAATTATTTAATTTGATACAACAAAAAGAAAAATAAATGACTAAAACCTACCATTGACTACCAGAGCTGTCACTATCTCCAAAAGCACTAAACGACGAATCCGATCTCTTATACCTCAACTGATTAGTATAACCTTTAACATAAGAGTCAACCCCCATTAATGGTTTCAAAAGTAAATGATAGATTTGTGATTTAACAGCATTTAACTGTATTCATTTATAGAAAGTATCAAAATGGCAATTCTGGGTGGTAAAGATCCAACGTATGCTAAAGATGCTGATCTGTTTTTATTAAGTAAACAGCACAAATTAAGACATGCATTTAGATCTTAAGGTGTGCCATTGAGTCAGTTTTGCTCCCACGGAGTAGTATCGCCTACATGATCCTAACGTAGTGACCCCTCACCCCCCTCCTGAAATAGACCCCGACTCATTTGTAAGTAACGAAGTTACCTAGCCTGTGTCGACTTGATGTTAAACACCACTGATTTAACCATAAAATTAATTACCAAGTTTTTCTCACACTATTAATTACGAATTACAATCCAGAACTGGGAATCTGAGAGGATAATAATTATTGATGACTATCTCTATCTCCATCAATTGTCATCTAAAATGTTAAAACAATAACTACCTGATTCTAAATAACCGGATATTTTGGTTTTCAAGGCGGTTGTCAGTTGACCTGTGGCATCCAGATAAATTCGAACATAAATATTTGGGACGAATCGCAACATATTTTGTTCACCACATCCACTAGGCATTTGAATCAAATTTTGAATATTATTGAGGGCAGAGCCAAGTGGGTCTCCTAAAATTAAAAAAAAATAGATAGTTGATTTTTATTATCCTTACATACTAGAAATAAAAGGTAACGATAGTAAACATTTTCCTAAAGGAGATGCAATCCCATTAAAACACGGTCCCTATTTCGTTTTGTTTTATAGTCAAAATTCCGTTTTACTTGTCTTTTACTACACTAACACCAGGAAGAGTTGTTAATATTACCGGCATCATCCACAATCCTACCCAACAGTGATTGTCAATAAAATACATGCATAGATCGTATTTCCTATGTAGTTGTTCGCCGATCGTGGGCCGTAGAGGCGCTTACCATCCGCGCTTGTTGTTCAGTGATATTTTTTTCACCTATGTTGGACTTACCGAAAGCCGTAATGATTATTCTGTGAGAGTCCGGAACAACATTTGGTGGAAAAGTAATAGGAATGCTTGCTTCAAACGGGTTCTTCTCTTTTAAGTCAACTAAAACCACTGCATTATATTCAGCTGCAATACCCTCCGGCTGAAATCAACCCACACAAACATTAAATCAAACTATTTAAATGCAGAAGACTATAAGTTCAATCTGATTAAAACACAGATCCTTTTTCGTTTCGATTTTATAGTTCAAAATTATATTTATTTGTCTGTAATACACACGGATCTGGGAGAATTGATATATAACTTGCGTTCCGGTTGGCGTGAGGGATTAGTCAATGAAAACATCTGTTAAGACGACTTCTTGACATGCCATGCACGGAACTGTGGTTAAATCACTAGAAACGTCAACCCTGATTGAATAATCAATGTCTGACGCCACAGGGCTAAAAGCCGCTCGTACGACCCCTGACGCGACCATCCAGTACAACTGGTCAGATCTTCGTGTAGTGTAGGCCATCGATAGTTTAAAACGAAACGAAATATAGAGGTGTATTTCACTCAGATTGACTGTTTTTATAACCTGGACGTACTTTCATTTATTTTCATTTATTTATGAATATATTTACTGTAAACATGGAAGTACTTGTACAATGATATATACATATCGTTGTGTGGTTTGATACAGTACATTTTACATTTTCAGTGGTAAAGTCATTTGTTACACTGGATTGGATAACGAAATTGTTCGGAGTCGACAAAAGATCCGAAAACTAAGCAGGAGCAGTTCTAAAAAAATTACCTCGACCAAAAGTTGTCTTGAAACTCTATCACCAGCTAGGTTACCCGCAGCTTTGGCGCCAACTTGAATGTTTATTGTTCCAACTTGAGTACACCTAATTGTGAAGTAGGCAGACGCTGTTCCATCAGCAGCTACCTGAAAACATTATTAAGAGACATATTTGAAATACGTAAAATATAACGAATTACAATTAAAATGCAAGAAATTAAATAATGCATCCCAGGCATAGTTTAGTGAATAAACTATTAACTATTAAAACAATTATTACCTTTATGGTTTGAATTTTGGCATTTTGTGTTTCATACTGGAACCCCTCACTGTCCAGTTCTAGCACTATATAACCAGAGGCTTTTTCTAAGACAACTTGAGCCTGGAAAAATAAGAATTATCAAATTAATTATGTCTAAGTTACAAAAGACAGCGTAATCTAGACTAAAGTCATTAACATATACTGGTCGAACTGGTCATCAGTTTGAAGTAAAAATTTTATCTACAGGAAGGCCACTAATGAAATGGGAGAGAAAGACAAATTGGGTTTAACGTCCACTCGACACCAACTATCATATCATTCAATTTTATTTCAATAAATCGCCCCTGCGTAGGGTCTTTAGCAGTGAGAGGGCCGAGAGAAACCCATGAGATTGGACTGGAGACCATACTCCTTGTCACATACAAGCAACGAATCAATATCACACTGCGTGACTCAATAACAGACCTTATGATCCAACATGTTAACTATTCAGCCACCAAACCCCCACTAGTAAAATGGGGTTTAAGGTTCAACGTTTCTAAATGTTTTTATTCCATTGAAGTAAACTTGTATCTTTAAATCCGGCCATCAATGAAACTGGATGGTGGTTCAACGTTCCACTAAGCTTAGAGCTAAATCATCTCACCTCAGTGTCCTCTCCAAGATAGTTGAATATTGTCACCTGGAGTCTCACTTCCTCACCCCGGATAACAGAATATGGCAGATTTAGACTAGCAAAGAATTGTCTAATAACTGTAATCTGTAAGTAACAAAAGGAAAATAAGCTCAGAACGAAATGTACACCCAGATAAGAATAAAAATAGGTTGCCGGGAAACGAAACATACGCCCAGGGTAGCTAAATCGTCCGATCAGTCAACAAGAGTTGTCGTATTAAGTAATTATCAGAAAATCATTAGAATTTGTTTGGATTTTATAAAGTTCTGCCCCATGCTAACGTTTAGTATACGAAAAATTTAATATTATGGATTTAGCTGTTTAATTATCGATTTTCAAGAAATTCAAACTCAACCATCATTAATGTGTAACGGGGATATAGGCAAACGTTTTTTTTAATTCGGAATAAAATTGTGACCTCCATAGGGTCCACAATCAGGGGCCATAATTCAGGAAGTTATGATCCAATGTGCCCGAATCAAAATCGGATTCAAATTGTGACCTCTACAGGATCCACAACCTTGATATACCATATTTTTACACTATTCACGTACAAGTGGCGGCCATTTTGTATAGCAATTTTGGTCTGACGTTCATGAAATTCGAACCGAACTTCCATTACAGTGTAACGGTTATATTATTAAACGTTTTTCTTTTTAAATCCGTTAATAATTGTGACCTCCAGATGGATCACAAGATAATAAAGGCAATTTTTCGTACAAACAGAGGCCATAATTCAGGAAGTTACAAACCGATATGCGCAAATATTAGAAGGAACCAAGATCTTTAGGTTATAAATATGTATTTCAAGTTTCATCAAAATCCAATTAAAATTGTGACCTCTATAGGGTCCACAACCTTGATATTTTTACACTATTCGCGTACAAACGGTGGCCATTTTGTTTGTAAATTTGGGTCCGATTTTTCACGAAATTAGAACTCAACCTAGATTACCATGTATATAATAATTATGACCTCCAGAGGGACCATAAGCTAATAAAGGCGATTTTTCGAACGATCAAGGGCCATAATACAGGAAGTTAAGATTCGATGTGCCTGAATATCGAAAGGAACCACGACCATTGATTTATAAACATACATTTCAAGTTTCATCAAAATCGGATCATAATTGTGACCTTTATAGGGTCCACAACCTTGATATAACATATTTTCTCACTATTCGCGTACAAACGGCGGCCATTTTTATGTCAATTTTGGTCCGATTTTCACGAAATTCGAACTCAACCTTCATTACCATGTCACGGTGTTATGATCAAACGGTTTTGTTTTAAATCGGACGGATAATAAATTTGACCTCCAGAGGGACCACAAGCTAAAAGGGGCAATTTTTCAGGAAGTTACGATCCGATGGGCGCAAATATCAGAAGAAACCATAATCTTGGGTTATTAACATACACGTCAAGTTTCATCAAAATCGGTTCAAAATTGTGACCTCTATAGGGTTCACAAGCTAAAAATATTATTTTTCGTACAATCAGGGACCATAATCCATGAAGTTTCGATCTGATACATGCCAATATCGAAAGCAGCCGAGATCTTATGATCCTTGAGTGGCATTTAGTGATTGAGCACATTAAAAAACACAACACAATTCATATGGAAAACAGTCACTGGTTTATACACATATAGCACGACGTTTCGACATTTGTACTTGATAACGATAAGAGAATACTTGTCGAAACGTCGTGCTGTATGTGTATAAACCAGTGATTGTTTTCTATATAAATTGTGTTGTGGTTATTTTTTTAGATCTTATGAGAGAGAGAGAGAGAAATGGGGTTTAACGTCCACTCGACACAAACCAGGTCAATTTGGGACTAACATATGGTTTCATTTTTTATTTCAATAATTCGCTTGCGCATAGGGGTCTTTAGCAGTGGAAGGAAACCGGAGTGCCCGGAGGAAACCCACGAGGTTGAGAAGGCGCCCCAATCTCCATGCCACATACGCTCACACCGGGGAACGAAACCACAGCCACAAGCCAGAGGTGACCGACCAGCTAGAGGTCGAAGCGCGGCACTCTAGACCACTAGGCCATCTCAAGCCCCCACCCCGAGCTCTTATGCGGATAAACCAATAACATATTTCAAGTTTCGTCAAAATCGGATAAGAATTGTGACCTGTAGTGAGTCCACAAACAAATTGTGGACGGACGCCCGGACGGACAGGGGCGACGACAATATACATTCACATTGAAAATGTGGGCGTATTAAAATACACGTATGTCTAATTAATCATAACGTCAATTACAAGGATGACAAATTTACAAACCAAAAGTTATCTTTTAAACAAAATATGTGAAAAGTTTTGTGAGATAATAACTAAATGAATGAAGCAATCTATCGCCAAAAATTCAAATACTCCGTTTATAATGTCCACTCACCGACGCTATGTCAGACGTTAATCCAACTCCAATACTGGAATATCTACTTATAGCAAATGCACTGGCCGTCCATGTTGTTATTGTGTCTGGTACGTTCAATGTAAAATTAGCTACACCAGTGGAACTTAAAAACAAATCAAATAGTTTATGTAAGCAACCCTTTCAGCAACAGAAAGGTTGAAATTGAGTTATTCCTGACGTGCGCCAAAGTAAAAGCCATGGCCAATCTAAAATAGAAGGCTTCGTCTCGCTTTAACTCAGTGAATCTTATCTCACGTTTACCAACTGTAATGTCTGGCTGTGATAATCGAGTTGCACAGTTCACGGTTCGTTCAATGTCCATGTTGCTTCATGCTGGGGGGGGGGGGCTTTTGGGGCGCCGATGTACCTACACGTAACGATCCACGGTCCACGAGGTCACCCCAAATAACATTTTGGAAAATAGGGTTTGCACCTGAGAAGAGTAACTATAAAAAATTTCAAACTGAGGCTGAATTTGTGGTATTGCCGTATTATGATATTTTGATATTAACATTATCTAAATTTGAAGGAAGGAATGCGACTTCAGCGTACTATAATAATTTATGAGAAAAACGAAAAGTTCGGAAATGGGTTAGAATGCGACTTGGTTGAATTTTGAAGATTATCAATCTCATCCCCATCGTGAATTTGACCTGGAAAATTTTCTACAATCTAGTTGGCTTCCTTATGGTACATTTCTTCGGGCGTCGGTATGCGGTCGGTTTCTTGGTTGGGCGCCCATGATCTCGTCGTTGGTGGCCCACCAATCTCGGCATTATGCGTGCCCCTCAGGGATGAGGCACACCACCATTCTTGCCGTTTTTGGCATTGTGTGCGGCCCAATAATCATATATTGTCATTATAAGGCACCCCATCAATCATGTGATTTTGGACGCCCCGGGGATAAGGCTCCCTACAGATCAGCTGTGGTGTTAATAGTGTTATTCATTATGAGGCGCCTCACCACAAACCCAAGTGACATATAGTTACTGATTCCGTATTGTCACGTATTGCAGTGATCACCATTAAATAAGATTCGCCATGAGACTAGTTTCAAACATTTTTTTCCATGCACTATTTTGTTAAGCATTATGGCTGCGTTAAATTAATAGCCTATATCTAGCTTAGCGATTGTTATAATTTGTTTAATCCGAGACTTACCCAGCGTTTTGTGAATCCCAGATCCAGGTTTCTGGGAAGAAAGATCGTACTGGTGTGTCAATATCTAATGTTTCTACTGCAGACGATGTTTGTACAAGCTGTACGTTATCTTCCATAGGCATTTCTGCCATAGGTGCCACTGGCATAACTAGACGAGTTTATAAGATAAAACATGTATTAATATGCGTGAATGTGGGTATACCTCTAAACCTCAAAGAGATAGCTATATTAATTCTCAAGATTTGCATATCTGTCTTTTACATCCTTCTATAAATTTGAAATATTATCAAGATCATGAATTCAGTTCATCGCCATTCTTATCAATAAAGGCTTTTAAAATTTCAATTTTCAGAACAAAAGGCCTCGATTTCACACAGCATTCTCAGAAACTTAAGAGAAATATCTTTGATCCAGAAATATAAAAATTTTCACATAGTTTATTATTGATGTATTTTATACAACGAAGGTTTTATAAACGGCTATATTTCACTTAAAAAGTTTGAGGTGGTTTTGTGAAACCTGGGCTTATTGGATTGTAAACACTCTTTTGCATTCAAATACATTAAACATGGATGTATCAACATAACAAAGCCAGTTGTGGGAAAAGCATAAAGAGAGTTAATATCTGGTATGGAAAGGTACATTACCATATGATTCCAATATTCCCGAATAATTTAGTTTTACATGGAAAGAATGAAATGGGGGTTGAACGTCCTACTGTTTTTCTCTGATTGGGCTAATGAAGAGAGGCATGCGCCAAAGTATATACGAGACCTCGGTTTTGGGCTCTATACGTCGGAAAATCTCGATGAACTTTCTCCGCTATGCAGGGATCGAATACGCTACCCCATTTAGTCACTATGGCTGCTATACATTAAACGCATACGGTCCAGACCAACACTAACGTAAAATAACAATCGTTACGTCTAATATATACATGTAATCATAATTCAAAAGCATTTTCTGACAGGAAAGCCACAGCCAACGTGTTGTCTCATCGTAAATTTACGCAAGAAAACGTGGCCTCTCCCAGTATTGAGTCTTCAATAAAGTATTTTCTTATCTGGTCCTTTACCATTGTGTATCCAGCTGAAACCATCCGTAGTTTTAGGTTAAAATTAAAGTTTTTTAAAAAAAACAAAATATCCACAACTCACCACCACCAGATTTGCGGTAATAGCTGGGATATAAACAAGTAGATCTAGGTGCAACATAGTTGTAAATGAGAGCATCGGTTATTACATGAACTCCCGTATTCTGAAATATTAAAGAAACATTTTATAGCGCAGGATAACCTTGCTAAAGGAAGAAGGTCCATGGTTAAACCATTACTGCTTTGGTGATGTTCGCCGGTCAACTAAACGCTTTTCTGTACCAATGAGATTATTGAACAGTTTAAGACAAGTCTTAAGAGAGAGAGAGAGAGAGAGAGAGAGAGAGAGAGAGAGAGAGAGAGAGAGAGATATGGGGTTTAACGTCCAGATGCCACAAACTAGGTCATTTCGGGGGACTAACATACGGTTTATTTTTATTTTAATAATTCGCTTGCCCGTATGAACCATTCGGCCATCCAATTCAAATGTAAATAATAAGCTGATATTTAATAATAGTAGTCATTGTTATGCTAAAGAGCTGGTAGTTGTCACTATAATAGTTAAAAACTAGATAATGTAAAGCGAATTTGCTGAAACATCCAAGCAAATTGATCCACTCTGAACCCAGATTTAAGCGCTTGAATTTTGGGTCTTGCCTTGGTCATAATTACTGAAGTCGGTACCATTTCATGATTAAATGATGAATGAAAGTTGAGCAGCAAATCGCATCCTAATCCAGTAAGTATCGCAGGCTAACGATGGCATCGAGCGTTGATTATAGTTTGGATAAGTAAATAATTGTCTAATTTAGATAACATTTCAGTCCTAAAGAAAGACCTGCAATATGCAGATTTACCTTTTGCATAATGTATTTTTAAGGACCTGCCTCTGGTTGTAAATTTGGTTTATTACTACACTTACCCTAAACATATCTTCGGCATCTACACCAGATGTGAAGTAAGGATATGGCCAGTATATTGACAGACGACGATGACGACTCAACAGTTCGGCTTGCCTCTTCTTCCTAAGTTCAGCTTCTCGTTTCTTTCTGAACGCTATCCTGGGTCCACCAAAACCACCACCACCACCATAATAATATGGTGTATATCCTGTATCTAGTTGATTCAGGAAATCTTGAACCTTGTGGAAAGAAAGTTGTCATCAATCAATGAATGTCCAGTCCTCATCGTTTTATATTCCATGGCCATGGAATTTATTTCAGTCATAAGCTTGTGAACCGGGTCGTGATCAGGGAGGCGCAGTGAACTTTTTATGGGGGAGCCCCCCACCCCCCCTGGACGAAAGGCGAATCTCTCCCCAGATATTTGTGAAAATTTGACGAGCGCAAAAACGTTTTTCTAGCTCAGAAATAGTTCTCTAGCGAACTCTGTACAATGAAAACAGTGACAAGACAGACACAAGTCAGTACAATGGCAGATAGATTTCAGATCATAACCAATAATATGTAATGTATAATAACGTCCCCAAAATCAATACTCCTCATGATGATCCCTGGCTGCTGTCTATTACAAACAGTAGGTATTTTACTAAGGCCAACAACTTTTCTTTCGGGTGGGGGGACGCTGCCCCTCCCTTGTCCACAGCTGGCTTCGGCGGCGCTTGTGAATCACCATGTTCGATACCATTGTTGACATTATCGGAAGTCTGGCCATACACAATATTTTTTTTTTACTTTAATACTAATTAATTATAAAGCAAGGTCTATGTTTAACATATATCAAAATATATTTAGAATATTACTTACATTGGCAGTATGATCTTCAGCAGGCGCTCCCACCAGGGTTGTACTTTTATCAACTGCTAGAGCATATACTTGTGAATATCTGTAAGCATTGACACCAAGAGTTACCTCTTCGCCGGTCTCTACTTTATCTTTATTGAAATTCAACGAAACCTGCAAACAGTTATACAAAATACATGCCATTGGTCCGTTTTGTTAGATTTAGGTACAAAGCTGACCGTTCTTGCTAAACTAGTTCAAAACTGGATAAAGAAATATAAATATATTGAAAATTTCAATCAAATTACTTTATTCTGATCGGAGTTATGAGTGTTGGGAGATCTAGCGTAGATAATAAAAAATAAACATACTGAAAATATCATTCAAATTATTTTATTCTGATCGAAGTGTTGGGAGATCTAGCTTAGATTGTTTATTATTGTACCAAAGTTACATGACATACGAGACTAAGATTATCCATTTATCGCTAAAACATTAAACCTCTGTTCTAATACTTTTAAATCTCCGTCATCCTAAGGTTTAGAAAATAGATTATGGGCTTGTCATTTTTCTGGTTTGGTGTTCCATACTGTGTGTGAGATTCGGTATGATCATCTCCCTAAATTATTTAGATAAAATTAATCTAACCATCCGACTTAAATTTCAAATTGGATTTTTAACTATAGTTTTCTGTTATTTATAAAATACCTAGACCCTACCTTATTTCTAAACAGCCCATCCACGTTAAATGATATAGCATCAGCAACGATTTCATCATTTTCACCTCGAATGAAGACAATTATTCTCAATTTGGGTGCCATATTGTATCGTACATGAACCCTTAAATCTTGTTCTTTACTGGCTGATCTGTAGGACCGGTAGCTATTAATGACCACTACACCCCTCGCTAGGATCTGAAATAAACGACCCAAAAATACAGAAATTAGATTCATTTCTGTTTAGGATTTTCTCAGACAAAATTTGTTCAACTGCTTTGACTTTCTAGACATGTTTTATCTGAAAGCGCGAGCAGTAAAATTTAGACTTTACGATCAAAATTAGCCCACTGTAAATTCAATCATTTCAATTTCTCAGCGTGTCAACCATTGTTTTAGCCGTCGCCTACTCGTATAATTTCATTATCGTGAATTTTGTGATAATATAATGAGTGCTACGTTAAAATAAACAACTTAGTTACAGATATATAGTAGGCGCAATTAATGATATATTTAAAAACATTGCACTTTCTAGCATTTAAATCCACCGCGCCTTCGTTGTTGCCATATGACCACAGAGAAGAAAGTGATTGGCATGATTTCTGAAAAGATACCCCTGTTAAGATATTTCAATATCCCCCCACTGGTAGCTTTACTCACCGTATAGTAAACCTTTTTAAACGGAGCGGTGGATTTTATATCAAAAATTATCCAGGAATTAGTTTTTGGTTTGGCAGTTCTCAGCGTCACTGATATAAAGGTTTTGCTGGGTGATCTGGTTACAGATAAGCTTTGGGTTCTGGTAACTTGAGTATCACCGGTATACGTCGCCTAAAGGTAAATCAATAAGTACACAGTAATAAAAGTTTAAACATGAAAACATTGAAATTAATTCAGAAGTTGTTGTTGTTGTTTATTTAAGATGATTTAACGTCCAATACATTAAGTATGATATTTAATTAAATTATTTGCACTTAATGTGTCTGACGAGTGGTAAAAGCACAAAAATAAGAAAAGTCCTTGAATATCAAAATGTCACCTTAAAACAACTTATAAAATCTTTGTCGTGAAAAGGGATCTTGTGTCATCTTCTCCATAATGTCATAATAAAAAACAAGTTAAAACTGGAGGTCCAGTCCTCTAAATTCTAATAGATACCCAGTCATCTGTTAATGGATATCTTGTCATTGGCTAATTGGTTATTTGTCACTGGCTAAATTTATAAAAAATTATTGACTGATGGATACAAATCGATGACTAAATAAAATTATAGTGAACTATCGTGCTCTCATGTCATTATCGGAGCCACGGTGGCTCAGAGAGTAAGGAGCTAGTTAACTAACCCGGAAGTGCGGAGTTTGATCCCGGTGTTAGCTAAAACAGTTCCCCTGGATTCTCCAGCGTGGTTTCCCCATATCAGTAATCTGGCATGGAACACGAGTTAGTCGTTCCCACGATGCAAACAAAAACGAATTTATGTGTGCACCTTGGTGTGCTCGTAAAACATCCCGTGCCTGTTGGAAGTAAAATTGCTAAAAGAATTACGTCCAAAACAAAGTATCTCAACATGAACTTACCGTTAATGTGACTGTCAATGCATTTAAATCAGTAACTAGCAGATCATAAGGAACCAAACCATTACTTGGCACTTCCAGTATCTGCTCTTCAAGATCTCGATATTCATAGCGTGGTCCTTCGCAAATAGGGTAGTATGGGCGAGCAATAAATACTTCTTTCACTAGCATAGGCTCTTCGACTAATCCTCCGTTTGGGCTCTGAGTAGTGGTTGTCGTAGTGGTAGTGGTAGTTGTAGTCGTGGTTTTAGGGACTTCAAATTGGACTTTTCCAGTGACCTTAATAGTTTGAGGGTTGAGGACTGGTCGATCATCTTGTTGTTTCAAGTCGATCTATTTCATCAATACAGGGACAAAAGTAAATGTTATTATATATATCTGGACATGCTTAAAGATAGGTTCATTCGAACACAGTTAAGTAATTATATCGATCCGCAAAATTGATAACTTACTCTAAATTTGCATTATCAGCCCTTTTTAAACAACGTATCAAATTAAAATCGTCAACCACAGTTTGGCCGTTGCTATCTTAAAGCCCGGGCGGTGGATTGCAAATTAGACGAAAACATATATTTTTTATCAAGTGGAGAATTTCTTTTTTTTTCTCAAAGGAAGACATATTTTTATAACAATAATTAAGTTTCATACTTACAAAAAAATGATTTTTCAGACCAGGTTTGTAGTTTGTTGGATTCAGAGCGAAGCTAATTTTTTCTCGGGTGTTCTTCACGGATGTTTTTGTAGGTTTTGATACATACATAATTCCTGTTTCACTATCTGTAACATTGGCTTGGGCTACAATAGTTTTATATGATAAACGGTTGTAGCTGGCGATAGTCTTCAATTCTTCTAAAGTTATTCGAACACTAGCCTCGCCATTATTATTCAACTGCAATGGAAAGATACTGTTTAAAATATTTCGGTTTCATATCGGATTTGTTTTATGGGTCTAACAGAATCGTGGTATTGGCCGAGACAGTTCAGTTGAGTTGCGCAGGGCGAAGGGCTTGACAGGGGTCAACGTATAGTCCCGTGCACGTATCGGCGAGCACGTAAAAGAACCCCTGATAGTTGGTAGTCGCTGCCATGTCAAAATATCCCCCATAACACACTGTATGGCGGATGTGATCTTGATTAGCCCAGTCGCTGCGGTACAGACGTTAAAGTTCAGTGGTCCAGGGCGGAGGGCCTGTCAAGGGTCAAAGTGCAGTTCCACGTACGTAGATGTAATTTTATCGCTTGTACGTAGTAGTCTTTATCAGTGTCGGGAGGGGGGGGGGGGTAAGGACCCAAGGGAACCATCGAGGTTAGAAAGAAGACACTACTACCCAATGTCAAGTGTAAGCAACGAATCGAAACTACGTCAGGTGACTCAATGTCAGACCCTGCAGCACCCAACCCCATCATTATGTGTTTATATGTTCCTGATTCGCCTTTTTTTCTGAAAGTTAACACGAAATTTTACTTTATTATAAAAAATCGCCATCTACTCTAATAACACATTAACGCCAATTCTAAATCCCTCAATATGACATCATTTATATTTTATTATTCAATTCCCATCTTGTTCCGTTTGTTACAGTTACTTAAGTTTCGACTGTATTCTTCACTCAGAGAACTGTTTAACATATTTTCAAAAGGCTAAATAAAATGTTTTCAGTTTCATTGAATATAAACAGAATGAATACGCCCGAATAATGAATAAGTTGGAATTTAAATGTTGGCCTAATTTCGTGTTTGATCTCCAGCGGAGCTTATTGTAGAAGGCAGCATAACCAGACGCGGATCCAGGGGCAGGGGACGCCCCCCCCCCCTCCGTCAGCCCCAGCGAAATAGTTGATTTTCATTTTCGTTTGGTTTGTTACTATTCACATATCTGCTCTTTAATAGATGATATAAACATGATTTTCGCATTGTCTCCGCCCAAGCAATTATCCAAGGTTGCAACGTACTACCTTTTGCTCTAATGTATGACCCCCCCCCCCCCCCGGACAAAATCCTGGATCCGGGCCTAATAACTATCGTATGCCTCAACCTAATGTATATCTAAAACCATAAACCTCCCCTTTATGCCAGCAAAGGTCGCTGCCTTCGTTTCTGGAATTGACTTCTTCCTTTAATAGGACATTTTTTTGTTTTTCAACGCACTAACAGTTGAACATTAAGCTGCAGAATGAAGTAATCATTTACTTACTGCTAAATCATACATAAGGTCAGGTTGTTGGATGATCTGCACTTCATATCTTCCTGTTTCTGCATTTCGTACATATTTTCTTGTATTGTAATAGTCCACTTTTACTCGCAATACTGCAGATCCTTTCACAGGCTTTCCGAATGTGTACCTGTAAACATAGCCAAAATTTGGGTTATACCGGGAGTAGTATTGGTTGCTTCCGAAACAAGCTAAATGTGCTAAATCGGTAATATTGGGGACCTAGAAATTGACACAAATAAGAACCCCCATCTTTTCCTGGTAAGGCCACAGCATAAATGTTGATTTAAATTGAAAAGTAATTCGTGTTTTCAATGTCGATGACTTTTGATGATATTGGGTTAGAGACTTAGATACTCTAATGGCAACGAAGCTAACAAGAAAAGCGTGTCTGGTCGCGTGGATGGCAAGAATACCAAGGTGAGGATGGAAATCTGTTTGATAAACTAATCAAATCGAAGCAATTTATTTGAAACATAGAAGCAATTTTTCTTTGAGATTGGAAGACATTCGTGGCACTGACCAAAGGTTATATAGACGAAGTTTGTATAGACGTCGAGATACCCAAAACTACGTTTGGAGTAATTTATTTTAAATACAGGGAATCTATTGCATACTTACATTGATGAAACTTTAACTATGACTTCTTCATCTTTTTCAGCAACAAATGACGGAAGTGAGACTTTGGCTTCAGCCTTAGGTAAAACTGTCAACAAAGCAAAGATCTTTAAATATTTGGAGGGGGAGAGAGAGGGAGAAATGTGGTTTAAAGTCCACATGGCGCAAACTAGGTAATTTCGGGACTAACATATGGTTTAATTTCATTTCAATTATTCGCTTGTGGGTAGGGGTCTTTAGCAGTGGGAGAAAACCGGGGGACCCGGAGAAAAACTACGAGATTGGACACGAGACCCTACTCCTTTCACATACAACCGAGTATTTGAAACCACGCCAGTTGACTCAATGACAGGCTTTATGATACAGCACGCACGTGCTAACCATTCAACCATCCAATCCCCCATATTTACAGGGACTATCCCGATTTTAACAGTCACAGAAATAAAAGTCCTTGTTCGTATGAAATTTAAGTGCGCGAATAGAGCGGAACAGTGCATTTACCTTGCCGCAAAATTTCAGCACAAAATATTAATGAGTCGTTTAGACTGCTTATCCGGACACGTAAGCCTTTTGAGATTTTGAGTCAGTTATTTCGTTGTGTGACCTGATAATCTATTGCTGTTCCTTCAGATGTGTGTACTTGATAACGAAAGGTAAATTTCAACTACACGTTATTTTTTTTAAATACCAGTCTCCATTTCCAGATAAAGACTGACGGATTTAAATTGTTTTAAAATGTATCACGTATATTAATTTAGTTGCTCGACCCTGTAAGGTAGAGGATTTTAACTGCATATTGACACACGGTTTATTAAATCAGCTTAGTGGAAATACCTTTCTATGGATCATTAAATGCGAACGGCTCGATATTTTGGTTGAGAGTGTCAGAGAAGGTAATTGAGCAATTCCTTCGCGCTTTCTCGTTTATTAGCTACTTTTAACAAAAGGTTATCGATGGCGAGCATAAAGAATCTGCGATGACTTTTTTAAAATTGAGATTTGAAAATGAAATAATCTAATTGATTGTAAGTGAAAAACTTACCGTATTTTTCAATGGTGAATGTCCCTGTGTGTTTGGTACCCTGCCAAAATCAAAAGAGTTCATCATTTTGTATCTCAATTGGAAAATGACAGCGTTGTCCCACTTCAGTTCAATTTTGATTTAAATTATTGCGATTTAAATTTGAGAATGACTTCTATGGGTGCCATTCTCTTCACGAAAATCAGTGTAATCATTTTGGAATAAAATTTCAAGAATAAACCTAGATTCACTTATCTAATCAAAGACTTAGTTACAGTACTAAATTATAAACAAATTAAACCGCATACTTTGATTGAAGTAAATTTTTATGTTAACTGAATTGAAACCTATATACACTGGTATAGGCTGAATTGAAACCTACACTGACAACTGCGCTAATAGACCAGGTTCCGAAGATGGGTTCACTTGATAGCTGAAGGGAATGTTCGACAACACCATAACCATCTCCCACTCTGTTGTAATACTGAATCTTATTTCGTCGTGGATCCTGTGTTATAAAAATAAAATACGCAAAATTAAGAAATCCCAAGGGCTAATCAACGAAAAAAAAAAGAGAGTCCATAACATGAAATACGGAATAGGTAAACTATCAAAGTGGCATTATTTATTACAGCTGTAAAATAAGATAAATAGGCCAAATCAATTATTAAAAGAAAAATCGACATAAAAATTAAAAATCAAATTTGTTCTAGAATATAAGCATACCCTGCCAGAGTATGATATACGTCATTGATTATATTTTAGTAGATGAGTAGGGTGTGATCGGCTTGTAGAAACAGAATCTACTGTGTAGAATTATTACAATGACATCTACTAATTGAACTGCAATAAACAGGTCACAATTCTATGGAATACAATTGGAGGAAAACGTCGCTCAGTAATAAGCAGTAATTGTATTCCATAGAATTGCGACCTAGAAGCCACGGGAAACACTGTAGTATCGCCTAAATAAATGTTGCATGCGCATATCCTGTCTGATGTAGCATGCATTTGATTATTTGTAAAAATACAAACTCTCTAGTAAATATAATATTGACTTTCTGGGGAGGATGAATATATAGGTAAATGAGAATGCTTACCGTAACTGTTACTTCAAAGCTGCCCCGTTCAGGCGTAAGGTTAGGCTTTACGCCAAAAATGCGGTATTTCACTTAAATAAAAAGTGTTTTAGACATTACAATAATGTTTCAATGTTTCCAAATAACATTTAATATTAGCAAAGTTACACCTGTATTAACAGAAGTTTAGAAAAAATAAACCAATTTTGACTGTATTTAAAAAATAAAACAGTTCCACACGGTGACAAAGTTACAGTTAGATGGTAACAGGATAAATTTCTTTTCGTTTTGGGTGGTTTTCCGCTGTTAAACGGCGCTCATATAGCAAAGGGTTGTGATATCCGTGTAATGTGTTTCTCCGTCTCCATTAGAACATTTTGATCTGGAAACTGAAATCAGTTTCAGAGATTTCCACACTATCCGATCTGTCCTTCCAGGGGTCGCGATCAGACGATGGTTTCCGGAATAAGGTCGCAACCAACAATATGGTATTTGTTTCTATTGTATTGTTCTATGTATGACAATATCATCGTTCAAAACTTAATAAACTGATCTAAAAAAGAAGGTAATACAGATTTTCGTGGCGTGTAAAGGGTCTGGAAAGCGAATCAATACCTCCAATTACTAAACACATCGACTTATATACTATCAATTTTGTAAAATGTATAGTGTGTTTTATCAGAACACAGGATCTTAGCGCCCGCTCATTGAATATAGCCCTGATATATTTCCATTCAAGAAAACGTTAAATTTCAAATACAAAAGCAGAGAAAATGAGTGTGAACGTCTCCAAGAGAACTGATAATGCTATTTACCTAGTTGCCCTGGTTTATAAACCTTTTTATCTGTTTGTATTACAATCTCCAAATTATTGCTATTAAAGGTAACATAGTTCGTCTTTTCAAATTCTACGCCACCAGTTCCCACAACTTTGATGCTGTAAGATGAGTATACTAAATCGCACGGAACCTGAATAGAAATAAAATTAAGTTTAATGTCGTATGGCAATGGGAATTCATCCGTGCAAGCAATCTGATTGAAATACACTATATATACACTACATGAAGATCTGACAAGTTATAGTGGGAGTTCACGTCAGGAATCAAACGAGTGGCTTTTGACCTTATGATGTCAGTCATAGATTAAAAAATCAGCATTGCCATTCCTAGTGGTTTACCCACAGTTCCGTGTATCAAAATGGACAGGAACTCACCGTACCAGACCGTTCCAGATCCTAGTGAAGTGAAGACAAGTAAAACGGAATTTTGAACTATAAAATAACGAAATGAAATAGGCTCTGTGTTTTAATCAGATTGCAGTGTCTATAAATGATATTACATGCAGTTTCTTGGTTATACTATGATTACTATTAAATTCCTTTATTTTATAATTAACCCCTCTATTAAGTACATTAATGACACAGAATAGCCATAGTCCTAATATACACCCTTGCAGCGCACCATGCCTTTACACAGTAAAAATAGAAAAGCTACTAACCTTCAGACGAATCGTTCGGGTTGTACCTGAAAGCAATGAAACGAATTACGATGGTAATAACGTTAATTTTTTGTTGTTTATTTTTTTTAAAAAATGATTGAATAAAATTAATATATACATTCAGGAAACATATCGTCTTAATTATTTTTTCCATATCCGTATCAATAAAACACTTACGTATCAAAGTTGGTCCGTACGTTGCAAACACGGTCCCTTGTATATTCACTAATGTAGTTGTTAGGTTGTAATACTGACTTCCTAGAACTTGTGCCGTGAAGGTATAATCAACACATGGCCGAATAGTTTTAGGTAAAAGCACCATATATGTACCCTGTTCTGTACATCTGGGAAAATAGATATATAAATAAGTTTGGGGGCACAAAAAGTTCGCGGCAATGGCTTTTTAACTGTTCCCATTTCAAAATATATATATGCGGAATGTCTTCATTATTACTTCTAACGAGTTTACATCTATTTTGTCAATACGTGTACTGTCAAAATATTACGAAGAACCTCCTCTGGTTTTCTTTCGCCATAATGGTAATAATACGAGTCTTCTTCTAATACATGCGCGTTTTTACAAGTTTTTATTTATCAACTTATTCAAATATACTTACATACAATAACTTAGCACAGAGGCTAAGATTGAAAGAAATACTTTCCAATTACCAGCCATTCTGAAATTTGAAAAATAAAATTATTGAACATACATGTGTACTTGATTATTTGGTATTACCTTATTACGGTCTCAATGAACACAGGTGTTTACGATATAAAACTGTTGACGAAAGGTCGGTAGACGAGCAGATGTAATAAAATGAAAAACCAAATCGTTTGAGTAAGTTATAATACGTCTGACTTGAAATTGTATAGGTGCGATGGAGAATATTTTGCCTGGACAGCTGCGCTACGACACACACTTATAACGAATTCCAACGGCCAAAGGAGCTTTTATATGCACGAAAGAGTGTGGACGAAAGAGTGTCCAATCAGAACGAATATACGCTGATTATTGTCGAGACCTCTGTCCAGCACCCCTAACAGGAGGGTACTAAGCCGAAAAAAAACCGCGATGATCTTTCTTGGCCAACGCAGGGATCGAATTCCGAACCCCCATATTAGTGAGCCAACGTCATACTAACCGAGACACCGTGTAGAATATCTATAGAAGGGTGCCAAGAATTTGGGGATATGTAATACCTTTATTCGGGAATAACTGTTCATATTATAATTATAATAAGAATAGGTAATAAATCAAATGTACAATTATCGGTATAGAAATCAATGTCAAAAACAGCTGTCCCATTCTAGTGCCATGTGTTTATTTACTATTTACTTGAGTTGCAATGATTCAAATAAATAAAATACTGTAAAGGAGCTAAATCTCTTACTCAATATTTTCCATAATATTCAAAATTTACCACACCAATTAGAATTCACGTATTTCACCCAACATAATTTATTAGATATTACAATTGAATATATATCACTTAACATCATATTACATTACTATATGTTTTAGAACCATATTGTATATTTCAAGATTTCAAAAATCAGAGCCATACACCATTTAATTTTAATACAGAAAATTGCCGTCCGCACAAAATAAGGTATCCCGCATTATGAACAGTATTTTTGTTGTTATGTATGTTTTCCGATATGCTGTTGTAGTTTTTTCTGTATATAACTGATTCTCATTTTGTGTGTTTTAGCTTGCTAACGTTTTGACAACACTCTTCGAAATGTCTCCTAAATGGTGTATTCGCACATCTGTACAAAATTCGCTAAAGGACGTAGGGTGAAATCAATCGGTTTCTGTGATGAACGTCTGTATTTCTCTGTATATATTTGTTTCACATTTTGTATAAATGTACAAGCTTGTTAAAGTATAGAGAATAATCTTCGAAACGTCGTCCAACTATACCAGTAGTTTTTGTCTTATAGTTGTTTTAGAAATTGTGCGCCACGGTGGCTCAGTGAGTAAGATGTTGACTCGCTAATCGCGAGGTCTCGGAAAGTTCATCTGGATTTTCTGGTATGGTTCCCCGTTGCCAGTGATGTAGTACGGATGAGACGAAAATCCGACGTCCCGTGTACACATTGTCGTGTACGTAAAAGAATCCTTGACAGTTGGGTTTCGAAAAAAGAGTTGAACGTAGCGCCGCTGTCCGGGCACAATTCCCCTTATACCACACTACATGACGTTGCTAGTCTTCATTAGCCCAGTAGGAGCAAAACAGTTGGACGTTAAACCTCATTTTGGTTTAGTAATTGGTGTGACTATTATTATTATGTATACTTTTCGTTACAAATTCAGCAAAACGAATTCGTTTCAGTATGTGAAATGTACTATATCTTTTATGACAGCTGTGCGTTTGAATAATTCAAATCGTTGAATAAATAGCTTATTTACAAAACTGCAATACATTAAGCGCAATATGGTTCATAATCGAGAGTTCTTAGCTTTATTTCCGTGATTTACAGAGCATGTGTTATAGTATATTAACATTAAAAAAGAAAATATTCCAGAAATTGTTATTGATTTTACGAGAAGTTCATGCATATATTGAAAATCATGAATACGTTTACGTATAAAATCCGACACTGTTTTTCACGAGACGTTCATATTAAATGCATATATTAAAAATCCGGAATACGCTTACTAATAATATTCAAAACACGTATGAATAATTCTGTTTTTTTTTATAATAATACACTAAACACGTATCAGTAATACCGGTTTTTCTTTTATAATAATACACTAAACTTTTTAAAATAAGGGACATTATCTTTTCTTTTTTTAAATCGAATTTTAAACAATTTAAAATAAATTAAATAATTTCTTACAAAATAAATTTACTTTTCTTGGGGGATTTTTTTTTTATGATTTCGATTTTAGAAAAAAATAATCGTCTATTCTGAAATGTTGAGAACTTTGGAAGAAATCTCTTCACTTTAAATTGAGAGTTTTTTTCAGTTCAGCAGTCAGTGCTTTGGGAAACACGCGTTAAAAACTGGTTCTTATTTCTTCTGCAAAAAGACTAATTTAAAACTTCAAAGTACCTGGCTGCGGTGTTCAACAGCAAAATTGCTCTCTTGTAAAAGCTATTTCGAAATGATAACTAAATATTCTGACATTCATTAAATAATAATGTAAAAAAACGTATTTAAATGATTTAATTAAATAGCATTAAAAAATCAGAAAAATTAAAGAACAACATCAAAAAGCGCGCATTTTATACATAATCGCTTACCTGTAGTTGTTGAACGAGTGGCCCGTGCCAATGATCAAATTCGCTCAAATCGCACAACTTTATAGATATTTTACACAATAAAGCGTGTCATTTTTGTCAATAGACAATCAATTTACGGCTTATAAATCTTACAATTTACAATTCAATAAAATTGTTTACCACAGACTGGGCAGACAATATTTTTTCAGAATAGTTATAAATGGGTTGAAAGTGATGTGGTGGAATTTATAGTCATATTCTTTGTTAATAGAGGTGCGGTTGGGCCTATTATAATCTAAGCTACGTTCTTTTTGGTTGTTGTAAACACGGTTAAACCGGGTCACTTTCCATTCTCATAGGCAAATATTCGGTCAAGAATAAAAAAAATAGTAATATTTTAAGCGTAGCTCGCAACCCGACCTACAGATTTTGACACGCACGGATCGTAGGGTTTGGTAGCCGATTTTCTACGGTGCCGATCCCACGTAAGTGACGCACAAGTCTCATGCACGGGCTCACTAAAAATGACCCCCGAAGACAGCCCGTATAGTAACACGTACTGTGGGCTACTACCACTACCTGGTGTTTTAACGTCCGCTTCCACAGAAGTGATATCGCGCAGACAAGACATAGGAGAGCCGAGGCTTCTTCATGTTTTTAGAATATGATTTTGCAATCTTTCCATTGGCGGCCTTGGGCCATGGAGTAGGTTTAGTGGGAAGCTCTTTCCTTTATTTAATAAAAAAACATATCGTTTGGTAGTTGATCTGTAGAGACAGCATTGTGCGGACATACATGTGTATGCGTCTCGTCTCTGGATTGGTAGAAGTCATCTTTGTGGGTTCAGTATTTAGGTGCCAGGACCATCTTATCGTGGCCTCCCCTTACTCCACTTATCCCGCTTTGCAGGTTTGATGTCTTTGTAGTGGATTAGTGTTTAGATGCCGAGCCCGTCTTACCGTGACGCTCCCTTACTACACTATCCTGCTAATTTAGTGTATCTCCCCTACCTAGTTTAATGTTTAGATGCCGAGCTCGTCTTATCGTAGCCCCCTCTCACTTCACTATTCTACTTAATCCAATAAAGTTCCGTACTGCGGGTTTTGGGCTAGGCTTTTAGAACACTTTTAGTGGGATAGAATCATACTGATCAGCAATAAATTCTTCGTTTGGTTGCTACCATCACAGCTTTTTTTCTTCTGCAAAATATAGTTCCTATTTAGAGTATATGGGTACATAAAATAGTACATGACGGCGTAAAATAAGTAAGTAAGTAGATTAAAATGACATTTCATATCAATTGAATAATATGTTTTTTTTTCTAGTTTATGATGTTTGCGTCAATATTCCTTAGCTTCTCTATTTAAGATATATAGCCGAGCTGTCTTCTGGAAATGTGTTCTCCGTCTAATCCGAACGATTATTATGGACAATTTAAGTTTCAGCTCCTAGCGCCGAGTCGCTGAGATTAGAACCCAGAACGCCTCGTTATAAGATCTAAGTACAGTGAATGTGCCGTAGGCCCGTCAATATGACATTTTTGTGAGGTGAAATGCAATATTACGTAGACCCAAAAGTACCACCAGAAAGCTGTATTTTCGTCACGAATGCAAAGGACGATGATTCGCCTAAATATCTTTAAACGCATTCAAGAAAAATCTTCTAGATTCCACGTTTAAAATTATCATGTGGTGAGTTATTGGAATTAAATTAATTCGGATATGTGTTATTACATAGACAGCCATGAAACGACGCGGATTTTTTAGGTGTCAACGCCATGTTACTTTGGTTTCTGTGACCCCCCGACCTGTGATGTTTAGATCACGTGATATGGGTATTATGGCTACCAACTATATCAGAGTCACTTCTGTGCAGTTAAAGTGGTCCCCGTGTTCAGATTAACCCAAAACCTGAATTATTTTCCAATGAAATGTTGCAAAAGCATATAAGGCCATTGTTCCACGCCTGCACCCTCACTATGCAGCCACCTGTTCCCCGTCTTTATGATTAATCTAAGTTAAAGCTGCGACAATAACTGGTTGACGTATTTAAAGGTTCAACCATTGGTGATCAGTTAAAATGGTAGACAGGCATGTACAACGAAATGTCATTGCAAATACTAACAGACATGTATTTAAAGCTATATTTTCCAATGAAATGTTGCAAAAGCATATAAGGCCATTGTTCCACGCCTGCACCCTCACTATGCAGCCACCTGTTCCCCGTCTTTATGATTAATCTAAGTTAAAGCTGCGACAATAACTGGTTGACGTATTTAAAGGTTCAACCATTGGTGATCAGTTAAAATGGTAGACAGGCATGTACAACGAAATGTCATTGCAAATACTAACAGACATGTATTTAAAGCTATATTCCTTTATTGTTAGTCTGCTACCTGTCAGTAAATGACAAAATAAAAAACGATATAGCAGCATCTGCCGCCTGCAACAGGGCCTCGATAACTTAGAGGTGAGAGTGTGAAAAAAAGGTATTAATAAATATATGAAATGACATGGAGTTTAACGTCCTACTTTTCTGCACCAACCGGGGTCGCCTACTCTTATTTCGAACACACACTGTCATGGGTTCTGTTACGTAATGAAATGAAATGAAATGGGGTTTAACGTCTTTTGCACCTAACCTGGGCTAATGGAAGACGGGCATACGCCATACAGAGTGCTATGAGGGAAATTTTTGCCCGGGCAGCTGCGCTACGGCCTACTCTTATATCAAACTGCCAAGGGATCTTTTACGTGCACTCCAATGTGTACACGGGATCTCGATTTTTCGTCTCCTCCGAACGACTAAGCAGCTGTCCTTGCCAGGCCCTCCTTCTAGATCACTGACAAGGGGAAATCACGCCGGAAAATCGAGATGATCTTTCTCGGCGAATGCAGGCTAGAGAACCAGCGCCTTATCCACTTAGCCACCGTGACCCCTTCTGTTACGTACACTCCAATTGGTTTAAAGGAAAATAATAATGACGATAATAATACACAATAGGGCTGATTAAAGGAGCATAATCGCTAATATTTGGGACCTAGGAAATGGGTCGCAACGCATATGTAATCTGATTGTCTATAAATTTACATTCAATCGTTTCCGTTTTGACTCTAATTTCCAATCAGTTATGTCAAGCGAAATACGACATTTGTCTCAACCGAATAGAAATTTCCAGTGCCTTATTATTCCAGTCTATTGTACATGCTCCCCAGATAAGTTATGGCGTCGCCGTTTGGCAGGAATATGTCTATTGTACATGCTCCCCAGATAAGTTATGGCGTCGCCGTTTGGCAGGAATATGTCTAGCCTCGTTCTTTCTGGTAACTTGTAACAAATGACGATGAAACGCACTATGGTACACGATATCAGAAGCCTACCTTTCCAAGGTAAGCTAACAACATCAATATTGATTTGAATTGACAAATATAATTCGTGTTTTCAACGTGTAAGACTTTGGATGATATTGAATTAGAGACTTAGCTACTTTAAATTAGCTACTTTAAATTAGAACAACAATTCGTTTCATTCTATTCTGCGATAGGTTGCTCTGCCCTCCAGATAAACCAAACGGAAAGTTCTTATTGGCTGCAGTACCCTGGACAATTGAATTGCGTTTGAATGTGTTTACCAGTCCCGTTGAAATGACAAATTTCTCACAAACACTTCAAAGTCAACAGGTTGCGCAACAATCTCATGAGCCGTGTGACCTTGACCAATGGGGGTTGTTGACAAGACGAATGTAAGAAATAAACAGGACACAATTCTATGGAATACAATACCTGTCATTATTGAGCGACGTTTCGACTCGGCAATCTTTATTATTCTCACCATAATTTAACATTAATTAGTTAGGTTGGGCATCAAAAACTAAGTACTGTTCTTACATGTCCCTTCATGTGACGACCTTACTGGCCGCTATCCGGAATTCCAAAAGTAACCGACTATTGTCAACAATTCTATGGTACCCTAGACAGAAAATTAAGTGTCTCTATCCATTTTCACAATCGAGGAACATTGTGGAAATTCGGCCAAACGGTCGCCATATTTTGTTTCGAAATGCTCGGCACGTTTGTAGACACTCGTTTGTATCTCAAATGCTGTAAATGCCAGAAACAAACGTTTAACGCTTATTAGGCTACCTGGTGAGTATATCCAACTTACTAGACAGTCGCCATGTTGAATTTCAAAATGTCGATCTACACATTTATTTTTATCTCAACTTATTATTGTATCCTGTGCAATTACTAAATGACATTCACGTTGATATCCATAGCGTTCACATAGAAGACAATGCTTGTGGAAGAGAGACAGAAGAAAGAGAAGGATGTGGTTATAGAGTTAATCCCGCTCGCTGTACTGTAATCATTAAATCGAAATACCAATGACAATATTTACAGACTAAGATCTGCAGTATTTGTTACAATGATGACAGGTGCTCGGATCATCCTGGTGTAGTCATCGATACGTGACAATTTTATACGACATCCCCGAACGTAAAATGGCAATGTTTTAGAAATTCCATTCAATTTTAGCCGTGTTTCTCATTCGCAGTTGTCTAATTTCATTCCACCAATGATATCACGAATTCAAACTATAATAACTGTAATAATTTAAGTGTTTAGCCAATCAAAATTGGGGTATCTACTAAAATTTGTATTTCATCTTTAGTTAAGATTTCGTGAAACAGGTCTCCGTACTGTGACGTCAATTATAACAATGAAATCAATCAATTTGATAGTGACTGTACATTTAAGGACCGTTTGGTAGAATGAAATTGAAAAAACTTTGAGGAAATTTAATTTCAAATGCGTTTAATTTTCAAATTTCTGTGTAAATTAATTAATTGTAAAATCACAGCAATTTATGTTTATGCAGCCTAATATGAGATAGTGATTTATCAAAATGTTCTGAACAACCCAAGTCTGAAAGGTTGATTTCGGGGACAAAAATAACATGTCCATAAAGAATAAGAAAACAAAGAAGAGATTGCGAGCAGCAATTAAAAGCTTAAACGAAAACGTTACCCCCACCCACCACCTCCTTCATCCTCCCAACACACAATAGGAAGATAAATTAAAAGAAATCAATAAAAGGAAAAACAATACCTCCCGACACACATGATTAAAATCCATTACAAAGCAAATTACACCCGACCCCACGAGTCATTCTGGGTTGTTGAACTAGAAAAACTATCTCGTTGTCGCAATTGCGCGCTGTATCATAAAGCCTGTCATTCAGTCAACCGAGGTGGTTTCGAATCCCCCTGTTGTACGTGACAAGGATTGGGGTCGCCTGTCCAACCTCGTGTGTTTTCTCCGGATCCTCCGGTTTTCTGCCACTGTTAAAGACCTTACGAATTATTGAAATAAAATTAAACCATATGTTAGTCCTGAAATGACCTAGTTTGTGTCGAGTGGACGTTACACCCCATTTCTCTCTCACACTCGCCTTGCCTTCCCTCCACTCTGCAGCACCGACAAAGTGAAACCATGAACTTTCTCTTCCAACACCTAGATCGAGCCCTTGACCCCCAATCCCTGGTTACAGTGAGTCACTGTGTAGTTAACCCGTCTCTAAAAGGTTTAGCTAATAAATATTTCAATATGGAAAACAGCTGTGCCACTGGTGAGGTATGCGGGTAAATTGATTACCCTTTGTTGTAGCTGCTAAATAAGTGGCTAGTTGACGTAAAAGTTAAAGACCACGTTTAACATAATAGACAAATCAATAGATACGATAAAGGGGAAAAAAATAAACGAAAAGAAAATGTAATAGACCTGTTTATTATAATATCCAGTCAATATATTCTTACAGTGCAACAAAAAACCCATAACGTGTATCCTGTCCTTTGTATAGTCTAGTTATACCCCATTCCTTTGGAAACACACGTGTATGGATTAAGTATGACCTCTTTGATTGTAAGTCAACATAACACATCGAATTGGGTTAATCTGGTGATCTGTTGTAGGTTAGTGGTGGAAAACAGAGAGAGAGAGAGAGAGAGAGAGAGAGAGCGACTGAAAGAGAGGGAGAGAAGGTGGGGGAGGGGGTAACGTCCACTCGACACCAACCAGGTCATTTCGCGACAAACGCATGGTTCGATTTATTTCAATAATTCGTTTGCGCGTAGGGATTTGTAGCGTGGGAGGAAACCAGAGGACACGGAGAAAAACCCATGAGGTTGTACAGGCGACCCTACTCTGTATCACGTAGAACCCCATTTCATTTTAGCAAACCAACTGGCTTGAAGTGCAAAATACAACAGTTTCCTACGGACATTAGCCTTTCGCGTCATTGCATTCTACTCGTGATTTATTACGTGGCATCTACCGAAAGCAGTAGTGAGAGAAAGAACATAAAGGGCTGTATTAGAAAAGAGAAGATATCTGTGTCACAGCTTCAATAATAGCCCAGGTAGCTAACGTGGTATCAAAAAGACGAGACGGTATTCATATTGGTCATTCTCCTATGACCGGGTCAGAAAGGCGGTTGGCATAAATAGATCACCAATATCAATAAATCATTAACATGTTTAATCGAATTCGAATTCGTTTTGAAAGCAACATACAGTCTCTATGTAATTGTAATGTTGTTTACGTAGAAAATGGGTGCACACAAACAATAACAAACCAACAATACAAACAAACACACATATCAGATCAGATGAATGGAACCAGGAGCTGACCGTAAGCGTCCACTGTCCCGGATCTCTACTGACACAATCACGAAATATATGTATATATTTTGAGTACGAAAAGGACAAAATTCTCCTGGACAATGTGAAGTACGAACAAACTCGTCGAATAATTGTATACGTATGTATACTATGGTGTCCTTAGAGGTGGTTTTAATTGGCTATGGTTACTATTGTCTATTGTTACATAGTATATAGACAATATGTTGTATATAGGTATAGGTACAGTTTGGGAATAATGAATGGAAGATAATAAGTGGGTAGATTAAGCAAATTAATTAATGAAATTAATGGCTAATTGTTACTTGTTGGCTATTAAGTCGAGAAACGCATTATTTGATAAAATGATTTTCCATTAATTTTCTTTTCGCCATGTCATCGACGTCCATTTTTATAAAAATTTGAAATTTGACTTGCGTAGGTGTTTTGCACATATAAATATCTATTTATAAATAAAGGGCCCATTTTCAAAATTACAATCCCGTCGATGGTTGCGTACTCTACTCTATCACGAAGATGTTGACTTCCACAATCTTTGCTATTCAAGACATAATAGTTTTTGTCGTCGACGCTAAAAATAAAATTTATGAAAATTATATTTGTTATTTGGTGTTATGTGGTCGCAACATTTACATCGGAGATCCGGGCATTTAGATATAGAAAACGGTCCTTGCGATAGATGAATCGAATTATGATTTGGTCAAGGGACGTTTCAGATTAGTTGGTTGCCTTTGTGATTTAATGAATTGAACATTGTCAAATTTCGTTCTGAGGTTGTCGTTTGATGTTAGGAGTGTCATGCTCTCGTGCATTGCTTTAAAGAACCTGGAATGTTGGGGGCTATGGGTAGCGAAAAAAGGTAATAATATTATTCGAACTGTCCTTTACATTAGTTGCCCTCAATATTTGGATATTATTTGCAAAGGCCTTATTTATCCCAACTTCTATTATTTCGAGGGGTAATGCTGTTTCAATAATTTTTTTTATTAGTCTTACATTATATATCACAATTGTAAAATAACAGAAGTTGGGATAAATAAGGCTTTGGCAATTGATATCCAAACACTGAGGATTACTAATTATAAAGCGTACGGGATAGATGGGCCCTTATTTGTAAGGATGGTTGAGATGGCCTAGTGGTCTAGAGTGCCGCGCTTCGACCTCTAGTTGGCCGGTCACTTCTGGCTTGCGGCTGTGGTTTCGAGCCCTGGTGTGAGCGTATGTGGCATGGAGCTAGGGGCGCCTTCTCAACCTCGTGGGTTTCCTCCGGGCACTCCGGTTTTATTGAAATAAAATGAAACCATGTTAGTCCCAAAATGACATAGTTTGTGTCGAGTGGACGTTAAACCCCATTTCTCTCTCTCTCCTTATTTGTAAATAGACATATCTTTAAATGTGTGCAGCACCTACAAATTTAATTTCAAAATTTCCCTTTTTATAAAAAAGGAATATATATGCATCTTTAACTTAATCAGTTGTAAGTTGGCTAATTAAAGCGAGCGAGATTGGGGAAGTTTGCAAAACAATGGCAATTTGATGATGCGTGGTCGGCTTTTTATATCATGCTATTTATATCGTTGTTTTAATCGTGGAGTAATCGTTGTAATCAGGTTTCATCATGGGTCAGAACATGTGAGACTCCATTTAATGATAACATGCAAACTTCTAATTTCAATCTGTAGGCTCCAGCTTACAATATTCAATCCCCACCCCCTTGAATCTTTGGAGCGAATTACTACACTTAAAAGGGGAGCTGGGGTCGCCTGCGGTCTAATCTGTCGCGCTTCGGTCCCTAGCTTGCCGGTCACCTCTGACTTGCGGTCATGATTTCGATCCCTGGTGTGAGCGTATGTGGCTTGAAGATATGGGGCGCCTTCTCAACCTCATGAGTTTAACCCCATGGTACCCCGGTTCCCCCATAGGAAAGATCCCTGCTAAGATGATAAAAATATAAACACAACAACATGTCTGCGACATAACCGTCAGTGGAAGCGGACGATATACACCAAGAACAACAACACACTTTATACAGACTCGGAATAGGTTTCCTTTTAAAATTGAAATGGGGGTTTAACGTCCTAATGTTTTGTTCTGATTGCGCTAGTGAAGACGGGCATACGTCATACAGTGTGTTAAAAGGAAAACTTTTGCCCGGACAGTAGTCTACTCTCATTTCGAATTTAAACTGTCACGGGATCTTTAACGTGCACGTCAAGGTGTAACACGTGATCCAACGAAGTATCCACTGCCAGGATCTCCGCCCTGCATTACTGACATGGGGGAACAGCGCAGGAGAATGTCGATGAACTTTCTCGGCTCACACAGGAATCTATCATGCAGGTACAGAACTAAAGATAACAAACTCGCTGGGAGATGTAAAACTAAACGGAAACGTGTTGAATGTCGCGCCACTGTTTTGTTGTATTTCATTATAAAGTATATAAAACTACTGAGATGGAATTTAAATGATATACAGTCTGGTAGAATTGTAAAGGTATCCTTTTGTTTTATTCCGACAAAACAAACAGCACACTATTGATCTTAAACTCCTCATATTTGCATTAAAAACAAACCCAATTTTCCTGCGGATCACCCAACATCTTCACTTTGTTAACCGGAATGGGTTGTTTTATTCCTGAAATTTACCAAGAACAAAATATGGAATTGTAATAATATTCTGTTTAAATATTATCGAGTGAAGGGCATAATATGTTATATCTTCAAAGACGATTTACTCCGATATACATGTTAGGTGTAAAAATCGAAATTATTTTTTTGTTTTATAAAATCTCAAACTGAATGCTGATTGTAACCGAATTTCTTAGACAGATCGAATTGTTATTTGAACGACGACTGTTGGTAGAATTTCGTTGGCAATCTTTCCACAAGATTTGTGAATATACCGTTTATGTTCTTGTATTTGAGAAGAGGATAAAATGTATAGACTTTTCGCGGGGTATATTATTTTAGTTGTCTGTTTTATAGGTGAGTAACAGTTGAAACATACATTATGCAACAACTAAAACTGCCTATTGCAGGTCTTTCTTTAGGCCTGAAATATTATCTAAATTATCATTTAGACATTAATTAACTCATCCAGGCCAAAATCATCGGATTTCTACGATATTAAGTAGATTAGAGCAGTTCAGCCATATTTTGATTTACGCTAAAAATGTAGGAGCGAGACTTAGCTTCGAACAACCAGTACTGCGGTTGAAATTATTGCACACGTCTTGTCAAACTTTCAAATGCTAATACATTCGCTCACAATAGAGTAATTTAAATTAAACTTCCAATTTATTTATTTTACATTATCTATTTTCGAACTATTATTGCTGCAAGAATGGCTAGCTCTTTATCTAAATACTACATAATGTATATTTAATATATTGTAAGAATATCCACAGTAAAGAATAGATTGTTTGATTCGTGTTCTTTTTTAGAAGTAGCAGGAGTAATTGTGCGTAATTTTTATTTGGCCCAAGAATATTGTGCAGCTGAACAAAAGTCCCTCCCGGTTGCTCCGACGTATGATGAATACACCGTGTTTGAAAAATACGTAGACGAAACCTCTGGGTAAGTACATTATTTGCACGTTCTCAGTGAAGATATCAAAAAAATCCACAATGTTACCGTTTTACATCATTAGAAAAGAAGTGAAATCGGGTTTACGCTATGCAGTTTGCTGTGGGGAAAATTGTCTCCGGACAGCGGCGCTATGGCCTACTTTTATATCGAATTCCAATTGTCAAGGGTTCTTTTACGTGCACAACAGTGTGTACACGGGACCTTGGGGTTTCATCCTTGTCGGACATTCAATATTGCACCAATGTGAAGAGGGAACCTGATGAACTTTCTCAACCAGCACGAGGGTCGAACACGGTACCTCCAAGCTAGAGAGCTAACGTATTTGGAAGGTAGCCATTATGTAAGTTGACCTTTTCTTCCAATGGGAACCTCTGCTTAGCTAATATTACTTTTACCTTTTGATTTGTTTATGTGTTCATTTAACTTTTACATACATGTGTCATAATATGGGACAGGTCCCTTCATGTACTGTACTTGATTTTGAAATTTGTTTTCGTCTGCACAATAGGATTCCTGCTGAATTTTGGATTGGACTTAAAAAGCTAAAAAATGAAAAACAGTTCCAGTGGTTGACTGGTGAGAGTTTAAATACATTTTGGGAGAAGGATAAACTATATGACCCTCATGAACGTAAATGTGGTGTGATAGACAAAGATGGCGATCATCTGTGGCAGACTGATGAGTGTGATACAAATAATTATTATATTTGTGTTGATTACAGTAAATCTGGTAAGGCTCGTTTCCATGTTATATATATTTTTAGAAAAATGTCCAGCCCTTTTTGAAAACATATTCTTATATCTCTTATAATCTGATTTAAATACATATCTATATTTCGCTTCTTTTTTTTAATCTTTCGATTACCTACACTACATAAAATCTGACCTGATCGACTGTACTGGACGAATGGGATCAGGGGCGCACGAGAGGCTTTTGACCCCATGACTTTTCTAGTGGTGTACCCACATTTTCGTGCATCAAACGCCAAGAACTTGCCGTAACAGACCGGTTGGTCTGCTAATGTCGCTGAGATGTAAAGGTTACGACACGGGATTGTTCACTAGGTTAGGGTTCGGGGTAAGCATTAGGACTAGGTCCAGGGTTAGGGTTAGGATTCGGATTAGTGCTACCCATATTTACATCTCGAGACCTTTGACCAAATCTGAAATTGGCCCTTTCAACTATATCTATCCGGTGCATTCACTAGTTTTTAATATGTAAATGATTCACGAGTCACTTCGCTTTTCCAAATAACGCAAGTGGATTCCTTTTCCCCACGTTTTTTTTTCTATCCGCACTGGTGGTGCCAAACATCTGTCAGTGGGACCTACTCTTTTAACATGTATTTTTTTTTATTTTGACAAAGTGAGATGAACCGTTCCCTCTTCTCACGACGGCGGTTTTATAAATATGATTTAAATTGATTTCTTTTAATATACAAGGACTTTTTATTTTGTGTGTTAATCAATTTTAAGGAGACTCTAGACATACAAGGGCGTATGAATTGTATGTCTTTACCAACTTTTAATCCATGAAGTGTAAATGATTTAATTAAATCAACCTGTCCATAATATCATATTTAATATATTGGACGTTAAATCTTTAATAAACAACAACACCTAGATTTGATTACACGCTTTTTGTTTATTCTTTGCAGTATCTGTATAGTTTGTGTCTTGTCCGCAGGCTAGTCCTGTCTACTTTGTTTTCATGCAGTGCAATATGACACTTAATATGACAGTGTAATATGACGCTCAAAAGTTTGGCTATCTCGTCAATATTAACGATATGTTCAAATGTTAATTAAATACAGAATGAGAGAAGTATTTTTGGACATTTTCAGAATTTGCTTACGAGTTACATCAAGACGAGATGAACTATGCATCTGCCAGATCTAGTTGTCAACTTGAGGGTAAAGATCTCGCCATGATTAAAACACCAGAGAAACAGGACAGCATAGTAACATTCATTGACGGAATCAATATTAACGAGTGAGATATTTACAATTCTGTTTATTCATTTTCATTTATATTGTTAATGCGTCCGTGCCAACAAATTTCTGAACTAATTTTAAGAGCTTTACAAGTCCATCTTTAATCACATCAGTGATAACCAGAATTTAGTCTCGATCAAAACGACACCTTGCATCAGTCAATGTCTCAAAGTCGTGTGACACCGATTGTGTGATCCCCTGTACTCGAGTATACGGCCTTCTACTGACAAATCTGAGATATTTTATATTGTAGAAACAGATATCAATTTTTATTTGAATTATATAGGATAGCCTGTACGTACACCAATGTTGAAAGCGATGATTCCAAAAACGTAATATTAAATTCACTCTTTGATCAGATACCCCCTGAAACGAATGTCCGCGCCCGCTGATGTCCTTTCCCTGCACACCACTCCCTCAAAGAGATTTCACTGTCCCTGAAAACTCCTAAATTAAATTCTCGGTTCCGATTGGATCAATTTGACTGAAATTTTCAGCATATCCCATTTACATTATGTAGTTTTTAACTAATATATTGAGAACTCCCACTCCTTATCTAATCTCCCATAATGGATCTTTAATATAACAGCGAAAAAGATATATGGATAGGTCTGGAAGGATTTGGTACATCCCAAGAAGATTATAGAAAATTTAAATGGATCGATGGTGAAATGATGAGAACTGTAGATTGGAAAGGAGCTGGAATGACCATCGAAGACAAGGATATGTGTGTTGTGTACAACGGTGGAGAATGGAAAGATGATGACTGCACTAATGAATACGACGTAATATGTACCGGGGCTTTTGTTACAAGTGGTATGTATTTATAGGCATGTTTCCTTTTAGATTTATAAGAAAACTTATATTTAAAGGACAATATTGGTGTCAGTCATTATCACATAATATGTGATAGAATTGGTTAAACACTTTCCAAATATAATTTTAACACGGAGATCATTGATACGATAGATGAGTAATAAAGGTTTCAACAGTCCGAAGTGACGAATACGAAAGGAAAACACAAGTTATCTATCCGTCTACATAACTGATTGAAGTGATGAGTGATAACAGATACATGGGCGATTTTCTGCTCACTAATAATTCCTAAAAGGAATTGACTGCCCTTAGATAAGAGAACACGGATGAAACACAGAAGTCGTCCGTGCATTACCATGTTTCTATAGAAGTTATAAAAACAAGGGAATGTATCGACTGTTTCTATTTTTCTCGTGTTCTCTTATCTAATGACACTCAATTACTTTATTGAATTGTCAGATCTTCTTGCAGTCCCATGTAACAACTTTAGGTCTTCGAAGTCCAAAGTGCTATGAGAGAAATGTTACCAGGGTAGCGGCTGTACGACTTATTCTTATTGCGAATTTTAACTGTCAAAGATTTTATTTCGTACGCACAATGTGCAGGGTGTGGCGGGGGGCACGAACGAGCCCGAGTTCTCGTGGTTAGCGAGCCAGCGCTTCAATCATTGAGCTACATCAGCTCCCGTATACATTACACGTCGATTGGTGATTTGTGAATAACGTAGTGGAGGCAATAGTGTATATTATGCTGTTATTGTTTAAGTAGAACGACTTTAGTTCATAAGGTTTCTAGTTCAGAATTTTCAATTTACACCCAGACATGCGGGTACGAACTATCTTTGCCGTGGCCACAATCTGATTAAAATACAGATCCTATTTCGTTTGGAAGTTATAGAACAGGCGTCCTAGTTGATGTGAGGAATTAGCCAATGGGGCGGTCTGTTACGACTTCCCAGAACAACTGGTCAGATCACCATGTAGTGTAGGCCATCGAAAGTATAAAGAAAACCAAACGAAACATTTAATCAAATTGGTGGCCACACAAAATTTGATTGAAAGTAGTTGATGTACGGGTTTTTTCTCTATCTTTAGTTTTTGGTAATCGGCGCCTGATATGGGTATTCGGGGGGCTCGAACTTGTAGCATCCCTGTCTCAATTTACAACCATCGTTTTCAGACGAATTGAAGAAGGGCTGAAATGTTTTATATTGGCGAAATGAAACTACATAATTTGTGCTAACGTTTTTACAACCTAAGTTGCTCTTCGGGCATTTATTATAATATGTAGATTTGCAGGTCGAAGGATACAGTTATATCATGTAAAAGGGTACACATTTCCCACAAATATACTACGGCGGTGATCTTGGATTGTTAAGATTGCCACCAATAGCTTTTAACGGATTTACGATCGCAACAATTGGGCTAAAATTGGGTTCTAATTCGTGTTTGTAATGACGAGGATTGTGGATAATAAACATAATATTGTGTTAGGTGTTCAGCTCCTTGAATTCATTCTTGAGAGCTATCTTGGCTAAGTGAGTAAGACGCTGGCTCGCTAGTCTGGGGGTTGCGGGTTCGTATGAGGTGTTGGCCAAGGAAGTTAATCGAGATTTTCCGGCTTGGTTTTCTCTTGTCAGGGGTGCATGCCGGAGGGCGTGGCAGCTGTCTTGTCGTTTGGGTGGAACTAAAAACTGAAGTCCCGTGTACACTTTGGCAGTTGGAATTCGATTTAATAATAGGCCATAGCGCCGCTATCCGGACCGGATTTATCTCAGAGCAGATCAATGGGGAGTTAAACCTGATGTATTCTTGATGCTATATTTTGTATAATAAAACACCTTTGTGTAACCAATTAAAGTAAAAGTCGGCATCTAATTTCATTGTTTTAGAGTCATTGAAGAAACTTGGGAATTATTATTATCTTATCAAGAATAAAGCAGTCTCTGCAACGCCTCTGACAGTTTCAACATTTAAAAGAGGACTGTTATGTGCCATGGAATGTTCTAAATCTCAACAATGTCATATGTATAGTTATGATGGATACAACTGTGCAACCTACAGCCAATATGTCATCTTCATCAACAATAACAACCCAAAGTTGAAATTACGACGCCGTAGAGAAGTAACTTAGGATATATACTTAAAATATTTAAAAGATTCTTTGTTTGTAAACCTATACAAAAAAATCCATTTAATTTTAGGATATGCACACAATCGATGGTGATATAACGCAGATTCTTTGTTGGTAAAAATATAAAATCCAGATGTGATAATTATTCACTACGGGGTTAGGTGTAGTCTCAGTCACCCAGAACCTCCGAACATTTTCTGGACGATAGAGATGATGATGATCATACGATTACATCATGTGTACCTACTTCAAGAATACACATGATGGCAAATGGCCGCCATTTAAAATACTACGCCCGCCTCTTAGAGACGATAACTTAACACGCTATAAATTGTAAAAAAATTTACTTCGGCTAGAATTAAAAAACACCTAAGATTAACATTTGCTAAAAATTTCTAAAAAACAACCTAAATTTATGGAAATGGGGCCAAATCAAATCAGGCAAATTACATCAAATAGTCCATGTTAAACGTATAGCAAAAATTTTAAACTAACGCGAGCACGCGCGTTTCTAGACAACGCCATAGCGGGTCATAGCAACCAGTGAGTATAAATTGGAAATCCCCAATGACGTAGATATTATAAATTGGAAAGCCGAGTCTGTCTTAAAATAAGTAGTACCGTCAGTAAACAAGATGGAAGCCATCTGCTATCGTGTTTGATCATGGAGTAGGCAAGCACAGGTGTGTCGTATGGATGATGATGTGACTTTCTCACTCGGCAATCCTCGACAGATTCCGGACTACATCTAGTCTCGGCTGTATGACGAATTGTTATACAATATTAAGCAGAGAGAGAGAGAGAGAGAAATGGGGTTTAACGTCCACTCGACACAAACTAGGTCACTTTGGGACTAATATATTGTTTCACTTTATTTCAATAATTCGCTTGCGCGTAGGGGTCTTTGGTAGTGGGAGGAAACCGAGGTGCCCGGAGGAAACCCACGAGGTTGAGAAGGCGCCCCTATCTCCATGCCACATACGCTCACACCAGTACTCGAAACGACAGCCGCAAGCCAGACATGCATTATTTATGTTAGTAAACTAGTCACTATCTGGAAAGCTTCTAATATATATGTATTATAACTTGTGAATGGCGGTTAAATACTAATAAGGTTGTCGAAAACACCTTGGCCTTATATATTATCTCAGAAGCAAGCATAACGGGAGACAATCTTATCGAGAGGCCTACTGCTCTACAAGACAGAACGAGGGCATGTGACAATGGAAGCAGGCGTGGATTTGGACGCTGGTCATTATGACGACAAACTAATGTTATACAGGGGCGTAGCCGTGAAATATATATTGGTGGGGGGGGGGGTCCGCAACGGGGTGGGGGGTACCCCCATAAATTTTGTTTAAAGTCTCAGTCTTCTGTTAACGTTGTTTGGCATATTTTACGGGGTTAAACTAAAACATCACACCAATACAACCGTTTATCATGTTTATAGACAGCGGCACCGGTCTTCCCCGAGAGGCGAAGAAGCGTGGCTTACTTACCCGCACCTAAGAAAATTTTGGAATATTTGATGGCTGCAAACACTTTATCCTGCTATTTCAGCCCATGAACAAAGCAATTTCAAAGTGACATAATTTAGCCTAATTAAGGTGCCTTGCTGACTCGAATTCCAATCACTCGTTTACACCCACAAGACTGGACTGTTGGGAGAAAATTTTGAAAATTGACCTGCCTCATACGCGTTTTCCTGCTATTCCAGCCTGTAGTCTGTGAATACAACAACTTCAATTTGGTCCAATATAGCCTACCTGGCTGCCCAGAATTCCAAACAACCAATCAATCGTCGCGGGCTATGAGAGACTCACCCTCCCGGAGAAAATTTTGAAAATTTAACCACCGCAAATGCGTTTTCTGCTATTTTAGCTTGTGTGAGCAAGTCCAAAAGTATCCAATGGTTCTGTAACCGAAATCCCACTCTGAATTCCAACCATCCAATCACACTGTTGCAGTTGCATTCACAAAGTAGAGTGGCCCCAGACAAAATGTTTTAATCAATAGTCAACTCAGTACAAATTCGTGGTATTCAATTAAAAGAAAAGTGAAATAAGTGTTTTATAAGGACTCGATGATAGTTAGGGAAGAAAAAATTGAAATGCCCGAAGCAGGTTTACGGGCTGCGGCCAGTTTTCTTCGACCCCTCAAGAAAAATTTGGAATATTTGATGGCCGCAAACGCGTTTTACTGCTATTCTAGTCCTAAAATTAGTGTTTTATTAGATTTCGGGCACTTTACTTTGCCAATTTTTTTTTTTGGGGGGGGGGGAGGGGGGTGTCCAAGTATATTCAGACCCCCCCCCCCCCCGAGGAAAACAATTTGGGGGGGGGGGGGTCCGACCCCCCCGGACCCCCCTCCATCCCCGTGTGTGACGCCCATGATGTTATATATAATATGTTATGTTCCTGTGTACTGTATTGGTTGTTAGAGTTATAGATGTATTTGTAATGTTCGTTCCTGCACTGATATAATAAAGAAGTCAAATCTACAGTCATCGTTATCATTAGATCAAATGTAACTATATGTTACAGAATTCCGCCTTATTGAAACTACTTTAAAGGTCCCGGATGAAACATGGCCGCGCCCATTTCCGAACACAGGTTGGCGACCTATTTGGCTAGCGGCCTATTCGACCGATCCAGCTGACGAAATTACACTTCTATTCTGAGCTAAAGGAATGGATAAAAAAATAATATATTCTACTTTCATTTGATAGACATAACGTTGGATTTTATTGGTTGATAAATAGATGAGTTGTCTTTATTCTAAATGGGTTTCCAACGAACAGGTTGCAGCTCGATCGGTCGAATAGGTCGCTAGCCGAATAGGTTCCCAATTTGTGTAATAGCGTCAAGTTTTCCTGTTAAAGTAAACCGGTAGCCGCATCGCAAATGTATGGGCGTAGGTACATATCACTTACTGTCATACAGCCGAGGCTAGATGTAGTTTACGGAATCTGCCGAGATTTGCCGAATGTGTTACACTATACACCATTGTTTTACATGTATGCCTAACTAGTGTGTCTGCAGTGTACGGATATCTTACTCACGGCACTAAAAATGTCAAGAAAGCAGCCCTTTCATTTGTTAAAAAATGATTTTTTTTTAGGATTTTAACCCTCGGCCAATAGTAAAAAGGTCACACCCTTAAAATCTTTAATTTTTTGTGTCGAGTATTTTTGTGTCGAGTGTTCTGTATGGATGAGACCGGTTCGAGGTTGTATTATCCTGCGCGCTCGACATTACTAACTCGCGTGCACGATTTTATTATCTCTATGGCTCAACTTATTGTCTTGGGCGCTCGACTTATTATCTCGAGAGCATGTCACCGTACGTAATCACCAAAGGCGAGCAGATAAATACTTTGATTGACAACATGTTCTATGCTTCTGTAAATTCCAATTTGGATGACATTGTTGTACTAGTCAAATTCTTTCTCCTGGATTCTTCTCGATAATATTATTCCAACCTCTGAATGCATAACGAATATCTTGATACAAGCAAACATCCGGATTCAAATTGCTTGAAAATAGATTATTGGCATTTCTTCACATTTGTTTGTTTAAAGAACATATTTCAGTTCTTGTTTTTGTTACATTTAGACAGGAATTGTACTAAATGTTACTACAGTTATGGAATAATATTATGTTTTACAATGACGTAAAGCCTTCTCCGGAATTTAATGGAAAGAAAACCTTAGGTCGAACGAATGGTCGTTTTACATATTGCTGTACAGAAATTTAACTAACCAAATAACATACCTGCCGGATTTGGTCGACAAATAAGCGTGAAATCCCTTACGTTATCACCCAATGGGGCCCCTAATCCACTCGCATCTGGCCAGGTCACTAATCCCTGAAAATGAATTCTTCCTGAATTAACCCCCTTGGAGCATACACGGATGCTTAAATTAGTTTCTTATGGCTTGCGGTAGTTAATTTTAGAGGGATTCGCAGCAAACTTTTGGCGCGCGGATGTATGGAAATTAGCTCGAATGGGACATGCTAGGCGACAGATATGTGTGAACAAAAGAGTGTGCCGCTCTGAGCTATCGACAACTGTTCTTTCTCAGCGCATACAGCTTTCACTTCTGAACCTGTTTACTAGCGCCCTGTTTACACGATACAACCGTTACGAGTGTGGTATACAATACAGGGTATGCTTAGTCTTTGTAAGAAACTAGGGGCCTGTTTCACGAAATTTTAACTAAGATAAAATCCAAATTTTAGTAATTTGATTGGATAACATTAGTTTGATTGTAGTGCTTATCCAATCAAATTTGAAGTATCTACTAAAATTTGGATTTTATCTTTAGTTAAGATTTCGAGAAACAAGCCCCGGTAGATGTTTTCTCATCTTTATATAATTGTACATCCATAACTACTTCCCTTGCCGTTTGTACTGCTCTTTTGTATGACCATTAAGTAGTGGCATATTTCTAAATGATAATTACACCCAAATTCAATCCCTGGTCTTATGATTCAAGAATCCACCCTCTAGGTTAAAGCGTTCATTTCATTTAAAAGAAAGACAGTATTTTCTTCCAATATAAAACAACTGATATGGTACGGGGCTTTAACATCCTACCGTACTGCTCCGACTGGGCTTACGAAGACAGGTTTTATCATATACAGAACAATTTACACATCATCAAACAAAATTTTATATATGCTCGATAATTTGTATTTAAAACAACTACACTATATATATATTATGCAATGAGAAAAATGCTTTAAATTACAATAATTTTAAAACTTTTACACTTGAAAACCATAAAATAATAGTTTGTTTTATTTCCACAGCATTATTATAGATATTATGCAGTGAAAACAATGATTTAACTTATAAAACAGATGTTTACTATCTGATTCAAATGCAGATCTATATTTCGTTTCGTTTTTTATACTTTTGATGGAATACATGATGATCTAACCAGTTGTTTTGGGAGGTCGCATCAGATGTCATAGGAACGTCTTTTGACCTATGACGTCAGGAATTAGATTAACCAATGAGCATTGATATTTTAGTGGATTACCCACAGTTCCGTTAACCCCACACCCAAAGCTCGCCACAACGGACTGTTTCATTGGTTAATCCATCTCATTATCCAGAACAGGTCAATGGTAACAAACTCTTTCACACCCTAGTGTAGTAAAGACGAGTAAAACGAAATTCTAAACCATAAAAAAGGAAACGAAATAGGATCTGTGTTTTAATCAGATAAAAAAATTCACACTTCAAATTCATATTTTGTTTCATTTCAATTTAACGGAGAGATTAATTTGTGATGCATTAATCAAGAAGAGTGAAATGGGTGTGAATTATTAGTAGTGTGCAAATTTAACCCTAAATAAACCACGACAACCATCGATAACTCTAATGGCGTTACCTATCAGGTAAAAACTCTCATTTAATACACATGGTGAACGAGATATTTGTTGTTTTAGTTCTAGACCAGCAATATGTTTGCCACCAGTGGATATCGGACACGTGGCTGGTTGGAAATTATAACTACTGCAAGAAACGGTGGCCGATATACCTGAAATGAAATATAATAATAGGTCGAACATACATTATGCAAGAGCTAAATCTGCCTATTGAACTTCTTTCTTTAGGCCTGAAATGTTATCTAAGTTATTAATTAGGCATTTATTAACGAAACAAGATCATGGTCAACTCTCGGTGGCATCAGATATTACAGATACCTGTTCGCCATTTAAAAATTTAATTTAAAAAAGGGAAAGCGAGGCTAAGTCACGAATATATCGGTGCCTTGATTACCACGACGCACACATCTTGTCAAAACTACAAACAGTGATAACTTTGCTCAGGATGAAGAAATTTGAATGACATTTTCATTTTACATTATCTATTTTTGAAATATTATAGCAAGAATGGTCAGCTCCGTATCTAAAAATCTTACATAATGTATCTTTAAACTGGCACAACTGATGTAATTGTGTTTGCGGTGTGGGAGAAATGCAAAAGGTAGAAAAAAATGATCTGAGCGAGGCACAAGTTAAAAAGCAAGACCACGATTAAGAATTGCTGTTTTGGTGAGATCAAGGTCCGTATTAATAATTACCCGACATGTACGTAAATGAATAGCTTAACAATTTGTTGATAAACATTGTGGAACCACGTCGGAAAATCTGGATGAACATTCTCGGTCAATGCCGGGATCGAACACCGGACCTCCAGGCTAGCGAGCCAGCGTCTTACCTCCTTATCCACCGTGGCTTACCTAATACAAACAGACCACATGTATGTACTAAATATACTATTCAAAAAAAGTAGGGGATATTTGATTTTTAAGTGTTATTAAAGTCACTTAATGAAACTGATGAAGAAACAAATGACAAAATGAAATGAAGTTCACATTCATCGATTTATTCCAAATGATCGTTAGACTAAGTAAGGCACAGACTGGCCATTATAAGGGTAAAATGATACCCGGGGTCAAACAGCAAAGTTACCACAGCATCACAACAAAGTCAGTAACGGGTAAATCCTCCTCTGTTTGCCAAATAAGCATTGATCCGACGTGGCATACTCCTAATGAGACGTCTAAGGTCATTTTGGTCCAGATTGTCCCATTCCTGTTGCAACGCAGCAGCTAGTTCTTGGACATTGGCAGGACGTTGTTGAGGTTGACGTAACCTCTGTCCAAGCATGTCCCAGACATGCTCGATGGGGGAGAGGTCGGAGCTCAGTGCTGGCCAAGGTAATGTGGTGATGTTCTGTTGTTGGAGGTAACCTGTAACGATCCTTACCCTGTGACATCTTGCGTTGTCATCCTGGAAGATGAAACGGCAGCCATGACGTCGTGCGAACGGCACAATATGCCAAGATGTTGTCCCGGTAGTACTGGCCTGTAACACGCCCTGCAACAACATGTAAAGCCGTTCTTCCAGCAACAGTGATGCCTCCCCACACCATAACAGAACCACCCCCAAATCGATCATGTCTGATGACGTTAACGTCTTGGAAGCGCTCGTTTCGACGACGCCACATCCTCCTACGTCTGTCCAAAAAATCAACAGTGAACCTTGACTCATCTGAAAACATCACATTGGTCCAGCGTCGATTATCCCAGTGTTGACGATCCCTACACCAACGACGTCTTGCCTGAATGTGATGATCTCTCAAACAAGGGATCACGCGAGGACGTCGGGCGCGAAGGTGACCCCGATGCAGTCGATTCCGAATCGTCTGGCCACTCACTCTCACACCAGTGTCTGTTTGAAGACGAGCGCTGATCTGATTTGCTGTGATGACACGATTTCTCAAGGCCAAGGTACGGATAAATCGATCCTGGGCTTGAGTTGTCGCCCTTGGTCGACCTGAGCGTGGTCTGTCCTGTACAGATTGTGTATCACGGTATCTGGACCATAGCCTGCTTATGACAGACTGAGAAACATTCATCGTCCGCGCCACAACCGCATGTGTTGTGCCGATCTGTAGCATGCAAAGGGCGCGTAACCTTTCATTTTGGGTAAGCCGACGCATATCAAAATTTGTTTTCTGGTCACTAAAACAATTAAACTGACGTTTCCACCCTGGAATTCAATGCCACAATGACTGTAACATTCAAAGTCAGAGTCGTGCAAATCTTGGGTTGGACCCCCATGATGATCCCAAGCATCACCTGCATTCCATGCGGCAGCTATTGGTGCGTTTGGGCGTCACATGTAACTGGAAATGTTTCTTCTGTTAGGTTCTATAGTGACTTTTTTCGTAGTCATTTGCATATTTTAGTATTATGCCCACAAAATCAAATATCCCCTACTTTTTTTGAATAGTATATATACATGTTTATTTTACGGTTACGTTACTTATTTATAACGTTGTGTACATACTGCCCTAAGCAGCTGTTTTGGTGCACATAAAATATTTTTTAAACGATTGAAAGTTTCTTCCGAAATTCTGCGTCTTTAAAGTGATTTAATTTACCTTCATAACAAATTGTAAAAATGGCTCTACATCCATGGTTGACCCAGATAGTGATTCCATTATGGCCATAACTGTATCCAGAATTACAAGATGAGTGAGAAAGTTTCCTCCTGACATCCATAGTTAAGATTCTGGTGGCACCGATAATCACTTTGCTATTATATCGATACCCATTACTGCTTAACTGTGTATCAGTACAAGTAGTGGCACTGGTCATACCTAAAACAAAAACAAAACTAGAGTAAACATATTAATAGGTTAAATAATAATATGTATTGTGTAAGAAATAAATCTGCCTATTGTCGTTTTTATTTTTGCTTCTTATGTTACATAAATTATTATTTTGACATATACTGAGCGCCATGAAAAAAGCATCACTTAGTTTTTCGTACATCGAAACCACGACAGTTGACTCAATGACAGACCTTATGGTACAACGCGCACGTGCTATTCATTAGACCATCCAAACCCACTTCTTTGCTCGAACGAAAGGGCGTTTTACCTCTTAAAAATCATGAATGTGCCTGGGAATAAGTTCATACAGATTTTCCGGTGGTATTTCCCCTTCTCAGTGGTGCAGGACGGAGCGCCTAACAAGGACAGTTGTGTAGTCGCTCGGATGGTACGATAAACCAAGCCCGTGTGTACACAGTTGGAATTCCATGTAAGAGTAGGTCGTTGTGTCGCTGTCCGGGCAAAATTTCCCTCATCGCACACCGTATAGCCTATACCCGTCTTCATTGGCCCAGTTCGGAGCAGAAAAGTAGGACGTTAAACTCCGTTTCCTTTCATTTCATTTATTAAATGAGAGGAGGTGGCGGGGATTTAAATCTTAAAAAACGATCTCAATAAGAAATTCTCGATATTTGTTCATATACTACTGGAAAGTATGTTTTTTTGCTTGCTACAAAATGTAAATCTATATTTACATAACTTGCAATCTGATTAAAACACAGATCCTATTTCGTTTCGTTTTTATAGTTCAAAATTTCGTTTTACTTGTTTTTACTACATTAGGATCTGAAAGACTTATAATAATAATAATAATAATGTCCTAAAATCCAACCGAAGCTGCTCTTTGGTAACATTATGGTCAGTTAAAAGAAATCGCTAGTTAAAGGAGTATGCGATCAACAATTAAAAGAAAACGTTTCTAAAAAGATTGGTTTTAAGATTCCTTTTAAAACTGTCAATTGATGCACAGTACTTGAGTTCTATGGGAAAATCATTTGAATTCCACAGTTCTGCTGCCGCAAAAGCAAAGGAGCGTCTACCGAAAGAAGAGCTTGCAGTTACTGATTTAATAAGGTACTTAGATTCAGAACGAAGATTTCTGGTAGGGTGGTAGAGTTGAATTAATTCTTTAATATAGAGAGGAGAGTCATCACATGACAAAGCACAGAAAGTCAGCATGAGAAATTTAAAATCAATTCTTGTCTTAATCGGTAGCCAGTGGAGTTCTTTCAAAACGGGAGTAATATTGGTGTATAATTTAGTTCTTGTAACAATTCTTGCAGCTTTGTTTTGAATCTTCTGTAGTCGATTAATTTGATATGCTGGTAAGTTGTAGAGTAACGAGTTGCAGTAGTCGAGACGTGAGGTCACCAAAGACTTGATTAAAAGTTTTGTAGAGTCAATGTCGAGGAAATTGCGGATCCGTCCAATTTTGTGAAGTTGGAAGTTGGAAGTTTTACAGATTGAGGAGATGTGAGCATTCATGTTCATATTCTTATCCAAAATTACACCAAGATTTCGAACGCTATTAACTGGGTTAACAACAAAATTACCGATAGAGATATTACTAACAGATATTTTGGATAAAAGATGATTAGAACCGATTTGCACAAACTCTGTTTTTTCATCATTGAGCTTTAAGAAGTTCTTTTTTATCCAGCACTTAATAGCACCAATGCACGATTCAAGTTTAGACACTCGCAGGGATTCATTTTCGGGTTTAATTGAAATGTAGAGTTGAGTATCATCAGCATAGATATGATAATTCAGATTGAATGATTTCAAAATACGCCCCAGAGGAGTGGTATAAGCGGTAAAGAGCAACGGTCCGAGTACCGATCCCTGTGGCACGCCGAATTTAAGTTCTACAGATGCAGACTTAACATTATTGATGACAACAGATTGGTGACGGAATGTGAGATATGACCGGAACCAATTCAGCACATTACCCTCAAGTCCGAAAACGTCATGAAGCCGTTCTAACAGGAGAGACTGATCGATTGTGTCGAAGGCGGCACTTAAATCAAGAAGAACCAGTATCACAACATTTTTATTGTCAAGGCTAGTAAGGATATCATTATTCACACGAGTTAATGCTGTTTCTGTACTATGTTTGCTTCTGTATGCTGATTGGAAGGGTTCGTTAAGATTGTGTAACTTCAGATGGGCTTTGAAACGTGATGCTACAGCCTTTTCAATAAGACAGGTCTGTAGTTTTTCAAGACATTGTGATCTTGTTATTTAACTCGTGTTCTGCTTGAAATGAGGGGTCAGCCAATCAAATTGTCTGTCGGATCGAGGGTTTGACCCTTTTTTGCGCGGAATTGTGGTTAGGCATTATCAGCGATAGAAATCAAAACAAAGCAACAACGATTCTGAATGGTTAATCGAATGACTGAGGTTATAGGGTCAAATGTCGCGTGCTTGACATCTGAACTGGCTGAACGTGACCTTCCGCTATAACTTGTTAGATCTACATGTAGTGTAGGACAACGAAATTATAAAAACCGAAACGAAATATAGATCTGAATTTCAATTAGATTGATATAACTCGCAAAAAGAAAAAACAATGAGAGGTGTGGAGGGTATATTTCACGTCAAAATACCGGCCATAACACGAAATACAAGATATCGGTTGCATACAATTAAGGTCCAAATACATTTTAAAAATTGTAAAATATTTTCTGACATATACATGATTTAGAAGAGATAAAGTCCCCTTTCATTGATCCAACGACATATGTCTACTTTCAATTTATTTTATTCAATGCTAAATCATATTATGGATGTTTAATCTGTAATCAACGGTACAAAGTCAGAGGGGTCAAAACCCAAAGTACGACACAAATGTCAGTAGCGCGTGTGTCCTCCACGGGCTCTTACGCACGCTGAGCAGCGACCTCGCATGGAATTAACCATCTGTGTCGTACTTTTGGTTTTGACCCTTCTGACTTTGTACCGTTGTTACAGATTAAACATTAATAAGTGTACAAATGTGTTGTTATTGATGTGTTCCCATTTGAATATTGTTCACAATAAGAAGCAAACTAAATAAGATATGTTTACAGGATCATTTTGTTATACGAAAAACTAAGTTATGCGTTTTCTATGGCGCTCAGTATATAAGGTGTATAATCAACTCTCTTAATTAGTGGGTGGCGGAGATTTATACGGATTGAAATACGATCGTCAAAAAATGGCGAATTCAGACTGAGTCTCGATTAACAAGTAACGTTGCTACAATAAACAATCTATGCCACATCTTGTCACATATATTAATTTATCTAGATCTTACATCTGATGGGCTTGTCGTGTGATGAAATGTGCAAGCAAGATATGTAATAGGCAGATTTAGCTCTAACATAATACATGTACATATGAAATGGGGTTTAACGTTCAGTTGTTCCGTGTTCTGCCCCGACTTGACTAACGATGGGGGGCATACACCATACAGTGTGCTATGAGGGACCATTTTTTGTGCGGGTAACGGCATTGTGACCTACTGTTATATCGAATTCCAGCTGCCAAGGGACCTTATACTTGCATGCAAATGTACATGTATACACGGGACGGCGATCCTTCGTTCCATCCGAACGACTAGACGCTGTAAACCTGCACTTACTAATAGAGTATCTTTAACGTATTTTATTTCTCAATAATGATGCCTTGAAGAATTTCAATCTTTATCCCATTCTTGACGAAATTCGACCTTTGTTGGAAGCCGTGGTGGCTCGGTGAGTAAGGCACTGAATCTCTAACCAAACTGTGGTTGGCTCCCAGTGTTGAGTAGGAAACTACCTCGGGAATTGACGGCGTGGTCTCATCTTATCAGTAGTATAGGATGGTACGGGTGAGGGTACTGGCAAGGGTCAGTGTCTAGTCGTTCGGAGGAGACGAAAAAACGAAATCCCGTGTACACATTGATGTGCACGTAACAGAACCCTTGACATTTGGAATTCGATATAAGAGTAGGAAAAATTTCCCTCATAGCACACTGTATGGCGTATGCCCGTATTCCATTAGCCCAGGTTAGGTGCAGAAGAGTAGGATCTTAAACCCAATTTCATTTCAAAACTGACATAAATGCTATCGTCGTTCAAATTTAAGAAATATAACCAGGGGCATGTTTCTCGCAATCTTAACTAAAGATAAATCCAAATTTTATTAGATACTTCAAATTTGATTGGATAAGCAATGCAATCAAACTAATTTTATCCAATCAAATTACTAAAATTAGGATTTTATCTTAGTTAAAATTTCGTGAAACAATCCCTCACGAACTTTAAAATTGCCGACAACCAAAATATATCTAGTTTAAAGTTATAATACTCACTTAAAATACTTGCAATCACCAAAAGTGAGCACATCAATACTTTGAAAGCCAACATTTTCTATGCTAAACCTATTAAGCAAGCTAGAGAATACTACAACGAGGCTAAAGAAGTATTCGATGAATTTTACAGTCTTAGTTCTGTTTTAAATGGGTTCTGACACGGATGTCATGTGTAAGTACTTGTCAAAAAATAATATATAACTGTTCATCCCGGATCCCAGTAAATATCACTCCACTCCCAAGACATCAACATCCTCCTTCTCACTGCTAGATGATGAATTAGGTTGATAGGCTAAATATAGAACTGTACCTAAACAAATTGTACCGCAAAAAATAGCTTTTGATTATCATTCAATGGGGTGACAGAGAGAGGGAGATATGGGGTTTAACGCCCACTCGACAAAAACTAGGTAATTTCCGGACTAACATATATGGTTCTATTTTATTTCAATAACTCGCTTACGCATTGGGGTTATTAGCAGTTGGAGTAAACCGGAGAAACTCACGAGGTTGGACAGGCGACCGTACTCCTTATCACGTACAGGTAGCTAACCCTTCGACCATGCAACCCGCCATTCGGTAGCGTATTCCGTATGTAAAGACAACAGTCTTCACAAGTAGGACACCTGGAAAACGATTAATAATGATTCTAAACAGTCAGTTGGCCAAAAATATGTGTTTAAACTTGAACTATAGACATTACTAACCTACATGCAATAGTAGAAGAAACCGGAAATGGTTGATAACGCCGAAACCAGGTTAGATTTCTTTTTGTGATTTATAATTTAATCCTTAGTGTGGGATATGTTTCGCTTTGTTTGTCAAGTCTCATTACAAACAGCCGGGACTGATATTAAGACAAATGAAATGGTGTTATGACGGACACTTTTCCTGGACATCGGCACCACGGCCTACGCTTATATCGAATTCCAACTATCGAGGAATCTTTTACGTGCACGCCAATGTGTACATGGTACCTTGGTTTTTCGTCCCATTCGACCGACTAGACAGCTGTCCATGTCAAGCCCCCCCCCCCACCGCCCTACACCACTGACAAGGCTAAACCACGCTGAAAAATCAGGATGAACTAGATATTAAAGCATTCATTTACGGTTGGATATATGACTAAATTAAACCCCCATCCGAGATCTTTTGGATAAACATATTGTTACAGTTGCGTTCTTTATCATGACACTGGTTTAAACATATCATGTACAAGACTTGTTGAACAATACTTAGTAACCAGGTTCCTTCCTTGACGTGTTGCAGCTGTGTTTCCAGCTCGGCTCTGTGACCTGGATTCCACAATAATGGTGTCTGCAAATTGCCATGTCAGAGATAAATGACTACTGTAACATGATGGAAGTTGAAAAAAAAACCCCACGGAATATGTCTGTGTGCTACCCTGGTATTCGCCCTTTACAATTACATGTAGGTGGCGGCTTAACATAATTAATATAAGCATCTATAATTACATGTATTTACAAATATTAAATGATTATCATAAACGTGTTTATTACATTAATCAATGTTCTGAAAGGCAAAGAGTCATAATCAAATCTGGATGTCATATATACATGTATCGCTAGCCTATGATATTTACTGGAGGAGGATCCGATTTGCTCTATTCATGGTTAAATAATGAAATGAATAACCAAAACAATGTTCTTTTTATCGTACCGACTTTAGTAATGGTGATCACGGTTAGGCCGAAAATTCAACCGCTAAATTCTCGATTGATAGTGGACCAATTCGACTGAAATTTTAAGCAAATCCCCTTTACATTATCTATTTTTTTAACTATTGTAACTCTTTATCTAATCTTCCATAATGTATCTTTAAACTACATGTATACTACGTGACCTGACCCGTTCACTTTATAAAGTTCATGTAACCTATTTAAATGAGCAGTTCGAGAGACACGGATTCTTAGAAAATAGGATTCGGTGTCAGACTAACCCCATCCAATCATTTCACTGTTTTGATTCCGGTTTACTGCCTTGTTGTGTCAAGGTTACTAGCAGATGTTATGATTCTCTCTGCATGCGTGTGATATAATTACTGATTCAATTGGTGATTATTTCTGTTCTTGTTCTTTAATTATATTACACACACTTAAAGATGCATTGTTTTAGATAAAGAGCCGGTGGTTCTCTCTATAAAAGTTTTAAAATAAGTAGATAATGAATAGGAAATACGTTGAATGTTCTAGTAAAATAACTTCATTCTGATCGAAGTTGTCGTCAGAAATGAAATGGGATTTAACTCGTATTGTTCTGTACCGCCGCCAGAAGAACATCGTAGTCTCAGTTATATATATATTTATTTTTTTAAATAAAATCATTGACCACAAATCATATTTAAAGGAGCTAAATCGCTAACATTTGGGACCCAGAAATTGACACAAGTGGGCCGCAACGCATATAATATTGTAATATGAATATATATATAAACTGATTTACATTCAATAGTTTCCGTTTTTACTCTAATTTCAAATCATTATGTTCGGCGAAGTAAGTCAGCAGTTTCCATCGAATGCAAATTTGTAGTGTCTAGTTATTCCAGTCTACATACGCCGTTTGATTTGGTTCAATGTTTCTAGCCTTGGCCCTCGAGTCTCTTGCTAGAACTGGGGCTGAAACGCATTATGGTACACGATTGTGTACCAATGGTAAAATTTTTACTTTGCCTTAAATATTGGATATCAGAAGCCCATCTTTTCCCGGTAATATCACAGCATCAATGTTGATTTAAATTGACAAATAATGCGTGTTTTCAATGTGGAAGATTTTGGATGATATTGAATTAGAGACTTAGCTACTTTAAATCTGTTGAAAATCAAAAGTATCAATTAAGTGACTCTGGAACATCGTTTATGTTTTTACTAAGTTTATATAACAAATACAACTACAAAGGTTAAATACGGGAAAGCTACATCATCTATTGTAGATTCTTCAGGAATTACTAAAATATTCCCGGTCTGAGTTTAACAACCTTTATAACTCTTACATCTGAAACATGGCAAAAGCCATATACATCTAGATAGTTCTATATGATGTTAGCGCTAAGATGATGTCTTCACCCTAGCCTCTAAGTCTAACCCGAGGAAGCTATAATTTTCCCCTAGGAACTCCAAATGATATCTCCTCTACCCTCTGTGAATGATGTCTGCAGGGAAATTTAACCTTGCTCTTTCTACAAAGTATATATGTGTCAGCTATTAATTTGGAAAATGCTTCGTGTGGGAACCGTTTTACGTCAACACTATTCTAGTTAATTGTACTAATCTGTGCACGAGATGACTGAACCATAGTACCCTACTTCCAGCATATGATGGCAACTGGAGCTGTCTGTGAGTTATTCTAAATAACTTGAATCTTGCAAAATACCTACTTCGTCCACGTCCTGTTGTCACCCATTTGTTTGACTACTTCAACATAATATTTTACAGAGCACAAATAATAGAACTAAAATAACCTCTATCTATAGTATTATATATATGGTTGATTATGGGTTGGACATGTGGATATATGTCTAATTAATGGTTTATGTAATATAACATGATGTATCATTAAATTAAACCAGAACAAAAAAGGTAAATTGAAATTATGTTGGGGTTAAGGTCCTAATTTTCTGCACCAACCGGGCTATTGAAGAAATAGTGTGCTCTGGGGTAAATTTTCCGTACTGTTATCTCAGGGCAGCCTTTACTATGTACTTGCACAGTGGATACATGTAGATCTTTCTTCCCATCTGAAGAACTAGACAGTGTTCCTTGCCAGGCCCCCCACACTGAACAACTGGTAAATCAGATGGTGAAATACGTGGCAACTTTATTTGGTTATCACATCCTAAAGGCAGTTAACATAGGTCACATTGATCATCTAAAGATCTAAACATGTACAGAGTTAGGAAAAGCCAACAACTGAACTAAATGCCGGCACTTGTTCAGAAATGGGAGCACTTTTTCAGAAGGAGAGCACATTTCCAGTTTCTTTTTTGCTTCAGCATTTTTGAGGGCAGGTGGATGGAAGCCCAACCTGGCAGCACCTTCTAATTTTTTCACAATTTAACATAATTAAAATAAACATGTATGATAATTTAATCTAATAGTAAGTGCAGGAAGACCGCACGACACGAAAAACAAAAACCTATAAGATTAACCTGCGGAAAAAATCAATTCAAGTGAATGGATCCGGGGGCCAGCCGTAAGCGTCCACTGCGCTGTACAGTCCCGGGCCTGTTATGGTACAGGCTTCACTAAAAATGATTTGAAAAAAAAGAGGTAACAGAAATAATGCGACCGATCTTGACAATGGTCGTCTCTTCAATGGCGATAGTCTGCCAGTTGACGTCAGATGTTAGAAGTATTAACTGATTAATCAATGTTCTGAAAGGCAAAGGAACCAATGGACTCGAGAATCCATGCAGCTGGTACAGCACACATACGAGTAGCTTTTATAGGAGGGTAAGCCCAGTTTGTATCATGTACAATAAATATAGCACAATCTGTAAATCGGGTGTTTCTTGCTGCATGATAGGGTACAGTGGCTGGATATTCATCTAGATTTTGAAGCTTTGGTTCTCGACTAAGAATTTTTCCACCACCAGCTTTCACCAGTTCCATCAATTGTTCTTTCTCTGGTGTTGGATATTCAAAAACTCCATGAAAATAGAACTGACAGCCATCAAATAACCCAGGAAGCTAAAATAGAAATATAACATTTCAAGAAAAAGTTTATTTATGGTAGGAGTGGGAGAGAAAAAAAATGGATTTAACGTCAACTTGAAACAATCTAGGTCAGTTTTGGACTAGCATATGGATGGTTCAATTTTTTTTCTCAATAAAATCGCTTGCACGCAGTTAGAGGAAACTGGAGGACCCAGAGAAAACCCAGGAGGTTGCACAGGCAACCCTACTCCTTGTCATGTACAAGCTGGCTTTCGAAACCATTTTTCTCAACGACAGACTTTACCATCGTACGTAACGTACGAAAATTAAATGGTAGCTGGCTTTTTTTTCCGCACGTATACAATGAATGGACATTTTGCTCAGTAATTCCAGCCAGAATTTGGCTACTTTTTTTAAAATTGTACCAAGTTTAAAATTTTTGTTGAGAACTGAAATAAATCAACTATTAGTCAATCTCCACGCTTAAAACATTAACAGAATTGATTGTGTATATCTGAAATAGACACGACAGACGCATTAAATAGTGCCAATATGCCGACGACGTCAAATCTAGAGTTGTAGATGTTATTTCTGTGAAAAATCAATGGAAGAAGTAATAAGACGTTATGGCTGTACGGATTATACAGTCCTAAAGGTTACAGGAAGGCTATTGTTTACAATGTAACATTGTGTCTCGTAATGTTGACATTTTGTTTGTTGATGTGACCTCATGACCTGTGACGTTTAGTTAACTTCATATGGATATCATGGCTATTCACGGTGTCAGAGTCACTTCTCTGCAGGTAGGGTGAGCCTGTCGTTCAGAATGACTTTACCATTTCACATGCACACGTTAGACCATTTACCCCCCACCCCACCTTTGTGGTATGGATTCATGTTGCTATGGTTTATGATTATGAACTCATCACCCCCTGCTTCATCAGATGGCCTGTAAAGTTAGTTTGTTAAAATTGTTAGTAATCAGGCAGAAGTCATGAAGAAGGTGACTATTGAATGATATACATGTATGCCACTATTGGTTATGTTTGTGTGTTCAATAATGATGGGTGAATTAGTCCCAAGTTCACACTAGAGGTGGCATGTTTTACAACTAGTAGCAGATCTGCTAGTTAATGACTACAATGTGTAATTTCTCTACCTACTAAACAGTAGCTTAGAATAATGATCACTTGTTATACTTAAACAACAAAATTTTAATTAGTAAATGACCTTGGTTCATTAGTTAAACATACGTTATGCAAGAGCTAAATCTGCCTATTGCAGGTCTTTCTTTAGGCCTGAAATGTTAGCTAAAATATCAATTAGACACTAATTAACTTATCCAGGCTATTATAAAGTGAATGCTAGCCTGTGATATGGATTTAATCATGTAATGGATAATCAACACCAAGTTTTCTTTTCCTAAAATCTTGGTTCAGAGTGAATCAATTTGAAATTTTCAGAGAGAGAGAAATGGGGTTTAACGTCCACTCAACACAAACTAGGTCATTTCGGGACTAACCTATGGTTTAATTTTATTTCAATAATTTGCTTGGGCATAGGGGTCTTTAGCAGTTGGACAAAACCGGAGTGCCCGGAGGAAACCCACGAGGTTGAGAAGGGGCCCCTACCTCCATGCCACATACGCTCACACCAGGGCTCGAAACCACAGCAGCAAGCCAGAGGTGACCGGCCAGCTAGAGGTCGAAGCGCGGCACTCTAGGCCATCCCAACCCCCCTGAAATTTTTAGCAAATTCCCTTTATATTACATTATAGTGAGAACTGCCAGTTCTTTATCTAATCTCCCACAATGTATCTTTAATGATATCTGGTTATTAGTGTAGCAAAGATTTATGATCCATTGTTTGACAAAGTAATAATATCTTCTAATATGTCAATAAACCATGATATTTATATATAGTCCTACCTGCTGCTTTCTATTTAAGCGACCTTTGTAAGCAGCACGAGAATCAGCATTAGTTGAGGTACCAGGTATTTCAAAAGCTTCTTCTGATACTCTGGAGCCATACTCTATACATGTTGATACCCCTGTTAAAAAAACCAAGTATTTAGCCTTTGATGACAATAGTGAAAAATAAGTTATTATCATTAACTTAAAAAAAAACTTCTTGGAATCAGTTCTAGACTACAAGTTAGGTGAATAATAAAGTATACCTACAAGCCATGTTAACAACCCATGTTCCAGCGAGGACAGCATGTAAATATTTGATTGTCCTGGGACACAAACCATTTTTATTACACGATGTTATAACATGTGTTACTGTAAAAAACAACACCAACGCTTTATTAGAATTTATGGGATAAAAAGATCAGTAAAAGAAACATCTTTGCTCATGTCAGAGCATGAACACATGGTATTGACATACAGAAACTGTGTAGCCAGAAAACAAATAAAGTCTACCAGAAGCAATTTTATTATCCAAACAATTCCAGCATGTTCTGAAGCCTAGTTAAGAGTAAGGATCTGAAACTCAGAGTGAGTATCTGCCAACCAGAAAGGATAAGGATCTAATAACCACTGAAGTACAAGGATATGACACCCAGTTAGAATCAGGATCTGACAATACAGATTGAGTATCTGAAGCTAAGTTAGACTGAGAATCAAACATGCAACTCTGAGGAGACCAGCATAGACTCTGAACTGCTGTACAATTCTCAATATATTGCACTAATTAATTTTTAACCATCAAACAGTGTAACTAACCTTCCGGACAAAACTCCTCCACAACCCGTGCTTGTAAAACAGAAGCACACTTCTGAATCTGTATTTTCTCATCTCTTGATAAAGCGGTTCCAAGGAAACACAGTAAACTAAATTCATCATTCTCTTCCATCTGTTACAATAGAGTACACAATCAATGCTTATGGAAACTTATAATCTCTGGCTAAGATAAAATGTTTAATTTCATTAGTAAATACTGTTGGTCCAGAGAAGTAGGATGTAAAACCTCATTTCATTTTTCATAGCCACGGAGGCTCAGGGAGTAAAGCACTGGCTCGCTAACTCAGGGGATGGGGGCGTTGTCCCTTGTGATTCAGATGGTACGAAAGACGTAGATAGAATTTAAATTTGTGCTCCAAACAGACAAATGAAAATAAGCATACCCCATACATTGTGCATTAAGACAAATTTTGCTCAGACAGTGGCACTACAACTTACTCTTAATTAAAATTCTGTCAAGGGTTCTTTTATGTGCACACCAATGTATGCACAGGACTTCGGTTTTTTATACCATCCGAATGATTAGAGGATATTACTTGCAATATGATCATGATTGATAATGTATTGTAAACTGTTGTACCTGTTCAGCACTGTTATTCGTGACTTGTGAATCTAAAGGTGTCTCTAAAGCAGTCTTTAGTTGATCTGTTACAGCTATATCTTTTGGTGTTAATCCATGAATATTCCTATAATATGTAACAAAATAACAATTTACTAAAACATGAGAGAGAGAGAGAGAGAGAAATGGGGTTTAACGTCCCACAGACACAAACTAGGTCCTTTCGGGACTAACAAATGGTTTGATTTTATTTCAATAATTCGCTTGCGTCCTTAGCAGTGGGAGGAAACCGGAGTACCCAGAGAAAACCCACGAGGCTGGAACTAAAACACAAATATTCCTATCAATTTATAACAAAATAACAATTTACTAAAATATGAATATTCCTATAAATACATGTATATAATAAAATAATATTTTACTAAAACACAAATTTTCCTTTCAAAATATAACAAAATACCATTAAAATTACGACATGAATATTCATATAAAATACAAAAATGTAAATATTCCTGTAGAAGGTGACTAAGATCCCTCTTAAAAATAGTCCTAATAAGATCATTACAGTATCTTCTAAAATTGGGGCAATATACCAATAGCTGAGTCTAGTTGTTTTACCTTAAAGCTAAGGAAGCTCCCTTAGATACTAGTAGTCTCACACAGTCCAGTCTATTGTTATTAATAGCATCATGTAATGGTGTATCGTTATCATGACCAGGTATATTTATCATAGCTCCGTGATTTATCAGTAATCTGGCTATGTCTACATGCCCATGATTCACTGCTTCATGCTGAAATATATCATTGATGTACCAACTATTAGAATTCAAAATATCGAACAAAACCAGGTGAATTAATTATGCACAACAGAGAGGGAGAGAGAGAGAGAGAGGGTGTTTATCTTGAACTCGACATAAACGAGGTCATTCCAAGACTAAATTATGATTCAATTTTATTTGAATAATTCGCATGTGTGTAGGTGTCTTTATTAGTAGGAGGAAACCGGAGGACCGGGGGGGGGGGGGAGAAACCACACCACTTGACTCAATGACAGACCTTCCCATCCAATGCACACACGGCCAATAAACCCTGCTGTCAGTGGGTGCCGAACTGAGTTAATGTTTTGTCGGTCTGTTTATTAATATATTTAAATTTTTTACCAATGGCGTCCATCCAGCATTCTCTCTTACATTAACATTGGTACCATTCTTCAACAGTTCTTCTACTTTCTTATAATCTCCCTGTGAAAAACAAACAAATTACTGTAGAAGCATAAAATCATGTTTTCATCACTCTCAACCTATTTCTATATAAAAGTTGGATATTTGTAAAGTTCAGAGAGAAAAAACAATTTATAGACACTAAATGGCCTACAAAAGTTGTCCATTCATGATCGTTCATAATGACAACTACATTAAAATTTGTGTAGTTCATCCGAAAGGTTTCCATGTGGAATCTCGAATAATAAACTCTTTTGGGAAAGGATAAATACCTTGATAGCAGCAACATGTAGAGGAGTTTCTCCTCTAGCATTTCTTTTCATCTGAGTTTTTGTTGCTGAATTTGCACTTGTTCGCGTTCTGGGAGTTCTACTGGACTGTGATATTGGGGTACCACTAGATGCTGATTTGGGTGTCTGCTTTGGTGTTACTTTTAGTATTCGCTTTGGTGATTCCTCTTCCTGTGGTTGTGGTGTTTTCCAAGACTTTGATCGGCCTGACATTCTCTCTTTAGAACTTTTTACACTATTGGAAGATGGAGAGGTGGTTGTCTTTTTATGATCGGGTGTTTGAAGAGGAGAAATATTGGGATTATCAGATTTTCTTGATCGACGCAAGTTTTTCTTTTTGACTGAAATTAAGAATTTAGAAACAGCAAATTAATCTTTAAATTCATATACAAATTAAAGATGGTTTGCCAGGCAAAGAAATGACATCTGACATTTAATGGTTGACAAAAAACATCCTGTGTGTTAAGAGGGAAAGATTATCAAATTGTTGTTCAGTGTTTAACATTCCCTTCCCTCAAGGTTGATATCATATGGAGCAAGTGTGTTCAAACCTTGCATTGGCCAAGAAAGTATATCAGGATATTCCATATTTGTTTTGTCTTATAAGTGGTGCAAGACGGTGGGTCTGACAAGGACAGCTGTCTAGTTGTTTGGATGGTTCGAAAAACCGAGATCCCCTGTATACATTGACATGCATGTAAGAGATCCCCTGGAAGTTGGAATTTGATATAAGAGTAGGCCATAGTATAACTACCAGGGCAAAATTTCACCCATTTCATTTCATTTCTGTGCTATCACAGACAAATCTTTATTTTTTTTTTATCGGCCCTGTTTCTCGAAATCTTAAAAGATAAATTCCAACTTTTTGTAGATATTCAATTTTGTAGATATTCAATCAAAAATAAAATGTTTTGATTAAATCAGTAATTATTAAACACAGAATCGTGCTATCTTCAGTAGCCCATCGAGTCTTACTGTGTGAGGGTTTTTTTGTGAAACAAAATGCAAAGAAGTGAAAATCGAAACAATGCATAAATGTGTAAATAGCAAGCAGATCAGTTGATAACCGTTGAAAAAGAAAATCAACTAACATATAAAGGGAAAATAACTTTCAGTAATTACAGGAAATCACTGAAGTACAGGTACATAAAATCTAAACAATGCATATAAACTCAGAGGGTATAGTCTACCTGCAGAACAACCAGTGGTCTCAGTCACCATGATACTTTTATTTATAGTATTACCAGTATCTTCATCCTCCATATTCACATCATCATCATCATCATCACAATCAAAAAACTGAGTCATCGTTGTCTGTAACACTGGATCCTCATTTCTCCTGCTCTTGGTCAGCTTTGTATTGGAGACAGATCTTTTCTTCTTCTGATCGCCAGCTGTTCCAGGTGTTGTGTCTGATTTACTAAATAACTGATCAAAGGAACTATCTATATTCTTGGAATTTTTTGTCTTTCGTGAAGATTGCCGAGTTCCAGGTGATGGTTGAGGTGGATTGTTTTTACCATTTATCTTGGTAAAGGATGATGGTTCATTATTGGTGAACAATGATTTTGATGATGGTGTACATTCTAAAATATCTTGTAAAGTTTCTCGATCAGTTTCATCTGCAATGGAATAGATGAACCTTACAACTTCAAAAGGCCAGGGTCCGTATTCAAAGGATATCTTAAGTCTAAGATTGTCACTTAACTACTAGCTTTCCCTTAAATATAAGTAACTTCCTGTAAGTTAAGGGCAAGTCGTATTGAAAGGCACTGTTAAGTATAAAATTTTCCCTTAAAGTTAAGCTGCCTTAACTTTTAACTGTTAGTCTTTAAGTGGTATTCAAAGCCCAGTTTAAGTGAAAAATATCCATTTAACTTTAAGTGACCTATGGGAGGTACCTTAAGTTAAGTGAGATCATAATGATGCTCTTAAGGGGACATAAATTGCTTGCAATGTTAGAAATTTGTGATTTTTGGCAGTGGAGGGTATTCCATAAAAAAATTGAAAATTCACGCTTTTTGGCTAATGTGACTGTGAGTATTTCATAATTTAAGTGTGCAGTTAAGTTTTCACACTTTGAATACCGATTTACGGTAATACAGTCAGTTAAGTGGAAAAATTAAGTATTTTTACTTAACTTTTAGAAAACCTTTCAATACATACCCTGTTTTTTTTCACTTATTTTAAAAATGACAAAAAATTACTATTTTAAAGTACAGTCTGTAAAAAAACCTTTCATGAAGAAAGGGAAAACCATATCAGAATTATTATTACTGTATTTGTCTTAGAGTAAGATATATAAAGATGACTTTGTGAAATCAATGTAAACTTTGAATATAGGCATTAAATTTTTATTAGAATCAAATCATTTGAAGAATTTTGGACCTAACAGCAGATAAGTTGGAACTTGGCTTGAAATATCGCATCTCACTGTTTTATTAAGTTTTAACAAATAAATCTAGAATTTACCCTTCTCTAAATCCCATACACAAACCTGACTCAACGAGTGTCTTTTGTATTGGTATCTTTTTTGATTGATCTTGGCATAAAAGTATCCTTTCCAATTCTTGACAAAGTCCAACAATATTTGACATGGGTCTGTTAACAGCTGCATCGCGAACATGGGCAGGAATAAAACAAACTGGACAATCTTTACCAAGAAATTCATCACAACAATTTCTGAAATAAAAACGATTTAAAATAATTAAATCTTTTTCATCTTAAGAATTGCAGTCTCATATCATTTGTCATTCATCTAAATTCTATATCATGGAAATTGCACCAATACTGGTACCCAATTTAAAGGAGAAATTCCAGATATCTGTATATCAGTGAATAAAACTAGTTAATTCTGTTTGGATAGCTCTGAAGTTCTGTGACAAACAATTTTAAAGCATTTTCAATGTCCGGTTGCCAGGTTGAGAAAGAGAGGGAGAAATGGGGTTTAACATCCACTTGACACAAACTAGGTCATTTCAGGACTAACACATGGTTCAATTTCATTTCAATAATTTGCTTGCACGTAGGGGTCTTTAGCAGTGGAACGAAACTGAAGGACTCAAGTGAAAACCCACAAGGTTGGACAGCTACCCTACTCCTTGTCAGGTACATCTGGGCAGTTGTAATCGCGCCAGTTGTCTCAATGACAGACCTTATGATACAGTGTGCACATGCTAACCATTCGGCTATCCAACACCTCCTAAGTTGTAAAATGTTTAAAACGAATTTCTTGAACTGCTTTCACCTAGTGTCTGGACTGGATAAAGAGTCTATTACAACAACATGTAAGATTCATGTGCACTGAAACCATAACACATTTCTTTTTTTGTTTTTCAGCATGTTACAGAATTTTTCTTGTTTTAATTACATCTTGGTAAAGTTTACAAACTGTATTGAATAGTTATGTTAAACAGGTAACATAACTATGTGCAGCAGTCAAGTTTACAAAGTTTAACAATAACAGAAAATGTACCATTATGTTGATTTGCACTAATGAATAGTGTTATATCACGTTACCTTTTTAATAATGCCCATCATGTCATTTCATGATACAATTTGGAGAGCAATAACAGGCATGAAAAAGAGCACAATGTAATAAAATGCTGTTTTAGGCTGTTTACATTTATGAGTAATTCAAGGGAAAAAAAATTCTTCTCTTGATATAGTTTAGTTAGTGCCCTGACAATGTGTACCTTCACAGGTGTAATCACTTTTTACAAAATAAAGAAATAGATAATTAATTGTTACCTGCAAAACATGTGACCACATCCTCCCAGGGTATAAAGCCCTTTCGTCAAGTTTTCACTATAAAAGAACAAAATTACATGTAATTGCTGTAAGCTGTTATTAGATGATGATGATGTACTTTCATTCCTCTCGGTTCCTACATGTACCTGCTGTACTGTACCTTCATATAAGAAGTGTGGAATGGAATTTCATTCTACTCATATTATCATTTACTAGATAAAGACCAGAGAATCATGATGGTGTGTTTTACCTTTTGTGACATTGGTTATAATTGGTTAATCAAATATGACATACAGGGTTCAAATGAACCACATATATACCGGTGTCTGAAAGATTATCGTCTTAATTGAATAGTGTTTGTTTGTGAGTATTGAATGTATCATGATTCTGACTTTTTTATGTTTTAAATGTCACTTCAGTCTGAACTTAGTAGGACACCTGTCACTCTTAATTCTTAATCATCCATGTGACTGGGGGGGGGTTCCTACAAAAATCCATATAAACTGTTTTATTTCTTCGACATCGGCAGTACTAAAAATAACTAATATTCTCATTTGACATATCCTGTTGTTTTCTTGGTACCGGTATAATACACTGTATATTCATATTAATACTGACAGTAATCCAGATATGAAGCATGTCATATCAGAAAATTCCACTTCTGCCCTGAAACCATTTTATTTATTTACCAATTGTTAGTAAACAACACAAACACACAGGCTACTTTAAGATCAGAGTGCTTACTTTTTTTATTTATTTATTTTTTATTAGCTTGTATCACATTTCATATGTGTAGAAGGGACATGTCAAATGCATCTAAATCGACCATTTGCCGGGAAGCAAACGACGAATTTATGATGTAATTCGCATACCAAAACTGTTTTTATAACGTTTGAGAGCACCATAGTCTCATTTTACCAGTCACAATGTGCTTAGACTCGTACTTGACTTGTGCTTACATAAGAACGGTCTTGAGAATTTTCTAGAGACGGTATTTTATTAAGATTCTTACGTAAGAAAAAGTGAAGCATAACTTTGTGCTTACTTTAAGAATTTTCTAGGAACCGGGCCCAGGATTCTTCTCGATAATATTATTCCAACCACTAAATACAAAACGAATATCTTGATGCAAGCAAACATCCGGATTGAAATTGCTTGAAAATAGATTATTGGCATTTCTCCACATTTGTTTGTTTAAAGAACATATTTCAGTTCTTGTTTTTGTTACATTTAGACAGGAATTGTACTACATGTTACTACAGTTATGGAATAATATTATGTTCTACAATGACGTAAAGCCTTCCCTGGAATTTAATGGAAAGAAAACCTTGGGTCGAACGAATGGTCGTTTTACATATTGCTGTACCGAAATTTAACTAACCAAATCATATACCTACCGGATTTGGTCGACAAATAAGCGTGAAATCTCTGACGTTATCACCCAAATAATTCCGGTATATAAGTTTTAATATGGGGGCCCTAATCCACTCGCATCTGGCCAGGTCACCAATCCCTGAAAATGAATTCTTCCTCACAATTAACCCCCTTAGAGCATACAAGGATGCTTAAACTAGTTTCTTAGGGCTTACGGTAGTTTATAGGGATTCGCAGCAAACTTTTGGCGCGCGGATGTATGGAAATTAGACGACAGATATGTGTGAACAAAAGGGGTTGCCGTTCTGAGCTATCGACAACTGTTTTTTTCTCAGCGCATACAGCTTTCACTTCTGAATCTATGTACTAGCGCCATGTTTACACGTGGCAACCAATACAGGGTATGCTTAGTCTTTGTAAGAAACTAGAGGCCTGTTTCACGAAATTTTAACTAAGATAAAATCCAAATTTCAGTAATTTGATTGGATAACATTAGTTTGATTGTAGTGCTTATCCAATCAAATTTGAATTATCTACTAAAATTTGGATTTTATCTTTAGTTAAGATTTCGAGAAACAAGCCCCGGTAGATGTTTTCTCATCTTTATATAATTGTACATCCATAACTACTTCCCTTGCCTTTTGTACTGCTCTTTTCTTTGACCATTAAGGAGTGGCATATTTTCTAAATGATAATTCAATCCCTCGCCTTATGATTCAAGAATCCACCCCTCTAGGTTAAAGTGCTCATTTAATTTAAAAGAAAGACAGTATTTTGTTCTAATTTTATTTTACAGTAACAAATATAAAACAACTGATATGGTACGGGGTTTACGTCCTACCGTACTTCTCCGACTGGGCTTACGAAGACAGGTTTTATCATATACAGAACAATTTACATATCATCAAACAATATTTTAAATAATTTGTATTTAAAACAACTACACTATATATATTATGCAATGAGAAAAATGCTTTAAATTACAATAATTTTAAAACTTTTACACTTGAAAACCATAAAATAATAGTTTGTTTTATTTCCACAGCATTATTATAGATATTATGCAGTGAAAACAATGATTTAACTTATAAAACAGGGGCCTATTTCACGAAATTTTAACTAAGATAAGATCCCAATTTTAATAATTTAATTGGATAATATTCGATTGATTTTAGTGCTTAGCCAATCAAAATTGAAGTATCTACTAAAATTGGATTTTATCTTAAGTTAAAATTTCGTGAAACAGGGCCCTGATGTTTACTATCTGATTCAAATGCAGATCTATATTTCGTTTCGTTTTTTATACTTTTGATGGCCTACATGATGATCTAACCAGTTGTTTTGGGAGGTCGCATCAGATGTCATAGGAACGTCTTTTGACCTATGACGTCAGGAATTAGATTAACCAATGAGCATTGATATTTTGGTGGATTACCCACAGTTCCGTTAACCCCACATCCAACGCTCGCCACAACGGACTGTTTCATTGGTTAATCCAGGGAATATTTTAACCGGGTTCGTATCGCAATTTGAGACTCAAACGTCCGATTTTGCGAATCAAATTCATACTTGATTAGCATTATTAGCATAAAACCCTGCTTCAGCGCGAATCAAAGTTTTGGAAATTAATTTTAACTTTAAAACCATTCAGTATCGTAAAACACATCAAAACAAATCTCAAATCTCGCAATTTTATTGTCTATATCATCAAGACTCTTTACGTGCCTCTACAACGGTCCAGTGGAACGAGAGTAGTACATGTTGACGTCTGCTATTTATAGACGTAAAAGGTTTTGATGACAGAGATGACAACACTACATACTTTCTTTCTATATCTGTGGTAGTCACATTCGTCAAGACAGATATTCAAAACACTCCAAGATAAAATTACCGGATGATCGAGGGTACGTCGCGAAATTCAAACACATGATATTATGTTCTGTCTTCAAATTCGACATTAAAATTAGCAACAGTTCAAGATTAGGTGAGGAAATCAACCTGTTACACAGAGAATTACTAACGAATTATCCCTGTAACGGATGCCTGTCTAGAACACGTGCGTTGACTTGCACGCCTCGTAGTCATTGGCTCAACGGCTCGTGCAATGTTTACTTAACACCTAACTGCTTCGGGCAAAATGATGCATTTTACTCATTTTAATACCCATTTACACTAAATAGGAAATATTTTTAAGTACAAATACTTCAAACGTCTTTATTTATTTTTCTTTTACCTCAAAAAAATGTTTGAGAATTTAATTTGTCGGAGTTAAAAAGTTAATATGCCGTACTCATTAAGCCTCGTCGATGTCATGCTTATCAGTGATTGTAGCGGCCAAGCGAATATTCACTGCGGGATCAGTTTGTGAGGAAATATGACGCAGAAAAGATCTGACTAGAGTATGAAGTAAATAAAGAATGTCCAGGTTTCATACAAAGAATAACATGTGGTCACATACTTTTATTTTTATTTTATATATAAATATAAACAACCGTTTGGTAATATAAATAATGTGGGCATTGTTATTGTCGCATATAGGCCTAATTATGTGAAATAAGAATTCTATTACATACTAAAAAAACTGCTAATCAATTGGTAAATTTTGCTACTCAATTATACAATTGATTAGCATTCTTACACAATTTTTCTGGAAACTGCTAATCAAATGTAAAAAAGTAAAATATTCCCTGGGTTAATCCCTCTCATTATCCAGAACAGGTCAATGGTAACAAACTCTTTCACATTCTAGTGTAGTAAAGACGAGTAAAACGAAATTCTTAACCATAAAAAACGAAACGAAATAGGATCTGTCTTTTAATCAGATAAAAAAATTTACACTTCAAATTCATATTTTGTTTCATTTCAAGTTACCGGAGAGATTAATTTGTGATGCATTAATCAAGAAGAGTGAAATGGGTGTGAATTATCAGTGTGCAAATTTTACCCTAAATAAACCACGACAACCTTCGATAACTCTAATGGCGTTACCTATCAGGTAAAAACTCTCATCTAATACACATGGTGAACGAGATATTTGTTGTTTTAGTTCTAGACCAACAATATGTTTGCCACCAGTGGATATCGGACACGTGGCTGGTTGGAATTTATTACTACTGCAAGAAACGGTGGCCGATATACCTGAAATGAAATATAATAATAGTTCTAACATACATTATGCAAGAGCTAAATCTGCCTATTGAACTTCTTTCTTTAGGCCTGAAATGTTATCTAAGTTATTAATTAGGCATTTATTAACGAAACAAGACCATGGTCAACTCTCGGTGGCATCAAATATTACAGATACTTGTTCGCCATTTAAAAATTTAATTTAAAAAAAGGAAAGCGAGGCTAAGTCACGAATATATCGGTGCCTTGATTACCACGACGCACACATCTTGTCAAAACTTCAAACAGTGATAACTTTGCTCAGGATGAAGTAATTTGGATGAAATTTTCATTTTACATTATCAATTTTTGAAATATTATAGCAAGAATGGTCAGCTCCGTATCTAAAAATCTTACATAATGTATCTTTAAACTGGCACAACTGATGTAATTGTTGTGCTTTTGAAAATGTCTGAATTGTGTTTGCGGTGTGGGAGAAATGCAAAAGGTAGAAAAAAATGATCTGAGCGAGGCACAAGTTAAAAAGCAAGACCACGATTAAGAATTGCTGTTTTGGTGAGATCAAGGTCCGTATTAATAATTACCCGACATGTACGTAAATGAATAGCTTAACAATTTGTTGATAAACATTGTGGAACCACGTCGGAAAATCTGGATGAACATTCTGGGTCAATGCCGGGATCGAACACCGGACCTCCAGGCTAGCGAGCCTCCTTATCCACCGTGGCTTACCTGATACAAACAGACCACATGTATGTACTAAATATACTATTCAAAAAAAGAGGGGAAGTTTGATTTTTAAGTGTTATTAAAGTCACCTAATGAAACTGACGAAGAAACAAATGACAAAATGAAATGAAGTTCACATTCATCGATTTATTCCAAATGATCGTTAGACTAAGTAAGGCACAGACTGGCCATTATAAGGGTAAAATGATACCCGGGGTCAAACAGCAAAGTTACCACAGCATCACAACAAAGTAAGTAACGGGTAAATAAATCCTCCTCTGTTTGCCAAACAAGCATTGATCCGACGTGGCATACTCCTAATGAGACGTCTAAGGTCATTTTGGTCCAGATTGTCCCATTCCTGTTGCAACGCAGCAGCAAGTTCTTGGACATTGGCAGGACGTTGTTGAGGTTGACGTAACCTCTGTCCAAGCATGTCCCAGACATGCTCGATGGGGGAGAGGTCGGAACTCAGTGCTGGCCAAGGTAATGTGGTGATGTTCTGTTGTTGGAGGTAACCTGTAACGATCCTGGCCCTGTGACATCTTGCGTTGTCATCTTGGAAGATGAAACGGCGGCCATGACGTCGTGCGAACGGCACAACATGGACTGCCAAGATGTTGTCCCGGTAGTAATGGCCTGTAACACGCCCTGCAACAACATGTAAAGCCCTTCTTCCAGCAACAGTGATGCCTCCCCACACCCATACTCCGCGCAGTGTTGCGTCTGATTAGAGGTAATCCAACTACACACTGCTATTATGAGTGGATATTGTTGTGTTAAATTTTGATTGATCAGTAGTCGGTCTACCAACCAATCACAAGCTGCCACTACTGGACCAAATATGTTTACATAACGTATACGTCATGACTCACGATTTTATTATGCCTAATTAACCCGCGCATAGCAGAATACTGCAGTAAAACTAATTGCGTGACAAACGAGGCTATCAAGTCGAATGAAATGTAAACAATACTGTTTGGAAACGAACATACTTTAACCGTTTTAATACCTTAATTCACTGTCCAAAGTTTTAGGGAAGACCCAGATGAAACGAAGGACTGTCATGTTGCTGTACTTAAGTGATAGCTTTCATTGAATGGAAAGAATAGACACACTCCCGCATAAGTTCAAGAAACAGACGCTATTCCAGCAATGGTCACACCATAACAGAACCACCCCCCAAATCGATCATGTCTGATGACGTTAACATCTTGGAAGCGCTCGTTTCGACGACGCCACATCCTCCTACGTCTGTCCAAAAAATCAACAGTGAACCTTGACTCATCTGAAAACATCACATTGCTCCAGCGTCGATTATCCCAGTGTTGACGATCCCTACACCAACGACGTCTTGCCTTAATGTGATCATCTCTCAAACAAGAGATCACGCGAGGACGTCGGGCGCGAAGGTGACCCCTATGCAGTCGATTCCGAATCGTCTGGCCACTCACTCTCACACCAGTGTCTGTTTGAAGACGAGCGCTGATCTGATTTGCTGTGATGACACGATTTCTCAAGGCCAAGGTACGGATAAATCGATCCTGGGCTTGAGTTGTTGCCCTTGGTCGACCTGAGCGTGGTCTGTCCTGTACAGATTGTGTATCACGGTATCTGGACCATAGCCTGCTTATGGCAGACTGAGAAACATTCATCGTCCGCGCCACAACCGCCTGTGTTGTGCCGTTCTGTAGCATGCCAAGGGCACGTAACCCTTTCATTTTGGGTAAGCCGACGCATATCAAAATTTGTTTTCTGGTCACTAAAACAATTAAACTGGTGTTTCGACCCTAGAATTCAATGCCACAATGACTGTAACATTCAAAGTCAGAGTCGTGCAAATTTGGGGTTGGACCCCTATGATGATCCCAAGCATCACCTGCATTCCATGCAGTAGCTATTGGTGCGTTTGGGCGTCACATGTAACTGGAAATGTTTCTTCTGTTAGGTTCTGTAGTGACTTTTTTCGTAGTCATTTCCATATTTTAGTATTATGCCCCCAAAATCAAAATATCCCCTACTTTTTTTTGAATAGTATATATACATGTTTATTTTACGGTTACGTTACTTATTTATAACGTTGTGTACATACTGCCCTAAGCAGCTGTTTTGGTGCACATAAAATATTTTTTAAACGATTGAAAGTTTCTTCCGAAATTCTGCGTCTTTAAAGTGATTTAATTTACCTTCATAACAAATTGTAAAAATGGCTCTACATCCATGGTTGACCCAGATAGTGTTTCCATTATGGCCATAACTGTATCCGGAATTACAAGATGACCGAGAAAGTTTCCTTTTAACATCCATAGTTAAGATTCTGGTGGTACCGATAATTACTTTGCTATTATATCGATACCCACTACTGCTTAACTGTGGATCAGTACATGTAGTGGCACTGGTCATACCTAAAACAAAAACAAAACTAGAGTAAACATATTAATACGTTAAATATGTATTGTGTAAGAAATAAATCTGCCTATTGTCGTTTTTATTTTTGCTTCTTATGTTACATAAATTATTATTTTGACATATACTGAGCGCCATAAAAAACGCATCACTTAGTTTTTCGTAAAACAAAATGACCGTGATAACCTTGGAAGACGAAACAGCTCTTTATTCGGTGTTCGCAGTTCTTAGTTCTAAATTCATAGTCCTTAATTCTTACTTCTTCATTTGTTGTCGTATTTCGACATTTGTTCACTAAAATTAACATTTGTATCTTAAAATCAATATTTGTTTCACCAATCAGACATTAGTCTATATTTACATTTCATCAGAAAACCCCCCCCCAACAAAAACAGATATCGAATAACAAATTTCAAAATAGAAATCTCGATATACAAATCTTTCTCCAAAGACATTTCTCCAAAAACATGTCTTCAAGAGCATTTCTCCAAATACATTTCTTCAAAAAAATTTCTCGAAATTCATCGAACCGCAACATTAGAAATCAACTTGGCATACAATAAGTCACCATACAATAATGGAAATCAAGTATAGGCACATGTACAATAAATACAATCGCTCGGTGACCGCGACGCTAGTGAAACGATCCCTTAGCAGTTGGAATTCGACATAAGAGTAGGCCGTAGCGTCGCTGCCCTGGAAAAATTTCCCTCGTAGCACAATGTATGTCCGTCTTCATTAGCCCAGTCTAGGAGCAGAACAGTCGGATGTTAAACCCCATTTCATTTTCGTAGTGAAATCACGTGCGTAGAACGGCTAATCGGACCGGGCCTTCGATAACGAACATAAATTGAAAGTAGTCTATTTTCAGAAATTAGGGTTTGTCTGATAGCGACATATTTCTTTGTTAAAAGAAAGGAAGAAATGGAGTTTAACAACCACTCGACACAACTACGTAATTTCGGGACGAACACAAGGTTCAATTTCATTTCAATAATTAGATGGCGCGTAGGGGTCCTTAGCAGTGATGGTGGGGGAAACCGGAGGCCCCGGACCCCCCCCCCCTCCCGAGATTTGACAGGCGTCCCTTCTCCTCGACACGTACATCGAAACCACACACCAATTGACTCAATGACAGACCTTATGGTACAGCGCGTACGTGCTATTCATTAGACCATCCAAACCCCCTTCTTTGCTCAAACGAAAGAGTGTTTTACCTTTTCTAAATCATGTTTTCATGAATGTGCCTGGGTATAAGTTCATACAGATTTTCCGGTGGTATTTCCACTTCTCAGTGGTGCAGGTCGAAGGGCCTAACAAGGACAGCTGTGCAGTCGCTCGGATGGTACGAAAAACCGAGCCCGCGTGTACACATTGGCGTGCACGTAAAAAATCCTTTGACAGTTGGAATTCCATGTAAGAGTAAGTCGTTGTGTCGCTGTCTGGGCAAACTTTCCCTCATCGCACACTGTACAGCCTATACCCGTCTTCATTGGCCCAGTTCGGAGCAGAAAAGTAGGACGTTAAACCCCGTTTCCTTTCATTTCATTTATTAAATGATAGGAAGTGGCGGGGATTTAAATTTTAAAAAACGATCTCAATAAGAAATTCTCGATATTTGTCCATCGACTATACTGGAAAGTATGGTTTTTTTTGCTTGCTACAAAATGTAAATCTATATTTACATAACTTGCAATCTGATTAAAACACAGATCCTATTTCGTTTCGTTTTTATAGTTCAAAATTTCGTTTTACTTGTTTTTACATTATTTAACTTGTGTTCTGCTTGAAATGGGGGGTCAGCCAATCAAATTGTCTGTCGGATCGAGAGTTTGATCTTTTTTGCGCGGAATAGTGGTTAGGCATTATCAGCGATAGAAATCAAAACAAAGCAACAACGATTCCGATTGGTTAATCAAATGACTGAGGTTATAGGGTCAAATGTCGCGTGTTGACATCTGAACTGGCTGAACGTGACCTTCCGCCATAACTTGTTAGATCTACATGTAGTGTAGGACATCGAAATTATAAAAACCGAAACGAAATATAGATCTGAATTTCAATTAGATTGACATAACTTGCAAAAAGAAAAAAATGAGAGCTGGGGAGGGTATTTAACGTCAAAATACAGGCCATAACACGAAATACAAGATATCGGGTTGCACACCATTAAGGTCAAAATACATTTTAAAAATTGTAAAATATTTTCTGACATATACATGATTTAGAAGAGATAAAGTCCTCTTTCATTGATCCAACGACATATGTCTACTTTCAATCTATTTTATTCAATATTATGGATGTTTAATCTGTAATCAACGGTACAAAGTCAGAGGGGTCAAAACCCAAAGTACGACACAATGTCAGTAGCACGGGTGTCCTCCACGAGCTCTTACGCACGCTGAGCAGCGACCTCGCATGGAATTAACCATCTGTGTATTTTTATACTGATGTAGGATCACTTTGTGATGTAATTCCATTGATGCAGTGCATTATTTTTTTTTTTATGTATCCGCGCCTGTTACACTACATGCAGATCTGACTTTTTACCCTAAGGCACCAAACATTGATTTTCAGTTCCGTGTATCAAACGCTAAGAAAACGCCGTAACAGACCGATATTGATGAAATTTGAAATGTAAGTTTATAATCCAAAGATCGCAGTTCCTTCGATATTCGCGCACATTGAACCATAACTTCCTGAATTATGGCCCCTGATTGTACGAAAAAATCATGTTTATTATCTTGTGGACCCTATGGAGGTCACAATTTTATTCCGAATTAAAAAAAAGTTTGACTATATCCCTGTTACTCATTAATGATGGTTGAGTTTGATTTTCAATGAATTTTGATAATTGAACAGCTAAATCCATAATAGTACATGTTACATAATGTATCTTTAAACTGGCACAACTGATGTAATTGTTGTGCTTTTGAAAATGTCTGAATTGTGTTTGCGGTGTGGGAGAAATGCAAAAGGTGGAAAAAAATGATCTGAGCGAGGCACAAGTTAAAAAGCAAGACCACGATTAAGAATTGCTGTTTTGGTGAGATCAAGGTCCGTATTAATAATTACCCGACATGTACGTAAATGAATAGCTTAACAATTTGTTGATAAACATTGTGGAACCACGTCGGAAAATCTGGATGAACATTCTCGGTGAATGCCGGAATCGAACACCGGACCTCCAGGCTAGCGAGCCAGCATCCTACCTCCTTATCCACCGTGGCTTACCTAATACAAACAGACCACATGTATGTACTAAATATACTATTCAAAAAAAGTAGGGGATGTTTGATTTTTAAGTATTATTAAAGTCACCTAATGAAACTGACGAAGAAACAAATGACAAAATGAAAAGAAGTTAACATTCATCGATTTATTCCAAATGATCGTTAGACTAAGTAAGGCACAGACTGACCATTATAAGGGTAAAATTATACCCGGGGTCAAACAGCAAAGTTACCACAGCATCACAACAAAGTCAGTAACGGGTAAATCCTCTTCTGTTTGCCAAACAAGCATTGATCCGACGTGGCATACTCCTAATGAGACGTCTAGGGTCATTTTGGTCAAGATTGAACCATTCCTGTTGCAACGCAGCAGCAAGTTCTTGGACATTGGCAGGACGTTGTTGACGTTGACTTAACCTCTGTCCAAGCATGTCCCAGACATGCTCGATGGGGGAGAGGTCGGAACTCAGTGCTGGCCAAGGTAATGTGGTGATGTTCTGTTGTTGGAGGTAACCTGTAACGGCCCTGTGACATCTTGCGATGTCATCTTGGAAGATGAAACAGCGGCCATGACGTCGTGCGAACGGCACAACATGGACTGCCAAGATGTTGTCCCGGTAGTACTGGCCTGTAACACGCCCTGCAACAACATGTAAAGCCGTTCTTCCAGCAACAGTGATGCCTCCCCACACCATAACAGAACCACCCCCATGTCTGATGACGTTAACGTTTTGGAAGCGCTCGTTTCGACGACGCCACATCCTCCTACGTCTGTCCAAAAAATCAACAGTGAACCTTGACTCATCTGAAAACATCACATTGCTCCAGCGTCGATTATCCCAGTGTTGACGATACCTACACCAACGACGTCTTGCCTGAATGTGATGATCTCTCAAACAAGAGATCACGCGAGGACGTCGGGCGCGAAGGTGACCTCTATGCAGTCGATTCCGAATCGTCTGGCCACTCACTCTCACACCAGTGTCTGTTTGAAGACGAGCGCTGATCTGATTTGCTGTGATGACACGATTTCTCAAGGCCAAGGTACGGATAAATCGATCCTGGGCTTGAGTTGTCGCCCTTGGTCGACCTGAGCGTGGTCTGTCCTGTACAGATTGTGTATCACGGTATCTGAACCATAGCCTGCTTATGACAGACTGAGAAACATTCATCGTCCGCGCCACAACCGCCTGTGTTGTGCCGATCTGTAGCATGCCAAGGGCACGTAACCTTTCATTTTGGGTAAGCCGACGCATATCAAAATTTGTTTTCTGGTCACTAAAACAATTAAACTGATGTTTCCACCCTGGAATTCAATGCCACAATGAATGTAACATTCAAAGTCAGAGTCGTGCAAATCTTGGGTTGGACCCCTATGATGATCCCAAGCATCACCTGCATTCCATGCAAATGTTTCTTCTGCTAGGTTCTATAGTGACTTTTTAGTATTATGCCCCCAAAATGAAAATATCCCCTACTTTTTTTGAATAGTATATATACATGTTTATTTTACGGTTACGTTACTTATTTATAACGTTGTGTACACACTGCCCTATGCAGCTGTTTTGGTGCACAAAATTTTTTTTTTAAACGATTGAAAGTTTCTTCCGAAATTCTGCGTCTTTAAAGTGATTTAATTTACCTTCATAACAAATTGTAAAAATGGCTCTACATCCATGGTTGACCCAGATAGTGGTTCCATTATGGCCATAACTGTATCCAGAATTACAAGATGACCGAGAAAGTTTCCTCCTAACATCCATAGTTAAGATTCTGGTGGCACCGATAATCACTTTGCTATTATATCGATACCCACTACTGCTTAACTGTGTATCAGTACATGTAGTGGCACTGGTCATACCTAAAACAAAAACAAAACTAGAGTAAACATATTAATACGTTAAATATGTATTGTGTAAGAAATAAATCTGCCTATTGTCGTTTTTATTTTTGCTTCTTATGTTAACATTTGTATCTTAAAATCAATATTTGTTTCACCAATCAGACATTAGTCTATATTTACATTTCATCAGAAAACCCCCCAACAAAAACAGATATCGAATAACAAATTTCAAAATAGAAATCTCGATATACAAATCTTTCTCCAAAGACATTTCTTCAAAAACATGTCTTCAAGAGCATTTCTCCAAATACATTTCTTCAAAAAAAAAATCTCGAAATTCATCGAACCGCAACATTAGAAATCAACTTGGCATACAATAAGTCACCATACAATAATGGAAATCAAGTATAAGCACATGTACAATAAATACAATCGCTCGGTGACCGCAGCGCTAGTGAAACGATCCCTTAGCAGTTGGAATTCTACATAAGAGTAGGCCGTAGCGCCGCTGCCCTGTAAAAATTTCCCTCGTAGCACAATGTATGTCCGTCTTCATTAGCCCAGTCTAGGAGCAGAACAGTCGGATGTTAAACCCCATTTCATTCCTGTAGTGAAATCACGTGCGTAGAACGGCTAATCGGACCGGGCCTTCGATAACGAACATAAATTGAAAGTAGTCTATTTTCAGAAATTAGGCTTTGTCTGATAGCGACATATTTCTTTGTTAAAAGAAAGGAAGGAATGGAGTTTAACAGCCACTCGACACAACTACGTAATTTCGGGACTAACACAAGGTTCAATTTTATTTCAATAATTAGATTGCGCGTAGGGGTCTTTAGCAGTGGTGGTGGGGGAAACCGGAGGCCCCGGACCTCCCCCCCCCCCTTCTCGACACGTACATCGAAACCACACGCCAGTTGACTCAATGACAGACCTTATGGTACAGCGCGTACGTGCTATTCATTAGACCATCCAAACCCCCTTCTTTGCTCAAACGAAAGAGTGTTTTACCTCTTCTAAATCATGTTTTCATGAATGTGCCTGGGTATAAGTTCATACAGATTTCCGGTGGTATTTCCACTTCTCAGTGGTGCAGGGCGAAGGGCCTAACAAGGACAGCTATGCAGTCGCTCGGATGGTACGAAAAACCGAGCCCGCGTGTACACATTGGCGTGCACGTAAAAAATCCTTTGACAGTTGGAATTCCATGTAAGAGTAGGTCGTTGTGTCGCTGTCTGGGCAAAATTTCCCTCATCGCACACTGTATAGCCTATACCCGTCTTCATTGGCCCAGTTCGGAGCAGAAAAGTAGGACGTTAAACTCCGTTTCCTTTCATTTCATTTATTAAATGATAGGAAGTGGCGAGGATTTAAATCTTAAAGATGGGTTGCCAGGCAACGAAACATACGCCCACAGCCCGGGCAGTCAACAAGGGTTGTCACATATTTTTACTTTTTTCGGTAATGAAACATTTGTAATACACTAAAAACTGATTCAGAGTAACAACTCATTATGTAATTATCAGAAAATCATTAGAATTTGATTGCTTTTTATAAAATTTTACCCCACACTAACAATTAGTATATACATGAAACATTTAATATCATGGATTTAGCTGTTCAGTTATCTAAATTCATTGAAAATCAAAATACTTGTTCGTTTCAAAACCTTAAACTCTATGTATCAATCTGAAGTCAATCGGATGGTAACTTTGGCCTCTATAGCGTCACAAGAATTTTTGAAGTTATCAAGGGAGATAACTCTGGCAGTAATTATTTGAAATCGCTGAAAATCAATAGGCTTCTTCGTCTCATGACCTTAAACACTGTGTATAAATCTAAAGTCAATCGGATATTAACATTGGCCTCTAGAGCGTCCACAAGATTTTTTGAGGTGATCAAGGGCCATAACTCTGGCACTAATTATTGGAAATCGCTGAAATAGGGGTCTTTGTCTTATGACCTTAAACACTGTGTATAAATTTAAAGTCAATCGGATATTAACTTTGGCCTCAGAGCGTCTACAAGATTTTTTGAAGTGATCAAGGCCCATAACTCTGGCACTAATTATCGGAAATCGCTGAAAATCAATAGGCTTCTTCGTCTTATGACCTTAAACACTGTGTATAAATTTAAAGTCAATCGGATATTAACTTTGACCTTTAGAGCGTCCACTAGATTATTTTAAAGAGATCAAGGGCCATAACTCTGGCAATAATTATCGGAAATCGCCGAAAATCAATAGGCGTCTTCGTCTCATGGCCTTAAAGACTGTGTATAAATTTAAAGTCAATCGGATATTAACTTTGGCCTCTAGAGCGTCCACAAGATTTTTTAAAGAGATCAAGGGCCATAACTCTGGCACTAATTATCGGAAATCGCCGAAAATCAATAGGCGTCTTTGTCTTATGACCTTAAACGTTGTGTATAAATTTAAAGTCAATCGGATATTAACTTTGGCCTCTAGAGCGTCCACAAGATTTTTTGAAGTCATCAAGGGCCATAACTCTGGTAGTTGTTATCGGAAATCGCTGAAAAACAATAGGCTTCTTCGTCTCATGACCTTAAACACTGTGTATAAATTTAAAGTCAATCGGATATTAACTTTAGCCTGTAGAGCGTCCACTAGATTTTTTTAAAGAGATCAAGGGCCATTACTCTGGGACTAATTATCGAAAATCGCCGAAAATCAATAGGCGTCTTTTTCTTATGACCTTAAACGCTGTGTATAAATTTAAAGTCAATCGGATATTAATTTTGGCCTCTAGAGCGTCCACAAGATTTTTTGAAGTGATCAAGGGCCATAACTCTGGTAGTTGTTATCGGAAATCGCTGAAAAACAATAGGCTTCTTCGTCTCATGGCCTTAAACACTGTGTATAAATTTAAAGTCAATCGGATATTAACTGTAGCCTGTAGACGGACGGACGGACCGACGGACGGACGGACGGACGGGGGCGACGACAATATACGACCACATTTCAATGTGGGCGTATAAAAAACGATCTCAATAAGAAATTCTCGATATTTGTCCATATACTATACTGGAAAGTATGGTTTTTTTTGCTTGCTACAAAATGTAAATCTATATTTACATAACTTGCAATCTGATTAAAACACAGATCCTATTTCGTTTCGTTTTTATAGTTCAAAATTTCGTTTTACTTGTTTTTACATTATTTAACTTGTGTTCTGCTTGAAATGGGGGGTCAGCCAATCAAATTGTCTGTCGGATCGAGAGTTTGATCTTTTTTGCGCGGAATAGTGGTTAGGCATTATCAGCGATAGAAATCAAAACAAAGCAACAACGATTCCGATTGGTTAATCAAATGACTGAGGTTATAGGGTCAAATGTCGCGTGTTGACATCTGAACTGGCTGAACGTGACCTTCCGCTATAACTTGTTAGATCTACATGTAGTGTAGGACATCGAAATTATAAAAACCGAAACGAAATATAGATCTGAATTTCAATTAGATTGACATAACTTGCAAAAAGAAAAAAAATGAGAGCTGGGGAGGGTATTTAACGCCAAAATACCGGCCATAACACGAAATACAAGATATCGGGTTGCACACCATTAAGGTCCAAATACATTTTAAAAATTGTAAAATATTTTCTGACATATACATGATTTAGAAGAGATAAAGTCCTCTTTCATTGATCCAACGACATATGTCTACTTTCAATTTATTTTATTCAATGCTAGATATTATTATGGATGTTTAATCTGTAATCAACGGTACAAAGTCAGAGGGGTCAAAACCCAAAGTACGACACAGATCGCAGTAGCGCGTGTGTCCTCTACGAGCTCTTACGCACGCTGAGCAGCGACCTCGCATGGAATTGATGTGTTATTGATGTGTTCCCATTTGAATATTGTTCACAATAAGAAGCAAAATAAATAAGATATGTTTACAGGATCATTTTGTTATAGGAAAAACTAAGTGATGCGTTTTTTATGGCGCTCAGTATATAATGACATAAAAGGTGTATAATCAACTCTCTTAATTAAAATACGATCGTCATTTAATGATTTAATTTTTAAAAAAATGGCGAATTCAGACTGAGTCTCGATTAACAAGTAACGTTGCTACGGTAATAAACAATCTATGCCACATCTTGTCACATATATTAATTTATCTAGATCTTACATCTGATGGGCTTGTCGTGTGATGAAATGTGCAAGCAAGATATGTAATAGGCAGATTTAGCTCTGACATAATACATGTACATAAGAAATGGGGTTTAACGTCCAGTTGTTCCGTGTTCTGCCCCGACTTGGCTAACGATGGGGGGCATACACCATACAGTGTGCTATGAGGGACCATTTTTTGTGCGGGTAACGGCATTATGACCTACTGTTATATCGAATTCCAGCTGCCAAGGGACTTTTTACTTGCATGCAAATGTATACACGGGACGGCGATCCTTCGTTCCATCCGAACGACAAGACTGCTGTAAACCTGCACTTACTAATAGAGTATCTTATTTCTCAATAATGATGCCTTGAAGAATTTCAATCTTTATCCCATTCTTGACGAAATTCGACCTTTGTTGGGGGCCGTGGTGGCTCGGTGAGTAAGGCACTGAATCTCTAACCAAAGAGTGGTTGGCTCCCTATGTAACACCATGGGCCTTTTTGTCTGACGCGGAGAGCGGGTGGTAACCGGTCCGGTCGCCACATCCTACGTATGACCCATGCATCTTGTTTTTGCTACATATTACCGTTAGCCTTGTGATCGTCTAGGATTTATCTCTGATCGTCTTTTCTTCTCCTTCACGTTGTGTTTACTTCTTACTGGTTTCTTAAGACGTTTGTCTTCTTCGGTTATAACAATGCAACAGTTCATTTTTACCTTTTATGTAGCATAGGAATACATACAAGCATATTACAATTACAGTCAATGCTAACTAAACTCTTCTCAACCTAGACACCTCGCGGTGTCTAGGACTCTTAGATGGTAACCCGCTGGAACCTAATCGAAGTCTGATTTAAATACATACTATAGCTTCCTTTATAGCCGCAATGGTATCACGCAGACCCATGCGTGTTCATGACCATGAACCTGTGCAATCGACGTAATGATTGGTTAAATTAAGCCAAATGATGCAATAGGAATATTCTGACCCACATGTATTTTGTTGAAAGATATAACCAGTACGTTACGGATCTATACCCTTTTTTATCTACCAATATGTCAATCAAATGTTAGTTGAAATCAGTACACACTTGCATATATGTGAATATGTTTAGAAACATCAAGCTATATCTTATCTCCTCATTCCTTGTCTATATTGCTACACCAGTGTTGAGTAGGAAACTACCTCGGGAATTGACGGCGTGGTCTCATCCTATCAGTAGTATAGGATGGTACGGGTGAGGGTACTGGTAAGGGTCAGTGTCTAGTCGTTCGGAGGAGACGAAAAAACGAAATCCCGTGTACACATTGATGTGCACGTAACAGAACCCTTGACATTTGGAATTCGATATAAGAGTAGGCCGTAGCGCCGCTGCCCGGGAAAAATGGCGTATGCCCGTATTCCATTAGCCCAGGTTAGGTGCAGAAGACATAAATGCTATCGTCGTTTAAGTTTAAGAAATATAACCAGGGGCATGTGTCTCGCAATCCTAACTAAAGATAAAATCCAAATTGTATTAGATACTTCAAATTTGATTGGATAAGCAATGCAATCAAACTAATTTTATCCTATCAAATTACTAAAATTAGGATTTTATCTTAGTTAAAATTTCGTGAAACAATCAACCACGAACTTTAAAATTGCAGACAACCCAAATATATTTAGTTTAAAGCTATAATACTCACTTAAAATACTTGCAATCACCAAAAGTGAGCACAACAATACTTTGAAAGCCAACATTTTCTATGCTAAACCTATTAAACAAGCTAGAGAATACTACAACGAGGCTAAAGAAGTATTTGATGAATTCTACAGTCTTAGTTCTGTTTTAAATGGGATCTGACACGGATGTCACGTGTAAGCACTTGTCAAAAAATAGTATATAACTGTTCAACCTGGATGCCAGTCAATAAAACCACTCCCAAAACATCAACATCCTTCTTCTCACTGCTAGATGATGAATTAGGCTGATAGGCTAAATATAATGCTCTTAAACAAATTTCACCGTAAAGAATAGCTTTTGATTATCATTCAATGGAGAGAGAGAGAGAGAGAGAGAGAGAGATGGGGTTTAACGCCCATTCGACAAAAACTAGGTAATTTCCGGACTAACATATGGTTGTATTTTATTTCTATAACTCGCTTGCGCATTGGGGTTATTAGCAGGTGGAGTAAACCGGAGGAAACTCATGTGGTTGGACAGGCGACCGTAGTCCTTATCACGTACAAGTAGCTAACCCTTCGACCATGCAACCCGCCATTCAGTAGCGTATTCCGTATGTAAAGACAACAGTCTTCACAAGTAGGACACCTGGAAAACGATTAATTATGATTCTAGACAGTCCGTTGGCCAAAACATGTGTTTAAACTTGAACTATAGACATTATTAACCTACATACAATAGTAGAAGAACCCGGAAATGGTTGATAACGCCCAAACCAGGTTAGATTTCCTGCCACGGTATAGGGGTGTGTGTGACTATGTTTCCTCCGTTCCGAAAAGGTGCCCTCTCTTCTGAAAAAGTACCTTCATTTCTGAAAAATAAGTGTCCTCATTTCTGAAAAATAAGTGTCCCCATTTCTGAAAAATACGTGTCCTCATTTCTAAAAAAAATTGTCCTCATTTCTGAAAAAAGGGACCCCATTTCTGAAAAGTACCCTCGAATTTCGGAAGATTTACCTCAAATACTGATGGAAATGCCAACGTCAATGTCATATTCCCATTGCCTTAATGACAACATGTTTGCCCTTTTCCTGCTGCCCTCCCCTTATTCCAAACAGATCCATCAATACTTATCGCACTCAGTGTACGTACACGTACCATCGACCAATACGCCTTGCTTGTTGGCTCTGAGCCTCGGTGTGACAGGAAACCAGTTAACGTTGCTTGTTGTTATTGACTTATTGTAGTTGGTATCCAATTTTCTCTGATTTTAAAAAAAAAAGTTTGCAGTTTGCACCCTTTTACAATCACAATTCCGCATATTTAGCCCCGTATTAAAACAATCTGATGTACATACAGTTCTTTATTTTGTTTGGTTTTTTTATACTTTCAATAGCTTACACAGGTGCGGATCCAGGAATTCGCACATTGAACCATAACTTCCTGAATTATGGCCCCTGATTGTACGAAAAAATCATGTTTATTATCTTGTGGACCCTATGGAGGTCACAATTTTATTCCGAATTAAAAAAAAGTTTGACTATATCCCTGTTACTCATTAATGATGGTTGAGTTTGATTTTCAATGAATTTTGATAATTGAACAGCTAAATCCATAATATTAAATGTTTCGTATACTAAACGTTAGCATGGTGCAGAACTTTATAAAAACCAAACAAATTCTAATGATTTTCTGATAATTACTTAATATGCGACAACTCTTGTTGACTGCCCGGACGATTTAGCTGCTGGTGGGGGTATGTTTCATTGCCTGGCAACCTATTTTTTTCTTTTGCATGAGAATTCTGGTAGAAATGTTTGGTTTTATCTGATGATTAAATTACCATTGACAAAATTTACTCACATGCTGATCAATAAATAGAGATTCCTTAAAGGGCGCGTAACTCTATAATCCTTTAAAACGGTTCGTAAATAACACACACGGTAATGTAAATGAATGTATTTAAACTGATTTACATTCAATTTTTATTGTAAGTACTAATCAGATATATCCAAATTGGAAGTTAGTTTTTGGGGGCCTGGTCGAAAGAGTTTATCCCGTTTTCTTTTTGTGATTTATAATTTAATCCTTACTGTGGGATATGTTTCGCTTTGTTTGTCAGAGTACACAACAGCCGGGACTGATATTAAGACAAATGAAATGGAGTTTAACGTCTTACTGGTCTACTCCGAACTCAGCTAATGAAGACGGGTATACGCCCCATAGTGTGTTATGACGGAAATTTTGCCTGGACATCCGCACCACGGCCTACGCTTATATCGAATTCCAACTGTCAAGGAATCTTTTACGTGCACGCCAATGGGTACATGGTACCCCGGTTTTACGTCCCATTCGACCTACTAGACAGCTGTCCTTGTCACACACACCCCCACCGCCCTACCCCACTGACAAGGCTAAACCACGCTGAAAAATCAGAATGAACTAGATATTAATGCATTCATTTACGGTTGGATATGACTAAATTAACCCCCCATCCGAGATCTTTTGGATAAACATATTGTTACAGTTGCGTTCTTAATGACGACACTGGTTTAAACTTCATATAATACTTTTATTTTTCTTTAAGCATATCATGTACAAGACTTGTTGAACAATACTTAGTAACCAGGTTCCTTGACGTGTTGCAGCCGTGTTTCCAGCTCGGCTCTGTGACCTGGATTCCACAATAATGGTGACTGCAAATTGCCATGTCAGAGATAAATGACTACTGTAACATGATGGAAGTTAAACAAATTGAAAAAAAAACCACGGAATATGTCCGTGTGCTACCCTGGTATTCGCCCTTTGTACAATTACATGTAGGTGACACCTTAACATAATTAATATAAGCATCTATAATTACATGTATTTACAAATATTAAATGATTATCATAAACGTTTTTATTTTATTACATTAATCAATGTTCTGAAAGGCAAAGGGTCATAATCAACTCTCGACGTCATAATTATATACATTTATCGCTAGCCTGCGATATTTACTGGATTAGGATCCGATTTGCTCTTAACTTTTATTCATGGTTAAATAATGAAATGGATAATCAAGACAATGTTTTTTTTTTATCGTACCGACTTTAGTAATGGTGATCACGGTTAGGCCGAAAATTCAACCGCTAAATTCTCGATTGATAGTGGATCAATTCGACTGAAAATTTAAACAAATTCGCTTTACATTATCTATTATTTAACTATTGTAACTTTTTATCCAATCTTCCATAATGTATCTTTAAACTACATGTATACTACGTGACCTGACACCTTCACTTTATAAAGTACATGTAACCTATTTAAATGAGCAGTTCGAGTTGTATACACGGTTTCTTAGAAAATAGGATTCGGTGTCAGACTAACCCCATCCAATCATTTCACTGTTTTGATTCCGGTTTACTGCCTTGTTGTGTCAAGGTTACTAGCAGATGTTATAATGGCACAGTAAAATGAAGAAGACTGGAACAAGCCATCAAAATATATTTAAATTTATTATCATTGTGCCGAAACAGCAGACTTTTACTGAAAATACCATAGTTCAATTGGATAACGCGGGATGATTGCCCCCTAAAAGGCGAAAATATAAAAGAGTAGAAAAATCTGGTAATGATCTAAAAAGGGTACTGTTAAATGGAGTAAAAAATGCCATTGAATATACTGACGCCATATTTGTAAATAAAGTTGTTAATTAGTTTAAGCCTCGTAGTTTTAAAGATAGGTTGCCAGGCAACGAAACACACGCCCACAGCAGCTAAATCATCCGGGCAGTCAACAAGGGCTTTTGCATATTTTTACTTCTTTCGGTAATGAAACATTTGTAATACACTAAAAACTGATTAAGAGTAACAACTCATTATGTAATTATCAGAAAATCATTAGAATTTGATTGCTTTTTATAAAGTTTTACCCCAAGCTAACAATTAGTATATACATGAAACATTGCCTGTATAAACAAGACGCCATTTTGGTGAGGATTTTTTCTCATATTTGGTTGAGCAGTAGAAGCCCTACAGCCCTTAAAATCATGTTTTATGGATCAGCAGCCTATTTGACATTTATTTTCGGTATTCTACTTCTGAAGGATGGGATTGAACAGAACCCGGGCCCAGAAACGAGAGGACAGAATCAAACAAAATTGTCATTCTCCTCAACGAATACTACTGGCAGAAATAGTGCAAGTGGAGGGACAGTACGTAATGATAATAATGAACATGAACAACATATCGAATTACTCGATTGCATTAAATCATTAGAAAATAATATTAAACAATTCTCTTTGTTGAGGTCCGAAATAAGTGACGTAAAGGAAGAACTCTCTAAATATGTCAAACTAGCAGACGATGTGTCTGTACTGCAGACCACAACTAAGAAGATGGAGGAGAAAATTGAAAGACTAGAGAAGAATTATAAACAGAACAATCTGATCTTCTTCAATATAAAGGAGGACAATCCTGAAGGCCCAGATAAAAGTGAGTTAAAAATTAGAAATTTTCTCCGTGAAACACTAGAAATTGAAGCTGGTGATGACATGACCTTTCCGATAGAGAGGGCTTTCCGTATTGGTAAAAAAAGAGAAGATAACAATCGGCCAGTCTGTGTACAATTTACCCGCACCAAACACCGATTTCAGACATTGGACAAATTCAGAAGATACAAGAGTAACAACCCAGATCAGTTTTCATCGGTAAACTATTCCAAACAGGTTATAATAAAAGAAGATTTTACTCCAAAAACCCGAAAAATCAGATCTAAACTATTTCCAATTTTTAAGTGTGCCATTGATATTTACGGTGAGTCCGAGAAAACCCTATTTAAACAAGACACTATTGTTATAGGAAATCGAACATTTAGTTTTGATACAGAGAAGGATTGCGTCTTTTCAATAGATAAAGAACCACTGCCAGACTGGATGTCAGACTTTTGTAAATAGGGGTGTGGCCAAGACTCAAGTACAGGTGACAATGATGTAAATACGTTTTGTGTTAAAAACATTAACTTTCTTTCATGGAATGTAAATGCCTTAAAAAATAAGATTAATAATTCTTTCGTGTCATTTTTAAATCAGTTTGAAATAATTAGTTTACAAGAAACCTGGGCAAGGGCATACTCCTGCGCAGTGTTTCGTTTGATTAGAACTAATCCACTTCACACTGCTATCTTGAGTGAACATTGTTGTGCTAAATTATTATTGGTCAGTAGTGCCATTACCAACCAATGACCTACATTGTAACAAAAAAATAACGGGGTTAACCAGACCTCAAAATATGTTACCGCAATGTATCTAGTGACAATCACGACTTGTTTACGTCATAACCCGCGAAATTTATTATGCTCGATTATCCAGTGCCAACATGTTTTCTTCGTGGGCCATTTTGAAAATTATGCCGAATGCGAGAAGAGAGGAGGGATTTGATTGGACGTTAAAAAGAGACACGCCCCGCCCAATTTCAAGAATATGACTTCTATCCAGCAATGGTAAGAGAGGGATTTCTCGCGCCATTGCTTCAGGAATATGGGGCAAGGGAGGAAGAAGAGTTTGCAGGTCTATTAAAGGGGTATAAGCATTATTCTACTGTTAGAAAGGGTAGTAAAGGTCGTGGCTCAGGGGGGGTGTGTGTTTATATTAAAAATAATAGTTGTCATTTATTCAAAAGAATTTGTCAAAATTATATAAATGGAATTTATTTCATTTCAGAAGCTTTGTTTGACAAGAATGTTGTTTTTTGCTTTGTTTATATACCACCCAGTTCATCTAAAGTGTATGAGATATTATCTGAATCAGATGGTATAGTAAATCTTGAAAATAATTTAAACGATATATCTCTAAGGTATGGTAGTAATTTAGACTATGTACTAGCTGGAGACTTTAATGCCCGTGTAGGAGAGGAGTAGGATTTCATTGTAGATAACAGCACTGAATATCTAGATGCTGAATTCGACACGGACGATTTTGAAGCGATACGAAAGTCTAAGGATAAAATAGTCAACAACTTTGGTAGGTCACTTATATCGTTGTGCAGAACTATGAATATTCATATGCTCAACGGCCGTGCGTTAAGAGATAGTGAAGGTGAATTCACTTTTGTCTCTCATGTAGGCAAAAGTATTAATGACTATGTTTTGGCATCAACAAGAATTTTCCCCAAAGTATCAAAATTTGAAATCTTAAGAAAAGACTGTTCTGATCACTTCCCTTTAATCTTTAGCATTAATATAAGAGATAATGTAACTGAACAAAATTCACAACCAAAGGTAACTAATAAATGGAATCGACTCGGAATCAAACCAAAGCTGAAGAGTATACGAACTCTATTAATGCAACACTGAATGAAAACTTGTATGAAACATTCTTAGAACTATACAGAGAGGGTGATGTTAACAGAATGGTTGAAAAAATAAATAAAGCAATAACCAATGCAGCCACTGATAATGGAATGGTAATGAAAAAAAAAACTCTGGTTAATGGTACACATAAACGACAACCTGTATGGTGGGATATGGAATGTGAAAACAGTAAGTGTTTGAAATATAAACTGTTAGACACCTGGAGAGCATGTTCCAATGAACAAAACTTAATCAAGTACAAAAAAGCTCGACAGCAATTTAAGACTCTGCGTGACCGCAAAAAACAACTACCAGAGAACAGGGACAGTACATTCAATAATCTACCTTTTAATACCAATAACAATGTTGATTTATGGAGATGTTTTAAAAACTTCCTTAATTGTGGCACGTTGATTTCCAGTAGTATATCATCAGAAGATTGGTATGCCTATTTTGACTCTTTATTTAACAATGTTACAACCACAGTAGATGAAAGTTTTCAAAATGAGGTTTTTCAGAAATTAGAAGAATATGATCACCTAGAAAACAAAGACGAGGTTTCTGAAAATATCTTGAACAACGTAATCTCAAGTGAAGAAGTTGTAGAAGTCATAACTAATCTCCAAAATGGTAAGGTGCCCGGACCAGATGGAATTCTAAATGAACATTTACGTCATGCCTTATATAGCTTACTTCCGTATATATTAATACTGTTTAACTACATTTTGGAAAATGGAGAATACCCAGAGCCATGGTGTAAAGCTGTTATTTTCCCAATCCATAAGCAGGGTGATAAGACGGATCCTTCTAACTACAGAGGGATCTCATTATTGTCAGTTTTAGGAAAAGTCTTCACTAAAATTCTAAATAGCAGACTAACCAAATGGTGCGACACTAATCATCTACTCCAGGAAGAACAATGTGGTTACAGGATGGGATATAGTACTTCAGATAACATTTTTAATTTATACTCTCTGATTCAGAAATATCTCACACGCAAAAAAGGTCGATTTTACTGTTTATTTGTCGATTTCTCGAAGGCCTACGATAATGTTCGACATGATATTTTGAAATTTGTTTTGTTAAAGAATAATGTGAAGGGAAATTTCTTTCAAGTGATCAACTCTATGTATTCTCATCTCAAGTCTTGTGTCAAGTCAGATCAACTGACTCTGTCAGAGTACTTTGCTTGTAGTACTGGAACAAGGCAAGGCTGTATGATAAGCCCATTACTCTTTACATTATTATTGAATGAATTACTAGAAATGTTGCAAAAAGATGACTGTTCAGGAATTTTTGTTAATAATGATATCCCAAATATTTCAGCCTTAATGTACGCTGATGACAGAGCATCAGTCGCGGATACAGTCGGGAGGCTACAAAAGCAAATTAACTGTATATCTAAGTTTTGTAGATATTATGGTATGAAAGTTAACTTAAGTAAAACTAAGGTCCTCGTATTCAGAAGAGGCGGTGGGCTAAAAGGATACGAAAAATGGTATTACGAAGGGGAGAAAATCGAGGCTGTCTCAGCATATAAATACTTAGGTGTTATGTTTACCCCTAAATTAGCGTGGTATAGCACATGCTCTCATCTTGCTCAACAAGGAGCAAAATCCATGAATATGCTTTATAAATTTAGCTGTAAGTTCAATTTAACAACAGAAAAGGCCCTCTTTTTGTTTGATAGGATGGTAACACCCAATCTTACATACGGTTCTGAAGTATGGGGCTATGTCGAGTATCCAAATATTGAACAAGTACACCTTAAATTTTGTAATAAGAGACTTCTACATGTCAACTCAAATACCACCAGCATCACAGTCAATGTTGAACTAGGGAGGCATCCTATTCATGTCACTCATAAGTATAAAATGATCAAATATTGACTCAAAATAACCCGGATGTCTGCTGATAGATACCCTAATGTATGCTATAAACTTCTGTATAATTTGCATTGTATGGGCAGCACAACGTGGGCGACTCATATCGAAATGTTTCTATTTAGGTTAGGACTACAATACGCCTGGTTAGAACAAAGTGTTGGTAGTATTTCCTGGTTTTTAAGTTTAGTTAAGAGTCGTTTATTCTGTATTAGTGAAGAAACTTGGACAGAAAATTTGATGGCATCTGAAAAACACTACTTATATAAGAAGTATAAGACTAGCTTAGTATTTGAAAATTATCTTAGTTGTATAAATACCCGATTCCACAAATCTCTAATTAGTCGATTTAGTAGACCGGGAGCCCAGAGGGTCGAACCTAGACGAACGAGGTACCAATATCTGACCATATAGGCATCTACATACTAACCTGGGATGCACAGAAGTGGGCGTCTGCCGGGGCCCAGTCCATGGGTGTGACCCTGGTGACCCCTATAATGACCCCAAAAATGGGTTAAACTCATACATTCGAGGTACCGGTCAAAACCAATTTTAAATGAAAGAATACACTCTACTGAGTACGAAAATGCCGATAACAGACGATTTTGGCCCTGGGATGGCCCAAACTGACATCCCATATATAGATCCAAGAGGTCTTGAAAAAAAAAATTATATTCATACATTCGAGGTACCAGTTGAAACCAATTACATATGAAAGAGTATATCCCACTGAGTACGAAATTACCCATAACAGACGATTAGGCCCCTGGGGTGGCCCAGACTGACACTCCAAAGCCGAAGGGGGTGGGGTGGGGCAAAAATAGGGGTTGCTCATACATTCGAGCTACCGGTCAAAACCAATTTAAAATGAAAGAGTACATCTCACTGAGTACACAATTGCTCATAACAGAAGATTTCGGCCCTGGGACTTCCCAAAGTGGCACCCCATCCCAGGGGCTTAAAAAGGGGTCATATTCATACATTCGAGTTACCAGTTGAAGCTAATTTCAAATGGAAGAGTATAACCCACTGAGTACTAAATTACCCATAACAGACGATTGGACCCTTGGGATGGCCCAGACCAACACACCAAAGCCGAAAAGGGGTTGTTGGGGAGGGGGTGGGCGCAAATAGGGTATACTCATAGAATTCTCTTGCTCATAATAGAAGATTTCAGCCCTGGGACGGCCCAAACTGACACACAAAACATGACCCCCTGAGTTTAAAAAAGGGTTATACTCATACATTCACGGTGCCAGTTCAAAATAATTCTAAATGAAAGAATATATCCCGCTGAGTACGGAATTGTCCATAACAGAAGATTACATGTGACTGAGTACGGAATTGTCCATAACAGACGCTTGTGACCCTGAAACGGCCCAAACTGACGCCATAGTTATGACCCTTGGGGCTTAAAAATGGTTATATTCATACAATATATTCATTTTAAATGAAAGTATAGACGCCACTGAGTACAAAATGGCTCATAACAGATTTACACCCCACATTGTTTTTAAATTATCTTTTATATATGGTCCGGGTTAATTGGTTTCCCTTTTAATAGTTTTAAATACATTGATCTTGATAAATCAATAGCTTGCCAGCCCACTGCCTTTTAATGCCTGAAAGAGTTTCCGCTGTGATGGTTCAGTTATAAATGGCCCCCTAATCGAAGGTCTTGCGTTTTTATTGTATTTCATTGTTGTGTTTGTGTTGCATGTACCTTTGTATATTTGTGTACTATTTATATATTTGCATTGTCTGTGTTATCACCCTAGGTAGGAGTGGACGTAAAACCCCAGGAACGAGCGAACATATCTTAATCATTTGCTTGATAACGTCGAGAGTATCCTTGTGGAAACATCGTTTAGTACCTTGTACATGTAAATACACGATTTTGGTCTAAACTGACACTCTAAATTTTACATCCCTAGGTTGAAAAAAGTTATTCTAACAAATCTTGACCCCCACCCTCACCCCCCACCCCCGCCCGCCCCCTTTCTAGATGGAAGTAGATGTAAAACCCAAGGAACGAACGAACATATCTGCATCGTTTGCTTGATAACGACGAGAGTATCTTGAAAAGAAATATACTGATAAGTTTTGCCCCCCCCCTCCTCCACTTTGATTTGCCGAGGACTGCATGAAATGTTCTGGGCCATTTTTTGAAAAAATTGTACAAAGCCGATGGTTCCATAAACTTTTCTACACTATTGCCAACGATGCTGCAAGGCCTGGATGCCGGCCAGGAAGATTTTTTTTGATTTTTTACCCCCCCCCCCCCTAAAAAATTTCACATATATAGCCATTTTTTTTCCATTTCTGGTGATTCCTGATGGGTTCACAAGATGGTCTGGTATGAAAACAATATTAACACTACAGGTGCATGATTGTACTTGTTGGTGACAAAATTAAAGTCTGTTTCAATCTGGCCTCACAATACCATTTTATGCATTTTGTCAGTTTGAACCATTATCTTTTATGGGTCATTTCGTGATCAGCGAGATGCACACTTTCATTTAAAATTAAATTGAACTGATACCTCGAATGTGTGAATATAAATTTTTCTCGAGCCTCGAGGTCGATATTATGGTGTCAGCTTGTCCCCCAGGGCCGAAACCAACTGTTATGGACAATTTCAAACTCAGTGAGATGTACTCTTCCATTTAAAATTGGTTTAACTGGTACTTCGAATATATGAGTATAACCTATTTTTGACCCTTCGACTCTGCGGTCCATATTTAGGGTGTCAATTTGGGCCGGTCCAAGGGCCACAAGCGTCTGTTATGGGCAACTTCGTACCTAGTGAGATGTACTCTTTCATTTAGAGTTGGTTTTGACCGGTACCGCGAATTTATGGCCCCATCGTCTTTGGGCGTCAATTTGGGCCATTCCATGGGCCCAATCGTCTGTTATGGACAATTCCGTAATCAGCGGCATATACTCTTTCATTTAACTACTAATAACTCGAATGTATGAATATAACCTTTTTTTTTAAGCCGCCCAGGGAGGATGGGGGGGGGGGGTCGTATTTAGAGTGTCAGTTTGGGCAGCCTCAAGGCCAAAATCGTCTGTTATGAGCAATTTCGCACTCAGTGAGATGTACCCTTCCATTTAAAATTGGTCTTGACTGGTACCTCGAATGTATGAGCAAACTCTATTTTTGCCCCACCCAACTCCCTTCGGCTTTGGGGTGTCAGTCTGGGCCACCCCAGGGGTCTAATCGTCTGTTATGGGTAATTTCGTACTCAGTGGGATATACTGTTTCATTTGTAATTGGTTTCAACTGGTACCTCGAATGTATGAATATAATTTTTTTTCAAGCCCCCTGGGGTTCATATTTGGGGTGTCAGTTTGGGCCATCCCAGGACCAAAATCGTCTGTTATGGGCAATTTCGTACTCAGTAGAGTGTATTCTTTCATTTAAAATTGGTTTTGACCGATACCTCGAATGTATGAGTTTAACCCATTTTTGGGGTCATTATAGGGGTCACCAGGGTCACACCCATGGACTGGGCCCCGGCAGACGCCCACTTCTGTCCATCCCAGGTTAGTATGTAGATACCTATATGGTCAGATATTGGTACCTCGTTCGTCTAGGTTCGACCCTCTGGGCTCCTGGTCTATAGGTGCGGTAATCACCACCGTGCAGTAGAAACTGGTCGATGGTCAGACATAGCAAGAGAAAATAGAATATGTCTTTATTGTTTTGAACAACATAACATGTGTATATTGGAAGATGAGATTCATTTTATCTGTCAATGTCCATTGTATGAGACTTTACGAAAAAACATTATACATGTACCAAAAGAATGTACACTTAATGATTTAAATATATTGTTTATTCAAGTTATGTCTGAACCTAGCCTAGCCTTAGCTGTCTTCATACATAAAGCTATGAAAATACGAGAACACTATGTTACAAACTTGGCATGAATATGAATGTATTTTAGTACTTTATTAAGACATGCAATATTGTTAGATTGTTTGAAAATGTAATAGAAAATAGTTCCCTTTTAAGGATAATTGTCTGTAATTATATCACATGTACTATGGGCTGTAGGCCTTTTACTGATGTTTCAATAAAAAAAAAACAAAAAAAAAACCATGAAACATTTAATATCATGGATTTAGCTGTTCAGTTATCAAAATTCATTGAAAATCAAAATACTTGTTCGTTTCAACACCTTAAACTCTGTGTATCAATCTGAAGTCAATCAGATGATAAGTTTGGCCTCTATAGCGCCACAAGATTTTTGGGAGTTATCAAGGGAGATAACTCTGGCAGTAATTATTTGAAATCTCTGAAAATCAATAGGATTCTTCATCTCATGACCTTAAACACCGTGTGTTAATTTAAAGTCGATCGGATATCAACTTTGACCTCTAGAGCTTCCACAGGGCCATAACTCTGGCACTAATTACCGGAAACCACTGAGAATCAATGGGATTCTTTGTCGCATGACCTTATACACTGTGTATAAATTTAAAGTAAATCGGATATAAACTTTGGCTTCTAGAGCGTCCACAAGATTTTTTGAAGTGACCAAGGGTCATAACTCTGGTACTAATTATTGGAAATCACTGAAAATCAATAGGCTTCTTCGTCTCATGACCTTAAACACTGTGTATAAATTTAAAGTCAATCGGATATTTACTTTGGCCTCTAGAGCGTCCACAAGATCTGTATAAGTGATCAAGGGCCATAACTCTGACACTAATTATCGGAAATCGCTGAAAATCAATAGGCTTCTTCGTCTCATGACCTTAAACACTGTGTATAAATTTAAAGTCAATCGGATATTAAGTTTGGCCTCTAGAGCGTCCACAAGATTTTTTGAAGTGACCAAGGGTCATAACTCTGGTACTAATTATTGGAAATCGCTGAAAATCAATAGGCTTCTTCGTCTCGTGACCTTAAACACTGTGTATAAATTTAAAGTCAATCGGATATTAAGTTTGGCCTCTAGAGCGTCCACAAGATTTTTTGAAGTGATCAAGGGCCATAACTCTGGTAGTTATTATCGGAAATCGCTGAAAAACAATAGGCCTCTTTGTCTCATGACCTTAAACACTGTGCATAAATTTAAAGTCAATCGGATATTAACTTTAGCCTCTAGAGCGTCCACAAGCAATTGTGGACGCCGGACCGACGACAATATACGACCACATTTCATACGTGTGATATAATTAATGATTCAATGGGTGTTTATTTCTGTTCTTGTTCTTTAATTATATTACACACACTAAAAGATGCATTGTTTTAGATAAAGAGCCGGCAGTTCTCTCTATAAAAGTTTTAAAATAAGTAGATAATGAATGGGGAATACGTTGAATGTTCCAGTAAAATAACTTCATTCTGATCGAAGTTATTGTCGTCAGAAATGAAATGGGATTTAACTCGTATTGTCCTGTACCGCCGCCAGACGACATCGTAGTCTCAGTTATATATATATATATATATTTTTTATAAAGATAGGCTGGCACTGCCAGGCAGGATACGCCCACATTTTCGAGAGATGGACAGAGAACAAGCAATACCGAAAGTGATTTTTCCTACATCTTTATTAAGTCCTGTATTTCATACTGTATTGGGAGCAGCCATTTAGTTGGTCAGTTCCAGTCTGATATTAATGAAATTCGAAACCGACAATGATTATGGTGTGACGGTACACAACCTAGAAATGTGACTTTTCATCAAAATCGGATAAGAATTGTGACCCGTAGAGAGTCCACAACCATGATATACCATATTTTTACACTATTCGCGTACAAACGGCGACCATTTCGTCCGGCAATTACGGTACGATTTTCACGAAATTAGAACTCAACCATCCTCATCAAAATCGAATTAAAATTGTGACCTATACAGGATCCACAATCATGATATATCATTTTTTTTAACAGTATTCGCGTACAAACGGCGGCCATTTTGTCTGTCAATTTTGGTCCCATTTTCCCGAAATTCAAACTCAACCTTCCTTACAGTGTAACGGTGATATAATCAAACGTTTTTTTAAATTGGATAATAATTGTGACCTCCAGAGGGACCACAAGCTAAAGAAAGGGGGATTTTGCGTATAACCAGGGGCCATAATTCAGGAAGTTACGATCCGATATGCGCAAATATCGAAAAGAACCAAGATCTTTGGGTTATAACCATGAATTTCAAGTTTCATCAAAATCGAATTAAAATTGTGACCTTTACAGCGTCCACAACCTTGATATACCATTTTTTAACAGTATTCGCGTACAAACGGCGGCCATTTTGTGTGGCAATTTTGGTCTGATTTTCCCGAAATTCAAACTCAACCTTCCTTACGGTGTAACGGTAATATAATCAAACGTTTTTTTAAATCGGATAATAATTGTGACCTCCAAGCTAAAAAAAAGGCAATTTTGCGTATAATCAGGGGCCATAATTCAGGAAGTTACGATCCGATATGCGCAAATATCGAAAGGAACCAAGATCTTTGGGTTATAACCATGAATTTCAAGTTTCATCAAAATCGAATCAAAATTGTGACCTCCACAGGGTCCACAACCTTGATATACCATTTTTTAACAGTATTCGCGTACAAACGGCGGCCATTTTGTATGGCAATTTTCGTCCGATTTTCCCGAAATTCGAACTCAACCTTCCTTAGGGTGTAACGGTGATATAATCAAACGGTTTTTTAAATCGAATAATAATTGTGACCTCCAAGCTAAAAAAAAGGCGATTTTGCGTATAATCAGGGGCCATAATTCAGGAAGTTACGATCCGATATGCGCAAATATCGAAAGGAAGCAAGATCTTTGGGTTATAACCATGAATTTGAAGTTTCATCAAAATCGAATCAAAATTGTGACCTCCACAGGGTCCACAACCTTGATATACCATTTTTTTAACAGTATTCGCGTACAAACGGCGGCCATTTTGTATGGCAATTTTCGTCCGATTTTCCCGAAATTTGAACTCAACCTTCCTTAGGGTGTAACGGTGATATAATCAAACGTTTTTTTAAATCGAATAATAATTGTGACCTCCAGAGGGACCACAAGCTAAAAAGGGTGATTTTTCGGACAATCAGGGGCCATAATTCAGGAAATTACATTCCGAAAGCCGCAAATATCGAAAGGAACCAAGATCTTTGGGTTACAAACATGCATGTCAAGTTTCATCAAAATCGGTTCAAAATTGTGACCTCTATAGGGTCCACAAGCTAAAAACGTGATTTTTCGTACAATCAGGGGCCATAATCCATGAAGTTTTGATCCGATACATGCCAATATCGAAAGGAACCGAGATCTTATGGGGATAAACCTATATTTCAAGTTTCGTCAAAATCGGATAAGAATTGTGACCTGTAGAGAGTCCACAAACAAATTGTGGACGGACGGACGTCCGGACGGACAGGGGCGACGACATAATACGTCCACATGAAAATGTGGGCGTATAATAAAATCATTGACCATGAATCGTATTTAAAGGAGCTAAATCGCTAACATTTGGGACCCAGAAATTGACATAAGTAGGCCGCAACGCATATAATATTGTAATATGAATGTATATAAACTAATTTACATTCAATAGTTTCCGTTTTTACTCTTAATTTCAAATCAGTTTTGTTCGGCGAAATAAGCCAGCAGTTTCAATCGAATGCAAATTTGTAGTGTCTAGTTATTCCAGTCTACATACGCCGTTTGATTTGGTGCAATGTTTCTAGCCTTGGCCCTCGAGTCTCTTGCTAGAACTGGGGCTGAAACGCATTATGGTACACGATTGTGTACCAATGGTAAAATTTGTATTTTGCCTTAAATATTGGATATCAGAAGCCCATCTTTTCCCGGTAATATCAGAGCATCAATGTTGATTTAAATTGAAAAATAATGCGTGTTTTCAATGTGGAAGATTTGGGATGATATTGAGTTAGAGACTTAGCTACTTTAAATCTGTTGAAGATCAAAAGTATCAATTAAGTGACTTTTGAACACGGTTTTGTGTTTTTACTAAGTTTATATAACAAATACAACTACAAAGGTTAAATACGGGAAAGCTACATCATCTATTGTAGATTCTTCAGGAATTACTAAAATATCCCCGGTCTCAGTTTAACATCCTTTATAACTCTGACATCTGAAACATGGCAAAAGCCATATACATCTAGATAGTTCTATATGATGTTAGCGCTAAGATGATGTCTTCACCCTAGCCTCTAACCCGAGGAAGCTATAATTTTCCACTAGGAACTCCAAATGTCCAAATGATATCTCCTCTACCGTCCGTGAATGATGTCTGCAGGGAAATTTAACCTTGCTCTTTCTACAAAGTATACATGTGTCAGCTATTAATGTGGGACAATTACCATTTTTTGGAAAATGCTTCGTGTGGGAACCGTTTTACGTCAACACTATTCTAGTTAATTGTACTAATCTGTGCATGAGATGACTGAACCATAGTACCCTACTTCCAGCATATGATGGCGACTGGAACTGTCTGTGAGTTATTCTAAATAACTTGAATCTTGGAAAATACAAGTACCTACTTCGTCCACGTCCCGTTGTCACCCATTTGTTTGACTACTTCAACATATTTTACAGAGCACAAATAATAGAACTAAAATAACCTCTATAGTATTATATATATGGTTGAGATGTGGATATATGTCTAATTAATGCTTTATGTAATATAACATGATGCGTCATTAAATTAAACCAGAACAAAAAAGGTAAATCGAAATTATGTTGGGTTTAAGGTCCTAATTTTCAGCACCAATCGGGCTATTGAAGAAATAGTTCCCTACTGTTATCTCACGGCAGCCTTTACTATGTACTTGCACAACAGATATACATGTAGATCTTTCTTTCCATCTGAAGAACTAGACAGTGTTCCTTGCCAGCCCCCCCCCCACTGAACAACTGGTAAATCAGATGATGAAATATGTGGCAACTTGATTTGGTTATCACATCCTAAAGGCAGTTAACATAGTTAGGAAAAGCCAAAAACTGAACTAAATGTGGGCATTTGTTCAGAAATAGGAGCACTTTTTCAGAAGGAGAGCACATTTCCAGTTTCTTTTTTGCTTCAGCATTTTGAGGGCAGGTGGATGGATGGCCAACCTCTGGCAGCACCATTCTAATTTTTTCACAATTTAACACAATTCAAATAAACATGTATGATAATTTACAGGTACTAACTGATTAATCAATGTTCTGAAAGGCAAAGGAACCAATGGACTCGAGAATCCATGCAGCTGGTACAGCACACATACGAGTAGCTTTTATAGGAGGGTAAGCCCAGTTTGTATCATGTACAATAAATATAGCACAATCTGTAAATCGGGTGTTTCTTGCTGCATGATAGGGTACAGTGACTGGATATTCATCTAGATTTTGAAGCTTTGGTTCTCGACTAAGAATTTTTCCACCACCAGCTTTCACCAGTTCCATCAATTGTTCTTTCTCTGGTGTTGGATATTCAAAAACACCATGAAAATAAAACTGACAGCCATCAAATAACCCAGGAAGCTAAAATAGAAATATAACATTTCAAGAAAAAGTTTATTTATGGTAGGAGTGGGAGAGAGAAAAATGGGTTTAACATCAACTTGAAACAATCTAGGTCAGTTTTGGACTAGCATATGGATGTATCAATAAAATCGTTTGCATGCAGTTAGAGGAAACTGGAGGACCCAGAGAAAACCCACAAGGTTGCACAGGCAACCCTACTCCTTGTCATGTACAAGCTGGCTTTCGAAACAATTTTACTCAATGACAGACTTTACCATCATACCTACCTAACGTACGAAAATTAAATGGTAGCTGGCTTTTTTCCCCGCACGTATTCAATGAATGGACATTTTGCTCAGTAATTCCAGCCAGAATTTGGCTATTTTTTTTAAAATTGTGCTAAGTTTAAAATTTTTGTTGAGAACTGAAATATATCAACTATTAGCCAATCTCCATGCTAAAAACATTAACATTGTGTCTTTTAATGTTGACATTTTGTTTGTTGATGTGACCTCATGACCTGTGACGTTTAGATAATGTCATATGGATGTCATGGCTATTCACGGATTCAGAGTCACTTCTCTGCAGGTAGGATGAGTCTGTCGTTCAGAATGACTTTCACATGCACACATTAGAACATTTACCCCCCCACCCCACCTTTGTTGTATGGATTCATGTTGCTATGGTTAATGATTATGAACTCATCACTCCCTGCTACATCAGATGGCCTGTAAAGTTGATATCATACATTTCAACTGTTTATTACTTAAAGATACATTATGGGAGATAAGATAAAGAGATGGCAGTTCTCACTATAATAGTTAAAAACTAAATAATGTAAAGGTAATTTGTTGAAAATTTCAGTCAAATTGGTCCACTATTAGCCGAGAAAAAAGCATTTGAAATATTCACATAGCCTCGGTCATCATTACTCAAATCATTAATATAAACAGCATAGTCTCGATTATCCACTTGATTGATTTAATTATCAACGGCCATTAGGCGGCATATAGGAATTGAATCCGCCAATATCGAAGGCTAGCCTTGACTTTAAAAGTCTATTATGGTCTGGATATGTTAATTAATGTCTAATTGATTATTTAGATAACATTTCAGGCCTAAAGAAAGACCTGTGATAAGCAGATTCTGCTCTTGCATAATGCTATTTTAATCTGTTAATTAGTTTGTTAAAATTGTTAGTAATCAGGCAGAAGTCATGAAGAAGGTGACTATTGAATGATATATGCCACTATTGGTTATGGTTGAATTAGTGCCACGTTCACACTAGAGGTGACATGTTTTACAACTAGTAGCAGATCTGCTAGTTAATGACTACAATCTGTAATTTCTCTATGTACTAAACAGTAGCTTAGAATAATGATCACTTGTTATACTAAAACACCAAAATTTTAATTAGTAAATGACCTTGGTTCATTAGTTAAACATACATAATGCAAGAGCTAAATCTGCCTATTGCAGGTCTTTCTTCAGGCCTGACATGTTAGCTAAATTATCAATTAGACACTAATTAACTTATCCAGACTATTATAAAGTCTTGATGTGAATGCCCAAGTTTTTTTGACTAAAATCTCGGTTCAGAGTGGATCAATTTGAAATTTTCAGAGAGAGAGAGAGAAATGGGGTTTAGCGTCCACAAACTAGGTCATTTTGGGACTAATATATGGTTTAATTTTATTTCAATAATTCGCCTGCACGTATGGGTCTTTAGCAGTGGGAGGAAACCGGAGTGCCCGGAGGAAACCCACGAGGTTGAAAAGGTGCCCCTATCTCCATGCCAGATACGCTCACACCAGGGCACGAAACCACAGCAGCAAGCCAGAGGTGACCGGCCAGCTAGAGGTCGAAGCGCGGCACTCTAGACCACTAGGCCATCCCAACCCCCCTGAAATTTTCAGCAAATTCCTTTACATTACATTATAGTGAGAACTGCCAGTTCTTTATCTAATCTCCCACAATGCATCTTTAATGATATCTGGTTATTAGTGTAGCAAAGATTTATGATCCATTGTTTGATAAAGTAATAATATCTTCTAATATGTCATTAAACCATGATATTTATATATAGTCCTACCTGCTGCTTTCTATTTAAGCGACCTTTGTAAGCAGCACGAGAATCAGCATTAGTTGAGGTACCAGGTATTTCAAAAGCTTCTTCTGATACTCTGGAGCCATACTCTATACATGTTGATACCCCTGTTAAAGAAACCAAGTATTTAGTGTTTGATGACAATAGTGAAAAATAAGTTATTATCATTTACTTAAAAAGAAACTTCTTGGAATCAGTTCTAGACTACAAGTTAGGTGAATAATAAAGTATACTTACAAGCCATGTTAACAACCCATGTTCCAGCAAGGACAGCATGTAAATATTTGATTGTCCTGGGACACAAACCATTTTTATTACACGATGTTATAACATGTGTTACTGTAAAAAACAACACCAACACTTTATTAGAATTTATGGGATAAAAAGAACAGTAAAAGAAACATCTTTGCTTATGTCAAAGCATGAACACATGGTATTGCCATACAGAAACTGTGTAGCCAGAAAACAAATAAAGTCTACTAGAAGCAATTTTATTATCCAAACAATTCCAGCATGTTCTGAAGCCTAGTTAAGAGTAAGGATCTGAAACTCAGAGTGAGTATCTGACAACCAGAAAGGATAAGGATCTAATAACCACTGAAGTACAAGGATATGACACCCAGTTAGAATCAGGATCTGACAATACAGATTGAGTATCTGAAGCTATGTTAGACCGAGAATCAAACATGCAACCCTGAGGAGACCAGCATAGACCCTGAACTGCTGTACAATTCTCAATATTATTGCACCAATTAATTTTTAACCATCAAACAGTGTAACTAACCTTCCGGACAAAACTCCTCCACAACCCGTGCTTGTAAAGCAGAAGCACACTTCTGAATCTGTATTTTCTCATCTCTTGATAAAGCGGTTCCAAGGAAACACAGTAAACTAAATTCATCATTCTCTTCCATCTGTTACAATAGAGTACACAATCAATGCTTATGGAAACTTATAATCTCTGGCTAAGATAAAATGTTAAATTTCATTAGTAAATACTGTTGGTCCAGAGAAGTAGGATGTAAAACCTCATTTCATTTTTCATAGCCACGGAGGCTCAGGGAGTAAAGCACTGGCTCGCTAACTCAGGGGATGGGGGCGTTGTCCCTTGTGATTCAGATGGTACGAAAGACGTAGATAGAATTTAAATTTGTGCTCCAAACAGACAAATGAAAATAAGCATACCCCATACATTGTGCATTAAGACAAATTTTGCTCAGACAGTGGTACTACAACTTACTCTTAATTAAAATTCTGTCAAGGGTTCTTTTATGTGCACACCAATGTATGCACAGGACTTTGGTTTTTTATACCATCCGAATGATTAGAGGATATTACTTGCAATATGATCATGATTGATAATGTATTGTAAACTGTTGTACCTGTTCAGCACTGTTATTCGTGACTTGTGAATCTAAAGGTGTCTCTAAAGCAGTCTTTAGTTGATCTGTTACAGCTATATCTTTTGGTGTTAATCCATGAATATTCCTATAATATGTAACAAAATAACAATTTACTAAAACATGAGAGAGAGAGAGAGAGAAATCGGGTTTAACGTCCCCTCGACACAAACTAGGTCCTTTCGGGACTAACAAATGGTTTGATTTTATTTCAATAATTCGCTTGCGCATAGGGTCCTTAGCAGTGGGAGGAAACCGGAGTACCCAGAGAAAACCCACGAGGCTGGAACTAAAACACGAATATTCCTATCAATTTATAACAAAATAACAATTTACTAAAATATGAATATTCCTATAAATACATGTATATAATAAAATAATATTTTACTAAAACACAAATTTTCCTTTCAAAATATAACAAAATACCATTAAAATTACGACATGAATATTCATATAAAATACAAAAATGTAAATATTCTTGTAGAAGGTGACTAAGATCCCTCTTAAAAATAGTCCTAATAAGATCATTACAGTATCTTCTAAAATTGGGGCAATATACCAATAGCTGAGTCTAGTTGTTTTACCTTAAAGCTAAGGAAGCTCCCTTAGATACTAGTAGTCTCACACAGTCCAGTCTATTGTTATTAATAGCATCATGTAATGGTGTATCGTTATCATGACCAGGTATATTTATCATAGCTCCGTGATTTATCAGTAATCTGGCTATGTCTACATGCCCATGATTCACTGCTTCATGCTGAAATATATCATTGATGTACCAACTATTAGAATTCAAAATATCGAACAAAACCAGGTGAATTAATTATGCACAACAGAGAGGGAGAGAGAGAGAGAGAGGGTGTTTATCTTGAACTCGACATAAACGAGGTCATTCCAAGACTAAATTATGATTCAATTTTATTTGAATAATTCGCATGTGTGTAGGGGTCTTTATTAGTAGGAGGAAACCGGAGGACCGGGGGGGGGGGGGGGGGGGGGGGGGGAGAAACCACACCACTTGACTCAATGACAGACCTTCCCATCCAATGCACACACGTTAACCATTCGGACGCTCAACCCTGCTGTCAGTGGGTGCAGAACTGAGTTAATGTTTTGTCGGTCTGTTTATTAATATATTTAAATTTTTTACCAATGGCGTCCATCCAGCATTCTCTCTTACATTAACATTGGTACCATTCTTCAACAGTTCTTCTACTTTCTTATAATCTCCCTGTGAAAAACACACAAATTACTGTAGAAGCATAAAATCATGTTTTCATCACTCTCAACCTATTTCTATATAAAAATTGGATATTTGCAAAGTTCAGAGAGAAAAGTCAATTTATAGACACTAAATGGCCTACAAAAGTTGTCCATTCATGATCGTTCATAATGACAACTACATTAAAATTTGTGTAGTTCATCCAAAAGGTTTCCATGTGGAATCTCGAATAATAAACTCAATTGGGAAAGGATAAATACCTTGATAGCAGCAACATGTAGAGGAGTTTCTCCTCTAGCATTTCTTTTCATCTGAGTTTTTGTTGCTGAATTTGCACTTGTTCGCGTTCTGGGAGTTCTACTGGACTCTGATATTGGGGTACCACTAGATGCTGATTTGGGTGTCTGCTTTGGTGTTACTTTTAGTATTCGCTTTGGTGTTACTTTAGGTACCCGCTTTGGTGTTACTTTAAGTATTTGCTTTGGTGTTTCACCAGGTGATTCCTCTTCCTGTGGTTGTGGTGTTTTCCAAGACTTTGATCGGCCTGACATTCTCTCTTTAGAACTTTTAGCACTAATGGAAGACGGAGAGGTGGTTGTCATTTTATGATCGGGTGTTTGAAGAGGAGAAATATTGGGATTATCAGATTTTCTTGATCGACGCAAGTTTTTCTTTTTGACTGAAATTAAGAATTTCGAAACAGCAAATTAATCTTTAAATTCATATACAAATAAAAGATGGTTTGCCAGGCAAAGAAATGACATCTGACATTTGATTGTATTGTTGACAAAAAACATCCTGTGTGTTAGGAGGGAAAGATTATCAAATTGTTGTTGAGTGTTTAACATTTCCTTCCGTCAAGGTTGATATCAAGGGAGCAAGTGTCTTCAATCCTTGCATTGGCCAAGAAAGTATATCAGGATATTCCATATTTGTTTTGTCTTATAAGTGGTGCAAGACGGTGGGTCCAACAAGGACAGCTGTCTAGTTGTTTGGATGGTTCGAAAAACCGAGATCCCCTGTATACATTGACATGCATGTAAGAGATCCCTTGGAAGTTGGAATTTGATATAAGAGTAGGCCATAGTGCCACTATCAGGGCAAAATTTCCCCCATTTCATTTCATTTCTGTGCTATCACAAACAAATCTTTATTTTTTTTATCGGCCCTGTTTCTCGAAATCTTAAAAGATAAATTCCAACTTTTTCTAGATATTCAATTTTGATTGGCTAATCACTAAAATCAATCTAATCCTCAGTTTACCAAAATTTCGATTTTATCTTAGTTAAAATTTTGAGAAACAGGTCCCTGATTTTATAGATATCTATATTTTCAGTATTTATTGTAAAGCACACTTGTATGCACATGTGAAAGATAGTGCTTTATCAGTGTTGTATAATAATAATTACTAAATCTCTTAAAAGCAGATTTTTGACAATGACTCGATTATCTTTATCAAACATAAAATGTTTTGATTAAATCAGTAATTATTAAATCACTCGATTATCTTTATCAAAAATAAAATGTTTTGATTAAATCAGTAATTATTAAACACAGAATCGTGCTATCTTCAGTAGCCCACAGAGTCTTATTGTGTGAGGGTTTTTTTGTGAAACAAAATGCAAAGAAGTGAAAATCGAAACAATGCATAAATGTGTAAATAGCAAGGAGATCAGTTGATAACCGTTGAAAAAGAAAATCAACTAACATATAAAGAGAAAATAACTTTCAGTAATTACAGGAAATCACTGAAGTACAGGTACATAAAATCTAAACAATGCATATAAACTCAGAGGGCATAGTCTACCTGCAGAACAACCAGTGGTCTCAGTCACCATGATACTTTTATTTATAGTATTACCAGTATCTTCATCCTCCATATTCACATCATCATCATCATCATCACAATCAAAAAACTGAGTCATCGTTGTCTGTAACACTGGATCCTCATTTCTCCTGCTCTTGGTCAGCTTTGTATTGGAGACAGATCTTTTCTTTTTCTGATCGCCAGCTGTTCCAGGTGTTGTGTCTGATTTACTAAATAACTGATCAAAGGAACTATCTATATTCTTGGAATTTTTTGTCTTTCGTGAAGATTGCCGAGTTCCAGGTGATGGTTGAGGTGGATTGTTTTTACCATTTATCTTGGTAAAGGATGATGGTTCATTATTGGTGAACAATGATTTTGATGATGGTGTACATTCTAAAATATCTTGTAAAGTTTCTCGATCAGTTTCATCTGCAATGGAATAAATGAACCTTACAACTTCAAAAGGCCAGGGTCCGTATTCAAAGGATATCTTAAGTCTAAGATTGTCACTTAACTACTAGCTTTCCCTTAAATATACATAACTTCCTGTAAGTTAAGGGCAAGTCGTATTCAAAGGCACTGTTAAGTATCAAATTTTCCCTTAAAGTTAAGCTGCCTTAACTTTTAAGTCTTAGTCTTTAAGTGGTATTCAAAGCCCAGTTTAAGTGAAAAATATCCACTTAACTTTAAGTGACCTATGGGAGGTACCTTAAGTTAAGTGAGATCAAAATGATGCTCTTAAGGGGACATAAATTGCTTGCAATGTTAGAAATTTGTGATTTTTGGCAGTGGAGGGTATTCCATAAAAAAATTGAAAATTCACACTTTTTGGCTAATGTGACTGTGAGTATTTCATAATTTAAGTGTGCAGTTAAGTTTTCACATTGCCAAGTATATGTAAAATACAACCTTTGAATACCGATTTACGGTAATACAGTCAGTTAAGTGGAAAAATTAAGTATTTTTACTTAACTTTTAGAAAACCTTTGAATACAGACCCTGTTTTTTCACTTATTTTAAAAATGACAAAAAATTACTATTTTAAAGTACAGTCTGTAAAAAACCCCTTTCATGAAGAAAGGGAAAACCATATCAGAATTATTATTACTGTATTTGTCTTAGAGTAAGATATATAAAGATGACTTTGTGAAATCAATGTAAACTTTGAATATAGGCATTAAATTTTTATTAGAATCAATTCATTTGAAGAATTTTGGACCTAACAACAGATAAGTTGGAACTTGGCTTGAAATATCGCATCTCACTGTTTTATTAAGTTTTAACAAATAAATCTAGAATTTACCCTTCTCTAAATCCCATACACAAACCTGACTTAACGACTCTCTTTTGTATTGGTATCTTTTTTGATTGATCTTGGCATAAAAGTATCCTTTCCAATTCTTGACAAAGTCCAACAATATTTGACATGGGTCTGTTAACAGCTGCATCACGAACATGGGCAGGAATAAAACAAACTGGACAATCTTTACCAAGAAATTCATCACAACAATTTCTGAAATAAAAACGATTTAAAATAATTAAATCTTTTTCATCTTAAGAACTGCAGTCTCATATCATTTGTCATTTATCTAAATTCTATATCATGGAAATTGCACCAATACTGGTACCCAATTTAAAGGAGAAATTTCAGATATATATATCAGTGAATAAAACTAGTTAATTCTGTTTGGATAGCTCGGAAGTTCTGTGACAAACATTTTTTCGGCATTTACATGTACAATGTCCAGTTGCCAGGTTGAGAAAGAGAGGGAGAAATGGGGTTTAACATCCACTTGACACAAACTAGGTCATTTCAGGACTAACACATGGTTCAATTTCATTTCAATAATTTGCTTGCACGTCTTATAGCAGTGGAATGAAACCGAAGGACTCAAGTGAAAACCCACAAGGTTGGACAGCTACCCTACTCCTTGTCAGGTACAACTGGGGAATTTAAACACACAAGTTGTCTCAATGACAGACCTTATGATACAGTGTGCACATGCTAACCATAACACATGTCTTTTTTTGTTTTTCAGCATGTTACAGAATTTTTCTTGTTTTAATTACAGCTTGGTAAAGTTTACAAACTGTATTGAATAGTTATGTTAAACAGGTAACATAACTATGTGCGGCAGTCAAGTTTACAAAGTTTAACAGTAATAGAAAATGTACCATTATGTTGATTTGCACTAATGAATAGTGTTATATCACGTTACCTTTTTAATAATGCCCATCATGTCATTTCATGATACAATTTGGAGAGCAATAACAGGCATGAAAAAGAGCACAATGTAATAAAATGCTGTTTTAGGCTGTTTACATTTATGAGTAATTCAAGGGAAAAAAATTCTTCTCTTGATATAGTTTAGTACATGTAAGTGCCCTGACAATGTGTACCTTCACAGGTGTAATCACTTTTTTACAAAATCCAGAAATTGATAATTAATTGTTACCTGCAAAACATGTGACCACATCCTCCCAGGGTATACAGCCCTTTTGTCAAGTTTTCACTATAAAAGAACAAAATTACATGTAAGTGCTGTAAGCTATTATTAGATGATAATGATGTACTTTCATTCCTCTTGGTACCTACATGTACATGTGCCTGCTATACTGTACATGGGGGGCATGTCCTACAAAAATCCATATAAACTGTGATATCGGCAGTACTAAAAATAACTAATATTCTCATTTGACATATCCTGTTGTTTTCTTGGTACCGGTATAATACACTGTATATTCATATTAATACTGACAGTAATCCAGATATGAAGCATGTCATATCACCTGGATCGCAATATCCATCGTATCCTGACTACAGTGGCAAAACTTTGCACTAATTGGAAGTATGGTAATAAATACTTCAATTCAAATCCCACTCGGTCACTGTCACTGTTACTGTGTACTGTGCGGCAGTCAATATTAATAGTATTAGTAATAATATTAATAGTAAAATTACCAGTTTCTGCAGCAGAGTAGTCTTTGCAATCTCTGCAAGCTTGAATATGTACGACTATATGTTTCTGGTACTTTTTCTAAAATGGATGTCATGTTCTTTCCTTTCATCTTAGTCGATAACACTTGATAATCTACTTCATTCAGAAAAACATCATCATCTTTCAATTTCGCGCAATATTTTGATTAGTTAGACATTTTTAGCCTTTTAAACGCAAGAGTAGGTTTTATGGGAGGTAATTCATACTATAACTTTTGGGATCAGACCAGTAGTAATTATCACTAATTTAAGTATAAATTGGAATTCGGCGAAGAGTAGGTATATAAATGCCAATGTTTATACGGAATCCCTTCCCGTAACCAAATGCATGGGATATGCCCGTCTATATTATCCCGGTTGGCACAGAACAGGAAAAAGTTGACCCCTTTCATTCAATTCCCTTTTACGGCACACCTTTTCACACGTATGCCATTTTGCACAGGGCATCATTGAACAGTTTACGCAAATGGCCAAAGTCTTAACATTTTTGCAAGTAAAATGTTACGTATAAATGATATGAAAAAGTGGTAAAAAGACGGAAAATGATAAATATCTAAATAGATAAGAATTACACGGTATACTTATATCAGGCTACTGAAAAGCTCTCCTTGGCAGATATTACAAACTGAAAATTCAGAACGAATTAACACAAGAGAGAGATAGGGTTTAACGTACACTCCACAAAAAATATGTCATTTCGGGACTAACACATCATTCAATTTCATTTCAATAATTCGCTTGGGCGTAGCATTCTTTTAACAGTTGGTGGAAACCGGAGGTCCCGGCGAAACCCCGCGAGGCTGAACAGGCGACCCTACTCCTTGTCACATACAACCGGGGAATCGAAACCACGCCAGTTGTCTCAATGCCACACTTTATTATATAGCGCGCTCGTGCAAACCATTCGAGCATCCCCCCCCCCATTAACACAAGTGTGTGTGAGTTAGTTTTATTTAACGTCCGCTTCCACCGAGGTGATATCGCAGACAAATTAACACAAGAAGATCAACCAGTTCTTGACTGACTGTTATAAAATAGGACCCGGGTTCCAAACTGCACTCCCCATTCCAAAAACAAATCAAATGATTTTTTTTTTTACATTTATCTTTATTTCATTAATTTTGTATGTAAACACAAATATTAGACAAAATAAACATTATTTACAGCTTTTTACTGAATACTTTTGCCACGGACGAGTATAACAATCTCATTACAAATATTGGTTTAGTATCTGATCTGTTAAAAACACTGTAGTTGAGAGGATTTCATTATTTTTGGGACGATCGCACAAGTTAATTTATTTATGGGTGGATTTAAAATTATAATTACTATCTGTAATCGGTATGCGTTTCCGTTGAAAAAGATACGTTATACCTGCATATATTTGTTGAACGTATGTGGAATTGGAAGGCTTTGCTGTAACCAATGAAACAAGACATGTTTCGTTGAATATGGCGCTAGATCACCATAGCAAGACGCTACAGGGTTTGATCCCGTCATTGTCGGAGAACGTTCCTCGGGATTTCCTCGCCTGGTCCCTAAATGTAGGTAATGCTCGATATAGGGTCAGACCGTACGTAACTAAATTAATTGGTGGCCCCGCAGATAGCGTGTCTCAGATTGTCAGAATGAGGGTCAGACAAGATATATATAGGGCCAGACAAGACAAGATATAGGACAAGACAAATAAGACTAGGACTTAACTCAGCTACCGGGGCAAAATTCCTCTGGTTGCCACGTTGGTACACACACGTTTTACGTTGAGCCCCATTTCAGCAGACGTCCATATCTGTGAGATTATGGCTAGATGTTGGTTCATTAACAGTTTCCAGGTCTATACGCGAAGCTGACGCCACCTTCTTCTGGTCACGCCATTTTCGCAAACGACGTGTGAACTTGACAACACGGGGATTGTCTCGGATGACTCTTATTGTCTTTTTTATAGTTTTTCTGAAGTGTAGTAAGTTTCGTCTCAAGTAGACCAAATGATGTTGAAACGTTATCACATCAAGAACGACAATTCCGATCAAGATGGAGATGAATATAGCTAAAACTGCAATTCCTATCCACATTGACCCTTCGGCTTCTACTGGAACAGGTTCAAATTTTCGCTTTTGCCACCCTGATTGAAATATAATAAAATATATAAACTAAATACAATTTTAACGGACAATATAAAACAAGTACGAAAGTACACTATAATATGGACCACAGGGGCGGATCTAGAAATTTTAAAAAGGGGGGGGGCGCAAAATGAGGGCACTGATCGCGGAGACGGGGCACGCCGCTGAGGGGGTATTTTTTTTTGGGGGGGGGGGGAAGAAAACAAGAAAATTATCCGTCATTTCCATGCATCTGTAGGAATTCCAAGAGCTATTTGAATGATATTTTCGTCTAAGGAAAAGTTCGGAAATCGTTGGGAACGGATATATTTGGTTCTGAGAAAAGGCACTTTCAGCAGTAAAAAAGGTCACTGTCGACGACTGTCCAAGGAACAAGCATGTCACTTTTCATATCGATCGTACTTAAGTTGAGCGTCGCCCACAAAAGAAAAACAAGACGAGTAGCTCTTTGGAACCTGATCCTGGTCCAAAAATAAAGTGCCCCAAATTGGTATAAATGTAAAAAAGGTCACTGTCGACGATTGTCCAAGGAACAAGCATGTCACTTTTCATATCGATCGTACATGAGTTGAGCGTCGCCCACAAAAGAAAAACAAGACGAGTGGCTCTTTGGAACCTGATCCTGGTCCAAAAATAAAGTGCCCCAAATTGGTATAAATGTTAGTTTGAAATCTGACCTTTCGAAAAACAATTAATTGATCAATATTTGAATAACATTGGAAGTTACGAAACTGGTTATAAAATGGATATCATAAATTTCGACTTCCACGATATCAATTAGGTCTGCGGTCGTCGAAGCTGATACTGTGTGCTTTCTGGCGGATTGCGCAATGTTGTACAAGAATATGACATACTAAAATAAACAAAAACAAAAACAAAACAAAACATAATTGCAAGATAAAAAAGACGCTTTAATTATGCTATCCCAAGAGGCAATATTGACTGCCATAGTAGATAGTACAGTTAAAATTATAATTACTTGTTGGGTGTCTTTCTGATGGACTGTGTGTTACGTAAATGTCTAAGCAGCTGAACGTAAATTTAAGCGCCTAGGCTTATCGACAAAGACCTTAATTTATGCTCATTACCTGTGCACCTTGGTTTATCTCCAATCCAGATACCGTTACCGCTACAAAATTGATCCCAGTAGACCGTGATATCATCTGGATATATGTAGCATTCGTAGGTAGCAATATCTCTATACATTTCACCCGTTACGTTTGACTTGGCTCCAATATAATTTGGTGCTTTTCCACAGTAAACAGCTGAGAAAACAAATTACAGTATATTTTTTTAACATTATTTATTATCACAGCACATGTGCACACCAAACGTACATGGAAGACGGGTTTAAACTTAATACCCCCGTATGACCTAGTGGTGTCCTTACTGCGCTGCTACGTCTAGATCGCCATAAGTGGTATAAAATCGTGGTAAAAATGCTAGATATCGTGCGATGGCTTCCATGGTCGCCGAGTCATAGCTTTTGTTTTGAGCATGTTCAAATTAAGCGCCAAGACGCTGCCGTCTACCCTTGTAAGCTATGAGAACGAGACTTTTTTCAAGTTTGAAATTTTGGTCGCCCAGTCGTTAAGTTGGACAGAAGGCCCCCACTCCTTGTCACGTGGAAACTGTGAATCGAAACCACGCCACTTGACTCAATGACAGACCTTATGATCTATTGCACACCATTCAACCCCTACGAGAAATGTGAGGTCATACAGCTACCATTTTCTTGGATTTAAAAGATTAACGTAGTTAGGCCTACCTGTACAGTTGATATCCACATTCGACCATGTTCCACTCAGCTGACAAAACGACACAGTTTGATATCCTCCGGCATTCACATGACCTTTATCACAACTGTAGATAGCGGCACCGCCAGGAGCATTGTCTGTTGTTTTAGCTGTAGCATTGGCTACAGCAGGGGGTTCGGGACAATGTATGTCTGAAAAACAATTTAGTAGATATTCACTATTTAGGCAACGAGTTTGACCGAGATTGCAGAAGGATGAACATTTATTTGGCCCCAGTTGTTTTTAAGAAACAAGCAGCTGAGATGTATCTAGAATTGGACAGATAGAAAAGGTTACATTTTTATTGTATCTTCCGTTCCTTCGCTAAGGTTTTGCCTTATAAGGGCATTTTTGCAACAGCGTGAAATTGTACGCCTATTTTAGAATAAAATAGGGTATGAATTTGCATCTATGCGAATGCTATGTTAAAGATGTTAGTCCAGCTTACCCAGACAGACAGGATCATCTCCACTCCACACATTATTATTAATACAGGTACGGGTCAAATTACCACTATGTAAAAATTGACGTCGACCACACTTGTGATAAATCTTGGCATTCCAATCGTAAGATTTATTACCGTGTTCACAATGGATCTCTGTAATTTCAGTGACAAATATAACTATATTTATTGCATAAATACAATTAGCTTTATATTATACTGTACTCATTAAAGGAGCTAAACCTAGACATTGACACAGCTGGGCCGCAACGCATATAATAATGTAATATGATTGTATATGTATATAAACTGACTTACATTCATGTGTTTCGGTTTGACTCGAATTTCAAATCTCAATCGTATGGCAATCTCTAGGGTCTGGTACCGGTGGTATTTATTACGCATTCTCCAGATAAAGAAAGAGGCGCCACCGTTTGACAAATTAGCTTCGTTCTTCGTGTCCATTGTTACAAAAGGCGCTGAAACGCATTATGGTTCACAAATGTTTATTTTATTTTAAATATTCCCGATAAGATCACAACATCAATGTTGATTTAAATTGAGCAATAACTTTTGCTTTCAATGTCAAAGACGGAAGAAATTGAGTTGAACACTTAGCTACTGTGACGTGACATCTGACATTTTGTTTGAAGTCGGGTGTCAGATGACATACAGTTCTTGACTAATCAAGCTGCGTGTAATGACATTCAGGGATGTTTATTGTGCTAATCTTTGCGAAAGGGTATATGATGAGAAAGATTTTGAGTGGTTTACTGGTTGCAAATAACCATTTTAAATATATTTTAAAAGAAGCCTTCTTAGCTGAATAGGTTGGATTGTCAAAATCATAAGAAAAAAAAAAGAAAGGAAATAGTAATCTAATCATCAATGGTAAATTAAACTTGTAGTCCTATTCATGAATCGAATCTAAAATCTTGGATTGTTATGACGATATATCCCTGTTTACTTAGCTAAGTCTCTAACTTAATATCTTCCAAAATGTTCGACATTGAAAACACGAATTATTCGTCAATTTTAATCAACATTGATGTTGTGATCTTACCGTTAAAAGATGGGCATCTGAATCTGATATCCAATATTTAAAACAAAATAAACAATTTACCATTAGTACACAAATCGTGTACCATAATGCGTTTCAGTGCCATTCGTAATAAGGGGCTCGAAGAACGAGATTAGACATATCCCACAAATAATATCAAACGGTGATGCCATTTTCTTATCTGGAGAGCATTCGCAATAAATACACATGCTAGAGATTGCTATTCGATTGAGACTTCTGCCGTATTTCGCCAAACATAACTGATTTGAAATTAGAGTAAAAACGGTAATGATTGAATGTAAATCAGTTTATATACATTCATGTTACAGTATTATACGCGTTGCGGCCCATTTGTGTCAATTTCTAGGTCCCAAATGTTAGCGACTTCGCTCCTTTAAGCTGACCATCCATATGTGGTAATGTTCGGTAGCATTGGGGACTTCAGCATTTAAATACTGTTTTATTGGAAGATATGATGATCATAATTATGTCGCTTATTAACGATGGCGCTGAACACGCCCCTCCGTAGAGACATGCCGATAGTTACATTTTGTTGGATATCAGACCACTTACTTTCACAGTAAGGTGTGGTACCGCTCCACGAACCACTAACTGTACATCGTCTCTCTAGGTCACCTCGTGATGCAAAATAACCAGGGTAACAAGTATAGGAGGCGTAGGAATTATATTCTTGACTGTCAGCCACAATAATACTATTCTCCACTTTATCTGGGCTGGGACATTTGACGACTATAAAATAAACATTCAATTTCATTAAAAAAACAAAAATGATGGTGCCAACGAATTTTATAGAGCAGTATATCAGAGTAAAAGGCATGACCAATCCAATTAATACGAAATAGTCTTAACAAAAAAATAATTTAGTCGGTGTAACATTTTTTATAGGGACAATAGGTATGATTAGGTAAAGGGTTGACAGTTCTCCTTATAATAATGGGGAATGAAAACAAAATATGCCGAAAATTTCAGTCAAATTGCTTCACTCTGAACCGAGATATTAGCCGTGGAATTTTAGGCTAGTCCCGGTCGTCATTACTGACGTTGTTGTGATAACAATCTGAGTCACAATTATCCATTTTTACGTTAAGTTATCCATATTATAAGAAAATGTATTCAAATTCAGTAAATATCGCAGTTGATTAATTTTGTCTAATGGTTTGGATTGTTCGTACTTGGTTTTATTTTATGATATGGATAAGTTGATTAATGTCCAATTAATAATGTAGATAATAATTCAGGACCAAAGAAAGACCTGCAATAGACAGGCTTAACTCTGGTATATTGCTCTAATCTAAATTATAGCAATACACAGTCCTATGACTATATTTTAAAAAAAAACGTTATCGTATCCAACCTCGATTGTTTGTTTTAACCGGCTATATTACAAGCTCAAGAACACATTTCAACCGTTATTTTATAAAATGCAATAAACGAAATCTCAAGTGACTTTCTTGCACATTGCAACCAAAAAAATATGTCAAATCAAAAACTGACCTATACACAAAATCATAAGCTAGCTGCCTATCCTTAACGGAGCATCTTCGGGAGTTATAATACATATATTAGATACTTACTTCCACATATCGGCTCTTCGCCACTCCATTCGCCGTTATCAAGACAAGTCCTGGACATATTTCCACATTCTGTAGCGTAACCTTCAAAACAAATATATGTGGCGCTGGAACCGATGTTGACATGTAAAAAGATCACGGCCCCATTTTCAGGTCTCTTTAATATTTCACACGACGTTGCTTTAAAAAAAGACGAGAACAGTAATATATTAAGGAAAAAAATCATGAATTTATGAACCAATCATGAATTTAGGAAGAAATCAAAAGAAGCAAATCTGCATGATTCAAATATTAAACATTTTTAAAGAAAGACAGCCCAACAACAACCATTTCTTTGGGGGATATTAGATATATAATCTGGCGATGAAGACCAGAATTCAGTCAATTTAAAAATACAAAGTAAACTAGGTCTTTATGATAGTAGATAAAACTCTCGCCTTACCCACACACTTGAGATCCAAGCCACCCCATTCACCTGATGGCAAACAACGTCTATATGAGTCACCAGAAACTGCTGTATGTCTTTCCATACACTGATAATACCACACAACACCATCTGAAACCGAGCTATTATCAAAGCGGTAGGCATTGGGAACATCGGGTGGTCCACCACAGTAAGATTCATCTAAAATCAAAAACAGATCCACAGAAAATAGAGATTGTCCCTGTTATGCATGCATAAATTTGGTACTATATTCATCTAATAGTAGGTGCAGGAGGAACGCACTACACACAAAACAATCTACAAGATAAACCTGCGGACAAGACAGAAAAACAAACTTTAAAAAAAAAAAATAAATAAACAAACAAATATCAAATGAAGAGAATGGCTCGCTAACCGATGGGACTCAGTGATCGATTTCCGTGTGTGTAGAGAAAGTTCCCACTTTTCAGTAGTGTTCGGGGGTTACGAAAGCACGAGGCCCCGTGCGTACACAGTAGGAATTCGAGAACATGTCCCTCATAGCGTACTGTATGACGTATGTCAGTCTCCATTAACCCAATCGGATTAGAAAAGTGGGACGTTAAACCCCATTTCATTCATAACCATTGCAGTATAAAAATACCAATAGAAATCTATCTAAACATTAAATGGACATAACTTATTTTAGAACTGATCTATCTGAATGAATTTTGAACCAAAATGTTTTTTTTCGGTAAAACTACTATATTATGTAACCTTTATACCTGTTAGAAGCCAAATTGAAGTATTTGAGAGTGATTGTAGAATCTTTCACAATTTTTTTTTCTTAATTTACTGGCAAGCCTTGTTCGTTTTTGGAGTATTGTCACAGATATCGAAAAGTAGTTAATTATATTTCACATTGAACACTTTATTCTTGTACGTTCAGAATCTCCAAAAATTGTATGCATGATAACATTTATAATTCCATGTATCAAACGACAATATTATGCTAAAATTATTAAAATTTAATAACATATTTTACCAGCATTAGAGACAGAAATGCTGTTCCAAAAAAGCAAACAGAATATACACCACAAATCCTTTTCAGACACCATTTTGTTTATGCCCTCAAATCTGTCAAATGTTTCAGCCAGCAATAATTGCGCTTACCATGCAAATGATTGGGTAATAGTGCTGTGCTTATGAAACGTGTGCACATTAGCCTCTGCGGTCTTAAAGCATAATGTTAAGAGAAAATTTAGGAAAAAAATCTTAATGATGGTTGATCTGCGTTTAGCGTGACGTCTTTCCATTCAGACTATTCTTGTGACTGCAAGAATAACTGTGACGGATGGGTTAATATATTTATTTCTTATACATGTCGTTGACTTTTATTTTCAGGTACCTTGGTGTTCAATTACGCGATTATGTGTTTTTGAAAAGAATTCAGAAAATCGTGATTTTTATTCCCTAATTTTATGGAGATGTATTTCCTGCAGCTTGGTATTTAAATAGATGATTAGAAGTTATGGAACAACATTATGCGACATGCACTTCGATCGTACAGATGTCACTTGGGAGCGTCGACAATACGCTGTTTCTATTGAACCTTGTACCTTGAAGCCTATTCAATTTCTAATGAAACTTTATTACCAGTTACTCAACCTGATTAAGCCTGCGGGAACCCTATATTAAAGCCGATGGTCTTAAATTCCGTTCAGCATTGATAAAGATTTCGTAACGTTATTCGTGTAGATAACTGAAATCTCTTAGCCTAATTTATCTGAACTATCCTGTATGATAGAACACTTTGAAAACGGAATTTGTCATTAAGTGGCCTTTATGTGTAATTATTTCCCCAAGCTTATTGAATCCACTGATTTGTAATATCACAGTAATTTGAACTTTTGTTGTTCGGGGAAAGGTTTCAAATATTTGTGTCTATTTTCTTAGCGAAAAAATCGTATTTAATCATCTCAAAACCTTTTAATTCAATTCAGATTATCATGTTTTGACCCCCCCCCTCCCCCTTATAAAAAGCAATACAAACACTGCTCGAGAAAGTCCGTGGCATATAATCAATTGCTTTGTCCTAACCAACCATTGACATGGAGTATATATATAAAAGATGTTCATAAATCATGATATCCGGTTAAAGGTTAGTAAGGGTCATATTATGTGGAGCAAATGGTTTGCTGCAGGGCCGTATGTGGTGGGGCATACCCAACTACTGTGCGCGGGGACTGCCGCAATCAAAGTCGCTAGCAAGTAATCCAGTAGGGGCGACTTTTCTTGGGGCGCCTTATTTTTCTTGGGGTGCAATGTATATCCCCTGCTCGCGAGCTAAGTACGGCCCTGGTAGACTTTCACTTTAAATGTGGTTGACTCTGACGGTAAGTTGTTCTCTAAAGGCCCTAAAATATATTCAAATGTCCGTTGCTTAGTTTTAAACATTCTTTGGTATTTTATAAATTGCGTATTTGCTGCAAAATATAAAAGAATCGATTGCCAGATATCTATCATGTAATTATATCCTTAAAGAACATCGGTTTTGTTGGTAACCTTTTCATAAACAATCAAGAGGACCTCCTCAGCAAAACAGACATAATCATGGTACAAGAAAACTCCTATATTGTATACATGCAGGTACAATGTTTATAATTAACATTGGATGGAGGGGGCGGTAGAATGTGTTAAAAGCGTTAGGTCAAATAAACGACTTGATAAAACTTTCAATTCGCACGATGATCACAAAGCATTCCCAGACTTAAATTGAGAATTTATTCAACTTTCAATCACTCAACTTTGATCAAGAAACAAAAAAAACTGTGCACATAGTTTCTTATTGATGTATTTGATACATTAAAATAAAAAAAGTATTTTAAAGGGCTAAATATTAGTTAAAATATGGCGAATAATTTTGAGTAAATTCTCAATTCAAGTCTGAGAATGCTTTGTGAACTCATAGCCAGTATTTCAAAGAAAGGTCAGATATCTATCATGGTTCATGGGAAATAAATCGAAATGCTACTGGTCTGGACATCACTGGTTTATTTAAAGGCACGTAACCGCTCTTATTTCTTAGTGAATTATGAGAGAACGTGGCCCATAATTAAAAAATTACAACCAATTTACAATCCAATTATGAAATATCGTCTGATTGTCGATCCCTTTAACTACGATCACAAAACAACCTTCAAGAGCTTCACACTCAACATCCGGTGAGAGGAAGATTTTAGTTGAAGTGTTTTAGAGACGATATCATTATGAACCAGCTTAGAATTAGTCATCTTTGTCAACTCTGTGAGTAAATTACGTAGAAGATTTAGAACGTTTGATAGTAATACATCGTTGTCCCCGATTTCAGTTTGTGTGTATATGGGGGAAGAAATGAAATACGATTTAACACTAATAACCTGCACTTACCCAGTTATTGAAGACGGAGTCCATTGCTATTTTCGATGTTTATTGGAATCCAAAAAGACCAAATCTAAGTTTGCAGACCTTCTGAACATATACCTGAAAATCCGAGCGAACACCATAAGACGACCCTTGAGGTCCAATTGTGATGGAGGTCGGTATCACGAGGATGTGTGAGACGTTGAAAAAAATGTTAACATATCATAACTTTCTGGGTATACATTTTTTAAGGTATATTTTTATTAACAAAATGTTTGTTGTATGATTGTATCATCTGTGTAAACTCTGGATAAATCGCTCCTCATATCGGATGGTATATAGTTATATCTTTAAAACAGTTGTCCTGTTACAAAGAGCAAGATATATTTTGTGTTGTTATTAATTGGAATACAACTTTTCGTCAGAAAGCGATATTAATAATGGTATGTGTTTTAAATAATGTTTGAATTAATCGATATTGTCGATATAGCGCCTCGGGATTCTATTGGGTTGAGGTAGATTTTGGCGGGCCGGGGAGGAGGTCATAAAGTGCATTAATCATCACTCACTAGCAGAAGAGCTATGCAAAAAATTTCAGTAAAATAAAAATTAAATATATAGCACGAAAAAGTTTAACTGGTAAATAAAGATCATTTCGATTTGCAGTAGGCAGCGGAAGAAAAATACAAAATTGGACTATTCCCTTTTATTCGTGTAGTAATCTGTTGGACTAGAACATTAAAACCCCTAGTTTTGTCGGCTATGCTAAAGAGTATTCATTTTATGTTTTATATCTAGCGGGATATTTCTGACAATCAAACTATCGAATCAAGAATATTTAACAGCCAAAAATTCTATTCACTAAGTTCTATGGCCATTGACATTATCGGCAAAATTCTTTTGAAAAGACTGGTGTTTTATCACCCCAAATATATTTCCCCAACACTGATGATTCGGTATTTACGTCTTTATGTGTAATTATAGCTGGGTGTTACACACGATAAAAGGTATATGCTTACTTCTTATGAAACAAATGGCACTTGCGATCCCATTCCTCTAAGGTTTAACCCAAGTTTGTATTTTTGTATTTACGAACGTTACGGCACCCCTTTGATATATAAAGTATAGGCGATATTATGTTTTATTGTAATTATCTACAAATTTTGGGGCTATTTGGATATTATTAGAATGGCTCTTTTACATTGCATTGTAGTCTCTCTATGTAAGTTTAAAGACATGAATTAAAATATTTCGGTCATTTATGTTGCAGAAAACTAACAGTGTTCAGAGAAACTATAGATGGATTTACAAAATAGGATCGCCATTTTAATCGGAAATCCGTTAAATATTAAAACCATGTATTCTTTTCATTTCAGAATCCTCTCTGGATACAAACTTTAAGTTACGTAAATGGGTGATACATATCAATAAACAAGACGTGTTTATTTATACATTATGATGAACGTAGAGAGTAGTAAACCGTCAAAACAATGGCCAAACCTATTATTAATCACGTGACCAGTTTAATGGTCTATGACCTTATTTGTCACCAAGACTAAGTTCCTGGCTGTCTCGAAGACATAAATCATGTTACCACCGAAGATCAAACCGAGCTGTTAAACACAACAACTATATATAGAATATATGTATCCTTTAAAAAAATATATGTGATTACCTTTATTATCATGGTGATAATATATTTTTGTTTTGGAAGGGGTGAGGTAATTAATCTTGTTTCTAAGTAAGAAATGATTAAAAATGTAAGTGTATGTTATCAAAACCCTTTTTTTACATCTTATATCCCATCTTATAAGGTAAGTCTATTCATTGTTATTTATCAAGTCGTAGCTCTTAACACGGCGGTGAATACTCAAGTAAGTAGAAATCTTATATTCAAACTAATGACAATATTTTTTTTTTCATTATAGTGATAAAAACAAAATTTTAATTTACCCTTAAATTTTAACTGTTTTCCATTTCAGCTATTATGTAATTTGAAGGAAAATGTATTTAATCTTAACTCAAATTAATGACAATATTTTAATTTCTTTATTACAGTTAGAAGATCTATGTATATTTAAATTACAATTAGTTTTCATTTTAGCTATTGCTACGTATTTGAAGGAAAATTTGCTGAAACCAAAACTGTATGTAATTTAAATCAAAAAATGACACAAAATTTTTAATATCGCGTATGAAATCAATTTGGGATTGACGTTTTATATCAATTGATTTAATTACATTTTATATTTGAACTTTAAATATTAAATGTCATCATGATCAACAACCATCAGTTTCTTCAGCAAACTTTACGTTCACATACAGCTTAACGGTGTTTTCTTTTTTTGCTTGCAGAAAATGGTTTAAAGGAACTTGAAATCCAATTTGTTTTTCAAAAGAATAAACGATGATATAAATCTAATTAATTTTAATTCTCTCATTTCTAACAATGTTTACAGTTACAAGACAGACTAGAACGTCAATAGCATCTCAGCAGGTGACGACAGCAGCGGCTCCGGTAACATCCATTTCTAGTGTAACCAGTGATCGATTGGTCCATGGTATCGGTGTAGGTTTAGGTGTAGGAGTTTTGGTAACTGCTGGAGTGGCATCAATAATTTTTTACATCATTCTAAAACGTAGAGAACAGACGGTTCAAGGTAACTGTACATTTTACATTAATCTTGCATAATTCTACAGTACCAAATATCAATGAGAAAGCATAGCCTCCCGCCCCACCCCACCCCCGGATCCGCGCCTGTTTTTATTTCTGGACTTCAACTAAACCAACATAGCGTTATTTAGTTCCAAAAATAAAGTTGATGGTTTTCATAAATTTTGGAATGGCAATCTTACACTGATCAGCAGTGAATATTCGCTAGGCCGCTATTTCGTAAGTAATTCTCTGTGAAACAGATTGTGGCAATCTGTTTTCTTTCAAAATTTTGCGTAATTGATTGATTGTTCTACTGTCGACACATATAGAATGAAACTTAAATTAGTAAATACCCCTACTTCCGCGTCTTTCATGACAGAACTATGACCGTACATAGCGGATGTCCGATAACTAATCAACAAGATTTATTGTTTAAAAGTACTATTAATTCATTTATTATTATTATTGTTTGTACTTTCAGAAGTTGAAGTGAATTCATCGTAAGTATTAGATTTAACAGTTAGAAAAGGATAATTATTAAGTGAAGGTTCGTGATCCCGCAAAAAAAACCCCCAAAAAACTAATTCTTTGGCAAGGAGAGGTGGGTGTGGGCAATCAAGGGTGATCCCACTCTTGTGTGTTGCGCCGCGATGACACAGTGAAGCAGTGAGTAAGACGTTGGCTCGGTAAAGAGATTTCTAGATCGCTACCGGTGTTGGCCGCGATATTACCCCGAGATGCAGGACGTTCCGTAGGACGAAAACCGAGGCCCTGTGTAAACATCGACGTACACGTAAAAGAACCATTGACAGTTGTAATTCGAATTAAAACTAGGCCGTAGTGGCACGCTGTCAAGGCAACATTTCCCCTCTTGCCATTTTGTATGGTGCAGACACATAGAATGTTAAACCCCATTTCATTTCTGTCTTGTGTGTGGCGCCCAGATGGTGGATGCACAGACATGTCACATCATCTCTGTCGAATTTGAGAAAGAACACAGGACTACGTTTTGCCTTTATTTTGTAATTTTAAATTTCATTTTACAGGTATACGTACCCCATCTTTATGGCCCCTCAACTTCCAGTAGGCTCAGGTAAATATTTATACAGTACAGATTTGACAGTCACTTATTTACATAGAATAACGGCATGTTAACGTCAGCTCCCCGTTTTCCCCATTACTTTTCTTCAAAACTATATAAACTATTTTGTACACCTTTGCACAAAAGCAAAAGCTAGCTGAACCAGCCATTTCAAAGTGGGATTTGGAACAGGGGTTCGGTGCCAGCGCAAGTATTCGATTAGTTCTGCAAGGAAAAACATATCCACAGGTGGGACAAGAAGGTGAAATGTGTTAGCCATTTCTTCAGATAAGATGTCATGTCTTTCCAATTTACTTGATACCAGATCGGAAGTGATCGTTATTTTTTTATTTAGTCACCCCTCGGATATTATCCAGGTGGATTGAAGTCTATTAATTTTCTCCATGATGGGCCGTCCTTTAATTTCATATTGTAAACTAGAGATTTTATATTATGTAGTCAGCTAACATATGTTTTCTTTATTTCAGCAGCCAACAGGAATATACAAATACCACCGGAGGGTCATTATGAAGCTTTAGGAAATCAAGATGCACAGATGCCACCAGAATACGAACAATTAAAATTATACGAAAATACAAAATCATAGAAAATGTATACTTAAATAATAACAATCGTGTGTGACGAACGTTGACAAACTGGAAATTTAATGATTACCGTAAAGCACAAGTTCCTGAAACGATGATGGCACCTCAGATTCAAAAAATGAATATTAATCAACATAATATGGACCTTCGATTTTACAATCAGCGCTTCAGGACCTTATGCCTTTATTTAATCTCATGGTAAATTTAGACAACAGGACACTCCTTAACTAGCAAAAATACTCATATTGATTAAACGAGCTGTGAAGGCTGACATTTTGCTAACTAAATCACATATTGCAACATAAAAATCCGAACACTCACGGGTAAACAATATGATTAAAACACAGATCCTATTTCGTTTCGTTTTTTTAAAGTTCAAAATTTTGTTTTACTTGTCTTTACTACACTGGAAGCTGGAAGAGTTGTTATCATTAACGTGTTCTGGATGATGTGGTTGATTTACCAATGAGATTGAACATTAGAAGACCGACGAAAAGAACTGTAAATACAGATCACCATCGGGGCATTAATTTTTATTCCTTTAGAAAGTTTGAACAGAATTTAATATTTAAATTTATTTCAGTATGTGGGCGTAAATACATATATATACAACTGCCATTATTTTCAATGGTTTAATAGTTTAGTTATATAGAAATACAATAATTGGTCGCGATTCGATCAAACTGTCGGTGTACACAAACCGGAAGTGTTTCAAAATATTTGTAAACTGTCGAACGTAAGGTGCAACGTGGTGCCATGACTAAACCAAATTGACATTTGGTATTTAGATCTTTAAGATAAAAGAAGTCCCCTCAATTATGAATGGTTCTGCGTAAATGACTTTAGGAACCCGTTAAATTCTAGGTCTGTGCCACTCCCTGAAACTATGTGAAAACTATCCCACTAAAACAATATGTCACGCGGAAACTCGCGTTTCTATCAGCTCATTATTTTGATCTGATAGGCCAGGCCAAAGGGCAAACTCATTTCATGTTTACATTCGATTTGCAAATATTCAAAAACAATTCCTGGCAAACGGGCGTTCTTGTTTATGTTAGACTTAGATATATAAACACACTTGTATACTTTATGAAATCTCGGACGACTCCTTTAAAATTGTATATACTGTAAATTAACGTTATCATTTTATGTATTGCACTACGTTATTTAATCATAATTACTTATATTAAAGATATGCATGTATATACTTTTAAATTTTGATTTGATCAGGCTGTATTTATAATTTTTTTTTTATTGAATTCTAAAATTTTATTTGAGCTTATTTTACATATTAGTGAAAAGCACGTTCATTTCTATTCGTAAATATTTAAATAGTGTTCTGGTACAATGCAGGTGCGGATCCAGGAATTTTTGCAGGAGGGGGTTTGCCAGGTTTCTGTTACGGAAATCTGCCATCATCGTCTCTAAATTACATAGGCATACATACAAATTGAGCTTTTTAAACAGAGAAATCATTTTTATACTGATGTAGGATCACTTTGTGATGTAATTTCCTTGATGCAAGGCATCATTTTTTTTTGTAGCTGAGCAGGGGGTGGGGGGTGGACCCCCCAAACCCCCCCCCCCCCCCTCTAGATCCGCGCCTGCAATGGTATTTTCATAATTAAAATCGAATAAATATCACATACGAACGATGTCATATAGAGTTGAGTATGGGCTAGTGGGTTAGTTAATTGGTCAATACAAGAAGAAAATGTAAGGGTTCCCCTAATCAACAGCCCAACGATTAGAAATATACGCACGCGTGACGTTGAAGGCTGCACAGGTACATTGAGCGCTTTGTATGCATGTTGATAAATTTTATGAAGAGTTAGACGTACAACACTTTCTGAGATAAAAAAAAAACCCAGGGAAGTTCATAATCCGAGAATTTAATTAGGATTCGATATTTGTAATAAATAGTCAGCGATTACAGACAACATCGTCTTGTGTATGCAATGAATTCTCACCCGTCTCCGCCCGCCGTTGCGGAGAGGGATAATCCCCTGACGCAAAGATGGCCTATTTTGATCGATTTCTATAGCAGGGTATACTTGGCAATTACAATGTTTTGAGAAGGATTTGAAACAAAACTATGATAAATTAATTAGTTTGAATATGGTTTTAGTCCTAATATATCATCAAATCACCCAGTTTGTACCTGGGAGTGTCATTTCGTCCAAGGGATTTGAGGCCACTGCCCATGAAATGTTCACGGAAAACGCGTTTGTTCGTATGAAAAATATATGCAGAAAAGGCAGCTTTGCTATGGGTAATTTCTTGTTATTGTTATCATGATAATTACCCGGGAGCCTTAAAACAAAACAACAAAACCTACCCGTAGGCCTACCATAAAAACAAAATAAAAGGTAAAATAAAGAAATAAATTAAAAGGCTGGTGGGGGGGGGCACACAAAGGGATCTTGCCAAACAAACGCGAGAAATTCATATTTTCAGAATGATCATCGAATGAAATCGCCGACACATGAATCCGAAAACACCCCCAGAGAACTAATAGATTAAAGGGAGGGTACTCCCTTTTCTAAAAAGAAAAAAAATAATGAAGTTATCTCCCTTTAACTAAGTAAGTATTTCGATTTGCTCATTTCATTCAAATTTACACAATTTATTTGGCCAGTTTTATTATATTTTTGTTCAGGCATGTAAATAGTATAAATATGTAAAATATGTTTCAGTAAAGCATTGATGGGTGTTAAAAATAATTATATATATATATATATATCTCAACAAAAATAGAAGAAAAATACTCTAAATTATTCAATTATTAGACTGAAAGACTGGATAACCGCATCTCTCAGAAGCGAATTTAATCAGAGTTATCTTTGAATTGAAGAAATTGTCTTTTCTAAGTAAAAAGAAAATCAACCTTTTTCAACGAGGAATTGCCTGTCTCTGGATCTTAAAGGTAAATATAATGGAAGCGATTCCGCTACCCCACTCAGCTTTCTTTATTACCTTTGGCATTTCTCCTCTGAAGAAATGAAAAAAAATAAGTAGTAAGTAGTGCTACTAATTATATAATCATAAGTTGACTTACTACACTAGACTCACTAGTACAAGTTACTAGTTTCGTAGTAGTCGTAGTACATATCTAATAGTAGACAACTGCTCTGCTGTACAGACTACAGTAATGAAGACAATAGACGACCCCCCCCCCCCCAAAAAAAAACAAAAAAAAAACAACAAAAAACCCCAAAACAAAACAAAAAACTAAACTAAAAAGAAAAACAAAAAAAACAATAGTGGTCTAGTTCTAAGATACTGTAATGTAATCATAATGAAAATAAATACATACATGTACACCATTTTCATACTGTGACCCAAGCATTAAAATGTTGTGATTTAATCATGGACGTTATATTTAAAGCCTATACATTAACTAACATAAACAATTTGATGGTTATTATTATTTTTTTTTAGATAGAAGGCAAGGAGAAATAATTTGCAAATGGTCCGGGATCTGCTCCCTGAAGGATAAATAGTTCTACATTCCCAGCCAGGTAATTTTATAGAGCCATTCATGTGATGGTTAAATAAAGTATCAGTCCATTCAATTAACTTGGACATCATTTTTATATGTAAAGTGCCATATTGATGTTAATGTGTCATGCTGAAGCACTGAATAGACAACCGAGTCTTACCATGGAACCTATATTATATAGACACAGTTTTGCTATTGGTCACTAGGGCTGTGTCGATATATCGATACACCAATATGTATCGATACACTCCAGCGATATTTATATTGATACGTAATATGGCCGTATTGTCGTATCGTTGAAAAAATTCTTCAGTTAAGAAAGACCATGAATTGAAACCCACGTGGCGAAAGAAAACGATCTTGACATGGTTTGTCAATCGAGCGTCTTCCACGTCCCGTATGAATTCCAAGTTGGCCTACCGCTAGACATCATATTATAATAATAACTGGATCATACATTGATGGATTCACCGACCAGTTGTTAGGTAAATTTAAATCTTTATTGAATATATCCCATGACAGAACACCAAATACACCGAGAAACAATCATTAATAATATATTTTCCGGATGGCATCTCCAATGCTGAATTCCAATGACACGTGACATTGGTTGCAAATTAGGTCAATAAACCAGTTCTGAATAGCGCTTACCGTTCTGATTTATTTTTTTTTTTATACACATTCTGACAAAGTTTAATTTAAAAAATATTGTCGTTTTTATTGAAGGCTATATCATAATCGTACAGATGTTTTTATTTTAAAGCGCTTTCAAGTATGGTGGTCATGTGACAAGTGTATTGCATCATTGGCGAATGACTAAAAACTTTTGCAAGTTACGTGACTAGTTTTGGGATAGATTAAGCTACAAATTAAGACCAAATTTTCCTCATAGCAAACTGTATGGCGTATGCCCGTCTTCCATTAGCCCAGGTTGGGTGCAGAAGAGTAGGACCCCATTTCATTTCATAAATAGGACTTATACATGTAAACACATTCACAGGGAAATTTTATGACTTTAAACAGTACATGTGCCACAATTACTCGATATTTACATAGAATTTGCATAGAAATAATATAAATATAAAGGTATGCATGATTCTTTCACCCAATTTGAACCAGTTTTCCAATAAATATAACAAATATATTGAGAGAGTTTACACTGAACATTAATCCAAATATTGTATAGTCTTACTGAGACAATGTGGATTCTCAATGAGACAGTTTTCACTTAGTTAATGAAAAAAAAAGAAGCTGTACTGTACCATAAAAAAAAACAAACTTGTATAGATCTACATTTTTTAATAGAGCTGCATCTCCCATAAATGTATAGAATCAACTTAATTTTCTTCCAAAATTCTTTTTATAGCCTAAATTTACCCTTTCATCTGTGTTATTTATTTGTTTAGTATATATAGAGGAGTGAAACTGGATTAACCTTATAGTACTATATTTTATGGAGTGGATGAAATTTCAACTTTCGGAAAATGTTATAAATCAAATTTTCTATTCTTTTTCAGCTTTTGATGAAAAAAAGCGATAAACTAGACTTAAGAGATGGTGAAATGTGTTTGAATTTCAAGATTGTTGAATAATAGTCTACCTGGTTTAAGAATATAATTCACCCATAGACATGGAGCTACCAGCAAATATGAAACTTCCAGAACTTCCCTCAGATATGATGCTGCCCCCTTTACCAGTTCTTGACAAAGAACAAAATTTTCAGGTTTTTAAACTAAAACCTGATGTCAGTCAGTTGACCTTTGGTGCCAAGTCTGTTGTGCTTCCACATCAACAATTAGTCAACCAGGAATTGATATTGCCTCAAGATATCAAATCTGAACCTTTGGATGAGGATGACAATTTCGCAAGCAGTTCCAACAGCTTTGTTCACCAAACGATCAACAATAATATTATTGATACCGGTACATCAATCAATCCTAGTCATATGGCATCTCAAGCTTCAACAAGTTCCTATGACCGTCGGCCTTCTAATAATAACGATTCAGGATTGATCAATCAGAAATTCATTGTTCCGCATGATATAAAACCAGAAGAAGGAGATGATTTAATTTCAAATTGTAGAGTTTATTTTGATAATAGGACAACAGAGACTAAAAGTAATTTTAAGCAAACAACACCTACCCAAGTCAAAGAATCAAATCAAAAACCAAAATCCTACAATACACGCCTGTCTTCTGTTAAAGTTTATTATAAAGATGATTATGAATTTGAAAACGATGAGCAACCAGAGATCTATAATGACATCGATGATGTAGATTATGAAGAATCTGAACTTGAACCAAAGCGGAAGAATACCAGAATATCTGCCACGCCCACAAAGCACCAATGTAACGAATGTGGTAAATATTTCAAAACGGCTGAGTTTTTGTTATCACATGCTCGGCAACATACAGGAGAAAAACCCTTTCAGTGTGATATATGTTTTAAATGTTTTCGAGAAAGTAGTTTGCTCAATCGACATGTAAAAATTCATTCCGGTAAAAAATTCTCATGCCTAGAATGTGGAAAAGATTTCTCGGAAAATAGTTATCTGAAACTTCATATGAGTTCCCATTCTGGTGATCGTCCTTTCACATGTCAAGATTGCGGTAAATCTTTCTTGAAGAAAAGTCATCTGAAATCTCATGCGTCTGTTCACATGGAGAGAGATTTTAAATGCGAGATTTGCGGTAAGGGTTTTACCAATGAACGGGCAGTACAACGACATACAAAAACTCACTCTACTTTTAAAGAATTTCTGTGCAGTTTTCCAGATTGTGGAAAATCATATGTAGATAACTCAGCCTTACAAATTCATCTCCGAAAACATACAGGAGAAAGGCCGTACGTCTGTAATGTTTGCGATAAAGCATTTATGGTTAGCAGCCATCTTTCTGCACATCATAAAATCCATACACAAGAGTATAAAAATACAGAAAGAAAATATATTTGTGACATTTGTGACAAGCGTTTTCTCTCCAGCAGCCATTTAACACAGCATCGTAGAATTCATACTGGCGAGAAGCCGTACATGTGTCAGGATTGTGGCAAATGTTTCATCGAGCATTCGTCACTTAAGCGTCACATGAGGTTCCATACAGGAGAGCGCCCTTACTCGTGTGATCTTTGTGAAAAGACTTTTAGTAATGCGTCATCTTTGACAAGTCACAAAAAATTACATACAGGCGAAAAACCTTTCTCTTGTGAAGAATGTGGGAAATGCTTTCCATTAAAGAGTTATTTGGCCGATCATAAGAAAACTCATGACAAGTCAGTTCTTTATCAGTGTGATGTTTGCTTGAAGGCTTTCACAAACAAAGCAAATCTTTACACCCATCGTCGAACAGTTCACGGAAAAAAAAACTGCCGCTGTCCAATTTGTCACAAATCTTTTGTGTCCGATTTTTATGTAAAGCGTCATATGAGTGTACACTCGGGTGATCGTCCATTTCAGTGTGATGTCTGCGGCAAATCATTTGCACAACGTTTTAGTCTAAATGTCCATAGCAGAATTCACACTGGTGAAAAACCGTATAATTGTCACATGTGTCCGGAGGCGTTTGCAAATCATTGTAATTTACAACGTCACATCAGTGTCCATAATGGCCACCGACCCCACCAGTGTGAAATGTGCGGAAAGCAGTTTGTTTTAAAATCACATCTTAAATTACATGAAGCAGTTCATACAGGAATAAAACCGTATAAATGTGTTTTTTGTGACAAGCGTTATGCTGACCACACTCGTGTTATTAGACATATGAAATCTGTCCATCATTCGGACATCAGACGAGTTGAGAAATCAGACGTAGAAGACTTACAGAATTTGGACAGTGAATCTAGCATAAAAATCAAAGAAGAAAAATCTGATCACGGTTATGGTGATTCTGTTAAAACTGAACCTATTGACATTAACACTGACGAATCAGAGACAGAAAAAACATGTGATGACCTATCTGAGAATGGACAGTTAGACAATTCTCAATCTGAAGATGGACAGTTAGACCATGCTCAATCGGAGGATGGACACTTAGATGATGACCAGTCTGACAATGGACACATGGATGACCAATCTGATGATAGCTTGTTTGATGAAGAACAATCTGAGCATACATTAATTGGCAATGAACGGTTGTTATATCAAGATGGACAAATAGATAATGAACAATCTGAACTAATTGTAAATGATGCCCAGCCTGAGAATGAATTAAATGAAATACAGTCTGAGACTGGATCTGTTGATGGTGAAACATCAGAAACTGGTGAACTAATCAATGATAAAATATCACACACAGAAAATTCAGTTAATAGTTACGTACAGAGAGGGACAGAATTTTCTGTACTAGGTGAGGACACAGCAGATAATGATTTGGCAATACTTCAGTTGCACGTAGATGTTGACGCAAAAAACAATGGACAACATCTTCATGTATCGGAATCCAGTACAGACTTATTAACACCTGAGCTAATAGATACAGACATGGATTCATGATTCTTCACAGATTTGATTTTAAACATAAGGCATGTTGTACTCTAAGTGCCGTATGCTTATTTTTATTCTAGTTTACCTGATACCAAATTTGTTTGAGAAGTTGATATTTTTCAACTATTTCTGTTGTAATCTTATTTACAGTCAAAAATTATTGTGATATAAAAATTTGTTGATGTTACTGAACTGTTAGGCCCTCTTGATAGAGAGATATAATCAATAGAATTTTTCCCTTATCATTATTGAGAAGCGACATTCCGTTAAAGGTAATTTTTGTATCCATTCAGAAAATCACAGTTCCTATTATTTACAGACTTTTATTTTATCATATCAAGAGGCTGATTGAAATGAATACTTTGCATACATCTTAAAGAAATTTGGAGTCTACTACCACATAATCTTTACAAAGGCGTCTCATTTCAAATTAGCATTTTAAATTTAGATATCTTTATAACTAATGATTTTCATATAGTTTTGAAATGTAAGGGTGGAAATAAAATTGACCTCCTTGTGTCCATTTAAAGTAAAATAGAAATAATTTCTCTAGACATTTTCTAGTCTGCATTTATAAATCAAAATGTGTGAATAATTGAAGTCAGTAATTTTAGTGCAAACTAGTTATTGTATAATTGTATGTGTACGTTGGTATACATGTAGTTCATATTTATATTCTTGTAATGGTCTTTAAAGCCATGACAAGTCAAGTCAATCTGGCCCAGGTTTCACAAAACATTCTCAGACTAAAGTTAAAAATGTACTCAAAATTGTTTGCCTTATATTTTAGCTAAAATATAGTCTTTTATAAATCTTTTGTTGTTTTAATGTATCTAATACATTAATGAGAAACTGTGCAAATTTTTGTGTTTCTGGATCAAAAATATTCCTCATAAACAGTGATGGAAAATTGAGTAAATTCTTAACTTAAAGTCTGAGAATGGTTTGTGAAACCGTAGCCTTAATACATGTATATATTATTTTATTGCACATGTAAAGATGGTTGTACTTGTTGTTGCGGTGTTATTTAAGGTCGAATTTATACATGTATGTTTTTAAAGTAACAATGTACCATTGGTAGTTGTTTCTAAAACATATATTTTTCTAGACTAATATGTACTCAGATTAATTGATTATGCTGAAAATTTTGGTCAAATTATGGCTTCACTCTTAGCCAAGAAAACCTTATTTTAAAATATTTGTAGCCTCGAATGTCAAAATACAAATTCTAGATAATATCCTGATTGGGTTGTATGGGATATATAACTGCCATATCATCAAATTTTATGGCCAACAATATGGCAATGGACTTAATATATAGTGAACAGCACATGTAGATCAATGAAGTTTGCTAGTGATTTCTATTGCTTAAAATGGTACATCTTGACCTGTATTAGGTCCATGTATTATTAGATAAAGAGCTGATAGTTAAAAAATCGATTATGAAAACAGAATATGTTCAAAATTTCAGTCAAAATACTTCACTCTCAGCCAAGACATTGGTGATATGATTATAGGCTAGCCTCGATTGTCATTAATATTGTTGTTGCGATTATAAACAAAGTCTTGATTGTCCATTTTTACAATAACCACATCAACTATAAAATGTATTTGAATCTACTAAATATTGCAAGTATCTGATGGCATCGATAGTCAATCAAGGTATTTCTTAGTAAGATAATAAACGTGTAATTGATCATTTTGACAGCATTTCAGACTTAAAGAAAGACCTGCAACAGGCATATTTTGCTCTTGCATATATGATATGGCATGTTTAATTGAATTAATATGAAGTAATTTCTGTACTGATAAGATGTACAGGGTTAAAGCGAGATCAAGCCTACTGAAGATGAATCTGTTATAGAGTAAGCCACATTGTAATTGTATGTTAATATTTGCGTATACATATATATCTTTTACTGAGCAAATAAAATTGTTTGTCTGTGTATAGTAGGCCTAATTCATTACTGATGGTGGATTTAAGGCCCCTGGGCCTCTTGTTATGTTTGTATTGCTATTCATTTTGACCAATGATATTGTAGTTTGCCTTTTATTGTATCTTGTTATGTATATTGGAAATTTTATGTATAGCCTAGTAATATTTGGAATTGTAAAAGCTTTTTTGTTGTTTACTGTATTTAATATATGACATAATGAAAATATGATGATGGCATCTTTAAAACAAATTAAATTGTGAAATTTTTAATTGTATGTAAATTTTGATATAATAAAATGTAATTAAATGCCTCTCTGCAGTCTAATTAAAGTTACATTTTAATTTTATTTCATCTTTATGGTTGTGGTTTTCTAAACTTGTCAGATGTTCGTTGAAATTCCTTTTCGAGTGCAATGCAATGCAATGCACAAACAAATATAGCCATGCAAAGGTTGGAAATATGCCCACACAGCAGCAATGTATGGGCAAAGCTGGGAACTGAAATATTGATAGGGTTTGTCCATTAAAATCTGTATCCTTGTGTTGCCAAGGGTTTTTTTGGCAAAGGGGGGATAAATCAGAATATCGATAGGGCATGTCCTCTCATGGCTGCAATGCTTCATACCAAATTTGAAAAGAATCCATTCAAAATTATAGCCTCTACTGCATTCACAAGGGGGATGCTCGATTCACAGTTCCGTAATTGAATTCCAAAACTGGTGTCAATCGAGTGAAAAGGGGAATTTCGGGGTACAACACATGTGTCGACTATTAACCAATCATGACAGCTGAAACATATTTTTTACCTAGGAATACGTCACGATTATACTCACTCCACCTCAGCTGTCGGGACTGGCAGAATTGTGACGGGACTGAATTCCGCGCCACTCGATTGTAATTCTGTCGATTCGGGACGTTCTGGACTGTGAATGGAGCATCCCCTACATCTTCAGCATAGCGGGAATACAGAAGGTTGTAGTACTCTGGGTATCAATATGGTTCATTTCTCATGACACCAATGCTTTCCACCGAACTTGAAAAACTTATGTTAAAAACTACAGACAGAGAGAGAAATGGGGTTTAACGTCCAATCAACACAAACTAGGTAATTTCGGGACTAACATATGGTTTAATTTTATTTCATGAATTCGCTTGCACGTATTGGTCTTTAGCAGTGGGAGGAAACCGGAGTGCCCGGAGGAAACCCACGAGGTTGAGAAGGCACCCCTATCTCCATGCCACATACGCTCACACCAGGGCTCGAAACCACAGCCGCAAGCCAGAGGTGACCGGCCCGCTAGAGTTCGAAGCACGGCACTCTAGGCCATCCCAACCCCCCGTTAAAAACTACAGCCCCTGTCTCATTCACAAGATTTTAACTCTATCCATGCTTGTTACATGTAGATCATAAGGTCTGTCATAAAGTCAAGTGGTATGGTTTTGATTCCCATGGTTTTTGGTTTTCTTTGGGTCCTCTCCTATGCTTTTATTTACTCCCCAAATGACCTAGTTTGTGTTAAGTGGATTTAAAAACCTCATTTCACATCTTACAATTACTAGAATTGTATGTAAAAGACAAGTATATATATATACATATATTATTTATAGATAATTTTTATTGAGGTAATTCAATTTCATCAAATGTATATACTGTAAATTTAAACAAGATTTAATATATAATTCTAAATAACTGATTATATTTATATCAAATATAACATCATACAGTGGATTCACTCAATATATAGTTAAAAATACTACATACATAGATACATATGGTTATTGTAAAAACAGTATTGCCAGGCAACACAAATAGCCCACCAGCTTTTAGAAGAAAGTTGAAAACGGTATACAATTCTGTAACGCCAAACATAAGATAATGACACTTAATATGTATAGGTTGTAGAATTTTAAAGTTTTAAGCTGAAAAAGGGCTTCTGTATAAATATTAGTTTAAGAGCTTATAAAACACTAACCAAGGGCAGCCAGAGACATTTTGGTCGAATTATAACTCTTAGTGATGACCGGCAAATATGGCCAAACTGATATTGAAAACACTGCAAGATTAATCTTACTATGCCAAAAAGTTTGAAAAAATCCCAAAACAAGGTTTCAGTAAAAAAAGATAGGTTGCCAGGCAATGAAACATACGCCCACAGCAGCTAAATCGTCCGGGCAGTCAACAAGGGTTGTCGCATATTTTTACTTTTTTCGGTAATGAAACATTTGTAATACACTAAAAACTGATTAAGAGTAACAACTCATTATGTAATTATCAGAAAATCATTAGAATTTGATTGCTTTTTATAAAGTTTTACCCCACGCTAACAATTAGTATATACATGAAACATTTAATATCATGGATTTAGCTGTTCAGTTATCTAAATTCATTGAAAATCAAAATACTTGTTCGTTTCAACACCTTAAACTCTATGTATCAATCTGAAGTCAATCGGATGGTAACTCAGGGTTCCCGCGGCTTTGTCTAACATTTTTTCAAGGATATTCAAGGATAAATATACGTCAAATTCCAGGATTTTCAAGGACATTTTTAGCCTTAAGTTACAATTTTTCATCTGAAAAACAACCAAAACATTACCAACTATCGTTATAAATTCATATATAAAGGAATTGAAGACATAAACTGTTTTTTATTATTACAGATTGACTTTCGGTACACCGGGAAAAACTCCCGCCATTTTTAAAACAGAGTTATTTCCCTTTTCGTCATTATGCATTGTTTAATGTAATTACTAATACCGATTTTGATTAGTCAGTGTAGTGGCTTCTAGTATGTTAATTGGACAATGGAGTCACGTGAGAGTATTTGGTAGCCTAACGGTAAATGTCATTGGCTTATCTTGTTATTACGTGACAAAACACAGCTGTTTATTTAGATCAGTTGATTGACAGGTATACGTCAGTTATTGTTTATATTATAACCAGCATTACTTATAATCTAAACGGGATTTTCAGATCAACTTACTAGTATTACCAACAAAATTAAGGATCTTAACTGAAATTCAAGGATATTTTCCTATTTCCGCGAAATTCAAGGATATTCAAGACCTTGAAAATGAAATTTTAAATTTAAGGATATTCAAGGATTTTCAAGGACCGCGGGAACCCTGTAACTTTGGCCTCTATAGCGTCACAAGAATTTTTGAAGTTATCAAGGGAGATAACTCTGGCAGTAATTATTTGAAATCGCTGAAAATCAATAGGCTTCTTCGTCTCATGACCTTAAACACTGTGTATAAATCTAAAGTCAATCGGATATTAACTTTGGCCTCCAGAGCGTCTACAAGATTTTTTGAGGTGATCAAGGGCCATAACTCTGGCATTAATTATCGGAAATCGCTGAAAATCAATAGGCGTCTTTGTCTTATGACCTTAAACACTGTGTATAAATTTGAAGTCAATCGGATATTAACTTTGGCCTCTAGAGCGTCCACAAGATTTTTTGAAGTGATCAAGGGCCATAACTCTGGCACTAATTATGGGAAATAGCTGAAAATCAATAGGCTTCTTCGTCTTATGACCTTAAACACTGTGTATAAATTTAAAGTCATTCGGATATTAACTTTGACCTTTAGAGCGTCCACATGATTTTTTAAAGAGATCAAGGGCCATAACTCTGGCACTAATTATCGGAAATCGCCGAAAATCAATAGGTTTCTTCGTCTCATGACCTTAAACACTGTGTATAAATTTAAAGTCAATCGGATATTAACTTTGGCCTCTAGAGCGTCCACAAGATTTTTTGAAGTGATCAAGGGCCATAACTCTGGCACTAATTATGGGAAATCGCTGAAAATCAATAGGCTTCTTCGTCTTATGACCTTAAACACTGTGTATAAATTTAAAGTCAATCCGATATTAACTTTGACCTTTAGAGCGTCCACAAGATTTTTTAAAGAGATCAAGGGTCATAACTCTGGCACTAATTATCGGAAATCGCCGAAAATCAATAGGCGTCATTGTCTTATGACCTTAAACGCTGTGTATAAATTTAAAGTCGATCGGATATTAACTTTGGCCTCTAGAGCGTCCACAAGATTTTTTGAAGTGATCAAGGGCCATAACTCTGGTAGTTATTATCGGAAATCGCTGAAAAACAATAGGCTTCTTCGTCTCATGACCTTAAACACTGTGTATAAATTTAAAGTAAATCGGATATTAACTTTAGCCTGTAGAGCGTCCACAAGCAATTGTGGACGCCGGACGGCCGGCCGGACGGACGGACGGGGGCGACGACAATATACGACCACATTTCAATGTGGGCGTATAAAAATTATTGTTTTTGAATAATGATGGACGGGCAAGAGTGACAAAATATTACTAACACATGAAACACCATATATGATAAATACATTTCCACTGATATTACAGGAGAAGATAACTCAAAGCTTGGAACTGATATTACATTGAAGACAATTGGTCGTTAAATAATTACAAATTTATAGACTGAAATCGAACTGGATGTTTTCCTGGTGGATGCTATTATTAGTGGGGCAGATAAGAGCAGAATCGTGTAAATGATGATACAAGCATCAAATTTGGCACAATTGTTCTCCAAGGGATACTAATCAAATCTGGCCAATTGAAAATCCAAGATGGCCACCAAAATTGCCACCCAAAGTTGATGTTTTGCTTAGAAATATTTGCAAGATTCTCTCCAAAAATTGCTCTTATCTGCTCCACTATATACTTTGTACACTTTATAACACACACTCCCATCAAATAACAATACCGACATCAACAAATAAAATTAAGACAAACATTCGATTTGACAAGATCCATATATAATTATCATATTTTTTCTTAACAAGAACATATTTTTTAGCACTACTTTGAAATCTATTTAGAAAGAGAGAGAGTGTAAAATTTTTGAACAATCCAGTTCATAATTAGCTACTAGAACTTTTATCTAATTCACCTTACTAAATTCCATAGCTCATTTTTAAAAAAAAAACTTTGTCTCACATCACCGTGACTTTTTCCTACTCTGCCACTGGAAATAAAGAACTCTCCAGATATTGCTGTGTTTAGATCCAGACTTTTTGTTTAAGAAAGTGTCCACTTTATGACAGTAGTGATCATTTTTGGACTGCACTTTGAGCATGCTCATGCATGGATATTGCGAAATATAAATAGACTATTATTATTTGCTGATGTTAACAGTGGCTGCACTGTCAATCTTTGGGTATAATAAAAGGATTCTCCAACATTAAGCAGATAAGACCAATTATTCAAGAGGTAATTATAAGAATTGTTATTCATTTCAATAATTGAAACAAAGAACACAAATTTTAAGTACATGTTGATTAGCACATAGCTTTCACTATTAAAGTGTTGACAAGATTTTATAATACTTTTTGTTTAGGAACAGGGACAATAGCAATTTATGATCACATTTTAAGAGCAAAAATAAGGGAATCTTGCCCTGTTATGTTTGGGCTATACAACAGATAGAATATCTATATGATGTGAAAAATTAAAATATTATTATAAAATCATAGTACTGGGAAATATATATATATATATATATTAAAGCCTATTTACATCATTTAAAATTAAATACTGTTACAATATATACATGTACATAATAATGTTTCTTAAATTATGATCTATTATAAACTATGTGCGATTGACTGTATTTTATCTCCATTCGCTAAGATAAGATCAGTTTAAATCCTACTTTTCTACACCAACTGGCCTATTGAAGACGGCCATATGCCATGCATAGTGCTATGGGGGACATTTTGCCTCTGTAGCAATTAAATTTTAGCTATCCCTGTATAGGATCTGCACTTGCTTTAATGTTCCTGTAGTAGATGAAGCTAAGCTGCATGTATATTCACAAATTCTAAAGGTAAAGATGATCAAGATGTCACTTTGTCAAATACAATTTATGGCATTCATTATTGTCAGAGTAAATACAACCAAGTCTGGAAATTAGACACCTGTATGTACCACAGACAATATCAGAGACAAATATCAGGTACAATTCCAGTGGTGCCTGTCATCTTGTCCAGCACAGAGTCGTCTTATTTCAGTTTTTTTTGTAGATTCCTTTCATACATGTCTGGTAAATTTCAATGGTTCCTGACACTTTACGAAAATACATGTGTTCCTAGTCCTGACAAAACAATATCGTATAGAATGTTATTATATTATATATAATGGCTATATAAATTAAAATATGAAAATCATAACAAAAGTTATATACTATACGTAACATGACTGTATGAGAGTGTCCCCCACCTCCCTCCGCTCCTCAAAAACATGCATACATTGTACATATTTATATTATTTAAGACTAACTATATATACAGCTTAAATACTGATTCAAATTATACTGAAACTGTACATTTCATCTTGTAATTATACACACCTTATAATGATAAAAATTAATGAAAATGACCCAAAATTTTGAGCAATTTCATGTCATATATCACAACAGATTGAGGTTTGGTACAATGTATCTGGCAATACATGTAGTACAACTACTAAAATGCACTATATTCTGTGCATGATTGTTGGATCATGGGTCAGAGATTGACGCCAAAATAATCTTATTACATACATCTTGGACAAAAGACTAACATACTTGAGACACATACATGTATCAATCAATTTTGCTTAATGTCAAATTTACTACAGATGAGAATATCTTTTCTTCTGTCGATAACTATGTATGGATGATCTATCAATCATGTGCGGAATGTAGAATATGGTCGTACAGTACCTGAACCTATCCACATATCTGTACCATATTAATCAATAATCAAAATCTTCCATTTCATGTTGCACTCACTGGACATTTTAGAGAGCTGAACTTTACAACTGCTAATCAACATCTCAAACTGTTCTATTAGTCAGTGTTCGAGACAAGGGCTGTATTTTTAAAATTATCTTCAGCATTGCAGATGCAGTTGTGGACTTTTTATACCGTAATTCCTTAAAGGAGGTAAACCTCTTTGATTTAGGTTAAAATAAACTATTGTGAAAACTTCAACCATTCATAACTTTGATCAGAATAAAGTAATTTGACTGACATTTTCAATATATTCAATTACAGTATCATTATCTGTGTTTGAACTATTATATCAAGAACAGCCAACTTGTTTATTACCGGTAATTTACGATTCATTTTGACTTAATACTATGTTTTCAATGAGAACAGATTTAGTTTTTAACCCAAATCAAAGAGGTCTTGTCATTTTAAAACATAAACCATTAGAAGTTTGAAATGACAGGCAGAGGGCCATAGAGGTCAGGATGGACGCGCAATCTGTGATTCTTGAGAGATGTTTGTTGACTATAGGTCTCGCCACAAAGTTCACATGTGTATGGTTTGAAGCCTGAATGCACCCGCAAATGACATCGCAATCCGCTGCTGTCGCCGAATGTTTTTCCACACTCTTTACACAAAAATGGCCTCTCTCCGGTATGAGTTCTTATATGGCGGTTTAAAGCTCCTTTATGAATGAATGTTTTCCCACATTCTGTGCAAATAAAGTCTTTTTCATTCAAATGAACGGCTGCAATGTGTCGCTGTAAATCATACTTAACCCAAAATTTCTGTCCACAGTCGGTACAAGAAAACGATTTTTCTTGTCTCTTTTTGCCATCATCAAGTGGCATGTCTTTGTAATGCGTGCGTTCATGTCGCGTCACTGATGCACTCTGGGAAAAGCGACGTAAGCAAATATCACATTGGAATGGCTTTATCCCTGCATGTATTTTCTTATGCTCGCGTAAATTGTTTGTCGACAGAAACATCTTATCGCATTGGTCACATTTATATCGTTTGTCCTTCATGCCATCTATGTGCGATTTTATATGGTACCGCAACGAGGCTGGATGGGCGAAGCTTTTTCCACAGGTTTCACACCTAAATGGCTTTTCATCTGAATGGACACGTAGATGATCACGGAGCTGGGAATTAGTGGGGAAACTTTTTCCACATTCTTCACAAGAGAAGGGTTTTTCTCCAGTATGTGTTTTTTTATGTCGAGCCAGAGTCGATTTTTGAGCAAACGAATCACCGCATTCTGTGCACATGAAAGGTTTTTCCCCACTATGAGTTCTCAGATGTTTGGAGAATGTACAGTTGTCTTTAAAGGTCCTACTACAATCTGGACAATGTAGAACTTGTCGGCTAGTCACTACTTTTGTTTCTTTAACTTCATTGTGTGTGTCCACGTGCCGTTCTAAACTCTCTTCATCAGGAAATCCACTGCCACATACACCACACACATAAGGTGTTACACTGACGGCTGGATTATGTATCTTTAACATAGTGCCTGCCTGTACTCACCAGTTACTCTGAACCTGTCAATGAGATAAAACAAAATACACCCAATAAATGAATCATTCACACGTACATGTACCAACAATTAGATGAATGGAGATAAACAGTGTTGCACTAGTTATACATCAGACTGGACATCCAAATGTCACAGATGCTTTAACTTGCAAATGATACATTTTTGGGGATGATAGTTAAAATATATTCAAAGTGTGTAGATTAATATAGTTTTAATCAAACTTTAACTAATCAAACGATTCTCACTACAGCCATTTAAAACTGGTACATGTATCTACTGATTTCAAGCTGTCACTTTTATGCGAAACATGAAAACAAAGTATTAATATCTGGTATACTGGTATCTTTATACAGCCTAGACTGCCATTGAGTGAAAAGGCTTGTATGTGACATCGTCGAGTAAGGTTGTCTGTTCAACCTTGTGGGTTTTCTCCAGATCCTAGGGTTTCCTTCCACTGCTATAAAGACGCCTACGGGTAAGGGAATTCATAAAATTGAATGATATGTCAGTCCAGAAATGACATAGTCCTAGTTTGTGTCGTGTGGTGGATACTAAACCTTATTTCTCTTGGTAGGTCAATTATATGACAGAGAGAGCAACAGCCTACACATTTTAACTTTTAATTTACTTACTAGTCTTCTTAAAGAGTCATTATGGACAATAAGACAAAGAGCTGGCAGTTCTCATTATAATAGTTAAAAACTAGCTAGACAACCTACATGTAAAGGTGATATACTGAGAATTTTAGTCAAACTGCTTCACTCTAAGCTGAGAAAACGTTTTTTTAAAATCACTGTAGCCTGGATTGTCATTGCTACTGCTCAGCTGTAACAAATTAAAGTTCCAATTTCATATTTTCTAAGAAAGTCAATTATTTCTATGTCTTTTGCTAACTAGGTTGTCAACTAACTATTATACGATCATGGGCAAAATTTTTTGGCCATTAGAAAGGCTGACACAGATTGATTGAGGAAATAGTTACTCAATTACCTCCCTTGTATTCCCATTCCTCTCCAAGGACGGCCATCTTCAAACGTTTGAATTTGAAGTTGAAAATGATATTTTTGCCAATTTCTCAACTGGCAATAGTGAATTATAGGATTATCCTTTAACAAGGTAGGGCTGTTTATAGGTTCAATCTATTTTTGTGCTTTATTTTAATACATTTTAAAAATGTAACTTAAAAAAATGCTATTGGAGCTTTAACAAAGTCCTGATTATCCATATCTGTGGTTAATCATCAATGGGCGTTGAACAACAGATCAGATTCAAATCCAATGAAACTCAGACTCGGACACATTGGGAGAGAGAGAGAGAGATGGGGTTTAACGTCCACTCAACACAAACTAGGTCATTTCGGGACTAACATATGGTTCAATTTTATTTCAACAATTCGCTTGCGCATAGGGGTCTTTAGCATTGGGAGGAAACCGGAGTGCTCGGGGGAAACCCACGAGGTTGAGAAGGCGCCCCTATCTCCATGCCACTTACGCTCACACCAGGGCTCGAAACCACAGCCGCAAGCCAGAGGTGACCGGCCAGCTAGAGGTCGAAGCGCGGCACTCTAGACCACTAGGCCATCCCCCCCCCCCCCCCGGACACATAGGGCCAGGTAGCACAGAGAGTTATGTTATCGAACACAATGCATGTTTAAGTCAATGCATACAATAAATACCAATAGGCCCATAATAATGATTTCAATTATCAATAGCTGGAATCCGAATCGAATAGGCCTAGCCTACTAGTAGTACTATTATTACCGCCTCGGTGTATAGTTTAATTTACTAGTATGATAATTTGAATAATTTTAATAATCAAATACATTTATTTTGCACCTTCTTCTTGACAATGAACCTTGGTGCAATATGATATAAATGATCGAGTGCACTATATAGTGAAAGATATGCGAAATGGGCATGTTCATTCGAAATGAAGATTGAACTGAACTGACGTCTGAAGTCAAGAACAAACAAGCATAATCTCTAATAACTACTACTTCGATGAAAACAACAAAGGTATGGTAAACCGTGTGCCAGAATAACACATCTGAAAGAAAATTTACAAAATTAATTAAAATGCCAACCTGGCACCGCTATGTGAATGATAAAATTCTACTTTTCCATAAATAACATCAAAATGTATACAAGACTACCATTTACGGAAACAGATCAGTACAAGGGGGATAACTCTCCTTTGTAAAATGTATGCACGGCACGTTTAATGTTTTACTGGATTAGATCATGCAGGAAGTTAATGCTGTTAGCACACACGAGTAGACCGGTTGGTCTAAACCAATTGCACCTTTCATTTTGATACAAATTAAAACTGTTAACATTGCAGTTTGCTAGAATATAGTTGAAATGTGCGGAATAAATTGGGAGAGCATGAGTGGAAATGGCTTTGTTTTTAGTGAATTTAAAATCAGAAGTGAAATCCTACATACAGAGAATCATACTCATAGAAATATAGCCTAGGCCTAGTCTATATTTCTATGATCATACTATTATGTACTCAGATAATCGAAAAAATTTTGTACAGATATCTTGTTTATTTTTTGGTTTTTTTTGAACTAATGGGGTACACAAGGAGTTCGCGTTTAGACATTGAAATTCTTAATCACTGCAAAAATTAAACTTTTAGTTCAAAATATGTTCTTGTTTTAAGACTTGAACAGAGATAGGCTACAATGTACACACCTGAAAATTTGATCAAACAGCGTAGCTCAATAAAAAACGAAAAAAGTTTAAACCGGAGAAAAAAAAAACAAACCCCGAATCCTTATGCTATAAATTATCAAACTTGTAAATCAATAAAGATTCATAATTTTGGACCATTATTTCCTCCAAAAGGATCAGTTATCCAGATTCTGTATAAAATGGACAGACGATTTTTAAAAAGAAAGTTATTTATTCTTTAACGTCTGGTCTTGCACACGTGTAGCCTACCTTATCTTATCAAACGAATGGATTGAGTGGTTTAACGTGTGTGCGTGAATCAAAAGTTCTGCCATTGTGTCACACATGGGCTGGAGTCAAATAGTGTAGCTCTGATTCCCCACTGCTTACCCGGATACTGCTCATCTAAAAGATTCTCTATAAATCGAAAATATAAAGTTCAGATCGTCAAAATCTGCTTCCCAATGTTGAAGTCTTACAAAAGATCAAAACAATTGGCAAAACTATTGGCATTTTGTGGTTTTGTTTTCTTTGGATGCATCCTGAAAATATGATATCGCGAGAAGCAGAATATACCAAACCACTATATATACGTAACATTGTGGCATTTAAAGGGCCAATCCCGATAACTTTTTGGGGAATAAAACTGCTTAATTTTGTGTTAAAATCCCTTATATCCCATTACCTAAGGCCGACCAACTAACCCGATATTTGTGATATGCTTGTAAATAAGTTAAACCTGACAGTCTTCATCTGGAAATGGAGACCGTTGTATTATACAGTATCTGGGTAAAACCAGACTTTTTTCTATAAAAATGATATGTAGGTGAAATTTACCTTTTGTTATCAAGTACAGTACATGGGTCATTCACTGTATAGACCTCTCAAGAAACGGGAATCGATTATTAGGTCACCCAATCAAAAAATTGACCCAAAATCTTAAAAGGGTTACGTGTCCGGATAAGCAGTGTTGACGTTAACGTCAAAACAACTCAATATTTTGAGCTGAAACTTTGAGCCAAGGTAAATACACCATGCCTCTATATTTTGGTCCATAAATTTCATAAAGGCTCGGACTTTAATTTTTGAGACTCTGTTCTTATCGGGATTGTCCCTTTAAAGACATCACCTCGGTCATAGTCTTTTCGAGAGTCAAAGGAGCGAAGCTTACCTTGTATGCCCCCCCCCCCCGACTGCAAACACGTTTTCATGCTATTTCAGCCCGTGAACAAAGCAACTTCAAAGTGGTCTTATATAGCCCAATTAAGGTGCAGGTTGACTAGAATTCCAATTTATCATTTACAGTCCACGAAGACGGGACCATTGGGAGAAGATTTTGAAAATTTATCTGCCCCAAACGCGTTTTTCTGCTATTCCAGCCTATGAATACAGCAACTTCAATCTGGTCCAATATAACCCACCTGACTGACCCGAATTCCAAACAACCAAGAGAAAATTTTGAAAATTTAACCACTGCAAATGCGTTTTCTGCTATTCTAGCCTGTGTAAGCAACTCCAAAAGTATCCAATGGTTTTGTAACTGAAATCCCACTCTGAATTCCAACCATCTAATCAGACTGTTGCAGCTGCATTCACAAATAAATCGATGCCCGAAAAATGTCGCACAAAGTGGCTCCATTAGGGAAGCAAAACTAGAGATGCTCGAAAAAATTTCAGGTTTACAGACAGCGGCACCGGGTTTCTTCGGAAATTTTTTTGAATATTTGACGGCCGCAAACACGTTTTACTGCTATCCCAGCCCGTAAAATTAGTGTTTTATTAGATTTCGGGCACTTTATTTTGCCAAGTAGATGAAATAAATTTGTTTTCACATTACCCGTCTGCCCGAAAAGTCAGTTTGCCCGAAAGTTAGGGGGCAGCTGCCTCCCTGTTCCCTGGCTCGTACGCCTATGGCTTCGGTTGTGATTTTGAAACTTTCAAATTAAGATATACTGAATACTTAAACTCAGTTTTATCGAGGATAATCCGCGAAGACCAGGACTGCTCCTTTAAACATACATTATTCAAGAGCTAAATCAGCCTATTATGAGTCTTTCTTTACGCCTGAAATCTTACGTATAATTAGACATTGATTAACTTGTCCAGACCATAATGAACTCTCGATGTCAACGCTAGCCTTCGATATTGACTGGATTAAACTCTTATATGATGCTTAACGCTCATTGATAATTAAATCGATAAATGAATAATCGAGACTATTATGCTTTTTATCGTCCTGACTTTAGTAATGGAGATTGAGGCTTGGCGGAAAATTTAATTGCTTTAATCTCGGTTTATAGTGGATCAATTTGACTGGACATTTCAGCAAATTACCTTTACGTTATCTAGTTTTTAACTATTATAGTGAGAAATGTCAACTCTGAATCTAATCTCCCATAATGATTCTTTAATGTCAACATATTTAGGAAGTAAAAAAGAGGAAGTATTTTGTTAATAAAACATTTATTTCACAATGAAACAATACGTTGATAGAGAAGTGTGTTTTATATGCTGTCATATTATAATGAATATTTAAATCAAGACAGTGAAATATCATATTCACATAATTATTCTATATAAGATGATTTTAAGAATCTTCATCATTTTACTAGTTGGTCAGTGTTTCCCACAAGTTATATCCGGTAAGTTATTTTTCTGTAACCAAATGAAACCCTTAGTTTTCACTGTTGTTACATTCTCATAAAAAAAGATCTTCGCACAATGCATGATACCTTGACCACATTGGTGATCTGATTATCGAAATATTTAAATAGCGAAGAAACTCACTAACAGCGGCATAAAGTCTTTACAATGAGAAGACTAGTAACTAAAATGTTTTATTTCTGTTTTGTATGTATTACAATTTTGAAAGAAATAAAAGGATAAACGAAGGGAGCAAATAGACATGTTATGTTTTCTCGATGTATTCCCAAAACCGAGTAAACCGTGTAGATTATCGTCTTCGGTAACACAGCGCGATATCGCAGAATCACATTATTGTGAGCAAGGACGATACAGACTATTTGCTACCCAACACTAAAACATATTGTCAATCTACAGAAGACAGATAAGGTGGTCGAATGTTCTAACGCGTGCGCATTAGCTCATAATCTATATCATTGAGTAAAGTGGCGTAGTTTCGAAACCACTCTAGCACATGACAGGGATTATGGGGCGCCTTCCTAACTTCATGGGTTTTTGCGTTGGTGGTCTTATTTCCCGCAACTGCTAAAGACTTCCAGGCGCAAGCGAACTATTGAAATAAAATTGAACCATGTTAGTCCCGAAATGACCTTAAACCAAAATTAATTATGATGTATATCAAATAACCCTTTTATTTGAAAAAAAAATATTAATGTATACTTTCTTAATTTAATTAATTAATAACACAATATGAATAGTTTCGAAATACATGTATTTAAGTAAACTAATTGTGATTATATTGTTTTGTTGAAGGGAGAGGGGTGATATAGGCCTAGCCTGTTACCCCAATCTTATTCTTATTGAATAAAATATAGGGTTTTTTTTAAAAAAAGAAAATTACCTTGTTTGTGTTGAGTAGATGTTAAATCCCAACTCTCTCCCCAGATATCTTATCTCGATTTATCCAATATTGTGTTGCTTGTTTGTTTATTGTAGATAAGCTTATTCTAAGAGTCTCAGCAGATGAAGAAAGTTGTAACTATTTAGTTCTTACCTGTTTAAGTTCACCTGGTTTTAGACGAACCAATGTGGAGATTATAGCATGGTTTAGAAATTATAATTGGGTTGGGAATACTATCTTAAAAAGAAAACTATGTATTAATGAACTTAATATATCAAATAGTTATGAATGTAAATCTGAACAACATACAATAGTTATTAAATCACCAGAGGAAGAAATTGGTACAGAATGGAAATGTCAAGAACATGCAGACCCACCAAGCTTTGCAACATCTAAAATTACATCTGAATCAATTAAAACAGGTATGTTATGTCATGTTTTAAATACCTTTAAAATAAAATATGATAATTTTATGTACCTCGGTATGTATCTATCACCTAATTTATTGTAATAAAAGGCGTCTATACACACCAGTAACCCCCTTCGCTGCCAATGAACTTATAAAACGCCCCCTCCCTTAAAGACCCACCCCACTCGCCATCCGCACAAAATTTGAGATCGATAACGTATTTATGAATATCGCTTAATGGCAATGCACTTCTGAATCTTATCTCAGGCCCGGATCCAGGATTTTGTCCGGGTGGGGTGGGGGGGCACATATTGGAGGAAAGGGTAATATGTTGCAACCTTGGATTGCTTGGGCGGAGACAATGCGTAAATCATGTTTATATCATATATGTGAACTACAACAGTAACAAAGCAAACGAAAATGAAAATCAACTATGTCACTGCGGCTGAGCTGACGGGGGGGGGGGGCTCCCACCTGCCCCTTGGATCCACGCTTGTATCTCTACAATCTTATGTTGTAAGTGTGCTTGATATGCTTCCAGGGGCGGATCCAGGAATTTTTGCAGGAGGGGGTTTGCCAGGTTTCTGTTACGGAAATCTGCCATCATCGTCTCTAAATTACATAGGCATACATACAAATTGAGCTTTTTAAACAGAGAAATCATTTTTATACTGATGTAGGATCACTTTGTGATGTAATTTCATTGATGCAAGGCATTATTTTTTTTATGTAGCTGAGCAGGGGGGGGGGGGGGACCCCCCAACCCCCCCTCTGGATCCGCGCCTGGCTTCTAGATTCAATTTTAGTTCCGTAATAATCTAAATTGTGAGGTTAGGGTGTATCAAGGTCAGCATGTTATGTGGGGGTGTTGGGGTCCGAATGGTTAGCACGTGCCCGCAGTATAATAAGGTCACTAATTGATTCCACTGGCGTGGTTTCGATTCCCACGTTGTACGCGACAAGTAGTAGGGTCGCTAGTCCAACCTCGTGGGTTTTTCTCCACGTCCTGTGGATTCTTTCCACTGCTAAAACGAATTATTGAAATGAAATCAAAAATCATGTTAGTCCCTAAATGACCTAATTTGTGTCGTTAAACACCATCTCTCTTTTAGGATGACATTTACAATCCTAAATACACAGGTATGCAATAAAAACTATTCTCTTGTCTTTCAGCTAACCGTGAAATTGAGCCCATCTCTAACTCCGAGAATATTACTGTGACTTCTGGTAAACCAATACAATTGGCCATGAAATTTCAACTTTACGGCTATTATAACAACATTACATGTTTCAGACGGCTATTGTCCTCATTAACAACAGAAAGATATACCGGTAGTACATATAATATTACAAATAAGGTACTTACAGTTATACAACATATAGCTGTGGTAACAGATGGCGGGGTCTATTATTGTCAAGTTTGTAGTAATTGTGTCTGTCGTAACTCTGCTGGAATACTGTTGAAGGTTAAGACATCTTTTGGCACAGGTTAGTTGAAATGCATTTAATATATTTGTAAACCTGGCATGTTTGGTATATAAATAGAATATAATGAATCAAATTAAACAAAACAAATGTAGCGATGGACAAAAGAATTGTTGTAATCATCCGACTTCTGAATTCTGAAATGGTATCAAATTAGTATTGTATTTGTATATCATAATATAGCAACAACCAGCATAACCACCTCAAATATTTCAGTGGCGATCAGTACTACAGCTAGAGCTGACACGACCACTTCTTCCAAACATACTTCAGAAGAATCTTCAGACGGTTCAGTGACGATCAGTACCACAGTTATAGCTGACACGACCACTTCCTCCCAAAATGTTTCAGAAAAATCTTCTAATGGTTCTGTTGGAATGAGTACCACAGTTCTGATTGGTGTTGCCTGTGGTGGAACAGCTGTCTTGCTAGTAATCATACTACTTGTGGTTCTGGCAGTCAAACGAAACAGAAAACATACCCAGGAGAGAAATATGGCGGGTAACTAATTATTCCTTATTATCTTTACCATTTTATGGTCGGGGTGTCCGTCGTCTATTGTTCGTGTGACATCTTTAGGGGTCAAAGTTGATGATATGCATATTCTATAATCGATTCCAGCCAATGTCAGATATACCTACTGGCAATACCTATATCATCAGAATTGCTACACGTGAATTTCAACTGATCAACATATAAATGATGTGTCACTTAATTTGTAAACAAAGAAAACGGTACGCAACACCATAAATATATTTTTTTTTAATTTGTATTAATGTTTAATCTGTTAATGATGAGAAAACGCTTCATTTTAAGAAAAACTTGTATATTGTCCGACGATTTAGAGATCTTGTGTCAGAAAGAATGAAATAATATATATGTAGTTCAGTTTTATAACACGTGGATCTTTAAATCTGATTTGGTTAAACTTGTACAAATTCTATATGCGCACACTTTTGATTTATCATTTTATTTATTATATTTCAGCAATGACAGACAGGTAATATTTTTTACAGATTGTAACTTTCATAAGATTTGAGAATTCATACAAATCCGCGTTACCAATATTCAAGTGTGATGAGCATTGAAAGGAGCTTTAAGTCTGGTCAACTGTTGACTGAATTTCAGGATTTCTTAGTATTTCAATTAACAAGTCTTCAAGTCTTCTGGTCGAGCAATTGTAAGCAGGGGTGATTTTTGTAAAGGCGATGTAATAACTTTGAACCACATGATCCGTCCGAATAAACTAAAAGCTGTGAATTTTTATGTTTTCCGAATAACTGCAATCCAAAAATTTATTTGTTTTCTTGGCAGAACTCGTCCAACAGGAAGGTCTTCTTCTTCTTCTTTAAATGAAGGTAAGGTACTATATATATTTTTGATCTATTATAACAAGAATGGCGAACTCTAAATCGTATTTACATTTGTAATGCATCTAAGTAGAATTACATGTATTTAGCCGAGAGCGGTGTGGTATGGTCATCATTATACATACCTAATATACGACTTGATTGGCTAACCTTCACTCGGCAATCCTCGACAGATTCCGGAACCTACATCTAGTCTCGGCTGTATGACAGTAAGTGATATGTACCTACGCCCATACATTTGCGATGCGGCTACCGGCTTAAAACAGGAAAACTTGACGCTATCACAAACAAACAAGACATCATGGACGCAGCCATGTTTCATCTGGGACCTTTGAAGTAGTTCCAAGACACCGTTGACGCAGCCATGTTTCATCCGGGACCTTTGAAATAGTTCCAATATGGCGGAATTCGTCATACAGCCGAGACTAGATGTAGGTCCCGGAATCTGTCGAGATTTGTCGAGTGGCTAACCTTCTCTAAATGACACCAGCAGGAAAGGGTTGACGTAGAAGTAGGATAGGATATCAAATCCTGTATGTCATGACGGCTTAAACGTGGTCGTTACGTAATGTATAGTTTCATTCATAGAGTCGCTTCATTACAAACTATACAAAATAAAACATAACAATCAATGTTCGTAGACGTATTGACGAATTTCGTGTCAAGTACAGTTTATATAGTATAGTACTGCGCTACATCGGGTATATTGAGTTAAACCGTCACACTGGAAGCAGCGTTTAGCTTCAGTCAAACACACCCATGTTAGTATTTTGTCTTTCTTTTAGATCCCACTCGGTTTATAGAGGAATGGAACAATCCAGTGTACTACATGGGCCAGTATTCACAAAGCAATGAACCAATGGGAGTTGGCGTTACTGGCAGAGACGATTCAAACTCGGAAACTGTGTACGATCAGGTTATTAAGAAACGCCCATTTACGCCGCAAGAAAACACTGACGTTTACAGTCAAGTTAATAAAACCACTAAACCAAAACAAACGGCACATATTAATGATATATATAGCACTGTACAAAAACACAGAAATGGTACGTATTAATCATGTAATTTAATTCAAGACCTCAAATGACCTTTAATACACCCACCACAGCCAGGGAGTTAATGCTAGTGCATTTGGTCCACGAAGGTTGTTCAAGGGAGGATCCAGGCAAGGGGCGCCAGGTACTGGACGCATCCCATTTCGTATTCACCAATGATATAAATGACAGAAGTGAAAATTCACTTCTTTAAAGATACCGGTAAGGAGAGTCTAACGATACAGTGTATATCAACCCGAGTTAGTTAAGGGTGTGGAACAATATAGGTAGGGTATGTTTACACACCAAATCAATCCAATTACCACTTATATCACCGGTAAGAAAGGGATAGAGTCATTCCGTGGCACGTTCACAATAGCTACATGCATTTCAGTTTTAGACACCTTGCGAAGCGTTTACTATATGAACAAAATATCACATTCAATCTACTGCACCCATAAAACAATAAATTTAAAACTGATGTGTCGATATTGATATTTTTTTAAAACTTTTTATTCCAGGAAGAGATTAGTTTGTCGACAAAGAAGCAATTGAACATGTAATATCCAGCATCTCATTAAAAACGGGACAATATTTAATATAAAACGAAACGAAATAAAGATATAATTTAAAATGTATTAAATCAAACTCCAGCACTATCATATCTCTCTATCTGCTTTGATATGTTTATTAAAAAGTTTGAGTTTTATGTATAATAAACCAAATTTTATATAGATACCATAATTTCTTCAATTTAAATATATGCATATTGTACCTAATTTAGAAAAAAAAAATACAAACAGTAAAAAAAAAAACAAAAAAAAAACAAAAACAAAACAATATAATGACTTGTTCCCTTTTATATTCTTGTCCGAAAATAGTGTACATCGTGGATGCATAGAATATTAAAGCGCCCCCAGGTGGTGTTAGGCTGCATACAGTCTTTATGAGGCCTATTATACTGCTTTTCATTTAAATTTCGTTTCGTTTCTTTGCTATATACGGAAGCTACGGAAGCCCATAAGGGTCAATCAAATGAAAAAAAACCCTGACTATCTTGTAATTACAAGATAGACTATCTTGTTATTACTCCCATAAATACCATTGACTTCACACACCCACCAACTACATATTTATATCATACTCATTAATTTTAATGCGCTCTTTGAAGCCACAGACCGCTATTTGTATTTTTCGAAAAACTTCTTTAAATTTTGATTTTTGGAAAGTAAGTAAGGAAAAGGATATTCTGAAAAATGGACCCTCCCTCAATGAAATGAGTTGACTGACATAGCGTCTAAAAGCTGTTTATTTATAGCTTGCGGTATCTCCTGACGAATACAATGTTTTGAGAGGGATTTGAAGCAAACGTTTTATAGATTAATTAGTTTATATATATTTTTAGCCCAAATATATCATCAAATCGCACAGTTTGTACGCGGGGAGGTATCTGTAAGGAGAACATGAAATCAATGTATCATAAATGATATTAATGAGGGAATGAAGTTAATGAGAGTATGAATAGTATTTAATGAGGGAACAACCAGGTAATGCCGATCCTGAGACATACAAAAGTACTTCGTTGGGCTGGAGGGTTTAGTCCCGAAATGACCTAGTTTGTGTCGAGTGGACGTTAAACCACATCCCCCTCTCTGTTTAGCAGTTGGAGGAAACCGGAGGACTGACAACCTGATGATGCCGATCCCGTAACATACAATAATACTTCGTTGAGCTGGAGGGTTGGCAGGTCGATTTGTTAGCACGTGCGTGCTTTATCTTAAAAGCCTGTCAGTGAGTCAACGGATGTGGTTTCGAATCCCCCTTTTGTATGTCACGGGATCGGCATCACCAGGTTGTGCCCTCATTAAATACTATCCATACTCTCATTAACTTCATTCCCTCATTAATATCATTTATGATACATTGATTTCATGTTCTCCTTAAAGATACCTTCCCCGCGTACAAACTGTGTGATTTGATGATATATTTGGGCTAAAAATATATTCAAACTAATTAATCTATCAAACGTTTGCTTCAAATCCCTCTCAAAACATTGTATTCATCAGGAGATACCACAAGCTATAGATAACCTGCTTTTAGACGCTATGTCAGTCAGCACATTTCATTCAGGGAGGGTCCTTTTTCCAGAATATTCTTTTCCTTACTTACTTTCCAAAAATCAAAATTTAAAGAAGTTTTCCGAAAAATAGAAATAGCGTTCTGTGGCTTCAAAGAGCGCATTAAAATTGATGAGTCATGATATAAATATGTAGTTGCTGGGTGTATGAAGTCAATGGTATTTATGGGAGCATGAAATCGGTGTATGGTGACCTTTATATTGGCATCTCGGTATCTTGTAATTACTATCTTGTAATAACAAGATAGTCTATCTTGTAATTACAAGATAGGTTATCTTAGGCTATCTTGTAATAACAAGATAGCCTATCTTGTAATTACAAGATAGTCAAAAATTATTTTTTTTCATTTGATTGACCCTTATGGGCTTCCGTAGCTATATAAGTTCTGACTTTATAACAACACGACAGAGGCGGTAACTTTATCGCAATATTTGGTCTTACCGTCCAGATGTAGTCAAAATTATTTTGATTGTTGATTTTGTATAACATAGGGAAATAATCTCAGGCTAGAATCGACATGTTACATAAATAAGCGATACGTTTGCAATCTCAGAAGTGGAAAATGGCTCCAACGATCTGGCGTCTGTTTCTTCAGTCCAGTCTCCGAAAAATGGACATAAACCGATAAAACAAGAGATAATTAGCAATTCATCAGACTGCATTCGATCTTGTTTGTAGAAATTAATGTTTAGGTCAATTTAAAATAACAAGGCCATTTTGTATGGAAGCGTATAGGATCAATAGCGCGATAGATACCGCAATATTAAATTGGTATTATGTCAACATATTGTGATTATTCTGATGTTTTTATCTCTGAAAAGTCAATTTTTGCCGAGGTAATTGAGTCAACACGCTATGTTTTACGTCCCCATTTCGTCTTAAATGTACACGTTTGCGGTAAGATATTGCTATTGGGAAGCTTTGGCGACATATTCCATTTCGCCGTAGTATATGTCGACATATTCGCAAAATATTGCCATGCGCTATGTCGACGTGTGCATCTTAAACAAAATGACGACATGCAAATTAGCGAGTTATTCAATTAACTCGGCAAAAATTGCCTTTTCAGAGATAAAATCGTCTGAAAGATCACAATATGTTAACTTATTATCAACTTATTATTGTGGTATCTATCGCGCTATTGACCCCTATACGCTTCCATAGAGAGGTGTTATTGTCCAATAACTGATGCATGTTTAGACAATCAGAATCGAGGAAATTTCCGATTTATGTTGCTATGGAAGCGTCTTGGGTTCAGATGGTCCCAGGTCTATTGCATACAAATACCCCTCTGCGTGTCTCTACTTTCTATGTATAACATATTTGCCAAACTTGTATTGGATTAAATAACTATATTTACTGTATAAATACTTTCGTGGGAATGCATCTTTAATGTATTAGATATGCTATAACGTTACGGAACAAGCAAAGGGGAAAGTGACGATGACTGTACAGAGGATGTAGATATTGTAGTTACAACACATCTCGAACTACATTAATAGAATATCTTTCTAGTTAGTTTGATTAATACCAACAACAGGCTTATACAAGATATGACTCACAGAGAGAGAGAGAGAGAGAGAGAGAGAGAGAGAGAGAGAGAGAGATATTAACGTCCACTCGACACAAACTAAGTCATAGTAACACATGGTTCACGTTTATTTCAATAATTCGCTTGCGCGTAGGGATCTTTAACAAATGGGAGAAAACCGATGAAGCGGGAGAAAATCCACAACTACGAGATTGGACAGGTGAACCCTACTCTTTGGCACGTACAACCGGGGAATCGAAAGATATGATACTTAAATTTATGTTGTATTTCCCCATTGTATACCCAATATACCAACATGTCCCCACGCGTTACTCTCATTTAGTTATGGTTAAACTGTAATTCTTATTAATATAATATGATTTTCAAAGTTTTTATATTTTTTTATTCATTAAATTATAGAAATAAATAACATAATTAATGAATTTAAACGTGAAATGTTTTATGTAGAACATGCAATACCCATACCTCCAAGTCAGAACATGTCAATAAAACTCATATGCATAAAATTACAGTTTAGCATTTCATAAAACTATATCTTTAAAATAAGGAGAAAATGTTCGCTAGATATATTCTGGTGTCCATGTTTAGTGTTAATACAAATCATATTTCTAATACAGTAGAATAGACATTACGGTGTTAAAGGAAATGACAATAATGCACGCCTGGGCCAATACTATGTCGTTTACTTGTACTTGAGTATAATGATCTTATATTTATGTTCTGTATTTCTTGTTTTAAAATATGTTAAACGCGTACAGCACGTTATATAGGACTATGGATATCATGTTGTCTGATTTGGACGTTTTACTTAATTATTGTAATGTCTTGTTTACCGCTAACAATATCATTCACATCGTTATCAGTATTATTTGGATGTCTTATAGTATTATTTGCATGTCTTGCACTATCTATAGATATGTGGTTAATGCCCAGAGTAGATTTACCATGGTTACAATTACATAAACTATAAAGTCCCATTAATGGATCTTTACGTAAATGGCAATGAGAAGTTTCTGTAGCACGATGTTTAATTATAATAGGTTTGCAATAGTACTTGGTCAGATCCACCAAATAACCGACAATAAACTTCACCTATATCTTTTGTCTTGTATAAAGTGTCAAACAACTCCTCTGTCGTCATTTTGTCAACATTTCTGTCATGTTCTGGTTTTTCTAGCACTACTATCACTTCTCCATGTTGTATTTCTTAGTACAAGTAGTTACAGACACAGACTCCATTTCAATCCTATATTCGCCTTTAGAAACATTACCTTGATTTAGAGTGTATTACCCTGTAATTCGACAAAAATATTTGGGGGAAATTATTTTTAAGTTTTAATAAAATAAAATAGATATACATATATAATTGCACCTATTAGAGAGAGAGAGAGAGAGAGAGAGGGAGAGAGAGAGAGGTGGGGTGTCCCTTTGTAACGTACAAGTGTAGGATTGAAACCAGGCCGATTGATTCAATAACCGACCCTATGATCTAAATAAACGGGTAAGATCCCCCCCCTCAGCACTCTAGAGCATGTTGGGACACGGTGGCTAAGTGGATGGACGCTAGCTCGCTAGCCCGGAGGTCGCGTGTCACTACATTGGACAAGAAAGTACCTCGTGGGTTTCCTCCGGGCACTCTGGTTTCCCCCCACTGCTAAAGACCCCTACGCGCAAGCGAATTATTGAAATAAAATGAAACCATATGTTCGTCTCAAAATGACCTAGTTTGTGTCGGGTGGACGTTAAACCCCATTTCTCTCTCCTTCTCTCTCCCTGGACAAGAAAGTTCATCGGGATTCCCCCTTGCCAGCTGTATAGGGCGGGGGACCTAACAAGGACAGCTGTCTAGTCGTTCGGGTGTGCACGTAAAAGATCCCCTGGCAGTTGGAATTCGATATATAAGAGTAGGCCATAGTGCCGATGCCCGGGCAACATTTTCCTTATAGCACGCTGTATGACGTATCATCATCTTCATCAGCCCAATATAGGAGCAAAGCATGCTACTTGAAGCACAAATAGTTCTCGGTGGAGTTTCCTGTTGATTTAATATTGGATGGTGACGCATACGCCAAAACGTTCAATTTCAATTTCTGCATTTATTTCTTTTTAAGAATTTAGGGAAAATTTTGAATTTCATATCTTTATTATCATTAAGAATTGTTGAAACAGTATTTATATTAATATTAAATATTTGTATACAGTGTAAAATCTATATATAATGCGCCATTGTCAAGACTAGTGTCATGTCATGGACAAAAACATACTATATAATATTTTTATTATTTTGTCAACGTTACAATTTATCGATATGGTTCTAGTATTTTATGTTAACCATTTATGGCGCTTTAAATTGACCATTCCAGTCAAATACAACTAACTGATTTCTTTGGGTTTATTCCACCCAAGATCAAAACTATTATAAAATATGCAAATAAACAAGGGCTACATTTTGGAGCAACCTTTTATAATTCCTATATATTAGTATATTTTAGAGCTTCGAACGTGTTTTTTTGTAGTTTGAAAATATCATCGCACTTCCTGAAATGAATCCTTGCTTGTGACCATCCTGTTAGTTGATATTATTAGGACGTCATGTTATTGTTACTCTTTGTATTTTACTATCAGCTAACACAGGTTACACTAAAAATGATGTCGTGCAAGAAACGGATGTTATTGTACTTCTTGTGGACTTATGCTAAAGCAGGTAATATTTGTTGATTTGTTTCTAAAGTTTATTATCCCTGTGCTCTACATACTAAAGGGTCACTCCATGTCAAGTGGACCAATGCTTGTAAAGTGACCCCACCCCCAGAAAATAATATATGTTATATAGTAGTATCGAAATATTGATTTTTTTTTCTGTGCACAAGGATCAAGTTTTGGCATTCAAGGTAATCCAAACAAATTTAACGGCATTTTTCCTGTGAAATGTGATGATAAATTCTAAATCTATATAACATTCTCTTACAAACCCCACAATATCAAGAATATAAAATGACTAGAAGGAATAAAATCAGATCACAAAAATCGAGTCGTGTACCAGTCGTTTCAAACCTTACCAAAAGCTACTCCAATTCAAATGGTCCTAACCCAGTCAATATTAATGCTAGAGTCATATTATTATAACTTTGCAGTTTTCACAAGACTGTTTGATTATTTTACATAATTTTCTGAGGGGGTCACATTACAACTTCCTCTGAAATTGATCCACTTGGTATGGAATGACCCTAAATGTTTTAATTTTTTTAACATTGATTAATTTATAATCTTTAAAAAATGGCGTCACCTGTCCAACCTTGTGGGTTTTTTGCTCTGGGTCCCCCGGTTTCCTCCCACTGCCAAAAACCCCATACGCACAAGCGAATTATTAAAATAAAACTGAACCATATGTTAGTCCCGAAATGGCCTAGTTTGTGTCGAGTGGATGTTACCCCACCCCCTTCTCTCATGCCAAGTCTATATCAACCCTCCACACAATCGGATGGCTAAGATATTTTAACGATATGCCAGTTTTTTTTATCGTAGTAATGGTATATTGTTAATCGAGATTATATTATTACATTTAAACATCCATAACTTCAATCTGAATATAGTAATTGGAATGATTAATATATCATTTCTCATTATTTATATTAAATAAATGTTATTCAAGTGGCAAGTCACCTTACGTTCGTTATTACATTTGGTGGAATTCGCCTTCTGGAGTTTGTATATGACCTCTGATTTGAGTGATTTCCATTCTTATAATTCACCGCAATACGCAGCCATGTTTACCAGTATAGACAATACTGTGTTAATGTTTTTAATCTTCCAGGGAATGAAATAAATATAACTAGTAATATAAGAGAAGTTTAATATTATGTTTTCAATGTTCCAGGGAAGGCTATGATGAATATAACTAGCAATGTAAAAGAAGTTAGTATAGGAGATTCATACAATGTTACATGTACATCTTTATACAGTGCGGTTGATTTCTATAGAAATAATACAAACATAGCTAGACCAACACGTGCATATGCTGGGGCACCTTGTATGGTAAATAACACCGTTAGTTTCAACTGTACCATAATCAAACATGACGGTACATATAACCACCAGTTAATTATTTTATCTGCTGAACAAACTGGTAAAACCCAATGGCAGTGTTATCATCCAAGAGTCACCAAAGTTTTTTCAAACATTATATTCATAACAATAACAGATAAAGGTATGTATATACGGCCAAGGCCACTTATACATAATAGCTTATGTACAACAACCCTTAAAAGTAGGCTGTAGCGACGCTTTCTGAGAAATTAACCATGTCGGACGCTTAACCCCATTTCATTTTAAATGGTGTTTCTGACTGGTTATCTCATCCTAGGTCCGGTTCCTAGGTCACCGTGCGTGTGAAAAATTATTACAGATATTAGCGTTAACTTATTCCGATGCCCTTACCGATTATATACTAGTCTGAAGGTTTTCTACATCTACACCCATGATAGGATTCTTTTAATTCAATTGATTTTCAGAGACTTAGAAGCTTGGCACTATTTACGATGCGGTACAGATTTTAAGCTCTTTCAACCTCCCAAAAAAGATATTCTGTAAAAGAAAACAATCATCATAATTAGGAGGTTTATTTTCCTTTCAATAGCCCAATCTATTGGTCTGGAAGTTGGTGGGCGGGGGGGGGGGGGGCGTCGAAGAAGAGTCACTAAGCCTGTGCCGTAAATACTACAGTACAACACAACAACATTAAACGAGGTATTAGGTCTTCTTGGAAGAGTTCTTTGGATTACACGGTTTTCGTTTTTTTTCTATTATTATCCTATGTGCACTCTTTTAATCGTGTAGTTCCTTGGGTTTATGAAAGTGTTTTTCGTTTTTTATTGCTTCTTGAAGGGAATGGATATAAACCACGAGAGACAACGCTGTCTACAACTACAGATAATGATGTCAGTGATACGATCACAGACTCAGCAACCAGTCTTCCCGGTCCGCAAGTAACTCCCCCAACAAATACCAAAATAATAGCATTACTGGGACTTAAATATACAAAAAACAACCAGGTACGTCTTTATTGTATTTTTTTCTATAGTGTACATTGATGGTCTGGTTCGTGACATTGCAGTTCTTGAGACGAATGTTTGAAACAAGACTCGTGTAACATTTCAAAACTTAGCAATAGATATTGCTTAAAATTGCTTCAAAAATATGCCGTTGCTTCTGCGCTCATGAACACCCCCCACCCCCACCCCCGTCGCCTTCGCTATGTCTGGAAGGTCGAGTTACGGAAGAGTTTGGAGGACAAAAAAGGGATTTCATTAAAGAACTGTTTTATTTCTAAACATATAAAACAAAAGCAAAAATTTAAATGATCAATACTTTCTCATTGTGGCCAAGTTGTTCACCGTAATTCTAAAGCACCTGTGATTTATATTAGGAATTATTTGTTCTGTAAGATCAAGTTAATTTCTTTTGTTTATTACCAGGCAATGAACGAATATAGACGTATGTATGCCTGAAGATTAAATACAGTCCTGAACATTTTGATTGAACTCAGCACAGCTATTTATAGCACTATAGGTACTTAATGCTGCGTAGCGTCCCTTTACATTGATTTATTTATGAATAAAATTAAATTCCGTTTTAATGCTGGTCGCACTGTGGCTTTTTATTGTGGCAATGTCTTATTTAACGTTACTCAGTATTGCTACTTTCCTTTTTTATGAATGAAACTAAATTATGTTTTATTACAGCGGCCTGTGAAAATCGACAAATTCCAGGTGAAGGTCATTATGATGATTTAGTAAACACAGATCCTGTGGCATATCAACAATTACAATTATATGAGAATACAAAACCATAATGCAGGTTTTTTTAGACAAGCCCCAACATTTCTCTACACAATGAGATGTATTAAAATACTATCGGGTTTTAACAATTTAATGTAAAAATAGATTATCGTGGTAATCGAGACTATCTTGACAAGAATTTCATATTTTCTAAGAAAGTCAAAACATAATTATTTCTATGTCTTTTGCTCAATATGTTGTCAACTCACTATTATACGATCATAGGTATCATTCCGACACTTAAAAATCGTTCTCACTGGAAATAATAACACAATTACCCCCTTTGTTTTTCTATCCCCCCCCCCCATGGAATATATTATAGCTATCTTCAAACGTTTGAATTTTTAAATTGAAAATGATATTTTTGCCAATTTCTCAACTGCCAATAGTGAATTACTGTTATGGATGCCATTTTATGGCTTTATTTTAATTTATTTTAAAAATATAGCTTAACAATATGAAATTCTCGACTTAAAGACTCCTAACTCCGATCACATTAAAGCAACTTGACTGACGTTTTCAATATATTCATTTTTCAGTATCTTTTTGTTAAACTATTATAGCAAGAACCACCAGCTTTTTATCTTAATTTTACATATCGCATCTTTAAAGTAGTAAACCACTGATATATAACGGTAAATAAAATATTTAATCAACTGTGGACGGCATTTTATTCTGTTCCCTATATAAGAAGCTCTGTGATTTATTCAGTCGAATCAACGTCCGGTGGAGTGGGAGTCATCCAGATTAGCTTCTTGACTGAGCATCACATTGTGCCAGGATAGGCGTGCGCAGTGATAACTTTCCACAATACTTTCATTTTCCAGCGACTAATACAATGTTGCTGGTTGTTTCCGTGTTTCAATTACCTCTTTTACAACATGTGTAAAGCATTTGCTTTTGGAGCGCGTGGTGATGCCACAGCAATACAGCGTATCACCTACGCGACATGGACGTCAGATGGCACCACCCAGACTCTCTTCACATTGTGTGTTAATACCATCATTTCCAAATGGCTCAATATTTTAAACTATGAAAATAACGGACAAGCAATTCGGCATTTTTGCATTTAACTTGCAAATTATTTTTTACTGGGCCTTCTCCTTTAAAATGTAAGTAGATTTACGGTGGTATTCACCTCTCTATTTTAGAACAGACATTCACGAGTCCGTGCTAGTCGAGTAGTAGACCAGACACTCATCTAGAATGCCCAGGGAAACTGTGCATAGTCCTTCAGAAAACCAATGTCTACATTTGTATACGCAAAGAACCCCTGAGCTGACAGTTGAAATGAAATGAACTGACCATGTGTTATTCTCAAAATGACCAAAGTATTGTATTGTCTAAACGTTGAACCCCACCCTCCGCTCTATTCATTGTAAAATTCCCTTAGAAGAAACCTACTGAACATAGAAGGCCACTGTTTCTCTATATGGTTTGTTCTGCGCATGACAAGACATTGAACACTAACTCCATTCCAGTCATTGTGAAATTCCCTTACATTTAACACGTATTTTACATTATAAGCTGTTGGTCCGAATATTCTCAACAGTTATGATTCAAAAGTAATCGGGTATGTACCCAAATGGTTCAAATGTACGATTCTTTAGCATCGGGATGAAGCGGAGGAACTGCAGAAGACTCACGAGGATGGACAGGCGATCCCCTCGTCACGAGCAAGCTGGGAATTAAAACCACGCCTTTTGGCTAAATGACAGACCCTATGATCCAAAGCGCACCCCCCCCCCGCCCCCTAGTCCGAACGGGACAAATTAATGTCGTCTTTATTTCCCTTGATTAAATATTGTGATAGTTCAATTCCGTTTACTGTGGCATCATATACGGCATGTAAAACATACAAGTATGCCTATTGGATATCATTATTTCAAATTATCGTATCATCACTGGTCGAAAACGTATGAACTAGGCTACTTGAATATCGGCGATTCTTGAGCGAGAAAGCGGTTCGCCATTTGTATCATATCACCGTCGCTAAAATGGTCTAAAGGTGAACGACGGGTATAATTGTAAGCATCTCTTACAAATATAATTGAAGTTCATATCATTCTATCAGAGCTTCAGTTAACATTACGGCACCTGAAAATAATAATAGGTCTATTGTACACCCAATCCTTGGACGAGATTTGACGTGTAAATACTGAATACATAGTGCAATACGACGATGTTCAAAGAGACTAAAGTTACCAAAAATAAAATCCGATCTTAGTAAACCAAAACTGTGCTAAATGTATTATGCAAAGACAGATTTGTTAAAGTTGTTGTATATATATTGTATCGGTAATTGTTTTATAATAAGCCTAACTGAGACATAAAATTGTTAGATACTGTATAATTGTTTATAACATATTTTTGGCGGATAAAATATTCAATTGTCGGAAAAAATATATGAACATTTCTTTACATAAAAATTATCATCCATTTTGGCGTAAAAAATTGAAAGCCAGTGTGAGCCCTGCTGTCAATGACCGCCAAATGACAACCTTCAAATGAACTCGAGTTTTAAATGAAGCATATAGCATAGTTAAACACAGCATTACTTTGAGATAAATTTTTTCACGAATAATGTGACACGAGACATCAGTTTTTCTTCCAATCCGAACCACTGTGTGCTGTTCTTTATCCGGCCCTCCGTCCTGGACTACTGACACAGGAACTTTCACAGCCAATATCGCGGGATCTCATCAGTTACCTCAAGGCTGGCGAGCCACCACGACTCGATTATACCCCTCATAAAATACAGTATTTACGAGACGAAATCTGGCGAAATGTTCAATCAAAATTAGACCCACTACCTTCATTGTAATCGTGGTCGTTCTGATGGGACGAACATCGCGGTCCCGTGTACACATTGGCGAGCATGTGAAAGATCGCTGGCAGTTAGAATTTGATATAAGCGCCGCCGTACGGTGAAAACTCCCTCATAGTACACTGTAAAGCGTGTTTTTATTAGCCCAATCGCTAATATTTGTTTTTCCATAGTAGAAAAATGCGACCAATTCCCAAAACGAATTTTTAGAACTTTTCTACTTGTTGTCATAATGAATATTAGCTTTCATTTATTAGTTCAGCGAATCCTTTTGATTTCTGCTTTGTTTATGACGTCATAGAATAAACACGTCGAGTAATACGGTACTTTACGTTGAGGTGGTTGAAACAATGGGTTGCGTCGCGTCTCAACCGAAAACACATATTATAACAGTACTGAAAGATACCGCAAACAAAGATCACAGCGTAAGGACGTTCAATTATTTTTTCAAATTTAATGTCATGCCTGTCAAACTGTCTAGCAGAACTGAGGGTCACGTGCGCCATGTCACAGATATTGATGCCCTTCAGCTTCAACTGAATGAGCTAACAGAAATGTATCGGAGGAATCCACCGTTACATCTTCTCATTCTTCAGCATATTCCACCGCCTTGTGATCCGGGCACCAAACGGCCCAGTAGTGAGAAATTCCAAGCTATTCTGTATGAGAATGAGCATCCCGCAGATGACAAGGGGTACACCATCGCTGTGGAGCATGTGGATATTTTGGGAAAGATCGTTGGGGATGGCGGATTTAGTGATCAAGAATTTGAGGTCAAATCAAATACCGAACACGTAATTAATCTCATCCATGATAAAGCTAAAACTGGTGCCAGATTTGTTACAGCAGCTTTAACCGGATCATCTATGTATCAAGGATTTAATTTCAGTTTAGATGGAAGCAAGCCCGGTAGGTATAGATAGTGTCAGTCTACCAGTCGAAGGCAAACCACAAGTAATTTCACCCTATAGTTCATCTTCCCTTTTTTTACCCTGAATTAACTTTTTTTCTGTCCGGTTTAGTTAAATATCCATTACTTAGAGGCCGGGGGCAACGATGTTAATAGGCTGATGACGGTGATAAGTACAACGTATAGTTACATTGTTTGTATATGCTAATTCAAGGGTATCTCAAAATGTCATTGGTCAATCTAATACAAATTTTGGAGCAAAGAAATGATCAGATGTCAGTTTAAAGGGGAAAGGATCCAGCCCACAGACAATGGGGGGGGGAGTTGGAGCCGGGCAAAGAGGCCAAAATTAACATTAAAGTCAAGGGGGGGGGGGCGAATTAATTCGATAATCTCCTCGTAGTGTGAAAAGTGGTATTCATCTCCATTTGAGTTTTTTAAAAGCCGCATTAAACTGTGTTCGAATAGGCCTATAATACTCCACTCCCAGCCCGGCCTATTGATTTTCAATTCCTTCCTATTTTGATCTATTGTAAAAAGCCCCGTAAACACTCTATAAACCTAAAATTATCACCCAATTGACAGTGCTAAAGTGAATGGACCGATTCTCGATACTTGCTGCCCGAGTCGGGGCCTTTGAACAATTGACTCAGGCCCGTAGCCAGCTTGCTGGCTTCGGAGGGGCAGTGAAGTTTTTAGGAGGGGCACACCCGTTACAGTCTACAGTAGGTATTTTAGAGTTATGGTTGGCAAATTTTCTTTCGAGGCGGCGGGGGTGGGTTGGGACTTTTTTTCCGGGGGGCATCGCCCCCCCCCCCCACTTGCCACAATCTGGCTACGGGCCTGAATTGACTACCATGTTTTATTTATATGTACATTGTAATCGTAATTTCAGTTCTTCAGATGGACTTCTTCTTCGACACACCAACCTTCCGTGATCCAGAAATGTATATTTATCTCATTGAGCCAGTCTCAGTGATACAAAAAATGAACAAAGGAGCGTTCGGTAAAACTGTTCGTCTGGAATGCGATTGGAGCAGTCATTTTGAAAATCATTTAAGACTAGGTTGGCGCTTAATTGATATATTTGCCGATGGTAGCAGCAAATCTGTAAAAACTAACTCAGGAAAGGAAATACAGAAGACATACTTATGGGTTTTTGAAAAACCGTTGCCGGAAGGGAATGAAACTATTGCGCGTTACGAGGGTTTGGTCGCAGAGCAAACGATACGCACACAGACAGAGAAGGCATCGTCTGTCGTTGACAAACAGGCTTATTGGGAAGATGAAATAGTACAGAAAGGCCAAGATGGGTGGGAGTTAGCTTGCATTATACAGAATCCAGCCATTAGTCGATCAATTTGCCAAGTTGTCTTTGGGAACATCATGTTTTTTCAGAGATTGTTAAAATAAACAAGCATTGGTTTGGCACAGTGAGCAAAGTGTCATTACGCAGCAATTAGGAATGTCTTATTTCAAATAATTCATGACTGTTTGCAAATATTAACATTTTCGAATTAAAGTATTTCACAATAGATTGTTAAATATACACGGTATTTTCCATTCAAATGGATGTTTAAGGTCCAAGGGAGATCACTCTATTTTGCAAACTAAATTTTTTTAAGCTTTTTAACATAAACCCCTGTTTAAAATATGGAGAATAAAGTAAAAAACAATAATAAAAAAAGAAATGTTGTTCCCGACCATATTACCCCCCCCCCCCTGTACAAGCGCTCTGAAAATTTATCCCCAAATTTAACCCTATTTGCAGATTTTTTTCAATTTTGAGCTTGAATTACACCAAATAGTGGCTTATCATGCAACTTTTTAAAGGTTTCTGACGGTGCTGAGTCTAAACTTGGCCTCAGAAATAATCTATGAAAATCCAATATGGCCGAAATCCAATATGACGGCTAAAATCGACCATTTTCTGGCATAGATAACCAATACAACGCAATAATATATTTGCAATAATGTCTGTTCTAGGTTTTCGAGGGTGCTAATTAAGAATATATGGCCAGAAATAGAAGGGAACGTCCAAGGCTGTGGTAATAACATGTGGATCTATAGCTGATACATCTGACTCGGCACCGTCAGAAACCATAAAAAAAGTTGCAGAGAGTTAACTGGCTAGGGGAACAAAATTTTAATTTTTTTTATTTTTTTGTTCCGCAGTCTCCATATTTTGAACAGGGGTTTACTCAAAATTGTGATTAACACCCCCCCCCCCCTATTCTAAGTGGGGAGTATGTCTGTATTATCTCGATCGCTCGACTTAATTATCTCGAGCGCTCGCTTAACTATCTAGAGCGCTAGACTTAATATCTCGAGCGATCTATTTAGTATCTCGAGCTCTCGAGATATTATTTTTTTGCGTGTCCTAAATCAGCCAGTGAAATAAATGGAATTGCTCGACTGTCAGTCCAAAACGTCTCGAATTAAAATTTTTGCAATTAAATCCTGCCACAGTTCCGCCAACAGGGGTGGTGTGAGTAGAATCGAAACGTAAATAATACAACGAAAATGTTTGATATATTCCTGCAGTCAAGGTTGGTTGAGATATTTTCTTATGCAGTCGACGCTTGCGCTGTAGCTAGAAATCCCCTTTCACTCGATTGTCTCACTTTCGGGGATTTACAGAATTCAATGCCGGATTGTTCAATCGAGTATCCCCCTTCTAATCGGTCTGTGTAATCGTAAGACATTTTGAGAGAGTTGTCTTGAGTTCATTATCAGATCATCATAGTTGGTTCGGCTCAAGAAATCAAACTATAACAGTCCTTGAGTTTGGTTATAGAAAAAGCTATATTGAATTTACAATGATAAATCTCAAAGTTATGTCCCTTGATTGAACATTCCGGGATTGAATTCTGTCAATCCCAAAAATAGTGGGAATCGGCGTGCAAATTGGGACTTCGGGCTATAACGCGTGCGTCGAGTCGTCGATTTCATAAAAAATATATCCCAACCAACCAGGACAGCTGAAACGAATTCATTGTGTTTAATTACGTCAAGAATTTAGGGCTGAATTGATTGCACTCCTGACAATCGAACACCCGTTGTCTGTCAACGCGACCCCCGGGCCACAATCATGGGATCTTTATAATATTTTGGAAATTTATTCCTTTGTAGTAGGAAGAAACTTAGTATCGTGTCTATTGATAAGGAAATATTTATGAATTGTTACAGCGAAACATTAAAATTTGAGAAAGCTGTTCATGGGCGTATGTATTCACGATTCTCAGTGCACATGTTAAATGACAATTTATTAAATAGGTCAGCCACCTATTTTCAGACTGGTTGGGGAGTTGGGAAATTCCCACCTGTTTAACCATTACATGGCCTAGAAATCCGGTACATGAATGTAGTAATGTGGATGTCTTACAGTTGAACAGTAGCAGTCCAGTAGTGTGTAGTAATATGAGACGCCATTTGTTCCAGCTGTTAATATACCCATTAAAACAAAATTTACATGACAGATTTCTGATCTATATTATACAACACCCAATCTTTAAAAAAACAAAAAAACAACAACGATATTTCACCCTAATGCTTATACACCCTCAGTCGTTAACAAGGATCTGAACGCTTGGCTTCATATGAATTGAGAAAACAGAAAATATAGGGTATTTTTCTTCATGCTGTTTTTGGTATGAATTTTCCGCATTTACGCTGTCAAAGGCGTGTCTGACAAAGGCTTCACTGACAAAGGCGTGTCTGGTTGGAAAATCACGAAGAATTCCAAGATAAAGGACCGTCGCTTTACTCAGTGAACCGCCACGTCTCTAACCCCCCGAAGGGATTCGGTGCAGTTGATCCCTTGCCAAGACCTAGATTTATAGGATTTTGTCGAATCACATTGACGGGGCCTCGAGTGGGTTGCTGCACTCTGTCAGTTCCTTCCTGGAGTGATTTATCTTTCCTTTCGCTTTTCAGCGGTAGATTGTCACACTGGTAACAAATCGCACCAGGAAGATCTATATTGACATGGTTTTTATGTTCTATAATAATAATACTGACGCACGAGATACAATCGTTTTTCACCTACTATTCACGTCATGCTTGAATCCTTTTAGGGGTTTTACGTAATGATTGTGTCTCTACAGTTGGGCTTCGGCTATCTTTTATATGTTGCGTCAACCATTTTTCCCGGAAAATATTACTTAATCATGTCTGTACGCCCGTGTGTTGGTTCCTTCTACGCGTTTTCCTGCTATTCCAGCCAGTAAATATATTGTTTTATTAGACTTCGGGCACTTTATTTTGCTAATTATATGAAATGATTTTTTTTCTCACTTCACCCGTCTCCCCGAAAAGTCAGCTTGCCCGAAAGTTAGGGGGGGGGGGGGCTTACGCCTATGTGCATGGCGATATTTGTTGACTTTTTGATGTAGAATTGAAGAAAACAGATTGAACATACATTTTCTGTCAGGTTTGGGTTGGAAGGTTGAAATATAGGACGGAAAATTGCATTTTTATTTTTCTTACTTCTATCTTGTGCATCTCAAGTTTTTCATACGTGCCTTTGGACAAGAGGTTGCAACATGTTACCCCATCTGTGGTAGAAAGCATTCTACCCAACGAAAATTGGGGAAAAGTTAGGGTCGGTCTAAGAGACGAGAATAAACATTACAGGGGAAATCATTGGTGATCTGTGGCCATATAATGTTAAATAAAATAGTCCATTAAATGCCGGTTGAAAAAGGAGAGTTGGACCAACACAAAAATTAATTAGGTTTTAATCCAAATTTTATCTCCCCCTATTTTTGCTTTACGTCATTGTTATAAATAGCTTTTAGCGTTTTCTTGAGGTTTTTTTCTAATGTCATGCAATGACATGCATCATTAACTTCTAAGAAAGGTATAAGAAGCCATGTGTTTGACATCTGATGTTATTGAGAGCCAAGCTTTGTTGAAGGTTTCAGCTATCTTAAGTTTGTCATCAGTTTATCAGTATGTTTAAACAAAAATTAGTTCTAGGTTTACTTTTACTGATCGTAATGGATTGTGTTCTGAGTGACGATAAACCTTCTCATGACGTTAAGCGATTCGGTGAGTTCCAAATATTGTGATGTTCTGTATTTTTACTCTGATAAATTAAATTATTTACTTTAGAAAAGTCGCATCATATTGTACTGATATGCTTCTTTCTTTAATCACTTTGTTCAATGAAAGTTCAAGATACCACAGTGTATCTATTGTTACAACTTAATTATCTAGAGTTAAAAACCACATCCCACTTCTTTTATTACACACGAAAATATATTTCCATAAACATATTCCACTCCCTCTCTCCAGTTCTAAATTCAGCGTTAGTGTAACTACTACCCCCCACCCACCGTTATCTCATTTATAGCTTAAATGAAAACAGTGTCCGGAATAAAATATTTGAGTGTTAATGGGTTACTACATAACCTGTCTCATTCAATAAAATAACTGTGTCTGTGATCTACTAACTCTTCTTAAATAATTATTGCTCGGATTCAGAAAATGTCTATTATTCATTCGTTCACCTCCCACCCTAGTCGTTCGGCTCTCACGATAAACCGAGGAGGTCCCGCGAACACGATATTTGACAGTTAGTTGGAATTCGACATAAGAATAGGTCGTAGCGAACTGTATGGCATCCAAATTTACGTGTGTGACTGACATGATACATGACAATGTATGCCAATATAATTAAATAAGCAATTCATTTTCAGTCATGGAAATCTTCCTGTTTTAGTTGAAATAAAATTAAATCATGTGTTAGTCCCACAATGAACTAGTTTGTGTCGAGTGGATGTCAAATCCCCCCTCTCTCTCTCTCTCTCTCTCTTTCTCTCTCTCTCTCCCCAAATAGTGTATATGCCTTTTTTTGTATTGCAGCAAAAAACGAAAACACGTATCAAAGACCAGGTATAATATTTCTACAGAAATTGATTTGTAAATTCTACCGTTCGTGGTGGGGAATCAAAAAGAGATATTGTTACTTCAGCAAAGGTTAACAAAATAATAACGGTAAATAAGTTATTTATATATATCTGCATGATATCATTGTAAAATGTTTACGGTGTCTATAGTACACAATATTTCACTGTCCAGAGAAACGTTGATCTAGGTTAAAATGAGAGAGAGAGAGAGAGAAAGAGAGAGAAAGAGAGAGAGAGAGAGATTTCGGAGGGGGGGGTAACGTCCACTCGACACAAAATAGGTCATTTAGGTCATTCATTCTCTTGCGCGCAGGGTTCTTTAGCTGTGGGAGGAAACCGGAGGTCCCGGAGAAAACTAAAAATGGCAAACACATACAGATTATATAAATATAATAATGGATGAAAATAATATGGATACTACAATGGATGAAAATGTGGAGTATATATAGTAGTTACTATAGTAAATACACAAGCATACGTCTTAAATCACAATATTATACATGTAAAGGATATTATTGACTGTTTCAAAGTCTAATTTCACTTCCTATAGACCATGAGACACGAAGTTAACACTAGTCTTAAATTGAATATATTATTATATGGTTCAAACTAATGACGTTACAAACTTTTATTTCTCTCTTTTTTATATTCATATTTTATTTCAGGTTAGATGTAAAATGGAAACGTGGATGTGAATACATTGTTAAGAACTGCAGCATTCCAGATTTATAGTCCATTACATTTGTGCAAATCTTTTGACTCACAGACAAGGATTACGACAGAACTGACGATAGTGGAAATTATGATCCAAGTTCTATTGATTTGTTTGTAAAATACCATGCTTTGTACTAGTAAACATTAGACCTATAAATCACCCAATTACATTTTAGAAATCATTTATTTATCGTATTGCTTAAGAATGTGGTAAATGTATATTACTAACAATATGTCTAGACAGTATTTCCCACAACACAACGTCGTTTATTTTATGAAAATCCCCTAAATGTTCCATTTTCCCAAGTTGATATGAAGTCAAGCGTTCATGTCCTGTTACGTAGGGGTTGTGTACTACTACCTACAATTTGGGTCATATCAATTCTGTTCTAATTGACAGCAGGAGTGAATCATGTTTCCTATTACTATATATACTAGAATTTATGCTGACACAATATATAATATATATCACAGTAAATTGAAAATAATCATTTATTAATATGTCTAATTATTAAAGATACATTACGTAAGATTTAGATAAAGAGTTGAATTTCGATGACGAAATGCCATGGTCCAATGATAATGTTCGTCATATCACTCTGCATATCGTAGGCGTATCTTCAATAGCCCGATTGGAGCAGAAAAGTAGGAAAATTGAATGAAAGGAAATTATTTAAACGTCCTGCTGTTTTGCTCTGACTGGGATAATGAAGACGCTATACAGTCATGAACTGTGAGAGGAATTTTGCCCGGATAGCGGCGCTATGGCCTACTCTTATATTGAATTCCAACATTCAGGGGGTCTTTTACGTGCTCGCTTATATGTACACGGAACCTTGATTTTTCGCCCCATCCGAAAGACTATACGTTATCCATTGCCCGTCCTGTACCACTGTAAAGAGGAGTCACACCGGAAATATCCCGATGAGCTTTCTCGGCGACGCAGTGATCGAACACAAGACCTCAGTCTGAGCAGAACAGTAAGACAGCTGTCCTTGTCAGGCCCTCCTCCCTGCACTTCCGACATGGAGAAACCCCGCTGCAAAATTCCAGGGAACTTTCGGTATACATAATCATAGTCATAGTATTGAGAGGAATATGGCCGCTAACCCGACATAACGACAACCCGACATTACAACATCACGACATTTTAACCCGACAGTACGACTTTTATACGCGACATTACGACGTGATGTCGGGTTGTCATAGTGTTGGTCTAGAGTGCCGCGCTTCAACCTCTAGCTGGCCGGTCACCTCTGGCTTGCAGCTGTGGTTTCGATCCCTGGTGTGAGCGTATGTGGCTGGCATATAAACGCGTGGGTTTCCTCCGTACACTCCCCTGCGCGTGCCCTAAGGTAATAAAAAAGAAACAAGACTTGTCTGTGGTGGAAGCGGACGTTAAACGCCAATAACAACAACAAGTTGCCGTCCTTTGGATATAAGGAATGCCAAGTTCCAGGATGATTCTTTCCGAATTTTGACCTGTAGACCATTAACACAAATTTTGGCGATGCTATGATTGTGGGGTCAAGGTATATATGCACTAAAATCAATACTTTCCGTCCTTATGGTGCAAGGAATAATTATGTTAAGTTCCAAGATGACCCATTCGGAATTGCAGTCTGTAGAGAATAAATACAAAAAGTGGATGAGGCACCACGATAGACGATAAAAATTGGGCGTGGCTCTACCCCAAGAGGTGGGTCAATATCAATATATCAATACAGTAGGTAAAATCATATTATTGAAATGATTGGTCATGCTGAATGTGAACAAAATCTGGAAATACATGCGGCTCATATCGAATTTCTGAAATTAATGACTTACGATTTAACGAATACGATTTCTTTTCCTAATTATCTTTCTCACATACCTATTTGGCCATGGAGTATCACGTGTTCAAATAGTTACAATTTTGTGTAGAGTGAATTTCTTAACAGCTTTAATAAATGTACATGTATTCGAAAATATTTCAGCTAGCAGGTTTGAATTAAGTCAAGTCTCCCTAAAAAAATTAGTTAGGTGTAACTGTTACGATTCGTTTTCTTAATAACTCCCGCGTAACTCTTACCATTTGTTTTCTTTTTCAATAAAAACCCAACCGTTATTATTATTGGAAATGATTACTGAAGTTCACGTTGGGGCTTTCAGTTGAGTGTATGCTATTCGGGCAACATCAAGTAGCGTCCCACTTGTCTCGGTAATACGCGTTGATGAATTTATAACTTCTTTAAGTGACATTTAGTAATTGAACAGTATCACGAGCTATTTATGAGAGAGGGAGAGAGGGGGGGGGTAACGTCCACTCATCACAAACTAGGTCATTTCGGGACTAACATATGTTTTTAAAATTTTATTTCAATCATTCGCTTGCACGTAGGGGTCTTTAGCAGTGGGAGAAAACCGGAGTGCCCGGAGGAAACCCACGAGGTTGAGAAGGCGCCCCTATCTCCATGCCACATAAGCTCACACCAGTGATCGAAACCACAGCCGCAAGCCAGAGGTGACCGGTCAGCTAGAGGTCGAAGCGCAGCACTCTAGACCACTACGCCATCTCAACCCCCCGAGCTATTTATGGAATAACAATAACTGATTTATCATCTTCGAAACGTTGCATGTCAATAAACCAGTTACTGTTATTCCATAAACAGTTCTTAACATGAATTTATAGGTTGTGTAAAATGAAAGTGTTGCATATTACTGCTAATCCCTGGAAGAATTTTTATTAAATATATTTACTGTAAAATCACCTAAAATTATAGTTTTAATATTTCGGTCTTTGGCAGGTTCTATACTTTGACCGATTGATTTACAGTATTCCAAATTTGCTGTTGGGGATATATATATATATATATATATTGTTAAAAGTTCCTATTTCCTGCCTCTAGTCCAATAATGTTTAGTCTAGCTTTAAACGAAATGAAATGGGGTTTAACGTCCCACTGATATGCCCCGACTGAGTATACACATGTCTCCAGATAACATTAAACTTAGCTTGGTATTATCGTACAAAAATTCACAGTAGACATTAAAATTTAAACTGTTGATCGGGAGACTGAGACACGTATTTAGATAACGTAAGCTTGGACACATCACAACAGTGCTAAGTTGGCGGGGGTAGAACAACAGGCACCTTACTCAATTAAAATTTAATAAAGAACTCACACCAAAGTAGTAATGGTAAAATAGAAGAAGAAATTTGGAACTATACACTATAATTACAGCTTAACCGTGCACCGACGTTTACTGTGTGGAGAATGTCGATGATATAATAATCGGGCAATCTAAAAGAAGCCAATGAGATATTATGAACACACTTCTATGGTGGCCTATCATTATCATTCAGGATTTAACAAAATTTCTTTAAAAACCTAAATAAAATGAAAAGCAAAGTCAAAATTAAAAGTAAATTAAAAGCAAAAATTAAATCAAAAGCAAAAATTAAATCAAAAGTCAAAATTAAATCAAAAGTAAAAATTAAAGCAAAAGTTAAATCAAAAGTAAAAATTAAATCAAAAGCAAAATTAGAAATAAAAGTAAAATCAAAATGTAAATTAAAATTAAAACACAAATTAAAAGTAAAAGTAAAACCAAAATGTAAATTAAAATCAAAACACAAATGAAAACTAAAATCATTTTTAAAAGTAATTTAAAATGTAAAACAAAAATAAAAGTGAAAAGCAAAACAAAAATATTTGTCGACCTATCGTTATCATTCAACATTTTTTTTTTTCACGCAAAAGTAAAAAGAAAAAATATTGGTCGGCCTATCGTTATCGTTCAACGTCCTTGACCCCAATCGGTAACCGTCGCTTATTTCCGATCACCTTGACTCGACGATTTGTTCTCCCGCTGTACAAATAAAACTGAATCAGAACAGTATTTCCTTATGGGGTGTGAAACGTATAAAGATTTGAGAAAGCAATATATATCCAACCGTAAACGTTACTGATTAAACCTTTATCTTTTATTAATCTCTTCAATCCATCAAGCATCATAGCCCCAAGTGTTGCAGAATTTGTGATTTATATGTCCACCTAATATTAGGCTATATTACCCGTATCTATTTTATGCGCGCATGTTTGGTTTTATTTTTTGTTTGTTTATTGTTGTTTTTTTTAGGGGGGGGGGGTGTATTGTCCTTTTTATTATTTTCTATATATAGGCATATTGTATGTATAGCTTGTATTGTCTGTCTGTAAATTGATGCCCGTGTATAACTTTTTCATCTTTAATGGCCGCCCTAAAAGTGCGTTCCGACGCAATCAAATTCTGGTTTGTTCTTTTCTATTCAATATACATTCGTCAGTGTAATGGTAGACGTTACTGATTCCCTCTACACTACCGCCGCTTTTGGATGGGTGGCCCTCGAGACGCATCTATACCCAAGGTCAGGTTGTCACTATGAATTTTTTCGGAGAGAAGAAGCACTGCAACGCCCACGTGAGTTTTTTCGGAGAGAAGAAGCACTCCGACGCCCACGTTGGGCAAACAATGTGACAAGATACCCCGTCAAGAACCGAACCCGCTAATCCAGGCAAAGAGAGAGAAATGTGGTTTAACGTCCACTCAAAACAAAGTATGGTTTAATATGGTTTAATTTTATTTCAATAATTCGCTTGTGCGTAGGGGTCATTAGTAGTGGGTAGAAACCAGAGTACTCGGAGAAAACCCACGAGGTTTGACAGGCGACCCTACTCCTTACCACGTACTTCTTTTACAGCATGATGAGAGTTATCGTCCAAGATCCCCAATAGTGCCAGTCTAGTGCCTAGGTCTTAGCCTACAAGAACAACTGCCTAAAGCGAGTATAGTCGCTCGACAGTCGCTGTGCTATTAAAAAAAGTTAATGTCGAAGATTTTTAATAAGTTTATACCCGTTTAAAAAGTTTATACCCGTTTACCATAGAATCAAATCATTTACAGATTTGCACCCCCCCCCCTCCCCACTACTCACCTCAACCAGCATGCAGACGGACAGACAGGAAAAATATAAAAATTCCGAGAAAACCCATCAAAAATAATTATTAAATTCCAGTTTTTATCATGGTTCAAATCACATCAAATATACACTTTTGTGTTCTAGGATACACATAGATTCATAAAAACGCTATGGTACACCATTTTGACGTCTAAAAGTAGCAAAATAGATCGTAAAATGATAACGATGTTATACGGACTTTTTCCGTATGAAAGAAATTCGATACGTGCTGCTGTATCCGTGTGCTGTAACACGTATGAGAAATGCACACACATTGATGATGTCACAAGCAAAATCGGTACGAATACGTGATACGGACCAGACATTTATACCTGCCAAAAGTCTCTAGTGTTTGCCCAACGTGTGCCGTAACACGTATGAGAAATGCACACACATTGATGATGTCACAAGCAAAATCGGTACGAATACGTGATACGGACCAGACATTTATACCTGCCAAAAGTCTCTAGTGTTTGCCCAACGTGTGCCGTAACACGTATGAGAAATGCACACACATTGATGATGTCACAAGCAAAATCGATACGGATACGTGATACGGACCAGGAATTTATACTTGCCAAAAGTCTCTAGTGTTTGCCCAACGTGGGCGTCAAAGTGTTTCTTCTCTCCGAAAATACTTATAGCGACAACCTGACCTTGGGTATAGCTGCGTCTCGAGGGCCACCCATCCAAAAGCGGCGGTAGTGTAGAGGGAATCAGTACTTAACGTCTACCATTACACTAACGAATGTGTAAACGTGTGTATAGAATAGAAAAGAACCGAATTTGATTGCATCGGAACGCCTTATAGGGAGACCATATACAATATGTAAAGATGAAAAAGTTATACACGTGTACCAATTTACAGACAGACAATACAAACTATACATACAATATATCGAATATGGAAATAAAAACAGGACAGAAAATAAAAAAAACAACATGCGCGTATAAAATAGATACGGGTAATATAGCAATACCCCCCCCCCCCCCAACAAAAAAAAACAAAACAAAAAAAACAAAACAATAAACAAAAAAAAACAAAACAAAAAAACAAACATGCGCGCATAAAATAGATACGGGTACAGTGTAATATAGCCTAATATGAGGTGGACATATAAATCACAAATTCTGCAACACTTGGGGCTATGATGCTTGATGGATTGAAGAGATTATTAAAAGAAAAAGGTTTAATCGGTAACGTTTATGGTTGGATATATATTGCTTTCTCAAATCTTTATACGTTTCACACCCCATAAGGAAATACTGTTGATTCAGTTTTATTTGTACAGAGGGAGAACAAATCATCGAGTCAAGGCGATCGGAAATAAGCGACGGTTACCGATTGGGGTCAAGGACGTTGAATGATAACGATAGGCCGACCAATATTTTTTCATTTTACTTTTGCGTGAAAAAAAAAAATGTTGAATGATAACGATAGGCCGACAAATATTTTTTGTTTTGCTTTTCACTTTTATTTTTGTTTTACATTTTAAATTACTTTTAAAAATGATTTTAGTTTTCATTTGTGTTTTGATTTTAATTTACATTTTGGTTTTACTTTTACTTTTAATTTGTGTTTTGATTTTAATTTACATTTTGATTTTACTTTTATTTCTAATTTTGCATTTGATTTTATTTTTACTTTTGCTTTAACTTTTGCTTTAATTTTGACTTTTGATTTAATTTTGACTTTTGATTTAATTTTTGCTTTTGATTTAATTTTTGCTTTTAATTTACTTTTAATGTTGACTTTGCTTTTCATTTTATTTAGGTTTTTAAAGAAATTTTGTTAAATCCTGAATGATAATGATAGGCCACCATAGAAGTGTGTTCATAATATCCCATTGGCTTCTTTTGCTTTTGATTTAATTTTTACTTTTGATTTAACTTTTGCTTTAATTTTGACTTTTGATTTAATTTTGACTTTTGATTTAACTTTTGCTTTTGATTTAATTTTTGCTTTTAATTTACTTTTAATTTTGACTTTGCTTTTCATTTTATTTAGGTTTTTAAAGAAATTTTGTTAAATCCTGAATGATAACGATAGGCCACCATAGACTTCACTATTTCTATGAATATTGTTAGTAGGTCAACAAACTTAGGTAGGAAACAACATACTTATAATTAAATATCCCGTTTGAAATGGAATGACTCAAAATAATATGAAACATAGTTTTTCAGAGATCACATATAGGCCTGTGTGAACTAGCTGTTGGAACAGGGCAGACCGGAGAATCCCGATGACTCGTCTCGGCCAACAGCGTGAGCGAAATCGCGACTCCAAGGCTAACAAGCCAGCTTCTTACTCACTTAGCGATTGTGGCTGTCATACACAATATCAATTAATGAAACATTTCTTAAGCCTTGATAGAAATACAAATTTGTAATAACTGAATTTTAAAGGTTTTTTTTCTCTATCGATGAGTGTGTATCATGTGCGCGTTGGAGGATTCGGTAGCAATATCAAACATGATACTATAACCTCGGCTCTCAGAGAAAGTGATACTACTTAAACTAGCAAGAAATTCATTAATTGGAAATTTTGTTTGGTTGTTGACTATGTCATAACGAAAGCTTTTGTTTCTCCGTACTGTGGACTATGGAGCCGCATCGTTGCCACATTAAGAGAAAACATCATTGTTAAAATTGCAAAATTATCGTAGCCAAAATGACCATATCACATAACACTTAATACATTTTCATGGATATTTAACATTATGAAATTCACCACTAGTATCAAAACAAAAATTGTTCGACAAAAATTAACAATGTAAAAATCTTGTTATGTTTTTCCATTTCGACTTGTCCTTGTCGCTTTTGCAAATTCACTGAAAATTTGTCATTTTTGCATTTTCAACTTTCGCAATTTCTCCAATCTAACAGACCATGTAAAGAAAGGGGTGTGTTCGGCCGAAGTTGACGTCATAACTCATCTGTTTTATCATCTGGACTATAATCAATGCTTCCTGATAGGAACTATGGCACACGACGTCATACATGTAAATCTAACGTTGATGCAGTTACGCGAATAGTAAGAGTATGGGGACCGCATCACACAATATAAACAATTACACTATGCAAACCTGTAGACACACAATACCGGCTACACTTAATATTTCAAACAATAAGCAACAAACATATCAAATCAAGTGAATGGATCCGGGGGCCAACCGTAAGCGTCCACTGCGTTGTATGCGTACCAGATTTTGACTTTTATAAAAGCACCTGCCGATTCATTAATTATATAAAACAATATTTAAAGTAATATGGTATTTGTAGGTAATTGATTAACTGTAGGTACTATTGGGGTGTACTTTATTTGAGGTACAAGTACGCCAACATCAAACGATGACGTCACATCTATATTTTATTGAAGGTCACATAAAACTTATTAGACCTATATATTGGCTACCGGATACTTGTTTTAAAAAATTCCGCTTCGCAAAAGTATAAATTGCTAATGATTAAAATTCAATAACTATTACTAAGATGATACCATCCGACCGTTAATAATATATAATATATATATATTTTTTAATTTCTCAGTCTTGTCGGAGGGGCATATATAGGATTAATTAGGCCCGACTTGTATTTTAATTACTATAACTTTTGTTTCTGGTCGTACTGTAATTAATAAAACTTTTGTTTCTAGTTTCTCAAGTTCGCATTATTTAACCCCCGGTCAATGTGAAAAGAACAAGTAATTTATTTCTTTACTTTCATGTTTGATGACAACTACATAATCCATTTGATTTTATATTGATAGTGAACAGGTCGGCTCTGCTTCATGTGTTGCGATCACAACTACCCTACCTTATCATGGTCGATTGAAAAGGTAAATTAAAATATTGTGGGACGCCGACCCAGTGATAACAATAATGATCCAGACCTCTTTTCAGGGCCATCTATTTTTTATTTTTTTCATTTTCCACAGATTACAGATCTTTATCAATAAGTTTGCCGGACCTACTCTACCTAACGAAACACGATACTCTCCACCATGTCCTAATTTTAATTTTTGCAATTTATTACATCGACAATAACTGCAAAGATTTTGTTAATTGATTAAGACAACCGCACTCCTCATTTGTAGTTAAACGTATTGCAGATATAACGCCAGAAATTCGCCAATGTACTGTACAAGATTCATTCGGTCTATTTAATACAACGAGCCAACCGAAAGGTTCGATGATATGACAAAAAAAAACAAAAAAAAAAACCCAAACCCGGTCAATTAACAGTTATGAATAACCCGATGGAGCAATAATTTTATTCTTATGACTTCCACCTCGGAACCACGCTCTCTGTCCTTTCGATTGGAGAAATTTTGGTGGTGGGGAATACAATGGAGCAATTCTGATAGTTGAATTTGCAAAGACGAAAAGTAAACAGTGGAAGAAAAAAAAACATAACTAAATATAATGGTTTGTTTTGATACTAATAAAGTGATTTTGTGTCATGTGATCTTAACAAGTGAAAAATCTCGAAAATGGCCATTTTACAAATTTGACCATGATAATTTATCAATTTTAACTAATACATTTTCTCTTAATATGGCAACGATCCTGCTCCATAGTGGACATCGATTTTCACAGAAAATTGTGTTTTCGCTTTCATCTGAGCTATATATACATATATGAGCGAGTTTTTATAAATAACAGTGTTGCGATATTTAGTACTTAGTAGGCGCATCATCATCATCAGGAACATTCAGGTTTGTAGGAATTCTGTTATTCATTCAGGGATAAGGGTTATTTCATGCCATTATTTTTTCGATATTATTATTATTACTACACTATGTCATGGATTGTATTTAGAAATCATCTCGTTTATGTTGATTAAGTATAACCTCGTTTAAAACTTTTGTGGTCAGGGGTGGGGCAAGGAGAGGAGCGGGTGGAACTTTTAAGGCGTTCACGTTGGATAACAAAGTCTGTCATTGAGTCAAGCGGTGTGGTTTCATTTCCCCGATGTAGGTGACAAGGAGTCGCCTGCACAACCTCGTGGGTTATTTCCCGGTCCCATAGTTTCCTTCCACTGCGAAAAACCCCTACGCACAAGCGAATTATTGAAATAAAATTGAACCATATGTTAGTTCCAAAATGACCTGGTTTGTGTAGACATAACCCAATTTCTCTCGGTTTCTTTCTTCCTTTTAAAACTTTCTGTATTGCGACTGATTGTACTCGTATCGACTCAAAGTAACTGTGTATTTAAGCAAACCGATATAAAATTACGCTCAATATCCTAACTACAATGTATTCGTTTTTCAATTATTATGTATGATTAACAGTTCATTCATCTTACTTATACAAAGTTAGTCTGCGGATTTTTCAAATGTTACACATTTTACGAGCCCATTACAAATACATTTTTAAATATTCTCGTTTAAAGTTAACATTTAATTAAAGGGACATTAGATGATATAAGATAAAGAGCTAACTTTTAACGCTATAATAGTTAAAAATAGAGAAAGAAGACAGAATATGCTGGAAATGTCAATCAAATTACTTCACTCTGTACCGAGGTATTAGAGATTCAATTTTAGACTAGCCTTGATCGTCATTACTAAGTTTGGTACAATAATTAACACAGTCTCGATTATCAAATTGAACGTTAAATTATCCATCAAAAAATGTAATCAAATCTATCAAATATGACAGGCTAACTATGCCATTGAGAGTTAGTTGTGGTCTGAATAAGTTAATTAATGTCTAATTAAGCATACACTATGCAAGAACCTATCGCGGGTCTTTCTTTAGGCCTGAAATGTTATCTAAATTATTAATTAGACATTAATTGCATATAAGTTATCCCTACCATAATCAACTCTGGATGTGAACGCTAGCCTGCGATATCTACCAGATAAGGTTCGGGTTTGCTGCTCAACTTTCATTCATGATCTAATAATGAAATGGATAATCGGGACTATGTTTTTATCGTACCGACTTTAGTAATGGTGATCGAGACCGAAAAATTAAATCGTAAAAATCTCGGTTCAGATTGGATTAATTTGAGAGAAATTTCCTTTTACATTATCTAGTTTTTAACAATATATAACGAGAACTGTTACCTCTTTATTTAATCTACCATAATGCATCTTTAATAATTAAAATAACAACGTGGCAGACTAGAGAGGTCGAGTAGATAGATAGAAAATAGGTATGGTTATTATACCCCAGTGACGCAGGTTATGCATATATTTCAAAACAATATATACCAGATTATTTGATATATTAACTTTCCTGAATACATAGTCTGGATACAGCTCATCTGAGTTTTTATGAGTTAACACAATTAAGCGTCTTCATATACTGGGTAAAGACAGAAAAGAAAACGACCGGGACCAGATCACTCAAGTACAGATTCTGCCAACAGCAGTATAACTAATTTCTTGGATAGCGCGATAAAGGATGATGAATCAACACGTGATTTTTAGTTGAACTCTTAAAAAGTGATACTATAGTAAATAAATTGGCAACCATCACCCAGCCCACTCTAACAGCGCCACTGTCGTACGTAACTAACGTACGAAAATTAAGTAGTAGCTGGCTTTTTTTTTCGCACGTATACAATGAATGGCCATTTTGCTCAGTAATCCCAGCCAGAATTTGGCTATTTTTTAAAAATTGCGTTCAAGTTTTAAATTTTTGTTTAGAACTGAAATAAATTAACTATTAGTCAATCCACACGCTAAAACATTAACAGAATTGATTGTGTATATCTGAAATAGACACGACCGAATCACAAAATAGTGCCAATATGCCGACGTCAAATCGAGAGTTGTTGATGTTATTTCTGTGAAAAATCATTGGAAGAGCGATAAGATTATATAGTCCTGTTTGTTGATGTGACCTCATGACCTGTGACTTTTAGAAAACGTCATATGGATATCATGGCTATTCACTGTGTCAGAGTCACGTCTCTGCAGGTAGGGTGAGTCTGTCGTTCAGATTGCGCCACTGACTAAAAAAAAATCATCACTAGAAGAACGACTAGATGATCTTGGGGAGTACTGAAGAAGGACGTGTCTTAAATTCTCTGGTCTGATAGAAAATAGTACAGAACACGCTTAGTATTAGACTTAATTAATAATAAAATCGTGGGTGGTGATTATCCACCAATTACAATATACAAAATTGGACGCAGCCATCGAGTCGGAAAGCGTGTTCCTAATAAAACCAGGGATGATCATTGTCCGATTTATTATCGTGACAGAGCTGCTGTCTTTGGCAACAAACATAAATTAATACCCTTCAACGAAGGACACGCAGTTCTTAAGAATTTGTTAACGAAGCATTAACCCATTGATGATCGCTGTTGTACAAGAAGACTGGAGATCTGTTAAATTCAAAGCATATTACTAATTGCTGGACATACGATGGTCGTATCTATGTCTAACCGCTTGTTGGCGACAACACGATTATAAACTCAGAAGTTGACCTCCAAAGTCTGATTGTTACTAATCAAAACAACACTTAACATTATACACCAAGGATCCGTCACGAAATAGTTGTCAGTCCATCTGAAGATAGCAACAGGTCAGAGGTCAACACAACGACACAATGTCATCAACCCAACAGCAAGTGATGTGTCCTAAATTCTGTCGGACCAAATACAACCTTAAAGCGACTCACACACGCTCAGTACAGTTGTCAATAATATTGTCAATACTTGATATTGAAGATCGAAAAAATTGATGTCAATATGATTGAAGAAATCAATTTTATTGACGAGCCGTCAATTTTTGTGCAACAATGGATCATGTGTGGGCGTCATTAATAATATTAACGCAATATTTCGTTTTCACGAAGCTCTCGAAGTAGGTGTGTGTGCCCAAATTTCTCACCCTGAGTACACCACCGTTATGACCATTTTCGATGTATTTTCCTTTTCTTGGGAATCACCATAGCTAATGCTAAACAAATATTTCCGTCAATGATGACTCCTTTACTCAGTGTGAACATTGAGACAATATAGCTGAACGTGTGTGGGAAACGGAAATTTGCTTCAATAAAATTGACATCCATAATTTTGACAATTACATTGAGCGTGTGTGGGCGGCTTTAGACATCAATTTTTGTTAGACCTCGGCATGTTAACAGCTACCTCCACTCCAAAATCTACCGTAAACGCTACTTAACTATGTCTTTAATAAAAATCCAAAATAACACATAATACATAATGATAATATACAAAATATCTTTCGGATATGTTGTGAATAATAACGTTATTCATTGTCTCTTTTATTGAAATCTGTCCAGTATTTTCAATAACATATTAATCGTTGTTTGGCCTTTTATAAATTTCCTTTGTTGTGTTTTTGCAGTCTTACGAAACATGTATATCAAATATATTTACCATATGATGTATTACAAATTATTAGCATTACTTTCCAAATGGATTTAGTATAATGCAAAAAATATATATATTTATATATTCAATTTGAACATGGTACTGACTCGGAATTCTTTGAAGCTATTAATATATTGAAAATGTTTACGACACAAACAAAATAAGCAGAAACCTAAAACTAAAAACTTAATATTCACACGTAAACAATCTCATCATCCTAATCTTAAGTTTGTAAATGGCGAACTTTGGGGAGAAAGCGATTGGCGAGAGAACCTTCGCATGTCAAGAGCTACGTTCGAGATAATATGCAGTTTGTTGAGGCCAGCCATTGCAAAACAAGATACAAGACTCCGGAGGCCAGTGCCTCGCCACGAGCGACTGGCGGTAACACTTTGGAAACTAGCAACAGTTACACGACTCTGGGACAGAAATTTGGACTTGGACGGTCAACACGTTGCTTGTCTGGCGAACCGACGAATCTGAAATATTTAAGTATTGAGAATTATGCGTTTGAAATTTGCGCTCTGTCGTTATCTCTATGTCCATTCAATAATAACGTTATATTTAAATGGCGTCATGTTTCCTGATGTATATGTATGAAATATTAAATCATAAATAAATGTTAATATTTGATGGCTACAGAGATAACAACAGAGCGCAAATTTCAAACGCAAAATTCTCAATACTTAAATATTTCAGATTCGCCAATCCGGAATAAGACTTTATTCTCAATTCAATTCAGATTAAACCCCTAGTGTAAACGCAGCTTAAGTGCATGAAATTCGAATCATTTGGAATAAATCGCTCTTAACTGGAAGAAATATGCGAATTGTCGATATCCAAGGTATAAGTTATCCTTATGCATTTAGTTATACTTCGACTGAATTCATTAAATAACTCTTCCATGGAGTACAGATATAATATTTACTTGGCGATGCTCCTCTTCTTCAGGAAACAATGTGTGAGGTAGCCATTGTTGGTGCCGGATGTCGGTTTCCTGGGGCTGAGAATCTGGATGAATTTTGGAGAGTACTACGTAATGGCGAGAATCACGTGATAGAAGTTCCACCTAACCGATGGAACTTAGAAGCATTTTATGATCCGGATCCCGCAGTTCCTGGCAAAACACACGTTAGACGAGCGGGTTTTGTTGATGGGTATGTTCAATCGAAGTTATGTTTACGCTTATGTGTGCTATGGTTATTGTTTCCTATTACTCATTATGTTTATGAAAGATGTGTGGGTGTGGGTATGTCTTTGTGGGGGTGGGGAAGGGGCATAAATTGAATGGCATGTCTTTAGTTTTAATGCTCTTTATGGCTTTAGAGAATGCGTAAATAAGAAAAAAGGGAATATCATTTTTATACGCCCACATTTTCATGTGGACGTATTATGTCGTCGCCCCTGTCCGTCCGGACGTCCGTCCGTCCACAATTTGTTTGTGGACTCTCTACAGGTCACAATTCTTATATGATTTTGACGACACTTGAAATATAGGTTTATCCCCATAAGATCTCGGCTGCTTTCGATATTGGCATGTATCGGATCAAAACTTCATGGATTATGGCCCTTGATTGTACGAAAAATCACGTTTTTAGCTTGTGGACCCTATAGAGGACACAATTTTGAACCGATGTTGATGAAACTTGACATGCATGTTTATAACCCAAAGATCTTGGTTCGTTTCGATATTTGCGCCTATCGGAACGTAATTTCCTGAATTATGGCCCCTGATTGTCCGAAAAATCACCTTTTTTAGCTTGTGGTCCCTCTGGACGTCACAATTATTATTCGATTTAAAAAAAACCGTTTGATTATATCACCGTTACGCCTTAAGGAAGGTTTGAGTTCGAATTTCTGGAAAATCGGACCAAAATTGACAGACCAATTAAATGGCCGCCGTTTGTACGCGAATACTGTTAAAAAATGGTATATCATGGTTGTGGACCCTGTATAGGTCACAATTTTAATTCGATTTTGATGAAACTTGAAATGCATGGTTATAACCCAAAGATCTTGGTTCTTTTCGTTATTTGCGCATATCGGATCGTAACTTCCTGAATTATGGCCCCTGATTGTCAGAAAAATCGCCTATTGTCCCTCTGGAGGTCACAATTATTATCCGATTTAAAAAAACGTTTGACTCTATCACCGTTACACCCTACGGAAGGTTGAGTTCGAATTTCGAGAAAATCGGACCATAGTGTAAAAATATGGTATATCATGGTTGTGGACTCTCTACAGGTCACAATTCTTATCCGATTTTGACGAAAAGTCACATTTCTAGGTTGTGTACCGTCACACCATAATCATTGTCGGCTTCGAATTTCATGAATATCAGACTGGAACTGACCAACAAAATGGCTGCTCCCAATACTGTATGAAATACAGGACTTAATGATGTAGGAAAAATCACTTTCGGTATTGCTTGTTCTCTATCCATCTCTCGAAAATGTGGGCGTATCCTGCCTGACAGTGCCAGCCTATCTTTTAAGCCTATTCTTTTATATGTTATTTTAGCCACGACAAATGGGATTTTAAATTCTATGGTATCAATGAATTCGAAGCTCTTAAAATGGATCCACAACACAAGTTTGTATTAGATTGTACCTTCATGGCTTTAGAGAATGCTGGAATAAGTAAACAGCAAATTAGTGGATCTAACACAGGAGTATATATTGGTAATTATCAATATTACTAGTAAAATTAGATATAATCGCGTGTCTATTTTTATCATCCTTGATTCTTAAAGCACATATGAATGTATGTAAAGTGATTTATATTCAATTCTTGAAAAATATAAAAAATATTGCAATTTCTAATCAATTATGTTCGTTGAAATTCTTAGTGCATTCTACACTGTTATTAATTACTTCCACATTGTGTTGTAAGATATGTTGTTATTGGTTCATTACAAAATGGCATCCGAAACCATAGGATACACGACTCGTGTACTGTAAAACGTTAATTGTGTCTTAAAAAATATTTGATTTTAGGATCTTATAATTTCACGGCAAGATAACAACTTCAATGTTTGAAATTGGCCAATTGAATTCTAATTCGTGTTTTTGATTCGAATATTATGGTGAATATTAAGTTAGAGACTTAGCTTCTTTTAGTACACGTAGAACACCACCAAACATAGGTATTGCACTTACTTCTCAACGCAAAATGAGCTCGTTATCTAAAATTCCAAATTTGATAATAGTCCTCTGATATACTATATTTGCACACACACCTGTGTCATTGTGTGAACACAGATTCCAATCCGTTATTGTATTAAAACATAAGAGTGCTTATATTGGCTGACCAATGAAATCACATGTACCGCCACTTATTTGATGTGCTTGATCTACAAACATGGGTTGTCAAGATTCTTTTACGTGCACTCTAATGTGTATATGTGTTGACTTCCGATTGACCAGACAATAAATCTCAGAATTTAAATCCTCATTTTAACAAAAACTTCACCCTTTTTTCCTATTTTGTCGGAACACTTTGTGCTCGACACACTTCAGTATTAACATTGCCATTCTCTAATGGAATGGAATATCTAACCTTTTCAAAAAAATAGGATCTGTGCAGCTTAAGACCAATAAAATCTGTGCATTAATGTGCTGGGTAAAAATCTTAGCTACTTTGTCTTGTGGTAATTTATATAATATAAATAAACAAATATTTTGGGGCATGAAAAAGCTTTTAGCTATATTGACAAACAGCGGCAAGTTCTGTCAAATGTATTTAGTCGTGCCCGTGTGAACATTAGATTTGTGATATTCCAATAAATTCGATATTCAAATTCTATATGCACTGCACATGCACTATACTTCACCCATATGAACATTTTAAATATGTATTTTGTCATTGACATGTAATTCATTATTTTTTATAGGTATGTTTGGCTCTGATTATTCCAATTTATTCGCACCTGATGCCGATGAAAGTGATAATTATACACTGACTGGTACCAGTAATAGTATTGTAGCTGCCCGGGTGTCGTATGCTTTCAATTTGTTAGGTCCATCAATGAAGATAGACACCGCTTGTTCATCATCTCTTGTAGCTATACATCTAGCTTGTCAAGCTTTACGTTCAGGTAGATTTACATAATTATGATTTTGTTATTTACTGACACGATGGATTGTCTTGCGAACTTTTGTAAAGCAAGGAACATATAAAGCACAAACTATTCTCTAATAAACACAATGCCAAAATCAAGCACAATCGTTTGTAACAAAATCGTAAAAATGGAAATAGACTTTGCACATGCGATAAATTATGATAATGGAACAATATTTACCTTTAAAAGTTACTTTATAGCATGAAATATCTATGAAATACACTTACAGTATTAGTAATAAATCTGTGGTCTATTTCTTCCTCAGGAGAATGTGATATGGCTATAGCAGGTGGAGTCAACTCACTGATGAGACCAGATATATTTATACAACTCAGTAGAGCTGGTATGGTATCACCTACTGGACAATGTCAGGCTTTCTCTGAAAATGCTGACGGATATGCCAGAGGAGAAGGATGTGGAATTATTATACTGAAACCATTAGAACAGGTGCATTGAGTTTTATTTTTTAAAATGTCTGTAATTTGATCAATCATTAATTCGTAAAATCCCTCATCCGTCCCAGCTTCTGCTACTCCTTCCGGGGTCCCGCTGACTGCGTGGGCGAGACGCTGGGTCACTAGCCTGGAGGTCGGGTGTTCGATCTCTGCATTGGCCGACAAAGTTCATCCAGATTTTTCCCGGCGTGGTCATTGATGCAGGGCGGGGGGGGGGGGGGCTGACAAGGACAGCTATCTAGTCATTCGGATGGGACAAAAACCGAGGTCTTGTGTATACATTGGCAGTTGGAATTCGATGTAGTGCCGCTGTCCGGGCAAATTCTCCCTCGTAGCACACTGTATGGCGTGTCCGTCTTCATTAGCCGAGTTCGGAGTAGAACAGTTGGACGATAAACCCCGTTTAATTTTTAATTTTTGTTACTCCATCTCTGATAAAGTCCACAGGATTGTGCTGAAGTATTCATCATTTACCAAATAACAAACATTCACAAATTATGTACGTACTGTTTACTTAGAATTATATGTGTTTCTTGTAGGCTTTGAAAGATAATGATCCTATCTGGGCAACTATTGTTACATCTGTCAACCATGATGGTCAAACTGTGACACCTATCACAACACCATCTCCCCAGCAACAAGAATCTCTTCTTAACATAGTGTTTGACAGACACAGAATTGATCCAGAATCAATAGACTATATCGAAGCTCATGGTGAGTTAAAGTCAGTATTGAACAACACGAAATTAATCTTTCTGGGAGAGAAAGCTGCCATTTATTTTCTGCATACTCTACATAGCTAACAGTAAATACAGCCTTGGTGTTGTACTTTTGCAATTTAGATCTTAAAAGCGCCCCCCCCCCACAAAAAAAGAAACAAAAACAAAAAAACCCCGCAAAAATGCAAACCTCAAAGGGCAGGTAACACATACATGTATATTGGCCATTTTTGAAATGGATATTATTATATGATACTTCCAATTGTAGGCACAGGAACCAAAGCTGGTGATCCAGTAGAAGTTACAGCTCTTGGTAAATTCTTTCAAAAAGATAAACATCCTAAACAGAGGCTGATAGGTTCTGTAAAAACTAACATTGGACATCTAGAATCGGGTGCTGGTGTAGCTGGTCTAATAAAAGTTTTATTGATGCATAAACATCAAGAAATCGTCCCATCGCTCCATTTTGAGAAACCCAGAGAGAATGTTCCTCTTGATAAATATAATCTGAGAGTACCAACAAAAGTTCAGCCCTGGCCCCAAAACGGTAATAGGTGTATGCGATCGTGTGTAAATAGTTTTAGTTTCGGTGGTACTAACAGTCATGCTATCATCACAACCCCAATGACCCCGCCAAATGGACCAGAACATTACGACACATGGATATCCCAATTGCCTAGAATTGTCTGTTTGTCAGCATGTGATCGCACCTCCCTACAGATGGCCAAATCGCTTTTCTGCAAAACCGGAGAAGGTTGTAAAATTGAGGATGTTTCATATACCACTACGTATAGACGAAATCATTTCCCGTTTCGTGTTGCTGTCATCGGCACTACCATGAAAGAAATTATCGACAGATTCAACGAAATTGACCTTGAACATAAACACAGAATAGATACTATTTCTAAGAAGAAGAAAATTATTTTGGTATTCGCTGGAATGGGAACAAACTGGAAAGGAATGTGTCAGTCATTATTAAAACATTCTACTATATTCAAATGTACTATAAATGGTGTGTCGAATATATTGAAACGATTTGTTTCATGGGATTTGTGTGATGCATTGGAGAAAGGCTTTGACCTGGATGATCCATATGTAGCCCCAATCATGACATTCGCATGTGAAATCGGTGTATTTGCTATGATCAAAGAATTTGGAGTTGTGGCAGATGCTATCGTTGGGCAATCTATAGGTGAAGTTGCAGCAGCGTATGCATCTGGAGCTCTTAGCCTGAACCAAGCAGTTTGTGTTATTTACCATAGAACTAAATATCAAGCCGAAGTAACAGGAGGCAAAATGTTTGTAGTCAGGAATATGAAGATCGCTGACGTAAAGTCTGTAATGGTATCGTTTAAAACACAAGCGAACATATCCCTGTTCTACAGCCCATCTTGTTGCACAATCAGTTGTGATGATGGTGTCGTTGATTTGATCAAATCGCGGTTGAACGAAAAAGAATGCCGTGTGGAATTCGTGGATTTAAATGTGACAAGCGCGTTTCACTCGCACCATATGAACGAATGTGCCGAGAAGTTGACATCTGCATTTACTCTTCAAGGAACTCCACCAACAACGCCTATAGTATCATCGGTAAGCGGGAAAATGTCTGGTGAAGCAGATTTTGTCACGTCTGAATACTGGTCGAAAAACATTAGGAACCCAGTGTTGTTTCACCAGTCTATAGTAGAAGTCCACGAAGCAGATAAACTGAATATATTTATAGAAATTGGACCAAAACCGATTTTAAAAGCACACCTAGGGAAAATATTTGAACAACCACTTGTTGCCTTAGCTATACCAACAATACAAAAAGATAATGAAATAATATCTATAACAAAGGCTGCAGCAATTCTATATGAGAATGGAGTAAATATCAAATGGGTGGATCTTCTAAAATGTCAAGGAAAAGTTATAGACGTTCCACAATACCAGTTCAACCGGATTCCAAATTGCTACATTCCCAATACAGCAAGAGAAACACTTATGGGTTTTAAATCTAAAATACACGGTCACCCATTTCTGAAATCGCTTCGTTCAGATTCTAGAAATTATAAAGTTTTATTAGACCCGTCTCGCATAGCTTCTATCTATGAACATAAAGTAAATGGGGTTGTCACGGCACCTGGTGCATTCTATGCAGAAGTGGGAATAGCTATTGCTGCCACCAAATCCTGCCGCTTAATATCCGAGGAAATAAGCGTTGATTTTAAAAATCCGCTTGTTTTAATCAACCGAGAATCGAAAGAGCTTGATGTAGAAACAGAAAATATAAATCAGGAGATACAATTCAGAATCTTTGAAGGGACTACAGTTTATGCAACCGGTACTATTAAATCTTATTGTAGTGGATCGGCTGTTGATAGATTAGAGTTAGATGAAATCCGAAGCAGATGTAAGAGTTTGGTAACACCAGAAGCCATGTATGCTGATTTAGCTTCTTATGGGTTTGAATATGGACAGGCGATGACCATTTTGCAAGGAGCCGTAAAGAATGATAAAGAGGCTTTAGTGGAACTTCGGATGAATAAACTTCTAAAAGAAGAAATGGAAGGAACTATACTGCATCCAGTTATAATAGACGGTCTCCTACAAACGCCTGCCGTTTTTGGATCCAACAATGATAGCGTGGAACTAATTCCTTCTCATTTGAACCAAATTCGGGTCTTGCGAGAAGTAAAAGATCACATGTTTTGCTATGTAAAGCTTCTAACAATAACACAGACAAAGTGTACTTTTTTAATCCACCTGTGTGCTGAGAATGGCGAAATCATCGCTAGTATTTTGAAATCCACAGTTAAAGCCATTGGTACCAATCGTGAGAAAGCCAAAGAATATTTTTACAAACAGCAGTGGAAAAAAGTTGGTCTGGTTGACAACCCCGCCGCAGATAATAACACAGATATTATTACCATTGGAGCTCAATGTCATTTAGGCAAATACCCTAGCGTTATTATTCCAGAGAACAATGAAGAAAGAAAGAAATTATTGGCGAATTTCAGTACCCAAATTAAAAACCATAAAAACATAGCAATCATGATAGACGAAATCAGAGATGAAACATTGGATGGACGTGACATGCAGACTGTTGTGGAAAGAAAACTACTCTGGCTTAAAGATATTTTAATACATGTTCACGAAAATACTGAAAACTGCAGGGTTTTAGTAATTACCAGGAACTCCTGGGCTGTTACTACCGATAAAAGCAACTGTGTTGAAACATCAAACTGTAACCCAATTCAGGTTTCAATATGGGGATTTCTTAGATCCGTTCAAAGAGAAACCATGTCGTTTCAACTCCACATTGTTGACTTAAAAGATTATAGTAACGAGATATCCAAGATCGGAATCCTTGAATTTTTAGTGGGTGAATTTTCCAGCAATCTTAAAAATCGGGGCGAGATTCTGGTCACTGGTGGTGCACTATATTCGTTCGAATGCACGGGATTTTATGAAATGAAAGATTACATTGAACAAAATCAGTCTTCATTGAGCGATTTCGAGATGTTTTCTTCACAGAAAGATAGAATACGAAATGTTTTTCAAATGTATCCTTGTCATGAAGGAGGAAAATCTAACTCAAATACAGTTATAATGCAGGTGATATCTTTAGTTCTCCAAAATCCAGATCTCTGCTCATCTTGTTTTGATTCCCTGGAGGAAGAACCAAACGAATTTCCCATCTACTGTCTCGAAACGGTTGGCTATGTGAGCAAGAATAAAACTAACAATACTCGAAGAGATATTTTCATATCATGCTATCCCGTGCATGCGTCAAATAGGGTAAAGGTACCAACCTCCTGTTGTGTACCCATTTCCCTATTACCTAGATACCAGGGTGGGCTAATAACAATCTTCCTAACTTTGTGGAATTTATGTGAGCATATCACATCCAAGTCAGTTATCTTGTTTTGCGAAGATAACACTTCATTATATGAAGAGATTATGTGCTTAATGCTAAGATATAGAAAAGTCAAAACTATTATTCGACTTACTGGAAAGACCAACACTTTAACAAATGGATGCGAGTTAATAAATCTAACACGATTAGACAAAAGCATAATTTCTAATCATATTCGAAATTTCTCTAAAGTGACAAGATTTATTAGCCTCTCTGCTCTTGTATCACAAGACTGCGTACACCTATTATATCACTACATGCAAGATTCGGAACTTGAAATTCTAAAGGAATGGGACATATTCTCGCCCATAAACCTCATCTCTACCATGCCAAGGATGTCAACATGGTTGAAGAAATCAACTAAAGATGTAAACATGATTGTAACTAAATATGGAGCATACACTGAAGCTGCAGATTATCTGACCAAGTTGTTTTCTCCAACGGAAATCAATCTCGACCACTCAGATGTAGTTGTTCCACCATTACGCCTTAAGTCACCAGACCGGATACTCAGTAAATCGGCTGCTTATGTAGTTGTTGGTGGTTTAACTGGACTTGGGTGGCAGTGTGTTAAATGGCTGGCAGAAAATAACGCTGGCTTTATTGCTTGTTTTAACCGCAGATATCCCACTAAGGACGACAAGCTCAAAATGGAAGAATTATCCAATAAATGCTGTTGTAAGATACTTGATTTACCAACAGACGTAACCGATTTTATTTCTTTGAAAGGGTCGCTTAAGAAGCTCAGGCAACACTTTCCTGTGAGCCCTCTTAAGGGCGTGATTTTCGGAGCTGGTTTATTGAGAGATTCAACATTGGTTAATATGACAAGGAAACAACTAACAGAAGTCTTAGATGCCAAAATTACTGGTGCATGGAACATGCATTTAGCACTAGAAACTATTGAACTGGATTTCTTTATTCTCCATTCTTCAATAACTTCAGTATTCGGAGCCCCAGGACAAAGTAATTATGGAGCTGGAAATGCTTTTCAGGACAGTTTAGCGTTTTATCGCAGATCGAAGGGATTACCTGCACAAAGCATAAATTGGGGGCCTTTGGATATGGGAATGTTGGAAAATACCAAAGATAATTTACGTAATAGACAAAGACTCGAAAATCAAGGTTATCGTTTAATCTGCAAAGATGATATTGGCCATTGCCTAGAATCTGCCATTTTATCAGATCTTCCGCAGGTTATTGTAACTGATCTAAATTTACAGGTATTTAAAGCTAATCTGTTCAGCTACAAAGATATGTTTGGCATAGAAAAGGTTCGTGGCATATTGCCAAAATCTGTGAATGACATTGTATCAACCCCCGAAACAAAGTCTGAAAAAATGCAAATAAGTATCCATGATTTACAATCTGCAACTACCAAAGAAAGAATATCAATGATGGAATCTTACATTTCTCAACTATTGTGTAAAGTACTGATTTTGGACGAAACCAGTTTATCACCGAACTCATGTCTAGTGGATGAAGGAATGGATTCAATGTTAGCTATGACAATTGTGAACGAAGTAAATAGGGATATTGGCTACAAACTACCTGTTAATTTATTATTTTCACCTAATACAACTGTAGCTAGTCTGGCAAGTTTTATAAATAAGAACATCGGGCGTAGTAATGATCTTGACGATGAAGACAATCAAGACGACAACGTTGACCATCAAGAAACCATATCCTACATTGAATACAGATATTACAAATTAAGCCAAAACCCACTAGCTTATAAAGCATTCCATCTATTATTTGATATGTATTTTTCGGATTTAAGCCTGAATACGGAGACTTTAACAAGTTTGTTGTTGTTAATAATATCCAGAAATCCGATTCTTAGAACAACTTACTCAGGGGTATTACGTCCAGGAGGTTCAAAACGGGATATTAAACGAATTCTGATTGATGCAAACCAAGCACTTGATCTGATTATAATCGACGATGACAATCGAAACATCGATGGAACTTTTGAACAGAAAAGTATGGAACCCTTTGATTTGAAATCCAGAGGACCTGCTCGTTTCATATACCACACAAATGGTTCATCTATGCGAATCGGCATTGTATGCAATCACATAGCATTTGACATACTAGCGGTGAGCATGTTATTGGAGGAATTCATACACTGCTTGAAAAGTTTCTACATGTACCAGAGCCTTGAACACGTTTCAATACCAGCAGCTCAAAATCATATATCGGCAGCGAATATAATGGATAGGAGATTAAAATTTTCACTCAGTGCGATGAAGAGTTTTTGGAAAAGCGAGTTATCCAAGGGCGTCCCGTTGATTGCTATCGATTCTACTAAACCATGTCAATTACATGGCCTTTCTGTTATAGCCCATAGACAAATATCTAGAGAACTACACAATGAACTCAATAGACTAAGCAAGACACTACGGACAACAACATCTAAGATAATGATGTCTACGTATCAGCTGTTTTTGAGTCTTCGGTCTGGACACCGTAGAGTTTTTATTACTCTACCTAAAGACCTTCGGTCGCCATTGCCAGAAACTAAACAATTTATGGAATGCTTAATAAACCACATACCAATATTTGCAGATATAGAACATTCCATGTCTATGAAAGATTTTCTTGTTATTAACTCCAAACATATCAATGAAATTCTTGACAACAGCCTATTTCCCTATGATGAAATAGAAAAACTTATACCTGGGGATGCTAACAAAGACTTGTACCGCCATATTTTGACTTTTAACGATTATACATTTGTGGACCAATTAACAGCAATGAAAGAAGGTGCTGCATTGAAGCTGAATGAAACCGATAATAACCATATATTTGGTGAATCCTATTTATTCGTTGTCACTGATAATAATGCCCAAACAACGTCACTAAAGCTGCAGTTGTCTGAAGATATGTACAGTAAGTCTGATGTAGAAGATTATATTGACCAAATTATTGAACTTTTACAAGAAATTGTTCTTCAACCTGAAGTTAAAATCGGAGAGCTAAAAATGGTAGCACCGAAAAGAACATTAGAGGGTATGTTGGTATTCATTTTCAGAGTTCTTTGTTTGCGAAAGGCCACTGAAATATGTAACATTGCAATGGGATATTTAAAATTTTTCTAATTATGTGTGCTCTGTGATTCCGATCTACGTTGCTGAATATTGTTATACCAATAATTTTAATAATTATAGTTAATGATAGAAGCTCGACACAATATGTTATCATTTTCTCTAAGTTATGTTCACGCGAAGCACAAAATGTAGCATTGCATTTAAACATTTTTTTCTGTCCATAATTGCAGGGAAATTTAGAAGTAAAACATTTACCGGCGGCTTAAAAGACCTGCACGTGAAGTTTCTTGAACCCGACAGTGATGGTGTAATGTTAATAATGGACAAAAAGAAAATATTGAGAAATGACGTCATTCAGTTTAATTTTGAAAAAAGGAAAAGTAAGTTATATTCTATCGGGGACAGTTTTCTTTTTATACGCCTACATTTATCATCTGATTGTTTTGGCTATATGTTGTTGACATTAGTGAGATGAAGAACCCCTATTAATTTCAATAATTTCCGTTAATATCGTCTGAAATTATGGACCGTGTTTCACGTTATTGGATTTTGTGAATACTCGAACAACAAAAATTATCATCCAATCTGTATAAAATTTATATGCATTATTTGAATTAGTAAAACGAAAAAGACGATCGAATTTTAAAAAAATCTGTAAATTACTTCCAGGGTTAAGCCCTTTGTTTCAGTTTGTAGAACCCTAAACACCGAAAATTATTTCTTTGATAGGCATAAAATTTTACCTTGACGAAAATTGCAATCAGATCTGTATGAAATTGTCTTGAAAATGCCCCCAATTACCTGCAAACGAATAAATATGCGATAATCCTTCTCCAACATCATTTCCCCACATCCATCTAACCTCAATATTATGACGACAGCTTGTAGTAGGCCCTCAAATCTAATATGGACTATAGACACGTGGCCTTGATTAAATCAATATATTGATAGATAATAAGCAACAAGAAAATAAAACAAACGAAGAATTTAGGACTAAGAATTAAGAATTTAGGACTATAAATTAAGAATTAAGAACACTGAATAGAGAACTGTTTGGTCTTCTATACTTTTTTTGTTTGTGTTGAGTATATGTTAATAATTGTCGTTTCAGAGAGTGGTATCCCGATACTTAAACTAGAAACAAAGAAAAAGATTTACAAATTACAGTTTCCAGACGGCAACGCTGACAGTTGGAAACAAAATTTAACTGATCTGTACAGAAACTTTAGATAATTAGAGACAAACAGTACTCTAATAACTTGTATTCCCTTGAAGTTTAGATAATTGGAAACATATACATACAGTACTATTATATAATTTAATTCATTACATTTAACTGTTAGAGTAATATTCCCCCTCCTACCCTGTCAAAATGCGAGATTTTATATAGTCATGTTTCACGGGTATATTGGGACAGATTAGTTAGTAACAAAAATTCTTGCATATTCCCGCATTTGTATGCTGACGTGCTATGTCGTCGCCAATGTCCGTCCGTTCACGTTCATGTTCATGTTTAGGTCAAATTTTTTATCCTTTTCGACAAAACTTGAATGAGAGGTTTATATCCCAAAGATCTTGGTTCCTGTCGATACTTATGTATATCGGTCGTAACTTCATGGATTATGGCCCCCGATTGTACGAAAAATCAAGTTATTAGCTTGTGGACATAATTTTTATCTGATTTTGATGAAACTTAAAATGTATGTTATATCCCATAGATCTCGTTTGGTTTGGGTCGTAACTTTTATATAGATTTCAGTTTCTTGGGTGTTTTGTTTTTATTCTTCTAACGTCACGCATCATTAATTTCGAAGAAAGATATAAGAAGCCCTGAATTTGATATTGTACTCTATCGAGATTTCAAGATTATATCGCTGACCTATCGATGTGTTTTAACATAACCTAGCATCATCTTACATGTATTCAACTGAACTAATTCAAAGTCCTAGCGACCAAATACAGTTAGGTGTAGAATGAAAACATTTGGGTCACGAGCTTTTAGTTTTCTTGCTCCATCTAAATGAAACGATCTTCCAGTGTTCATCAAAAGTGCTCCTTCTACTGAATGTTTCTATTTCAACGTTATATTTTATTTAAGTTTGTGTGTAACTATACAAATGTTGATATTATCATTATTTTATCAGTATGTTTAAATATAAATTAGTTCTAGTTTTACTCATTATAATGGAGTGACGACATCAATAAACGTTCTCATGACGTTAAGAGATTCGGCGAGTTCCATATATAATGTTCTGTGTTTTTACTCTGATAAATTATTTACTTTAGAAAAGTCGCATCATATTATACTGATTTGCTTCTTTAATGACTGTTCAAAGAAAGTTCATGACATCGCAGGGTATCCGTTGTTACAATTGAATTATCTAGAGTTAAAAACGACATTCCCTTCGTTTATTACACACTAAAATATATTTCCATAAAACATATTATTATTCCACACTCCCTCTCAGCTTCTAAATTCAGGGTTAGTGTAACTACCTCCCCTCTCGTTATCTAATTTTTATAGCCGAAATAAAAACAGTGTCTGGGCATAAAATATTTCAGTATTTATTAAATTAGTTTACTGTATAACCTGTCTTATTCAATAAAGTAACGGTATGTGCGATCCATCAACTCTTTCTAAATAATTGTTATTCGGATTCAGAATATGCAAATCTCTATTAATCACCTGTTTGATTCGCCCCCACCGTTTTACTACCATAGTCTCATGTACCCATTGACGTGCAGGTAAATGATCCCTTGACAGTTGTCCATGCAAAAAAATTTTTCCACATTGCACAGTCGTTTTAAATTAACACCATCTTGGAGGATTTTTTTGGCAGAAACTGAAAAACACTTACATAAGATTGCATTACAAACCATATCCAACGGAAGCAAATGTCGATTAAATACAATTGCGCCATTTTGGATTTTGTTTGGAATTTCTACCTTCACAGATTCTCGAAATTGATTTTTTGAGATCAAACTTGAACCCAGCGACATCGACAACCACGTAAATGACATGCTGGAAGTCATACTCATCAGAAAAAAAAATGACGATTAATTTGGGGGGATTTTCGAAATTTATCTTTGAATTCAGTAATATCGAAAACTATATATAAAAAAAACATTGTAAAAGTCATATCTTTAGATATTTGCGCAGGTTACATGGAGAAAATACTATTTCATTACGATTGATTAAATTTCCGCCAATTCGGATTTCATTTTGAGTATTATGTTGTCTGACATATGTATAATTGAACCAAACTGAATTGTTTTATTAAAATCTTACAATACAAAGTAGTAATAGAGGCAAAATGTTCCGAATATAACAAATTCAACCAAACGAATTTAAAAAAATTTTTTTAATGACTGCGAAATTTGTTAATAAAAGGACACACTATATGTTTTCGATGTCTCTAGATATAAAAATTAATTTTGAATATCGAACATGGTAGAAATTCAAAATTGCTGGAAAAAACGGAATCCAGAATGGCGGATGTTACGTTAATCGTTACTTTTCCCTTTTGATACGACTTGTAACATGTCTTTCGCGGTTCACCACATTTCGAATACAAATTTTATTACCTCCAAAGTTCTAATTCCCAGCATTGAACTTTTCCAATGATTAAGAGATGCAATGATTATTGTTAAAATGGCTGATTCATTATGTGTTCTTTCACATCAAACATTTGTTCTCAACATTATATTACAGTATCAAAGTGGAAACTGAAAAAAATTGGTTTTAAATCATACACATGATTAAGTTCTGAAGATCTGAACATGAATATTGTTAGCAACAATCTGTATTCAGTGACTGCTAGTTTAAAACAGTTTTAAATCAACCGAGTCTAGTTATAGACAAATCTGTATTTCCACTCCCTATTTATTTACTTTGTTATATTGTACATACTGTAATTATATCACTCGTTCGTTCCTGGGGTTTAACGTCCACTGCCACCTGTGTAATTATATTTATACCGATGAGTTTTATAGTCAAAGTAAATAAAGAACTGAACTGAACTGAGTACCAGTATAACAGTTTCAAGTTAACTCAATCAAGTTGATAGACCAATCTGCGCTCAGTGAGTACTAGTCTAACAGATAAAACCAACTCGGCCCAGTTGATAGACTAATCTATATTCAGTTTAACATCAACTTAGTTTAGTTAATAGATTAATCTGTATTCAGTGAGTATTAGTTTAAAATCAACTCAGTCTAGTTAATAGATTAATCTGTATTCAGCGATTTATAGTTTAAAATCAACTCAGGTTAGTTAATAGATCAAGTTGTACTCAGTGAGTACAATTATTACAGTTTAAAATAAACCCAGTCTGGTTAATAGACCAATTGGTACTCAGTGAGTACTATTATAACAGTTTAAAATCAACTCACTCTAGTAGATAGACCAATTTGTATTAAGTGATTACTAGTTTAACAGTTTAATTAATACATGTATATCAATCTGTATTCAGTGAGTACTGGTATATCAGTTAAACATCAACTCAGTCTAGTTAATAGATTAATCTGTATTCAATGAGTTCTAGTATAACAGTTTAAAATCAACTCAATTTAGTTAATAGATCAATCTGTATGCGATGAGTAGTGGTATAACAGTTAAAAATCATCTCAGTATAAACCATCAAACCGTATAATCTGTTGTTATTAGCTATCGTGGAAGAATCTGTTCTGACTTCAGAAATTAAATTTCGAAATCCAAAATGGCCTATAAAATGAAGTCCAAAATGGTGGATTTTTAATAAATCGTCATTTTCTTCCGTTGGATATGTCTTGTAGGTGTGTGAAATAGCTTTATTTAACGCCCGCTTGTAATGGCTTGTAATGTGTCTTATCTTATATAAGGTTTTTGAGGCTGCTGGGTTCATATTATACAATGACATATGTCATAGAAGCGTCCTGCCATATTAAAATACGTGTAAGTGATTGTAACATCAACCTGTTGCTATCAACACCCGGCTGGAGATCTTGGTAGCATTCCTTATGTCATTGTGTAACTTTAACTTGTTGTTGGCATGTCTTATTCTTTGTCTGATAAACTATACTTAATGTTAAACCTGATATGATGCATGATACATTAGACAGGTGTCTAATGAGCTCCTTTGTCTAGAATATTTTTATAAACTCAGAACAGAAACGAATCGTCAGTTAGGACTAGTCAGGTCTAGGAGTCGGGGGCTAGGCGGGCGACTAGTTAAGGTATCTCATGGGTAGTACCCATTGGGTACTAGTTAGGTCTAGGAGTCAGAGACGAGACGAGAGCTAAGACTCGACTGCCCCCATATAAGTTTGTTCTACGGTCGTTTACATTACGATGTTTGTACCTATTGTAAGAAGCAGAATAAAAGTATTATTAGAAGTTATACCAGTGTTGTCATCAAGAACTTGTTTTAAAGACCCAATACTGTCACATTCAAGTCGGACTCCTAGAACTAAATTTGAATAGCCTAGATGGGCCAGAAATGGATATACGATCCGTGTCTACAGCCCTTGTTGTATCAATTCCAGGGATGGACTGAAAAGGAGTATCGAACCTCCAAGAGTCTCTTAAAAGTAAGTTATGATGAATTGTTAGGAATGACACCGGTTAAATATGTATATAATCTAGAAACACCATGATATACCGTAGAAAGTATCATTTACATACACTTTTTCAAAACCATCCACGCCCGAGTGGAGAGACGCCACCCACCCCACCACACATAGCGTGGGAACTCTTAATGGAGCGAGGATCAGGACCCCTAGTCTGCCCCTTTTATCTTATAAATCGATAGTAACCACAGGTTGATTTAAGGAAATGCACATTTAAAGGAGCTTAAAATCGCTATTCTTTGGTACCTAGAAATTGACACAAATGGAACTGATTTACATTCAATCGTTTCTCTTTTTACTGTAATTTCTAATCAGTTATGTTCGACGAAATACGTCTTATGGTCTAGTTATTACAGTTTACACCGATGGTATTCTCCTACGTGTTTAGCCTAGGTCGTCGAGTCGCTTCATGCAACTTCGCTCAAATGCTATTCTGGCACGCGAAACGTGTGCCGATTTTATAATGTTCATTTTGCCTTAAAGGGACAATAACATTCTTGCTGGCTTGGTAGCTCCAGAAAATAAATATTACCCTTATTCTAAGTACTAGATGTTTAAATGTCTTACCTGTTGTGTAAATTATCCATTACAACCTATTTTATTTGTCCAGAGGGTTCGAAAATATTTTAAAATCCAAGTCACATTTGAAAAGGTTTAAGTTAGACTTTTCAAATCAATTGGTTGAATTTTTCCAATTTTTTAAATTAGATGTGTTAAGATGAAATTTATATCATCATTTAATTGGAATATTCTAAAATAATACGATTTGTTGACCAGAATGAAGATTGGGACATATTTTTCAGTTACAACAAGAGTGTTATTGGGGCTTTAAATATTTAATATCAGAAGTCAATCTTTTCTCGGATATAAAACAACATCAGTGTTGATTTAAATTTACCAATAAGTCGTGATTGCATTGTCGATAATATGGAGTTGAAGACTTGGGTCCTCTAAAAATGGCCTAACACCTGTAGCCCCCCCCCCCTCGAAACTAAAAATTAATTGTGTATTGGCTTCAAATATTTTTAAATATGGCCTATCGCCTGTAGCATTTTCCCTTTAACATACAGATAAATTGTTTACTGGAATGGTATATTAAATGTAAAATGGGGGTATAATTAAGATACTAGACTAATATACCAATTTATTGTAAATGTGTAAGGCGAATTATCTTATGTACGCCAATAAAATAATACACCAACTGTTTATATGATAAGTTAAGGTCTACCATGTAATACGGAAATTTGCAACGCGGCGTAACAATGAATTGACTAAAACGGAAATAATTTTATTATAATGGTACAATAATATACGAATTATCATTTTATCAGTATGTTTAAATATAAATTAGTTCTAGTTTTACTCATTATAATGGAGTGACGACATCAACATAGGCGTACGAGCTGGGGGGAGAAGGTTGGGGGGCAGCCGCCCCACATTTTGGCACCAAATGCTTGGAAAATTTGGGCACAAAATTGTACTTTGTAAAAGTTGTATAAAATAAATATTGTGTTCTTGAATGTGTCCAATTTAACAGCGAATTTAAATTCAGTGTTCTTGCGTAGTTATGAATTGATGTCGTTTTGATGAATATTTAAAATATATGCTTGAGCTAAAAACACAAGAATATACTCTAGAAAGCACCATTTACAGTCGTTTTATATAAAAAAAAAATTCGAGCCTGGAGAAAAGATCTCGATAGAGCTAAGATCAGCCTGTCCCCGGTATTGTGATGCAGAAGGCGGACCTGACAAAGACAGCTGTCTAGTCGTTCGGATGTACACATTGGCGTGCACGTAAAAGATCCCTTGGCAGTTGGAATTCGATATAAGAGTAGGCCGTAGTGCAGCTGCCCGTGCAAAATTTCCCTCATAGCACACTGTATCGCGTATGCTCGTCTTCCATTAGCCCAGGTCAGGTGCAGAAGAGTAGGACGTTAAACCACATTTCATTTCATTTCATGTCCCCGGTATTATATATGTATTGTCTAGTGTCCATGGCTGGCTTTAAACCGCATTATCGTGGCAATTGCACGAACTTTTGAAATGAATATCATACAACTGTGTTTGCAATCGGTATAGATTATACCAGATACGGACCGGTGACCGATAGGTTCCTGAATCTGGCCTCACGAGTGGTTCTCACTCTATGGGGATTCCGGTGTGGTTCTCTCCTCTCCGGCATGGATTTTCTTTTGAAAGACTGTTTGTAAATTTATGTTATCCATAGTTTGTCCAGTATTGAATTCGCATTTTCCGGCTCTATTTAGTTGTTGTTTTAAATTTAGACCATCTTGACTTGGCTACTCTCACAAAAAACATATCCATATCCAACAGAAACAGATGACGATCAAATAAAATTTCCCCATTTTGGCACCCCCCCCCCCCCCTCCCTCGCCTCACGGCCCTGCCCATCGTATATCGATTTCAATGGACTGCGCGTGCAGGATTGTGCATGTAGTTTAAGATGTTTAATTGTGTTATATATTGATACATATATATTCCATTTCATTTCAATTTTATTTCCGTTTTTAATTTATTCAGCTTTATCACTCCATTATACATGATTAGATTAAAGCATGAATAATCACAATATTATGATTATCAGCGTTCGCTTAATTTATTGTCAAATCAAACAAACCAGAAGAGAGATCATTTACCAAGCTTACAAATTTACATATACCCCATCCAACTCTATACGAGGCAGGATCTTCCAAGACAGCACACTGCTTTACTAACAATGAATGTTTTATTGGCGTCGTTTATTTTGTTTTTTTTCGTGAAGACAGTAGCATCAGGTGAGTCGATGTGACTTTTTTGAATAGTCAGAAGAGATATAGCCTCACGTATCTTTTTCATTTTTTGAATGGTCAAAAGATATATGTAAAGTTGCCAGGGTCTTCAAAAACTTGTAAATCTGAAATGTTTTTTTATTACTGAAACTTGTTATTACAATTGACGTTGAACTTTGCCAATGCCATTTTGTTTGTGGGCGCCCTACAGGTCACAATTTTTATCCAATTTTATCGAAACTTGAAAGATTAGTTTATCTCCAACATTTCTCGGTCCCTTTCGATATTTGCGCATATCGGACCGTAACTTCTTGGATTATGGCCTCTAACTGTACGAACAATCACGTTTTTAGCCTATGGCCATTCTAGAAGTCTCAATACTTATCCGATTTTGATGAAACTTGAAACTTTTGATATTTGTGATCTTCGAGTAACCAATATTCAAGACAAAATAAGCATTTTGCCCGCTGACCAGAATGTCAAAGGTTGACGTCATATTTTCATCTGGAGACAAGAATAACTCGAAGCTAGAGGTTGTATTTGATCGAGACTTCTGACGTTTTTAGCCGTACATCTCGGATTTGAAATTAGGGAAAAAACGGAAACGATTGAATGTAAATCGGTTTACATACATTCATATCACATTATTATATGCGTTGCGACCCATTTGTGTCAATTTCTTGGTTCCAAATAATAGTAATAGATGTACAACAAACTATGTTTTGTCTTTCTTGGAAAAAAATTCAGTCATCGTTGTAAAAAGTCATTAACCTTTAATTTAGAAATGAGATACTAGGACGAACTTTACTCCCGGTGTTCCATTAAAGTGTGATGTCTGTCTCCATCGTGCCCCTAACTTCCAAGAGATTGGGGGGGGGGGGGGGGTTATTGTATGCACGCTGTATCATAAAATCTGTCATTGACTCTATTGAGTCAACTGGCGTGGTTTCGATTCTCCGCTTGCACGTAGTAGGGGCGCCTGTCCAACCATGTGGGTTTTTCGCGGTCCTTCAGTTTCCTACCGCTGGCAAAGACTCCTACTCGCAAGCGATTTATAAATTGAACCATATGTTAGTCCAGAAATGATCTTGTCTGTGTCGAGTGGACGTTAAACCCCATTTATCTCTCTTGTTTATTTTTTCCAGATACGAAATTAGCCAATATATCTTATCTTGTATATGAAGTTGAAAAATTTAACGTCCTAGATGTTGATGAGGATGGATTTATGGAGTTGGACGATGTGCGGGTTCTTTTTCTGAGACACGACGTTAATGGCGACGGGGTTATGAGCACCGAAGAAGAGTCGTCTGTGAGCGATAGGGTGGGTTTTCTTTTAAGAAATTGGCCGGATTTGAACGGTGATGGGCGCATAACTGTAGCAGATCACGAAACCTTCTTTTCTTTGACAGCAAGAAAATATGGAAATGATATCAGCTTGGAAGAATTTATAGATTTTAAAGTATCAAGGGCGCAAAAGGAAGAAACTGGGATCACTGTTGAATCATTTATCCACGCCAGGAAAGATTTCAAAGTCACGGACATGGACAATGATGATGAAGTCTCCAAAAAAGAATTTAAGTCTGAATTTCTAGTTGCCGATTTCAATAAAGACAAAAAATTGAGTACTGATGAATTGCCTGGATTTAGACCCATTTGTGACATCGATGTTGCTGGCTATTGTTCCAATACCACTGTTGGTTGTTTACTGACAGAGTTAATGGCTCTGTTTAATGATGCAGATGTTGATAAGAACGCCATCTTGAATTTAGAAGAGTATGTAAAAACATTTGGTAAACTGATAGACAACTCCAAGCCAATTAAATAAAAATATGTCTTATTAGGTTTTAAAAATGTCAAGTACATGTTTATTCCATATCGCTGTTTAATATCGGCCTTGAATGATTAAATATACATAATGTACGAGCTCAAACTACCTATTGTCTCTTTATATTTTGGCTTCAAATGGGTCATTACGAGACTGACAAATGGTTCAATAGTTCGCTTGCACGTAGTGGTCTTTAGCAGTGGGGGGGAGGGGGAAACCGGGAGATCCGGAGAAAATCCGAGAGATTGGACAGGCGACCCTACGTATTAGCCAGTAATCGAAACAACGCCATTGGACTCAATGACAGACCTGACTTATGATGCAACCTTCAAACAATCGAGACATCGTTTATTATAGTAGTAACAGTACTTGCCAATTGTAACTATAGAATTTGGTGTCAGGTGGTAGGTCAGCTAAAGTTGTACACATTTTTTCCCGTGCGCTGGCCTTTACTGATTATAGTTATGTGTGAGCACGAGTTTAATAAAAGATCGATCGAGACACGAATGCAAATTTTGTGCGATATCACAGTCGATCAAGGGTTAAGTGAAGGGCGCTGTGCGTCATGAGTTTGGACTTGAGTCGTTGACACCCCCCCCCCCTTCCTCCACCCTTGAGTTTTTTTTCACCCCTCTCAAATGGAAACAATCGATTGATTTCAATGCAGCTTCCAAAGCTTTTGGCAGGTTCTGAACTTCAAACAATACAAATATTGGGTCAATATCAGCTTCCGGGTTACCGCCATTCCATTCACCTCATCTGATATATATACTCTCTTGTTTGGTGTGCAGTCTGTGTGGTATCCCCCCCCCCCCACCCGTGTCTTAGATACATTAAAACAACGATATTTACAGTTGGGTCCACAGTATATGATGCAGCTATCGTTGTTAAAATAATAGAACATTCCAGTAGAAATTTGCTTAACAGAAATGAAATGAAATGGGGTATAACGTCATACTGTTCTGCTCCGAACTATGGGCTAATGAAGACTGGCATACGTCATACAGAGCGCGATGAGAGAAATTTTGCCTAGACAGCGGCACTACGGCCTACTCTTACATCGAATTCTAATTGCCAAGAAATCTTTTACTTGCACGCCAATTTGTACACGGGAACCCGGACTTTCGTCCCATCCGAACGACTAGAAGCTGTTATTTGTCACGGTCGCATTTCATTAGTATCACTATCGGGCGCCCAAACTCTGCTGCGTGGCTCGCCTAAACTATTTACCTGTAATATATTAAGGCTCGCCCAAACCTTCTAGAAGGATACAGGTGAATGTTGGCAGATTCCTGAGTTTGAAGAATAAAGATCCGTAGTCTAATACAGAGCGTATTAGAGCACGATACACCATTATAAGTGTAACTCTATTGGCTCCCCAAGTGCTGCCCGTTATTTTTCTCATTAAGTTTAGGACTTTGGAGCATCTATCTACAGTCCAGTCGATGTGTGGTTTCCAGGTCAGCCTTCGATGCAAACTTATATCGAAACTAAGGGTGAAAGAGCGGCTGCGAGACTACAAACACCAAGTCATCGTCTGTGAGTGCGGAGAAGAATGTACCCCCAACCATGTCCTGGTAGACTGCGAGGTATACAAGGAAGAGAGAATGGAACTAGTGGAGATGATGGAGACCAACAACATACCGCTCAACACTAAGAACCTACTCTTTCCAAGACCCGATCTGAAGCTGCAAATCTTCGAACTAATTCACGATTTAATGAACACCGTTGGATTAAGTAGAATAGTGAAGTAAGAGGGGGCTACGATAAGACGAGCTCGGCATCTAAACACTAAACTACATTGGGGATATGCACCAAAGTAGCAGGATAGTGGAGTAAGGGAGGATCACGGTAAGACGGGCTCGGCATCTAAACACTAATCCACTACAAAGACACCAAACCTGCAAAGTGGGATAAGTGGAGTAACGGGAGGCCACGATAAGACGGGCCTGGCACCTAAACACTAAACCCCAAAAGATGACTTCTACCAATCCAGAGACGAGACGCATATATGTCTGCATAAATGCTGTCTTTACAGATCATCTACCAAACAATATGTTTTTTATTAAATAAAGGGAAGAACTTCTCACTAAACCTACTCCATTGCTCAAGGCCGCAAATGGAAAGATTGCAAAATCATATTCTAAAAACAGGAAGAAGCCTCGGCTCTCCTATGTCTTGTCTGCGATATCACTTCTGTGGAAGCGGACGTTAAAACACCAGGTAGTAGTAGTAGTGTAGTAGTAGCTAAAATAGTTGGGGTGGGAAATACTCAAATTCACGGCATTTTGAAGAGAAAGGCAGAAATTGTAGACGAGAGAGAGAGAAAAATGGGGTTTAATGTCCACTCAACACAAACTAGGTCAATTCGGGACTAACATATGGCTTAATTTTATTTCAATAATTCGCTTGCGCGTAGGGGTCTTTAGCAGTGGGAGGAAATCGGAGTGCTCGGAGGAAACCCACGAGGTTGACACCTCACAAGAGATCCAGTATTACTAAACAAACATGTATACGCTACTACTTTGAATTGACAACTAGATAAAGACTACATTGTACATGTATTGTTACTACATGAATAAAAACAATATATGCAATCTATATCCTATATTTTTTGTGGTAGGGGTTTGGGCAATATTGGATATCTCTAGTCAAAGAGCACCTCCATTAAACAAGCATTTTTAAAGTTCCCTTGAGTGCTTGCTTAATACAAGTTCTACTGTATATTTATTGTACTATATAAACTGAATTCTTTTCTATCTTAGTTTTCTTTATTCCCCAAAACGGTCACGCCTTGCCCATCCTGTGACATTTGGTGTCAGAAGTGGGATTTGACTGAAGGGGAATGAGGAAGGTAATATTCTGCATTTAGTTTATTGTAGATTGTAAACGGACAAAGTACCGAAGGTTGTTTTGATGTAAGTTGGTTTTAAAAAAAATGGCGGTGGAATAGAAATCGATAGAAATGGATAACCTATATTTACATATTTTGATTTTTTTTTTTATAAGATTAAATATCTTTGGTATTACAACTTCAAGTGTAATGCAAAACATACAATACAAAATATGCAATACAAAATATCATTAACGAACAAGAAGTCATTTTGTGGATGAGATGAAATTGAGTTTAACGTCCTGCACCAAGCGGGTTAAGACTGGGTATTATTTAGTAACATGTAAATAACATAGTAGGACATTACACCTTTTAACAGATTTTTTTGTATTTTTAACCTTAAATCCGGGTTAACATGCAAGTGTCTACCTCACTGGGCCATGTCATGAACCCCCCCCCCCCCTTCATGTTAATAATTCTAAATAATATCATTTTCAAAATATCCTTAAACGTGCTGTTCAAATCACGTCAAATTAAAAGCTATACTGTATCTACCAACCACCGAAGGCCCTAAAAGGTAAACAGTAAAATACTAGTAAAAAAGGTTTGAAGTAATTGTTTAATTAAATGTTTATCATTCTAAACTAATTGCGTAATTGGGTTTTTATTTCAATTTTAACATTGATTTCGAACCGTTTTCCTAGCCTGGAAATCTGATTAAAGTACAATATTGGCGTCAGTCATTATTACATTTTTGAATTGTGAGATATAGTCTCATCGTCTTACATAACAGTCCAAACATCAGATTAGGAATTTGGGTTAACTTTAATACAAACTCCAGTTATGACGGTAAAAATACAATAGTAGTAACCCTAACATTATTATTATCGTAATATTTTTCTTTGAAAAAACATCATTAATTTTAAAGCTGCTTTGCCGAAGCCAGCCGTTTGAACACCAGGAGAATCTAAAATTGTTGCCAATTCCCACCCATTTCTCCCCATTTCTAAAATCTTAGGTTCCCAACTGATGGAGCTTGATGTGCCTGTAAATCCCACTTTCATATCAAATTGAAATTCAATCATTTTGCCCTCGTAACGTGGCGTCGCGTCGTTCACGACGGCTGCCGGTTTCTCAAAAATCCACAACGTGTTAAGATTGACATTGGACGTGGTTAACGATTGCATATTCATAGTTGTTGACATATCAAAGAAGATGGTGACTAGCTTCCATCCTTGAGATAAAGGTCCATGGAAACTTCCAATCCAATCACAGTTAACCGTAGAAGACGCTCCTCCAAAGCCAACCTTTGTTGACGTCTGTAGGGGCACCACGACAGTCTGATAAACACAGCTTTCACTTGGTCCGTCTGGTATTTCGAAGAATAAATCAACACCACAAACTGAAAATAAAAATAGTAAATGATGATAAAATTTCGAAATTCTTAATATTTTATTGACCCCTCTATATTACATGTACACCAAACAAGGTTTGTTCGTGTCGTAGAGAGTCGGTTTATCGTAAATGAAAGTCGGTTCACTTTCCCGTAATATTGTGAACGTAGAATCTCTAAAAGAAATATCAGACCAAACATGGCACAATTCCATTCAGTATTAGATTACAAAGATATTAATAATACAATTCAAAATTTGGCACCATTTAGCATCCTATGTAGACGACATCAAATGTGAACTGGTTAAGCAAGCGTTGGCCAATTGCAATCTTTGGTGAGCCTCTTTTTGATGAGACCTTTTCAATCAAAGATTGGAGATTATCTAGGTGTGACATTTTAAAATTTAACAAAACCATCAATGTGAATCATTCTAGTGTGGATAAAACCGTTAAAACGTCATATTTCCCCCAAACCTGACATCGATTCATGTTGATTATTATTATAGGCCTTCACTTACCAGGTGTTTTTCCCGAAATCATATTACCAAGACCAGACGATGTCATTTGACCGGAAGTGCCCATACAGACAAATCGTCCGCCACTTTGCGTATTCTTTGCTATTGATGCTATTAAATGACTGGAATCTCCTTGAGTCTCAACAGCACCAAATAAAGGAATGAGACCTCCACGAATTCTAGTTGCTTGAACGGAGGATTTCTCTATCAACAGTTTAAACGATTGGTTCGGTTCATCTTGCCTTTTCATAAAAATCCCCTAAAGTGTATAATAAAGTGATATGAATAATTAAAAGCAAGGGTGAGATTGATCGCTCATTGATATATTTATGTGACGTATGTTGAGATCCTTAATTCCAGAATATCAAAATGCCATACCCATGTATTTAAGTAACATTATTTGACGCCAATATTCCGTCAAAATCGTTAAGAATCAAATCGCAGAAAAAATATCTGCCCTGAATGACTGCCAGATCCAAAAGTTACTATGCCATTTTGTAATACGACTCTGCTCCGCTTCACCCCTATCATACACACAAAGAACAAATAAAACTTTTCAATTTTACTGAATGGAAGCTCAATCGATTGGGTGTTCGGGAAATAGTTAGCACGTACTAATTGTAATATGCTTGTATGTATACTTATGCTACATAAAAGGTAAAAACGAACTATTGCATTGTTATAACTGAAGAAGACAAACGTCTTAAGAAACCAGTAAGAAGTAAACACAACGTGAAGGAGAAGAAAAGACGATCAGAGATAAATCCTAGACGATCACAAGGCTAACGGTAATATGTAGCAAAAACAAGATGCATGGGTCATACGTAGGATGTGGCGACCGGATCGGTTATCACACGCTTTCCACGTCAGACAAAAAGGCTCATGGTGCTACACCGCCATGTCATCTTCACAGTAATAGGCCTACGGATTAACATTGTTCTAATATTACCTGATACGGGAACTTAGTTGTAGTCGAAAGAAATGCCGTCTGCGTTTGTCCGGGTATGTTCCGGTAAGCTACCAGGTGGTACCCTTCCGCCATTTTTGACGAGAGTGCTGGGTAAAATGAATCAATATCTGAAGAGGCCATCTCATTTCCTTCCGAAAAGGCGAACATTTTCATGGTCATTCCGACTTGAGTGTTCACGAATTGGTATTCCACTTGAGGCCCATCGTATGGCGGGGCAGCAACAGCTTGGTTAATGACTGTTCCACCACCATTTGAAGATGAACCACAACCCATAACGCGAATAGTGTCGTATTTAATATCTGATATAAAATTTAACATGAAATAAGACAATCAGAATGTAATGCTATTTTTCGAAGGGTTCCTGCTAAAAATAATTTGACGGGGTGATACTTGTTGACTAACGGTCTGTACTATAGTTACCAAGTGTATTTTCCTTACAGATATAATCTAGCTTAGCAATAAAACTTAGCATCGAAGTTTAGAAAAACAAATAATTCAATTTATATTGATTCTTTACTTTAAAGAATGCGGTACCTCGTCATATCCGGAAAACTAGTCGCGGTTTCTTGCCGGCCCTAAGTCCAGATCCACTGACAACGGGAAACCTGCACGCTGGAAAATATCTACGGTAAAAGCGGGATCGAACCCTGAACCCCCCTGGTAGCGAATTATTGCCCTACTCAATGAATCATCGTATCAATTTTTGAAAACAATTCGACTCACAAATAACAGATCTCACACTCGATTCGAGGGTTCCTTAAGGCTGCTGTTACATAGAAGTATACGATATACGGTATCGGTATACGGGCACGGCGGTTTACACCTCATATACTATAAGGAGGTATACTAGCTTGGTCAGTTATTTTCCCTACCGATTTTGGTACCGTCATTAAGACTCATTCAAATCTGAACAGAATGGAATCAGAAGGGGGGGGGTGCGCTGGTTTGTTTTCTACATGCGGAGACGTAAAGTATGTTGGCGTGAAAGTCAGGCTTTGAGTTTGTTCATTCCACGGGTGGGTGGGGGGCAGTTAACTGTAAATCACTGTTCAGGAGATTCTAAAAAAGTCTACCATGCCTGAGATTATATGCCCATTAATTTTCAAAACGTTTGATTCCACAAATGCCCCATTTTCTACCCATCTCATTCAATTTAGAGGTATACGCCACTAAAAGAACGAACATGCACGATACCATGTATACGCGAATAGCGTGCCGCTATACGCGTATAGACCGATGTAAACCGCTAAGCAAATTCCTACTGTTCGAACACAGGTATTCGCGTATACCTCTAAATGTATACCGAATACCGTTAACCGTATACCCCTATGTAACAGCAGCCTTACTTGTTCAATTTTAAAATGAACTTGTATACGTGTATGCATTTAATTAGGCTGCTGTTACATAGGGTATTCGGTATACGTTTACAGGTATACGCGAATACTTGTGTTCGAATACTGATTCCATTCTGTTCTGTTGGGGAGTGGAGGGCTATATATCCGGATTCTTCTGCTATACACATTATCATGAAATGACTGGAGGAGAACCCTAATTCTTAACAATTTGAATGCTTATAATGGTGAACTAAAAATCATGGTTCTGAAATTATGGTACCATATGTCCCTTATTTGAATATTTAAAAAATAGCTTAATGCAGAAAACCGTTTTCCTATCAAACCCTGTCCACACAGTCGGGACGGGTATTCAATATTACAGGCCACTGTAAATTGGAAAATCTTTTTCAATATTGGACTGTGACATAATATTGATAAGAAATTGACAATATCTATTTCCAAATACACGCGTTGATTTCATTCAAAGATTGTTAGATTCACCTTTACATTCAGGCCACTGTTGGATTTTGTATTATAAATCAATCATTGATTCTTCAATAAACGTCCATGACGACGATATTGTGCGTTTTTCTCTACAGACTGTCGTCGACAACAATTAATCCTTGGTCACGTCAAGGATAATAGTCATATTCAAATTCAAAGTCAGGCTAGTTCGTGTGTCCTCTGTGTGTTATTAAAGAATATATTGACGACGGAGATGCGCTATGAAGAAAATGTGGCCCGGACAGCGACGCTACGGCCTACTCTAAAATATAGAATTTCAACTGTCAAAGGTTCTATTACGTGCACGCCACCGGACCTCGGTCGTTCGTCTCAGATGGCACTGTCCCAGCCAATATCTATTAAATCTTGTTACATAGAGGGCTGCCTCGCAAACCCAACCCTACCACTAACCCTGGACCTAGTCTCAATGCTACCCTAACCGTAACCTATTATCACCCAGCAATCACGTGCCCTAACCTTATTTACTTTTCATCGACCTTGACGAAACTTGAGCTGGCTATAAAACATAGATTTAGCCGTCAATTGACATGGTTTTGATGCCAGACTGCATATTATATGACAAGGAGTAAGATAGCCTAACCTCGTTGGTTTTCAGGCGCGGATCCAGTGGGGGGCGCACCCGGCGCACCCGGCGCACGCCCCCTCTATTTTTTGAGGTGTCGAACAATTTTTAGCTCCATATATTCTCGCGAGAAAGGAGAACGAAAATAGTTTAGGTTGGAAATCGTAATTTACAGTACTAGTACGAAATTAGTCCTTGTGGGCATTTTTTACACTCAAAAATCACGGTCCCGGGCTTCTCACTCCCAAGCTGGTGCAGCACGCCCCCTCTTTCTGAAAATCCTGGATCCGCCCCTGGTTTTCTTCGGCTCCGTTAAAAGATCTCTACTGAAATTAATCCTCAAATCGCCTAGTTTGTTTGGAGTTGTTGATAAATCCATGTCACTGTCTCTAATGACGGAGGGTTGGGTTGCGGAATGGTTAGCACGTGCGCGCTGTATCATAAGGTCAGCCATTGAGTCAACTGGCGTTGTTTCGATTCCCCGGTTGTACCTGACTAGGAGAAGGGTCGCCTCTTCAACCTGATGGGTTTTTCTCTGGGACCGTTTCCTCCCACTGTTAAAAAAAACCACGCGTTATCGAATTATTGAAATAAAATTGAACCATGTGTTAGTCCAGAAATGACCTAGTTTGTGTCGAGTGGACGTTAAACCCACTCTCTTTCTCAAGACGCATGTGTAACCCATTTCTCTTCCGCTCTCAGTTAGTATGGCGCTAGTTCCGTTACCAGTCGGTTCTTAGTGCTATGGGATTTAAAAGGTGTCAAGTTGTTAGGATTGGACAAAAAGTCGAGATTTTATATGTTGGCCTGAGCGTGAAAGAACAGACGCCAACACCATTTTTATTTTAGACTCCTATTTTAACCTCGTATATAATGGCTACCATATTTTAAATGCAGGATAAAAGGCTTAAAGATAATAACTTACCTTTATCTTTCACCTCTCAAAAAGACCTACGTTTATTCTCATTATATGAGGCAGTGATAACTCTATTTACTAGTAACTGTTGGAAACAAGGCAAATAAATAACAAATATACCAGTGGTTGCGAAATCTTTATTATGCTAGAACAATGTGATCAGTATAAAGATCGATACTACACTCAGCCATCATGGATTATCAACCGCTGTTTAAAGGCCCAGGGCCCTGTTTCACAAAAACTTAAATCTCTTTAAAATCGTCTTAAACTAAAATTTCATCCTAACTTAAGATAGATGAGTCTCACAAAACGATTTTAAGCATTTTAGTTAAAATCCACTAAAATAATATTTTAAGTTAAAATCTAATCTTAACTTAAAATAGTGGCGTTTCACAAACCCATTTTAAAATAGCATTATGCAAGAGCAAAATCTGCTTATTGCAGGTCTTTCTTTAGGCCTGAGATGTTATCTAAATAATCAATTAGACATTAACATATCCAGACCATAATAAACTCTTGATGCCAAGGCTAGCCTTCGATGTTGGCGGATTGAATTCTTATATGCCGCTTAATGGCCGTTGATAATTAAATCAATCAAGTGGATAATCGAGACTATGCTGTTTATATTAATGAATTGAGTAATGATGACCGAGGCTATGTGAATATTTCAAACGCTTTTTTCTCGGCTAATAGTGGATCGATTTGACTGAAATGTTTAGCAAATTATCTTTACACTATCTAGTTTTTAACTATTATAGTGAGAACTGCCATCTCTTTATCTTATCTCCCATAATGTAACTTTAAGGACAATTTTAACTAAAATCAATTTTAACTTAGGATAGCCTTCACCCTGCCCTAACTTAAAATCAAGACATTAACAAACATTGATTAGAGCCACATTGTTACATATATTGCGACATATAGATATAATTGGAATAATGATAATATTGTGAACGGCCCGGGTCACATAATTTAATATTCCAACCACCATTCACAGAAACAATTCTCATTCAAATTCTTTTCACCCGTTTATTTTATTGTAAGTCAATTTAAGCATTTCGATGGCGCTCTATATTAGAACTCCAAGAAAAAAAGCACTCAAAATCACAGTAAACTAAACACTAAAAGAAAATCATTTATTCATATCCAATGTCTTGGAAGAAGAGCCCTCTTGTCTATAAAGAAAATATGTTCGTGTACAATGGTTTAATATGGCCCATTTCTTGGTTATAGAAGGCCTAAAGGCCTATAATACTAAGCAAACCATATGTAGTATTTACGCATACTTTTGGGGGTTATGACGATGTGTAAAGAGGTAAATCAATAATCTCAAATGTGTTTATTGAAAAATGTTATAGGCCTAGTCCTATTTGAAATTAAATTTTAATATAAATTTATTATTATTTCTTAATGAAGTCTTACGTTAATAAAACAAAAAAAATAACTGGCATTTAAGGAGCCAAAGCTATTTTATTTTAGGGAAAAAATCATTTGATTGAGTAAGTATCATTTTCAAAGTATCATTGAAAGGGTGGGTCTATGAGAATGAAATGTCAAATCTAGTCATCGGAACATTGGCTATTTGGTGTATTAATTTCAAAGTTGATAAATACTTTTAAAATGCGACGAAAAATTACAACCTAGATTAACCGTTTGAGTCACAAATATCATAATGTTTGTGACAATTTTCCATAAAACTACAAATCCATGGGATTTAGTATATGGATACACTTTATTTCCATTGAAGCCTGCTAGTAAATCAAATTCCCATGTCACGAATCAAATGCCAAGTTCAAGGCCAACCAACCGATACTTTTCGAATCACATATTACGCAGTACAATCATTTACTTCACCTCTCTACGAATGTCTGACCGTGTACAAAAATTGCTTCAACGTATGAATTTCTCCCCATTGATATTGCAACCGTTAATTCAACCTGTCAACAGTTTTCAGTTTCGAAGCGTATTTGCTTTCACCGTAGGTACCCGCAGCGGAAATGTGCACTGCGCGGGCGTAAGGATTTTAACTAAAATCTATTAAAATAGCATTTTAAGTTACAATCAATCTTCGTGAAACGTATAAAATTTAAAATTTCATTTCAATTTTAGTTAAAATCTATTTTAGTGATTTTAGCTTAAGTTTTTGTGAAACAGGGCCCTGTTTTGATAACGTATGGGACCTTTTTGGTGCTGTGTGCAGAATGTTAGAGTGTGTATGTTGGCTTTTTATGGCGGGGGGGGGGGGGGCGCATCCATTAAGAGTGGTAAGATTCTAATTACGCTTTTTAAAATTGAAATTATGGTTGTTAAACTTTGTTGACAGACCAAGTAATGTTTGTTTACTTTTCATTTTGTGTGAAGGTTGTATAGCTAACACATTAATGGACTGGAACTTAGATGCACTTCCTGAATGATGGCGGCTTTGAGCATGTTTATCAGTAAAATTATACTTAAAATCCAGCCGATATTTGAGGCTGTATTGTAATAACATAATTATAATACATTTACATGATTTAAAGTTCCAATTTCACATTTTCTAAGAAAGTCAAAACATAATTATTTCTATGTCTTTTGCTCAAAAGGTTGTCAACTCACTATTATACGGTCCTGGGCAAAATTTTTGGGGCATTATAAAGGGTGACACAGGGTGATTGAGGAAATAGTTACCCAATTACCTCCCTTGTTTTCCCATTCCTCTCCATGGACGGCCATCTTCAAACGTTTGAATTTGAAGTTGAAAATGATATTTTTGCCAATTTCTCAACTGGCAGTACTGAATTATAGGATTAATAGGATTATTCTTTAACAAGGTAGGACTGTTTATAGGTTCAATCTATTTTTGGGCTTTATTTTAATACATTTTAAAAATATAACTTAAAAAAATGCTATTGGAGCTTTAATGTGTTTGATAAGATTAAACGTCTTCGATATATATACATACAATTTGAAGGTCTTGAAAAATAATACATTACCTATATTTACATTTATGATTTTTATAAGATTAAACATCTTTGGTTTCTCAAAAATCCACAACGTGTTAATATTGACATTGGACGTGGTTAACGATTGTATATTCATAGTTGTTGACATATCAAAGAAAATGGTGACTAGCTTCCATCCTTGAGATAAAGGTCCATGGAAACTTCCAATCCAATCACAGTTAACCGTAGAAGACGTTCCTCCAAAGCCAACCTTTGTTGACGTCTGCAGTGGCACCATGACAGTCTGATTAACACAGCTTTCACTTGGTCTGTCTGGTATTTCGAAGAACAGATCGATACCACAAACTGAAAATTGAAAAAAAAACAACAAAAAACAAATGCTCATTAATTTTTTGTTTTCTTACTATTTTATTGACTTTTGATATTACATGTAAATTATATATACTTTGAAACGACACCCAGTCACCACGTACAATGAATTAGGATTATAATTTGATATGAGAAACCTTGGTTACTTGTTAAAATATAACCTGAGGAGGATTACCCTACAAATAGTGTCGGGGGAAAATGCCAGCTGCCTAACAAAAAATCTGCTTACTTTGAAATAACACTTAATTTTCAGACGTAAGCTAAAGATGACATGATTGATCGTTGAAATCAAGCGAATGTTAGTTAGGATCATAACGCATGTAGGCTAGCTTTATTACGGCAACGTCTGTAACGTGGAAAGCCACTTTCAATATTAACCATTTACTAAGTGAGAGAGGTTATAAAATTACTGGTCAGAACCCTATTCAGGGGCAAATAACTCGGCTTAAAACGATTCTTTATCGGTGGACTACATAGCTATCAACTATGGTGGCTGATTGGTATCATGTCGTAATGTCGTGATGTCGCCTTTCATATCGCGACAACCCGACAACCCGACATCACGACATTTCTACCCGACATCCCGACAACCCGACATCCCGACAACCCGACATCACGACATTTCTACCCGACACGACATTTTTACCCGACATTACGACACTAAAAATGTCGTGATGTCGGGTAAAAATGTCGTGATGTCGGGTAAAAATGTCGTGATGTCGGGTTGTCGTGATGTCGGGTTGTCGCGTTATGAAACAAAAAACTGGCAATTAAGAAAATGGTTGATCAAATGGAAGTAGATTCACACTCACATTGCAGTTTGAGTGGCATTCGTGTCCATTTGTATACGTCCACATTCATAATGTGAACCGTCTGCATTAGCTCAGTAGGACGTTAAACCCCATTTCATTTCATTATGCCACCGCCCTTGTCTGTGTGTCTGTCATTGAGTCAAGTGGTGTGGTTTCCAGCTCAAGCTTGTACATGACAAAGAGTAGGGTCGTCTGTCTAACCTCGTGGGTTTTCTCTGGGTGCATGCCCTACCCCACGGGGTGATGCCAATCCCGCTTGTTTGTTATTATTTTGTCTGTAAATATTCTACAGGTTGCAATTATTAACAGATTTTGTTCAAATTCGGCATGATCAATCATTTCAATAACAGGATGGTACCTATATTAATATTTTGTCTGTAAACACTCTACAGGCCGCGATTCTTAATGGATTTTCTTCAAATTTGGCTTGAACATTATTTTCAAAGAGAAAATGGCACCTACTGATGTAAATGCATGCCCGATCCATAGGGGCGTTGTCACGCCCACTTTTTGTGAATATTTTGTCTGTAAACACCTTTCAGACTGTAATTCTTATGAGATTTTATTCAGATTTAGCATGATCAAGACAGGATGGTAAACGATAGTGTCGTGATGTCGGGTAAAAATGTCGTGTAAAAATGTCGTGATGTCGGGTAGAAATGTCATGATGTCGGGTAGTTCAGCTCTGAACGTCGGTCTCATTACACTCACCCTGACCGTTCAGGGACTGGCCTATTCAATCAATGTCGAAAATAATTTGAACCCCAGTCAATTTTACTGGGCAACTTTTCACTGCGAAACATCGGAGTGTCAATCCGTTTTGACGTCTGTACAGTGTAAAGGAACATCTTAGTGACAAAATAACACCTTGCTTACCTCGCTAGACTCAGTATGAGCGAAACAACACGCTGTTTAAAATACGTCCCCTCCTATCAATCTATTCTTTCGCCACCATGACACAGCGTGTTGTGATGCTCATACTGACTCTAGCGAAATGAGCAAGGTCTTATTTTCTCACCGAGATGTTCCTTTACACTGTACACGCGGCCACACGGAGTGACACCCATCGTTTAGCAGTGAAAAGTTGCCCAGTTAAATTGGGGGTCAAATTATTTTCGACATTGATTGAATGGGCCAGTCCCTGAACGGTCAGGGTGAGTGTAATGAGACCGACGTTCAGAGCTGAACTAGTTTTGAACAAGATGACAATGAAACGAAAGAACGACTATACGTTGTTCCTTGCAAGGGAAACCAGATTTATGAAATTTCTCGGCCAATATCGGGACCGAACACAGGAGCTCCAGGTTAGCGAGCCAACGTCTTATTCACCGTAGTTAGTATGAGACGTGAAATCGAGATTCCGTATTTTGTACTGTACGTATAAGAACAGTTCCATTTTAGACTCCTGTTTTACTTCATATATAATGACTACAAAAGGCTTAAAGATACTAACTTACCTTTATCTTTCACGTTGCGAATATGTTATTGTGCATGTGCAATATAATCAGTATACAAGTCAGAGAGGTATTGCGAAATTTAAACAGACCATATATCATTTGAAAGAATCGGACTGAACTGAATTCAGCACATAGACGATGCAAGTTTGATATCTTAAAATGACCTACAGGGACAAATTTATCATGTGACATGTCATAAATATAGACGGGAAGGGGGGGGGGGGGGGTGACACGACAGTATATACTCCGACCTTTTGTACCATCCGAACGACAAGACAGCCGTCCTTGTCAGGCCCTCCGCCATGCATCAAAGACAAGGAGAAACCACGCCAGAAAATTCAAGATGAACTTTCTAGGACAATGCACAAGAGTCGAGAGGTCAGACGGTTAAGACCAAACCAAACATATATGGAATGTACGTTACACGTCATGTGGTAAGCGTACAGAACCGGCTATTAGTTCCGTGGTTAGGAATCCTGGTAGCATTTACTGACATGCGGATCTGTAGCTATGGAATGTACAGTTTATGGGCGTAGGTACAGAGCCAGTCGATATCTATTCTATGCCAAAGGATATTTTTACCTGCAACCCAATGTGTACACAGGACCACAGTTTCTTGTCCCATCCGAACAACTAGACCACTGTCCTTATCAGGCCCTCTGTTCTGAACCACTGACAAGCGGAAACCACACCAGAAAATCCAGATGAACTTTCTTGGCCTACACTGGGATCGAACCCGCGACCTCCAGATTTGCCAGCCAATTTTGTTCGGAACAATGACCGCCATTGTGCCCTAATCCCCGACTCTTGTCCCCCAGCTAAGGAGAGTGTTAGTAACAAGAAATCACCTCACATGCATGTTTCTCAGTCACAGGCATGCCTTTACAAATTCCCCCAACGATGTGAGTAGAACTTCAGTAGTAACCATTAACCCACTGGTCATTGATGTATTGCAATTCTCAAAGTTTTGATCATATGCCATATAGTTTGCGATAAGGGCTATTCTCTCATGCTCCACAAACAAGGTGGGATTACACTGGAAAATCCTGAAAAGCTTTCTCGGTCAACCGGCTCCTCCTCATTCATAGGCTGTCATCTTTCTCACTGAGCCATTCCGACTCCCTGTACAGTTAGATCAACAGTATATGATAGCTATCGGTCAGATGGAGAAGTGAGACCATAATTGTAATTAAGCCTATTGCCACATTAATAAAAAAATCAAATATATCCTTGATAATTACCCATGGCTTTAAGAAAAGAACTAAGGCATGAAGTAAAGATATTCTTGGAATGAAAATATCTAACAATTTTATTTTTGGTTAATGAATTCAGTTCTTCAATATAACACACATATATATTTGAATAAAATTTAATCAGGATTTTTTCATAAATTCTTTCAATAACAAATCTGCTGCTAAACCAGGAGTAATTGCACCTTTAATTACTAGGTTTTCTAACGAGGGCAGTTTATTTTCTACGTGCTGATCTTCACAGAAGATATCCATAATGTGATCTTTAATATGATTCCACATCCACACTTTTAACTGTTTTTCTCTCCTATTTACAAATTCACCCGATTCATTCATTAATTTACGATAATGGCACAAAGTATCCCATAATTCTGGTATTCCATCTTTGGTAAAAGAAGAAATTCTTGTCACCTGAAAGCCAAAGATCAAAAATATCAAAATTAATTAATCGAAACAAAAGGCACATGGGTAAAGAGTACCGGTATGTAAAAAACTCTGACTTATTTCACATTCACAAGATTTTATAACTGAACATAGAGGGATAATTCTGTAAACAACATTTGACAAATAGTGCACCCCAAAATGACATGCAAAACCACTAGGTGTTTCAAAATAGTTTTTTGACTTTATTTTCAGTATTGGCACTCTATTATCAAAATCCAAACTATATAAACCTTCAATTGGAGAGAGAGAGTAAAGTCCACTCCACACAAACTAGGTCATTTTGGGACTGACATATGGTTCAATTATTTTCAATAAATTGCTTGTGCAAAGGGGTCTTTAGCAATGGGATGAAACTGGAGGATAAGGAGAAAACCCACAAGGCCCCTATGTAGTAGTCTTTGATTGGCATTTAGTAATTTATCAAAGATACATTATGTAAAATTTAGATACAGAGCTTGAAGTACTCAGTATAATAGTTTGACAGGTGACCCTACTCCTTGTCATGTACAACCGGGGAATCGAAACCTGGCTCATGTACTCAATGACAGACCTTATGATACCATGCGGACACACTAATCAAACGGCCATCCAACACCCCCTACCTTCAATTGGACCACTTGTATTGTGATATATATACGATCTGCCATATTGATAACTTTTATTATTGACCTAACTTACCTTTGGTTTCCACACTTTTGATCGTGTCCTCATAAATTTTAAAGCACTGATATATTCTGCTTGTATTCTACGAGCTGCAGGAACTAAATCACCATCACTTTTATTAACTATCACCATATCAGCTACTTCAACAATACCTTTCTTTATCCCTAACAATAAAACATCATTAACAAAACTGTTAACAACCATTCACTCTGAATAACAATCTGATTAATACACAGAACCTATTTCGTTTTGTTTTGACAGTTTAAAATTTTGTTTTACTACACTAGGATCTGGAAGAGTTGTTATCATTTACATGTTCTAGATAATGTGAGGAATTAGCCAATGAAACGATCTGTTACGGTGAGTTCTTGCCCTTCTGATGCACGGAACAGTAGTAAACCACTAGAAAGGTCAATGCTGACTAATTAATCAATATCTGACATCACAGGGTCAAAACCTATTCCTTTGACCCCTAAGTGAACTCCCACTATAACTTGTCAGATAGTCATGTAGTGTAGGCCATCAAAAATATAAAAAACGAAACGAAATATAGATCTGTATTTTAATCAGATAATGGATGCCACTATTCTTAAAAGAATTATTGCAACTTATATAACTTGATCAGATCCATCATAAATGTGAGTAATCAAACAATTCCAGACATTTATTAAAGAACTATCATAAACTCAGACCTTTACAAATTAGGTGATGCACTAGTTATTATACATCTAGAATGTTTAACATCAATAATTTATAAACTTACCTTGTAACTCATCACCCCCTGCTGGTGGAATCAGTAAACAGAAAATATCTACCATATCAGCTACAGAAAACTCAGATTGGCCTACTCCTACAGAAATAAATTTATGGATTATATTAAACTTCGCTTACAGCACACCTCAATTCAAGTAATTTGTTTTATATTAATATTGCTCACACAAGTATTTGAATTTGAATAGTTTTGAACTGATATTTTGGTATTAGTTATAGTAATGTAATTGATTATTTGTTTCCTACATTCAATTCAAGTTAATGAAATACTATTCCAATGATGATACGGTATACTAGAATCTAGTGTGTTAATATGCGCCCTACAAAAACACAGCTTCTTTAATAATTTTTATAGACATATATTCAAAGTCTACCAAGTATTGAGGCAAAAGTTATAAACTCCCCCCCCCCCCAAAGTAGTCTTTTTGATTGGCATTTAGTAATTTATTAAAGATACATTAAGTAAAATTTAGATACAGAGCTGGTAGTTCTCGGTATTATAGTTTAAAATTAGAGAATTAAGAAAAATGAATATATTGAACGGTAATTGCAGGAAAATTACTTTAATCTGAGTGAAGTTATGAATGGTTGAATTTTGATAAGAATAGTCTTGATTGTCATTGCTATGACAGTAAATAAAGTCTTGATTTTCTATTTTCACGTTAACCAATTAAATTGCGCAGATGGTCTAATCCACTTAATATACCATTGTATGGAGAGTTGATTATGGACCTGTCATGTGAATAAATGTCTATATTACCTATAAAGCCAGTGAAAGGAGCTGCAATACGCAGACAGGGTAATGTGACCAGACATAAAAAGATAATTAAAAGTTGTTAGTACTTGCCGACAGTTTCTATTATAACTATATCAAACCCTGCCCCTTCACTTAATACTACAGCTTCATTGGTTGTCCTGGTAACACCACCTAATGTTCCACCTGTTGGTGATGGTCGTATGTAGGCATTAGAATCGCAGGATAACTCTGGCATACGAGTTTTATCACCCAAAAGAGAACCTGGAATTTAAATATTTAAATCTAATGTCTGAAATAAAATGAAATGGGTTTTATATCTTATTAGAAATATCTGAATGTATTTCTTTAACCATTCTATAACTCTATTTACACTTAGTTTTTATAAACTGGTCTGGTTCATACTATTTGTTTTTGACTCAATTTATGGATTCATAAAATTTGTGGAACAATTCAAAGAGCATTCCATCATTAGTTATTGTGTGCAATAATCATACAATGTGGGTGTTCCAATAACCGAAAACATATAGTGATCAGTCATTTCATCTTGAACTAAATTTCGATCATCATAGGACTAAAAACGAAATAAAATGGGGTTTAACATACTTCTGTTCTGCTCATGAATGGATTAATGAAGATGTGCATACGTCATCCAGTGTGCTTGGGGGGAAATTATGCCCGAGCAGTGGCACTACAACCTACACTTATATTGTTTTCCAACTGCCGAGGGATCTTTTACGTGCATGCCAATGTATACACAGGACAGCTGCCCTGTCAGGCCCTCCTGTCAGGGATTGAAAATGCAACTTGGCATTTGATTCGTGACCTTGGCATTTACTTGCAGGCATTAATGGAAATAATGTGTATCTATAAACTGGATTTGAAATGTAATCCCATATACTCTTTCAATGATACTTTGAGAATGCTTATCTATCTATGACCAAATTTCTCTCTCTCTCTCTCTGACTACAGGGAGACAACTGCCTTTTATACTTAAAGTTAACCCTTACATGCCCACCAAACTTTCCGTAAAACAACTGAGGCGGTCCACCATTTTGGTGCAAAAAAATTTGAGTATGCCCGCCATTTTGTTAAAGATAGTCACCAGCCTGCCCGCCATTTTTTTTTTTAAAATATGATAATGAGCTATAACATTTTGAATGCCTGTGACTCCTTTATTTATGGAGATACAGTTTTAGAATAATTGAAACTTATCTAGCGTATTGGTTGAACTATACATTGACAATTGTTAATTTTCAAACATGTGAAATGTTTAGCGCAAAAATGTGTTTTTTTCACGAAAACCACCAGATTTTGATGATTTTTATCCCCTAAACATTTTTTTCCCTGGAAATTTCACGAATTAATGTGAAGAATTTGCCATATTACTTATGTGCTACTTTTGTCTTACTTATAGCCTACCATAGAAATAGATACTGTATATATTGTCCCTTTATAGTCTACTTTTGAATGATCGATAAACGTCAATTCAAAGAAAGTAATATCGCAAAGCGGGATGTTTGTCACGCAAGTTTTGTACAGACTATGGGTCTGTTTTCGGGGCATGTACTTGTTATTTACTCGAATAGTACAAACTGTATCGTAGGGCCTTTGTTTATCTGGTGACTACTCCATAAAGCGAGCAAGTCCGTCCATCCTACGTACATTGGCATTGCCATTGTCTTCAGGTTTTGACGATCACTGTAACTCTCATTTCAGCTGTCCAAAATTAGTTCGTAGTCCAAATTCATCGTCATTTGTTTCGAGATATGATCCCCTGAACCGTTATCTATAAACATTTCCCTAATTTCGTCTTCAGGTAATGTTTTAGCCACCCTGATATCTAAAGACGCAGAAAATCGAAAGTAGAACTTCATCACGTGTTTACTCATAAATGTACTGTAGAAACACTGGGTTATTTATAGATCATTGGAAAGTGCGCGAACAGACGAAGGCAGTCATAGTGGTGTCAGACTACAATGCGGAACGGCTTTTTTACACGGAACGAATATCTGAGGCATGTACATCGCTCGCAAACATGCGAGATTGGGAATACTCGGCCATCTTTCATCGCTCGCAAAAATGCGAGATTGGGAATTTTCGGCCATTTTTACCTATCGCAAAATTGCGAGATTGGGAATTCTCAGTCACTTTGGGCCTCTCGCAAAATTGCGAGATTGGGCACGTAAGGGTTAAAGTGTATCTTGTCTGACTAAGTGAGATTATAGTTCTATAAAACAGTCTTGTTTTGTTTACCCTCTGTTCAAATACCAATTTATTCTTATGATGATCAATCAAATAATTTAACATGTCACAGACAGCCATAAGGTATCCCAATTCCAATCAACTATTTATGGACACGTCCTATGTTCCATTCCAAAGTTTGAAAATTTAACAAAGCTTATAGAAAGATTGAATCAGTGAATCATACTCTTACCGCCTGTAGTTGATGAAGAAGGATCTACAGCTAACACTGCTACTTTATGACCATGACCAGTTAGATATTTACCAAAAGCTTCTATAAACGTACTCTTGCCTGCCCCTGGTGGACCTGATAAACCTTAAAAAAAAGAAGAGATTGTCGATCATGTGTCTTCACAAGATCAGTCCACCAGGACTAAATAAATAACTGGGTTTATAAAATACATGTAGTCTACTGGTAGCATCAAATTAACTCCCTGTCCCTTTTTCCTCAAACCTTGATATCAATTCACCTGTTCTTGTACATGTAGGTCATCAGGTATTATTGCACACTTTTGGAGCTAAGTAGATTAAAAGTGTCTTATCTAGGGATGCATTATGTAAGATGTAGATAAAGAGCTGGCCATTCTCGCTATAATACTAATAGTTCAAAAATGGATAATTAAACATGAATATACTGAAAATTTCATTCAAATTACTTTATTCAGGGCAAAGTTATGACTGATTAAAGATGTAGAGTAGGTTGTTTATAATTCTTGCAAGAACACTTCACAACCAAGACTAGGTCTCGATTATCCATTGTATCGTTAATTTCTAAATCTTCCTGTGTTCAAATTCATTTAAATGTCAGCCATCCTATAGTCTAGAAAACTGTTTACAGGCTTGTCATGTAAGTAAATGTCCAGATAATAATTTATATTAGATTTGAAGCTAGAAAAAAAAACATGCAATAGACAGATTTAGCTCTTGTTGTTCTTAGTGTTTAAAGGCTCCTTCCCCCCAGTTGTATATCGCAGACAAGTTGTCCTATTTTCATTTATATTATCTTACCGCATGCGTCTTTACTGTGGGAGGAAACCAGAGTACCCTATCCCCAAGCCACATACGCTCACACCAGAGTTCGAAACCAGCGTGACACTTTAGACCGCTAGGTCATCCCAACCCCCCGATTTAGCTCTTACATAATGCATCTTTTAGTACACATGGATTCAACACCCATCCAACATGAGGATCGTTTGACTGTTTCCGATCAATACCCCTTCCATGCAAACAACCTCCACCTCAAAGCAATAAAAGGCCATATCAAATATGTCTAACTACCTACAAGTTTCCTTGAATAGAAAGTTTCCTATATAGAAAACACTCTATCCTAAGACTGTTAAAGAAAACTTTTTCAAAATTTGACTCTCCTGTTTTGTAATTGTTTCAAGCACTGTGCACCTATTTTGGAAGCTAGGGATCTGGTCACAATAAAGCTTGCCATATATGTCATATTACCTATTCTAAAAGTCTGTTGATTAGATAAGGAATGAGCCACTTCTCCCATATTATCATGCAATATTTTCATTAATAATAACTGTGCTTGCTTTTTCTTTTTCTTGTGCCTGGATTCAACTAGAGTTATTGCCCTTGCTAAACTTGCTCTGTCATGATTTTTTAATCCAGAATAAAGCCCAAGTACAGTTTCATCCTCTTCCCCTAACTGTTCACGAACATCTACATAGTCTTCATTATATCGAATATTTGCATGTAGTTTTTGTTTCTTTCCAAGTGTGGCATATTGTGCTACCCTTGATGAATTGAAACATCTTTTTAAAAAGTTACATGTTGACAGCTTCTCACAGTTATAACATAAACGTAAAAATCTTTGTGTGCCTTTTGCAAAATGTAAATATCGTACAGTGGTATTCATTTGTTATCTTATGGCACAGTTGTATGCATGTATTCAAGCAGTAGGCATATTTCTTAAGCAAGTATTCTTCTACCTGAAAAATAATATCAAAACTTGATAACACATGTATATTTTGGTCATGCACCTATTATGTATTCTATTACCGAATTTTTAGATTTCACAGGAATCTGTGTGGATGGAACTCAGAATAGAAGTGACTGTGACAACAAAGGGATTTGTTTTTGGCCTATACTATTCAAAAAAAGTAGGGGATATTTGATTTTTAAGTGTTATTAAAGTCACCTAATGAAACTGACGAAGAAACAAATGACAAAATGAAATGAAGTTCACATTCATCGATTTATTCCAAATGATCTTTAGACTAAGTAAGGCACAGACTGACCATTAAAAGGGTAAAATGATACCCGGGGTCAAACAGCAAAGTTACCACAGCATCACAACAAAGTCAGTAACGGGTAAATCCTCCTCTGTTTGCCAAACAAGCATTGATCCGACATGGCATACTCCTAATGAGACGTCTAAGGTCATTTTGGTCCAGATTGTCCCATTCCTGTTACAACGCAGCAGCAAGTTCTTGGACATTGGCAGGACGTTGTTGACGTTGACGTAACCTCTGTCCAAGCATGTCCCAGACATGCTCGATGGGGGAGAGGTCGGGACTCAGTGCTGGCCAAGGTAATGTGGTGATGTTCTGTTGTTGGAGGTAACCTGTAACAATCCTGGCCCTGTGACATCTTGCGTTGTCATCCTGGAAGATGAAACGGCGGCCATGGACTGCGAACGGCACAACATGGACTGCCAAGATGTTGTCCCGGTAGTACTGGCCTGTAACACGCCTTGCAACAACATGTAAAGCCGTTCTTCCAGCAACAGTGATGCCTCCCCACACCATAACAGAACCACCCCCAAATCGATCATGTCTGATGACGTTAACGTCTTGGAAGCGCTCGTTTCGACGACGCCACACCCTCCTACGTCTGTCCAAAAAATCAACAGTGAACCTTGACTTATCTGAAAACATCACATTGCTCCAGCGTCGATTATCCCAGTGTTGACGATCCCTACACCAACGACGTCTTGCCTGAATGTGATGATCTCTCAAACAAGAGATCACGCGAGGACGTCGGGCGCGAAGGTGACCCCTATGCAGTCGATTCCGAATCGTCTGGCCACTCACTCTCACACCAGTGTCTGTTTGAAGACGAGCGCTGATCTGATTTGCTGTGATGACACGATTTCTCGAGGCCAAGGTACGGATAAATCGATCCTGGGCTTGAGTTGTCGCCCTTGGTCGACCTGAGCGTGGTCTGTCCTGTACAGATTGTGTATCACGGTATCTGGACCATAGCCTGCTTATGACAGACTGAGAAACATTCACCGTCCGCGCCACAACCACCTGTGTTGTGCCGATCTGTAGCATGCCAAGGGCCCGTAACCTTTCATTTTGGGTAAGCCGACGCATATCAAAATTTGTTTTCTGGTCACTAAAACAATTAAACTGATGTTTCCACCCTGGAATTCAATGCCACAATGACTGTAACATTCAAAGTCAGAGTCGTGCAAATCTTGGGTTGGACTCCCATGATGATCCCAAGCATCACCTGCATTCCATGCGGTAGCTATTGGTGCGTTTGGGCATCACATGTAACTGGAAATGTTTCTTCTGTTAGGTTCTATAGTGACTTTTTTCGTAGTCATTTGCATATTTTAGTATTATGCCCCCCAAATCAAATATCCCCTACTTTTTTTGAATAGTATATATTCAAATCCAACAAGAAGAGTCAGCTATTGACGTATGCAAATCAAATTTTTACTGATTGGGTTGATATTCAATGGATCCTTTTAGCCCTTTAAAATGAAATATATTGTAATAATGTGGCAAACACAGAGATTGCAATTATAATGACCTTGATTGAATCAAGGCTTTCTGTTTGATTCTATAATAGTTCCACCTATTTACAAAACACAAGATTTAATTTTTATGTAGCTTCTAAAGGACAATATACTTCTAAACCCCAGATAGGGGTTCTCCACCTAGAGCTTAGCATCTTCAGTCTTTATAAAATACATGCTGCTGAAAAGGTGAAAACTTAAACATGTTTATAAAAATGGTTAAATGGAGTTGTCTCCCTTACTTAAAGATATTTTCTGGATTCTCTACGGATGAAGCTCTTTCTAAGACAAAGTATTTTAAAAGATAAAGGTTATAAATCAATAGTGTGAAATCATATATTTGCAATATTGACTGAGGAAGACTGGGAATTAAACTTATTAGAAAAAATTTAGTGGTCTGAAACCAACATTTCAGAGTTATCTTTTGACATCACTCTTTCTGCGATGATAATGATGACAATTTTACAATAGTCTGGGGTAAGAAAAATATTTTTAGAACTATTATCTAACTAGTTGATGCATTATAATTAGACCTAATGGTGTAAGATTCTAAATTATAATATAATGACACGATGGCCATGATGGCTGTCTAACTAAAGATGATAATAATAAATAAATGAGATTGAGTAGGCCTAAATTCTAAATTATTTAGTACATATGCCGTGAATGTTTCCCCACAGCCCTGTCGAGGACATTCTTTAATCTATGTTGTGTTGACAGCATACTAGTTTAATGACAGTTCTTGAAATACAAACCCTTGTTTACGTCTATCTAAGCAGAGTTCGATTAACACCAGCCTGTGCGGTTCGGTTTAAAGCGGAAATGCCCTTGCGCATGTCTAGATAGTAGAATCGAACGCGAAACCAGAAGCGTATAAAAGGACAAGTCAGTCTTTGTCACATAAGCCAACTAAGCCAAACCACTAACAAGCATAATAACCCAACAGAAGCAAGAACACTAGCAATGGAACTTATAGACTCAAGATGGAGTGACCATCTCAAAATATTCACAGACGGGTCCAAGGATTCCACGAAGGGAGCCACAGGATACGGAATCTACATCCCAAAAGAAAAGCTAAACATCAGGAAAAGGCTACCAGAACACTGTTCGGTATACACTACAGAACTGATGGCCATTAAAACTGCACTCGAATGGCTAGCTACGCAGAAGCATCAAAAAACCGTTATCCTGTCGGACTCCCTGAGTTGCATCAAATCAATAGAAACAAATTCCACTAAGAACAGGCAGATTATAATCCACCAAATCAGGGAAATCATTCAAACAATCAAAAATAGGGAGAGAGAGGTGATCCTAGCATGGATCCCCTCTCATGTAAACATCCTAGGAAATGAACAGGCCGACAAACTGGCCAAAGAGAGTTTGTCATTAAACGAAATAGACAGTCTAGAATACAGCAGTCAGGAATTTGCAAGCATAGCAAAAGAGAAGATTAAAAATGCATGGAAAGCCCGTCTCAAACAAGAAAATACACATCGCTATCAATTAGACAGCAATCTTGTTGACAGGGTCTACATCAATCATCCTTCTATCAAAATATGCAAACTCATCACGAGGCTCAAAACAATAGAGGTAGTCAAAGATTACACTTATACACCAATCAAATGCCCGTGTGGACATGTTGCAACCACTTCACACCTGTTAATCAACTGCAATCAACTAAAAACAGAACGTCAACCGCTAATAGACAAACTGATAGAAAGGGGGAAATCACTTAATCTCAATTCCCTACTTTCTCCACCACCAGAAGACAGATACTGGACCTCTCAGCTCATCTGGGACTTCATACAGGAAATAGGTTTAACAAAACATATATAGCAACATGCGTAAGCCAGGTGGAACGCAAAAATATCTCCTAGAGAGAAGCGTAACCCATCTGGCAACTTAACTAATCAATTAAAAAACACAATGCAGGACGGTGCGCAAAAATGTCCCCTCGAGGGAAACGCACCGTCCTGCAGAAATCAAATTATTATTATTATCGTTTATCATCAATTATATACTTAAATCATGATTGATTGTACATCCATGTAATTTCACATAATGTTGTATTGTAATTACAAATGGATTTGAAATAAAGAATTATAAAATGTATTTATGAATATACTATGCTTTATTTGAACCTTATGCCTACTACTACTCTTACCGGACTCTATCCAATTTATTTTAATTCTACCTTCATTCCATTCCATTTTTTTTTTTTTTTTTTTTTTTTTCTTTGCCACCATTCCCCCCCCCATCCACTGAAGCCTTATCTCAGACGAAATAATCCCAGATTAGCTGTAAGACCAGATACTCTTTTTTTTTTTTTTTTTTTTTTTTTTTTTCTTCTTTCTTTTCAGGTGCTGGATTCTTCCTTCAGAGAACCAACAAACAAAAGGAATGAACACAAAAAACGAAGATGAAACAGAACCACCATACCGGACAACAAAACCAAATGGAAGGAAGAATGGATCAGGCCTATCACTCACCGACAAGCCCCAAGGAAGAGTTGCACCGCCCTGCCATTCTACCGAACAGAACGACCAGACCGACAAAATGACCAAATATATATATATGTACATATCATGTCTCTGTATGTAAATGTTCTTGTCTGTTCGTAATTGTCCATTTTGTCTATATGTTCGTCCATGTTTATGTATGTCTTGCACTGTGCTCATCTGTCTATGTCTGTGATCGTCTCAAATAGCACTTTTTTACTTTACACCAGTTAGTCAATGTTTCTGTTCATATATATATAAATATATTCAATTATCTATTTTCCACTAATCACTTTGTAAATATTCTCACCATACACAAATAACATGTTATTGTCTGCGATATCACCTCGGTGGAAGCGGACGTTAAATAAAGCTATTTCAATTTGTCACATAATTATTCATGTTCCTTAAGCAACGTTCGCGATGTTTACAACATCTAAGATAAGATGTACGTAGTTAAGGCGAGACAGTCTTTTTTTTATATAATCCCGTCAAAACAACAATTCCATATACACGTATTTACAAATTGATCAATGGGGCGCCCAGAAAGGCATGATTGGTGGGATGCCTCATCCCAGAGGGGCATCCATAATATAATGCTATAAGTGAGATTGGTTAGGCGCCCGTAAATGAATTTGGAGCCCTAAACGGCGTGATAATTTTCCTAATTCAAACAGCATAATTTGTCGACTGCCTCATCCCCGAGGGGCGCCCATAATGCCGAGATCATGGGCGCCCATGATATTATGCTAGTTAGATTGTTTAGGCGCCCGTAAATGAATTTGGCGCCCAAAACGGCGTGATAATTTTCTAAATTCAAACAGCCAGATCATGGGCGCCCATGATATAATGCTAGTTAGATTGGTTAGGCGCCCACGAATGAATTGGGCGCGCAAAACGGCGTGCTAATCTTCAAAATTCAAACGGCATGATTTATGGGGTGCCTCATCCCAGACGGGCGCCCAGAATGCCGAGATCATGGGCATTCATAATATAATGCTAGGGAGATTCGTTAGGCACCCACGAATGAATTGGGCACCCAAAGCAGCGTGACAATTTTCAAAATTCAAATGACATGATTTGTAGGTTGCCTCCACCGGAGGGGCGTCCATAATGACGAGATCATGGGCGCCCATAATATAATGCTAGCGAGATTAGTTAGGCGCCCATGAATGAATTGGGCGCCCATAATGGCTTGATAATCTCTAACGCGATTCCGAACTTTTCATTTTTCTCAACAATTATCATAGGTACGTTAAAGTCGTATTCCTTCCTTCACACGTTTATAATGTTCATATCCAAATTTCACAATATACCAATATCGCAAATTCTGGTTAAAATTTATTGAAATTTTCCGAGCAAACACTATTTCCTAAAAATTTTGAGGAGAGAGCACCATAGATAATCTGACTTTTCGGGCAGAAGGGTAAAGGTAAAATGATAAAAAAGATTATTTCATCTGGTTGGCAAAATAAAGTGCCCGAAATCTGATAAAACACTACTTTTACTTTTCTTTAAATTCAATATCGTGAATTAGAACTAAAATCACTATGGATTAAAATATTTTGTCTGAAGCCACTCTACGTTGTGCAACATATTTCGGGCATCGATTATTATTTGCTTGTGCAACTACAGGGGCGGTTTGGGGCCGGGAATCGACCCGGGCTCCCGTGTCGGAGCGGCCCATTTTACAGACGGATGAGCCCGGACGGGTAGGGGAAGGGGGTCCGGGGGCCCTCCCCCTGGCAGGGTTGGGTTGTTTTAAAACAATTTGTTTTAAACAACTTGTTTTAAACGTTTAAAACAATTGAAAAAAAAACCCCGCTGATTTGTGTTTTTTTTTTTATAAAAAAAAATTACCTGAAACTTAGAAAATCGTCAAGTAATTGTCAAATTATGAAATAATTTGATGAGTAACTTTCTTTTCGAAATTCTAGTGTTCATTTGTGTATTTCTATGTATTTAAATTGTACTGTATTAATAATATTACGTAAACCACAGTAGTAAAGATTAAAGGGATGGAAACAGTTATTTTTTAGTTTAAAGGTGCAGTGTGTGGGTTGTGAGTTGTATATAATTAGGATAATATGTTGTATGGAGAATTTAGTATTGTGTCACTTTAAAATTAAAACAAAGTAATTTTCAACATTTGGTCTTGTTCACTCTAAATTGAGAAATCGACTAGGTGTCTAGAAAGCTGGGAAGCTTGTCTTCATTTATAGGATGACAAACATTACTATATCATATAACTATGTTTTCATTGGTTTTAATCACCTTTGTCATTTATTTGTCAAATTATGAACATTAATAAAAAAAACAATAAAAAACATTGTTTTAAATAAAAAAAACCGTTGGTTTTTTTTCAACCCTGCCCCCTGGACATTCTTGAAAAATGAACCCCAAATATGCGATTTCGTGGCATATCTGATTATAATCTCTGTCAAATAATATATTTCATAAATCGATTAACTTAGGCATAAAATCTCGACCTACAAGTAATTTACAACCATCAACCTGTGAAATTACCATATCGTCATATTATTACTTAACGTTTTATCATTGTATCGCCAAGAGTGAAGAGAATTTAACTGGTTGAAAAATTTGTTGTGAAAATTTTGACGATTTGATTAACAAGTTAGGAATATTGAATAAGCAGGAATATTTTCATTGAAAAATGTCCCATTTTTGTTGCCGGGAGCGCTAGTTGATTCCTCCTGCGATGGAAGGCCCCCCCACAAGGTTAATCTGGCGCTGGCCCAATGGTCGGTCAAATACCCCACTCTCCCATATAATGTTCAGCAAAAAAGTTTTTTATACGAATTGGACAAAATTATTTTTTTCATTTTTTGTCCGACCAGCCCTTCGAGCGATCGTCCGATGGCATCGCCCGACGGCCCAATCCGCCCCTGTGCAACTACAACAGTCCGATCGGATGGTCGGAATAGAGTGGGATTGTTTTACTCTTGGATTAGAATAGCCAAAAAACGCATATGCGGCGTTTGTTTGGGATTCAGGTAAGCCACCATATTCTCGAAGCAATGGCCCAAGAAATCCATCCCTGGTCCCTGCTGGCAAGTAACATGACAGTCCTTCATTTAATCTGAGTCTTCTCTAAAATTTTGTACCCGTTTAGATAGTCTTGTTTGTCACACAATTACTTTTTCGGCAATATTCTGCTATGTACTGGTTAATTGGGTATGATAAAATCATGAGTCATGACGTAACGTTATATAAAAATATTTGGTCCATTTTGGGGCTCTGTTTTAATAGGCGCCCCCAGAAGCCCCATCGGCGCCCCCAGAGGTCTTTGCCACCCTAACAATTTTGGGCTAGCTACGGGCCTGATTATCTAGGGAGAGGGGTTTTACACATGCATAGCCCGTTCCCCAATCCCGTTCAGACGTCCTGAATAAAATATTGTTTTTAAAAAAAAGTAGAATGTTGAAACTTGTTGTAGGTGTCTATCAAGTGTCTATAAGTCGACCATGCACATTTTAGCACTAGGGCTTAGCAGCGATAAGCAATTTGATTGGTTGATACTTTGGAACACGATTACTTTCGTCGTAGTTGGATGAGAGCGACGAAACTTTGAATATAAATTCATTATTTCAATATCTTGACCTATTTCGATGATTAGAATTTTCTGTTTAGGCTAAGCTTTGGTACAAGATAACTTTGATTCTAACTGATGGAGTGGTGAGACTTAGTGTATACTTTGGCTACCAGGTACTTAAAAACCTTGTCTGGGTTTGATCGTGAACATTTTATGAAGATCTCGCTATAATATTTCAAAAATAGATAATATAAACTGAATACTGTATATTGAAAATTTCATTTAAATTGCTTTATTTAAAACGCAATTATCATTAGTTATAGTTTTGACAAGATGTGCACATTGATCGGAACCACCATACTTGTCATTCAAGCCTTAGCCTCGCTTTTCCATTTTTAAATTTAACCGTTCTTATCTACATAAAATCGGGGCCATCCGATGGCACAGAGAATTGGTTGTGGCCTTGTCATCTTAATAAATATCTAATTAATCATGTAATGACATTTAAGGCCCAAAGAAAAAACAATCTGCAATAGATGCTTGTTGAATGTCAATGAGTTCTGGTTATTACTGCAAGAATTACCGCCCTTAGCTAGTGTTTAAAATCTTGAAATTGATCCATGGGCAAGAGGTCCTTCGGCAAAAGTGACCTCCTCATTGATATTGATATTGATTGTTGAGGATAACGAGACGACACATTCTATCGAACTTGAAGGATTATTATCTCCTGGGTCATTGCACTAAATTAGTTGTTAAAATCGTGTAAAAGCATTGGCTAGATAAGCAAGACGAAGAGGCCAGTCGTATTTAATAGATTTTAGAGTGTTACTTACGCGATATGTAAAATACACCCACTTATAACAGACCATCTAAAATCGTGACAAATGCGTCTCCTCATCAAAGGATTAAAAAAGGAACCAACCTGTCTGGGTTGTAATTATTGTTTTAAAATTAAAAACGTTTCCAGGAGTGTGTCTATGAAATGAAATTGCTGAAGGCACGAACTGTCAATGACTGTTACTCTGTCATTATAGAGACTGGATTTTATTTTAGTGCATTTTCTCCTTTCCTTTTAACAAATTGGGGACATTGACAAGTTACGTAGCTGGTAAGGTCACTTAGGAACTGTCTCGTGCAATACCTGAATCGGAGCTGTGAATTCTTGCTTTATGAGACGGATCCGTATTTACTGAGCCACCCCTTGAAATAGAGATCGCCTTTTCAATTTTAATTGCGTTTATAATGATATTATTATTGTGTATTTCCTTAACAACGTGATAATCAAAACATTACATGTAGAAATAATATTTTGGGTTTGTATAACCCAGGCGCTAATTGTTGACAGATTACAATCAATCAATAACACAGGACACGATTAAATGTAATACAACAATTACTTTTTATTACTGAACGACATTCAAACTTTCCTAAATTAGTTTAATTACTAAATGTCATTGGCATATCAATCGACAATCAGTCACAACCAGTCTAATTTAATGGGATCTTCCACAGCATCCAAATATTTCAAAAATGTCCTTCCTTGTTTGTTCCGATCTAGTTTCAACCGGCATTATGATTTTCTGACAATCCTGGGGAGTGCCTCCAAAGTTCTACTCGAATTTGGCACTGCCAGTGGTGGTGTTAGCTGGACCAATATACTGGCGTGTGAAGATGTGTTGCTCCCCCTTAATCCGTTTTGTAAACAATTTAGAATGTTTTGTGTAAAATTGTTATACCTGGGAAGCAATTATAAAAGAATGTTTCCACCGAGAGAACTTCTAATAATAACTAATATATGTCTCCACGGAAGTAGTTGGTATTTGTGTTTTATAATAATATTTTAACGACCAATTACAAAAGAAATGAAATAATTGGAAAATAAACGCCAATGAGTAATTTTATCAAAAGAAAGGGTGTTTAATGGCAGCTGATAAGAGAGATTGCTTACGCGGCATAATGGTGTGCTTGGGACTGGGTATGCTTCTTCTTTCCAGAACATCCTATACCATTTCCCATTACAGGTGTATTTGCTATTGTGTAATTTAAATAGCATACCGTGATCATATCTTCTGGAATAATTTTTATTTTCTGAAAAAACTTTGATATTTCTAATTAATTATCTTTCACTATTAGTGTCGTGGTTTCACTGGTAAGCTCATAGTTGTTGTTTGTTAGCCTTCACATTTGTGCAAGTAAAGTTTATAATCGACAGCAATAATACAAAATACCTAAAAAGGCCTAATGTTAACAAGAGAATTACACGGATAATAAATAGTTTGGTTGCTGAAAAGTAGGATATTTCAGTGAAGAACAATGGAGACAAAAATCAAGTAGCATGATTTCATATGAATGAATGAGAGTGCTAGGCGGGACATTTCTTCTTGACAGCTTTTCATTTGGACAGGGTTCGTTTACATGCACGCCAAAGTGTACACGAGATCTAGACCAGACACCGTTCCATGCCAGATCCGGTGACCTGCATCACTCGCAAGAGATTTCGTTTGAAAGCGGGACACCAAATAACTAATGCCTTTTCAGTAATGTATAAAGAACCGAGCCAAACTAAAACAGCGGTCCCGGTGTCGACTTAGTGGTGGGATAAACAACAAAAAAAAACTTTCTCCGGAGCCTGGACCTATGTACTCTTCTTTGTTAAGATATAACCGTCTCGAGTCTCAAATACCTTATTAATTTAGGTGATGTTTTTTCGGTAAGCTTTATAATGTGTTGCTCTAGTAAAGTCAGGCTACGATACTTGATTGACACAAAGAAAAAAACGAAATTACTGTATTTTTCGACTTCATAAAGCTGCGTCAAGATTTCAACGCATGATTTATCTGACAATGAAATGAACTATATACATACCTATAATGTTTAAGTGACATGTTGGGTTTTTTTTGAGTAATCTATATTATGTGCTGGCCTAATATCAGTACTTCCATTAAAACTAATTTATAGAAATTGTACCTTGGAGGAATAAAACTGGCATGTATGTATTTTGGTCGACATGAACTAATTTATGTCAAACGGCGGGGGTCTTAATGGGCGAGCTAACGGGAAGCATGATAATAACATCGTATTGGCAAACTAAAAGGTCAAACCATTAAAAGCCCCAGAATAAGACAGGTTATCTGTTCTCAAGAGATCTCCAGATAATCAATGTTATATTTAGGGAAAATCAAACGCTAGTTAGATATTTTTTGTTAAAACCATTGATTGCCACGACATGCTTGTAAGTAGATGTATTTTATTTTCTAACAATCTTCAGCATGTCTTAAACGGAAATAAAGTAATGTAGAATGGTTCTAAGCAACTCCTCTATAACTGTGATGTCCGGATACTGTCGTTCTTTAATGTCGCAATACTTAAAATGTGTAAGAGATAAATGTGCCTATCGCAATTAATTGGGTTGTTTTTTAAAATTTGGCTTCAAATGTTAAAATTATGATTTAGACATTTATTGATCTGACAATCTCTAATCAACTCTCTGGGTCATCGGGTGGCTGAGATTTAAACGGATTGAAATACGATCAGATATAATTTTAAAATGGAGAATTGAGACTGCAACTCGATTAACCAGTACATACAACATCTTTATTATGATGTATCGCTTTAGTTTTATTTTTTGTTTTTGGGCATCAATAAATGATGCAATGTGTGGGTGGTTGTTTGTTGGAGTGGTGCTTGTCGTGGTGGGGTCGATGAAGGTTGCACAAATAGTATGGTTAACTCAGGTAAAGATAGACTTAATGATAAATCGGGATTTGGGGAGTTAAAGGGATGGTCGTTAAGTTGTTGTGGTTGAAGAATCCATTGTTGGATATGGTGGTGAATGGAGAGGAAAAACTGGAATTAGAAACTGACAACCCATAATTTATTTCTGTTATTCATCGAGGATGCTAGTACAATAAGAGCATTTGATGTTTTCTCAATAAATCCTTTTTTGGCCGATTTGGCACTTATTGCACTAGCATTCTCAATTGTCATAGATTGTTTCACTTTAGTTAGACAAAGGGTACACAAACTCATCCTGGAGTGGATTTCACTCGGTGGTTATGATCACTAAACGTCATCTGATTGACATTAATGCGAACAATATCTATTATATATGATTTAATACACACTAAACTGCACTTACATTCATCATTTTAATAGGTATGCAAAGTTAAAAAAAAAGATGCCCGTCTGAAGATTTCAATGAGATTTATAGCCGAGTACACTGTATTGTAAAACTTTCAATTAATCACTACAAGGGATTAAGTCAATTCTTTTTTTTATACTTTCGATGGCCTACACTTCCTGATGATCAGACAAATTGTACTGGAAGGTCGTTTCAGGGGTCAATCGAGCGTCTTTTGACCCTATGATGTCATTATGTTGACGTTTCTAGTGATTTATCCACATTTCCGTGCATGGCACGCCAATACGTCGCCGCAGCAGACCGTTTAATTGGCTAATCCCTCACTTCAACCAAAACGCGGGTACCCCCCCCCCCCCAGTTCCTAGTGTAGTAAAGACAAGTAATTTTGAAATAAATGAAACAAAACGAAATAGGATCTGTGTTTTAATCGTCAACTGGCGTGGTTTCGAATCTCCAGTTGTACATGGCAAGGAGTAGGGTCGTCTGTTCAGCCTCGTGGGTTTTCTCCGGGTATTCCGGTTTCCTCCCTTTGCTAAAGACACCTACGCGCAAGCGATTTATTGAACTGAAATTAAACCATATGTTAGTCCCGAAATAAATGACCTAGTTTGTGTCGAGTGAACGTTAAATCCCATCTCTCTCTCTCTCTATCTCTCTCTCTCTCTCTCTCTCTCACTCCCTTTCTGTTTTAATCAGATTGGGATTGCAGTTATCCATCAATTAAACTTTTAATAACTGAAAGACGATAGAGAGAAAGAAATGGGATTAAATGAGTTTAACGCCCCACTGTTAAAATAACGTAATATTCTTTGAGAAACATTTTGATATACTATATTTTGGTATATTATACCATAACGTCTTGCAAAAATCCCACTGTAATGGATTCCCAAAAGCGATAGCACCCGGCAAGTCACAGCGATGGTGTTAGTGTCATCCATAAAACCATACTGTGTGCTAAACATAATAAAATCCCAGGTTAAATAATTATAAAATCATACTGTGTGCTAAACATACAAAAACAGCATAATTAATAATATAATCATATCGTATGCTAAACATTATATATAGCCAAAAAGTCACCATTGTGCCAAAAACATAAAAAATAACATTATAAATAAATAACTATAAAATCATGCAGAATGCTTAATACAAAAAAAAAAGAAAAAACCCAAACTGGATGACTAACTAAACTATATAATCAGTGTGCTAAACCAGGACAAACATAATAAATAATCATAATGTATGGTAAACATAAACAAACAGAACAATAACTATATAATTGTAGTATGATAGAATAGAATGATAGACACATAAAGACATAAACAAACAGTGCGCTAAACCAGAAGATACATAAATAGATATATAAACATACAATATGCTAAAAATATCCTAAAATAACGTGATAAATAACTCGCATACTGTGTGCTAAGAACTCGGTGTATATAACCATATAATACGATATGCAAAACCGTCGCGAATCCTTGTCATAACCAGTGGTTGGGGGTTGTAAATATAGCTTAACTCCCCGTCTCACTCATCCCACAGAAACCCGTAATATCCTGCGGGATAAATTGGAAACCCAATTTAATTTCAAATCTAAATATACCACCACTTTGTACATTTCCTGCATTTTATCCCATCCATTTCGTTCATGGTAATGTTATCTGGAATGGGTGCACCGATGAACACAGTAATAAACTAGAAAACCTACAATTAGATACACTTAAAACGAGTGGGCCATTAAGGGATATAAGTCAGACGCAGACGACACAAACTAACACTTACTTATTGATAAAATTCCTATAATCTAACACCTACATGCCTAAAAGACTTAATTCTATACCGACCAAATACTTATCATCTAAGAAACAATGAAACACTTTCAGAATATCATTACAGACGTTCTTCAACAAAAGAATGGAACAAACTTCATATCAATATAAGACTTTCTCCGTCCCTATTTTCAAACGAAAAGTAAAACTAAACTACCTGATTATTCCAAATTCATTTTACAAGGCAAAAAAATCAATCAGATATTACAGAGAAGATGGCGGCTCTATCGTAGCGAATGGGGGGTTGGGATGGCCTAGTGGTCTAGAGTGCCGCACTTCGAACTCTAGCTGGCGGGTCACCTCTGGCTTGCGGCTGTGGTTTCGAGCCCTGGTGTGAGCGTATGTGGCGTGGAGATAGGGGCGCCTTCTCAACCTCGTGGGTTTCCTCCGGGTTGCGGGTTCCTCCCACTGCTAACGACCCCCACGCACAAGCGAATTATTAAAATAAAATTAAACCATGTTAGTCCCGAAATGACCTAGTTTGTGTTGAGTGGACGTGTACGTCCGGCATTATACTTTCATTGATATATTTCACTGAATATAAGCCCATAACCTTGAGTTTTCATAATACATATAATATACTATAATAATATATATTTACATGTATATAATAAGGATGCAAATAACTTAATTAGCGATGTTGTGTGGTGCTATGAGCTTTATGTTGTGGCAGGAATATTTGTTTAAAGTTACTTTAAGAAAGCTAATTAGTAATGACTGCATTTATTTAACAATAGATAGTGTGTATTATCTTCATTAATGAACTATAATAGCATTGAATAGGTTTCAACGGAATGGGGCGTTACCTATATCACGTTGACATTGTTATTTTTCATAAAGACCACCTAAAAGAGAATGGGACAATTCTATTTCAGTAAAGCCAAGTCTTGCCTACTTTATGTAATACATTTCCCAAAAATCGAAGCAGGCAATATAACCCAATCTGATTCAAATACACATCTATATTTCGTTTCGGTTTTTCTAATTCGATGAACTCATTTGTTTAATCAACCGACGTTGATGTTTCTAATAGGTTACCCAAAGTTCCATGCACCTCATGTGAAAAACTCGCCGTAATAGACCGTTTTATTGGTTAATTCCTCGCATCATCCTGAACGCAGGCTATAACAACTGTTTCAGATCCTAGTGTACTAAATACAAGTAGAAGTGCATTTTGAACTAAATGTTTTAATCAGATTGATTTTAACTGTATCTTCACTCGCCTGCCAAACCTCGTGGGTTTTCTTTTCTTTGGGTACCCCGGTTTACCCCTCCCCTTACAAATTACTACTACGTGCAAGCAAATTATTGAAATAAATTGTACGATATTATTTCCAAAATAATCTGATTTGCATCGAGTGGACGTTAAACCACTGTTCTCTGTATCTACACTACACGTCGCTTTTCTATGCAATAACAAATGTTCCTGACAACCCACCGGGATTTACTCTCTCTTTGACGTTCCGGGAGATCTTTAGTTAGATCCATAATAACAGAGAACTCACGTAGAATTTATGTAAATCTTTATCGTCAAAACCATTGCTCTATTGTATTGTAAAGGTCGTTTTATACTCTAAACAAATCCGATTAGAATACCTGCACAGATTCTGATTTGACGTATATTAAATAAACTATTGTTGTTTTTTAAAAGAAAAAAGAAACAATATAGTGACGGGATGCGATAAGAAATGACCAATGGCCGAATAGATGGATTTGAATAATTCTTTTGGTTTTTTTTTTAAACAAAATGAGTAATATGGAGGAGATGATCTGTTAAAAACCTTTAATTAGCCTGTATCTCCTGTCTCACTCGCTTCATACAATATACATATAGATATAAATGGGGTTTAACGTCCACCGGATCATTCCGAGACTAACGTGTGGTTCAATATCATTTCAATAATTCGCTTAAGCGTATGGATGGGAGGAAACTGGAGGACTGGGAGAAAACCCACGGGGTTGGAGAGGCGACCCTTCTCCCTGTCTCGCACAACCGGGGAATCGAAACAACGCCAGTATGATACAGCACGCACGTGCTAACGATTCGGACCTCCACCCCCCCCCCCACCACCAATATCAGACAACGTGCTTCCTCGTATTTCTTTCCTCGGTGATAATCTTTTGGTTGGCAAAAAAGAAAAGTTCCATTGGCGGATATACAATATTTTTGGTAGGCAAAAAAAACAACTTTTATTGACGGATATAAATCATTGTTGAAATTTATTTGGTTATTCTGATGACGTGTTAAAATATATACAAAAATATTTCTTAGTGGTCTTATTAAATTATCCTGAAATATAGGCCTATCAACAGTCCTGTCCAGTAACGCTCATTTTGAACTCATATTCGAATTACATAATAATATATACTTTGTTTATCGATTATTATATAATCAATAATCGATTCTGTTTATTAATTCACTGTTAGTCATTTCAAGTTTGAAACATCCGAGTTCCTGCCCGACACAACCCAAGTCCACAGAGGCACAAGGACACAAGACACACCAACGTAAAGCATCCTAAGATTTGGCAAGAAGCAAATAAATACACAGTCTTTTCACAATAATTACTGGGTTCGTGTAATAAAGGTTCGTAGTAAGGCTGCCATATTGGAAACACCCAGTAACTGCCCACACAGTGCCAACCAATCAAAAACAGCGACAGCATGGTGTCCATTATTTTAAAAGTACTTGAGGCAAAGGCGTGGTCTGCTCCGTTAGCGTCATAAAACAAGTCCATACTTTCGTACCGTCGGATTTGAATGCTCTTCCATATCATGCCAATCAACTTGAGCAATCCAAAGCAACCACCAACAAGTAAATACACAGGAATTTTAGGTTGAACTGGGCAATCTGTCAGATATTTAACACCTGAAATTAAAGGCATAATATGATAATTATTACAGAGGCATGACACCAGATCTAAATTCTAAATGACTTAATTGCAAGTATTAGACAATGAATGTCATATCTACCATAGACGATTATATGGCGGTACACGCGATTGCAGCCCATTGAAAGATTGGAGATCGATACTTTGTATACTATCGAGGCATTGTTACTTGATAATCGAGATTTTTAACTGCCAATCGGCAATCGTCGGACGCTCTTAAAATATACGAAAATGGTTCTAAAAAACAAGCTATGTAAATTGAGTATATCACATGAGAGAGTTGAACACATTGTCGCCAACGAGTTAGGACTGCCAAATATATCGGCAAAAAGGGTGCCAAAACTCTCGACTGCGGATTGGAAACGTGCCAGATTCCTGAGGCCCGTGACAATCTGCACCGTTTTGATGCAGGCTCTGATCATTTTGTGCCCCGATTTGTAACCATGGATGAGGCCTTTTTCTAAAAATGAATATGGAACTAGCCAATAACCTGTGAACTACGTTTTAGGAGTGGCTTTAGAAAAATTCTACCTGGTCGGCATTCAGGCCTTGGATCATCGTTGGAAAAGTATGTGTATATACTCTTCGAAGTGGACTATGTAGAAAAATAAATAGAAAACATCGACTTAGTGCAGGGCTGTCACGGACAGGCTTATAACTTTTCAACCAGCCCTCGCATACTGTTTTCTGTCAACTCCCACGAAAACTATAATTCGATAAAACACTAATAGTTGGCATTGATTATTTTTTTTATAGTCAGTTTTATTGTATCGATAATATTATTTTCTATTTCAAACAATTATCGATTTTGTAAATAACTGCTTGGATTTGCTCAAACGCAACAACAATTTTAGTTATATTAAGCATTTTGTTCTACATGTAATTTAAATATAAAACGTGCATTACGTCTGATTTAAACATTCATTATGCAGTGAATATTAATAGAAACATCTTTTCTTTTATGTTTTAAATATATTATTAGAAAATAATGTGAATTCTATTTAATCGATTATTATAACGGTTGTTTTTATACAATGGGTTTCTCGGTATTATGTCCGCCAATGTGTCGCCACGTTATAAAAGTTTTGACCATGATTTTCTGGTGCTTTGTTTTTGTTGATTAAAGATACATAATGGGAGATATGATAAAACGCTGACAGTTCTCACTACAATAGTTAAAACTAAATAATTTCTAAACAGACATTTGCTGAAAATTTCAATCAAATTGATCCACTCTGAACCGAGAATTTTACGATTGAATTTTAGGCCTAGCCTCGATCATTATTACTGAAGTCATTACGATAAAAACATAGTGTCTATTATCCATTTTTTTAATTTAATCATCATTAGGCGATGGGTAGCAGATCGGATTCCAATCCAGTAAATATCACAATCTGACGATGACATCGAGAATTGATTATGGTCGGGATCAGTTAATTAATGTCTAATTAATTATAAAGATAACATTTCGGGTCTAAAGGAAGACCTGCAATAGCCAGATTTAGCTCTTGCATAATGTATGTTTGAAAATAAAACATATTATTTAGATCGCGGAAGCTGGCGTATGATATCTGATTTACTTTGCATAGAATTGTTACAATATTGTTTATTTCATTTGTACTATCATTTGCCAGCCAATTATTTATGAGTTTGTCATATGAATAGAAGTCTTAATAACAATATATTAAATCTCAGAAAAAAAGCAAATTTAGCTCTTAAAAAAAACATCTTTAATATTTCTGAATGGCTCGTATCGGGCAAATTAAATGATAGAATATTGATGACATACATTTTCTTGTCTCATTTGCACTTGTATTGTGTGATTGGAACCAAATGTAATTAACATTGGAGAGGGTCTAATCATAAATATCAAATACGCCTTAAAATGCAAACACAGGACAATTAATTTTACTGCGAGTTTACTCTCAAATGAACAACCCTGATAATTAAATGAAAACCAATTTACTGTGAATAGAAAAATCTAGTTTCGCCAGAAAATTTCATTTCCCGTTTTCCTAAAACAAGAAATAATCCATTTCTGTTTCATGGAAAAACAGAAGATCCTTTGCACTGATTGAGTTATTACTGATACGGAATGTGTCAATTTATTTCCCGGATTAGGTGCTAAAAAGCATTGTCTCGTGAATTGTACACAAAAAGGTTATCAGAAAATTGATAGTTCTAGGAGACGCTTGACACTTTTACAATATTATTCTTGGAAATAAGTGTAAATTTATTTCTTCTATTTTACGTCCATGAAATGCTTTTAGTTTTGTTCCCAGATTCTTGGCGTTTTTTGTTTCTACATATGACGAAGAGCATTGGATTATTTTACTTTTATATTAACTAAACGTGCCTTAAAGCATAGTAAAAATACATTAATACAATAATAAAACCAAGGTTTAATATTCTTTCTTCGTTATTTTCACGCAACATCAGAACCACGCGATCTCGATGCACGATATATATTTTTTAATGACTAAAAAATAAATTCTATTAAAAGATATTATATTTTCGATTAAGAACGAATTTTGTGACTTGACTGCTTTAAAGGTAATTCACCTCTTATACAATACTTGTCTTAATATTTGAAATTAAAAAGGCGAATTAAAATACAATATTGGTTCATTTCAGTGTCTATATTGATATCCAATACTTAAAGTAGCTAAGTCTCTGTATCGTCCAAAGTCTTCGGCATTCAAAACACGAATTATTTGTCAATTTAAATCAACCTGATGTTGTCATTTTACGGGAAAAAGATGGGCTTTTGATATCCAATATTTGGAACAAAATAAACATTTTAACCTTTGTACACGAATCGTGTACCATAATGCGTTTCGGCCCCAGTTCTAGCAAGAGACTCGAGGAACGAGGCTAGAAACATTGCACCAAATCAAACGGCGTATGTAGATTGGAATAACCAGACACTCGAAATAGCCACTTGATTGAAACTTCTGGCGTATTTCGCCGAACATAACTAATTTGAATTAGTTTCGTACAAACGAAAATGATTAAATGTAAATCAGTTTGTATACATTCATATTACATTATTATATGCGTTGCGACCCATTTGTGGCAATTTCTAGGTCTCAAATATTAGCGATTTAGCCCCGTTAACATATAATGCACATTTCATATCCAGCACACGAGTCGTGTATTCTATGATTTCGTACAATGCGGGAGTATTTAGTAGTAATGAGTGATTAACAACTTAGTAGGAATAAACGACTGTCGTTCAATTTGGACGAATCACGTATTCCATCGAACATAATTGATTTGGAATTGTAATAAAGATTTTTTAAAAAAATGGATACAAATCACTTTGTATAGACACATATGCAGTATTTTTGGCCCCTTTTGATCAATTTTAAGATTTCGAAGAATAGGACCACGCGTCCTTTAAACGCGTTTAGAATTGCGTAAAATTTGATTTCAGTCATAAACATATAAGATTAAATGTGAGCTCTGCCTTTAATGTAATGATAATTTAGATCAATCTAACTTATATCACACTTGACAGCTTGATTCGTTTTGAATTACACATAAAATCGAAGACATATAAGTGGCGCAGAAAATAATTTTACAAATCGTTTGTAATAAGAAACTGTAATCTTATCATCGCCTTCTTATGCCATGTTTCGTTAAAATATTTTTTTGTATAACTCGTAAATGATTGTTCATTCAGCAGTGATACGATGTTAATAGTTCGGAAATCCTACAGTCCAATAATCAACTAATGGGATGTCACATAAGTGGACAATTTGGCATTCCAGAAATAAGGTTTTCCTTGTAAACGACCTTACGGCAACTTAAAGGGCACATGGCTCTATTCTTTGAAACCTTGAAATAGACGAACCTATTAAAGATCACCGGAAAAGCTATTAAAATACATATTTTAAATATTGCAACGAATTATGTCAACAAATCCTTTCTATAAGTATAACACGACCCGATCTTTAATGTAATATGAGTGCATATAAAGTGATTTATTTTCATTTTTTTTTACAAGTGATTGTATGTCTTATCAACTAATTATGTTTGGTGAAATAATTATGTGATCTGTACGGACCTGTCTAATTTCGAATGCAGCCGTTTACGCTTGCTTAGTTCGTTATATACGTTTTTTATTTCATTATCTTTCGTTTGTGAATAAGTCATATTAATTTCATAGAATTGTATATTGTATATCAAGATAACAGCATTAATATTGACTGTAATGAACCGATATTGAATTCTAATTGGCGGCGGGGGGGGGGGGGGTATTTCGAATATTCAGAAAAATAATGAGTTAGAGATTTAGCTACTTTAAACAAAGACGCCTCGTGACTATGTAAACATTTAGAGCTTCCTTAATTCGGCGGCAGACCTTACGCTAGTCTGTCATATTTGGAGAAGGAGCTAGGTCCCAAACGCTACTCGTCTGGTTGTTCTTGGGGTGACACTTCTCGAAAAAAAAAGCATCAGATACTTGTTCTTTGGACAAATGTAAATGGATTAACGGACCTCCATTATAGGTATGACGTCACAATTCCAAGATGGCTGCCATTACGCCTTACGCATGCAGTTCGCAAGCTTTGGCAGTTCGTAGGTCTAAGTTGGAACTTATTTTTGACAAGTTTGCATTTATTTTATGAATTTTACCTGATATTTGCAATTTCATTTATAATGTTATAGTAATTTTGTTATTTTGTCGATGAAATCATCTCAATTTTGGATATGAACTGTATTTAGAACATGTTTATCTTTTGACGCTATTAACAAGAAATCTCTTGTCGTGCCATGTTAAGTTGTCTGTTGAATGATTAATTAGAATTCACCCTGATAACCTGGCCATCATTTATTTGTCTGGCTAGTAATCCACAATAAAAGTTTTGGGGGGCTTCGTAATAATGTCTATGTACTGTCGGTTAAATCCCAACCATTTAACACAGTCACGTTTTGTTACTGGGCGTTAATCCACTACCTTATAAAATCCATTCATGAAGGTATATGTTGAATAACTGCGACAGCTCAGATCAAAACAAATTCATTTAGTTCGGAGCCACAAGAAGTTCTTGTGCCAATTAGTAATTTAAACTACGCGAATTTTCTAATAAAATTTGCATGTTAGACTAACATTAAGATACTTGACAAGATTGTAGTAAGCACATGGCTATCTTCCTTTGGGACATAGTCGTTGTTTTTTCTCTGCTTGTAATTGTTTTATATTTATTGGAACCTTTCAATCCAAGATCCCCAAACACACGTTATTCCGCTTTATTACACAGGGGATATCCACCTAATGTCACAACATATGTTCTTTGTGGACTTCCTCACATGTGAGCAAGCCAGGGGCGTACATGTCTATTTTGTTTGTAGGGCGTGGGTGGGTGGGTATGCGGTGTTTAGTATATGCACAGGCCCCTGATACAAGTGACGCAGCCCCGAGCAGGGCAAAGGGAACTTATTAGGGGAGTCGGGGGGGGGGGATTCATCCCCGGAGAAATTTTGAATTTAAAGCTCCTAAAATGCCAAATGGTCAAAAACACTTAAAATGGAGTACTATGCATGGGAACTCTCATGTTATTTATTACGAGTTTAACCTATTGTCTACGAATCATCTGGAAAATTCTGATGTCCACGAGGTTTATGTTGAAAAATGCTGCCCGCCAGGTTTATGATGAATATTTCTGGCAATGTGATTGAATTGGACATACGACTCTTTTGTAACAAAAATGTATTGTGTTACACGTGGACCTACTCAGCTTAAATTTAAATAATATAACCATAATGTATACACAGATATACATATTTTGGAATTCTTCGGTTTTCTCTTGACATTGGTTGTTTACCTCATTAAATTATTTTGAGACCAACTGCACTTGCATCCCTACCCCAGACCCAAACATTAACGGTAAGCTAAAACCTAAAACATTTGTAAGCTATATACGATATTCATGGAGGAAGTGCATGCCCATCTTTGGACTTGAGATAAGACACCAATGAAACACATAATATTTATCCTTTTAATGATGACGAAGAGGGTTCTTTAAGTTAGTTTGTTCGTTCGTTCCTGAGGCTCAACGCTCGGTTCAACTCCCATTAGCCCAGTCGATGCAGAACAGTATGACATTAAACCCTATTTCATTTCGGATACCTTTGCATTGCCAAATATCCCCATTGCCCCCCTCCCCCTCAGCCCCAGTGACATACTTAATTTTCATTTTCGTTTGCTTTGTTACTGTTGTAGTTCACATATCTGCTCTTTAATAGATGATATAAACATGTTTTTAGCATCGTCTCAAACACTTAACATTCTATAGGTTCCGCGCCTTTTTAGTCCTGTCCTCTGACCGTTCATCCACCACGGCCCGTGCTAAAAATGGGATTATTATAGTATAATGAAGCCATTAATAGTTAGGCGGAGAATTTCTATTGCTAAGTCTACATTTTTGTCACGCACACCTGCAATATAGATTGTAAAAAAATGCTACATGGCAGTGAGTAAGTTGGCTTCAATGTGATTATATTGTGTGATATGGTATAATAGGCTCTACGTACAGATTATATCGGCTATTCAGCTTAATTGTAAATGCGTTATCAGCAGCCATTGGTACTGAACACGCTAAAACCAGCAAAGGAAAACTTGTTTCATCCCACAACATCATAATTATTGAATATTATTCCTATCAATTTATGAGGTAACCAAGTTTTGTCATGTTTAAGAAAAAAAAAAGTGAAATTGTATTAGGCGTCCACGTGCTATTCATGATGTTCATTAACTTAATTTGCTATGTTGTATTTTACAATGTGAATGTTTTGTGATTATCATTCATCTTGTAAACATTCATTTTGTACGAGCTAAATCTATCCATTGCAGGTCCTTATTTGGCCTCAATGGTAATATAAATTATCATTTAGACATTAATTAACACTTCCCCGCACTCTTGTCTCTCTCTCAACAAGAAATGAAATTTATCTAATAGCAAATCACATTAAAAAGTATAACAGCAAATAATTTCCCTTCAAAACCCTTCCGGTTATAGTCACAAAGCTCAATCGCTTTATTCACGAAAACATAACCCCAAAAAATAAAACCATTACAGCATATTTATTGACTAAGTACAACACTCATATCATTGATTTTAGTCGATAAAAAGCTACCTTCTTAATACAGTCGATTTTCTGTCTGCGTTAGTATGAGACACCTAATTTATTGAAATGAAATGGAAGCATATACTAGTCTCGAAAAGTCCTATTTTACGTCGAGTACGCGTTAAGCACACACACCCCTCTCTCTCTCCCCCCTCCCTCTCGCTCTCTCTCCCCCCTCTCTTCTTTGATTCCTAACTTATTATTCTTCTGGAAAACGATGTACTGCTACTGAGTGTATTAGGTAGACCGGTGTATAATATAGCTCAATATGGTTTCTAAGCACATAGTTCGGATTTATTTCGTCTACTTCCAGAAAGTAACAAATTAGAAATAAACCACGTTTTCCTCTAGACAGACCGTGTATTTTATTTAATCATTCTATCTGACTGGCAGCTATCTTCCACAAACCTTGTGGAGCGAGTCATCAAGAAATTGACTTATCTCTAGTTTGCATGTCACTAATATAATTCAAGATGTGATCGTGGACCGTATATATTACACATTTAATAAAGAACAGTATTGCTGTACTTAATTAATGAATGGAAAGATGCTTGGGTGGGATGTGGTAGAATACTTCATGGGGATGTTTTGGGTGGGATGTGGTAGAATGCTTAATGGGGATGTTTGGGGTGGGATGTGGAAGGGTGCTCAGGGATGAGGTGGGGTGTTCAGACCCGAATGTATTGAGTAATAAAATTTGGTTGCACGATTACATTACATTACATGTTACATTTGCTATAGCACACATTACTGCCATTCATTCAGTAGCGCTTTATAAAGTCTTAAACAAAAAATATTAACGGAATACTACACGGAAAAAATGTGTTTTAGTTTCCTTTTAAAAACCGTCACGGTTGGGCATTGTTTTACACTTTCTGGAAGGGTATTCCAGAGACGCTGTCCTATTCATTGAATGATCTGTCTGCAAATGTTTTATTTTTAGTCTTGGGTATAAACAACATGTTTTTGATGACGATCTCGTATTGTATGATGAAGTTTGGGACTGTAATAATTCAGAGAGGTAGGGGCAACGTTGTGGAGACACTTATACACCAGGACCGGTAGCTTGAATTGGCATCGGACTTTAATTTGAAGAGATGATTCTCGCGAAAGAAACGGTCTTAATTTTCGCAAGTTGAACATTGCCGAAGCAGCACAACGGGTTTTCTAGGCACAGTGACGTTTTATGCATCCCCAAATGCATCCCCAGGAATTGAACACGGGATGAAGATCCAACTGCATTGGCCGAGAAAGTTCATTGGCGTCTACGTAAAATATCCTTTGACATTTGGAATTCGATAGGAGCAGAACAGTTGAACATTAAACCCCATTTCATTTCATTTATTTATTTATTTTTTTTAATTTGAGCGAAATACACCCACAAACTTACAAATGATTTGTTGGGCTTAACGTAGAGATATTTTCGTAATGTTAGGTTCTCGCTATCACGATTCGTGCTACGATTGAAATCGTGGTTTTAATGTTGGAAAAAATTGAGGTCAGTCGTATCGTGTTGACAGTATCGAAATGTATAGCCAGGCTGACACTTGCACGATTCCGTGGCACGCATTGGCACGACACCGTCCGATTTGCGTGCCAAGTGCGTAAACAATGCATAAACAATGCGCAAACTATGCCTGAACTCGTCGTGCCAGTTCGTGTCAATGTGGACACTGATGGGCACGACAAAATCGTGGCCATAAGTCGTGCAAGTGTCAGCCTGGCTTATCCGAGCGTATCTGAACGTAGTAGATCGTCGATTCCACATGGACAATCCTATCGTAACGCATCGTACGACAGTGGAGTGTGACCCTGGCATAAACCGTGTTCGAAATTTACTATCTACAAGTTTGAAATTGGATAGTGTTCTTTTATCCCTCCAGTGAACAGCCCCATCAAGTATTGAAAAAAGCGATTCAAAAATTATAAATTCTTTTACCCGTCAAATCTCTGACCCGTTGAGTGTTTACAAGATATTGTGGACGGACAACGAATCGACGAACGAAGGTGACGAAATAGATCGAGAAAAATATAATTCTTAAGTTGGTCTGCTAAAGAAAAAGACGGGTGGTCAGTAAACTCTGATTCCATTAGAGAACTAGCGTCTTAAATCGCAGACATCCGCGGTCTCGCATTTAGAGGGATTTTAAGTGTAAATCTTGAAATCACTTATTACGTCTGATCAATTAGTCCGCTTCGTTTTTCACAGACTGATAACCTATGCTTTTAAGGTCATTATGAAATTGCTTTAGATTCCCATATGAATAATATATTAGTATATCCATATATGATAAATGTAGTCTCTGGCAAATGGTCTAGAAATCGGGATTTTTCTCTTCCTCATAATTAACTGCCAAGATTAAGATGTTTCTGGTCGTAAAAGTAACAATTGGTGCTGAGTCTCGGTGTTTGATTATATAAAAGGAGAATACTATAAATTGGGTTGCAGTTGTAAAATCAACAAATTTGCCTGGAAATTGTTCATAATGACCTACCGATTGAAGCCAGATAATGCCTAAATAATAACACTTGCATTCTCTCAGAAACTCAGCTGACGTATTGCCCATCATGCAAATTAACGAACGCCACAATATCGACAAATCGGGACCATAAATGCCACTACTACGCATAATGTACGGTCCTTGCCAACACAGTGAAAATTTAAACGAAATGAAGTTTAGATCTATAAAACTAAAAACAAATATCACAGTCAGAAGTTTGTATATATAACTATTTTAAAATAAAAACAAAATATATAAATATTAATCTTATAGATGCATCGTGTCAGATTTAGATAAAACTGACCGTACTTGGTATGTAATATACTGATTCAAAAATAGATAATGTCAGTCAAATTACTTTACTCCGAGTGAAGTTGTAAAAGTTTGACAAGAACTGGCGTAAAACTAAGACAAGATTTATGGGTTTAACCGGTTACCGAATATATATATCCGACATTGTCAATCCACTTGATATCTCAGCCACCCGATAGTCTAGCGAGCTGATTATTGGCTTTTCATGTGAATAAAAGTCTAAATAATATTTTATATAACATTTGGATTCGGAAAAAACACCCCAAAATAGACAGTTTTAGTTCTTACATGATGCATTGTTAATAAGAAATCCTAAAAGATTTCTAGGATATAATTTAACACAATGTGGAGTGATTTATGCGATATAACTTACCTATGGATATCATTCCTATAGGCAATGTTAATAACAATCCTAAAAACAAGGTGACTAAACCTGAAACAAATAAGGTTGAATATATATATTGGTTTTAATAGACTGCTGTGTTTAATGTTTAAAAAAGGAAAACCCATTTGTAGTATTAAATAACAAATTATTTGTCTGATAAAAAGTTAATGCAATTTCTAAATTATATAAACCACGAACTACCACCCAGAGTTTAATATAATGGATTTTGTCATCACGTAACAATTATTGTTTTTCTCTCTAAAACCAATGAACTGGTTGCAAGGAGGAATTGACTCCGCCCTTCTTCTCATTCCAATTTGCCCACCTTCTGACTACTGGAGTGTTTAAGCTACTGTCTCAGGTAGGTCCAGGTTAGAGGTAAGTTAATATAGCCCTGTATTCTCAAAAGATTTTTTCTGAATTTGTCACCCCCAGTGTCCGTTATGACTTTATTTGCCCGCATGTACCAGACACGAAGTTCACATATTTTCATTTCCGATTTAGCTATTGTAGTTTCTGTGTTCTACCTGTCTTTCTCCTCATACCCACCACGCTTCACTGCATTATGCATTAAGAAAGATGGGGTTTAACGTCCACTGGATTCAGATTAGGTCACTTCGGGACTAACCTGCTTCAATTTTATTTCAATAATTCGCTTGCGCATTGGGGTCTACAGCAGTGGAACCAAGAGGTTGGACATGCGACCCAACACCTTGTCACGTACAAGCTTGACAGACCATAAGATCGAAAAAATATGTTTTCATTTGATACTCTACAAACATGCGGGAGGCTCACGAGATGTTTCTCTATCTTTACTAGATGTTCGTGTCAAGCAATAATTATCAATAAAATATTATTAATATAATCTGTCTTTTTTCTAGGAAAAAATCCTACTTAGCAGCATTATTAATTGAAATCTAAGAGTAGGAACCTCACCACGCTATCCTATGTATTGAAATCTCGATCACATTAAACAAACTGTCCAGGATATTGAACAGCACATGTTTAATGTATCTTGGGGAGTATCTTAATTGTTTTAATAGATTCACAGTTTCATCAATGCATCAGAACATTTATTAGCTAAGACGCTACTTTGATAGATAAAGGGAAATTGTTTAACAGAACACAGAAAGAACAAACACTACTTACATGTATGGCAAAGAATGTCAGAGGCTCGGCATACAAAATCACAAGAACTTTCAGCATCTTTGCTAGCTTCTTGTAGGTGTATCCATATTTCCGTACTATGGTTGCTGTAATCCGTGGACGGAGCATCCGAATGACCCAATGAAGTTTGGTAGAGTTGTCGCCCTTCGTTGAATGTCTGCAAGTAAAAAGAGCTAGCCTGAATGCATAAATAAAAACTTGGTTATGTGACATGCACACGTAACTAAAACTGTACAAAGATTGAAACTCTACCAAATTAGGCAGGAGAACCCCTAGCGAATCAATGAAATAACATCGAACCATATGTTAGTCTCGAAGTGAACTATTTTGTGTAGAGTGTACGTTAAACCCATAAGCAGGTTTTCCTATTTCCAAGTCGCATACGCTCACACCAGTAATCGGAACCACGAACGCAAGCTAGAGGTGATCGGCCAGCTAGTACTCGAAGCGCGACACAGTGGGTTCTGGTATAGACTACTCTAATTTATAGGGCACCTTAAGTGAACGATTCCACTCTTATATAAGTATTTCGTTTAAGGTTTTCGGAAGAAAGAAAGGGGAAGGGGACTGGTATAACTCTGTTTAGAAGGATATGGGAATAATCTGAAAACTCACGGGGTTGGACAGGCGATCTTACTCTTTGTCACGTAGAACTGGGAATCGAAACCACGCCAGTTGACTCATTGACAGACCTTATGGTACAACGCGCACGTACCCCCCCCCCCCCTCCGCTCGCCGGCTGTCCATTTATAACATCAACCAATTTTACTTCTTCGCTCTGATGTACATGAAATTATAAACTAAATGTCTGTTCTTAATTGAGCTTCTTCAGATATATAATTATTTTATACCATTTTATCAGCTAAGCGTACCCTTAAAAATCCGAAAGGCATCCCTTTGCCAGATATCTTAATGTCAGTCATATAAGTTATACAAGACGAAATGTAATGAATGTTGTTTAATGTCTTGGAAAAGAAATCGCTAACAGGAATCTAGGGCTTCATTTGGTATTAAGACTTGTGCTTAAACAAGCATGTACAAATATATTTCATTTAAAGTGGATATCATATATTTTGAGGTAAGGCCTTTCAGCGGGGGGGGGGGGTGCTGAGCGAGATCCTAAAAAGTTAATGATCGCCTTTAGTTTGGAAGCATTTTTTTGTCCTTAATTTGCGTCGTTTTTGGTGAAATGATATGCAAAGCAATCTTTGAAGGTTTTGTACTTAGGATATACGTATACTCTAGAAGTTCCATTTACAGTTTTTCAAATAATTTCTCGTGTCCGGGAGAAGAGAATCAATGATACCTAACGAATTTTTTAAAGCTATATTTACTTTAATAAAAACGCTGCCAACTTTGTTTACAATTTTAGTGCTGTGGTATGTAAATATGAGCAGTTTTGATGGGGATGTTATCGACTTGACGTATATGATGAAAAGAGGAATAAAACGAACCAAGTTCACATCTCAATGCAATATTTTTGTCTCACCAAAGTTAAAACCTGGAATAATTTCATTACTAATACCGCTACTGCATTTTCACTGCCCCTACTGCATCTTCAGTGATATAATTAAAACTACTGTCACCAGAAAGTAAATCACAACTTTGAAATGACTAAGCGTAACAATTTTTAATATTTTTGTTACAGATTCATGACAAACTAATCAGTATTTCAAGCGCCATTCTAAAATATATTTAAAACAAAGATCAGTTAATATGGAGATATATTATATTAAGCATACCTTTTTTTCGTCCATACTACTTGACGTTACATTTTAAGATAACATTGTTTATGACAAACGATCGATTTTTAACACAGATTTCATTACAGAGTCAACCATCTGGTCCGCCATGTTAGCAATAATCAATTTCATGACGTACTCAACGAACTTATATTATTATTCACATTGAAAATGTATAAAGACTTGTCATAAAAAACACTTTTTATGTCCATTTTCTTGAAAGGCAGAAATGATTATAAAATGTCTTTCCAATTGAAAACATGTATTAGTCGTGTAATACATATGTTCAATTTGACTTTTTTGATGTTTTTGCCAATAAGTGACAATTTATTATTAAAGGGTCGTAAAAAAAGCTATGAATTGTGTATATTAATAGCTTACGCATATGTATATCCGTTTCCTTTGGGAATAATTTATAACAACATTAAAACATTTTATCTAAGAATATGGTTTTTCTAATGGACTGGAAAAACTAATATCGGAGTTTAGGAGACCATGTCTTTTAGAAGGGTGGTAAAGTATCAACATAATATAACCATTATATGTATTGGGAGTGTTGCATCGCAATGACGTAGAAATAACCGGGTTGTGGTGGGGATGTTTATACACTCCGCAATTAATCAAATAACCCCATAATCTTATTTATATTACACCTAAATCCATTATTTTAAAAAGTACAACGTTAAGATTAAAAACTCAACGATGAAAGCGGGTGTTAACCATTCTAGTGTCGCTGTCAGTAATTAAACACCAAACGTACTAATCTGGGATTTTTGGCCATTCTGATTAAAAACCAGATCCTATTTCGTTTCGTTTTTTACAGTTCAAAATTTCGTTTTACTTGTCTTTATTACACTATGATCTAGAGGTGTTGTTATAACAGCCCCGTCCTGGATGATGTGAGGGGTTAGCCAATGAAACGAGGAGCTTTTGGCGTGAGATGCAAGGAACCCGAAGTTAACCCACTACAGACATCAACGCTGATTTGCTTTGCTAATCAAATGTCTGACGTCATAGGTCGAAAGTAACTCGTATGACCTCTGCGTGACCTTCCACTACAACCCGTCAGATCTTTATAAATCATATAACAGATGCCACCAAAGTATCCCCCCCCTAACACACACACACAAAAATTAACCAAACGAATTATAGTTCTGTATTTTAATCACGCCCATGCAGGGTTTTTAAGAGATCCTCAGACCTAAGTTAAGCATTTACCCAACTTTCAATCACTATTGATAAATAATATCTTTAATTCAAAAACACACAACGTTGCACATAGTTTCTTATTGGGTGTGTTCAATACATTAAAACAGAAAAAGGTTTATAAAGGGCAGTATGTTAGTTAAAATATGGCGAAGAATTCTGAGTAAATTTTTATGAACGCGGAGTCAGGTTGATTTTTGGCAATGGTTACATTTCATCTACGCACCAATTCGTGTTATGTATCTTCAAAATATATTGTAGCTAAGTTCCGTCCGATTGCCTAAAGAGAATACATCGTTTACAGCTTAATCATTGAATGCTAAGAATTCCAATCGATCACATTCCAAACCAATCAATAATATTATTATTGACCTATGTGTCATTGGTAACAGTTTGAGTACGAGTGTTTTTAACATAAGACAGATCACAAGTAGATAGATATATAACAGTATTTGCAATTTTAGAAATCTAAAGTTCTATTGCGTCATTTGCATTTTTTTCAAAAATATCAAATTTCTTATGGCTTAAACCACGCTGATATGTACTCTGAGTGACTATTTGACTAGGAACCCAAATCAATACCAACGCTAGATGATCTCCTGACGTGGTTTTAAACGGATTTAAAACAGGCCCATCAATTATGTTCTAAATGGCAACGAGCTTATTAATATAGTAAGCATCATAGATAGATGAAATATCATTCGAAATGTCTTTTAAATGCTGATAGGAATTGAACCATTGTTGAACTGATATTTCTATCAGAGATTCGTCCGTCTCGAAGTTGTATAAGACGTTACCAAACTTGGAGCTGATTTGTAAAGTCATAATTGTATTTCATTTATCTATGCTTTGCATAGATATACACGCGTTAGACCCCCCCTCTCCCGCCCTTTGACACCAACGCAAAGGACAATTCTAGAATTTTGGAAGTGAAATCGTAATCTAAACAGGCCACCCGAGGGGCGTCTTTCTCCAGTCGCTAATAAACGCCAATATCGTTGAACATTATTATAGATTTACCAATCTACAGATATGTAACCATCTGTAATTCACTTTAATCACGTTAAAGGGGACACGTCGGAAACTAAGAGTTTGTAACACAACCATCGGGGTTTTCTGTTCTAGAGTAGCACCATGAAGAACACGGAAACAAGTTTAAATGTCGACTCAAAACCAACCAGTTTATTTCTTAATGGACATTGTATATTTTATTTCAATAGTGTCTTTAGAAATGGAAGAAACCCCACGAACTTGGACATACCACAGGATCAAACATAGGCCTTACGATTAGCCGACTCAGCCGGTCTACTAATCGGTTACTCTTTGCAAGGGATCTTGTCGGTGATTAGTAGCACCCCCCCCTCCCCACAAACACACACACACACACACACAGCCCCCACCTCACCCAACCCTATATAGACAAACAGAAAAGATATCGAGCGTCTCATCAATTTGTGACGAAAATAGATATATATAATGTTTATATATCTTAACTTCAATATTTCCTATTAATCACTGTCATATAGATAAAAATATGTATAGACGTAATTATATAGAATTACATGATATTAGAAATGTTAGATAATATTTTTATAAGATAAATGTTTCATTGTTGCATGCTTGCGAGCAATTACAGGTTTATGTGAAACAGTGCCTTTAATATATTTCATAATATAAGTAGCATCGGCCAACTCATATTGTCCTCTATCTTCAGAATAAATGACATTCAATTAAATTGAATATACTCGAGTTATGATTCAAACTCGTCTGCTCGAAGCCTATGATTATCTCTCAACTGTTCTGTGTATTTATTTTTTAAGGGGATATAAAGTTAGGCCGCAATTCTTGTATTCTGGAAATGGGTTATTAGTGCAATACATGTCTATAAAGCATGTTTCAATATAAACCTGGATTGAGATACATGGTTTGGTTGAATAGCAGAAGATATAAAGCCAAAACTTATCTCTAAAATGAATGGTTATTTTACAACATCACTACGATAGATATTCCCACACCTACGAATCTAAAAGTCCTAGACCAGATGATGAGCACTGAAAGATGTCGGACTATTCCAGGGTAGATTATCTACAAATCAGAAACTTTGCTTTTGACTAGTTTAAATGAAGATTTGTATCTCCTACATGTATTTCCATTAAGGAATCATTTTCAGCAACATACAACATTTACCATATACTATTCTACAGGTACCCAGATACAGATAGACGCACGGGGATAAAGTGTCTTATCAAGGTCACAAGGATTGGGTACTCTGCTGGAACGATGAGTGAAGTTGCAGTGACATCACTGATCTAGCTTGCAGGCAACGTTTTCTATAGTTTCTTACATACTGTTTAACATTTGCTAAAATTAAATGACCCCCCCCCCCCAACATGTATGAAGCCTGCCTTCATTTCATGCAAAGAGACGAACAATTTATAAGCTACGCGAGATAGATAACAATGACAGCTACTAGAATCAGTCTTTAAAAACTTTCAAGGTATCCCCTCACTCATGGCTTCACGTACGAAACTGTCAACCGCCGGAAACACTTCTAACAGTTACTTCCGTCAACAAATAAAGAGATGTGACCGATTTGCTTCTAAATCCACAATGTACTGCACATTTTGGTATTGATCACCCAGTGGCTTGTCATTATGTTGCCTTTAATAATTACACTCCCGTATTACTGGAAAAATTACACACAAATAAATCATTAAAATTGATATAATTAGATCGCTTAGAAGGATAAATGAACAATTCACCTATTTATTATTAAATTATTAATTTCGAGTTAGATATAGCCACCTATACTGGATGCAATCGTTTGACGTTTACCTACATCACGTCGGGAGACGATCGACGTCAAGCTGGTCGAATCTTTTAGATCATTTTCTTTCTGTATTCAGAGCAAAATATTATTATTTTTTTTTATCTGGAGAATGACGACTTATTCCCGGAACGATGAACTACATTACATCCACCATTGCCAAGATATGTGGTGACTCAGTGAGAGAGGCGTTGGGTCTCTACTACGGAGGTATCCATCCTGGTCCTGGTCGAGAAAGTTACTCGGAAATTCCAGAGTGATCTCCCCTTGACAGTGGTGCAGGACACAGTGAATAGTGTTTAGTTGTTCGGATGGAACGAAATAGCTAGATTACGTGTACACATTGGAGTGTACGTAAAAGAACCCGTCGGATATGGAATTCGAAATACGATTAAGAACTAGCACTGTTTTCCAAGAAAACCCATCTAAGTACCCTTTTTAACGACCCCCCTTAAAGGCGCCATCTGGTAGCAAATTGTATAAAATTTCTGTGTAACAATTAATTTCAGGTAAAAACGTTCGGAGTCACGTCGAACAAGACCCTTCTGAAATAACCCCGCGGACACATACGTCCATCGTACCCTTTATTTGACCTTAATTTGGCTGAAAAGTGGAAGTCAGTTGTTATACTGGTATTATGATTCGTATTAAACATCATTTTAAAGTTGTAATTAAACCCACTTGTTGTTCTGTTATTGTCAAGCATTCTCGTCCAAAAGTTTGGTTTGCCTTTTATGCGAAAAGACAAAAGTGTGACCTAGATCGTTCTTCCCCTGGACTCTTCCGTTGCCGTTAAATTACAAGTCCAGACGTATCATTTCGTGTTTCACTTCCTTTAACTTTCTTATAGCACACTAACTTTCAAGCGTCTGATAAATTTAATTTTAAATTTGAATAAGTGAATTTTTCCACAGTCAGAAAAAAGAATCCAATTCAGTTAGAAAGTTAGGTTTAATCTATCGAACTTGAGCCTGAATGTAATTTGAAATGATCAAGACAGAATATTAAATGAACACCATGGGTGTCATGTCTTAGAACAGCTGATTCAATATTCGGTTTGGAAAAAAATGAGTGGACAGGCTGATCAGCAGAGGGATATTCTGAACATGACAAATATAACGCGACGGGATAAGCAATTAATTATTATAAAGGGAATTACTGATTGTTTCAGAAATTTAGAAAAGGGCGAAGACTTTCTATAAATTATTATTTAGGCATTCAATCACATGCCATGACCATTATCAACTTTTGGTTGGCTTGGGAATTCAATGGATTAGGTTACCCGCGCCATATTAAAATGGACATCCAAGTATACTTGACAATCGAGGCTACCTATGCTAAATTGACAATCGACACTACCTATGCTAAATGCTAAACATTCATAATTTCGCCCAGAAAAAATCCCAAACATTTGATTGACATTGTCTGTATAATATTTATTTTTCGTTATTACCGCGTTACGGATGCCCCCGTCGGACCAATATGGCATACTTATTGCGCTGCTGCGACCATACGACGACCAGAAAATCTACAAGTGTGCCGGCAAACGCGAACACAACGCGAGAAAATGTCAAAAATTGAGAAAGTCGCGATTTTACTACCGATTTTACTAGCCTTTCCGTGCTTTTCTATTGAGATCTATTGGCTTGGCAACGTCGATCATCGGCGAACCCGCAGCACTCATACCACACCTCTTCTACGTGTATCCCGAGTGCGCGTGCGTTCTTACCACGTAATCACAGTGACGACGGTATAAGATGGTCAGATGTTTGGGAATTTTAAGACAACCATTGAAGCGCCTGTGTTTATAGAAAGTCGCACATGAAAGCGCGGTCGCCATATGAGCGTAATGCGGGCTAGGTAACCTTGGTATTAAGAACTCTATAAACGCGGTGGGAAGATCGCCTTAGGCCCTGAGGTCCCCTAACGAGACGTGGTACAACTACTGAAATCATCGTAACATCGCCATGACAACGCCATACGAATGCTCGAGGATCGTAGCTATGGAAGCGTATAGGGGTCAATAGCGCGATGGATACCGCAATATTAAGTTGGTATTATGTCAACATATTGTGATTATTCTGATGATTTTATCTCTGAAAAGTCAATTTTTGCCGCGGTAATTGAGTCAACACGCTATGTTTTATGTCCCCATTTCGTCTTAAATGTACACGTTTGCGGTAAGATATTGCTATTCGGAAGCTTTGGCGACATATTCCATTTCGCCGTAGTATATGTCGACATATTTGCAAAATATTGCCATGTGCTATGTCGACGTGTGCATCTAAAACAAAACGACGATATGCAAATTAGCGAGTTATTCAATTAACTTGGCAAAAATTGCCTTTTCAGAGATAAAATTGTCAGAAAAATCACAATATATTGACTTATTATCAACTTAATATTGCGGTATCTATCGCGCTATTGACCCCTATACGCTTCCATACGTAGGACCCCACCACCTTCTCACGGCTTTCCATGCCAGATCGCATAATCTTGCCGTTTCTTTTGAACATGCTCTAAACAAACGCCGTGACTCTGCGATCATTGGCGACCATGGAGACCACAGTGCGATATTGGGCGTTTCCATAATGTTTATAGCGACCATGACGCGCTCTGGGACCATTTGCCATCGCCATAGAAGCACAGTGAGGACGCCTGCCCGTTCTGATGGGGTATGAACTGTTAAGCTGCAACCATTCACATAATCAGGACATGTCAACTGGACAATAACACCACACTAAATGTTAAACAGGAAGTGTTTATCTCCTTAATAGACAACTACTCTGATCATTTTTAGTGAACTACAATGCAAACTTCCCGAACTAAGCAAAATTTAATTAGAAAAAGCTTTACGTTTTTTAGCATTCGATACGAGACGCATTGGCACACTTAAGGCTTAATACATCTTATTGTTCTATTTCATGTCACTTACATTCCATTAGTTTTATTTTATCGTATAGCCTGGTTCAAAATTGATATAACCCCAGGGAAGCTAATCCGGATTTAAATCCTCGGTTTTACTATGTTCGGTCTACTGGGTTTAAAACTTCCCAGGAGTTTAGTTTTTATCTTTAATTTAGGTTGTCTGTACTAGAAATTGTTTCAAACATTAAATCGATCAAAGTCTTCTTTATGGAAGCGTATAGGGGCCAATCGCGCGATAGATATCGCAATATTAAGTTGGTAATATTATGTCAACATATCATGATTTTTCTGATGATTTCATCTCTAAAAAGACAATGTTGTATGTCGTCATTTCGCTGTAATTGCACACGTCGACATATACTACGGCGAAATAGAATATGTTGACAAAGCTTCACACTAGCAGAGATGAAAATGTGTCAACAATCACAATATGTTGACATATTACCAACTTAATTGCGGTATCGGGCTATTGACCTCTATACGCTTCCATACTTCTTACTTTATATTTCCCCCTTAAATCCAAAATTTGTGAGACAGGAAATAATGTAGTAGACAAATTTATCAGAAAGCGATATCGACTTTAGTAGGATATAAAATACTATGTAACAAAAGGTTATGCGATTAGATTAGAAAACAAATGGATTCTGGTTTATAGTCGCAGGACGTCTAATAGGTATTATCCAGTTCAATAGAAATTTACCTCCATTTCTTTTAAAAGCCAGAAAAGGTTTGTAGCCAGGCCCCGAGTTCACAAAGCATTCTCAGACTTAAGTTAAGAATTCACTCAAAATTGTTCTTCTTAATTAAACTACAATGAAGCCCTGTATAAAATTTTTGTTGTTTTAATGTATCAAATACCCTAAAAAGAAACTATATGCAAAGTTTTGTATTTCAGGATCCAAGATATTTTTTATAAACAGTGGTTGAAAGTAGAGTAAATTCTCAACTTAAGTCTGAGAATGCTTTGTGAACTTGGAGCCAGATGTATCGTACCAACAAACAAAAACTAGAGTGTATTAAGAATGTAGCTTTTTATCAGGTATAATTAATGCTATAAGTCAATAAATACGCCGTAATGGTTTTATTTTTTAGGGTACGTTTTCACAGATTAGGCGATTGTGCTTGGGGACTATAACCTGAAGGGTTTGAAGCGGAAAGTAAATCAGAAAAGGTTTATTTCTTTGTTAGTTATGGTTGAAGGCACTGGAGCCAGATTGCTTACATTTATTTCAAAATTCAAGTATGTAATCAAAGTATACCTGAGTAAATGGTTATTGGTTTACATGCGCAAAACACATAAAGATGTGTGGAATGAATATACCAATGTAAATTTAAAAGGCGCTAATACTCTGGTATTTGGTACCTAGAGATGGACACAAATGAGTCGCGACGCAAATATATTAATGATGTATGAATTTGTACTGTAATTTCTAATCAGTTATAGTTGGTGAAATGCGCGAAGAATGCTTATTGAATGACAGTGTTTGGTGTCTGGTTATTCTAGTCTATTCCGTTAGTCTTCCCTTTAGGATATGTTTAGTCTCGTTTACCGAGTCGCTCATTAAAAATGGCACCAGAAAGCATTCTGGCAGGCGATTAGTGTTCTAAGTTTAAATTTATTATCGTGTCTTAAATATTGCATACCAGAAAACTATCCTTTCACGGTAAGATGACAAAATCAATGTTGATTTAAATTGACCAATAAGTCATGTTTAGAATATCAAAGACTGTTAATGATAGTGAGTTAGCGACTTGGCTACTTTAAATAGTTCGAGTTTTATAATTTTTGAACGAAAATCTAGACGTGTAATAACTAAAATTGATCGATGTGAATAATATTGTGTCTTATACTCTCTATATAACATTTGTTGGTGTATATCCCTTTTATTAATAAGAACATTTTTTTTTTTATCATCGTGCTTGTACTTTCCTCTCAATAAAGTTCCATTTGACTCTGTCTAAATACTTCAATTTGACGTAACTCTTTCATCATATCCTTCTATAGTTAGATTTATTTTAGTAAATTAGGAAATTTTGTCTGATGTCAGGCAATGATACGACGTTATTTTTACAAATCTTAAGTACAATATGAGAAGACTTTTTTTTTAATCAAATCATTAACTTCGATCGAGTTTACAATCATCTGAAAATCCCAACCATCTGATGTCCTAGTGAGTTGATTAATGGCTTGACATGTGAATAAATGTCTTATAATTTGATTTATATAAGATTTGAGGACAAGCGAAAGATCTGTATTAGACTAGTCATGATCACCCGGAACTCCCTTGTCTTCAACGTTCTGAGGGTCTGGGACCGTTTTCAATATTTGACGAAAAGTTCCATGGCCCATACGTTACAAGGAGTTTTTTTATATATTGTTGATTTCCCCTCTGACCTTAATATTAATTTTCCTCTCTTAGACCGACTCTAACTTTTTCGCAAATTGTCGTTGGGTAGAATGCTTTCTGCCTCTTGCCCAAAAACATGTATGAGGTTCACGATGAAACATTTGAGATAAGCTGGAAGTAGAGACAAGTAAACATGCAATTCCTGGCACTGCATTTTAACGTAACCAACTTCTCAACTTTTGTATCCTTTCACCTCAAAATCATTAAAATATTCACCAAAACCTGTCAGAAAATGTATTTTCAAACCCCTTTTTTCGATTCTACGCCAAGCCATGCAAAAGGGGGACAGGGAAAGGGAAACAATAAAAACAGCTTTGGCTCTTTGGTGATCTGTGTCCATATTTGGCCAAGTTAAGTAAGGGTCGCGCCTCACTCGGCTAATCTCGACAGATTCCGTAAACTACATCTAGTCTCGGATGTATGACAGTAAGTGATATGTACCTACGCCCCAGGGGCGTGGTGAGAATGAGTTCATGAGTAGCCATACTCATGCGCCAAAAAGTTTTTGCGCCAAAATCACAATCAAATTACTCAAAAAATGAAAAACATTTGTAAGTGGAAAAATTGTTTCATCTGACCCAATTAAAAAAATTTTGAAAGAGTCAAGTTGGAAAATTTAATCATATTTTATTACCGTATTTCTTGTCTCGGATTGCTGGAGATTGCGTTTCTGGGCTTCTAATTTTCGAAATTTTCCCGGGGGAGGGCCCCCCGGACCCCCCGCCGCGGGCTCGCGCCTTCGCCGCTCGGGGTCTGTAAAAGGGTTTTTGTGCCAAAATCTTTTTTGTTACTCATAATTTCTTCTCAATAATTGCCCTCACCACGCCCCTGCTACGCCCATACATTTGCGATGCGGCTACCGGTTTACTTTAACAGGAAAACTTGACGCTATTACACAAATTGGGAACCTATTCGGCTAGCGACCTATTCGACCGATCGAGCTGCAACCTGTTCGTTGGAAACCTATTTAGAGTAAAGACAACAGTCTCTATTTATCAACCTATAAAATCCAACGTTATGTCTATCAAATGAAAGTAGAATATATTATTTTTTATCCATTCCTTCAGTTCAGAATAGAAGTGGAATTTCGTCATTATCTTACAGCTGGATCGATCGAATAGGTCGCTAGCCAAATAGGTCGCCAACTTGTGTTTGGAATGGGCGCAGCCATGTTTCATCCGGGACCTTTAAAGTAGTTCCAATATGGCGGAATTCATCATACAGCCGTGTTTAGATTGTCCGAAATCTTACGAGGTTGAGTGGGTCGCGCCTCTATCCGCAATAAATCCCATAATTCTTGCATTATTATAACAAACATGCATCGTGACGACGAGAATAAGGATTAATTAAAAACATAGATATTGCCTATGAAGAGACAAATTTTCCATTTAAAAAATTGTGTTGGATGTTGAACTTACAATGCAAGCTAAGGGGTTTTCTGAAATGGCATATTTAAATTAATTTCTTGGGTATCGATATCTTGTTTTAGGACTAATTACCTCCCTTAGACCTTGTTTATGATAACGTAAAAGACCGGACAATCTAGCCAATTACATATTATTTTCTGTGAGATAGAAACTAGTATTAGATAGTTTAGATCTTGCGTAATATATCTTTAACAAAACCAACTACATGTATCACAAATGCATTGGATGATGGAAGTAAAAATAAAACGTGTCCATCCCGAAGTCAAGTGTGGTTTCAGTCTCCGACTTGAAATACTACATGAAGTAGGATTCATCGTGATTCTGCACCGTGTCCCAAGATTTCCCCCGCGCAATTAAGACCTGTTGCGCAAACCGCAATGTTATAGTTAATATGAATGTTACACCCAAAATTATATCAAATGTCAAAATTGAAATAATCTTACCACAACTGTGTTTTCTGCACATTTGACGATATTAAATTCTTTCTTTGGTAATATTGGTGATTGTGAATGGTCTCTGTCATCTGTTGTTATACTCAGTGGCTGGTTACGGGTGGCAACGGACGGTCCAGGTGGTTTTCGTTTGACGGTACCACGGGATTTACGATGGACGGTAGCCTTCCGGACCAACATAGACATAATGGCATTACTCTCATACTATCTTTTCTTTACCGTATTATTTCCTGTAAAACAAACAATAACAGATTTATAGAAACATTTCATAATTCATTCCACCAATCTGATTAAAACACAGATTTAATTTAGGTTCGGGTTTTCATAGTTCAAAATGTCATGCTACTTTTGTTCACTACGCCAGGTGGAGGACATTGCAAAAAAAATGAAATTTAGTAGGCCTACTGTATATTATTCAGTTTGCTATATCATATAAAAAAGCGGTTGCCAGGCAAAGAAACATACGCCCACAGCAGTTATAATGAAAACATTTACACCACACAACATTTTGTGGCCATAACACTGTTTATAAAAAAACCCCTCTCAATAATATTTTTCAAGGTGATCAAGAGTCAAAACTTTGGCAGAAACACTGTGTATAAATCTAAAGTCAACTGACAGAAATTATCGGAAATTGTTGAAAATCAATGGGATTAAACATTAACTTTCACCTCTAGAGCGTCCACAAGCAACGGAAAGACTGGGCGGCGAGAATATACGGCAACATTTATGTTGTGTTGCGTTGTGAACTATTTAAGCTTGATAAACATGCATTGTTCAATTCAAAATGAAATAACAATAAACTCTAAGATGCTTTAATTATAAAGAACAAAAAAATTGGCACACTCATCATAAAAATAATTGATAGGATTATTTTAAATCGATGCAACACGGTCGGTAAAAGGAAACATTTAGTAGAAGCCGCTTTGCATGTTATATAAGACATTTAATACAATTTATTAATCGAAACAAAGACAGAAAAAAATGCAAAGTTGCACATTTATCAAGACTGTGACAGAAACGAAAGTGTATTATAGATTAATACAGTGCATATAATCAGAACCTTGTAAAATAAATGAAGATGCACATAATACACAATTATATTAACCAACTGCTATTTTTTTTTGTCCATTTTCACGTGATTGATGCGGGTTTTTTTTATCTGTAAATGATATTATGATGGCAGTGAATAAATAAATGAATGAAATGGAATTAACATCCTACTTTTCTGCGTCCACTGGGCTAATGTAAACGGGTATACGCCATACACTGTGTTACGCGGGTCCTTTGACATACACTCCAATGCGTACACGGGAACTAGACTTTTTGTACCATCCGAACGACTAGACGCTGTTCCTTGCCAAACACCCTGGCAAAGGGAAACCGCAGCCAACGCCGGGATCTAACACAGGACATCCAGGTTAACGAGACAGTGTCTTACTCACAGAGTCACCGCAGATCTTCCAGTGCATAAATCTTACAGAACTGCTTGGTTCAGTGAGTGTTACTTTGGTTCCTCACCTGGGAATCCAGTGTTCGATCCCTGCATTGACGAAGAAAGTTCATCTGGATGCAGTCTTATAGTCGTAAAATCGCTCGGGTGTTATGAAAAACCGAGGTCCGTGTACACAGTTGGAATCCGATGTAAGCGTTGTCCGGCAAAATTACACCCATAGCAGCCGTTTAGGCATGTATTCTTTCTTTGGTTTGAGTTGTTAATGTAGATGTTCATAAAGTTACAATATACACGTAGTTAACTGATAATTACTTACTAATTGCTTATTAATTTTATTTTATTTATTGGATATGTTTATAATTCTATATTATGAAAGGATTGATAGATCATGTCATAACCATTTTATTACAATATTATAAACTTTTGAAAAATTTAATAGATTTTCATTTCAGCTTTCAGGCGCTATTCACGTGGCCCCTTTCAAAGCTTGGATCCCCAGTATCTCCGACGGTTCTTAACTTCAATTCTTGGCATTTCATTGGAACCTTCTGTGTTATATTTTCTGATAATCCTCTCTTGGCAGCTTTTCTGACATATCTCAAAAATAATTTGACGCGCCCTTTTGTCTACCCTTGAACTTTTTTTTTTCTTGCCAACTAATCAGTCATTTCGTGTTGTCCCAATCACGCTTTTCATTGTTCAACCTTCGGATGTTTTGTACGCCATTGACAAGTTTTCCTTCACCCTACAACTAAAGGGTCATTAATGTAGTAATGCCTTTATCAGCCATGTCCACTCGACACAGACTAGGTCATTTCTGGGCTAACACATGGTCCATTTTTATTTCAATAAGGCGCTTGCGAGTAGGAGTATTTAGCAGTGTGTGGGGGGGGGGATCCTACTGCTTATAACTTACAACCGGGGAATCGAAACCACTTCAGTTGACTCAATGACAGACCTTATGATAAAACACGGACGCGCTAACCATTCGTAAAACTTCGGTTCGAAACAACTACAGACCTTATGATACAGCGCGCACGTGCTAATCATCGGGCCATCCACCCCCCACCCCCCAGAAACACAATAAATATCAATTCCAGTGAATGGACCTACTGGATTGGGGCGGGTAGTCGCAAGCATCCATTGCGCTGATTGAGGTTAGCAACGTAAGATTAACATAATGTCCTTCTGAATCGGTTCAAATGTTCGAAACATTACTTTAATAGAAGGTTACTATGACAATATATTTAAACAATAATATCCCCACAATAACAAAATTCCATTGTCTAGGGTAGATTATCATTTTAAAGAAAGTAATGGCCTGAAGCAAGTTTGCTCGATTCAATAACTATCCCAATTATTTTAAAAAAACTATCAATAAATCTCATAACACTTCATTAGAATCAGATCTGTTGCATGCTTTATTAGGAAATGATCTTATCCTGGCCTGTGTTGTATTCCCTTATTTATAAATTCACGGATTTACGCCCTTGAGCGTCGGCATTATCATACGTCTATATTTTATGTTGTCCTTTCGTCAGTTTGTCTTTCACATATCCTGTTAGAAACTAAAGAAATGAAAAAAGTATAATTTTAATAATTACCCCCCTGGGTTATCACCCTTTGTCATGAAAACTACATTTCTAAAATATTTATTGGGTGTCCATCATATTCAAGGAAGAACTATATTCCACTTTATTACGGATTTTTTTTATACCCTTTTAGTTATGAAGTCAACGTCCGTTGTTCACATAAGTACACGTAAGACTTCAATCTAAATATCTCTTTGAAATTGATATAGGATGTCTATCTCACTGAAATTATACCATATTATTACGAAATCTTGTTAGCACTTTCAAATCCGCAATAATTAACCTAAATATTTATTTGCTGTATATTATTGAACGGAAGTCCTATATAGATTGTTTTTAACGATTTGAGATAATAACCTATCGAGTTAATTGCCTTTGTTATAAAATCGTGTTACCACCTTAGATATGAAATGAAATGAGGTTCAACGTCTTACTGTTTTACCATTTTGCTCGGACAGTGACACCAGGACCCACTCTTATATCGAATTCAAATTGTCAATGGACATTTTACGTGCACGCAAATGTGTTCCCGAATTGCCATTTGGAAATAAATTGACTGGCGTGAACATTAGATACCCACGAACAACATGTAATGGACAAAATAACTTTTTTTTTCTTTATGCCAATGCAACGCACCTTCTTGGTACTAAATCAAGGTAACGCAAGAAAATTATAGTCTTTCTGATTGTCAAGGGCTATAAGAGATAGGGATTAACGTCTACCCGATACAAACTGGGGATGCTCGATTCACAGTCCAGAACGTCCCTAATCGACAGAATTACAATCGAGTGACGCGGAATTCAGTCCTGTCACAGTTCTGCCAGTCCCGACAGCTGTGGTGGAGTGAGTAGAATCGTGACGTATTCCTAGTAAAAAATATGTTTCAGCTGTCATGATTGGTTGAAATATTTTTTATACACTCGGCACATGCGTTGTCCTCCGAAATTCTCCTTTCACTCGATTGACACCAGTTTTGGAATTCAATTCCGGAACTGTGAATCGAGCATCCACAATATGTCATTTCAGGACGGTTACTCTAAGATACAGCTGGGTATTAACGTCTACTCGATACAAATTAGGTCATTTCGCGACTAACATAAGTTAGAATGCCCGTGCGGGTCTTAATCAGTGGGCTGAACACACATGGTTGGGTAAGCGATCCTACTCATTGTCAATTACAACTATAGGATCGAAACCATGTCACTTGACCCAATGACAGGCCTAATGGTCTAAAGGGACCACTCGATCAGACATTATCAGGCATGTACATTTTTGGAATTTAAGTAATGAATCATCTCAAAAAGTCCGAAGTAAAATACGGAAAATCTGTCACGAAAATACAAATGAATACGGTTATCCATCTTCATTAAGGGAGATTGTATTCTATTCTATTTCTAAGGCTAATATATAGGATATCACCCAGGATTAGACCACTGCAACTAAACAAGTCAAGATTAATGAGCCGAACCAAGCGACGTCATTACATGTTGGAACTCATTGTATCCTACCGTTAATCTCATAGTGATGATGATAATAACTGACATTTCTCATTAATATATTTTACGTATTAGATTGTCATAATACACAATTAATATGTTATTAGATATATGATGACACTGTATGTCAATCACCGTTCAACAATACTATTTAAAGCCAGACCTTAATACCCCTGTCAGACCTCATGACGTTTTTACTGCGCTGCTACGGTGACGGAAAATGGTCCCGGAGCGCGTCAACATCGCCATAAGTGTGATAAAAGCGTGATAGAAACGCCAGATGCTCACCAATGATTGCCAAGTCGCGGCGTTTGTTATGAGTATGTTCAACGCAAACGCCAAGGTTATGCGATTGTAATTTCTGGGTGACATTTTCTTGCGATGTGTTCACGTTTGATGGCGACATTGCGCTATTTCTGGTTGCCGTACGGTCGCAGTAGTAAAAACGCCACTGCGGTCTCACGGGGGCCCCAAGGCGACACCTAATTGAATTTTTGTTCTTTATAAATACATAGCTACTTGAACTAAAAATAAAATGGAACTTAAAGTCTTTGAAGCGAATAACCAAGTACTTTTGGTTTTTATATAAGTCCTATTTCGGAAAGAAATAAGACGAAGTTTTTAACTCGTATTCCTGAAAAACACGAACTAAATTTGTTGTGGCCTAAAAGGTAACCCTTAGAGATAATCTTTTCGTATTTTATTAATATCATAAGACAAACACGATAAAAGCTCTTTACTTGAAATATAAAATGTTTTATAACATAAAAGCCAAGAGTACTTAACCATTTAAGCATTCTCATAAAAACAGTATCACAAACGTTAGACGAATAGCATAAAAATCAAAAATTTAAGTTCTAACAGTGCTATGGTAATAACACAGCAACGTTTAAGTTTATTAATGGGCAAAACCTATCTGAACTCTTAATTTAATAAATAAATGAATATATGAGAGGTAATTTAATAATTCGGTCTTCGCCCACTACAACAACCTGGAGATGGTTATTGAAAGAGAACAGTCTGCATTTGACGTAAAATCTAACATTCTAGTATATAAGAAGAATATATTTGATAACGGTACTCTGAGATATAGCATCTACCCATTAACAGACAAAACACACACATATATAATCATTAGCAGACAAAACACACATATATATAATCATATTTATTATTCGTGTGCGTTTGTGATGAGTGTAATATTCCACAATTTGTGTCTATTTTTTAAAAAATGGATTCGGTGGTTTTTTTATAGCTTATTATAATGTGGGCCACCACATATAACATTTGGGAGGAAAAACCGGATGATCAAGAGAAAACCAACGAGTCTGTGCAGGCGATTCTATTCCTTTGGTTCAAAACCACGTCACTTGACGCAAGGGAAGATCTAAATCGAACAGGATAGACCATTCGCCGCCCCTTTTTTCTATAGGGAAACTGTCATAATAAAATGAAGTTATGAAGGAAAAAAACTCATAAACATTGGGTTTTCGCAAGAAGTTCGAAGACAGGTTTATTAATTGTTACTTAGGATGGTGGGGTTATATATTTTTATTATGGATAAAACCGGTCATTAATCATTATTTGTTATTAATGAAAATATTATCACTCATGCCAAGATCTCAAGTACTATTAGTCTTTCCCATCTGCTTCATCCTTTAATTTATCACCTATTTTGTTTTTGTCCGGCAAGTGTCATGTCTATTCCTACGGTTAATATAACAATATAATGTACTTTAAACAGTGGAACTATACGTTAAAAATATAATATGATTCATATGTATTTTAACTTGGAATCGAGTTTAACGTTCTACTCCATCTAGGCTACTGAGGAAGGGCGTGTTTGCTATGAGGGTAACGTCACGAATTCCAACTGTCAAGGGTTTCGTTATGTGCACGTCAAAGTGTACACGGGACCTCGGATTTTCGTCCAAACCGGGAGACGCCCTGCACCACTAACAAGGGAAAATAACACCGGAAAAATACCGATAATGTAATGTACTTTAAATGAAATAAACCGTGGAAAATATGTCTTAAATATTATTCATATGGATATATTCACTTGGAATTCACATGCAGTTTCCATGAACTCAGTAGGTGTGCATTCTTAAAGCGTGTAACTTTATCGCACTGGTTATTTGATGAAGGTGGGGGTTGGATGGCCGAATGGTTAGCGGTGTATCATAAGGTCCGGCATTGAACCAACTGGCGTGGTTTCAATTTCCCGGTTGTACGTGACAAGGAGTAAGGTCGTCTGTGCAACCACGTGGGTTTTCACCGGGTCTTGCGGTTTCCTCTTACTGCTAAAGACCCCTATGAGCAAGCGAATCATTGAAATGAAAAGGGTAAAGTGATTCCCCGGACCTTGGTTTTTAATCCTCATTCGTACGATTGGGTTGACAAGGGGAGATCACGCTGGGCGAGTCCGAGGAACTATCGCAGCCAACGCAGGGATCGAACTCGGTACTTCGCTGGATAATAAAACAGCATAAGAACTCAATTAGCCACCACGACTCAAGACATTTAGAAAGCTAAGAAAGTATCAAATCAAGACATTTGTTTCCGGAACAATTCGCGACCACTGAACGATATGATCTTAAAGTCATGTTAATTTTTTGTGAAATAGGAAACGTTATGATAAAGAAAGAGAAAAAACCGAATCTGTGTTTCGCTCCTAAGCGTTACATTTTCAAACAAATGGTTTCATATTTCTAGAAATAGAATAAAGCATCTATCGTATTAAGTAAAGTACTATCTGATATCTTCTGATGAAGTACCAAGATTGTTTTACAGAATCAGGACCCTTTCTTTCTTTCACAGAGATATGAAGTCAGGGCACGAATAAAGACGTTATACCACAATAGTATTTGTTAAATTTATTAGGATACCTTTCGAGGGAATAAACAAACCAAAAGAATATAAGACACTTGTTACATGAATAAGCCAATTAGTTTAGTTTATCGATGTCCAAAACAGCATCAAGGAAACGTAATCGAATTCAACTTATGTCTGCATATTTTCCGAAAGGAAATGGATGTGTCAAATTGGTCAAATATTACATAAATTGTCCAAGCAACCCATTTAAAGGTTTCTATGGTGACCTTTTTGTAATTTACACGATGTCTATTGCAATTGAAGAAAGAAACGATATAGTCAGTGTTCTCACAAGACATTATTGCACATTCATATGGGAACCACTAACATTTCTCCAAAGTTCATTAATAATTTTCCGCTTCCATTGACGGAAGCAGAATTCATTACCGTTAGTGTTTTGTGGGTTATTTGATGTTTTTTTTTAATGAATTATTCTATTTTCTCTTTTAAAGATTGTGACGTTTAAAACGAAGCACATTATTCGTTTGGAGCCAACCACATGGGTATAGACAGTTTTGAAAAAAATTAAAAAAAATTAACACTTACTATCAGCTTCAACTTCAATTGAAGGGGCATACTTTAATATGTTATCTATTTGATAACTATCATAGCGCGAACTGTCATTTCTTTATCTAATCTCCAATAATAGTTGATAGTTCTCGCTATAGTTATCAAATTAAAAACATAAATGGGGTATGATGTTGTTCCACTCTAAACCGAGATATTAGCTTTTGAATTTTAGGCTAGCCTCGATCATCATTATTAAAGTAAAAACAAAGTCTTGGTCATATATTTTTGCGTTTGACTATCCTTCACAACTATTCCAATTCACTAAATATCGCAGGCTAGCGATTACCCAAGAGTTGATATGGCCTTGGCATATCGATTAATGTCTAAATGATAATTGAGATAACATGAAATTCAATTAACTTAAGAAGCACTTTCAAGGTAACTTATTTTGCTTTGAGCATCAAATAACATAATCCATCAAATAGGGTGGAACATTATATATAGTGTGACTTAGAAGAGGAAAAGAAAGGAAAATGTCTAGATTCACCTCTTTGAGTTGCCCGGTCTTGGCGGCATCATCCATGCGACACCTACACAATTAAGGTGAAACGCAACAAACGATTCACAAGTGAAGTTTTTACAAAAATAACCGGCGTACGACGCGCAGGGCTGATGACTTAACGAAGCCTCCACAGTAGTCAAGGATGCGTACGGAGTTGTGTTGCACTTTTACAATTTGACAGTGTTGACGATAGTCTGAATGCCTTTGTAGCCAGTCTGGAAACATTGACTAAGTACTATTCCATTAGATTACGGAATAAACAGCGGCTAAGACCTTTGCCCTAATATATAAGGAATTGGCTGGTAAAGGACGAGATGACGGCTAATGATGATGTTTATAGACAATATAACCCTGGTAACCTCTTTTGCCTTCTTCGTAATATCAGAAGAGAAAGTAGGCGGAAATGCCAGCGTCTTGTAGCCGCCATAATTCTCATTTAGTTCAAGTAGACACGATAGGTTTGTGGGTAATGGTACTGGTTTGTCTGAATCGTCTGAATAATGACTAGTAAATAACTTATGTCCTGTTACACCTCAACAACCACACTAATGTCTACCAACAGATTTTCGACAAACTTATGTGGACGTGTAACATGGAATTTAAAGGAGTCGGATAATCCCAATCCCCTTCTTTGTAAATGAACCAAATGGGTGTTTGTAAGAACAAATAAGTGTTACATCACTTGGAAGTGTGGTGCGTTTGGCCTAGCCAAAGAACTCCCAGAAAAAAAAAACACGCATGCATTTGCTAAATACACTTTTGATGTTGTACATGCAGTGATCAATGAGACGTCACAATGACCCTGGACGCTTAATAAATTGTTATTCACTGAATAATTCTTGGGTCTGAAAAAATATTATCTAAGAGGCTTTACTTTTTCTGATTAGACGAATTACGTTTTCGTGTGAAATGCAGAGAAAACAAAACAAAAATTGTATGCATAAATTCAAATTTTGCTGAGAATATCGAAGAAATAAATTCAGGACAAAACCTTGATGAATAAAAAACATAACATAATGCCAATTAACATTTTCTATTTTTGGCTCAAAGAAATATTACTCCTAACATGTTGGGTTTATTTTAGTACTTAATACATCATTGCGTTAGACAATATATAATTCGATATATTTTCATTCATCTCACGTTCATTGAAATCTCGTTAATTTTGAATACGAGAAATACTTAATACATGTTTTCCGCCCCAGGGCCAACAGCTTCTATTTCTGCTAAATAAAACGTCTAGCTATTTATGTTCGAACTTCTAAAAATAAATACGCATGTGTCATATTGGGGATAATCAGTTTTAAATTATTCTGTTAATACCACCAGACACTCCTGATATCGTTTGAAGAATCTTCAACAATATATAACATGTATAACAAAAATAACGGTTTTATTTTTAAAATTTATACTCGTTTACACCCCTTTATTCCCATGGCATTGATTAATCTTTGGGTAGTGGTTCATTGATTGTGTCCATCTTGACTCATTAAAGATACGATAAAAATCAACATAGTCTCGATTATCCATTTCATGATTAGATCATAAATGAATGTTGAGCAGCAAATTGAATCATAATCCAGTAAATATCACAGGCAAGCGATGACATCGAGAGTTGATTATTGTCTGGAGAAGTTAATTAATGTCTAATTAATAATTTAGATATTATTTCAGGTCCAAAGAAAGATCTGCAATAGGCAGATTTAGCGCTTGCATTATGGATGTTTAAGGGGAGTCATTTTTTAAAATTTATCCTTGAATAACCTTATTGTTGTACCCACCACAGCATTGAGCAGGACGTTGAAGTTTTCAAATATTCAAGGAGCTAAATCTCTATTCCTCGTTGACTGATTTTAAAATTTTTGATTGTGTAATTAATATGGGGGTTTGGGATGGCCTAGTGGTCTAGAGTGCCGCGCTTCGACCTCTAGCTGAACGGTCACCTCTGGCTTGCGGTTGTGGTTTCGAGCCCTGGTGTGAGCGCACTCCGGTTTCCTCCCACTGCTAAAGACCCCTACGCCCAAGCGAATTATTGAAATAAAATGAAACCATGTTAGTCCCAAAATGACCTAGTTTGTGTCGAGTGGACGTTAAACCCCATTTCTCTCTCCCTCTATCTGTAATTAATACAGGATATATTAATAATCTCATATTTTCAAGGTAAGATAACAACATCAATATTGATTGAAATGTCGACGAGTTACAGTGTTACGCCCTTTACGACACTGAATAACGACTTGAGGCCATGAATAATATCGTTATATTTCATGTATAGAAGAATAACATATCTCCGCGTACGGTAGAGTCAGTACCGCGGTAAATAACAGCGGAAACTTGTTTTCTACGACGTGGAGAAATTACCCATTGCGTAGACGTTCAAGAGATATAACAATCTCTTAAGTACAGCAAGGGCATTTTATGAGACCAAGGATCGTGCTGAGTATACATATCGTCTTTTACTGGCAATTTTGAGTAACAGTAAGAAAAAAAAAACTAGAAAAAAAATCATTGATAAAGTTTATGGCCAAAAACCTCCTCTGCCTCTGTTTTCCTTATCCATCATTCTGTACACAGAGAGCTGTCTAATTGGACAATATATCTCTCGCCTGAATGACAGTCAATTTTTTTATTTGTCTAAACCCAGAATACTATTTTGTAAAGTGGTTCTTATCCGTTTTACATCTTTCATACCATCATAGATGAATGGACGGACTTTCTACCAATGACAAACTATATACCCTAATAGCAAATGTTTATAGGTTTGTTCTCTTGATAATATATGCTTATCTATTGTTTTCTGTCAGATAAACCAACACCAATCATGTTTCCATGTTATTAGCCTAATGATATGTGGGCGTTTGGTGTGTGCGTAAGGGTGGGGTTGGTTGCATTGGAAACACCGAAATTCCTATGTCTAAATCTGTGAGAAATCTTGGAATTCTTGTCGATTCTCGTCTCAGCTTTGAAAACCATGTGAACAACATTTGTAAAATATGTCATTTCCATCTCCGAAGGATAGGGTCCATTCGTCATCTAATAACTGAAGATGCTGCTGAGACCTTAGCTCGATCCTTCGTCCTGTCCAGAATAGACTATTGTAATTCAGTACTAACTGGTATTACGGACGAACAGATTTCAAAACTCCAAAGATTACAAAACCGTGCTGCTTACATTGTCACAAAAACTAAATCAAGATCACACATCACCCCAGTCTTGAACAAATTACATTGGCTCCGTGTTCGAAAAAGGATCAACTTTAAAGTCTTATCGTTAACATATCAATCGATAAATAAACCCGCGCCAGGTTACCTTCAAAATCTAGTATCACTGTATCAACCTAAACGATCATTAAGATCAGAAGGGAAACTATTATTGGATGTACCTGCATATAAATTTAAATCTTTTGGATCTAGAACTTTTCGATACAGTGCATCATTTGTTTGGAATACACTTCCAGCAAATATCCGACAATGTGAATCCTTGTCGGTTTTTAAATCCAAAGTGAAAACTTGGATATTTAGTCACTATCATTAACACTCCAAAGTGAGAACATTTTCAAGCGCCTAGTGCATTCCCTAGTGGATTGAATAGTTGCGCTATAAAAATATCAATATTATTATATATTATTTATTACCTAGGGTCGAGCAACTAACCCAATTTACAACTTCAGTCCGTCAGTCTTTATCTGAAAATGGAGACCGGTGTTTCAAGCTGTATTATACGGTTTCTGGATGCAACAAGACTTTTTTTTTATAAATATAACGTGTATTTGAAATTTACCCTTCGTTATCAAGTACACCAAGCGGGACATGCACTGTAAAGACCTCTAAAGGAACGACAATAGATTATCAGGTCACCCAACGAACGAACTGACCAGAAATCTTAAAAGGGTTATGTATCCACATAAACGGTTTTGATTTTCACGTCCAAACGACTCAATACTTTGAGCTGAATTTGAGACAAGGTAAATACACCACCCCTCTATATTTTGGCACATACATGTACATTTCATACGTACACAGACTTTTATTTTTGAGACTGTTAAGATGGGGCTAGGTGTCCCTTTGAAGTCTTTAACTCAACATCATCCACAAATCTTCGACATTGCAGACACGATTTATTGATCAATATAAATCAACATTGATGTTGTTATATTACTGTGCTTCCTATATTTAAGACACAGTGATAATTTTAATACCGGACACACGAATCGCGTTCCAGAATGCTTTCGAGTGCCATTTGTAATGGAGAGACTGGATCAACGAGGCGGAAGACTACCGAAGTAGACTGGAATAACCAGACATCAAAGACTGTCATTAAATTTCGCCGAACATAATTGATTAGAAATTACAGTAAAAACATAAACGATTGAATGTAAAGCAGTTTATATACATTTATATTATAGCGTTGCGACCCATTTGTGTCCATTTCTAGGTGCCAAGAGTTTTTTTTCATTCAGGTTGTGCATTTTTTAAACTTTATATAATGAAATTATATAATGCAATATAAGAAAAGTTCATATGTGATGGTATGGAAATTCAAAATTCAACTTACCCCCCAAATCCATCCGCATTAGCATATATAGTCATAAATAAGGCAAACACTCAGCAAATATCTGAAGTTCCAATCAACAAGTGTTGTCTGATATACACTTCTAAAGGAGTGCTATGTAGTCAGTTTAGACAATGCTTTAAAAGATTATTGCGGATTGCACAAACAACTATTCGGGGAAATCCTCGTCCTAAGATATAGGAATACTGCTGTCAATTAAAAACTCGTCGTGCTTTATACACAGAGCTGACAATACAAATGGAGTGCTGGACTCTATTATCGTCGTACATAAGTACACTATTGATCATTGCAAAGGGGGATGAAATTATCAGACTAGCAATGATATAAACTGTCACCGGGCCACATGTGTAGTCTATTTGCAGTGGATTGATTGATCGGTTGATTTATTGTATCGAAATTTAAAATTCAACTTCCTCAAAACAATCCCGCTAACTTGGCATACATGTAGTTCTAAAGTAGCAAACAGCAAGCCTTCTCGGTCTGCGAAACTCTTAAAAATGCATTCCACCATAACTAAACCTATTTCAAGTCTTTTTGTAATTTCAAAGGCGGCCACAGTGTCTAGGTAAGTAAGACGCTGCCCTGCTAACCTGCAAGTCGCGAGTTCGATCCCTGTATTGGCGGAGAACGTTCGGTGGGACTTTCCGGCGTGGTGTCCCCTTGTAAGTGGTGCAGGATATAGGGAAATCAACCGAGGTTCCGTGTATACATTGATGTGCACGTAATAGATCCCTTGACACTTGGAATTCGATATACGAGTAGGCCATAATGCCACAGCCCGGGCAAAATTCCCCAACGACATGGCGTATACCATACCCGTCTTCATTAGCTCAGTGCTACCTCGTGGGTTTTCTCCGGGTACTCCGGTTTCCTCCCACTGCTAAATACCCTTACGCGCAAGCGCATTATTGAAATAAAATTTAACCATATGTTAGTCCCGAAATGACATAGTTTGTGTCGAGTGGACGTTAAACCCCATTGTAAATGTGTAAATGTTTTGAACCAAAAAATATTCAGATTATTTATACTTCAGAAACCTCAAACTAGCCCAGTCGGAGCAGAACAGTAGGACGTTAAACTCCATTTTATTTCTAACTTCATCAGACAATACACGTAAACCAAAAACAAAAAAATCGAAATTGCTGTGACATCTTGATCTCTTTGCGTGAGATCATCGGAATGTTAAAAACTAAAATGATTTAAAGGTCAAGAAAGTCGATGCGGGGACTAATTGCTAGTCCAGGTTTCCCACCAAATTTACATCTTCTCGAAAAAGACATAGCTTTAATTAAAAGTAAGCATAGCTGTAACTGTCAAGACGGACATATGCCATACAGTGTGCTATGAGTGAAATTCTGTTCAGACAGCGGCGCTGCGTCTTACTCCTATATCTAATTCTATCTGTTAACGGTTCTTGTACATCTACGCTAACGTGTACACGGGACCTCGGGTTTTCGTCCCACGCGAACTAGACACTGCCCTTGCTAGTCCCCCTGTCCTGCACCACTGACAAGTGAAAACCAACACCGGGACTGAACCCCGGACCTCCTGATTAACGAGCCTATGTCGCTGAACATTATAAATGTTAAAACATGTGGCTGCACAATTTGTAATAAGACCAAAACTTTGATTAACAATGATAAACACGAACATTTAACCAACATTTGTAATCTAAGACCATATTAGCAGCCTAAAATAAAAACACAAAACTAAACATTGTGATGGATCAGTCTTTGATTGTAGCTTCCCTTATTGTAGCTTTACTAACTGATAAGCTTTTAATACTTTTCATGGTGAAGAAAATAATCATTGTACTCTTAAACATTTTCTATTTGATGCCTTTCTTGTATAATCCCCTGGGCTCCCATTTATTTTCAGTCTGTTGAATCGGGTGGTCAGTACATTAACCAATTAACGAACAAATGAATGGTGCCATGGGCCTTTTTAAGGTTTTATTTTTGGCGAAACAGAGTTTTATTGTGCCGTGAAAATTTCTCGAATTTGACTTCCGAGAACCCGTTAATACTTCTATAACCAAAATATAACTGTCAGTATCACTAACAGTCCAAAGAAACATCCAAAGGCAAACAAACCTGTACCTGACCATGTTATGTAATTTTCATGTTGGGAATAATACATCAGCAATACAAAACTTGTTCCACGGTCATAATGAAAGCTAAGGCTTTACCTACAATCTTGTCAGATTTATGGGGCTACGTGGCACTTTTTCAAAGGAAACATTTCAGATTGGATTTCAAAGCACGAAGCCTGTGGGCATGTAAAATAGACCCCTTGTGATGCTCTATTTACATCAAATAAAGACCGAAGGTATGGTGTTCTAAACAGGAATGGTGTCCCAATCATGTAACGAACGAAGGTATGGTATCCTTACAACATAATGACCAGAGGTAAGGTGCCCTAATCACTTAACCAACGAACTAAAGAATGGTACATGACCACATAACTACCTAAAAGTAACTAAAAACAAATCAAAACATTTTTATTGTTGGCTACCTTGTTTATTTACTTTGTTAGGCATTAGTAACATTCTTCTGCGAGTTTGTATAATAGTAATTGCAGGAGGATCTCACTACACGCAAGGGCCCCAGGCCAATAATGCTACAGGCTTCCATCAAAAATAAAACAAAAGCAAACAAGGATTTGCCAGAAAGACGCAATATGTGGTCGACTTCTAGATGTCTCATTGATGGTGAGGTAAAACGTCAAAACGTCAACAATAATAAGGGCGATAATCCGGATAGAAATTAGGGAAGCACCAATAAATAAAGTGAAGTGGGCAAGCGGTAAGATGATTTCTACTGCAACAGAAACAGTGAACATATTGCCACTCGAAGATATACAATTAACCCCGATGAACCGCCAGTGAAATAACTTGGTAAACACATCATTGTTCGTATCTATAGACGAATTTTATCTAATAAGACATCAGACAAAGGAGCCTCTTGATGTAACTCACAACAACTTAAATTGACTAAACGAACCGTTTCCTGAATACCTTTAACTCTTCGCGTTTTAGAGTCGTTAATAAAAAGAAATCTGCCAATCACTATAGATTGTTGACGTATTGGTTTATTAGAAATTCAATATCCTTTATGTTAGACTTTCTAGTTTATTATAATTCAACAGGTCATATTACACTAGTGACATTTTCACCTATACCAATTGTTTAGAGTTGTATACGACAAAAGATTATTGAGTATTATAAATTGACGGCATGTTATTGGTCTCCGCCTGTCTTCGATTCCATTGTATGGCGAAAATAGATTTCTGCTGTTGGTGCCCACTGATCCAAGACCTAAGCAATGAACGATGTTGACGGCTAACAGAAGCTTCATTTGATCATGTTGATATCAATCAAAGTCTAATTATCGACTTATTGACAACTGAGTCAATGGAGGGGTCTCATATTAAGAAGCGTCTTAAATTTTAGTTAGTCTTCATCAGATATTTTATAAGAAACCTAATTCTTCCTAGCAGTAATCAGATATTTTATAAGAGACCTAATGCTCCCCAGCCTTAATCTAAAGGGTTAATTTCACGCACAGTAGACATCAGTGCTAAGGAATCGTCGGCACCACACAGTTAGTTAATTATATAGAATACATTATATAAGTTCTGTGTTTGTGGCACCAGTTGCGCTCAAACCTGGTATACTTGAAATCCAACTTTAGTAGAGGAAGGCAATAATTGACAAACGTACTCTAGTATGAATCTTATTTACCCTGTCCATTAATACACGCGTTAATAAGTTAATATGATTGGACAAGATACTCAAGTGACGAGGCCAGGGGTACAGTACACGGGTTTACAGGGTTCACGTCCGAAATAAATTCCCCCCAGAAGCAAAACTGGTTCTCGTGTGAGTCGATGTGACCGTCAATTATTGTTTCTATTTCGTCTACATGTCTTAAAGTGGCAATTGTCCCAACACGTGTTAATTTGAAGTAGAACTAGTACGTATTTATCTTAATACCTATAAATAACAATTGTCCGCCCACGCCCCACCACACCCATCCTATCCCATCTCACAATTAATCATCGCAAAGATTAAAAACATTGGAGTGTTAACGAAAATGTTATAGGCCAGGGGATGGCACCAAGGAGTGAAATAGTCGAATGGCCTTAAAATCCCCAATGAGCATTTACGATGACTTAGGTTACTGACTAGAGCATATCTACGAACAGTTGTTTCATAATGAAAAGACAGGTCCAAACGAATAAAAGACGCCATCGGTAAGACAACTCAGTGGACACTCACTGCTGGGCCCTGGATCCATTCACTGGTTTGACATTAATTGTTGTTTTATTTCTTGCAATATCTACTTAATATGTGTCTTGTCTGCCGGTTTGTCTTTTTCTTTTCTTTTGGTTTTGTTTGCATGCAGTATGGCCCTCCTGCATTTACGACATAGAGGTTGTAAACTATCCAAATTGTGTATTGTATCTTCCGTCATTTTTTTTTTTATCACATTAACTTTAGCTGTTAGAATAATAAATTGTCTTGATTTTGTCTCCGTATATCACATGTAGAAATATTTATGGTATTTTTTGCAATTGACATTTATGCAATGCCATTTGCCTTGACAGTCTCCACCGCGATATTTCTGCAGATGATGAAAGTATGTTTCATAGGTTCGCTAACCTTTTATGTTTTTCTCTTTAGTTAAACATGAAAAAAAACACAAATGCTTGCTAAAAAGTTTCGTTTACAAAATAAATAATTTCAACGACGAAAAGGCATCTACCAATTCAGTTATAAATGAAATGAAATTGGGTTTAGCGAACTACTGTTCAATTTTGTTATAACAATAGGTTAGAAGGCAGAGTAAGAAATAGCTTAACGTCAACGAACTATATATCAACATTTCAAGAAGGGCCCCACCCTATTTGCATAGTCTTAACCTGTCTGGTTCCTTTATGTTTTTTAAACTCAAAATTCTACTAAAAAATAGTGTTTAATTATTAAAATTGGTCTCAGATGCGGCTAAAAAGGATTTATTTGGGTGTATAGATGGGGCTCGCGGTGGCTAAGACGTTAGATTGCCAGCCTGGAATCAGGTATTCGATCCTGCATTGGCGGAGAAAGTTCATCCCCTTTTTCCGTCGTGGTTTCCACGTGCCATTGATGCAGGACGGAGGAGCTGACAGGGACAGCTGTCGAGTCGTTCGGATGGGACGAACGAAAAGGCAAGGTCCCGTGTACACATTGGCGTGCACGTAAAAGATACCTTCAATTCGAAATAAGAGTGGGTCGTAGTGCCGCTGTCTGGGCAAAATTTCCGTCAAAGCACACATCAAATTTTGGGCGACGGCAATATACCAAATATGATATATACAGTGACTTTAGTAGTTTACATAGGCAATATTTTTATCAAAGTACACTGGATTTGCTTTGGATAAAAATATATATATACTTCCATTATCGTTACAACATACTGCCACCAATCAGTCATTGTGAAACTACCATTAAAATCCACTTCCCTATCTGTTAAAAAAAAACTAGACTAATACCGCTATTATACTGTCGTGTCACAAAACTATGGATGAAGCCGGACGAAAATAATTTCTATACAGCTTAACCCAGCTTAATTGAATTATACAAAAATCACACTGCTAAAAGAAGCCGCAATTATCTATTGACTAAATATGTACGGATTAAATAAGATGGGAATTGATTTTTTAAAAAGGTGTATGAATAACCGTTGGTAAAAAGTCATTTCCGGTTCTTTACAAGTTAAGGAAATTAAAACTCGACGCAAAACAAGGCATTATTTTTTTGTATTGCTACAGATTGTATGGATGTCTTTATTTATAAAAAAAATAAAGTGCGGACTATAAACAGTATAGTCACTCTGTCCTAAATTATCACCACAACAACTGAAACAAATATTGGTCTGGTCAATTTAGTGTCCATTCGATATGGAGATTAATCGTCTCGCTGTTGGTGCAATGCATACAGTTCAAGCAAAGGTCTCATTCCAAGATGCATTGTACATAGAAAAAAAACCTTTCTACATGGACCTTGACACTGTATATAGAATGAACGCTATTTGGAAGCGCATATAATTTTGCATGCAGTGGTTGAAACTATAATATGCTTGAACTAGCTTTCCTTGAACTTATGTCATATACAGACGCGTGTATTGGGCATGTCCATAAACGATGGGTAATTCCATGTGTATAGGTCCGGAGGTTTATATTACGTACTTCTTTACAAATTTAGCGCGTTTCTATATTATCAAGCACAAAATAACAAACCCGTGAATGTTGCCCAAAATATATTTTTGTTCAATGTGTTTCTCCGTGACCGGTCTAATGCTCTAGGCTTCAACTTCATATTACATTTCTTTCTGTTCTGAATTTGTTATGGTTTCTGTGTGCCAGCACTTCTCCTCCAGTCCTTGGCAAGCTATCAGAAGTGATAATATCCCTTAAAAAGAGTATCGAATTGTCAAGATGTTGCATTTAGAGCCGCGGCCAACGTCTTATTTATTGTTTAATATTACTTCATTATTCCTACATTGTTCCGTATTCTTTAATACCATACTCAAATGTAAGCAGCAATAAATATTGTTCCGGTTGCCATGGCATAAAAATTACATAGGCTTTCAAAGCTGATTTTAAACAAAATGTTATCATTTTTATTATAAAGAGTTTTTACAGCACTTGAGAAATAACCTTTCTTAATCTAAAATCCCATGATGAGTTATGATATTGACAACTAAAAACTGTTAGGATCAACACAATACGTTTCTTGGTCAATAAATTTTTAAAAGTGTAAACAACATTATAAAAAAATATAAAGTTTCTTTAACGATCATTAGATTTTGTATTTTAATTTTTTAAGGACAATAATACTTGCACAGATTGGTAGGTTACATGAGATAATAATCGATACTGATTTATTGACGAGCTCCAGCTAATGCTCATCATGACACTGGTCTATTGGTGGAGGAGGTGGCCTAGTGGTCTAGAGTGCCGCTCTTCGACCTCTGGCTTGCGGCTGTGGTTTCGATTCCTGGTGTGAGCGTATGTCGCATGGAGATAGGGGCGCCTTCGTAGGTTTCCTCCGTGCACTCTGGTTTCCTCCCACTACTAAAGACCCCTACGCGCAAGCGAATTATTGAAATAAAATTGAAACCTTATTCTAGTCCCAAAATGACCTAGTTTGTGTCGAGTGGACGTTAAACCCCATTTCTCTCTCTCTCTCGCCAAAGACCCCTACGCGCTAGCGAATTATTGAAATAAAATTAAACCATATGTTAGTCCCGAAATGACCTACTTTGTGTCGAGTGGACGTTAAACCCCATTTCTCGCTCACTCTCTTTGTCTATTGGTAAGCGCACGAGAACCGTACTTCACACAAATAAAACCCACAAGACAAACATGCTGACAAGAAACTTAAACTGCACCGATATTGCAAGCAATGAACAACAAACGGGTATTATTATGTCAAATCAATGAATAGCTTCGCTTGAAATGAAAAACAAATTCACAATCAAATACGGGGAAACTTAGAAATAGGTACAATAAAGACGTCAAATATATGAAGCGATCGGTTTTGACGGTGATCGTCTGTCTAATTTAGTAATTGCTTTTCTTGATGGGAGTTGACGTCCTGAATTAGAGCAGCCCCACAAATTAACAATGATAAGGGGATTTATTGTTCTGGATTTTACAGCTCCATTGTTCCCGCTCCAGTTCTTTCATATTGTTTAGCATAAGTTCAGATTAATATTTTCGAGAAAACTAAATCCCAGCCGCATTACGAAACAGTATTACACTTACACCACTCAAATTTCAATTGATGAAGATTGGATGTATACGCTGTGATTTGTGAATAATCGTTATATTGTTTCACCATACTCATAAATATATGTCTTTCAGATGCGGTCTGATTACCAAAGGAAATTACATCATAAACATAAATTGCAGAATGTAGGCCTAATAACAATAATCAATTGTTGGACAATACTCATTCCAAAGCATAAAACGTGATGAATATTTCGATTTAATGTGTTTTTGGAAAGTGTTTGCATTCATTGTGGTCAAGCCATGACGACTAGAATGTAGATTGTCGGTATTGTACGGTGAGGATATCTTGCTCCACAATATACTGAGTGACGAAAGTCAGAAAATATCGAACTACGGTCCGTATCTATTCAAAAATACCATGTTGTTCTGACCTTTTGTTCTGAAGATAAACACCTATGGCAGAGTGACGGTTTCACTTGGAAACTAACCCGCAAGTTTTCTTGCCACGGGACATTCTTGAAGGGAGTCGTGTGTAATGATCGCGCAACTGCTACGGTCCATCTTGTACATCTTTCGCTTTTCAATAATCACGGTCTTCATTATCCCAGTTGGAGCACGACTTTAAACCCAATTTATCCCAGTTGGAGCATGACTTTAAACCCAATTTATCCCAGTTGGAGCATGACTTTAAACCCAATTTATCCCAGTTGGAGCATGACTTTAAACCCAATTTCATTCCATTTAACAGTGTGCAAATTTAGCGCAGCCATCATTTTGCATTACTCACGAAAGGGGAGGGGGGGCATCGGTGTCGTCTACAAAAGTGTGAATAAGCTAAACCCAAAACTCCGGACTGCTTTGTCGTTGCTTTGTTATAATTAGCGGCTTTATCTCAACGCCGTTCAATTAAAATAGTTTTTATTGTACCATTATGTTTTTTCGTGTTTATTACAATTAATATATTCTGGGCTCATAATTTGACTCTTCTTGGTCATTACAATATCATTCGTTCAGATCAAAATAGAGTTTGATGGATCGAAAGTTCAAAAACTTATTCCCACGAGGAACATCTTTAAACTGCCGGTTAACTTTTCTCGTCAAATCGCCCCAGTAAATAAATGTCTTAAAGAAACCTAATTCGAAGTCTAATAAACACTTTCTAATAAAAGTTTTATCGGGAACAAATTCAGGTTGCCTAATGCATGTCAAGTGTTAATTGTTATTAGACCCTTCATCTGGTTTGAGTCAATCCACGTCGTCTTGTCTTAGTTCTTTTTATAACTTTAGCTTCCCATCGATCTTGGTTTGCATGAGTTTATAGTTGATAGGGTAGCTAAAAGTAAACCGGAAAAGCTTAAAAGCATTCAACTGTTGTCTGTATCGACTGTTACACAAGGATTAACATTGTTACATCGCACATGTCTTTTTGCATCAATAATTTTCACAGTGAGTCAAACTTGTTTCAGTCGCAAATCCTTCATAACAGGAGATTTTTACACAACGGATCGAAGGCTTTAACTGTTGGCAATTGTAATAGTACACGTTGTATTACTATAGAATTTCTATTATTACCAATCAATTCCATCAAATTAGTCCTCGTAATACTGAATTGTTTTCATTTGATCTTTTCGTATACGATATTTCAAAAGATTCCAGTTTGGGGATTGTGATGCGTTTTAGATAATGAGACCAGTATTATTGGTTCGATCGCAGCTTTGCAGTCGCAGCTTTTCCCCTGCTAAATACTATCGTGCCATGGTCATTATTGAAATAAAGGTATACAGTAGTGTTAGTCTGATTGGAATGCACGTTTACCCCCCCCCCCCCGGAAACACACACACCCTCCCCCCCCCGGAAACACACACACCCTCATGTGTATGGTATGGTATCTTAGAAGACATACATCGGGTAAGAAACCCAGACTTATTAATTTCAGGAAACAAAATCGTAAAATATCGTTTTTCAAATCTGGCCTATAAATAAGGTCCTTCAGGCGAACGAAGAAAACTAAATCCAATACCACAGACGATTAATAAAAAACGATCTGTTTCGCCTGTGGAATTCATGGAAAAACATCAATACTAAATAAGGTGTCTAATTCTTTCTTGATCTATAAATCCAGTTTTATGGCCCTAAGATTTTCGTAAATGTTGTCAGCTGTCATGGTAACAGGTACAATTTCAATTTGCGAATGGTCGTCATATCGGATTGTATTAAATTCTTTTCAACACTGTCATGCATTTACTTGGTGTTTGGTTGTTTTCATTAAAGGGGAATGTTGGTCTCAGTCAATATCATATACGTGATAGAAGTGGTTAAACACGTTCCAAATATAATTTTAAGACAGATATCATTGCTACGATAGATGCGTTATGAAGATTTCAAAAAAGGGAATTGACGAACGCAACAGGAAAAAACGAGTTATCCCTCTATATAACCGACTGAAGTGACGAGTGAATTTCTGCTCACTAATAATTCGTCGAAGACAAAAGCTGTTGTTTGAGAAAGTGGGAGGATATCTGACAATTTTTAAAAAAATAATTGACTGTCACTAGATAAGGGAAAATGTTTTTATTAAGTGTAGAATTAATAGAAACAAGCAAGGGAATGTACGGACTATTTCTGTTTGGAAGATCAGTTCTATCACATATGTGATAATGACCGACACCAATATTGCCCTTTAATAAAGTGGGATTTATTGTGTAGCGCGTTCACCTAGATAGGATCTAGACTTTGACGAGTTGTTGTAGAGGATAGTAGCTCCCGATAAATCCTCATTGATAGCGGAGGAGTCAATTCCTAGTGTATGTCTACTGTGTCGGCGTAAAATAAAAATTACTGTAACTGCAACACCTTCGAGGGAAGAACATACGGGGTACTTTACCGAGTATGCCATTTTTAAACTTAAGGACACCATGCTTAACGGTAAATAATGTCGTCTTTAATAAAGGACAGTGTATCTAAGGTTCCAACTACACTTTATATATCGTTTGCTAGAATTTAAAATCAGATGGACTATTCCCTATAAGGAACTTTAGGTAAAATCCCTCAGATCTTGAAAATCCATTTTTCCACCGCATGCTCTGAAATGTCTGTCCTACATCATTTCAGAGTATTTTGCATAAGAACCAAATACCCACATGCACCGTACCGCAATTGCTATCCACCCAAAGAGAGGTGATTCTAAATATTGACAGCGATTTCAATGATTAAAAATGTCTCTATTGTTTCACCATACTCACTTGCTCCGAGAGCCTCCAGGATATTCTGAGATATGAATTGCACAATTTAATAACTGTGATCAATGATGTAAAAAGTATTATTCATAAGAATACAGCGTTCTATGCAAGTGGTCCGAGTCAATATCTTGTCGAGTTAACGCCAAGACAGTTAAATAAGTATATACCTGGGGGTATGTTGATGTCTTCAATATAGATCCTCGTGTTTCCAGATGAAACGATAAAAACAATATGCCTACTTTATATATCTTACCTAATATATATTTACTCATTTTCAAAATGAAAAATATCCATTATTTTCTTATTTCTTTTCGACATTTTAGTCTGGTTTTGACCGTGAATGTTGTTAGTTATATGATGATTCAGTCCAATGACGTAATCCGTCTTTTACATTACTGGATTTGTGTACTAATGCATAGGTGTTCTTTTTTTTCGGGGGGGGGGGGGATTTGACTTTGTATTTAATGCACTGGTAGCTACATTGTTGGACCAGCACCATGAGTGTGTTTATATTTAATTCTATTGTTTACATCCTTTGTTCATGGGCAACTGTCTCATTTTTGACAATTGAGCAGATTTTTATATTCGTCGCCCATGTTCGAACATCCGTTTACATTGTATGAGGCATAGACATAATGATGTACATCTCTATGGATAAGGGTTCAAATTGATTTGAAGAATCTTGTGGTTAATTGAAGATTTAACGTCCACTGTCACTCGCGGTGATATCACAGACAGGCCCTTATTTTGGCACGTCGTTCGGATGGGACAGTTGGGATTCATTCGATGTAAGAGTGAGTCGTGGCACAGCTGTAGAGCAAACTTTCATCAACAGCATATTGTATGGCGTGCACCCGTCTCCATTAGTCCAGTTGTGCAGAAACCTTGAACGTTAAACCCCACGTCATTTAAGTGTTTCCATATCATTGGCCCTGGTTGTACGAAATCCCCTAATTATTATAACTTGTGAAATATATGCAAAATTTGTGAATCTCTCGAGAGGCCACAACTTTTAATATGGGTGCTGGTGGTCCGCATCGGACTGTTACCTTCTGAGAGAGAGAGAGAGAGAGAGAGGGAGAGAAATGGGTTTAACGTCTACTCGACACAAACTAGGTCATTTCGGGACTAACATATTGTTTTATTTAATTTTCATTTCAATAATTCGATTGCGCGTAAGGGTCTTTAGCAGTGGGAAGAAACCAGGGTACCCGGAGGAATCCCGCGAGGTTGAGAAGGCGCCCTTATCTCCATGCCACATACGCTCACACCTGGGATCGAAACCACAGACGCAAGCCAGAGGTGACCAGCCAGCTAGAGGTCGAAGCGCGGCACTCTAGACCACTAGGCCACCCCAACCCCCTTTTTCAATTGGAATCATGAGCGGGCGAACCTAACCTATATACGCCCTTGTCCAGCGCTTCATGAACTGACCTTCCGAAAGTATCCGTTATCCGCCTTTGTCGAAAGTCTTATGAACACGATAGAGATTACACATTTTAACATATGATTTTCTCATTTTCGACTCAAACATTAGAGCAGTGAGAAGATGAGCCTTATCGATTTTTCACTTTCGCAGTACATTCGTGCAAAATATAGGCGTATATTGAATGGCAATCGCTTGTTAAGCTCAACGTAACACATGCTTGGGCGAATTGCCCAATGTTTGAAAATACCATCCCATGTAAAAACTGGGTGATTGGATGTTAAATTTGGACTATTTGAAGCGTAAGTAAATTCGTGGATGGTTGTACAGTTAAAACCCTCAATAACAACGGCATACTCTCACATTGAATTCCATCTGCCACGGGATCTATCAGCTGCACGCAAATGTGTTCATGGGACCCCGGGTTTTCGTACCACCCGAAAGACTATACGCTACGGCATACTCTCATACCGAATTCCATCTGCCAGGGGATCTATCACCTGCATGCAAATGTGTTCAAGGGACCCCGATTTTTCGTACCACCCGAATGACTATACGCTGTCTCTTGCCAGGTCCTCTGTCCTGCACCGGTGGCAAGGAGTAACCACACCAGAAAAAACAGATGAATTTTCTCGGTCAACGCAGAGGTCGAACGCGGGACTTCCAGGTAAGTGAGCAAACGTCTTACTCACTGATCCACCGTAGCTTCCGAATACGGATATCATAATGCATGTTAATTGTTATGTTTAAGTCAATCCACGCCGTCTTGTCTTAGTTCTTTTTATAGCTTTAGCTTCCCATCGATCTTGGTTTGCATGAGTTTATAGTTGATAGGGGAGCTAAAAGTAAACCGGAAAGGCTTAAAAGCATTCAACTGTTGTCTGTATCGACTGTTACACAAGAATTAACATTGTTACATCGCACATGTCTTTTTGCATCAATAATTTTCACAGTGAGTCAAACTTGTTTCAATAGTAAGTCCTTCATAATAGGGGTTTTTTACCCAACAGATCGAAGGCTTTAACTGTTGGCAATTGTAATTGTACACGGTGTATTATTATAGCATGATTTTTTTTATCATCAATATCGGATCAATTTAAATAGTGCTGTGCGTTTAAATTGCCTTGACTGCTTTCATAGTCACAAGCGTTACAATATCATAGCATACAAAAGTTATGCTGTAGGTAAGGTCTAAGACCTATGGTCAGTGGGTAACGAGATGTAATTAGGGTTAGGGCACGGGCTACCCAAACCCTAACACACATTCTCGGGACAGACAGAATCTCAAAATAGATATAGCTCCAGAGTGCAGAATGAATACCAAACTAATTAAAACACAGATCCTATTTCGTTTCGTTTTTATAGTTCAAAATTTTCTTTCAATTGTCTTTACTACACTGGGATCTGGAAGAGCTGCTATATAACTCGCGTTCTGATTGATGGGAGGGATTAGCCAATGAAACAATCTGTTACGACGAGTTCTTAAAATGCGTTGCACGGAACTGTGGGTATCCCAGTAGAAAAATCAACGCTGATTAGTTCATCAAAAGTATGACGTCAGAGGCCAAAAGCCACTCGTATGACCTCAATCGAATTCTGACAATCGATGCATAGTTGTCAAAGAAACAATGCATACCAAGTTGTATGTCGATCTTTCGAAGAGCATCGCCTCAAGAACAACCAGGACAATTGCGATATGTAATTGTACCTATTGACCTGGTACTATTAACGTACATTTAATACTTTGTAATTCACCAACATTCTTCCAACTGGAAACACGCCTCCGTATTTCTAAAACAGTTCAATATTGTAAGTGGAGATACTGTGGGCGAAACACAATGTTTTTTTTAAATGGGTATTACACAATAGACCTTATGTGTGCTTTTCTTTTGTGTGAGCCATGTCGATCATAATAACGATTCTTTATAATCGCGGAACTAATGGTATAACTACCAATTAGGAAATTTGTATGTCTATATTTTTTTTATGAAACCTACGATGGTTTTATCCATATTGTTTGAAAGATGCGTATTAAAAACTCTAAGCAGTTTAGTTAATGACACATTAAGATCGACTTAAAGTTCTTCGGTCAACATAATGCAGAGAGTAAACTTGCTGGGTTATCTTTCCAAGTTTAATTTATATCATACATGGTGTCATGGATTCTCGTTAAAAGCTCGTTTATTTAATATCGTTACAGCATGGTGTTTTGGATGATTATTTTGTGGTCAAATTGCGCTATCAAAATGATTTTTTGACATTTATGCAATATCCATCCATCATTAAGGACATGAACTGCCTTTAATACACAGCGATGTATTTGTAGGTCGAATAGTGTGCTGTATTCGATGGTTAAGTGCAATAAATTCCAGAAAGTATTTTACGATTACACAAACTACTGTATCGCGATTAACTCATCACAACAAATCCTCTTAGATAATACTATATGGAATTTAAATCATGTTTTTTTATTTGTCGAACATCTTTTTCACGTTTGATGAGCCTAAAAAAACTTATTTGTCCTTTTAAAATAGGGGGGAGAAAAACGAAATAAAAATCACCATCTTTAAAATAATGATATTACTTTTAAAAACCTCAAGCAAACGGCAACCAGAATAGGTTAATGGGTATTCAAGGATGTTTGTCGTTGCTTAATAGAAATCCACGCTACTTTCGTGGTAAATATATCACTTTGCTTTGTTAAGGATAATGAGTTACTTTGTTATAAATAATGGGTTTCATATTACTTATCAACACCTGCAAAAACATATATTATTATCTGACTTCGGTCTTAATTGCCTACCTTATATTGAACAGAAAATGATACTCTTATCACCAGTTATTATGCACCATCTTCATATTAAATCCGTTCGCGATTTAATCCATAAGTTGAAAGTAAATTGGTCTTTGATTTTTTGATTCAACCAGTGTCAAGTTATCCAAATAATCGATAGCTGAATGTCTATAGAATAATTTAAATCGAGTGTTATAGAAAAACAGAACAGGTCTGGACAATTCATCTTATAAAGGTCCCGCCAGCCCCTTAAAATTGAATTACGTTACCTTTTGAGTTAAATGTTAAAATATCGTGGGACTTTGTCAACCCGAATGACATTACATAAATGTGACGTCAGTAGCGCTCAACCTTGAATATGATATAATCTTATGTAATTAAAGATAAATAAACAGTATCAACCGCCACGTTTATATTCTAAGCATATTAAGGCACATAATATATTCATTATTCCCAGTTTCGTTTGCTGAAACAAGAGCAGGAAGAGCCATGTGGCCTGTCGAAGCTCGTGGGATTTCTCTGGGTCCTCTGGTTTCCTGCAATAAAGACCCCTGTGTGGAAGCGAATTACTGAAATAATATTGAACCATATGTTAGTCCCGAAATGACATAGTTTGTATCGAGTGGATGCTAAACTCTCTCTGTCTCTCTGTCTCTGTCTCTCTTTCTCTTACCTCTCTCTCTCTCTTTGGTTCGTCAGTTTAATCACGTCAGTTGTCAACAACTCGGTAATTAGACCTTGATTGATATCAAAGTGGTCAAACGAAGCTTCTGTTAGCCGTCAACATCATTCATTGCTTAGGTCTTGGATCAGTAGCCACTAACAGAAAAAATCTATTACAGAGATTTAATGTCGTTAGCGACAGGTAAAGACCAATATCATAATATCAATTTATAATACTCAATAATCTTTTGTCGTATACAACTCTAAACAATTGGTATAGGTGAAAATGTCACTAGTGTAATATGACATGTTGAATTATAATAAACTAGAAAGTCTAACATAAAGAATATTGAATTTCTAATAAACCAATACGTCAACAATCTATAGTGATTGGCAGATATCCTTAATAACCAACGACTCGACAGGTTGCAACTAACAGTTAAGAGCTAAATGTTATCAGGAATTGGTTTGTTTAGCCAATTTAAATTCTGATTTAGAATGATGCACTCAAAGTACAATTTCTGTAATATCAAATACTATCTGAATTATATTCCACCCACTCACTTTGATCCTTGCCGGGGGGTTGGGATGGCCTAGTGGTCTAGAGTGCCGCGCTTCGACCTCTAGCTGGCCGATCACCTCTGGCTTGCGGCTGTGGTTTCGAGCCCTGGTGTGAGCGTATGTGGTATGGAGATAGGGGCGCCTTCTCAACCTCGTGGGTTTCCTCCGGGCACTCCGGTTTCCTCCCACTGCTAAAGACCCCTACGCGCAAGCGAATTATTGAAATAAAATGAAACCATATGTTAGTCCCAAAATGACCTAGTTTGTGTCGAGTGGACGTTAAACCCAATTTCTCTCTCTCTCTCTCTTGATCCTTGCCGCTCTGTGGGGGCTGTGAAATTCGACCGATCAGAGGAAAAGCTCTCGACCAGAATGACCACGGTTTGAATCAGGGCCTCAGTCAGAAGAATAAGACCCATGGGGAGACACAAATCCAATATCGCCAGGGGGGTCTGGAATTTCATTTCTCAGGGGTGGCGTCTATATGAATACAATTCTACTTGTGCAGAGACAAATACATTTTCTTTTACAGATATTAATTATTTCATGAGGTTACTTCATTTTGACATTTTTGGTGTATGTTATATTCTAATTTGTCTTCAAGCGAGGCATTCCATAGATGGATCAATCTGATTCTACTGTAAGAGCTATACCGATCTCAATTAATGACGTCTCAATCACAATCACTCTTTATAGGATGTTAAATATAATCCGAGATTACAAATGATGGTTAAATCATTTTTAATTGAATATCCTGCAAACGATACTTTATTTCTCCAATTAAAACTTTTTGGGTTTCATTTTAGACATACACATAATGGCCGACATACTCGAAAATATATGAAGTTCCAGTCGATTACATATGGGCATTTATACGATTTCTACCATGACATTTAAGTGTTATTAAAACCATGAAGTCGCACTTTTACTTGTCTGACTTTGCTAAGAATTACTGTTTCTGAAACATGACTGAAAGAAATATTAACGGATAAATAGATAGCCTACGTTGGCGAGCGAATGGTCTATCACAAGTGGTAATTTTGTACGTTTCCTCCCACATGGGGTTTAACGTCCCACTTGTCTGCTTCATCAAGGCTAATGAAGACTGTCATACGCCATGCAGTGCGCTATGACGATACCGACAGTTCTTGTTCCGATTCCCAGCATAAAAAGGTTCTTGCCAGAAACGCCGTCTTAAACCTCTGGGGCACTCGGAAAATCACGAAGAACTTTCTAGAAATACAAAGTGATCGAGCCAAAACTGCTAAAGAGGTTTACTGAAATAATAATACCGCATGTTTGTATGTAAATGACCTGGTATGAACTATTGGCTCAACCAGAGCTAGAGCCGCGGTGACTCAGTGAGTAAGGCATTGTCTCGCTAACCGAAAGGTTACGTGCTCGGTCCTGGTGTTGGCGGAGAATGTCCATCTGGATTGTAATGTTTGGGTCCTTCTTGTCAGTGGTGCAGGACAGAGGGCCTAACAAGGGAGAATTCATTGTTTGGGAAGGGGAACGAAAAACCGATCAAGGTCCCATATACATATCAGCATGCACGCACAAGAACCCTTGGCGATTGGAATTCGACATAAGAGTGCCAAAACTTCCCGCATAGCACACTGGATGACGTATGCCCGTCTTCATTGCCTCTGTCGTGGTAGACCAGTAGGACGTTAAACCTATTTAATTTCATTTTCAAAAACCGCCGACAAGAGTTATTAAGTGATACAATTACACATTTCACAACACATGTCTTTGTTATACGTTTTATACACAATATAGTAACTGATTGCTTCTCCTTTAAAAACTGATATAATGATGTATTGAAACTATTGTTAGTTTAATGATCGGAGTCCCTGAGTTCAAGTAATGCTAAGCAACAGATTGTATTGGTTAGTAACCTATGTAGCTCTTTCTTTTCAAAGTATGTCTCTTCATTTTCCTTTGGGGCACTGTTTGAAATATGTGAATATCACAATAAATGAATTCACCGCGTGCTTATACTATGTATATTTACGATTCCAAGACGTATAATTTGGTGCAAGAAATCACAATTTAAAAAATTGAATTGCAACAACATGGTGTTATTTGAATTGCAAAACCAAATTTAAATACACCCTCTAAAGCATCAATCAGTACGGTACCCTACTTCTCTTCTTAATTAGGATTCTCAATTTATATCTTATAAAATTATAGCCCTAACATCATATGGAATAATATCTTCCTGTTTTCACATTCTGGGAAGAGGCATGACAAAAACATCCCTTAAAGGGGCATTGTAACTTTTGGAGTTCTACTGTAGTCGGTAAAACATAATTTTTGATTGGATGTAGAATGGGAAGACCCACCAATCCGTAGTATCGCACACGTTTTAAGATTTCGTATTTATAGCCTCTGGTGATTTTCAATATAAGTTCATCGGTAGCTGTTAACAAGGGATTGTCTGTATTTAGACGCAACCGCGGTTATTTAAATTAGCAATATCTATATATGTGGTTATTTTACTTAGCTCTCTATATGGTCATTTTACTTAGCTGTATCTGTGGTCATTTTACTTGCATCCGTATAATTTTACTTAGCTGTATCTGTGGTTATTTTAATTAGCTGTATCCGGGGTCATTTCAGTTAGCTGCATCCGTGGTATTTTAATTAGCTGTATTTGTGGCCATTTTGATGAGCTGCATCCGTGGTCTTTTTAATTAGCTGCATCCGTGTTATTTTAATTAGCTGTATTTGTCGCCATTTTGATTAGCTGTATCCGTGGTCATGTTAATTAGCTGTATCTGCGGTCATTTAATTAGCTGCATCCGTGTTATTTTAATTATCTGTATATGTAGTTATTTTAAAGGGCCAATCCCGATAACTTTTTGGGGAATAAAACTGCTTAATTTTGTGTTTAAATCCTTTAAAATCCATAACCTAAGGCCCACCTACTAACCCGATATTTGTGATACGCTTGTAAATAACTTAAACCTGACAATCTTCATCTGGAAATGGAGACCGTTGTATTATACAGTATCTGGATAAAACCAGACTTTTTTCTATAAAAATAATATGTAGGTGAAATTTACCTTTTGTTATCAAGTACAGTGCATGGGTCATTCACTGTATAGACCTCCCAAGAAACGTTAATCGATTATCAGGTCACCCAATGAAAAAATTGACCCGAAATCTTAAAAGGGTTACGTGTCCGGATAAGCAGTGTTGACGTACACGTCCAAACGACTCAATATTTTGAGCTGAAATTTTAAGACAAGGTAAATACACCATGCCACTATATTTTGGTCCATAAATTTCATAAATACTCGGACTTTAATTTTTGAGACTCTGTTCTTATCGGGATTGTCCCTTTAATTAACCGCATCCGTGTTTTGTTTTGTTGGGGTTTTTTTGGTTGGGGGTGGGGGTGGGGTAATTAGTTGTATCTGTGGTTATTTCATTTAGCTGTAGTTGTGTTTATCTCAGTTAGCTGATCATTTTAATTATCTGCATCGATGGTCATTTTTAGTATGAAATTTTTTGCATTTTCTTGTTCAAGTTCTAACACCAGTCCTCTGTGAATAACCTGACATTTATGTCTGATATAGATTTTAATACCCAGGCCCACACGCATTTTCTCAGGCGGATATTTTTATTTTCAAAATCACAATGGCATTTATTTTCAATATTATTGATTTTTGTATTCTAATTAAATGACGATACTCAACACAAGCAGGATATTTGCTTGCAATCAAAACAATAACAGGAAGGATTGCGCGTAAAACAAAATAACTTTGATTATATATAGGCAGTGGGAATATATAAAAAGAAATAATGGTATAGAGATGTCGTCTGTACTCTGGCATGTCGTGACAAATAATAATTCTAACGCCGGGTTTATATATTCTATACATGGTAGGCTCTTCTTTCCTCGGATAAATCTATACTCAAATTAAAGCGATTAACACTATATAAATTATTTTATAGGTATGTCAGCTATGCATGCATGCATGTGGTATTCCTGTCTAACTGCGTGGGTTATGCATGCCGACGGCTGAAAGATGCGGTTATCATTTTGCAACTTGTCTAATAGCCTAATCTCTGTGTGCAATACAGCAAATCATTGGCATGCGTGATGTGGGTATGCAGAGGGGAACCACGGTAATTGGTATCCACATCAATGGGGAATCTAATTCAAGAGTGGAATTAGAATAAGTTTGTTTTTTTTACATTATTGCACGTTAAATCGTTAACAAGCTGCCCTACTTAATTTATCCGGTTTCCTCCCACTGCTAAAGACCCCTACGCGCAAGCGAATGAAATTGAAACCATATGTTAGTCCCAAAATGACCTAGTTTGTGTTGAGTGGCCGTTAAACCCCATTTCTCTCTCTCCCTACTTAATTAGAACGAAAAGGGTTTATTTCGCCTCCCTCTTCTCTCTCTGTCTCTCTGTCGCTCTCTCTCTCTTTTTCGGTCTTTTGGGCCATTACCATGAAGAAGATGTTCTCGGACCCACAATACTTATGCACGTCACTGAAGCAACAAAGCTAATAAACGGAAACGTAATAGACATCTGATTTTTATCACATGACCGGACAGTAAGACGATTATTTGATTCATTTGGGTATGATAAATGTAAAAATGTTTTGAACCAAAAAATATTCAGATTATTTATACTTCAGAAACCCCAAACTATGAAAAAGACAGGCACCTTTTGTCTGATCTCCGATCTCCCATTCATTTATAGTGGTGAATAAGGGGGGGGGATGAATGGTTAGCACGAGCGCGCTGGATCAGACGGTCTGTCATTGAGTTAACTGGATGTGTGCGTGACAAGGAGTAGGGTCGCCTGTCCAACCCCGTGGGTTTTCTCCTCGTCCTCAGGTTTCCTCCCACTGCTAAACACCCCTACGCGCAAGCGAATTGTTGAAATAAATTGAATCATATGTTAGTCCCGAAATGATCTAGTTTGTGTCGAGTGGACGTTATACCCCATTTCTCTCTCTCTCTTTTTTTAGTGAATACCAACAAACTAACTGACTTGGTAACTTTGAACATTGGGTCTATTGTAATGATTTCCGTTTTTAAATTTTAATGAATATACAAAATAAGTCTAGAATAAAATGGCTGAATCTGGATGTTTCAGTTCTTTGTAAGTTTGAATTAAGATAAATGAGAGAAAATCTCCTGGTCTTGTCTGTTGAAATGTGATTAACTGATGAATGATAACATCGCGTCTCAAGGCCATCATTATACAGATTGACCATACGGTGAATGTTGGTTGCCAGTAATCAGTGTCGGATTTAAATGAAAAGGGGCCCAATTGGCTGATCTTCTTAACCCAATCCCCTGTCCTCTAGACTAATGCCGCCGTCGGACTGGTGTGGTGCCCTTACTGCGTTGCTCTAACCGTACAAGGGCCAGAAAATGCACAAGGTCGCCGGTAAACACGAACAAATCACGAGAAAATGGCCCAAATTGTTACAAACATGAAAAAAGCCCCGTTCTCAGATTGCGGAACCTTGGCGATTGTTTTGGACATGCTCAAAACAAAAGGAGTGGCTCAGCGATGATTTGTGACCATGGAGACCACAGCACGATATATGGCGTTTCTCCCACGCTTTTACCGCGCCTATAGCGATTTTGGCGCGCTTTGAGACCATTTTCCATCGCCACGCCGGTCTGACGGGTTAATAGAGGAAGATAAAAGAGTGTTTTAAACACAACTAAGGACAGTAAAGAATGATGAAGGATGTCAGTAATCAGATCTTGGTAAAATCGTTTTAATGCCGTTATACCACTTTGCTGTATACACCATGGACAAGTACAAGATGTTGATCGCTGAGAATACCCCCCCCCCGCCCTGTCTGTAGTAAGACGGAGTGTAACGCGTGCTGCCAGTATCTTGGTTTCAATTCAAGGGGGGGGGGGGGGGTTGAGTCACCCATCTAACTTCATCGGTTCCTTATATCCGCAACGAATTTTAGTAATTCGTGTCGTATCCCCAAATCGAGCCAGCAAAATGTGCCAGGTTTATATCCAGAACTGTACACGTATTAGTCAGGAAATGGCATAGTTTGACTTGTGAGGACTCATCCATCCCACTCAGTTCATCTTTGAACTTCGACGAACGCATACTTTAAACGAGGCTTTCAATATTGTTTTTTTATGTTTTACAAAGGTTTTTCTTTTCTGTAAAACAGTGTCGGGTTTTAACTATGAACTATTGTTATACCACTGCTGACAAGAGTTATTAACTGATTAAAAATACATGCTCAGATATTTCATAGTGGAGACTTCTATTATACGTTTTTATAAAACACAATATGTCACTGATTGCTTCTCCTTTCATATACTGATGATAATGATACGTTTGCTGCACGTTGCTTCAACTAAGAGAATGCAGCATAAAGTTGTCGTGGAAAGAGACGACAATTGATATAAATGGGCTTTAACGTCCACTCGACACAAACTAGGTCATTTCGGTACTAACATATGGTTTGTTTTTTTTTCAATAATTCGCTTGCGCGTAGCAGTGGAAGGAAACCGGAGTACCCGGAGGAAACCCAGGCCACATACGCTCACACCAAGGATCGAAACCACAGCCGCAAGCCAGAGGTGACCGGCCAGCTAGAGGTCGAAGAGCGATACTGTAGACAACTAGGCCATCCCGACCCCCTGATATAAAGGGATGTGAACCTATGAAGAGATGTGGACACAGTACTGATAATGGCTGATATTAATATCATAGGATAATCAATACCATTCTCTAAGCTACTGTAATTCTCTTTTCTGCTTATAAAAGACGAACATAAAGCCTGGCTCACAAAGTTTGCTTGTGTAGGGCAGACCGTCTCTGCGACCAGTCTGCGATCTTCTACGGTGCCGAAGCCACGCAAGTGACACGTAAGACCAGGGGCGTACATAACGATTTCGTTTGGGGGGGGGGGGGGTGTTTATCCAAAATGCGACCGACTGATGTACATACCCCGCCCACACACCAGTGGTACTACAAACTGGGCAGTTCATTATAATCGTGAATATGATAGTGCTGAGAAAGTATAAGAAAACTGAGAAGTAGAAGAATGATTTTAAAATGGAATCGAGCGCCGCAGGCGCGAAAAATTTTCAGATATGTAACCGATAGTACTGAGAAATGGGACAGAATCTGAGGCTTATCTGTCACTTTCGCCTGTTTTGTGATTGTATGTTTATCTCATTAATTCATTTAGTCGAAGACCGACTGCGGTGAGTACTTTTTTTTGAGACCGACTATTTTTTGCCATGGTAGAAAACATTTCATAGAACAACATACTCACAACAGAATACGAGTGACAAGCAGACATGGTTATTTTATACTACAGTTTTGTGTGAGGATTCACGCAAATACATAGTATTTGGGATCTATTCTAGTATTGTTTTTGAGACCGACTGCAGTGACCGACTATTTTTCTCCCTTGGTGAAATTTTGTTGTTAGACCATCATACTCACAACAGAATAAGAGTGACGTATGTATGCAATTTAGGTTCACGGATTCACGCAAATATAATAATATAGTATTGTGTTTGAGACCGACTGCAATGACGGCACTTATTTTGAGACCGACTATTTTTCTCCCTGGGTGGAATTGTGTTGTAAGACCAACATTATACTCACAACAGAATGAGAGTGAAACACACCATCTTTTTAAACATGATAAGTTGACAAGGTTATTTTATACTAAGACTGCTCCAATTTTACGACCGACTGCACTAATTTTGCGACCGACTATTTTTATACTAAAGTTTTGCGTGAGTAGCGTGACGTATACAGTGAGTACTTATTTTGATACCGACTACCTCTACTTTGCAACCGACTGCACGGATTTTGCGCCCGACTATTTTTTTTTTGCTGGGGGGGGGGGGGTACCTCCCACATTTACGCCCCTGCGTAAGACTCCCGCGCGGTTTACTGTGGGGTTTTTAAAACTTGCTGCCAACGAAATACACGAGAACCACGGATTTACGTCCAACACGTACGACTGGACACACCTTCTTACTTCTTGCCTCGAAATTGGGACCTCTTGATTAATAAAAGTTATTTAACGTCAGTTGCCTTCTAACATGACTATACTCAATATACGCATTGCGCCACACGATCACGTTTTTTATTAGTATCTACAAGTCGCACTTTTCCCCCTCATTCAAATAGAGGAGCCGGTGTTTGGTGGTTCAATGAGTAAAACGTTGGCTTGTTAAACCGATGGTCCCTTGTTCGATCCCGGAATTGGTCGAGAAAGTTCATCGGGAATTTTCAGCGCGGTTCCCCCTTGTCAGTGATGCAGGTTAGAGACGAAAAATCGAGGGTCCGTGTATACGTTAGTGTGTACGTAAACGAATCCCCCCACAGCTGGATTTCGGTTTAAGAGTAGGCCGTAGTGCCACTGTTCGGAAAAAATGTCACTTATAGCAAACTGTATGGCGCATAATAGTCTACAATAACTCAATCGGAACAGATGTTTAGGATATAGCGTGCAAGTGCTAACCATTCGGCCATCCGAACCCCCAACAGTTCAAAAATAGATGAGGGAAGTTAAACATTTCATCCAAATTACTTTATTCTTGACGAAGCTGTGACGTGGATCTTTTATAATCGTAGTAGAGGTACTTGACAACCCCGGTTAGCCATTTTATTGCGATTTCGTGTGATAATTTGTGTAACATTTGAAACCAAGATCAGCAATAGGCAGATTTAGCTCTTCCATGTGCATCTTTAATAAGAACCACGTAACATAAATTTTTAAACTCAAACCCTTTGTTCGGACTCATAGTCACCACGGATGATTACAAAATGACAAATGACCATCAGAGGTCAGCTTGACAAAGGTCAGATATTTTTGATCATCCTGACCGTGATAATTAGATAAGATAGTTGATGGTGTAGACAATTTATGATTATGATAAATCCAATATATCCCGGTAATATCGATATTGATCAAGTCTACAATAATGGTTGGTGCTAATGACTTGCTAATTATTATATTTTCTTTTTATATTGAAAGATAAATAATAAATATTGTTTTTGTGAGAAAAACCTGATTAATCATGTGGTGAAATCTCCTATACAACCCTCTCTGTTCTAACGTCAGATGTTAGATGGCCGAATGGTTAAACGCAAGTTTTGTCATTGAGTTCTGTGGCTTTCTTTCGATTCCCCTCTTAGATCGCCTGCAACCTCGTGGGGTTTCTCCAGGTCCTCCGATTTCTTCCCACTGCTAAAGACCACTACGCGACATGCAAATTATTGAAGTATATCTGTTAATTCCGAAATCGCCTAGTTCGTGTCTAGTGGACGTTAAACCCCGTTTCCATGTTCCTTTTCTCTAATGCCAACCAACAACACATAGCTCTGTGAAACTATTTTGAATCTCAGCACCCAGTTTTCAGGTGGAGTTTTCGTCTTGCAATCACAATTTTACTGGATAAACAGGTCCATAAATCTTGCGCGTTGTTCCAGTGTTGGTTGCTTGCATGTGTGAGTGTGTGGGTTTTTTTTTTCATTTTCCGCGATTAATAAAATTGTACCGCTAATTTCTAAATTCTAATTACAAATGGTATCGGATAGCCGCCGAGTCTATCGGTTGATTGAGGTTCCCCCCTTGGACGGAGGAACAGCTTTTAGTCATTCGAATGAATAGTACACTAACTCGGATGGCTAAGATAAGCTAATATTATTTCAATTTTATATGCAGGTTGCCAAACGAGAAAATGTGTATTATCGTAACAACGGTAGCAATGAAAATCGAGACTACACAGATGTTGCACTGGCCATAACTCGGCTCTGAATGAAGCAATTTGACTTCTTAATCTAATCTTATAGAATACCCCTTTAAATGTGATATGACAATGCGATTGCGAAGGTTTGAAGAAATATTCTCATATACCGGTAGGCTATGTTGACTGGCTTTCTATCTATAGACAGATTGGCTTGCGATGGTATGATAAAGTTTGAAATAAACAGAAAATGAATTAAACGAAACGAAATATTAATAATATTTGTAAAAAATATATAGACAGTTTTAACAGTATACTATTCGCTGGATATTCTTTCCCATTTGTGATCCCCGGTTGTACGTGACAAGGAGCTTGTTTCAAGTGGACGTTACACCCCATCGCTCTCTCTCTCTCTCTCTCTCTCTCTCTCTCTCTCTCTCTCTCTCTCTCGCTCTCTTATTTGTGGCAGAAGCCAACTTATTTAAGAATATCAATGATCTGACACGCACCTTTGTATTGTATCAACAGACCATGCGTATAGGTAAACTTTCTGTAAACTTTCAAACATTTCAATGAATTAGTGCCATATTCTCTCCAACGTAATATGAAACTTTGTATTGAACGTGTTTTGTTGTTGTCTTTGTTTTGTTTACTGTGTTGTCCCTTTTTTAAAGTTAAATTATGCGACACTTCCTCGCATTGATAATGATAGATTGGCAGCTTTCAGTTAACCACATTTCACGATTTCATTAATCTAATTTAATCTACTGGTCAAATTCTATAATTACTGACAAGTGTCGTGAAGAGGTAGGCCATGCCGTTTGAAAACCTTGCCATTATACCGGCTGCTTGATTAGAAAAACCAAAATGCTACTTACTGTTACATCTTCTAAGTCAGCTTATGATCCGTAATCAGACCAAATTGTCTTTTATGTCAAGGCCCATAAAGTTCACATCAAATGTTTATGTAAAAGTCAATAGCTATCTCTTCACTAGATTTAATGAAAATAATTAACATCCATGCCAGGTCTACTTAGAAATGATTATAGACAACGGGCTGATCTGCAAAAATAACATCGATATTGAAAGTCTAATGACAAAACTCATGTCTCTCTCACTATTATTAATGAACTTTTCAATTTGTGCCGTCAATATGTTAAGCTTCTCGTTAGGTTGATGTCAATTTTCTTTTAGATAAATCCAGCTTATATAACAGGTACGCCCGTCTCATTTCACTAATTAGAATTGAGTTGAATTTGGTACATAATCACGAATTTGAAACAAAACACGTCATCGTGTTCAGTCGTCTTGTTAGATTTTTTTTTCCCTTTTGTATATGTTCAGTCTAGTTTCAGTTTAGCGTCATGGAACATCGCATTGAGAGCAGTACTTCTCATTCAAACTTTTCCAATCACTTCTGAGTTATTCTACTATTGACCACCTTTAAAGAAGTCACGACTCGTTACGTCCTCCACGAATGAGGTATTTCGTCGAGAAGCAGACGACGCAACTGTTGACAAGCTTATTTCCCGCCTTCCTTGAGAGAAGAGTGACAGGCCGTGATTCGATAATGTCGTTTCGTCGTTACGGTTAATCGATAAAAGATCCAATCAATTTGTAACCTCTTCCCGTATACATGGTGTTTGAGTTTCAATCAATTCAAAAAACGATTCTCTTTTGATGGTGACATTTTGTTATTTTCTAAGGAAACGATATCGATTATCTTAAGTAACTTTGACATACAGATGAATGGCTATTAGCTTATACTATTTAATAAGCGTGTGTAATAGTATCGGATTTTAAGACATTAATCCGGAATCAGCGGATTACTAACTTTAAGCATGAACAGAAATGAAAGTTCAGATCATTGTACAATTAATGAAAAAAAGGGGGATAGATTCAACAGTGTCGGTCTTGTTAACAACATTTTTGATAGATCAGAGGAAGGTTGAAATGGATTGTAACATCAACTCGATCAAAACTAAGTCATTTTGGGACTACCGCATGGCTCAGTTTGTTTTAAACGATTCACTTGCGCAAATGGGTCGTTAGCATTTGTAAGAAACCAGAGGACCCGGAGCGAATCTACGAAGTTAGAGAGGCGACCCTATTCACTTAGCCGCTTGGAATCGACACCACGCCAATTGATTCAATGATAGACCTTATGATCTAAATCGCACTTGACCCCCATCTCACCCCTTTTAAGGAGTAAATCACCTTTACATAAAATACAATAAAATTACAACCAGTTAAAAAAATCACCATTGTTTCTTCATTCATGAGCTGATTTTTAAAAAAAACAGACTGAAACAACATAGATCTAACACAAATAATCCAAAATGTTGAGATGAACTGAAATCAAGGCAGCATCCTTCCCAATGATTAATAAAATAAGCCCCAACGATAAATGGTATAATCAAGATGGTGGTCAGTTGGTCATCATGGTGTGATCCACGCTAGAGTTAGCAATGAAGAATTTTCAGAAATTGGTACATCATTCTTCATCTTGCGTTAAACGAAGCCACGTTTAAGAAGTAGGGGCGTGGCACAGGTTTACGCCACACCTGTTAATTTGTAGAATTTTATTACACCATGGCAAATACTTTGCAAATTGAAGCGACGTATGTGGTCACTGGTCACCTCACACTGATGTATTATCTATACCACCTGACGCTAGAGTGAGAGCTTCCAGACACCAGAAATAAAATAATACCCAGGTCGTGTAGGTATATCCGAACATACACGGGTTTCATTTAGGAGATAACCACATGCTTTACGGTTATGGGGTCGTTGGATATTCACTATTGGTATGCGACGATATTGCAATTATCTTTTTTTACCATGAACATTAAGGGGGATTGGATGGCCGAATGGTTGGCGATGCATCATAAAGCCTTAGCCTGTCATTGAGTCACTTGGCGTGGTTTCGAATCCCCGGTTGTACGTGACAAGGAGCAGGGTCGTTTGTCCAACCTCGTGGGTTTTCTCCGCGTCCTCCGGTTTCCTCCCACTGCTAAAGACCCCTATGGTATTTTAATATCACACTTTACCGACAAGAGAATTAGTTCCCCCCCACACCCAAAGCTTAAAACAAACTCCATTAATCATCTTTTATCTATATACATGTCAAGCTACCGCGGTTATCAAGGCGCTTTTTGTGGTACTAGTGTACATCTTTTCCGTTTTACAGCTACGGTTTAATTCGTTTATACAACTTTATTCTTTAAGCAGCTAGGAAGAATGTTCCCCTTTCTTAATAAAGTATAGCTTTTGGTGGCTGCTCTGACAGACTGGGTGAACTCTAATGGTAATGAATATCGCCCAGTACCATCGATGCCCCTTAATTTCTTAACGTCATAGTCTGGCCTTAGGGTTAATTTACCTCCTCAATATGTAATAAACATCCCCCATACCACGAAGACCGAGAGGAAAACATTACCTTATTTGGTCTACCAAACACATTTCAGAAACAAGTTAGAATTTGATGGATATTTTGACAAAATAAAGGACATAACCAGTGTTTTTACCAATTTATCAGCTGTTGTTATATAAACCTAGCACACACTCAATTTGAGTGAATGAGATATGACCTCTCTACAATATGTGACTCCAGTAATTAGTTAAAGATACAATATGGTCGCAGAGACCCCAGTATTACATTTGGACAAACCATTGAACATCCTTTAAAAATTATTTGCCAGGATGGGTAAATATCCAAATACGATCTGCTTTTGGCATGTCATGTATTTCCATGATCATAGTATTATATAATCAGTTGAACAACACGGTCATGATTTCCTTTAAGTTTCAGATTTGATCGGGATAGAGTAATTGGCTCCGCATCATTTGGTCTTTGATTATACCATTATTCCTCACGTTTTGTTTAACGGTTTTTGTAAACACGCTCAGACAAATATTTGCTTCACGTATTTCAACCTTTCCCCCCTCTATAAATGACAAACTGACTGAATGTTTGACAATTACATTGATGTGTCTGGCAGACACGATGCAGAACGAATTTATTGATAATTGTTACCGTGTTGTTCTTGTCTAAAACATAAAATATGCGTTCATATACAGAACTCACTAGCCTACAGAATTGAAACCCATCGTTCTTGAATATTAACGTCCCCGCGTTAGCAGGGGTTTGTATATATAAGGTACATAGTAGGTCGGGGCGAACATGTTTTTGAAGAAACTGACAAGCCCATAAAGGTCACAAATAAGGCTAGAATTCATAACCCTGTCCAAATAATTCGAAATACACCCTGGTCTGAAATGTTAGTTCCTTTCCCAGTGGCACTGTGACTTTATAGCTGGTTGGTAATCAGAAGGGGTGTGGCATTCATTATCGATTTTGTTGGCGGTGGTGAGTAAGGCGGTCGTAATGGGGGACTTAAATGCCGAGGGGTCGCGAGAAGATATCAGGGTTCATCTTTGAAAAATAATTACATACACTTTCAATTAATATACCTTAATATGTGTCAGAAATATTTTAAAAGGGCCCAAAACAATGTTGAATCGTTTGGACATCCTTCAAATGGGAATCAAATCGACAAACATCAAAATAGCCTAGTGCAAGATTATGACATTTTGCACCTCGTAACCACATAGAGTATGTTAACTAGTCTCCGAGATTCCGAGCCTGTAACTAGCGGGGGGGGGGGGGGGGTGCGGCAGCTGCCGAAGGGCAGACAGGTAAAGTGAGAAAAAAATATTTTATCTACTTGGCAAAATAGAGTGGCCGAAAACTAATAAAACACTAACTTTACGGGCTGGAATAGCAGTAAAACGCGTTTGCGGCCGTCAAATATTCCAAAAATTTTCTTGGGAGGTCTATACAAGGTCAGCTCAGCTTCTTCGCCTCTCGAAGAAAACCGGCACAGCTGTCTGTAAACATGATTTTTTTTTTTAGTTTTGCTTCCCTAACTGTCCTCTTAAGCCCTAATAAAACACTAATTTTGCTTTTTTTTAAATTGAAAACCACGAATTTGTACTGAGTTGACTATGGATTAAAACATTTTGTCTGGAGTCACCCTACTTTGTGCGACATTTTTCGGGCATCGATTGATATTTGTGAATGCAGCTGCAACAGTCTGATTGGATGGTTGGAATTCGGATTGGGACTTCGGTTACAAAACCATTTGATTCTCTTGGAGTTACTCACACGGGCTAGAATAGTAGAAAACGCATTTGCGGTGGTCGCCGCGACGATTGATTGGTTGTTTGGAATTCGGGTTAGCAGGTAGGCTGTATTTGACCAAATTGAAGTTGCTGTATTCACAGGCTAAAATAGTAGGAAGACACGTTTGCGGCAGTTAAATTTTCACAATTCTCCCGTCTTCGTGGACGGTAAAGGAGTTATTGAAATTCGAATCAGTCACCTTAATTAAGCTAAATTAGATCACTTTGAAGTTGCTTTGTTCACGGGTTGAAATAGAAGGAAAACGTGTTTTCAGCCGTCAAATATTCCAAAATTTTCTTGAGGGGAAAGGGGGGTGGGGGCGTCTGTAAACCCGAAAATTTGAGCCCGTACGCCTATGCATTGTTGAGTGCCTTAGTCAAAAGGGGCGCCCATAATGCCGAGGTCATGGGCGCCAATAATGCCAGGATCACGGGCGCCTATAATAATATAATGCTAGTGAGATTGATTAGGCGCCCACGAATGAATTGGACGCCCAAAACGGCGTGATAATTTTCTAAATTCAAACGGCATGTTTTGTGTGGTGGGGTGCCTCATATCAGATGGACGCGCATAATGCCGAGGTCATGGGAACCCATAATATAATGCTTGTGAGATTGGTTAGGCGCCCATGAATGAATTGGGCGCCCAAAATGGCTTGATAATCTTCAAAATTCAAACGATGTGATTTGTGGGGTGCCCCATCGCGGAGGGGCGCCCATGATATAATGCTACTGAGATTAGTCAGGCGCCCACGAATGAATTAGATGCCCAAAACGGCTTGATCTATGGGGTGCCATGATGACATAAATAGCACTCTATAAACCCTGCCGCGATGTAGGTACATCGGCGCCCCCAGAAGCCCCATCGGCACCCCCGGAAGCCTTTGCCCACTAACAATTTTGGGCTAGCTACGGGCCTGGAGTCCTCGAAACGTGCAATAATTATGTCTTTATATACGACATTCTACAGAAAAAGAAAATCATATTATTGAACTAGAGATCGAGATAAAAACCTAATTCATATGTATATAATATATATATCGGATACAATATCAATGCTTTAGTGATACACGTGGTCTCGGCATAATGTATAACAATTACACAGACACCCACATCTTGAAATCTGTATTGGTCGAAATTAGACATTCTATAACAAAACTGTTATGCATTCTGCTTCGTCGACAATCTTCGTTGCATAGACTAAAATGACGAAAGTGAAAAGATCAAGCTAGCGAATAAACATTCAGGTGATGTAGATTTATATGCGGGGAATAATTTGTTGACAGAAAATTGTTTGCATGACTTCTCACTAGGCCTATTATATGTACATGAATATATCTTTTGATTTGCATTCGCCGCTGATGTTTAATGTAACTTTCTACAAATTATAAGCTTATCGCTTTCAATGGCACTCTCTATTTCCTTAATCAAGATCACTTATACAGGTCGACGAAATAGCAATTTAGTGTTCCGGGGGATAGGGGGAGGGCGACTATAGAGGTAATCTTGGTTCCGTTGGGACTATTGTATGAAAATATTATATTCCAGAACAAGGGAATCAGATACGTCTGAGACTAATTCGTTTCGCCTAATTTGTTTCTTGAAGAATCGTCTGTTTATAACAAATTTCTCTTTTCCCATTTTCAATCCTTTCAACATATTTATCAAATATCTGAATCTTTGTCTCACTGATTTAACATTGAAGTTATCGGGTAGGAAATTACTAGTCTGAAACCTGATGTTTGAGTATTGGATTATTTCCCCTGTATACATTCTCTCTTAAAGAGGTTTATTTGGTCATCATGGGAAGTTAACTCTAAGGTCAAAAATAGTCACAAGAATATTCGTCATAATAATAAGTTAAGAAAATATGACATTCTAGAGATAAAATGACATCCGATTTACCAACAGAGTTTGATTTTGTAGTTTTGGGAACAGGTCTGTAGAAAATATATCCATTATTTATATGTACTTTTGTAGGAAAATGAATGAGACTGGTCAAGACTGCAGTTTTGCAGGAGCAGACGATGACTGTTGGGCTATTTGACAGCTATTATTGTAATTTTGAATTAGGGGCAATAGGCTTCGTCCTGATTTGTTTTGGCCGAAAAATGCTTCCTTAACATTACTGCAAGTCTTGAGTAGAAATGTAAAGTATCTTATTCTTTGTCGCCATAGGTGTAAGACAGCTAGAAAAATTGTTAGAATTTGCATTGGCGCACTAGTTATTATATTATAAGAATCATCCTGAGTAGGCCTACTTCTGACACATTTCTTAATACTTATATATTCTGATAAAATAATATATTGATTTACCGATCCTGTGAACTAATTACAGAAACTCAAATTTACACTATAATATCTTTATACTATTAGGCCATTTGGTATGTGTACATGTGGTAGGCCTACCTATATCTACCTATATCTACCTATCAAATTCAATTTGAATTTATACATAATTGTAATTTCCTATCAAACGGTTTTATCTTAGGTCTACCAGAATCCATCCTAGCTGCAGCCGTTTCTAGAATTGGTTATAAAGTGCTTCATTTGGACAGGTACTATAGTCTACATTATTACTATTAAGTAACAGTATTATTGCCATTTACACCTCGTCTATATCTATTTCTAAACACTAGAAAATTTGAAATTTTTTGAGTAGGTTAAATGTAGAGGCGCATAAGATCCATTATTGAGGTCTGTCTTTTTTTTAATATAAAGTTGTTGTTTTAGATATTCGGATTAAAGAAGAAAATATTGATTTATTTATTCTGCAATTATAATCAGTATCTTCAGACTGACGAGTTAAATGAAAGATTTTTTATATTTTCAGAAACGATCATTACAGCGATCAATGGGCTTCATTCAATCTTCGAGCTATTGAAAGATTTGCAGAGGTAGGCGTTTGAAAAAAATAGTAATTCTATGAATATGCTCTATCAATGTGAATATGGTGTTTAGTAGCTGATCAATTCTACAAGCTTTATGTTTTATTTTACAGAAAAAAGATGGGAAAACTAAAGAAGAAAAGGATTATGGTGATAAGATAGAAGAATCTGAAACTTTGGTTCGTATTCCAACAGCTGATTCATTAGTAGAAAATATTAGAGTAAAATATTACATTCCGTAAGTATGATGATTATTTTTAACAAAAAATGTGACAAAATAATAATTTTTTTCTTTCATACCGATAATTTAGTCTCAAAGCATTTTGGGAAATAGGGTCAGACAATCTTTCTCATTCCTGAACATTTCATCAGTATGCCAAACGATGGAAATTCTTTCACACATGGAAATTGGGATTTTTTCTAATACTGCACAAAATATCCACGCCTGGAAATAAGGCACCTGTCACTGACAATGTCAGGCACAGATTCAGGCTTTGTCAGGCACAAAATCTCTAGTGCCTGTCATTTTGTCTGGCACTGATTTGTCTTTTTTTAAATAATATTGTTAATACATGTACATGTCCGACATGAAGCTAAAAATGTCAGGTACTATTTCATTAGTGCCTGACATTTTGTCAGGTACATCTAAAACTGTTATTTCCAGTCCTGAAAATATTGTAAAATGCTGTAGGTAAGATTGAGCTACTTTGACACAGCAGTATTTCTTGTAATTTTTTTCATGGTTCATACTTAAACATGTTTTGAACCAGTAATAAAGTATATTCCTTTCTTGATTGCCCCTGAACCTGTGACACTGTATATCATATCTAATTTCATTCCTGTTCATTTTGTATTGTGACATAGTCCACTAGTCCAGACATCTTATTTAAAGGCTCTAACACTGAATAATCTTCTGAAAACAACAATAGATCTACTTGAAAACTTTGTAAAATGTTTCTTTCATTTAACAATACATGTATATGGCCAATAATTTGACTAATATTTACCTGATAGTGATCATTTCAATATTTTAAACTATTTTATTATTTCTGTCTTTATTCAGAGAATACCAAGAATGTATGATGTTAGAAGAGGATATGAACAAATTGTTGGCTCCAAAAGAAGACGATAAAAACACAGAGACAGGTAACAATGATGATACTGGTAATGAAATAGCAAAACCTGATGAAACACAACAAACGGGTGAAACAGATGGTTCTCAAGTAGGAATAAGTGATAGTCATGAATCAACTAAATCGGTTGATACACCAATCACAATAACTGATGATAATACTCGAAATACAGCAACTGAATTTAATGCAACAACAGATAACGCAACAACACATAATGCAACAACCACAGATGCAACAACAACAGATAATGCAACAATAACAGATAATGTGGGGACAAATGATACATCAGAAACACCAACAAATCATACACAAAACTCAACAACAGATGGTTCAGCGACTGAAGAAACAACCACAAAAAGTGATCAGTCTTTACGGAAAAAGAAGAAAATTTGGACAAAAGGAGAACTACAGGATAGTTGGAGAGCTTTTAATATAGATTTGGCTCCAAAGGTACAGAGATTTTTTCTTCAAATAACCCTAAAATGATGACTTAATGTGTACACAAATGCAAAAAGAAAAAAAGGAATCTAGAACATCGTCTAGAATATGCTTCAGAAAGCCAGAATTGTTTCAATTAGTAAAACAGATTAGTTAATATTTCTCAGATCTAGTAAAAGAAATGAAAATTTTTATTAAATTAACCACAATATATTAAATTCAATGGTATTTTATTCCCACTTCCATTAAACCATTACAATACGCGTGTTCTCGTTCTCATGTACGGAAGACTTGCGCACGCTTTACCATGACAGCTAGATCTACGGCTGTACACACATACAAAGGTCATGAATATTCATGTTAACATTTTGTTCATTACTTATCTCTGTGTTTCTTGTATTTATTTCAGTTACTGTACAGTTCGGGTAAAATGGTAGAATTATTGATATCATCTGATGTAGCTAAATATTGTGAATTTAGAACAGTTAGTCGAGTCTTAACACAGCATAATCAATTTATTGAAAAGGTAAACAATTCAAGAGTATTCATTAAAAACTTAATATAGTAGATTTTGTAATGGAAACACAGTACTAAAAAGAATCCTATTGATTTTCAATGATTTCCGATAATTACTTCCAGATTTATGGTCCCTGATTTTTAATGTTTTATGTACTAAATGTTGTTATAAGGCAGATCTAGAAGGCAAATAAATCTGACTGCCCGGGCGACCTCGCCACTCTGGGCGTATATAGTTAAAATATGAATATAGCTTCATGATGATATTGACATTGATCCCCTATGTTTAAATCTATAGATACCATGTTCTAGAGCGGATGTATTTAGTAGTAAAGATGTATCAATGTTAGATAAAAGAAAATTGATGAAGTTTTTAGAATGGTGTGCTGGCTATCATAAAAACCCGGAAGAATATGAGGGTGAGTGATTATTGATTACTAGGAGCCAATTATCTCACTTTACAATTATGACATTGCAAAATAATCATGTCCCATGTTTAACTGTGTAAGTATTATATTTATCACAATAAAAATGTCTCCCTCATCTTTTCTGATGTACCCAAATGCAAGCAGAGTTGTTTTTCCTTGCAGTTTACACTAGCCTCTGTCAATGGCTTTGCTATGCACTTATATATAGTGAGAGAAAGATTATTTTTTATGCCTTTATTATTTCTGATCTATTTTCTTTTACAGAATATAAAAATCAAACATTTCTTGAGGTACTCAAATCCCGAAAACTTTCAGAAAAGTTACAAAATATTATTTCTAATGCTATTGCTATGGTAACTAAAGATACTTCAACGGAAGAGGTATGTTGTTATGGATTTGATATACTTGATTTACTGTTGTTAATAACAAAATACTCTAACCCTAACTGCATGTGGTACCAGTATTTGAGTGAAGAATGGATTTTGTATGGGGACCTCACCATAAAGTATGATATATGGAGTTTAAGTCCAGCTTCAGGATAGTATATGGGGTGACGCTATCCTGGATGGGTAATATCATCAAATGGGAAATAATCACTGGTTTTATTCTAATAGCATGATTTTTTGACAAGTATCCTCTTGTTGAAGAATAAAACCAGTAATTGTTTCCCATAACGATTGTGTTCTGTTGATGTGTTTCACAGTGCTAAAAGCTACTTTAATTAAGATTGGATAATGATCAGTGAACCCAAAACTTAGTGAAGGACTGTCTTATGACTTTTGATTTGGAAATTTGGAGGATTGCTCAAGTTATGCAGTGGAATAAAAAAAAATATACCGTTTTTGAAAAGCTAAAAAATTGTCGTGTTGGAAAACAATGAAATGATTTTGGTCCATCCACTGTACAGCATTTTAAGTGGATATTATTCTTTTTAAGGGTTTAAAAAAGACACAAGTATTTTTACAGTCAGTAGGACGTTATGGAAACACACCATTTTTATTTCCTTTATATGGATCTGGAGAATTACCGCAGGCTTTCTGCAGGTTAGTAAATTTGAGCAAAATATTTTCTTGTTCAATGAAATAGTTTTCATTAGAAATATGTCTTGCTGTATGTATAAAAATATAAATTACTAACTTTATCTCCTTATTTCAGTACAAGTGGCTGTATGTACTTTTTTTAAAATAGAAATTAAAGAATATCTTTACAATTAGCAGGACATCATGATTCTTAAATTCAATCTGTTTCTATTGGCTCTCCTGAACTGTTAAATTTATGTATTTTCAAAATATAAATATTAAATTATTTGGTATTTTTTTAGATTATGTGCTGTATTTGGTGGAATATATTGTTTACAGATGACAGCAGATGCTTTAATAATAAACAAAGAAAATAAGTAAGTTAGGATTAAAATAAATTAAACATTAGAAATTAACCTCTATATATTAAAGTCTCTAATTAAAATTGTGAAAGTTGCATCTCCAAAAGGGACTTCAGTCCAAAATAGTATTTATAAAGATATGATCAGTTGAAAATTCTGTCAAAGTACAGACGATATAAATCCAAACACAATCTGATCCTATATCGTTTCGATTCTATAGTTCAAAATTTCATTTTACTTTTCATTACTATACTAGGATCTTTATTAAGAGTTGTTATCATTGATGTGTTCTGGATGATGTGAGGCAATTAGCCAATGATATCTGTTACAGCGAGTTCTCGACCTTTTGATACACAGAACTGTGGGTAAACCACTAGAAACATCAATGCTGATTGATTAATCAATGTCTGACATCATAGGGTCAAAAGCCATCTGCATGACCTCTGATGCAACCTTCCAGTACTTGTCAGACCTTCATGTAGTGTAGGCCATCGAATATATGAAAAACAAAATGAAATTTAGATCTGTATTTTAATCAGATTGATCGAACCATGACATCATCTAGTGTTGATTAAATATTAAATAATCGTAGTATTACAGTATAAGGAGATAAATATCACAAAATTTAATATAATTAGTATATAATATCTTCTTATATAGATGTGAAGCCATAATTACAAGTGAAGGACAGAGAATAAGTTGCAAGTAAGTAGAAATAGGCCAGTCTTGACAATGTAGCTCAAAGTTGTTGATGTTCTGTTTTGCACCAACAACTATTTTTCGTTTGTACTATAGTTTAAATAACAACAAAGGACATTTCTCTATATTTAATTGTGTTTAGACAAATGTGCAGATTATGATTGGTCGATGCCAAATTAACCGCCAATCAAAACCTGTCAAACCAAAATTCAACAAAATATTCTGAAAGACTTTCAATATCAATACGATTGAATGTAGATCAAATGTAATAGTATGCTGGTGTCACAGAATCAGAATGAGTACATGTAACAAACCATCTTCATTAGCCCACCTGGTGCAGAAAACTAGGATGTTAAAGCTCATTTCATTGGGGATTGGGATGGCCTAGTAGTCTTGAGTGTCACTTATGTGGCTTTGACGTATATTGTACCTTGTAAAATAGTTATACTTATGGAACAACCACCCATTTCTTGCGTAACGAATATAATATCTGATTTTAATGTAATTGGTTTACATATTATCTTGTATTTATGTTGTTTATATTTACATATATTTTACCTTGTAAGATAGTTTTACTTATATATGGATTGTTTATCTATACTGATTGTTATTATAATATATTGTATAGGTGGTTGATCATGGGTTCATCATATTCACCTAAACAATATATTACAACAGACAACAAAAGGTAAGACTATAGTTATAAAGATTACAAAACTCAGATAGAAATATCTCTAGTTTCGTATAGTCAGAATACATATTGTACACTCACTCATCTAAAACGTTAAATGTTTTGTGTGTCAAGCAACATATTATAATGGATGACAAATAGATGAAGGATATTAATACAGATTCTGGTTGATTTTGAATGAGAGTAAAGAATCAGCTTGTATTGAATAGTTTGATTTATTGAAAGTAACATGCTTTATTATATATTTTCAGACAGCTTTCAAGATGTATTCTATTCACAGATAAAAGTCTTTTACATTCCGAATCTCAGGAGGTTAGTAACAATTCTATATAGTTCCATTACTCATTTTAGGTTTGCTTATACATCCACTGAATGCTTTAACCCATATGGTTTACATGATTTTCTCTTGGATATAAACTTGTACACTTTTCCGATTTGCTCATTCATATTCATGAACATATTAACCATATAAGGTTTTCTTGATATTCTCTAAGATTTCTACCCCTACTCTTCCTCAAATGAACTCATACATGCTCATGAACACATTACATTGTATTAACGGTATACGGTTTACTTGGTTCTTTTAATATGTGGTCGTATACGTGAGTTGCCCGTAATTCTGAGTTGGTCGTTAAGCGGGATTTCACTGTATTAACGGTATACGGTTTACTTGGATGTGAAGTCTTAAGGATGATTTATTCTCCGCTATGCATGACCTTGAAGTAAACTTTACTTAAGAAGCTGAGCTAAGGTAGACTAAGCAAGAGGAAATATTCTGTCGCTTGTAGTGAGCAAAGCTGACCAAAACTGGTCTTGCCGAGTTGTAGATGGATCAATCGTCTTGTTGCTGTTTGGCTGCATTGTTTTGAGCTTTGCTCGAAAATTGATTTGCAAACATGTTGCAACGCTAAAACTGTGCCACAATGTAAGGCTTTAAGGCACTTGAAGGTCTGCAAAGAAAATTCCTTGCTTCAATTAGTTGAGTATATAATCTGCTTTAACTCTTTTCAGATTTATTTATGCATGCTCATAAACACTTAATTACTCTCTTCACTTAACGGAGTATTAATCCGCCTAAACGGTTTTCAGATTTATTCATGTATGCCCATTATTAATCGTATATGGTTTACTTGAATATCTCGAAGATTTTAATGGAGAGATCCATGTCTGAACTAAATGCACATTGCTATCATTTGTTTCAGATGAATTGTACAAATCTTCTTAATGTATGATGGATTTGTTGAATATTTCAGTTATCGTTGCTATGGGTACCTCCAAGTGATCATAATAAATATCCCATCACGGTATTAGAATTACCTCAGTCAGCTATGGTATGTCCTAAAGATTTATGTAAGTATATATATTGCAATATGTAATTCTACATTTTCTTCTTTGTTGGCATATACTTGGTTAGATTTGTCTTTCAACTGGAAAAAAATCATTGAAATATCAACTGGATAGAATAAATTTTTGAACAATCATACAATTTTGAGTAAAAATATAGTAGTTCGAAATCATGATGGGTTTATTTTTCATATTTTAGTAGTTCCCAATTTGAGAATTTTTTCCAGGAGACATTGTGTTAATTATTATGTTTATGTATTTATTTTAGATATTGTTCATCTAACAATGGAGGGATCTGGTGATCCAGAAGCAGATTTCTCTCCCTTTGTTAGTCAGTATTTATCAACAGACGGGCAAACACAAAATGACGGTATGTGCAATATGTATCTTGATCTTTTGATGTAATTTTCTAATTATGTCTTTTAGAACTCTAGGAAAGTTTGAGAAATTGGATTTGTAATAGATCTGCCATTTTGAAATTTTTATATCTGCCATATATTACATGTATCCCGAGACAAATGATCAGAGTGATTGCTTGTTAAAAGTGGAAAATATGTTTTCTCTTTATAAGTGCAATTGATTCAGACGTATCTGCAAATTTTTTGCATGAGATTTTTTGTGATCAACCCACTTAAAAAAATAACTTGTTTTTGTAGATGACATAAATTTTGTAGATGGCCAAATACTTTTATATTTTTTAATGGATCTTTTATGTAGAGTTATAGTTTTTATAACATAAGTTAGATCAAAGGCACAAGAAGCCAGATTGTTTACAAATCTCAAGAGTTTGTACTATTCTAATGTAAAGACTGTTAATAATATGTAATTAAAAATACATTATGGAAGATTAGATAAAGAGCTCACAGTTCTCACTATAATAGTTAAAAACTTAATAATTTAAAGGGAATTTGTTGAAAATTTTGGTCAAATTGATCCACTCTGAACCACGATTTAAGCGATTGAATTTTCGGCCTAGCATCAATCATCATGACTAGAGTCGATATGATAAAAACATAGTGTCAATTAACAATTGATTAAATCATGAATGTAAGTTAAACAGCAAATTGGATCCTAATCCAGTAAATATTGCAGGTATATGTAGCGATGATATCAAGAGTTGATTATGGTCTGGATAAGTTAATTAATGTCTAATTAATGATTTAGATAATAGGCAGATTTAGCTCTTGCATAATTTAATATGTTTAAGCACATTCAAGTATTGATTTTTATTCTGACATTGTTAGAATTAGATTTTATTTGATGATATATTATTTTATGTATAGAACCTAATGAGAAGCCTAGTATATTGTGGTCCGGGTATTTTAGTCAACCAGTTTATAGAGTAAATAAGAAGACATGTGATGTACCTAGTAATATATTTATATTAGATGGTCCTAGTTCCGATATCCATATGGATGACCCTGTATTACAGGTATTTACCACTTTTTATCATCCACAGCTGTATATCTTTCTTTCAAACCTGATGGGGTTTTTATTATTACATACACATTATTGACTTGATAATCTTGATTTTCTCAATTTATTCCCCCTTCCTCTGGGCTGTGATAGTACTGTGGATGAGACTAACCTTTGTGCAGAAATGAGAGGGAGAATTTTGCCCAGTCAGCCTACTCATCTTCTAAGATCGCTTTTATGTGCAGCACAAATTTATGTATGGTGGAACCTTTCCTTGTCAGCTCCTCATGCCCCCCCCCCCAACAAATAAAGTGAGAATCCAGATTGAAAAAAGCCCCTTGATATTGAGAACAGTACTAGTGTTGCCATGTTGTTCAGATGGACCATTTTAATCTTAAAGTACAGCTACGTCTACACTAGCAGCATTCACCGTCTACACTAGCCTTTTAAATCCCGGTTTTTTCCTAAAAGCCGGCTTTTTCAATTTCTCAATCGTAAAAGCCGGCTTTTTAAAATCCGGCAATTATTGAGGGATTTTTCAAAATCAAAAAGCCGGCTTTTTCAAAAAACCGGCAATTTTATGTGTGTAGACGGTAAATCCGGGATTTATCAAGTACCCGGATGTCATTATCTCTGCAAAATTGACTGAAGCCGATGGCGTAATAAATAAACCGGAAGTTCCACAAATAACGAAGGTCGGTGTTCATCGTCTTTTTCCGTTCAGTCAGTGTAGACGCTACACTTGAAAAAGCCGGGTTTTGAAAAAACCGGGTTTTTAAAAAGCCGGCTTTTTCAAGCCTAGTGTAGACGAAGCTTATATGAATGTTATTGACTGTTGTATGAGAAATAGTAGGAAACACTTAGTTTGGGTGCGCTTTAGATCATAAGGTCTGTCATTGGTTCAAGTGATGTGATTTCGATCCCAATCTTGTCCATGGGTTTTCTTCTGATCGTTTGATCCACATCCACCCCCCTCTGCAAATGCTTGCAATAAAATTGTACTATATGTTACATTAAACCCGAATCCTTGTTCAGACACAATACAGCATCTTTAAATCACGATGTGACAAGAAGAGTTAGTCTTTCTATAAACAGTCTAGAACTTTTTATTAATTACATTTATGTATCTGAAGTTAATATGTGGTCATTGCAGGCCAAAGAGATATTTAAGCATATTTGTCCGGATGAAGACTTTTTACCGAAACCACCTCATCCAGACGACATTATTTATGTAGATGAAACAGAGGCTACAGCTGGGGAGGGGGAATCATGGGTAGGAGAAAAAGAAGAGGGAAAAGATGACCAAAAGAATGGTACTAGTCAGAAAGCAGAGCAGGTAGAAACAGAGAGTGAAGAGAAAAAAGAAACTCCCCACAAAAATCTCCAGGAAACAATACATGACTTGCAAAGTGATTAAAATAATGTTACTGCCAATAAACAATAATTATAAAATACAGTAGTCAATGTTGAAACCATCTTTGTGCTTAAGGTCTGTAGCATTAATATTCTGTGTGGTTGCTACGGTAGTTATATGTACCTTGGAAATATAGATTTGTTCTTTATTTACATGTTGATTTTTACAGCAGGATGGTTATTACTGGAATACCTTAAAATACCTTGAAATTAATAATTGTTGACTGGCTCAACAATATAAAGATCTTAATCCAGTAGAACTGGATATATAGTCATACTACATGTTTTTATAAGCCCACATTTTCGTATATTGTCGTCGCCTCTGTCCGTCCGACCATCCGCCATCACAATTCTTATCGGATTCTGACAACGCTTGAAATATAGGTTATCTCCAAAAGATCTTGGTTCCTTTCGTTATTGACATTATCACATCAAAACTTCACGGATTATGGCCCCTGATTGTACGAAAAATCACGTTTTTAGCTCGTGGACACTCTAGAGGTCACAATTTTCATCTGATTTTGATGAAGCTTGAAATGCATGTTTATTTCCCAAAGATGTTGGTTCCTTTCGATATTCGCGCATATCGGATGGTTACTTGCTGAATTATAGCCCTTGATTGTATGAAAAATAGCTTCTTTTTTAGCTTGTTCTCTGTCCATCTCTTGGTTAATGTGGGCATACCTTGCATGGCAACTGCTTGGTTTTTATACAGTTAAAATATTATATAATTACACAATGTCTAAATCATGTATACGAGGAGAGGTTATATTACTGAACGGTAGAGGGCATGTACTTTAGATCGTAAGGTCTGCCATTGAGTCACGAGATGAGTGGTTTCTATCTCACAAATATATGTGACAAGTAGTAGGTCGCTTGTCTAACCTTGTGTGGCTTCTCCATATCCTTTGGGGTAACTCCCAATTCAAAAGACCCCTACCCCCAAGCAAATTATTGGAAAAATGACCTAAATTATGTTGAGTGGGTGATAAGCCATATTCTCTAAATCAATTATACATTAAATAAAGGTGTGGAAATAATGATTGTAGTTGCACCTGACCAAATGTTACCTGAATTGTAAAGTCAGCCTGTGTACATATGAAATTTAAGCGCCAAAATATAGAGGAATGGTCTATGCACATTGGCTCCAAATTTCAGCTCGAAATATTGAGCGGTTTGAGTTGTTTTGATGTGAATGTCAAAACCACTTATTTGGACATTAACCTTTTTAATATTTGGGGTGAAATTTTTCATTGGGTGTCATTCATTTAAAAGTGTATACAGTGTAGGGTCCATATGCTGTACTTGATAACAAAAGGTAAATTTCACCTACACTGGTCAACTTTTCCAGATGAGACTGGCAGGTTTTAAGTTGTTTTGGAAACCTATTACATATATTGAGTTAGTTGCTCGTCCCTAATATTGAGGTTTTTATGGGTTTTTAACACAAAATAAGGAAGTTTTATTCACCAAAATGTAATTGGGGTTTGCCCTTTAAGAAGACCCCAAGAAGACATTATATAATGATAACTAACAACTGATTTTTATTAAAATGTTAGTTAGAATTTATATACTATGTAAAGTTATATTAATGACCAGATAATTTAATTCCTGTAGAACTGAATAGCAATATATAATAATGATCTATTTAAAGATACATTATGGGAGATTGGATAACGAGTTGGCAGTTCTCCTTATAATAGTTAAAAACTACATAATGTAAATTTCATTCAAATTGATCCACTCTGAACCGAGATTTTAGATTGAATTTCTCCTATGAACCAGAATGAAACGATTTAAATTTCCACCTAGCCTCAATTGTGTACTGTAAAAAAAAATCATAGTCTCGATTATCCATTTATTGATTTGATTATGAATGGAAACTATGCAGTAAATCAGGTCATAATCCACTAAAGATGGCGGGCTAACGATGCCATCGAGAATTGATTATGATCTGGATAAGTTGATTAATGTCTGATTGATAATTTAGATAACATTTCAGGCCTATAAAAAGAAAGACCTGCAATCACAGATACATACATAGGTAAGAAAGGCGTTCCTGTCCATATGTACCTGTGCCTGCAATAGGCAGATTTAGCTCTTGCATAATGTATGTTAAATATTTGTTATCTTAAAATACGGTACCTTCGTTATTCACCATCGTGTAATAAATTATAGTGATAACATGTGTTTAATCAATTCAGACTGGAAACCCAGTTCTCTGTAATATATAATAGAACATGTCATGTCTATTAAAAGATTATTACATCTGACGTATTGAGCTTATTATATAATAAAACTATCAAAAACATGACTAAAGGCTGTTTATTGTAAATGAGAAAAAGAGATAACAAGCATCGAACACTAAAGAAGTCTGAGAACACGCCGATTTTTTGTTAGAAGTTTTACATCGATTGAGGGCCGGGGCTCTAAGGGATTGTTTACAAGAAAAAGGGCTAAAGCCAGGCTGACACTTGCACGACTTTTGGCCACGATTTTGTCGTGCCCATCAGTGTCCACATTGACACGAACTGCCACGACGAGTTCACGCATAGTTTGCGCATTGTTTACGCACTTCCCGCATTGGCACGACGAGTTTGCGCAATTCGGAAGGTGTCGTGCCGACTCGAGTCGTGCCAATGCGTGCCACGGAATCGTGCAAGTGTCAGCCTGGCTTAACCCTCGTTGGCGAGCTAAACGAAAACGATTTATAGAATAATAGTATTTATGAGGGAAGTAGGCCAGCTCGCATTTCAGAAACATATTTCAAGGCTTAAACCCAGGTCGACGCGTGCGTAGTGGTCGTTTAAATTTATGACCCTGTTCAACGGGTACGCCCAGTTTTAGTTCAAGGCCAGTAGATGAGGTAAATAGATCCGTTTATATAAAGATTACAGTAAGCATCATGCTCAGGTATAAAGTCTGATCCACATTTCAGTGCTATCCGGTTCCATATAACCGGGATCTAAGCCTAGCACAACGTCTATCTTTTCTCGGTTGCTATAGTAACGCGCAATTATAAGGCAACCAGCGATACTGTCGAATTTATGGAGCCACGAGTCTGTGTGCAGGCAAGTATTTTGCAGGCGACATTTCAATCTCCATGTTTTCATGTGTTTGGAACCAGTCATTCCGCCATGTTGTTAGACAAGCCAAATATTTGGCACCTACAAATTGACATACTGGTAAACAGATTAACATTTAATTTCAAATCAGATATGTTCGACGAAAATCTCAATCGATTGTAAATCTCTAGTGTGTGGTTATTCCAGTCTACATCAATAGTATTTGTTGCACATGCTTTCAAGATAAGAATGTCGTCACTGTTTGACATGGCTTGTGGAATATGTCTAGCCTCGTTCTCTGAGTCCCTTGTTACAAATGGCGCCGAAGCGCATTATGGTGGGCGGTTCGTGTGCCAATGGTAAAATGTTTATTTGGTCTTAAGTAGTGGATATTAAAAATCCATCTTTTCTCGATGAGATCAGAGCATCAGTGTTGATTCAAACTGACAACTATTTCGTGTTTTTAATGTCGAAGACTTTAAGTGATATTGAGTTAGAGTTTTATAGCTACGTTAACTTGTGAGATAGCTTGCTGTCGACGTAACGGAGCGATTGCGGACCAACGGCCAATTCTTTATAAAAGCTGTTTGGTATTTGACAACTCTCACGTAGGCTTCGAAGTCGACCAGGACTCCATTTCTTACTCTACTGCGAATACCAAGTACTATCTAATTCACTAGTTACGTAAATGTAAATTCGTTCGTTTCTGGATTTTAATGAACGTCAACTTCCACCAAGGGCGATATCATAATCAAGGTAAATGTGTGATATTTTGTATAAATGTTAGAACTACCGCAGTGTATGAATAAAGAACTTTGTAAGATGTTAATCAACTGTTCGTCAATAACATCAACCACTTACGACCGACAATTGCTTTTACATTCTAACCATTATTACTGGCTGTCCAATTCTTTAGTTACGTAAATGTGCGATGTTTCGAGAGTTTTGATGTTTGTAAGAACTATCTTATTGTATGGTTGAAGAACTTCGTAGGATATTAATCAACTCTTCGTGAATAACAGCAACCACTAAAAACCGACAACTGCGTTCATATTCTATCCATTATTACGGGTTTCATCTTGAGAATGTCTCAAGTGTTTTGAACAAATTCAATATATCTGATATTTTCAACATACAAAACATCCAGATCTGTTAAAATTAAAATTTCCGTTCCTGGAGATATACAGAGAGTATCATACAAACAGAGCACTTGAAAGGCAAATTTGTGCCTTTATTAAAAAGCCACAGTGAAGAGCATTGTTGGCACTTTAAAAATAATAATCATAAATGTAATTCATGGAAACTCATCTCCTTGATTATCTGTTACAGAGCCAGCGATATCTTTTCTTCTTACTATTCCAAACCTAAGTGTAGGAATAAGAATCACAGATGCCCTAAGCACATACGAGATTTTGGTGCCCCCCCCCCCCTATATATAACATACTAAACTTTGGCTACCTGTCTACAATTAACACCGCTTGAAAACTGACACTAAGCTAGTTGACCGACATCGACGATTTTAGCCGAAAAGACAAAGCATACTTTGAGATGTATTTATTAAGCTTCCATTTAATGGAATTGAATGGGATTATTTAGTCTGTGTGTGTGTGAGCCAGATGTGAAACGGCGTACAACCGCATTACAAATAACTATTTTTTGGATATGGCGGTCATCCAGGACAGAGATTTATTCTCGAACTATGAATTAGATGGATTTCAGTGTGCAGAATGGTGTATTTAATCCAAAACAATAATAAACCATAAACAACCGCCAAACACGTTATTACAGTTTTCATGTGAACGTATTGTGTAGCTACTCTTGTTTGGCCGTCCGTTACGACGTCCGGACGTCCGTTCACAATTTGTTTGTGGACACTCTACATGTCACAATTTTTATCCGATTTTAACTAAACTTGAAACATAAGTGTGTCTCCCAAATATCTAACCCCGGATTGTACGAAAACCCAGGTTTTTAGCTTGTGGACACTCTGATTTTGATGAAACTTGAAATACATGTTTATAACCCAAGATCTTGGTTCCTTTCGGTATTTGCGCATATCGGATCGTAATTGCCTGAATTATGACCCCAGATTGAACGAAAAATCGCGTTTTTAGCTTGAGGTACCTGTATTATCAGATTTAAGAAAAACGTTTGGATATACATGTATCACCGTTATACCGCAATGATGGTTGAATTTGAATTTCATGAAAATCGAACCCAAACTGTCGGACAAAAGATCACCCCTTGAATGCAAATAGTGTAAATATCAGGTATCGTTTATCAAATTTGTGGATCTCCTCAATCTAATTAAAATTCAGAGCTATGTTTCGTCTCGGTTTTTATAATTTCGATGGCCTACACTACATCAATCTGAACATCTGAGACACGCTACCTGCGGAGAAGTATCTCTGACACAATCAATAGCCATGATATAAATATCACGTGATCTACACATCACAGGTTTCCCACTAAACCTAATCCATGGCTTATGGCCGAAAATGGAAAGATTGCAAAATCATATTCTAACAACAGATAGCAGCTTCGGCTCTCCTATTTCTAGTCTGCGATATCACATTAGTGGAAGCGGACGTTAAACATACCATTCCAGTAACTCCACTCGTAAACAAAGAAACGAAAGTAAAATGGCTTCAACACCTCCCTATCCTGGAATGTCGCTCTCATTTTATGTCTTTAAATACACTTGCCTACATAGCACGATTTCTTCAGGAAACATGTTTTGCATTTCTTGTGTGAGATATTGCGTATTATATTTTGTGGTTACTTGTATAATTAAATTTTATTATAATAGGTTATGCTTACATTCATATTTTTTGTAACATAGCAGATCATGACTCATGCTGACACTACATAATGGGCTCTCTGGGCTTTATTCCTGATTGTTTCACTACAGGCCTGGAACTGTGGACGTTTACGGCTAGCTCCCTGATCCATTCACTTTATTTGAATTGTTCGTTTGTTTGTGATTTCTGCGTATTATGTCTTGTCCATATATTTGTTTTTGGGGGTTTTTTTTGTTGTGGTAAATTATGTGTGGTGCTAAATGGGACCACAAAGGAGGCTTTTGCGCTACCCGTATGAATATTCAAACATATATAGGATTGGTTGTGTTTTCAATTTGTCAATCTAGAATTTTTCTCTTGTTAGCTTGAACGTTTTAATTTCTTTCAAAATCGCTCTTAGTCTTTTCTATTGCCATGACAATGAGATAAAAAAAAAACGTTATGATTTGATTGGTTGAAATGAATTGAGACCGGTTTGTATTTTTTGTCTCCCTTATGTATTATTTGTCACATTGTTGACATGAAATTAGATAACTGCTGCATGAAAGTTGGTGTAATATGGGGAATTGTGTGCCAGGTGTTTTGTTATGGAACTGGTCGAATATGTTTATGATTTTGCATGTTTGGCGTCAACGATGGCCACGAGGTTTGTTTTTAACATTAAAGTTGCTGTATTCACGGAAAGGAGTCGCAGAAAAACGCGTTTGCGCGGCCGTCCAATTTTCCAAAATTATCTTGGTGGGGGGGGGGGCTGACAGACGGATTAAGTGAAAAATCAAGTGCCCGAATTCTGATAAAACACAAATTTTACTTTTCTAAATTGACTATGGACTAAAACATTTAGTCTCGGGCTACTCTACTTTGTGTGACTATTTTTGGTTAACGGTTATTTTCTGTAAATGCAGCTGCAACATTCTGATTGTATGGTGGGAATTCGGTGGAATTTCGGTTTCAAAACCATTGATTACATTGGATACTTGACGCAAGGTTGGCTCGTTGTTTAAGATTCAGGTCAGCCACCCAAGGTAGGCTATATTTGACCACATTGAAGTTGCTGTATTTACGGGCTGGAATAGCAGGAAAACGCGTTTGCGACTGTTAAATTTTCTCCGACAGTCTTCGTGGACTATAAACGATTGATTGCCTGAAAGGAATTCGACTCAGTCGTCGTAATTAGCCTATATCAGACTACTTTGAAGTTGCTGTATTCACGGGCAGGGAAAGCAGAAAATTCCAAAATTGTCTTGGCCGCAGTAGGGGTGCTACACGGTAAGCTCCGACCTTCCGCTCTCGCAGAAGACCGGCATCGCCGTTTGTAACCCGCAAATATTTTCGGGTATTTCGGATTCTACCCCCACCCCCCTAACTGTCATCGACCGGTGCGCTTATACTTTCCTAACTGGACGTTAAGATGGTGTGCACGGGGACTCTTAAATGTGTGATTTTGCGAATAAAATTGCTATTGTCTTTTAAGTAGGATGCGTGTTAGCATGCTAGGTGTAATAATAAATGATCTTTATAATGTGATACATTGTATGATTGATTGGCTGCCACAGTCTGATACTATTGGACGTCCCTTGGGTAATTTTTAGGTATAAACTATTCTGTTTCTGGATTTTTTTATGTAAACAGATGTTGTCGGCAGTCAAATTTATCTGAAAGATAATCATATTGTTTTGCTGTTATGAATCTCTTGTCTTGCAATTCATGTACGATGTTGTATATTACGGTTGTGGTATCCTTAAAGATGGGTTGATCGAATTCCGTGTAATGTTTTTCTGTCTCTGCCTCATTATGACACAACACAAGCCTTTGTCGCTTTTTTGAATTATTATGTTTGTCTTTTTTGAGTGTGTTTAATGCTGTTTTAGTTGCCCGGTTGAGATTTGGCATTTGTGAAGGGATAATATTTCTGTGTTGATTTGGTCGAGGGTATTTAAAAGTGCTGGTGATAATGAATTATTTGGTGTTTTTGTGAATAATTTCTTACTCCTGTCCAAATTGTCGTAATCTTGGTGTCACGTGACGCTCTTCTCATTTCCAGGTTTATTCAAACGTGAAAAATGCCATTTAAATTTGCGTTATATATTCAGATCTAACTAACACAATATATATTTTTTGACCTGAATTACAGATGGCATGTCTTCAAGTAGCACGAAACGATAAACCAATTATTACGCAACTTGCCTTTACAATTTATATTCATTGGTTTGGAATATGATATATGTTTGCTTTATCGCCACAGCCTAAGTATTTACATACTATTCAAGAGGTTTTTGCTTTTGGTTATTACCATACGCTATCCACAATCATGTTTCAATTAGAATATATTGTAGAATTTACGTAGTATCTTCTCGATCGGTCTTCTTGTATATATTTTTTTTCACACTAGGATGGAAACAACTTTTGACACGGGCCGTCGTTTTCGGCGGCCGTCAGACTTAATGGGTGGTTTAAAGGCGAAGTAGTACGATCTTAGCACAGAAAACGCGAAATAAAAGAATATATTCATGGCCCATAAGGCGGTAAACAACGAATGATGTTTACCTACAGTAAAGAAAAAACTTATTTTTGAATATGCTGAAACTTGTATATGGCACATCCCATGTGAAAATATATCTATTGCGTACTGGGTTAATATCAATGACCGGTGCTTCGGTGTGATTGGAAGATCCACGTTCTCTTTGGCGGTTTCCAGTAAACAAGCAAGAGCGTTCTTAGTATGAAAAATGTACTTATATCAGTTTGAACTTTGCTAGATGTGCGTTTGTAATAATGGTGTGTGTCCTGACATCAGCATTCTCTTCCTTGAATTATTATTATATGTGTACAAAAGGTCTCGATTTTCCGAACTACTCGGAAGAATATAAAACATAATCTTTGTAAGTTCATAATGTGTTTCGCAAGGGCGTTATTGTATACATCTGAGCAACACAACAATTGATACTTTCAGAGACTGCATCTCAGCGATGCATGTAGAGGTGAAGCAAATCAGTTGAATAATTCTGGTCTAAATAAATATCAGCCCTGTATACAATGTTCGGGTGTTAAAAAAATCCAATTCGGCAAAATCGGATAAGGAACAAGTGAACAAATGAACCTGCCACACAAGAAAACATGCTGTACAACGAGAATGCCAAATCCAAATATTTTGTTATCGACCAGCTAACGTCAATAAACACTAGTGGTCCTTTAAGAGTTATCCAATATGGTATGAATAAATTGTTTGCTACAAGGACGCAGCAAATGGCATGGTAACGCAGTGTTATTAAAAAGACCCTTGTCATTAATCAAATATTCTTTATTAATTTTACCGAATCAACAAATTGAAATCATCTTAAAATGTATTCTTATCGGATAATTCTTTTAGTGCTGGATAATCATTTAATCAAAGTCCACATGTACGTCAATGGTTCGTCAGTTCACTTATATTTTTTTTTCTATTCGGGCTGGAGATTTGAACTTAAAGCGGAAATATGTAAGGACAAAGTGTGTTTGATCTAATATAGGCTACTTCAACCTTTGGCAATTATATTGACGTCATGAGACACGGTAATTGTTTAAAAATAAAATAAAATCAAGTACAAACAATCCAAACCATTAGACAAAATTCGAAGTCCTAAAAAATGGTAAAGACAAATAGTGTAATCAGTAAATGGACTGTGCATCGTGTACACGACACACAGTAGTAAAAGGTGCTCGGAAAAGCAAGTTTACCGTTACCAAACTGTCAGGAGAAGGGAATGTGGGTATTTGAGGGAACCTAATGTAATTTTGTTATTTCAAACCTGTAAATTCTCAAAATAAATACATGTCTCTTTTCAGGTCATTAACAATTCGTATGTTAATACATTTTCGCGCCCAATGAATTGTAAATTATATATTTAACATAACAATGTAACTTCTCGTTTGAAATAGTGTGAGATCTCGCTTGCAGGATGATCATCATGTTTTATGCCAATACAAATAATTATAGAATTAACATCCCGTACGGATTTAGATCCTAAGCAAACCACTGTACCAATGGCGTATTCAATCACTCACTGTTTTATTCAAGATACACAATTCTGTAATCTGTAAAAAAAACTTTCCAACGTTAAATTTACACGATTTATTATCAGAGGGAATATTTACAATGAAATGCCGAATCATTCTGGTGCCGTGATAGGAAGTCGTGTGAGCAGAATGTTGGATCTATCTGTCGTACTGCACTTGTGCATAATGACTGATGATGATCCCTATAACAGTATACAGTATGACACCACACACTATTGCAGCAATACAAAAGTTTTTAGCCATCTGACCATTTGATCTGGCTTTAGAGATATTCATATTATCTGAAGCATTGGTCGACTGAAACGATAAGAAATAAAAATATGTCAAAAAGTTTTTTAAGAAATAATTGAATACAATGTGAATGCAAGAGTTCAACAAAAATGATAGATATTTGGTGTATTTGAATAAATAAGAGGTGGTATCAGGCACTCTAACAGAGTAAACGCCCTCTAGTACATGGTGGTAATATATTAATGGCCACCAGCTTGATAACGATGTCTGTATGTGTATGGAAACGTAGCATGTTAATAAATTCAGAAGTAGTATATAAGTGTGTTTATTTTTAGCAATATTATGTGTCTACCAGGGAAATCATTTTCGAATTGATAATTCATATTCTCTATTGTGTGTTTAGTAACTTTAGCTGATTCAAATTGAGCCTTCCTCTACATCGTTGGTATTTAGGCTATATAACCCAAAGATCGATTCAAGGTACGCCAATGTCGGATTCCGCAGTCAGTTTAAATATATTTATACCTTACTTTAAATGTAATAACATCTTTAAATAGGAACTAATCTGGCCTGCCTTAACGCAAAGAATGCCCTGGCTTGCAGTTGAAAGTGAATTTAGTCAATCATAATGCGTACAATCAGACTTCAAAAAAATTAGTTACGTCTTCGATTCACAGATCTACATGTAGTCTGGACAAACCCAAAGAAAATCCACATCGAAATAAGAAACAATTGTAAAATAAATTGTCATTTTGTGGTGTTATTTTAATATCATTATAGCTAGGTGCTATAATATGCCAGAAATAACATCTAGTTTCTTCAGTAAATATAGACTCTACACATTCTGATAAAACTCTAGTCGGTTATCCATAGATTAACCTAATTGTACCCTTGTCAGAAATGGCCTACAACAGTATTAGTAAATGATTAAATAAGCTTAGAGAGGTATATACATCATCTTTATAGTTTGTTTAATACAATCTGTTTTATCCACATGTCACGTCTTGTTTATTTAATTCGGATATTGAAACCAAAAGAAAATAATGGTCGTGTAATTGTAATTTGACATTTCTGTTGCTGTGTAAGACACCGGAATGATCTTAAGAAAGAACCCATAACTAATAAAGATCCGAACGGTATCTTTTGCAGAATCCAAGCCGATGGCGTTTATTTTGAAAAAAAAACCACACTATTAAATCTCTGTAAGATATTATTCAGGTTTTCAATAGTCATCCACGGAAAGTGACTTGACACTTATTACTAATTCGTTCGTTGGTAGGGTTTTACTTTTCATGCTTACACCTTTGGTGATATCACAGACAATTTTATTATTAAAGTGGAACCCCTTTATAAAGGTATACAGCTAAGCCAATCACTGGCTCAAGGAAATGAAATGAAATGGGGTTTAACGTCCTACTCTTTTACACCTAACCTGGGCTAATGGAAGACGGGCATACGCCATACAGTGTGCTATGAGGGAAATTTTGCCCGGGCAGCGGCGCTCCGGCCTACTCTTATATCGAATTCCAACTGCCAAGGGATCTTTTACGTGCACTCCAATGTGTACACGGGGCCTCGTCCCACCAGAACGACTAGGCAGCTGTCATTGTCAGGCCCTCCTGCATCACTGGCAAGGGGAAATCACGCCGGAAAATCGAGATGGACCTTCTCTGCCAATGCACCCGACCTCCAGGCTAGCGAACCAGCGCCTTATCCACTTAGCCACCGTGACCCCCCACTGGCCCAAGGACAGGGTGTGCAGTCGGTAAATCTAACCGGTGTTCATTAATATATATTCAATAATGTATTTACCTGTGTATGACCGATATTCGTGCCACATAGCCCTGATACGCTGCCCTGGCTATTCAGGGGTAAAGTTAAAGAAATATTTCTGCTTAGTTCTTGTGCCGGCTGAATTCTATCAGTAGTCCTGGCCCGACGATTATAATTACATGGTATGTTTGGATTATGTTGCTCATGCTTAAAACCTGAATAGAAAACGATTCTAGCGCGAACTAAAACTAATAAACTACTTACCCCGATAGCATAAATAATGGCTACCAGACCAAAGGGCCAGAAACAACATAATGTAAGTATAGACAATCCCAAATAATTTGGTGGTCTTATAAAAACTACACTGCTTGATACTGGTTCATCTAGCTGAAATAAAAGTTAATCAGTATAATAATAAACATTTCGACCATAATACTTCAAAACAATACTTAGTTATGTGCAAATTGTGTGGGGCATCATTATAATATAATAAGGCCCTGGTGTTTTCCTATTTTAAAAAGCATAGTCTCGAAAGGAGCAAGTGGACGTTACCCCCCCCCCTCTCTATTTGGATTTGAAATGAAATATCGGTCGTCTAACAGAAAACAGTATGCCGGCATGCAAGGAATCATAGGAAACACAGCCACTTTAGATAGAGATCAAGTCCATTGGGAGTGCTGGATATGAATAATTCGCGGACCATTTTTATTATTGAGTATATAGGTTACATTAATTGATTTTAGTAAGACATTAATTTTTAGAACATATTTACTTGTGTCTCTGTCAAGTGGGGAAGAATGCATGTTCCCCGAAAGTCGTGTTTATCCATAGAATTACTCCCATTTGTTAAAAAAAAGACTGCATATTTTGTGCTATATTACGTATGTAGTAACGTAGTTCGTTCTCATTTGAACGCATGGAAGAAAACACATAAAAGTTACTTTATAGGATAACACCGAAATTAGAAACCGGAACATGTACTTACTACAACATTTGTATTTCGACCAACGTTACCGTACATTGGTCTGGCACCAGTTACTGGCAACGACAAGCTGCGAACGTTATTTCTTGCAGGAACACAAATGGATTGTTTTTTTAAAAGTGAAGTATCAGCATTGTCGTTTGTTTGCTTAAAACATCCGTAATCTGTGGTAGGTACCCTATCTGTAGACTGGTCGTAACCGCCGGTTAGGTTGTCCGTGTCGCCATCTTGATTGTAGCCATAGTCATCGGTGTATTGGTTGGGTAAGTTACTTTCTGAAAGCAAAGCGGAGAAAATAATTGAAATAAAATAAGATAAAATAAATCGTTCACAAAGTAAGTATTGGTCTCCTGACTGAAAAATATATTGACATTTTGAATTAGCCATTGGCTATGATAGCGGGTGCAATCGTACTTAAAACCCAATTAAATGGAAATCGTTCAACGAGAATGCTTTTAATGATTCAAATTGAATCGTGAGAAGAGAAGTTCAGACCCGAGGGCGTATTTATTTAATGGAAATAAATATTGTAAATATGGAAATGTATTTAACGCATAAAACATATACTGGTATCTGTTGTTTTGAATGCCACGGGAGAATCATAAAATAACTTGAATTGTACTTTTGTTTCAGACGTCATTTATCATCAACATATAAAAAATATCCTCCCACAAAACAATGCGAAAATAATTAGGAATGGCTTATTCACAAACGACAAAACAATAACATAACGCAAAGAATGGTCTAAGACTGTCGTTTAATTTGAATTGTTCACGTATTAGACAGATGATTAGAAATTGCAGGATTTCTTTTTAAAATTGAATATAAATCACTTTATATGCATTCGTGTTACATTAATTCTGCTTTTAGACACCCGGTGCGTTCTTGACATTTCCCATTTCCGTTCTATGCAGATCAAGACATTAATGTATACTATTACAGTTGCCCTTTGTGTTTCATCAAGCCTCGAAAGAGAAGTGCCAGGACTTTCCCAGTCTCCTGAAGGCCAGCCAGATCAGGCCCAAGTTGCCTCCTGGACCCGGCTGATCTCTATACTCTGCCTTATGCTTAGTAGATAATGGAGAGCAGCAGAAATTTCTGAAGAGAACGACGGCTCCCACTCACCGCACCCATGAGCGAAAATATGGTTTAGTGGAATGATTCAAGGTCGTTAATGTCCTCTATTATAACAAACTTAAGGCCACGTACTGCTTATTGATGCGTCACGTTGTAAACGTCCCTAGTAGGGTTGAAGTATAATAATTCCGTACAGCAACTTTCTTCGTAGTATATCCCTCTAATTGCAAAACGAGGAAAACTTTGAACAGATGACTCGAAGTTCTTAGAAACCCTTCCCATCCAAGCCAGCCCTCCCCTCGCACACAGTTCGAGTCTCTTTGACAACAATTTCAAGAACGCAGTGAGGACTAGTTTCGTGTTCCGAGGACTTTACATACTGGTATCTATGGACGTGCATTTTTGTTTGGTTATCAAATATTCTCCCAATTGAAAGAAGCGGTGCAATTTTGCCCGGGAAGCGTCGATTCGTCCTTCTCTTATTCCGATCTTCAACTGTCAGGTGTTGAACACCGAAACTCGGTTTATCGTCCTATCCGAACGATTAGACCCTTGCTCTCGGCCAACAGTGGGATCATTCTCGAAGACCCGTTGTTAGATAGCCAATGCCATACTCAAATAGCAACCGTATCGCCTATAATAGAATATCAAGATTTGAGTAGTATACAGACAAAAAATATAGCTTTCCAGGAGACTGATACTTTATAATATGTATGACCAAACACATATAAAGAAATCCAAGACGCCAGATTGGATGCAGAACAACATACATTTTCATAGAACAGATAAGATATCCATTAGCCCATAAATACGGAGAGTACTTCTTTGACAACATAAGTGTTATATAACAAAATTAATCCCAGAGACGAGACAGTTAAACGATGCGAATGCTAGAAGAGCTAGGTCAGGTTCAATTTGTTTAATGTAAAGCCTTTCTATTACAGACATGTCCATTTGTATGAACTGCTCTCCTGCTCAATCACATAATGCTTTCGATACCCTTTGCTAGCTAAAGGGATGATTTGTTGAGCAGATTTTGATCACGTCTACTAAACAGTCTTGAGAATGACTAAAGTCAAAACATTACAAAAGTACAAAAAGTATGTAAGCTGTGTGAACTCTTCGCCGAGACAAGTGACACTAAGTGTTCTAAATATATATACATTCTCTGCCTCGTGCACGTTACTTAAATGTACGAAACTTTGGGCTACAGTGAGGAAGGACAATGCTGCTTAAGATATAAACATTTGATCAATCAATCCGGAGATGAAATCATTGGTTACAACCGCAACGGAACTGTGGTCAATGGAATAGTATTAATTAAAATAAATAACTTATGTCCACATTGGCTAGCACATTAAAGATTCCACGACAACATGAAACCGCCGCTTACCAACCAAACAGTTATTGCCTCCCACTGCACAAGATAACATAATAAATACAAATCCATTTTAAATCCATTTTATTCTCAAACTTATCTATCGACGTGACGTGGAACCCTGTTCCGCCATACATTCGTTGAATATGCATCTTCGAATACTGAACAAGTTTAAAAGATCGAATCCTTACTTTACGTTATCATTTTAATCAGTTTTTGTTCACGATTTGGGGAGTAATGGTGGTTAAGTGGACATTACGCTGGCTCGCTAGCCTGGAGTTCGGGTGTTCGATCCCTGTACTGGTCCAGTAAAAGCATCTAGATTTTCCGCCTTGGTTACCCCTTGTCATTGATGCAGGACGGGGGGGGGGGGTATGATAAGTACAGCTCTATTGTCGTTCGGATGATACGTAAACCAAGGTCCCATGTACACCTTGGCGTGCACGCAAAATATCCCTTAATATTTCGGATTCGATATAAGAAAAGACTGTCCGGGCAAATTTCCTTCATTGCACACTGTATGGGGTATGCTATCCACATTAACCCAGTTCGAAGCAGAACAGTAGGACGTTAAACCCTATTTCATTTCTTTTCATTCAAGATTTGGGACAAATATAAATTATTAGAATATAAATATTCTTTCAAGCGACAAGAAGAATGAATAGCAATATATCCTTTAGTCGAGAAAAAGCAACTATTTCATGGAAAAAGAATATATAGCAGCTCTATTTTATTGAAACTAAACGCATTCCCAGTTTCCGTGTCATAAAACCGTATTTTCTGCAACAGCGCTATTATCGAAGAAAATTTGCAAATAATTCAATTTAAGTCTTATTTTTACATCACATAGAGCTGTACTGGTTTAAAAACGGCAACCTAACACATCCTTAATGGTTCATGCAATCTGCAAAGCTTTTTGTTCGGGGCTATATATAACTCCATTTTCTTGCTTAACATAGCTTGTAAGTTGCAAATAATATGTCTTAAATTGTTTCAAAGAACGAAGAAAAATAGAATTTTCAAAATTGCATCTAACAGTAATTGCGATGATTTTGTCCATAATTATAGTTTCTATATTACATTACTATGAAGAAAATTGGATATAAAACTGATAATTGCATGTTTGGTCCTCTCCTAACAGTATTTCTACAGATAATCATATCGGGAAGACATTCTATAGGCGTAATGGTATGTCACCGTCTCCGTGTTTAACATATACATCGGCACATCTAAGCAGAGTTTAAAATTGTTTATTATTCATTTGCAGTCCGGCAGTGTGCGTCATCATTACGACATCAACAGTAGCAACAAGCAACAAATACTGGCAATATTACAAAACAGACATCGTCAATGGCAAGGGAATAACATTGATACACAAGAATCGGCTGTGGTCAGTTTGAAAACTACAAATGTCTTAAAAAAACGATAATATTTTGTCGAAAATCGTCAACTATATGATTATTTGAATACGAACCCCATAGCGCAACCAAATTTAGACTGCACGTCCAGACTCTAATTAAAATTTGGATTCATATTGATAATTTATTCGAGCGTAAAAAGTAGCCGCATCTGTGTTTTGGTCATTGCAGAAACACGTGTATTAAGTTAGTATGAAGATGGGCGGATTCCAATTGAAGATGGCAAAGTCGTAGGAGATTCGACAGACCGTCCATTGTTCAGCCAATGTATTTCCCTTTTTCTTGCACAAACATCAGAGAATGAGACCATTATAGAAGTCTAATTGTAAAATGAAACCTCTCACGGTTTACGTTTTAAATACTGCAATACTTAAGACTTCCCACCATAACATGTGTGTAAAATTCGTTTTGGTTAATGATTCATTCATTCTGAAAATTTTCGTGCAAATAGCCTCAGCCCCTCCTCCCCCGAGATTTGCCCCCTGTGCCTATTAGTCACATCATAACAGAAATCAAAGCCCATCAATCGATGCACAGTTGTCTCAAGAACAACGCATACTAGTCCCCAAGACTAAAAGCTTAATAGCAAGAACAAGACGATAAGTAATGATTGTGAATCAGTTTCTGGTCGAAAGACATTGTATAAAGTATTCACAGAATGTTTGATACCAACCAAGGCTAGACCTCTTGGAAACTTTTAAAGATATATGGCCCAAAGTATACAATTTGCACACTTCACGATCACCATGTATTGTAAATCACGATCGGCGAAGATCTCCAATGTTTCAATGTCTCCACTTAACATATCACTGACGACTACAGAACTCACACCAAAACTTGTTTCAGACCAGCTATTTTAGTCAATTTTCTATTACATTATTAAAGACTGAAGAAATCGTTTTTCTTTGTCAAGACCCCGCAGTCTTCCTGAAATTATTGCACCGTAAAAGGCTGTAAGGTATACATGCCTGTATTCTATTTACAATTTGGTTTGAAAAAAAAAGTATCCATCCATTAAAGATTATTGACTATAGAATAAGTTGATCAGAATGTCATTCTAGTTCATTATCAGTACCTTGTCTGCAGTTTTCTAAGATAATTTGCCAAAAGTAGATAACAGTTTCCACATTAAGTATCTGAGAGGGGGGCCGAGGGATAACATATGCTGAAGAAATCTATAACGTATGAATACAACAATTGAATGTAATAATAATACATGTATATGAAAGTAACAACTGCATGTAATAATAACAAATGTACCATGTATTGTTGCATGTAACATTAAATGTCATCAATTGTTTTATATGACTATTATCATACAAGAGACAAACGAAATGTATCGATGATTTGGGCGATCTATTGGAAATAAATGTTCTGGTGTAATGCATCAATGTCTTTAATGTAATGGAACGGTTAAAAACAAAATCACCATTCCAAACACGCAACACTCCAATGATGCTCACTAATAATATCGACATTTAAAAATAGCTGTAAAGTCTTAAGCTGCCAATTGCAACGGAGTATCAGCCTGACAAGGGCTTAGTAGGGCTTTCATGAAACACCTGCACACCTTTTTTCCCCATTTCTTTGTGAGATTACCTCTTTGCAAATGTGTAAAACAGGACAAACTAAGCATACATTGCGGAAGAGTCAAATCTACATATTGCCGGTCATTCTTCGGGCCTGAAACTTTTATTAACATAACAAGACCATAATCAACTTTTCATGCCATTTCCGTTAGATATGATTAATGGGAAAAATTGGATAATCGAGGCTAGTATTAAACGAGTATTTATCGGTTCAGATTGAAGTAATTTGAAATATTCAGCGTATTCCAGTTACATTATCTATCTTTTATCTCGAGAACTGTAAGCCTTTTATCTAAATATACATGACTAAATAAGACACATGTTGCACGTCCCTAATCAGATACTTTGTTTAAAGTATAATTGTCGTATACTGTATACTGGCATCAACAAATGTGGTATCGAATAGAACACTAAACTGGACAAAATAAATTAAGGCATTACATGTACTGATGTAGACAAAACAGGACACATTTATTGTTGAAAATGAAATGAATGGGGTTTAACGTCCTACTGGGCTCATTGACCTATTAGATAATTGAACGTCTATAATCCAGGGCTACAAGACCATTATATCTTTGGGCATTCGTAAGACAGTCGCTTGAATTCCGGTAGAAAAAGATGCAGCAATCTCTGTCAGCAACGAGTCTGTCTGAATGGGATTTGAGAAAATGCTTTTATTGTAATCTACGTGAATTATGCATTGGGCTTGATATTTTATGTAAAAACGAATTGTTGCATTGTTATTTCTGGTAAGACAGACGTCTTAATTACTGATAAGACAAACGTCTAACTCTTAGATAAAAAGAAGCAATGCACAACGTAAAAAGCAAAAGAGACGAAGTGAAATTACTAGACGATCACAGGGGTATTAAGATATATAGTAAGAAAAGATGCATGGATTTATAATACGTAGGATGATGTGACGACCGGTTTTTAGTACGTGGGCCCATGGTACTACGTATAATACTGTTTCGCGCTGGGCAACATGACTAAATATATACGTGTGTTAGCCTGAAATGGTCACGTACTGTATACTAATATTTTAACTTGGTGCGACTGGGAAATAGCTTTATTTAACTTCCGCTTCCACTGAAGTGATATCTCAGACTTTGAATGAAACATTCCTTTTATGTGCATTGATTTTGATACATGCCACGAACGTATTGGATAAATATTTCCAATAAAAGTGTGTCAAATTTGGAAATGTAGAGACACGAAATCCTACCAGAACAATTCTGAATTCCCTGCAAATCACCCAGGGGAGCGTTCGGTCAAACATATGCAGGTATCCTGACGGGCAACATTTCCGCTTGAGAGACATGAGGAGCGCTTAGTATGTGTTAATCGAATGGCTAGCCCTTGTGAGAACAAAATATTAGCACAAAAATCCCCGCAAACGGGAAAACTAAGCGAAGCTAAATCCATTCCCGTGTCATAAACCGGATTCTCTTCATTGTTATTATCAACGAAAACTATACGGGAATTCAATACGGCTCTCATTTAGTTACATCTAATGGAGTTGTACTGGTTTAAAAACGACAACCTAATGCATCCTTAATAGTCCACGCGACGATTTCTATTCATAACTACATTTTCTTACTTAACATAGCTTGTAGGCTGAATATAATATCTTTTATTAAGAAAAACAATTCTCAATTGAATGCAACAGTAATTTGGATAATTTTACCCAGCATTATAGTTCCTATTAATACTACAAATAGGATCGTGAATGAGATCTGCTTATTGCACACTTCTTCATCTCCTAACAGTATGTCTATAGAAAATTATATCAGAAACAAGTTCGAGTGTACTATGGACTAGGAACTGACCTAGTTAGAGCAGAGGTGGGGAAGAACGGTATTTTTATATTGCAGCTATATATAGGGACTAATAGGAACCGTCAACGGACATCGTCCGATCAGAGGCCGCTCCTTAACTAGCTGGACATGATGTTTGAGAATATGGTACATAGAGTCCCCCCCCATCATTCGGGTACATATAGTTTTAACGTATTTTAACCTGAATTAACGGAACCTTAGGCCTTTTCGAGGAGCGTCACCTTAAGAAGAAGAACAGGATGAGTAGGGTTAAGCGACCAGTTCCTGGTCCAAAAATTTAGCCATGGCCGAAGCACTTTTCATTTATGGGGTATGGCTAATCATTACCATTGCAAGTGGCGGAATTACCTGGGATGGTTGAAATTTAGAGTATGTCCTTAAAGCCCCAATAACACTCTTGTTGTAACTGAAAAATATGTCCCAATCTTCATTCTGGTCAACAAATCGTATTATTTTAGAATATTCCAATTAAATGATGATATAAATTTCATCTTAACACACCTAATTTAAAAAATTGGAAAAATTCAACCAATTGATTTGAAAAGTCTAACGTAAACCTTTTCAAATGTGACTTGAATTTTAAAATATTTTCGAACCCTCTGGACAAATAAAATAGGTTGTAATGGATAATTTACACAACAGGTAGGACATTTAAACATCTAGTACTTAGAATAAGGGTAATATTTATTTTCTGGAGCTACCAAGCCAGCAAGAATGTTATTGTCCCTTTAATGCAATCAACAGAAATACTGACATCTTAGCATTGGTCACGGAAAATGGAGTTTCGACATGTTCTGCTCCTGACCTGATGCCAAGTGTACACGTTAATCTTCTAACACTTTACTTTGATTTCGTATTTAGTCGTAGCAAGGTTTTAATTTTAGAAATCAAGTACTTTTTCGACCTTAGGTTCACCAATAAATTCAGGGATAATAATTTGTACACCTTCCTATTAATAAAATATGAGTTTCCATTGTACTTGTGATCAATATCAACCATGTTATCAATGATGGACGTAGTGTATTTGATGTGGGTGGATGAGTGCTTAAGTTCCTCCGAGAAACATGTAAATGGTGATTTTAGTGGATCTGAATATAACACCCAGCCTCATCAGCTATATCACCTTAAAGATACATTAGTTAAAGAGTTTAATAAAAAAAAAGTTGGCCATTCGTGTCATAACAATTCAAAAATAGATGATAAGAAAAGAAAATATTGAAAATTTCAGTCAAATTATTTTATTTTGAACGGAGTTGTCGCTGTTCCAAGTTTGGATAAGAAATAGGCATCAACTGTGTCTGTACCATCTGCGAGAATTGCCGATCGTTTGATTGACAGACGATAACACAGCCTACATTTTCTCGATTATCAAGTAACATTCTTAATGGCAATCGTACTGTCGATTGACAGGCCTTTCATCGGCAGTTTTCGGTGGTGACGTCAGCGACTAACGGTAAACGTTAGCTTGGTCAGCCATTTCTTGATTAAATTTTAAATGGACGACTGTTTTAAATCCAAACTGTGCCCAAGCCATCCGAGGGTCTACAGAGTTGGTTTTGGCTGCAAATAAATGTCTAATTAATATTTTCTATAACATCTGCATCTTGCATAATGTATGTTTAACCAACAGAAATGTGTGATTTAAAGGTTGCATAACGAGTGAATCTTTCATGATGTTATTTAGAGGATCCGCAAACATCTAGTTACTACATGAAGCAAAATTACAAAATAAACACAATGTTTTTTACGGCTCATCTAAAAACAACATGTGTTTTATGTCAAATATCAACTTTCCCCTGCTACTTTTATCCCAGTCTTTCTTTAAACCGATCGCAATCTATACTTCTGGAATTAAACAGGGGTTATTGACGCAAGTCTTTGTGAAGAATAATAACTCCTTTTTAATGATATCTCGGAAAGAACCATAATTGTCACATCTTTTTATTACATATAATCATGTGGTTGCATGCATGAACCTCGTCAAGATCAAAATACCATCTCATTTAATGAAGTTCATCTTAAATTTCTTGAAAATGTCACCTTGCTATTTGTCTTAAAGTAATAAAAGTATCAGGAGAAACTGACTAATGCGTTTCCTCTGTGCATGAATCAGGCAGCAATTGCTACAAAATAACCTCTGAACGAACAAAAGGGAGGTTTTGAACATAAGACTTTATCGTGACCATTATGATAGGGATAAGGTCTTCTAGGGTTTCAAAGGTGACCTCTATAGTTATTAAGGCCCGTGGGCATGCAAGTCATGGACTAGATCATATGTACCCGCTAATCCCTCGTAGGTACCACGAGAAAGACGTAGTTTGCTAACCAGGAAGTCCCGTGTTCGGTCGTGGTCCGAGCAAAATATTCGGCATTGCACACTGTGTGGCGTATACCATCTTTATTAGCCCAGTCTTCTCTTGAGTGACAGACTGGTCTAAGGTGACCGCTGTAGTTAATAAGGCCTGCGATCTATGCACGTCATGGGTTCGAACACTATCTAACCAGTGTAGTATCAAATGGGACGTTAGAGAATATACACCCGCGTCAATTAATTTCAGGCGGATGCTCAGAGAGTACGGCGTTGGTTCGTTAACCAGGAAACCCGCTGTTTGATCCTGGTGTTGGCAGAGAAAGTTCCGACGTGGCTCCCCCTTTGTCAGTGGTGTAGGATGGGGGCATGACAGTGAATAGCGTATAGTCGTTCGGATTGTTCGAGAAACCTAGGACTCGTGCACACATTAGCGTGCACGTAAAATAATCCTTGTCAGTTAAAATTTGAAATAAGACTAGCCCATTGTGCCACTGCCTGGACAAAATATTCCTCATTTTACACTGTATTAGAAAAACCTTCATTAGCCCAGTCAGGGTAGAACAGCAGGACGTTGTGTTGTACCCTATTCCATTCTCTAATCCCAGATATAGAGACGCTTATTTCTATCCAGTAGAAACTCTCTATCTAGGGATTCGTTTAGCTGCCCGAGAAGCGCTATCGATAATTTAATTCAATCCAATACAGTTTCCCATATGCTGTCGTAATTTGTTATAACAATAAACAATCATAGAGGCGATGAGAAAGTTTCAATCATTCAAGACATGGCACTCGTATCTAGAAATTGGTACGGTGTGTCGTGGATGTTTTACCATACAGATTATTGCGGACGAAACATCTGACGACCGACAAATAATTTGGTGAGAGCAGACCTTTACGAATTACTTAGATTTATAACATATCTATCATGTGGACTAGACTGTGTTTATGCGATATATCAAAGGGAATTTTTTTATATACTTTACGTAGCTATATTGTTATTAATTTAAAAGTACAAACCACATCTATATATTGCACATTGTGAAAGGACAATATTCGTGTCAGTCATTATCACATATGTGATAGAACTGGTTAAACACGTTCCGAACACGTCACTGGAAAAGAGAAAAATAGAAAAAGTCCGTGCATTACCATATTTTTAAGTATAGAATGAAAAAAAAAACAAGAAAATGTACAGGCTATTTCTATTTTTTTCTCGTTTTCACTTAACTAGTGACATTCAATTACTTTTTTGAATTATCAAATATCCTCCTACAGACTCATGTAGAACTTTTAGTCTTCGAATGAATTATTAGTGAGCAGAAATTCGTCCGTGTTTCTGTTATCACTCGTCAGTTATATAGAGGGATAATTCGTGTTTTCCCTTTCCGTTCGCCTTTTCCCTTTCTGGAAGGATTCACAACGCATCTATCGTAACATTGATATGTGTTAAAATTACATTTGGACCGTGTTTAACCATATATGATATATGATAATGAGTGACATCAATGTTGTCCTCTAAAACAGAAAATTTTATCGCTATCTGAAAAATTTACTGAATCTTCATCAGCTCAAAAACTCTAAATTGTAGATAGAAGTCGCCAACTAAATGTTATGTGTATGTAAAGACCATTTACGCCACGTAAGTTCCTATACAAATCTGAATATTTAATCAGAACCACTATTACTTTATAAATATATATAACGCATTAAGACGCCATTTATTTTATATTTATCTTTTGTAAAAAGTGTGACTTTTCTTTGGTCGTTCGGCACTCCGGTTTCCTCCCACTGCTAAAGACCCCTTCGCGCAAGCGAATTATTGAAATAAAAATTAAAAACCATATGTTAGTCCCGAAATGACCTAGTTGTGTTGAGTGGACGTTAAACCCCACTTCTATCTCTCTCTGTCTCTTTGGTCGTTCGGTATATTTTGCATTTGACCTTTACCGAACAACGGACTGATATTTGTGTATTAATTTAAAAACAAAAAATAAGATTTATGATCACATACTGAGGATGTGTTTTCAGTGCAGCTAATCAGGTAAAGTTCGTTAAAAGGTTTTGAAAAATTAAAAAAAAACTACAAAGGCTATATTCAATTATATATAATGCTTTGAGAAAAAATGGCAGGCTAAAATCATGTTTTCTTTGGAAATTATTTTATCTTAAAGACAGCAGGTGTCTGTCATGTATTTCGTTTTTAATTCCAAGAGAAAATTGAAACATTAGTCTTTGTTTATTGACTAATCAAAATGACTGATCAAACTGTCAAACCAGATAGTTTACAGAGTTGTTTCGAGTTGTCTTCAAACGGAACACGATTGATTGAATTAAGATAAATAATTTCTGGAGCGTGCTGATAAGATTATGTAACTCCCAAGTGGTTAATGTATGTACATCAATAGGGCAAATGCAGTACGTCAATTTTTGTAGAAAGTTTACTTGAAAGAAACCAATTGTTTCAGAAAATAAGACTAAGTTTAAATGAAGCATGTACTGATAAAATTGATGGGTTGTTGATAACGATTCTTTGACAGTGGATGATGTCAAGAGCTAGCGAACCACAAAGAATATAACCAAATAGGATCGAAATGAAATGAAATGGGGTTTAACGTCCCACTGCTGACCGACTCGGCTAAAAAAGATGGGCATACGCCATGCAGTGTGATGTGAGGGAAATTTTGCCCGGACAACAGAACTACGGCCTACACTAATATCAAATTGCAACTGCCAAGAGATTTTTTATGTGCACGCCTATGTGTATACGGGACCTCGTATTTTCTTGCCATCCGTACGACTAAACGTGTAATGTATTCTCCGGTGGTTCGGCACTACTGGTCATCGAAAGTAGATTCGTACTTGTTGCATGTAGTCGAGTCCTGATCATATTAATTTCATTCCAACCAAAATGTACATCCTAGAAAGGTCGGGTTATTGATGTAACAAAAATAAACAGAGGTTTGGTTCCCCCCACAAACAGTGACAGTTTTGTGATTGAATCTTCAAATAGAGTCTGAATACTTGCTGGCAGATGTCGCTTAAGAAGACGATATGTCACTGCCAGGATTACAAGGACAAATTGTTTTCGAAATGATCTTTTAACGCCGGAAATCAACGGATAATGGATATATTTTCAATATAATTATTTCTGTATTTTTTTTTTCAATTTTATCAATATTGATACGAAAAGAAATGCATCTAGTAACTTTAAAGTTAACTACATTAATTAACCATACGAATCGTTAATTTATAATATATCATTATCTGATCCAAGTTTCATTCAATATCTGATTAATGATATATATAGAGACTAATTCGTTATTGATCGATGTTACTTATTTTTAGATTGAGGGATGGGAAAACAAGTCATGACAAGTAGAAGTACTAAACTAGGAAGAAAATTCAGAATTATCCAAACAGTATTCTAACAATGTCATGACTGTGATATCCGTCTTATTATTTAACAACTTAGTGATTGCAAGAACACAAAAATATCATTTGTATGACAACTGTACTTTTAGCGAGCGTGAACAGTTTTACCAGTACTTGGCATCGGAGAAAAATGCTCATCCATAATTAACTATTTTAAGACGAAACGCATTTATTGCTGTAAAAATTGTCTTGCCTCCAAGCTAGTTAACGCGTCTAAAGTACGGATAATCTTTCACAAACCAACAGCGAAAGTATCACAAAACTAGAGAATAATTCCCCTTAAGGCAAAGTAGATTAAATAACGTTGATATTCGTCAGATTAAGAAAAAATACAATCTAAAATGTTATAAAGCCGCAGATATTCATCAGTAATGAAAAAGCTACATAATCTTAAATTTAAGATGTTTTTGTGCTATTTATCAACGAAAGAAATATTTCTGAATCTTTAGAAATCCAGCGATAGAAAAGATAGCAATATAACGAATTACACACAAAAAGTAACAAAATTGATGTTTGGGCTGAATTAGCTAATCCATTTATCTTCCAGGACAGGAAAAAAGTGACAGTAAAAGTGGCATCTGACTTTTAAAACACCGAAAAAACCTGTAAATTTCAAAGATTAAGATTACAGAAATTGTAAACATTTAATGGGCATAGGGAGAAAGAAAAGCGGGACTGAAAAGGGGGGCAAAATATATCTGTGAATTTGTTTTGTTATGGAATATGTTTATAATATTATATGATCGAAAGGTATCACATTCTAACTTCTAAGGCTATTTCCCGCATATCCATTAGTGAATAAATCTAAACTTACAATATGGTTTGTTATGGCATACGTTTACAAAATATGATCAGATGATAATCGTGTGATGTCTTTAAAAATTATTGTTAGTATGTCAATAATCATATTCCATAATTTAATAAATTGAATTTATTAGCATGCGTACTACGTATTAATATGTCCATGCATGTTTCCAATGTTCTTACTAATTGCAACCATGCCATCAGCAACCATGCAGTTCTGGCAGATTAAAAGGCGATTAATCTTTATTATCTCTCCCCAGCACTTAGATGTAAAACGTCCATCATTAAATTGCTTCGTTTCGTCTTTTAATCATTTACGTATAGTATAATTATAAGTTATAACCCGTTAGGTTGGTGATAAGTTTAAGCTATATAATATGTTTCCGAGTATTTTAAGATATGAAGCTAATGGATCAATCATAAATAGATAGATAGATAGATGGCGTAAATATTAAACTCTTTAATATATCAATTTTCAAAATTAGATATTCGTTAACTGGTTGCACGAGCAATTGTTTTAAATAGATCAAATGTCCCAATGCCGGATTAAGATGAAAAGAGGCCGTAGACTGGTTCACTTCCTGGACCAATGGAAGATAAAAGTATGTAATAAACATGAATTGTTCTGCACCGTCTGGGCAAATCAAGACGGGAAGCATAAATTGAGTAAAGTTGAAGATGGTGAAGGGTATTTAAGACCACAGTGATGTAAAAAAAAAAGGCTGTCAAACAGTAAAATGGCCGTACCTCTATAAGGGACTACCATTAATGTAATTATGCTTTAGATGGGACTGCCTGATAAGAGTGAGTGAAACAAGAGAATTCACGAGGGTTTGTTTCCCTTTGATTTAGAAATTTCATCCGCATAACCCCCAGCCACTTATTACTAGCATGTATGAATAACCCGACATTAACACTGTTATGATACCGTCTTAGTTTTCATATATCTGTCAGCTATTGGGCCAGACTTTTTGTTCAAAGGTTTCTCCCGAGAGTTGCATGTTGATTTAAAATTGAATAGCAAATTAAGCTTCCTTTCAAACTACACACATATAATGTTTTGTTTTCATGGCCTTGGTAAATAAACAACTAGCAGTAAATTTCAATAGCCCACAAAAAATAAACAATTTAACTGATTCAACAAAAATATTTCCATTTTAAGTTTGGAAACGTGAGATATTGACTGATCAGATACTATTGATGACCTTATCATTTGAATAAATGTATTAAGACGACATTTATTTTATATTTACCATTTGTAAAATGTTTGGCTTTTCGTTGGTCGTTCGGTATATTTTACATTTGACCTTTACCGAACAACCGACTGATATTTGTGTATTAATTTTTAAAAAAAAGTAATGAGATTTATGATCATATACCGAGGATCTGTTTTCAATGCAGCTAACCAGATAAAGTTCGATAAAAGGTTTTGATAAATTAAAAAATAAGAACAAAGCACTACAAAGACTATACTCAATTGTGTATAATGCTTTGAGAGAAAATGGCAGGCTAAAATCATGTTTCCTTTTGAATATTATACTTTAAAGACAGCAGGTGTCTGTCAATGTATTTCGTTTTTAATTCCATGAGAAATTTTGAATCATTAGTCCTAATCAAATGACATGGGCGCGTTGTTAAGATGAAGTAACTCCTCTGTGATTAATTTATACATTAATCGGGCAAATGCAGCATGTCAATTTTTGGAATAAGTTTATTTAAATGTGTTACGTTTAAGACGGAATACCATAGCTTATATTGAGATAAATAATTAACGGGGCGTGCTGTTAAGATTGTGTAACTCCCTGATGATTAATTTATAAAATAATATGGAAGCAGGTCATTTTTTGTAGTAAGTTTATTTGAGTGAAACCATGTTTCCTCCAAGACGGAATTGAGATAATTTCTGGAGCGTGCTGTTAAGATGGTGCATTTCCCCAGTGATTATAACTTATAAACTTATACATGTAGCACGTCATCTTTTGTCGTATATTTTATTTGATTGAAACCACGTGTTCATAAAAATAAGAATGAGTTTGAAAGAAGCGCGCACTGATAAAATTCATAGGTTTTTGATCACGATTATTATCTGGCAGTGGCTTTTGTCATATACTAGCGAAACCTAAAATGGGATCGAAAAATACACTTACAAATGTGGTGTTACTGACTATGTTTACGTGTTGTACATTGTCATCATGCAATAATGTACAATTATGGCTAACACAATGCGTTCTGATCCTAACAACAACATTGGGTGTAATATATTCTGTGGCGGTTTTCAACCAGAAATTTTGCTACCTGATTAAAACACGGATCCTATTTCGTTTCGTTTGTTATAGTTCAAAATTTCGTTGGAAGAGTTGTTATATATCAGGCGTTCTAATGAATGTGACGAATGAGCCCATGAAACGGCCTGTTACGGTGAGTTCTAGGCGTGATCTGCAAACAACAGTGGGTAAGCCCCTAGAAACGTCATCGCTAATTGTGTCAATGTCTGACGCCACAGGGTCAAAAGACTCATACGACCCATGACGCGACCTCCCAGTACAACTGGTTAGATCTCCAGGTAGTGTATAAAAAAGTATTAAAAAACAAGCGAAATATAGATCTGTGTTTTATTTTATGGGATAATTGTTCCATATAATTATTTACGGATTTTGTCTATAATCATACTATATGAATAACTGTCTTTAATAGAGTCTTGTCTACGATATCACCATCGGTGGAAGTGGACGCTAAACTCCAGAAACGAATGAAATGTTTAGAGTTCACAACGTGATAAACTCCGGGAATAGTTAAATTTATTTGATATGAGATATATATACAGCGAAGAGTCAAGTTTCATTAAAATCAAATCACACACATATATTTGGGTTTTCACTTAATTTTACAAATACTTAATGTATCTGTTTCGTGATGGTCTTGGTTCTTCATCTATTAACCGTACTGAACAACCCATAGTTTCAACACAGTTCAATGGTTTCCAATCTGTACAGCTAGAGCAGCTCGAGAAAATAATTCTTCAGTCCAAACCTACATCATGCTCATTAGATACCATACCCACGCACTTCCTGCTAAGTATCCTGGATACTATTTTACCAGTTCTGACTAAAATCGTCAACAAAAGTCTGCAATCGGGAACGGTACCACTTAGCTTCAAAACGGCAGTTATTAAGCCCTTAATTAAGAAGTCTACGCTTGACCTACAGCTCTAACATTCCTCTCAAAGATTCTAGAGAAGGTTGTCAAGCAGCAACTAATTGTCTACCTTGACCAGTCCAGACTTTTTGATGAGTTTCAGTCAGCCTACTGCCCCGCACATAGCACTGAAACAGCTTTGGTTTGTGTCATCGACGCTTTAAAATCATCTGTCGATTCAGGTAGTATCAGCGTGCTAGCCCTTTTAGATCTATCGGCTGCCTTCGACACAATCGACCATAGCAACCTACTTGACCGACTGAATACTGGCTACGGAATAGCAGGATCTTCTCTCCAGTGGTTCGGCTCATATCTTACCAGTCGATACCAGTATGTTGACATTAATAACTCTTCATCAAAGCAAGTGCAATTATCTTATGGGGTACCTCAAGGTTCAGTATTAGGACCCCTTTTATATACACTGTATACAAAATCCCTTGGAAACCTCATCGATAGTTATAACATCCAGCACCACTTTTATGCCGATGACACACAGCTAATCGATAAATTTAACCTCAACTCTGTCAGTCAGCTCTCCACAATTGGTAATTTAGAAAGCTGTCTAAATGGTATTAAGAACTGGATGTCCGCCAACATGTTAAAACTTAATGATGACAAAACTGAGCTTCTTCTTATTGGACCTGATCACATGCACCCGTGAAATCTCTCAAAATAGGCAATTCAGATATTCCGAAATCAAATGTTGTAAAAAAAATCTTGGCGTGTTCTTAGATTCAAACCCCAGTTTTGGCTCTCACATAAACAACATCTGCAAAATCTGCCATTTCCATCTCCGAAGAATAGGATCAATCCGTCACCTTATATCTGAAAGTGCAGCTGCTGCACTGGCTCGATCACTCGTGTCGTCCAGAATTGACTATTGCAATGCCATACTCTCTGGAGTAACTGATGAACAAATTTCCAAGTTGCAAAGGATCCAAAATCATGCTGCACGCATTGTCACTAAAGCTAGATCAAAATCACACATCACTCCCATCTTAAATAATCTTCACTGACTCCGAGTGTGCGAAAGAATTAACTTTAAAATTTTAACCCTGACTTACAAGACATTAAATCAAACGGCACCTCAATATCGTCAGAATCTATTGACACACTACAAACCAAATAGGTCACTGGGATCTGAGAGTAAATTATTTTTAGATGTCCCAGTTTATAAGATGAAGAAATTTGGTTCAAGGACTTTTCAATATAATGCCTCAACTCTGTGGAATTCGCTACCACCTTCAATTCGAAAATGTGAAACATTGTCCATCTTCGAATGTGTGAAAACCTGGATGTTTAGTCACTATAATTAATCACATGTGAACACTTTCATGCGCCTAGAGTATCCCCAAGTGGGATGAATTGTTGCGCAATATAAATTTCGTTATTATTATTATTTTAGAGCTTCAAAAGGAAAAATCATTGAATTATTGCAATCAAAAACAACAAAATAACAATGGGAAACACGCCATGCGTTTTCCCTGACACCAGAAGAATGTTTAGGATTGTCCAGGCAGTTCTGTAACGATGCAATGACTGTGATATCACTCTGGTTTGTTTGCAGGAAAAGATATACCATTACATGACAACTGTACTTTTAGAGGGCATGAACCGGTTTACCAGTACTTGGCATTGGAGAAAAATCCTCATTCTTGATTAACCATTTTAAGAAGAAACGCATTTATTCCTGTAAAAATTTACCTACCTCAAAGATATAGCAAGTCCCCTGAAATACAAATGATCATTCAAAAAACCATTATCGAAATTATCACAAAAATACAACATAAATCCCCTTGGACAAAGTGAATTAAATTGCGTTGTTAGTTGTACGATTAAGAAAAAAACCAATCTAAAATGTTATAAGGTCGCAGATATTTGTCAATAATGAAAAGGTTACATAAGGTTGCAGCTATTATAGGTTAAAGAAATACCAGTGAAGCTTTACAAACGAGTTCAAAGAATAATAAAAACAAATGGTTCATCCGGCGATATGTAAGAGGTCTTTAAAAAACAATATTAAAGAATAACACAAAGAAGTCGAAAAGTGTGTGAAATCATAACTTTATTTAACTTCCGCTTTCACCGAAGTGATGTAGACAGAGCTAATAATGGTTTTAGCGAAACCTAAATGACGAATAATATAACATTTTTCGCCAAAAGATCCAAATGAATTTGTCACCATGGGATCTTCATTTTGTATTTAGACAGTGGATTACTGGCTTTACCGACAAGAGAAACATTCAACCTTTAAAGTTTTTAAATTGTAATTATTGATTATCGAAATCCACTCGATTATTACTTTAAACAAATGTATATCGATCACAAATCTCCAAGCTTCAAATAATCAAGTGTAAATGATTGGATAAAATTCCACCCAAGAAAATGTCTGTCTCTATGGCAGCTTAAGAAGCGATTAATCTTTCTTATCTCTCCCCAGCACTTAGATGTAAAACGTCCATCATTCAATTGCTTCGTTTCGTCTTTTAATCATATACGAATAGTATAATATAAGTTAAAACCGATTAGGATGGTTATAAGCTTAAAGTTGCTATGTCTCTAACTCAATATCATCTAAAACCTTCAACTTTGAAAACACGAATTATCTGTTAATTTAAATCAACATTGATGCTGTGATTTTACCGGGAAAAGATGGGCTTCTGATATCCAATATTTAAGACAAAAACAGTTTACCATTGGTACACGAATCGTGTACCATAATGCGTTTCTGTTCCAGTTCTAGCAAGAGACGCGGGAAATGAGGCTAGTCGCATTTCATCAAATCAAACGGTGTATGTAGTCGGGAATAACCAGACGCTAGAAATCTGTATTCGATTGACACTGCTGGCTTATTTCACGGAACATAACTGAGTTGAAATTAGAGTAAAAACGGAAACCATTGAATGTAAATCTGTTTATATACATTCATATTACAGTTTTATATGCGTTGCGAGTAATTGCGACCCACTTCTGTCAATTTCTAGATCCCGAATGTTAGCGATTTAGCTCCTTTAAGCTATATATTATGCTTCCAAATATTTTAGTAGTAATAAAGTGAATTGATCAATCATAGATGACATTTATATTAAAATCTTTAATATCCCGCTGCTTTTGGGCGTTAGATATCCGTTAAATGATTGTGCAAGCAGTTGTTTTAAACAGATCAGGGGCTCGGTTTCGCAAAACCTTCTCAGACTTAAGTTATAACTATAAAACACAATTCTTAAACCTAACCTACAATCATCGCCAACAATCACGTGCGCTAACCTTATTTACATCTCTGCGACCTCGACAAAAATTTAATTGGCCTTAAGAAATAGACCTAGCGTTTCCATATATCTGTGAGTATGTTAGTTATGATGCTAGACAGATTTTCCGGCGTGGTTTCCGCTTGTCGGTGAGGCAGGGCGGGGGCCTGACAAGGTCCCGTGTACACATTAGCGTGCACGTAAAGGATCCCTTGGTAGTTGAAATCCGATATAAGAGTATAGGCCGTAGCGCCGCTGCCCGGGCAAATTTCTCTCATCGCACACTGTATGGCGTATGCCGGTCTTCATTAGCCCAGTTTAGGAGCAGAACAGCAGGACGTTAACCCTATTTCATTTCATTTGGATGAACTCATTTAGTGTAGCGCTTCAATGCGGAGTCGGGAGATTTTTAAAAGTTGATTATATAGCTGCCATCATTATCCATCCTTCTTTAGGATCTTCCGTAAGATAATAGCATATAGAAATGAAATGAAATGGGGTTTAACGTCCTACTGGACTACAACGATTAGGCTTATGAAAACGGGCACACACCACGCATGCAGTGTTCTATGAGGGGAAATATTGCCAGGCCACCAGCACTATGATCTAATCTTATATCGAATTCCAACTGCCAAGGGATCATGTAGGTGCACGACAATGTATACACTGGACTTAGGCTTTTCGTCTCATCGGAATGACTAGACAGTTTTGCTTGTCAGGCCCCTCTTCCTGCACCACTGACGAAGGGAAACCACGTCAGAAAATCCCGAGGTACTTTCTCGGCCGATGCAGCGAGAGAGAACCCGCGAGTTCCATGATAGAGAGAAGGCGTGTTATCCACTTATCCACCGTGGTTCCCCTAATAGTATATTATACACACCAATTCATCACTCTTAAGAGAAACGGTTTGCTGATGTATGCATATGTAAATCTAATGATTGCATGTTTTGGAGAATAGTGTTTTTATCTGTAATTGAGATAAGATATTGATCTAGCTTATTCTTTTGTTATCCGAGAGCAAAAATAGACGCGTGTTAAAAACATGTATGTCGATATGCACGGGAATTAGATCATTGGAGAGATAAATGAAAACTGGAACACTCCAATTAAAATAAATTTGTTTTATCAAAATAAATTAACCAATCGTCTCGTATCGTTTAGTTTTTTTTTTATATAGTTCAAAGTTTCCAACCGACCGACTGCAGCAATTACAGACCCATTTCCCTCCTAAGTATTATTATAAAAATATTTGAGAAAATAATATATAAACACGTCTTTAACTTCTTCAAGGACAATTCAATACTAACAGCACTCCAAAGTGGCTTTCTTCCGGGTGACTCAACTATCTACCAACTAATAGATCTAAATCACTTCTTTTGTCAAGCCATCGATCATAACAAACATACTAGGATCGTCTTTTGTGACATCAGCAAGGCTTTTGACAGAGTCTGGCACGCTGGGCTCTGTCATAAGCTGGAGGCTGCTGGGGTCAGAGGAGGTCTGCTTTCATGGTTCAAGAATTAACTTGAAAATCGACAACAATGTGTTATCATAAACGGAATATCCTCTGACCCCAGGGGTATCCCCGCTGGTGTCCCACAGGGAAGCGTACTGGGACCATTATTATTTTTATTATATATAAACGACATTGTCAATAATATAAAATCGAACATTCGACTTTTTGCTGATGATACATCTCTGTACCTAAAAATAGATGACCCAGAGGCATGCGCACTTACATTAAACAAAGATCTTGAAACAATAAATACATGGGCGGAAACATGGCTAGTGACCTTTAACCCCCTCAAGACAGAAACTTTAACCTTCTCCACTAAACGCAATGTCGTGAAACCACCACTTTTAATGAACTCAATAGGAATAAAGGAAGTAACAGAACATAAACACCTTGGACTTATCTTTCAAAGCAACTGCAAATGGAACAGCCACATCGATAGTATAATTAGTAAAGTATCAAAATTAGTAAACAGCTTTCGCTCCTTGAAATATCGTCTAAATAGAAAATCGCTAGATACCCTATATTCTTCCTTTATTCTACCGCACTTTGATTATGCCGATGTTATCTGGGACGGATGCACTGACTACTTATGTAATAACCTTGAATACTTACAGCTTGACGCACTACGCACCATTTGCGGGGCAGTTAAGGGTACTAGCCATGCCTCTCTCTACACAGAAACTGGGTTTATTCCACTCAAAGAAAGACGAAACCGACATAAATTAAAACTACTATACAAAATCATCAATAACCTAACCCCTGCTTATCTTAAAAATCTCATAAATCTAGAACCCCCAAACAAATATTCCCTTCGTAATGAAGACAATTTAAAAGAAATTCGATGTCGTACTGAAATCTTTTCTAAATCGTTCATCCCATCAAGTATAAGAGAGTGGAATAAACTCAGTACCGATGCAAGGAATTCTAGATCTCTGAAAATTTTCTCCGACCATCTATCCCAATCTGATATCAAAGTTCCTTCGTTTTATTATAATGGCCATCGGAAATCTCAAATAATTCACTGTAAATTACGACTTCGATGCTCTGACCTGCAGGGTCATAAATTTCTTCGACACATTGCCGACAGTCCCGCATGCCTCTGCGGTCACATATTTGAAGATCCTGATCATTACCTTCTGCGATGTTCCTTACATTCAAATGCACGAACAGAAACCATTGACAAATTACAATATGATTTTAAAAATATAAACTGTCTTTTATTCGGTTCCAAAACCTACAGTCAAGAAATTAATACTAATATTTTTAACCAGGTCCATAAGTTCATTAACATGTCAAACAGATTCTAAACTCAATTCGATCAGGTAATATTTTAATGTATAATCTTGGCTAGTCTATCTAATTTTGTTTATTATCAAATAATCCTCACTTTGCTTGCATATGTATACTTATTAATTACTATATATACTGTACTTTTTCACCCATTTTATTATGTTTATATAATATGTATGTGTTTGCCATTTTAACTATGTATATACACCCATTTTTCATTAATAATATGTATACAAATTACTTAGGGAGAGGGGTTTTACATAGGCTAAGCCTGTTCCCCAATCCCATTCAGACAACCTGAATAAAATATTGTTTAAAAAAAAAAAAAAAAAAGTTTCCAAAGCATAAAATAAACGAAACGGAATATGGTTTATATAGTTTCATCAGATTGTATATTTACAGTATTCATCCGATTTTCCGGTGTGGTGTTCCCCTGTCGTCAGTAGATGGGACGAAAAACCGAGGTTACCTATACACATTAATATGTACGTAAACGATCCCATGGCAGTTGGAATTCGCTATAAGAGTCGGTAGTAGCGCCGCTGCCTGGGCAACATTTGCCCCATAGAACACTGTATATGCCCGTCTGTATTCGCCCAGTCGGAGAAGCAGATATTTACAGTATGCTAATATCTTGTTTCAAGGTATGTATGAGTGCTTCTTTATGACTTTAAAGATGAGTTCCTGCAGGAAAGTATTTATCGGGTGGTTATTGCCAATAAAAATATTCGTAAAACCATAAATGATGTATCGCTATCTGCGTACGTAGATCGACATGATCACCGCACTATAAGAATGATTAAATGAATAAACGCTCTAGCCCAAACGACAATAGCAAACCTTTCCACCCATCAGTATTCTGTAATTTAGACCTACCATGTACCAAATCACGCGAGTTGCTTATTATCCAGTTTTAAATCTTAACGGGAAATAGCCTCTCCAATTTTCCGGTTTAACCCTTCCGTTTGCAAATTACCGGAATATCGAGGAATGGCGTTTGGGTGACTGATTTGTGTATGTATCACGTGGAAATATATCAATTGTTTCGGTGTGGGTCTACTTTCTGTGCACAGCCTTTCGAGTTTGTTTATCCGTCAGAGATAAGCAATTTGATTGGCTGATGCTTCGGGGCGCGATATCTTTAATTGTAATTAAATGAGAGTAACAAAACTTGGTGTACAGTTTTAGTATATCAATACGTAGACTATGTTCGATAATGAGATTTTTTTTAGTTCTTGGTAAGCAAAGCGAGAAACAATTTGAGTGGTCGAGACTTTAGAGCTAATTAAGAGAAGGTGAAGCTTTGCGTATGGTTTCATTACATCAGTACCTCGACTAAGTTTGATGATGAGCATTTGCTGTTTGGGCTAGTAGAAACTTCATTCTGATTGGTCGATATTTTTGGAACACAATAACTCCCAATCTAATTGAGATAGAATGTTCAAATTTTGATGTAGATGTTTATTGATTGAATGCCTTGTTAGTCTTAGAATATGCGCAGTTTCCACTTCAGACAATTTGTAACACCATTCGGCAGGGACATGTTTTCGTATTGAGCCTAACTCTTGAGATAAAAACCAGCCGAGGGGAAAAAACAGAAATATCAACTTACGACACGTATGGTTATGATCGGGTTATATTTTTGATTGTTATTTTTGTTCCATGCAAACTGGATACGACGGTTTTAAAATAATACATTATTTAACGGGTAGGCTACATTATCAACTTCAACAGTCTGATCAAAATATAGAACTAAAGTTCGTTTCCCATTTAGTACGCGCCATGGCTGCCTTCACTCCATTTTGATCAGACCGTTTTGTGAGGTGAAATTTGACTGAATTAAGTAGACCCTACCACTTTTTTTGCTCTGTTCACGACCACACTGGGTGAAGCGGGGCTTAGGGCTCTCAGAATCCAACTCAGACCTCGGCTCGACTGAGCATGTCACTTCAATGAGTAATCCCGAACAGAAAGCGCTATATTCAAAAATTCTCCCAAAATTTGAACTATTAAAATCGAAACGAAATGATATCTAGTTTTAGTTAGTCTTCTATCACAACCGACTATGAGATTAGATTATTGTTAATACGTCGGGGGGTTGGGATGGCCTAGTGGTCTAGAGTGCTGCGCTTCGACCTCTAGCTGGCCGGTTACCTCTGGCTTGCGGCTGTGGTTTCGAGCCCTGGTGTGAGCGTATGTGGCATGGAGATAGGGCGCCTTCTCAACATCGTGGGTTTCCCCCGGGCACTCCGGTTTCCTTCCACTGCTACAGACCCCAAGCGAATTATTGAAATAAAATGAAACAATATGCTAGTCCCAAAATGACCTAGTTTGTGTCGAGTGGACGTTAAACCCCATTTCTCTCTCTCTCTCTCACGCATGAGAATATAAACAATTTTGTATACAAATGCATCTCAGTTGAACATGCAGAACTTTCGGAATGATTTACCATCGATCCCTGCCCAGAATGTAAGGCGCTATAGAGCTTTTTATCATTATATCGCTCTCGGAGGAATTAGGCCATTCTCACAGCCAGTTCTAAACATAAAGTCTTTGAAAGTTTATTTGGCATGCACCATGCTGTAAGATGTCTTTGACTAAGTGATACAGAGGTTGTTAGTAACGACCCTCGACGGACTGTATGGGGAAAAATATGGCTTTACAGAATGCAACTTGTCTATACAAATCACATTGGTGTCTGTTCTAGGAAGCTACAGAAAGAACATGTATTTCTCATTAGGCAATGTAAATGTTCTTTTTGTCTTTACACTTTTTTCTCTCTTAGAGCTGGAAAAATTGAACACCAGGCCATTAGTGAGGAGAACAGATTACATATCCGTGATTGACTATTCTCTACGGGAGTGATTCCATTGATTGGCATGGTTAACGACAGAAAATTCGGTAATTCTATCATAAAGGAAGTTTCTTGTGGCACGTAGCAAACTAATAGGCACCTTAAATTATTCTGATAAGCACAGTCATTATGTCGCTTTAAAGCAGCATATTCATGGGCCTGTATAAGAGCAGAAGTAACTTAATATGTCATTCGAGTCTCTATTTAACTAGAGGGCGACCATCTTGTTATGTCAATGATGATTCTGGTAATTTGAAGTCTGGTGTTAAAGATGACAGACTGACTTCTGATAAGATTTCCAATGTCTACTGTTCGTACAGAAACCAATTACAGTTCTTACTGTCCGTTATAATGAGCCGTATGATTCCATCGATTTGCGGTTTCTATTACAACTCCGGTATCACCCTAGAGGTGGTCTGTACCCAGACGGCGGAAATAATAAATGGTGTTATTGGCATTATTAGTTTTCCTTCTTTAAATTATTATATACCGTGGCCTACTTATTTAAAGGATGTCTAAGATATTCCCATAAATCTGGAATATACATGAAGGAAATATGGACTCTGATTAGCGGTTGGTTGTCTAGTTAATGTAGACGGTTTTCATCCCCTGTGTCGGTGTCCAAATATTACACCTTAATACTAATTCATAAAATGACACAATTTTCATTGTTACAATTACAACGAAACACACGGTTAATGTAATACCAATGATTTCCGCATATCCATATTAAATTCTTTCAAAATGTTGCTACGAAAATTGCTAATTCTTGTGAATAAAAATAAAGAATCAATAGCTGTTCCAGCGTTTCCTGAAGTCCTGAAAAGGTTTACCGTTCAGAGGTACGCGACAGGATTATCGAAATTTAAGTCGCGTCTTTCCGTTTACTACGACCGTGCTTGCTCTTTCTACTACTGTCATAAGCTTTCTAAGACATTCAATTTTGTAGGCGATACATATCAACTTTAACCGGACCAAGTACAAAGTAGTTTTAACTTGACAATATGATGATATAGAAATCCAAGAAACTTGTCTACTAATCATAAACTTCTTAGCGCCTTACCAGTTGTTCCTGCTTTTAATTAATGTGTCTTATGGGGTTTTTTTTATATTTCAGTATTTAATCACACTTTACAGGGTGCAGTCTTATGTACTGATAACTTCTGAAAACGCTGAAAGGGGTGGGGGTGCAAGAAGATTATCCATCATTTCCTTGCATCTGTAGCCATTCCAAGAGCTATTTGGCTGATATTTTCGTCTAAGTAAACGTTCGGAATGGACATATTTGGTGCCGAGAAAGGGCATATTCAGCAGTAAAAAGGACACTATCGAAAAATCCGCCTCTGTGTCGTTTTTTTCATAATTCAAACGCGTTTTAGATGAATACTGTGTGAACGTGAACAATATAACACTACACCGGGTTTGGTTTGGTTAATCGATTTATGCATGGTGTTGCATATAGAAGTCAATACATTTCTAATGGGCTTGTTGTATTAAATCATTACACATCGTCAACTACACAATGAGAGATAACATTTAGACTAAGTATTTCGCATCAAATACTGTTTTTCTTTTAAAAAAGGAAACAATAATTTCATTCACGACATTTCTATGGGATTGAGAAACAGACTAAAACCCCCTCTCCCTCGGGCGTGTATAGCTAACCCGTAAAATTTGGTGGGGATATTGAATTTTTTTCAGGGGCTGAGGAAGTGGCCGGACACCACGAAGCGGCGAAGGCGCGAGTCTGTGCGTGGAGTTTGGGGGTCTTCCCCCGAAAATTTTAAAAATTTCGTGCACCCTCTTCACATCTGAATGCATTCTTGGGCCTCAAATTAAAGTGCCTAAGGCAGGGTTTCATGACTGAAATTTCCTTCATCCCGCCGATATTATCTCTAGGGTATTAGAGAGTCTTTTGATTTACGCGGAGAACTCTAGGCCAAGCAATACAGCTGTAGCATCAAATTTCAACTGAACTATAGGTATTCATAAAGTTACAGTATATTATGCTGCACAATATGCACCTTATTTTAGACATAATAGGTACCTACATTTTAGACGTCCGTAGGCACCTACATCGGGTGTAGACAAATGCAAACATTTGAACCAACACACCTGACAGTAGTTATGTATAACGCACGTATACGACAAGAGGATCGGGAGGTGATGATGACAGACAGGCTCACGGACCTGCTACGAGACTGCGGGTCGCCTATCAGTTTGAACACTCCTAAAAAATCATAATTGTCGGCGCTCCCTCAATATCCTATTGAAGCCCGTGTTAAATTATACAAATAATGCCTCAACATGATTTTAAACAGTGTAACTACCAATAACCTAATAGCAAAATATTGAAGGGGGGGGGGGTGACTATGTGCAAATTGGACTCGTTTTCGCGAATGATTTCCGTATTGCGTGCCTGTTTACTACCTGAACTTTCCGCATCCACATTAAAAATATTAAACAAAATCTGTCCATAACATTTTAAATAATTAATACTCTTGCTGGAGAAAGTGTTCAGAGTTGCTGTTCAACTTTCATTCATGATCTAATCATGATAAACATAATCGTGCCGAAAATCCAACGCTCAATTGTTCTCAGTTCACATTAATTTGACTGGAATTTTCATCAGTTTCCTTTACATTATCTAGTTTTTAACTATTATAGTTAACGTATCTTTAATCGTTGAAGATTTCCAAAGCACTGATGACGCATTAAAAGAATTGTGTTGAAAATTATTGTCTTTATAATATATTGCACGAATTTATCTACAGGATTAAATTATTGTTTAACAGACTATTTTGGTTAAATGGCTAATTTACCTACTACGGTGTCGGAAATTGTAACCATCTGTCCGGATCTAAGCAAATCATGTTGGCATCCAAGTGCGAAATAAGGTTTAATAGCATCGATATTAATTATATATGGAACAAAAAAGAACTGTATCTGAATTCAATCCTGCAATTTACTGGGTATTCACATCTCATTTGGATTTCAAGCGGCATTACTTATGGCTATCCTTTTTAAAGTAATGCTTTTACTATGAAATAACTATACAACTGTAACAGCGACTGCCATTCCATAAACTTAAAACAAAAACTCACACTGAAAGTCACAGATTAAAAATACAATTTACAGGTACTGGGTTAATCTGGGAGAGCGAGCGGAAGTTGGCTTGTTTACTAATTTATGTTTCATTTAGGCTTATTGCGTGGACAGTAAAAGCAACATCGGTTATATCTCAACACTGGTTATTTTTTTATTACATCTATAAATGTAATAATTTCAGTGATAACAGGTTGTCATCACAAAAATCAACATATAAAATTATATAAAATCAACCATTTTACCTTTGACTGAAGTCAATGAGCTCTATTCAATGTTACGTTACAACCGATTTGTCATGATTATTTTGACAGAGTAAGACAAAGTTTAAACTAACATTAGTAACCAAGCCGATTTAATCTCAGTATCTTGAAATCACGATTTCATCAGCTTAATCTTTATGTGGGGCCCATCGAAAGAAAATCTAATTATATAGAACCTGTCGCACAACTAATGGAAATAACACACCAGAGCAACACAATTCATTACTTTAGCCATCTTTATTAAACTGTTTGTTGCGGAAAAGTTGGACGTTGAACCCTGTTTCATTCATTCAATCATTCATTCAATACTTTATTTTGTCCAAATTAAGGATGCATTATTCAAGAGCTAAATCTGCTTATTACAGGGTTTTATTTTGGCTTCAAAATTATTATTTCTACTTTTATTCACACAAGCCTATAATCAACACGCTAGACCATTGGGTGGCGCAGTTGTAAACCCATTCAAAAACGCTCGCCATTTAATGATTTAATTTACAGAATGGAGAAGCTAGGTCGAGTCTCGATTAACAAGTAAAATTGCTGCTATAATATACAGTCAACAACTCAAACAGTGATTACGGTGCTCAGAATAAAGTAATTTGAATGAAATTTTCAATAGCAAGCTCAGGGGGTTGGATTGCCGAATGGTTAGCGTGCGCGCGCTGTATCATACGGCCTGTCATTGAGTCAACTGGCGTGGTTTCAAATCCCCGGTTGCACGTGGCAAGGAGTAGGGTCGCCTGTCCAACCTCGTGGGATTTCTTCGGGTACTCCGGTTTCCTCCCACTGCTAAAGACCCCTACGCGTAAGCGAATTATTAAGATAAAATTAAAACCATGTGTTAGTGCCGAAATGACCTAGTTTGTGTCGAGTGGACGTTAATCAACATCTTTCTCTCTCTCTTCCCACTCTCTCTCTCGCTTTCCCCATCTCTCTATTCTAAGCTCATAAATAAAAGTTAATTGAAAGCATCACCTTTAATAATCACCGCCCTGCCAGGTAAAGCAAAATATCAATCTTTAAATTATTCTAAATTTGTAAGCAATAGATTATCCAGGATATCTCCTAGTCGTTCCGCGGTATTTTACGGCGTGTTTTCCCTTGTCAGTGGTGCTGGACCGAGGAGTTTACCGAGTTACCTTTCACACGTAAAAATATATCTTGGCAGTTGGAATTTGAAATAAAAAAATAGGCCATAGAGTTGATGTTCCGGGAAAATGTTTCCAATTCCCGTATTCACTAGCCTAATCGGTGTAGAAAACTAGAACTTTAAGCCCCATTTCATGTGTAATCTACAGTCATCATTTTTACATCAATGTGAACAAGTTTTGTAGTGCCGAAAGCATCTATACAACTTGAATTAATGAACATAAAAATGAAAAAAAAAACCACGTGTCATGTTAATTTCACTTACCTTTAGGCATATCTTTAGGTTTACTTTTACAATTTAAAGTATATCCCTTAATACCACGAATCTCTTAACGTCATCTACATCCTTGCAGTGTGAACACCAGAACGTATCCTGGATTGTTGTAAAGAAATGACGGCCTGGTAATACGAGAATCGAATAGGAAAGTTGCCAATACCAATAGCTTTAATTTACAACAGCCACACAAATTGACTGACAGTTTTCTTTCCGCTCAGTTACTCTGATTTATTTCCTTGCTCTCGATCGTTAAAATGGACGACCGTTTAAGTATGCAGTGAAATCCATTTATATTTATTACATAAGACTCACATTACCGTGACGTTTTACAACATCACAGGTACTTTTTCTGAGATTTGCTCCAAAATCGGAAATCGACATTCTCACTGGATCTAAAGGGGGTGTCACGGTGGCTCAGTTAGTACAGTGCTAAATCACTAACCCACATCGATCAGTTCGATATCGGTGTTGAATGAGAAATTTCGTAGCCTAGCTTTATCCTTGTCTTTGGTACAGGGCAGAAGACCTGGCAAGGGACAGTGCCTAGTCTTTCGTATGGGACGTTAAAATGACGTCCCATAGATGGCGTTGAACGTAAAGGTCACTTGACAGTGAAGACGTTTTCCTAGTGTATTGAAATATTCGGACAAAATTTACATTTAAATTTCATTAAAAATATATCATTCACGTATAAATGACGGCAAAATATTTGACGTGCATAATCCGGATAAATCGCATTAGATTGCAGTACACAAATTCAAAATCCAGCTTAACGGGGGCGAGGGCAAGGTGCCAGATACTGATGTGTTTTCCCTAGCTCATACTGGTCTTGCACAATGATATGGTTCCAACACCTTCAATGTTCAGTTAGGGGTATATACTATTATTTACGCCGACCCCATACTTCATTCCTTGTCTCCCTGTGTCTTCTCTCTTGATAAAAAGATATTTCTCAAGTGAATATCCATTACTTGTCAGACGTATTTAGCACTCCATCATCGTTATCTGATCAGAATTGTAATTAGGTTTAATCTATTGTTTGTGTTTGTAAAGGAGAGCCTGGTTATTCAGAAGCTTAATATTTAAAACAACAGACCACTCTTCTTTGATTGGGTAGACGCGAAATGACGTGGGACCTGGTGTCGCGTTATCACAATACTTTGGTCATGTTGAAACAAATGCTCGTGCGCAATGCGAGGGGAGGGGAACTGGCCGGGTTTTCGTTGCAATGAAAACGCACCACAGACTTGACTGATATTTGGCATGACTGTTGGTTGGATATTATCAAAGAAAATCAACAACTTCCGGAAGTCAGAACAACGCCACAATGAAACGAAGACATGCCCACCTTTGTAAACCACATACTCATGAACCCGTCTCCAGTGGCTCTTGAACCCATGCACCTTGAATTAATGCAATGCCGCGTCGTCCACAGAACTGGGGGAGTTGTTATGAGCCCCAAAACTGGCCTGTTGTGTATGTTGTGCTTTCTAACGATCGCAAAGGCACCATTCGCAAGCTACCGTCGTGATCTGATTTTGTGACTTTCAGAATTACAAGATGAAAGTATATCTCTCAAACGTGATTTACAATCATCAATTCATCGTGTTTCGGGTATACGTATTATATATTCAGTTTTAAAAGGGATCGATTGGTCTAAAGTGGTGTGGTTTCGATTCCCAGCTTTGTACGGTGCACGGCGTCCTATTCAACATCCTAGGTTTTCTCCGTGTCCGGAAGTTAACTATTGAAATAAAAATAAACATATTATTATTATTTTAGGCTCCAAATGTCCAAGTTTATGTCGCTGAGATCTAAAATTTTCTCCTACAAATTTAAGAGCCGTACATATTTTGGTGAGTTTAAACAATGCCGATGAAAAACACTTTGTAACAATTACGTCAATCAGTGGCTTTTTGTGAAAGGCGTGTCTTTTCTTTTAAATATTATAACCGGTAGTAGCAATGGCCCTTTAAACATAAGCAATATAGCTGCTCGAAATATAAACGAGAAAGCGTAAACATTGATGCTCTGGCTTTTCGTCTTTAAAAAAGCAAACTTACTAATTTAAATACAGTTTACACCACCTTACATACCAAAAACACATGTTGTGTTAGCGTCCAACACTTATTAAGATAAATGACAGAGCTGAACCCGTAAATTAATTTGAAAGCAGTTCTGGAAAGTGAGATAAATTATGAGTGAACTAAACATCTTATGGAGAGATCGATGGTTATGTTATGGATACAACGAGTAGGGTACAGTCTAATGTCTACCCAGTCTTGGGAATATCCGTTAATCTCATCGTAAATATAGAAACTTGTCGAACGCGTTGGACCTGATACTATAGAGTATCCTGTAGCACGCAATTGGCTCATTACTGTCAAACATAAATAACATCAAATCGAGCAAATTGGATGAAGAATCTCAAAAGTGATGGTGTATTTCAGTGATGCTCAAAAATCAGAAAAATGTGTTCTGTTTAAATGGATGACATTTATATGTAATCGTTATAATAAAATATAAATGGTACGTGTTGATTTTGTATGGTTTATTGTTCCCAAGATATGAATAAATTCATACAATTCTTGACTAAAACTGTATCAAATATTACCTCGTAGATTTTAATATTATTATTTTAGCGTACATGTTCTATGATTGTCATAACTATAAACAGCTATGGATATTGAGTTTAAAGATACCACAATCAATATCATCATTAGCTGCTGGTAAATAGACTACCATCGATAATTAATATTACCATTATACAAACTACCACCATTATCAACTGCAATTTATATCCATGATATTATAGATTAACCTCGGAGGGACAAGAAGAGTGTTCTACTCTGTGACGACTTGGCGTTTACCCCTAGACCCAACGGATGGGATCCATAAGTGATCATCCAGAGGGCTACGGCTAGTCAGACACACCTACGTGAAGGAATGTCAGGCCTGTTTATAATAAACCAGTGATTGTTGTTCCATGAAACTGTGTCAGCGTTTTTAGTGGACCACGGCAGGTAAAACGCTGAGGCGATAGTTTGGAGGTCGCGGATTCGCTGCCAGTGTTGGCCGAGAAAGTTCATCGGGACTTTCCCGTGTGATTTCTCCTCAATGAGGTAGGACGGGGGGGGGGGGGCTGACAAGGACAGCTGTCTAGTAGCGGATGTTACAAAAAACCGAGTTCCCGTGTACTCATTGGCGTACATCAAAAAATATCACCTGACAGTTGTAATTCGATATAAAAGTAGGTCATGTCGCTGCTGTCGGGGCAAAATGTCCGTTATGGCTCACTGTATGGCGTATGGCCGTCTTCATTAAACCCCATTTTAATTCACCTTATATCACCATTAACGATGCTATATCAACGTTACAAATGCAATATAAACGACAATCTATGCCACCATTACCAATGCAATATAAACTACCATGTATATCACCATTACCAACACTATATAAACTACCATGTATATCATCATTACCGAACTATATAAACTACCATGTATATCACCACTATCAATACTATATAAACTAGCATGTATATCACCATCATCATGTATATCACCATTACCAATACTATATAAACTACCATGTATATCGCCATTACAAATACTATATAAACTACCATGTATATCGCAGTTACAAATACTATATAAACTACTATGTATACCATCATTACCAAACTATATAAACTACAATCTATATCACCACTATCAATACTATATAAACTAGCATGTATATCACCATCATCATGTATTTCACCATTACCAATACTACATAAACTACCATGTATATCGCCATTACAAATAATATATAAACTACATGTACTATGTATATCATCATTACCAGTACTGTATAAACTACTATGTATATCATCATTACCAATACTGTATAAACTATTATGTATATTACCAATGCTATATAAACTGCCATTTAAAACACGCGATATCACTTCTGTGGAAGCGGACGTTAAAACATCAGGTAGTAGTAGTAGCACCATTACCAATGCTATATAAAATATCACCATTATCAAAGCTATATAAGCGATTGTCTGTATCACAATTAACGATTCTACATAAACCTGTCATTTATGTAAGCTAATGTCTTTTTTTCCTGGTGATTTTCTACCTCGTGGAAATCGTGAATATTTACAAAAAACTCCAAGAAAAAAATGGATATTCAAACACTTTTCTTGCTTTCTGCATAAAAAGTCAACAACGATTACCATGCAAAAATCGAATTCAAACTGTTAATGTTTATGTGCACAATAGCATGTACTTGGGATATATGGGTTTTTTTTCATCCTATTCGAAGGAATAGTAATGTGAAAACCAGGCTGAACATCCAGTGCAATTATCTCGACCAAACACCAGTCCAAACCCGGGACTGAAAGAATATATCCTCGAAATAAAATAAAATGAGTAACGAGTGTACTCGTTTTACGACTGAATTATATGTTCAGGCGTCGCTCAATAATTGATTTACCAATCATCAAGCCTCGGCTAGATTGAAAATCATTTAGGATAACTTTTATCGGTAAATCCACCACGACCGTTGAAAAATATCTGTAGATTACAAGTAACAATTTCAATCTAGTCCCTGATAAACTAGAGAAAACTGACGAACTCGCTCCAGATTTAGAATATTTCACGGGGAATCTTACCGCTGTCACGTAACCTAAAGGAACTCGGTAATTGGACATCAATTCGGATTACACGACATTTCACGAGATTACACACAACCTTACTGGAACCTAAACCGGATGGAAGGACGTGACCTCTTTGGTTTGGATGAAGAGTGTCGATTTAAGAGAACGGGTATACATGGATGATTATTTTAACATTTAAAGCCACACATCCGCGACATTTTTGATCCCAAATATATTAACATTCAGTGGAAAACTATCGTGCAAAATATTTTTCTTGAAACAATACCGTTCTTTCAATATTCTTGCAGGGAAATCTACAACCATCAACTTAGTCACCATTCATTATACTTTCGAAATGATGAAGGCAGACTCGGTGATTTGCGCTCTATAATAATTAACTTGTTTAAATTGTGGGTAATTATAGACAATTAGAGTCTGTAATTTGATTTTTCTTGGTCGTCACAAATACCATACCTTCAGTTAATCCAGTCAGTCAGACGACCCATACGTTCTGATGAGAATAACCTTGTTGTGAAACTCGTGTTAGTAGACTAACCAATTTCCGCTATTTCAACATTAACATTAAGGAAGTTTGCTTTATTATAAATCGAAATAACACAGGCAGTGTCTTATACCAGTGAAAACATACTGCGCTCCTTGTAATTACCGAATCACAGGGATGGCTCAGTAACTAAGGCGATAGTTCCCTAACCAGACGGTCGCCGATTCGATCCTCGGGAGTTTCCACACTGCTTTCCCCTTGAGAGAGGGGATCGCGTGGCTAAGTAGATAAGACGCTGGCTCGTTAGCCTGGAGGTCGGGTGTTCGATCCCTGCATTGGCCGAGAAAGTTCATCCAGATATTCCGGCATGGATTCCCCCTTGTCAGGGATGCAGTATGGAGGGCCTGACAAGGACAGCTGTCTAGTCGTTCGGATGGGACGAAAAACTGATTTCCCGTGTACACATGACGTGCACGTAAAAGATCCCTTGGCAGTTGGAATTCGATATAAGAGTAGTCCGTAGCGCTACCCAGGCAAAAGTTCCCTCATAGCACACACACTACATGGCGTATGCCCCGCTTTTTCTGCCCAGTTTAGGAGCAAAACAGTAGGACGTTAAATCCCATTTCTTTCATTTCATTCCCTTTGGCAGCAGGCATTTCGTGCAAATTTCAACAATTTTTTTGCGTCATCAGAGGGACTGTGTGCATTCCTAATATTTTTTTTTTGATAGTATCATATCTGTAGGACCATAATCAATGCCGCTTTTAGACCTACAAAAAAATGTTACCATGTTACAAAGAAATGTGGGATGTTTGACAGGAGAATGACGTGTAAAAGACTGTATCCATTCTCGATCTACTGCGATGATGCATCAAACAGTCGTTTCTATTGATAAATTGTCAAGATATTCTATATCCATTACGTGATATGTTCTCCCGGCTTCCATCAGCAAAGATAATATTATTTATCGATCCTTTTGCTAACTAGAAAATTACTGCAAGAAAGCTGATTATACGAGACAGATTTAAGGGCCTAGAATGTTCGCTTTGGTTGATTGAGAAATGTCACCGTTTTTCCGCTTGCACGTATTACTTAAAAATACCAATAATAAGTACAGAATCCCACCCTGCTTTCATGTCATGTAACTAACCCTGCTAAAAGGCACATCCGCTTTAGAAATTGTCGATTGTTGGTAGACATGATTTAATTATACAATCACATTGGAGACGTTCCAGTTGGATTCTATAGAACTGCAAAGACATTGCTGTAGTGACAAAACCTGCACGGGCATTGTGCATGTTTTACGGAGAGGGGTGGGAGGGGGAGACAGGTGCATCTAATACCTACTAATGTAAGACGTTGGTCTTTAAGACCTTGTTGTGTCGTTGGAAAATTGTTACGTGAAGGTGAATATATAGTTATACATAAAAAAACAGAGGCATTTTGGTAAAATAATAACCAGGGTCAAAATATCCACCACATTCTACCTGTCATTTGACCAATGGTTGGTACATCAAATAAGGTAATGTTTCCTCCTCTAGTCTTGTAAAATAAAGAAGTTAATTCCATAATTGGATGGAAATTAACGTCAAGGATAATCTTGGACGTGCAGAAATGAGGGGTATAAATTAGGGTGTACATCAAGAAGCATGTGAGCTCACCGAGTTATTCAAAGCAGCCATTATCTATTGAGAACGAGGAACTTAATGATAAAATTGTCAAAGCATTGATGCTGCAGTGCTATAACGATCACGAAGAACAAACACAAAAAAGAAAAAGTCCGATAGTGCTACACTGACCAGAGGGACCAACATATAATTGGTACATCTTTATTTCAATAAGTCGCTTGTGCTCAGGGATCTTTTGTATTGGAAGGAAACTGACGTAAACCACCGTGGTCAGTCAGATGACAAACAGTGCGCCTGCGTTCTAAAACGCATTTATTCTACCATCGCCACTTTTGAAAGTAAATGGTATATTTAACATTAAAGTTAAAGGGGCATAACCAAACCACTGGTCACTTTTGAATAATGTTAAAAGTGCTCCAGCGTTCGTTTAACCCCAAAGAGACATTCAGACACATGTACCAAGCTTTTCACTCACATGTTTCTTATATGCCGGCAAGTTAAATTAGGTCAGTTATAATGAACTTCTGAACTTATTGTTTTATAGACGCATGACAAAAGGCCTAATGGTACGAAAAACAGAAGTTCTGCTTAGATATGGGCGTGCACGCAAAACATCCCTTGACAGTTGGAATTCGATATCAGAGTACACCACAGCGCCGCTGCCCGGGCACAATTTACCTTATAACACACAGTATGGTGCATGTTCGTCTTCATTCGCCTATTTCTGATTTCCGAACAGCTGGACCAGGTTCTACAATTTTCACTTTACGTAACTCAAAGCGCTGTTTAGTTGTTGTCTTACCCTTGGCCGGGTAAGTTCATCTCGATTTTCCGGCGTGGTTTCCCCTTGTCAATGATGCAGAATGATGGCCTGACAAGGGCAGCTGCCTAGTCGTTCGGATGGGACGAAAAACCGAGGTTCCGTGTACAACATTGGCGTGCACGTAAAAGATCCCTTGGCAGATGGAATTTGATATAAGAGTAGGCCGTAGCGCCACTGCCCGGGCAAAATTTCCCTCAGAGCACACTGTATGGCGTATGCCCGTCTTCCATTAGCCAAGGTAAGGTGCAGAAGAGTAGGACGTTAAACCCCATTTCATTTCGTTGTCTTACCCTAGTTGATATAGACACTCTTCAAGGACTTGTTTGGGTTTTTTTTACCTTTCCACTAGTGTTAAGCAAGCGTTATCTACTACCACCTCCGTAATTCTGTTTGCGTTTTATCAAATAACAGAAAGTGGAATTAAACACAATATGATTATGAAAATTCATGTTAAAGTTATATTATAGCACGTATATAACATTTATTTGTGTAAACTATACATAATTGGTTGAAATCTTTTCAGATTTAATTTTAATGTATAACTGTGTTGCGGTTGACCTTTAACAACGATTTAATTGGTCTATGGTTCTATTCTTTGACACATTCAAATGGACTAAATCGTGTACTGATTATTATGTGTTCATTGTGTGTTAAATATTGAATTCAAACATTGATCTTTCAAGTTAAGTCACCTGTAAGTGCGTGCTTAAAGTTTGAATGTGTGGAACAAATAAAATATTAATATCTCAATTAATATATTTCGGTTCCCTCCCACTGCTAAAGATCCCTACGCACAAACGAATTATTGAAATGAAATTGAACCATATGTTAGTCTCGAAATGACCTAGTTTGTGTCGATTGGACGATAAACCCCACCTCTCTCTCTCTCTCTCTCTCTCTCTCTCTCTCTCTCTCTTTCTCGCTCTCCCTAACGTCACCTACGAAATAAAGGCCAGAATTAACATTGAAGTCAATGGTAAAATTAATGGTGGTTTTCATCCTGTACTGTCCCTTGGAAATATACGAGTTACCCCCCTTGACATACATAAAGCCATTAATTATATAAATGAAATGAAATGGGGTTTCACGTCCTTCTGCTCTAGCCTGGGCCGCGGCGCTACGACTACCCGTATATCGAATTCCAACTGTCAAGGGTTCTTTTACGTGCACGTCAATAGCTAAGTGGGAAAGGCACTGGCTCGCTAGTCAGGAGGTCGGTGTTCGATTCTTGCATTGGCCGAGAAAGTTCATCTCGATTTTCCGGTGTGGTTTCCCTTTGTCAATGATGCAGAATGCAGGGCCTTGGCAGATTAAATTCATAATAAAAGTAGACCGTGACTAAATTTCGCACTGTATGGCGTAAGTCCGTGCAGTTGATAGAAAAGTATTACGATAAACCCATTTCATGTTTGTTTAATTTCTGCAAGAAAACTGCTGTCTATGAAATTCCGTATTGATTTATGCAACTTGAATAATTTACTAAGCAACAAAAGAAACGTCAGGTTGGTATGTTACTCTGGATAGTATAGACTCATTGCATACAACTTGACAAATCTTTTTATTGTATATTTGTGACCTCATCTTCAACTTTACCTGAGCAATAAGGCTCCTTCCAGGAAATGTTCTCAGAAACGCGAATTGTTTTGTATATCTAATTACTAGGATTCTATAATTGAATTAAGAGGTTATTTTAATGTGGGTGCTGATCTCTCTATAATAATTTACGGAAAATGGGGAGTATGTTAAATTAATGTAGTAAGGTTTCATCGGTATCGTAAGTGGGACGCCATTTAATGTGTATAAGACCAAGCCCGTAGCTAGCCCACAATGGTTAGGGCGACAACATCTTCAATAGAAGGATTGATCTCGCCTTAACTACGTACATCTTATCAAGTAAAACTCGTGGACGTTGTTTAAGGAACATGGGGGGACAACGGCTTTGAGGGCATCAGTGGGGCTTCTGGGGGCGCCGATGTACCTACACTTGCGATCAACGGCGACCGGTACCGAGAAAAGTTTTAAAATTTAACCGATGCATATGTGTTTTTCTGCTATTCTAACCCATGAGTTTAGCAACTTCAAAGTTTCCTAACGCGTTGCAACCGAAATCCCACTCTATGCCAACCAGAAAATTCCAACCACCCAATCGGACTGTTGCAGTTGCATTCACAAATAATAATCGATGCTGGAAAAATGTTTTAATCCATAGTCAATTTAGTACCAATTCACGGTATCCAATTAAAAGAACTGTAAAATTAGTGTTATCGGGATCGGGGGCTGAATTTGCGATATTGATGTATTATGATATTTGAATATGAACATTATAAAAATTTGAGGGAAGGAATATGACTTTAACGTAACTATCAAAATTTATGAGAAAAATGAAAAGTTCGGAATCGGGTTAGAGTGCCGTTTGGGGCGCTCAGTTCATTCGTGGGCACCTAACAAATCTCACTAGCATTGTGGACGCCCCGCCAATTATATGATGGGCGCCCATGATCTCGCTGCCCACAAATATCGATATTATGGGCGCCTTTCCAATGCGTCCAATGAGAAGGGCGACTTTGGCGCCCACTGGGAGAGCCGATTTTCCCCCAATTGGCAAAGGGCGCCGAAACATTCTATGTGGGAATCGATTTGTCCGAGGTGGGCAAAGGGCGGAGGGGCAGCTGTCCCTTCCCCCACCCCGCAAGCTGAGAAGCAGGTCTATTGTCAAATTGTTTTCTTATTAAATAAAAAAAGGTGCGGGGCCAAATGCATCTATAAGAATCATTTCTCAAACTACTGTTCTGCAGTTGGGAAATGGTGTATGATTTTTAAGAATCTATTTTGAAAGTTCGGTGACAATGCTTCGCAGATATGCGCACCTACTCAATTTAATAGGCGTTAACCGGGACGCTCACATAATTCAACGAACCAAAATAATTAGAAATTACGAAAAATGAAGGGTGATATCGTAGGTCACAAAAACAGTGTGTTATATTCCCTTTAAATATTGTTGTCAGTTTCCATTGTCCTGTGTATCCAGTAAGTCTTTTATTTCCAGTAGTTATAATTAGGTGTATAGTGTAAAGATGCTATTTTAAGATCGTGAGTAGATTTCAGTATCTTGGTAACCCTGTTTGTTGATCTTGCGTACTCTCTTCACTCTCGTATGATCTTTCAAACATTCAACATCTTTGGTCAAGTTACAGCACAATTAATTTGAAGGTAAGTTTAATATTTGTTTGACTGGACATTTTAAACAATATAAATAATTGTAAACTAATTAAATAAGTATTTTAGTAATAAATATCAAAACAATATAGCAAGTTAATATCTTTAGTAAATGATTTAAAAAACTTCCCCAGTGTAATGTCTTATTGATTGTGATGTCTACTTGTTTTATAGTGTTTCTAATTGTGCTTGTCCATAAAGTTCACAACTCTATGGTAGTGGTTATTTGCCTGGAAAGCACCTGTCTTAGGGTACGTTTTATATATATCCCATTATCTGTATTTATATCTGTATGCTGTAACTAGTAAAATGTAAATAGATAATCTTTATACAAATTAGTACTTATAACTTGGTTGAGGATCACGGTGGCTTAGTGGGTGCCTGGACGTCGAGTGTTCGATCCCTGCATTGGCCTAGACACTTCATCCGGATTTTCCGGCGTGGTACCCACTTATCAATTATACAGGACGCATGGTCTGACAAAGACAGCTGTCTAATCGTTCGGAGAGGACGAAAAACCGAGATCGAGTGTAAACATTGGCGTGCACGTAAAAGAATCCTTGCCGCTGACCGGACATTTTTGAATTAAATTTTCAAATCGCGAACCGTTTTTATCCAGTAAAATTCTCGAGTATCTGATGCCACCGAGAGTTGATTATGGTCTTGATTTGTTAATAAATGTCTTATTAATAGTTTATGTAACATTTCAAGGCTAAAGAAAGACTTGCAATAGGCAGATTTAGCTCTTGCATAATGTATGTTTAATCAATCACAGCTCCGACTTGTATCGTGAACACCATTGTCAATGGGTCTCGTGTCAATTAAATGAATTAAAATACAGATGTGACGCCATCCTTTGATGTTGGCATACCATTATTTCAAATAATGGTACGGGCAATGAGCCAAGCGTGCATTATTTATATTGAGCCCACGTGACGTAGTTTATTGTAATTCACGGGCTGGATAGTGTGTGTATTTTAAGTTGTTTAATGTTTTCGTGCGAGACATTGTGTGATATATTGATATTGCCCTCGTGCATCAATATTACTGAATGTCTCGCACTTGGCCATTAAATTGTCGTTCTATACAGCTTGATACACTGACCAAGATTAAGCCAAGCAAACAGCCACATGGTAACATTTGAGTACTTTTTCAGATTCAAGCTAAAGAAACATCCATCATCGCCTTAAGTTTTGAATTGATTGGAAAGCATCTCGTCATTTTAGCCGAATAGGGCAAATCCCTGGGCGCAATAGGTTAGTAATCTTTAACTTTCTTTTTATACGCCCACATTTTCATGATGACGTATTATGCCGTCGCCCCTGTCCGTCGGTCCACAATTTGTTTGGACTCTACAGGTCACAATTCTTATCCGATTTTGACGAAACTTGAAATATAGGTTTAACCTCATACGATCTTTACTGCTATCGATATTGGAATGTATCGGATCGAAACTTCATGGATTATGGCCGGCCCCTGATTGTACGAAAATCACATTTTTATACGTCCACATTCATAATGTGAACGTATTATGCCGTCGCCCCTGTCTGTGTGTGTGTGTGTGTGTATGTATGTGTGTGTGTGTGTGTGTGTGTGTGTCTGTGGTTCGCCTACAGGCCGCAATTCTTCATGGATTTTCTTCAAACTTGGTATACTTATTCCTTATACCGCAAGGAAGATCCCTATTTCTAGTATTTGTTTGTTTGTCGTCTACAGGCCACATTTCTTAACTTATAATCTTGAAACTTTGCATACACATTCTTTGTACCCTAAGGAACATCCCTATCGTTTGGGGTGTATGCCCCACCCCAGGGGCAGAGCCACGCCCATTTTCTTTTCGTGTGTCTTTGTGTCGCCTACACGGCGCAATTCTTACTGGATTTTCTTCAAACTTGGTATACATATTCCTTATACCCTAAGGAAGATCTCTATTGTTTTTGGTGCATGCCCGACCCCCAGGGACAGAGCCACGCCCATTTCTAGTATGTATTTGTTTGTCGTCTACAGGCCACATTTCTTAACTTATAATTGTGAAACTTAGCATACACATTCTTTGTACCCTAAGGAACATCCCTATCATTTGGGTGCATGCCCAACCCCCTGGGGCAGAGCCACACCCATTTTCTTATCGTGTGTCTTTGTGTCGCCTACAGGCCGCAATTCTTATTGGATTTTCTTTAAAACTTTGTATACTTACTCTTTATACTCTAAGGATGATCCCTATCGTTTGGGGTGCATACCCAACCCCCAGGGGCAGAGCCACGCCCATTTTCTTTTTGTGTGTCTCTGTGTCGCCTAGAAGGCACAATTCTAACTGGATTTTCATAAAACTTTGTATACTTACCCTAAGGATGATCCGTATTGTTTTTGGTGCATGCCCGACCCCCAATGGCAGAGCCACGCCCATTCCTTGTATTTATTTGTTTGTCGTCTACAAGCCACATTTCTTAACGTATCATCTTGAAACTTTGAATGATTATTCTTTGTACCCTAAGGAACATTTCTATCATTTGGGGTGCATGCCCAACCCCCATGGGCAGAGTCACGCCCATTTTCTTTTTGTGTGTCGCCTACAGGCCACAATTCTTAATCGGTCATCTTGAAACTTAAAATACTTATTCCTTATACCCTACGGATGACCCCTTTTGTTTTGGGTGCATGCCCGACCCCCGTGGGACAGCAACACCCATTTCTTGTATTTGTTTGTCTGTCGTCTACAGGCTGCATTTCCTAATGTATCATCTTGAAACTTTGAATACTTATTCTTGGTACCTTAAGGTAGATCCCTATTGTTTTTGGTGCATGCCCAACCCCAAGGGACAGTGCCACGCCCATTTTTTTGTTTGTCTGTCTGTGTGTCACCTACAGCCCACAATTCTTAATCGATCATCTTGAAAACTTTTTTTATACTTATTCCTTATACCCTAAGGCTGACCACTATTATTTTTGGTGCATGACGGACCCCCTGGGACAGAGCCACGCCCAATGCTTTTGTGTCTTGTGTTCGCCTACAGGATGCAATTCTTAACAGATCCTTTTAAAACTTTACAACACTATTCCTTATACGCTAAAGATGACCCCTATTGTTTTTGGTGATTTCCTAACCCCCAGGGGCAGAGCCATGCCCATTTTTACTTCGTGTCTATGTGTGTTGTCTACAGGCCACGATTCTTAATGGATCGTCTTTAAACTTGGGATATGTATTCCATGTAGCCTAAGGACGTCAACTGCATGTCCCGACTCACACAGGCAAGACACGACCAATTTTTGTTTTTGTCGTTTACAGGCCGCAATTCTGAATGAATCAGCTTGGTACTTGGTTTATGTATTCCTTATAGCCTGAGGGCGTCCACTATTGATTTTGATGAATGTCCTGACCCCCAGGGTCAGAGCCACGCCCACTTTTTGCCTTTAGGGTTGGGAAGGCACAATTCTGAATGGATTATCTTGGTATAGTTATTCCTTATACTCTAAGGACGGCAACTATTAATGTTGGTGCACGACCCTCAACGCTAAACAAACCAAACGCCTAGCCTTCTTGACAAAGTACCATATCAATCAAAGCAGGAATGTGGACGTATATTGTAGCGTTAGCGTTATGTTTAGTTTGTAGACTCTATAGAGGTCACAATTTTGAACCGATTTTGATGAAACTTGACATGTATGTTTATGACCCAAAGATCTTGGTTCCGTTCCATATTTGCGCCCATCGGATCGTAACTTCCTAAATTAGTGTAAAAAAATATGGTGTATCAAGGTTGTGGACCCTATAGAAGTCACAATTGTAATTCGATTTTCCTGAATTATGGCCTTTGTACGAAATATCGCCTTTATTATCTTGTGGTCCCTCTGGAGGTCACAATTATTACCTGATTTAAAAGAAAAACGTTTGATTATATCACCGCTACACTGTAATGAATGTTCGGTTTGAATTTCATGAACATCGGACCAAAATTGCTGAATATGGCCGCCACTTTTACGGGAATGGTGTAAAAATATGGTATATTAAGGTTGTGGACCCTGTAGAGGTCACAATTTTAATCCGCTTTTGATGAAACTTGAAATGCATGTTCATAGCTCAAAGATCTTGGTTCTTGTTTATATTTGCACATACCTGATCGTAACTTCCTGATTTATGGCCCCTGATTGTACGACAATTCGCCTTCTTTTTAGCTTGTGGTCCCTTTGGAGGTCACAATTATTAACGGATTTAAAGTAACGTTTGATTATATCACTGTTTCACCGTAATGTAGGTTGAGTTCGAATTTAGTTTAAAAAAAACCGACCAAAACTGTACAAAATGACCGCCGCTTGTACACGAATACTATTTAAAAAATATGGTATATCAAGGTTGTAGACCATGTAGAGATCACAATTTTAATCTGATTTTAATGAGACTTTAAATGCATGTTTATAATCCAAATATCTTGGTTCCTTTCGATACTTGCGCATATCGAATTGTAACTTCCTGAATTATGGCCCCTGATTGTACTAAAAATCGCCTTTTTAGCTTGCGGCTCGATTTTCGTTTTTAAATATTGGTGAATATCGAAAAACGAGCTACTTGTTTTTCAATATTGGCGAAAAACGAGCTACTTAAAACTTAAAACTCAAAAGAGCAGATTTGATGGATGTATATCTTCAGAATGTCTCCAAGACACATTTTATTAAATACGTTTAAATAGGTTTTCTAAAACGAACTAATGATGTCATAAATCAAGATGCCTGAGCAGTGGATTCACATAAAAACTTCTTTCTCCTTGTCTTTTGATATTGGCGAATCTCGAAACACGAACTATTCGTTTTTCGAGATTCAAACTTGAATCTTAAAAAAGCAGATTTGATGGATGTATATCTACAGAATGTCTCCAAAAATAAATTTGATTAAATTACTGATCTAAAACGAACTACATAATGATAATTTATATTGGCGAATCTCGAAAAACAAGCTACTCCAGGTTGAGTTCGAATTTTGTGAAAATCGGTCCAAAATTGACGGACAAAATGGCCGCCGTTTGTACGCGAATAGTGTAAACAATATGGTATATCAAGGTTGTGGACCCTATAGAGGTCACAATTGTAATTCGATTTTGATGAAACTTGAAATGCATGTTTATAACCTAAAGCTCTTGATTCCTTTTGATATTTGCGCATATCGGATTGTAACTTCCTGAATTATGGCCTCTGATTGTACGAAACATCGCCTTTTTAGCTTGTGGCCCTCTGGATCCGATTTAAAGAAACGTTTGATTATATCAATATTACATTGTAATGAAGGTTCAGTGGCGGCGATATTGAGAATATCGAAAAACGAGCTACTTGTTTTTCAATATTGGCGAATAACGAAAAACAATTAGCTCGTTTTTCAATATTGGAGAATGTCGAAAAACGAGCTACTTGTTTTTCGACATTTAAACTTAAAACTCAAAAGAACAGATTTGATGGATGTATATCTACAGAATGTCTCCAAACAAATTTGATTAACTAGGTGATCAAAAATGAACTAAAGATATCATAAATGAGGATGCCTGAGCAGTGAATTCACATAAAAACTGTTCTTTCTCGTTGTTTTCTTTTATATTGGTGAATCTCGAAAAACGAGCTACTCGTTTTTTGATATTCAAACTTGACTCTCAAAAAAGCAGATTTGATGGATGTATATCTGCAGAATGTCTCCAAAACACATTTTATTAAATACGTTTTCTAAAACGAACAATGTCATAAATGAGGGTGCCTGAAAAACTGTTCTTTCTCGTTGTTTTTTGATATTGGTGAATCTCGAAAAACGAGCTACTCGCTTTTCGATATTCAATGGATTTGATGGATGTGCATCAACATACGTTTATCTCCCCAAGGTCTCGGTTCCTTTTGATATTGGCATGTATCGGACAGTAACTTCATGGGTTATGGCCCCTGATTGTACGAAAAATCATGTTTTTAGCTTGTGAACAGTGTAGATGTCACAATTTTGAACCGATTTTGATGAAACTTGAAATGGATATTTATAACCCAAAGATCTTGGTTCCTCGCGATATTTGCGCATATCGGATCGTAACTTCCTGAATTATGGCCCGTGATTGTTCGAAAAATCGGGGTTTTTTTAGCTTGTGGTCTCTCAAGAGGTCATAATAATTCGATTTATAAAACCGTCTGATTATATCACTGTTACACTGTAATGAAGGTTGAGTTCGAATTTCGTGAAAATCGGACCAAAATTGCCAGACAAAAATGGCCGCCGCTTGAACGCGAATAGTGTAAAAAAAATATGGCATTTAGTTAATTTTAGATCACTGATTTAATCAAATGTGTTTTTGGAGACATTCTGTAGATAATAATATGCATCCATCAAATATGTTTTTTTTTTTGAGATTTAAGTTTGAATGTCGAAAAACAAGTAGCTCGTTTTTCGAGATTCGCCAATATCGAAAAACGAAAATCGAGCTAACTTCACACTGCCCAAAGTTTTTGTGTATAGCCATTGGTTCAACGCGACGAGAATATGCATTTTACACCCACTCTCTGTTCGGGCTGGGGATTTGGCGACGAACAATATGTGGCCAGCTATATTTATCTCGACGACCAGTGTCTGAAATGCTGTCTGGTTGCATTCCTGCAGTCTATTTCACAAAACATTGTGGCGAAAATATTCATTCACATTTAGTCACTCACTCCGCCCGTTTGACACTTTCCATCTGGTCGGATAAACAAGTGATCTGTCGACAGGAGGTAACAGGTGAGCTCTATTAATCTCGACAATTAATGCCTGAAATACTGCCAGACTGCACACCGGGCAGTCTACTTTTCAAATTATGGGGGACTTCGTTGAGGTTTGCGCGTCCGTTCATTTGCCACTTTCGTCCATGGGGTCGGAAAGACTAGTAATCAGGCGACAGACGGCATCCGATCAGCACTATTTATCTCTGCGATCGGTGCCTGAATTCTGTCAGGCGGCATTTCCAACAGTTTATTTTTCAAACTTTTCTTTGGGACACCCCCCCCCCCGGCACAAGTACTCTCTACTATGGCGCTCACAAGGGTGCTTCGTTGAGGTTCGCAAGTCCGTTCGCTTGAAATTTTGATCCCTGGTCGGATAAACTAGTGATCAGGCGATGGACGGGCTGTGGTCAGATCTATTTATCTAGACGATCGGTGTCTGACTGAAAACTGTCAGACAATATTTCCAACAAGGTATTTTTCGAAAATTTCTGGGGGAGGTCCCCCGTAAGAACTCCCAACTTTGGCGCTCGTGCGTGGGATTCGTCGAGGTTCTAAAGTCCGTTCGTTTGACGCTTTACTTGCCTGAAATACTGCCAGGTTGCATTTCCGGCAGCCTGTTTTTCAAACTCTTCTGGGAGAGGCCCCCTTATCCCTACTTCAACTAGGGATGAGGGATGAGGGAGAGGGAGAGGGGTTTCACATAGGCTAACCCTGTTCCCCAATCCCATTCAGAGACATCCTGAATGAAATATTGTTTTAAAAAAAAAAGTTGAAGCTCGTGCCTTTGCCCCATTAACCTCGTGCCTTTGCCCCAGCTTTGCCCCTCCAAGAACTGACAGCTTGCGCCGCCACTGTGAAGGTTACCTTCGAATTTCCTGAAAATTAAAACAAAACTACATAACAAAATGGCCGCCGCTAACATGTACGCGAATAGTGTAAAAAAAAAATGGTATATCAAGGTTGTAGACCTTGCAGAGGTCACAATTTTGATCCGATTTTGACGAAACTTGAAATATAGGTTTATCCCCAAAAGATCGCGGCTACTTTGGATATTTGCATGTATCGGATCGAAACTTCGTGGATTATGGCCCCTGATTGTCCGAAAATTCACATTTTTAGCTTGTAGTCCCTATAGAGGTAACAATTTTGAACTGATTTTGATGAAATTTGAAATACATGTTTATAACCCAAAGATCTCGGTTCCTTTGATTATGGCCGGCCCCTGATTGTACGAAAAATCACGTTTTTAGCTTGTGGCCCTATAGAGGTCACAATTTTGAACCGATTTTGATGAAACTTGACATGCATGTTTATAACCCAAAGATCTTAGTTCCATTCCATAATTGCGCATATCGGATCCTGACTTCCTGAATTATGGCCCCTGATTGTACGAAAGATCGCCTTTTTATACGCCCCACATTTTCTTGTGGACGTAAATGTCGTCGCCCCTGTCCGTTCGTCCGTCCGTCCACAATTGTTTGTGAACAGTATCCTATTTCAATAAAATATAGGTTTATCATCCTAAGATCTGGGTTCCTTTCGATATTGTCATGTATCGGATTGTAACTTCATGGATTATGTCCTCTGATCACGTCAAAAAATCTTGTGGATGCTCTAGATACCAAAGTTAATATCCGATTGACTTTAAATTTATACACAAGGTTTAAGGTCATGAGATGAAGAAGCCTTTGTGGGTTTTTTTTAGCAATTTCCGAGTTATGGCCAGAGTTATGGCCCTTGATCACTTCAAAAATTTTATGTTTTATGGACGTTCTATAGGTCAAAGTTAATATCAGATTTATACACAGTGTTAAAGGTCATGAGATGAAGACGCCTGTGGATTTTATAATAATAATAATAATAATGACTTTATTTGAGAAGGGTTGAAGATTAGGCTATAGCCTTTCTAACATCCTGCCCTTCATAGAAAATATATTAGTAAGTGTAATCCTTCAACACCAATGAATTTTTCAACCGATGTGCATATTGTTTTCAGTTTAGGAAAAGAGTATAGGCTAATATTAATTCATGGAGTTTTATTTTCAGATTACCTAACACTAAAGGAGACAACAAGTATATGGTATCAAAAGAGAGGTCCACACACGTTATTTATCTTACACTGGGCCTGTCTTTATATATTGGCTTGTTGATATTGTTTAAGCTTGACTTGTGCACCAAGTTTCTTTTGAAAACATCATGATGTCTGCTCAGATGTTTGGGATGAAAGTTTTAGATATGGGGAGTAATTAAATTGGAATATATTAATATATGGCATCTACTAATCCCACATCTCCTTTAGGCTTACTAACATTTCTTTGCATGTTATTTTTCACTTTTGTTACACCATTTTGCATTTGCTTGCTAAGTAGGAGTGCTATATTTAATGTATTCTGATATTTGGTTCATCTTAGATTTTAATGCTTTTAACGTATATTGCAAATTTCTCTTGAGGGCCCAGTAAAGATAATCGTGTATACGGTGTTTCTATGATAAACTTAGATATATTGTTGATAGTGGGGTCAGGAGAATATAAGGATACAGGTGAGTAATGCGTCACCATTGTCCATTGGTAGATTTTAATATTTTGGGGCAAAACAAAAATAGATCATGCTGTCTGCTGGTTCGGATGAGACGAAAAACCGAGGTCCCATGTACACATTGGCGTGCATGTAAAAGAACCCTATGGCGTATGCCCGCCTTCATTTGTCAATTTCGGGATAGGACGTTCAAACCCATTTCATTTCATCTCATTTACAGGACCGGGCAGATATATTTGAAAGGGATATATGAAGACGGCGACATTGAGGTTGACACCTGCATGGATTTGAGGATGAGCAGAGCAAATAATACATGGATGCATTCTACAAGCAGTTGTAACGCAGTTGATTAGGTAAGCATTAAATTCAGTATTTTCTGCGAAAGTGTGGTTACTACAATACAAACTTTCAAAGATTATTTATAAGTTTTACCTGGAACATAAAATATTAGGCCTGCAGCCAAAATTTCTAGCGCCCAGTTCCGCTACAAGGTACCCCCTAATTACCAAACTATACATTTGTGGAAAGCTTGCACATGTAATTGCTTTGGACCACCTAAGTTTGTTTTTCAGGATCCTGGTTGGTGGATGCAGAATGGTTGATACAGTATTGTGAACACAGATGAAGATAAAGCAAGAAAGTATTGCGATCTGTTTGGACGATTTGGCTAAAAAGGAGAGTACAGTTTTTCTGTTGATTTTCTTGGGGTTTGTGGCAGTCTGCAGACTGGATGGCTCTGAATTACTAGGGAAGAAACAAGCTGAACAGTCCAGTTCAGTTCCATTTAAGTCTGTGGGGATTACATTAATTTAGATTTCAATTCATTTATCTTTGTCATTGCACATGTACTAACTGCTTTCGGCCACCTAAGTTTGTTTTTCAGGACCCTGGTTGGTGGATGCAGGATACAGAATGGTGGATGCAGGATACAGAATGGTGGATACAGTATTGTGGACACCGAATGGTTGATACAGTATTGTGGACACCGAATAGTTGATACAGAATGGTGAACACTAATTAAGATAAGGCAAGAAAGTATTGTGATCTGTTTGGACGATTTGGCTAAAAAGGAGAGTACAGTTTTTCTGTTGATTTTCTTAGGGGTTGTGGCAGTCTGCAGACTGGATGGCTCTGAATTACTAGGGAAGAAACAAGCTGAACAGTCCAGTTCAGTTCCATTTATTTCCGTGGGGCTTAAATTCATTTAGATTCCAATTCATTTTTTTTTGTCATTGCACATGTACTAACTGCTTTCGGCCACCTAAGTTTGTTTTTCAGGACCCTGGTTGGTGGATGCATGATACAGCATGGTGGATAAAGTATTGTGGGCACAGAATGGTTGATACAGAATGGTGAACACAGATGAAGATAAAGCAAGAAAGTATTGTGATCTGTTTGGACGATTTGGCTAAAAAGGAGAGTACAGTTTTTCTGTTGATTTTCTTGGGGGTTGTTGCAGTCTGCAGACTGGATGGCTCTGAATTACTGGGGAAGAAACAAGCTGAACAGTCCAGTTCAGTTCCATTTAAGTCGTTGGGGATTACATTAATTTAGATTTCAATTCATTTTTCTTTGTCATTGCACATGTACTAACTGCTTTCGGCCACGTAAGTTTGTTTTTCAGGACCCTGGTTGGTGGATGCAGAATTGTGGATGCAGGATACAGAATGGTGGATAAAGAATGGTGGATCCAGAATGATGGACACAGATGAAGAAAAAGCAAGAAAGTATTGTGATCTGTTTGGACGATTTGGCTAAAAAGGAGAGTACAGTTTTTCTGTTGATTTTCTTGGGAGTTGTGACAGTCTGCAGACTGGGCAGCTTTCATTTCATTCTGGGGAAGAGACTAGCTAAACAGTACAGTTCAGTTCCATTTATTTCCGTGGGGATTAAATTCATTTAATTTTCAATTCATTTTTCTTTGTCATTGCACATGTACTAACTGCTTTCGACAACATAAGTTTGTTTTTCAGGACCCTGGTTGGTGGATGCAGGATACAGAATGGTGGATACAGTATTGTGGACACAGAATGGTTGATACAGAATGGTGAACACAGATGAAGATAAAGCAAGAAAGTATTGTGATCTGTTTGGACGATTTGGCTAAAAAGGAGAGTACTGTTTTTTGATTGATTTGCTTGAGGGTGGCGGTAGGCTGCAGACTGGGCGGCTCTCATTTCATTCTAGGGAAGAAACAAGCTGAACAGTCCAGTTCAGTTCCATTTATTTCCGTGGGGCTTAAATTCATTTAGATTTCAATTCATTTTTCTTTGTCATTGCACATGTACTAACTACTTTCGGCCACCTAAGTTTGTTTTTCAGGACCCTGGTTGGTGGATGCAGGATACAGAATGGTGGATACAGTATTGTGGACACAGAATGGTTGATACAGAATGGTGAACACAGATGAAGATAAAGCAAGAAAGTATTGTGATCTGTTTGGACGATTTGGCTAAAAAGGAGAGTACTGGGCTGCAGACTGGGCGGCTCTCATTTCATTCTGGGGAAGAGACCAGCTGAACAGTACAGTTCAGTTCCATTTAGTTCCAATGGGATTAACTTAATTTTGCTTTCAATTCATTTTTGTTTGCTTTTCGTTGCACATTTACTAATTGCTTTCGGCCACATAAGTTTGTTTTTCAGGACTGCGGTGAGTGGCTGCAGAATGGTGGATGCAGAATGGTGATTGGTGGCACGCGAATGGTGGATACAGTATGGTGATCATCCTGCTACACATATTGTTGATAGAGTGGGGTCAACAGAACTTACGAATACAGGTGAGTAGGCGTGGAATTAATCGAATACGCGCCAGATATATTAAAGATACATTATTTAAGTGTTTAATAAAGAGTTGGTCATCCCTGCTACAAAAATTCAAAGATTGATGATAAAATAGAAAATATTGAAAATGTATACTTAATTCTGAGACAAATTATCACTGTAGTTTTGACAAGATATGAGCTTAGTGGTTACCAGGGCACTGGTATATTCGCGACTTAGCCTCGCTTTCCCATTTTTGAATTAAATATTTAAATGGCGAGCCTTTCTTATCTAGTTAAAATCTCGAGTATCGGATGCCGCCGTGAGTTGATTATGGTCTTGATTTGTTAATAAATGTTTCATTAATAGTTTATGTAACATTTCAAGGCTAAAGAAAGACTTGCAATAGGCAGATTTAGCTCTTGCATAATGCATGTTTAATCAATCACAGCCCCGACTTGTATCGTGAACAGCATTGCCAATGGGTCTCGTGTCAATAAAATGAATAAAAATACAAAGGTCATCCTTTCATGTTGGCATACTTTTATTTCAAATAATGGTACGGGCAATGGGCCTAGTGTACATTATTTGTTTTGGCCCGTTCCATACAGCTTGATGCACTGACCAACCCAAACAAACAGCCACATGGTAACATTTGAGTACTTTTCAGGTTCAAACTAAAACATCCACCAACGCCCTTCTCTTCATTTTAGCCGAATAGGACAAAACCCTTGGCGCAATAGGTTAGTAATCTTTAACTTTCTTTTTTAAATTTTATTTAGATATAGGGAGGAATTATCACAAGTTGACTGATTGCTTATGGTAGGCCCGCAGGGCACAATACTTGAACAGTCGATCCCAAACCTTTACGTGTGAAACCTCGTGGCTCCCACCCCCAACAAACACACACACACTACAAAAGACACCTGCACAAAAGACATTGTGTCGATTGGTCGTTAATTATTTACATTAGACAGCATGGATCAAAGTTCCCTTTGTAGCACAGGCAGCACATACTCAATTTGTCAGTCTCATGTTTTCATCATGAAATAATTTTCTGAGACGGACGTGTTTTACAAACTGTATATTATTAAAAGAGCAGTTCCTTCTTTCATAGGGTATCAGAAAGTTTTAGATAATTATACAGACCAAGGCTAGAGTCATACAAACTCAGTTAACCATTTTGTTTGCTAAAATGTTCCAGAACATCTCCTTTAACATTTTAAATTTTTATTACTATTACAGACATCTCTTGTTATCGGTCGGACGATGGCAGCGTGGTAGTTGTTCTTTGGGTAAGCAACATTTTTTTAATTAAAACATCTTCACCATATTACAATATTTTCGTCAAACTACATAGAAATAGTATCCATTCTATATCGGACTTATTTAACTTATGAGACGTGTCTGGTCTAATGTAATTGGCATATTAGTACGTGTAATCCTTCAACACCATTTGTCGGGGGGTTGGGATGGCCTAGTGGACTAGAGTGCCGCGCTTCGACCTCTAGCTGGCCGGCCACCTCTGGCTTGCGGCTGTGGTTTCGAGCCCTGGTGTGAGCGTATGTGGCATGGAGATAGGGGCGCCTTCTCAACCTCGTGGGTTTCCTCCGGCCACTCCGGTTTCCTCCCACTGCTAAAGACCCCTTCGCGCAGGCGAATTATTGAAATAAAATTAAAACCATGTTAGTCCCGAAATGACCTGGTTTGTGTTGAGTGGACGTTAAACCCCATTTCTCTCTCTCTCTCTCTCTCTCTCTCTCAACACCATTTCAAGTAAATGCTTTATTTATACTAACAATTGGGTCATTTCGTGAGTTAAACCGTACCCCCTTCGATTTAGCTGAAATTTGATGTATATGCTTATTTGGGCAGGGAAATCTGATATTTCAAATTTTAGCTTATTCATAGAATTTCACGAATGAGGGTAGCTGATTGTGTTAGAACAACCCGTGTCACTTTTCTGGAGTTCATTTCTTGTACAGCAAATTAGAGGCTTGTTCTTTGAAATATGTCTGCTAGCATGACAACATACTGCCTGGTGTTATAAACTCAAAGGATAAAACTGTTTATATTTTACAGGACCACATCAGAGTTACCACGTCGAATTATCTGTATGATGATCATCAAAGGAGTGGAACACTGACAGGGTAGGCATTCATACCAAACTTATTTTAATTATTTCTTTAATTAACCCTGAAATCTGTCATATTTCAACTCAAGGTACTGTGAATTGCTCAATAGCAGTTCTTATAAATTAACTCTATTGGATTACTTTGAACTAATCGTAGGGATTATTCAATATTACATGAATTTACTGTATGGCTTCACTTTGAACGAACCCTACTTGAGCGACAAGCTGGTCGACTTTGAAGGTATTCTGCGTTGTTGGTCACGCAAGTCTCCTAATTTACTGTATTGCTTCACTTTGAATGAATCATACTTGAGCGGCAAGCTGATCGACTTTCTAGTCGCAAAGCAATACAACAGTAAGTTAGGAGACTTGTGTGACCAACAACGCAGAAAACCGTCCGTTTTTATTTTCAAAAAGGTTCCAAATTTCAACATTTCTATCCATAAACACAGATTTTGGGTGGCGTTTTTAGTCATGTACATTACAGGGCAAAATATCGTGTTGTGTAGATGAGCATGTTATTTTTTAAACGATATTTTTCATGTGAGCTATTTCACTGTGTTATAACTGGAATGGCAATTGATCGTTTATGGTTCCTATCAGGAATTTGATTGAGAAAAGGAAAATTCTAGATTGGCAATAACAGGTTTTTGTATGTACCATATATTTTCTAAATTTTCCATTTAAATAGGTACAGTAAAGGACATTTTGTTGACATGTTAAAACACATTTTAAAATAGTGGTCCTTTGAAACATTGGCTTTTAGTGGGGTTGAGGTGTAAAGCTACTTGAGGGATCGAATCTACTTGTAAGACTAGATTAACATGTCATTACTTCATCAACCAATGTAAACAGACTAAAGATGTTTATCTCTTTCAGTAGAAAACATAACACAGATATTTTTTTCTCTATAGTCCACACACATAACATAAACAGCTTCTTCTCTATAGCTCACATGCATAACGTAATTTCAGGATTTCTTGTAGTTTCTTGCGAGACAGGTTTTCGTTATGTCTGGAGATTAGAATTGATTGCAGACTTCCCATTACTTCCTAGAACACGCACACAACTACATTCATTCCTATTTGCACTTCCGTTCTTTGGGAATTGTGATCAACACACAATTATACATACCAGGTTTATGACATTGTTAATCTAACAGGATTCTTGATGAAGTATTTTAGAGACTGTCTCATGGAGATTCTGGTGTGCACACCTCATTCGATGGTCCTCGACGAGACCATTTATCATTGATGACTTGTGGTTGGCCACCCAGGTATCACTGATGACTGGTAGTTGGCAGTCCATAATAAGGATATGGGCTTCTGGTACAGAACAGAAGAGGGTATGGTGTTAGATCCATTCAAACTCGGTATGCTTCATTTCATTGGTCCTCGAAGAAGCCAGTTATCATTGATGACTTGTGGTTGGCCACCCAGGTATCACTGATGACTGGTAGTTGGCAGTCCATAACAAGGATATGGGCTTCTGGTACAGAACAGAAGAGGGTACGGTGTTAGATCCATTCAAACTCAGATTGCTTCATTTCATTGGTCCTCGACGAGACCAGTTATCATTGATGACTTGTAGTTGGCCACCCAGGTATCACTGATGACTGGTAGTTGGCAGTCCATAATGAGGATATGGGCTTTTGGTACAGAGCAGAAGAGGGTGTGGTGTTAGTTTGCTTCTTTTCTCTAGAACATAACATTGTGGGTTGTTTCGTCTTGTAGTTTAAACCGACATCCCCACTTAAGGCCAATCAAATTAGTTGTCTCTATGTAAAGATGTGTCCAAGGCCGGTTAGCACGTGTTTCTTTACTGTAACATTTTGATTAAAAAATTGATGGGGTTCTTTACAATTTGGATTTAACTATTGTTATCTCTGTATATCGCTGACGATTATCAATTTCTCTAAATAATCTTTTATTGCCAATGTAGTATTTTTCTAATTAAGTTGTAGGACTGATGTCTACAGTTATAATTGTCCATTTATATCATATGCATGTTTAGGTTTATTTACAATGTAAGGTCAATAGTGAGTGAACACTTCCAGTTGACCACAGCACTTTGGAAAAAAACTCTACCTCCCCACAAAGATCTGACTGTTTAATTTGTTTTCCAATATGAATATTTACATATAATTTGTATATTTTTGTCTGTTCTGTATAAGCTATAAAGAACAACCAGATCGAAATTGAAAATTTTCCACTTTCTAAGCTTGGTACATAACAATGTGTTGGTTTTTTCAATTAGATAAAATGACCTACCAACATATTGTTTTTCGGGGGGTTTGACAAGTCCATATTTTCAAGCCAAATGTCGAAATTCTTAAATTTTCAATTTCTGAAATTGGAACAAAAAACTTAATTTTGAATGGCCCAAATAACGATTATTTCAAAATGTTCGACACGTCCAATATGATTTTGTGGTGAGGGGGCAATGGGACGTCATGTCAGACGCATAAGAGGTTTTGATATATATATTTGTATTTCACTTGGAGAAATTTCGAAAAATGTTTTTTTTTATAGAATTATAATTAAAATATCAGATTAGACAAATTAATTATTATACACTATGTAGTTTTTTGAAACGCTCATATTTACCAGTATTTAGGTTTTTTCACACGCCGATATTTCATGCTCATCTGTCCTGCTGCTACATGTAGCTTCTTAATTTTCAATTTTTCTGAACTTGCAACATAAACCTTAAACCTTTATGGAATATTTGGGTGGGTCATTATTTCCAAATTTCGACATACCAACATGATTTGGCGATCGGGTGGGGTAAATGGTTTATGCTCATTGGTCCATCATGCTACAGGTCATACTTCTAAATTGTCCATTTTCCTAAAATCGGAATTTCCCTTTATGGGAATGCGATTCAGGCCAACACTATTTCACAATTTTGACATACCAAAACGTAGTCGTAGGGATGGGTGGGTGAAATGTTATAGGGATTTTTTGAGTGCATATTGTTTAATGTGGTTCAACTGATAATGTTTCTTAACCAATTACATTCTCACGGGTGTAGTTAAAATCCTTTTAGTGTTATTGTGGTTCATTCATATAATTATTTTTATAAGGTCAGTAAACGCATCCAGTTGATCAGAAAACATGTGCAAAATTCTACCTCTTCCAGTTGATCGACACAAGCTAGGACATTTCAGGACTAACATATGGGTTAATTTTATTTCAATAAATATCTTGCACGTATGGTCTTTAGTAGTTGGAGGAAACCTGAGGACCCAGAGAAAACCCACGAGGTCTGATAGGTGAACCTACTCCTTGTCACCCGCTTGACACAATGACACACCCCAATAGGTGGCTCTCAATATGATAATGCCGGACATTAGAGAGTGTCCTACTAAAATCCATATAAATATTCATGTTTATTATTGTCAGTTGCATTTGGATAACATAATCCAACTATTTATCGATATCGACACTGCATTTAAATCTATTATGTGTGTTTAAAAGAATAATTTCTGTTCTGTGTTGCTGCTGGCTCTTCCTTCCCTTTTCAGGTAACTTTTGTCTGAGAAGAGTCCTCCATAACAAGGAAACCTTCAATGGACGGCAGAGTATATGATTTGAAACGTTGAAGTGGTGAACTGTTTAGAGAACTTGGAAGTTTTAAATGCAATGAAATAATCGAACGAATAGTTTTTGATATATGTAAATAAGCTACAGGTCCAGCTATGTGGTTTTTACTGCGAGAACTTCGCTTTTCCACACAATGCAAGCAGATTTTTCCCCACGGGTTTTTTTCTTATCTACAGTGATGACATTATACGTCAATCAGCTAGACCTCCTGTTTTATGTTTTTACCTAATTTGTTGTTATGTTATCCCTTAATATGTAAATAACTTAATTAAATCAGCTTGTCCAAAATATAATATTATTATCAACTGGACAAATTACTCTACATGTTTTTTTATACGCCCATGTTAAACAATAGTTATAGGCCCTTATTTTATATTGCAGGATAAAATTCTAAATTTTCGATTTTCCTAAACATGGAACATAAACCGTTATGGGAATTTGAATGGGGTTAAAATTATTTCGGCATATCAACAAGTTGTGATGGCGGGGGGGGGGGGGGCGTAGATGTATTATGAATGTTCGTCCGTCATGCTACAGGTTCAAATTTTAAATTTCCCCTTTTCCCTAAACTTGGAACATACCTGTTTATGGTAATTTGAATGGGGCCATTTCGAAATTTTCGACAAACAAACACGTGGGGGTGGTGGTGGGGTCGAGGATATATTTTTTCGCGCAACGACATTTATTATTTTTTTTTATCTATACCCACATATTATTAAATATTATTAAATATTATTAAATATTGTTTAATATGGGCCAACTGATAATTCATCAGTTGAAATAGTTTATATTATTTATTAATAAATCATATACTTAATTATTGTACAATATTTTGAAAAATTACATGCCCATCTCAAATTTAAGTTTTATATCTAAAATATTTGAAAAAGGGAATTGCCAGTCAGTTGAAGTGTCATGTTGAAGATAATTCTCTTCACGAGCCTTTACAGAGTGTATATAAAAATCCACAGACTGCTTTAACGCGGGTTTCAAATGATATTGTTTTGTCCCTTGATAACCAAAAATGTATTCTTTTATTATTATTAGAACTGTCTGCTGCCTTTGACACAGTCAACCACAGCATTCTTTAGATTTGGTATTGATCAATCTACTTTTAATCTTTTTGAAAGTTAAAACCCACTTATTTCTTCAAGCTTTTTAAATGTATATATTTAGCAGTTTGTATTGATTCTTGTGTTGTCATTGTATGTATTGTTAATTTTATGAGTTTATAAATTTTTATATTTGTACTATTGTAAAGCTCCACTGAACAAGTGTATTTGGAAGAGGGGCTATAATAAATATTTGTAATAATAATTAATTACTCTACATGTTTGTATACGCCCATATTAAACAATAATTAAATTTCTATAGGCCCTTATTTCATTTTACGGAACAAAATTCTAAATTTTCCATTTTCCTAAACATGGAACATAAACCGTTATGGGAATTTGAATGGGGTCAAAATTATTTCGAAATTTTCGACATACCAACAAGTTGTGATGGGGGTGGGGTAGATGCATCATGAATGTTCGTCCGTCATGCTACAGGTTCAAATTTTAAATTTCCCTTTTCTCTAAACTTGGAACGTACCAGTTTATGGTAATTTGAATGGGGCCATTTCGGAATTTTCGAACAACAAACACGTGGGGGGGGGGGTGTGTTCGAGGATATATTTTATATTTTTTCGCGCAACGACATTTATTATAATTTTTTTTTATCTATACCCACATATTATTAAATATTGTTTAATGTGGACCAACTGATAATTCATCAGTTGAAATAGATTATATTATTTATTAATAAATCATATGCTTAATTATTGTACAATATTTTGAAAAATTACAGGCCCATCTCAAATTTAAGTTTTATATCTAAAAAAATTGAAAAATGTATTGCCAATAAGTTGAGGTTTCAACTTCACGAGCACATACAAAAAAACCCACAGAAACTGCTTTAAGTCGTGTTGCAAATGATATTCTTTTGTCCCAAAAATGTGTTCTTTTTTTATTGCTATTAGACATGTCTGCTGCCTTTGACACAGTCGACCACACCATTCTTTTAAATCGTCCCCATTTTAGATTTGGTATTAATAAAGATGCTCTTTATCTTTTAGAAAGTTTTTTAATTGTTAGGCAGCAATGTGTTTTAAATGCTACACATTCTTCTCATTGTAATTTAAAATCTGGCGTTCACACTGTACACCTCACAACTTGGGTATAGAACTAGAAAATATGATTTAGAATTTCATCTATACGCAGATGACACCCATTTATATATTCCTGTTTCACCTAAAAATCCAGTTTCTTATGTCAGTTTAAATGTTGTTAATGAAGAATGTTTATCTGAAATTAAATTGTGGATGTCAAAAAACTTTCTAAAATTAAATGATGATAAAACTGAATATTTATTAATTGGCTCAAATAAACAATTGTCAAAGCATGACCGTAAATCTCCCTTTTTAATTGATGTGGTGAAATTAATCCCTCGTCAATTGCACGTAATACAGGTGTAATATTTGATATGAATATGAGTGTGGAAGCTCAAGTAAATTATATATGTAAACGGTTTTATTGTAATATAAGAAATATTGGTAGAATACGTAAATTTATCCCCTTAGACTCCACAAAAACACTTGTTAATGTTTTGGTCACTTCTAGACTGGGGAATTTTAATTCGTTGTTAGCTGGTCTTCCAGCCAAACGTTTAGATAAACTTCAACGAGTTCAAAGTACAGCTGCATTAAGATATGATCATATTACCCTAATATAAAACATTTACACTGATTACCTATTTCTTATAGAATTGATTTTAAAGTTGTATTAACTTTTAAATGTTTGAACAAATTAGCACCTGTTTATTTATCTGATCTTTTAAATATGTATACACCAGATGATAATTTTCTTTTAAAGGCCAAATATTCAAAATTCTAACATGCTAAAGGGTAAATCTTGCGTTTTGATTGGTCAAAACACATTTATTTCTTCAAGCTTTTTAAATATATATATATTTTGCAGTTTGTATTGATTCTTGTGTTGTCTAAGTATGTATTGTTAATTTTCTGAGTTTATAAATTTTTATATTTGTACTATTGTAAAACACCTCTGAACAAGTGTATGTAGCAGAGGGGCTATAATAAATATTGATAATAATAATTAATTACTCTACATGTTTGTATACGCCCATATTAAACAATAGTTAAATTTCTATAGGCCCTTATTTCATTTTACGGAACAAAATTCTAAATTTTCGATTTTCCTAAACATGGAACATAAACCGTTATGGGAATTTCAATGGGGTCCAAATCATTTCGAAATTTTCGACATACCCACAAATTGTGAGGGGGTGGGGTAGCTCTATTATGTATGTTCGTCCGTCATGCTACAGGTCCAAATTTTAAATTTCCCCTTTTCCCTAAACCTGGAACATACCTGTTTATGGTAATTTGAATGGGGCCATTTCGAAATTTTCGACAAACAAACACATGTGGGTGGTGGTGGGGTCGAGGATATTTTTATTTTTTTGCGCAACGACATTTATTATTATTTTTTTTATATCTCTGCCCACATATTAAATATTGTTTAATATGGGCGATCTGATAATTTATCAGTTGAATTAGAGTATATTATTTATTAATAGATTTTATACTTATTTATTGAACATTACTTTGAAAAACTACAGACTCGTCTACAATTTAAGTTTTATATCTAAAATATTTGAAAATGTATTGCCAGTCAGTTGAAGTGTCATATTGAAGATAATTCATTTCTACACAGCGCATATAAAAATAAATTCCACAGTACAAAAACTGTTTTAACTCGTGTTTCAAATGATATTCCTTTGTCCCTTGGTAACCAAAAATGTATTCTTTTATTAATATTTTTAGACATGTCTGCTCCTCTGACACAGTCAAAAACAGCGTTCTTTTAAATCGTCCCCATTTTAGATTTGGTATTAATAAAGCTGCTCTTAATCTTTTAGAAAGTTATTTAATTAATAGGCAGTAATGTGTTGTTTTAAATGGTAAATCTGGCGTTCCCCAGGGTTCTGTCATTGGTCCTATTTTATACACCTATCTACTTGGGGATATAGTTAGAAATATGATTTAGAATTTCATCTATACGCAGATGTTACCAAATTATATATTTCTTTTTCATCTCAAAATCCAGTTTCTTATGTCAGTTCAAATGTTGTTATTGAAGAATGTTTATCTGAAATTAAATTGTGGATGTCAAAAAACTTTCTAAAATTAAATGATAAAACTGAATATTTATTAATTGGCTCAAATAAACAATTGTCAAAGCATGACCGTAAATCTCCCTTTTTAATTGATGTGGTGAAATTAATCCCTCGTCAATTGCACGTAATACAGGTGTAATATTTGATATGAATATGAGTGTGGAAGCTCAAGTAAATTATATATGTAAACGGTTTTATTGTAATATAAGAAATATTGGTAGAATACGTAAATTTATCCCCTTAGACTCCACAAAAACACTTGTTAATGTTTTGGTCACTTCTAGACTGGGGAATTTTAATTCGTTGTTAGCTGGTCTTCCAGCCAAACGTTTAGATAAACTTCAACGAGTTCAAAGTACAGCTGCATTAAGATATGATCATATTACCCTAATATAAAACATTTACACTGGTTACCTATTTCTTATAGAATTGATTTTAAAGTTGTATTAACTTTTAAATGTTTGAACAAATTAGCACCTGTTTATTTATCTGATCTTTTAAATATGTATACACCAGATGATAATTTTCTTTTAAAGGCCAAATATTCAAAATTCTAACATGCTAAAGGGTAAATCTTGCGTTTTGATTGGTCAAAACACATTTATTTCTTCAAGCTTTTTAAATATATATATATTTTGCAGTTTGTATTGATTCTTGTGTTGTCTAAGTATGTATTGTTAATTTTACTATTGTAAAGCACCACTGAACAAGTGTATTTGGAAGAGGGGCTATAATAAATATTTGTAATAATAATTAATTACTCTACATGTTTGTATACGCCCATATTAAACAATAATTAAATTTCTATAGGCCCTTATTTCATTTTACGGAACAAAATTCTAAATTTTCCATTTTCCTAAACATGGAACATAAACCGTTATGGGAATTTGAATGGGGTCAAAATTATTTCGAAATTTTCGACATACCAACAAGTTGTGATGGGGGTGGGGTAGATGCATCATGAATGTTCGTCCGTCATGCTACAGGTTCAAATTTTAAATTTCCCTTTTCTCTAAACTTGGAACGTACCAGTTTATGGTAATTTGAATGGGGCCATTTCGGAATTTTCGAACAACAAACACGTGGGGGGGGGGGGGTGTTCGAGGATATATTTTATATTTTTTCGCGCAACGACATTTATTATAATTTTTTTTTATCTATACCCACATATTATTAAATATTGTTTAATGTGGACCAACTGATAATTCATCAGTTGAAATAGATTATATTATTTATTAATAAATCATATGCTTAATTATTGTACAATATTTTGAAAAATTACAGGCCCATCTCAAATTTAAGTTTTATATCTAAAAAAATTGAAAAATGTATTGCCAATAAGTTGAGGTTTCAACTTCACGAGCACATACAAAAAAACCCACAGAAACTGCTTTAAGTCGTGTTGCAAATGATATTCTTTTGTCCCAAAAATGTGTTCTTTTTTTATTGCTATTAGACATGTCTGCTGCCTTTGACACAGTCGACCACACCATTCTTTTAAATCGTCCCCATTTTAGATTTGGTATTAATAAAGATGCTCTTTATCTTTTAGAAAGTTTTTTAATTGTTAGGCAGCAATGTGTTTTAAATGCTACACATTCTTCTCATTGTAATTTAAAATCTGGCGTTCACACTGTACACCTCACAACTTGGGTATAGAACTAGAAAATATGATTTAGAATTTCATCTATACGCAGATGACACCCATTTATATATTCCTGTTTCACCTAAAAATCCAGTTTCTTATGTCAGTTTAAATGTTGTTAATGAAGAATGTTTATCTGAAATTAAATTGTGGATGTCAAAAAACTTTCTAAAATTAAATGATGATAAAACTGAATATTTATTAATTGGCTCAAATAAACAATTGTCAAAGCATGACCGTAAATCTCCCTTTTTAATTGATGTGGTGAAATTAATCCCTCGTCAATTGCACGTAATACAGGTGTAATATTTGATATGAATATGAGTGTGGAAGCTCAAGTAAATTATATATGTAAACGGTTTTATTGTAATATAAGAAATATTGGTAGAATACGTAAATTTATCCCCTTAGACTCCACAAAAACACTTGTTAATGTTTTGGTCACTTCTAGACTGGGGAATTTTAATTCGTTGTTAGCTGGTCTTCCAGCCAAACGTTTAGATAAACTTCAACGAGTTCAAAGTACAGCTGCATTAAGATATGATCATATTACCCTAATATAAAACATTTACACTGGTTACCTATTTCTTATAGAATTGATTTTAAAGTTGTATTAACTTTTAAATGTTTGAACAAATTAGCACCTGTTTATTTATCTGATCTTTTAAATATGTATACACCAGATGATAATTTTCTTTTAAAGGCCAAATATTCAAAATTCTAACATGCTAAAGGGTAAATCTTGCGTTTTGATTGGTCAAAACACATTTATTTCTTCAAGCTTTTTAAATATATATATATTTTGCAGTTTGTATTGATTCTTGTGTTGTCTAAGTATGTATTGTTAATTTTCTGAGTTTATAAATTTTTATATTTGTACTATTGTAAAACACCTCTGAACAAGTGTATGTAGCAGAGGGGCTATAATAAATATTGATAATAATAATTAATTACTCTACATGTTTGTATACGCCCATATTAAACAATGGTTAAATTTCTATAGGCCCTTATTTCATTTTACGGAACAAAATTCTAAATTTTCGATTTTCCTAAACATGGAACATAAACCGTTATGGGAATTTCAATGGGGTCCAAATCATTTCGAAATTTTCGACATACCCACAAATTGTGAGGGGGTGGGGTAGCTCTATTATGTATGTTCGTCCGTCATGCTACAGGTCCAAATTTTAAATTTCCCCTTTTCCCTAAACCTGGAACATACCTGTTTATGGTAATTTGAATGGGGCCATTTCGAAATTTTCGACAAACAAACACATGTGAGTGGTGGTGGGGTCGAGGATATTTTTATTTTTTTGCGCAACGACATTTATTATTATTTTTTTTATATCTCTGCCCACATATTAAATATTGTTTAATATGGGCGATCTGATAATTTATCAGTTGAATTAGAGTATATTATTTATTAATAGATTTTATACTTATTTATTGAACATTACTTTGAAAAACTACAGACTCGTCTACAATTTAAGTTTTATATCTAAAATATTTGAAAATGTATTGCCAGTCAGTTGAAGTGTCATATTGAAGATAATTCATTTCTACACAGCGCATATAAAAATAAATTCCACAGTACAAAAACTGTTTTAACTCGTGTTTCAAATGATATTCCTTTGTCCCTTGGTAACCAAAAATGTATTCTTTTATTAATATTTTTAGACATGTCTGCTCCTCTGACACAGTCAAAAACAGCGTTCTTTTAAATCGTCCCCATTTTAGATTTGGTATTAATAAAGCTGCTCTTAATCTTTTAGAAAGTTATTTAATTAATAGGCAGTAATGTGTTGTTTTAAATGGTAAATCTGGCGTTCCCCAGGGTTCTGTCATTGGTCCTATTTTATACACCTATCTACTTGGGGATATAGTTAGAAATATGATTTAGAATTTCATCTATACGCAGATGTTACCAAATTATATATTTCTTTTTCATCTCAAAATCCAGTTTCTTATGTCAGTTCAAATGTTGTTATTGAAGAATGTTTATCTGAAATTAAATTGTGGATGTCAAAAAACTTTCTAAAATTAAATGATAAAACTGAATATTTATTAATTGGCTCAAATAAACAATTGTCAAAGCATGACCGTAAATCTCCCTTTTTAATTGATGTGGTGAAATTAATCCCTCGTCAATTGCACGTAATACAGGTGTAATATTTGATATGAATATGAGTGTGGAAGCTCAAGTAAATTATATATGTAAACGGTTTTATTGTAATATAAGAAATATTGGTAGAATACGTAAATTTATCCCCTTAGACTCCACAAAAACACTTGTTAATGTTTTGGTCACTTCTAGACTGGGGAATTTTAATTCGTTGTTAGCTGGTCTTCCAGCCAAACGTTTAGATAAACTTCAACGAGTTCAAAGTACAGCTGCATTAAGATATGATCATATTACCCTAATATAAAACATTTACACTGGTTACCTATTTCTTATAGAATTGATTTTAAAGTTGTATTAACTTTTAAATGTTTGAACAAATTAGCACCTGTTTATTTATCTGATCTTTTAAATATGTATACACCAGATGATAATTTTCTTTTAAAGGCCAAATATTCAAAATTCTAACATGCTAAAGGGTAAATCTTGCGTTTTGATTGGTCAAAACACATTTATTTCTTCAAGCTTTTTAAATATATATATATTTTGCAGTTTGTATTGATTCTTGTGTTGTCTAAGTATGTATTGTTAATTTTCTGAGTTTATAAATTTTTATATTTGTACTATTGTAAAACACCTCTGAACAAGTGTATGTAGCAGAGGGGCTATAATAAATATTGATAATAATAATTAATTACTCTACATGTTTGTATACGCCCATATTAAACAATAGTTAAATTTCTATAGGCCCTTATTTCATTTTACGGAACAAAATTCTAAATTTTCGATTTTCCTAAACATGGAACATAAACCGTTATGGGAATTTCAATGGGGTCCAAATCATTTCGAAATTTTCGACATACCCACAAATTGTGAGGGGGTGGGGTAGCTCTATTATGTATGTTCGTCCGTCATGCTACAGGTCCAAATTTTAAATTTCCCCTTTTCCCTAAACCTGGAACATACCTGTTTATGGTAATTTGAATGGGGCCATTTCGAAATTTTCGACAAACAAACACATGTGGGTGGTGGTGGGGTCGAGGATATTTTTATTTTTTTGCGCAACGACATTTATTATTATTTTTTTTATATCTCTGCCCACATATTAAATATTGTTTAATATGGGCGATCTGATAATTTATCAGTTGAATTAGAGTATATTATTTATTAATAGATTTTATACTTATTTATTAAACATTACTTTGAAAAACTACAGACTCGTCTACAATTTAAGTTTTATATCTAAAATATTTGAAAATGTATTGCCAGTCAGTTGAAGTGTCATATTGAAGATAATTCATTTCTACACAGCGCATATAAAAATAAATTCCACAGTACAAAAACTGTTTTAACTCGTGTTTCAAATGATATTCCTTTGTCCCTTGGTAACCAAAAATGTATTCTTTTATTAATATTTTTAGACATGTCTGCTCCTCTGACACAGTCAAAAACAGCGTTCTTTTAAATCGTCCCCATTTTAGATTTGGTATTAATAAAGCTGCTCTTAATCTTTTAGAAAGTTATTTAATTAATAGGCAGTAATGTGTTGTTTTAAATGGTAAATCTGGCGTTCCCCAGGGTTCTGTCATTGGTCCTATTTTATACACCTATCTACTTGGGGATATAGTTAGAAATATGATTTAGAATTTCATCTATACGCAGATGTTACCAAATTATATATTTCTTTTTCATCTCAAAATCCAGTTTCTTATGTCAGTTCAAATGTTGTTATTGAAGAATGTTTATCTGAAATTAAATTGTGGATGTCAAAAAACTTTCTAAAATTAAATGATAAAACTGAATATTTATTAATTGGCTCAAATAAACAATTGTCAAAGCATGACCGTAAATCTCCCTTTTTAATTGATGTGGTGAAATTAATCCCTCGTCAATTGCACGTAATACAGGTGTAATATTTGATATGAATATGAGTGTGGAAGCTCAAGTAAATTATATATGTAAACGGTTTTATTGTAATATAAGAAATATTGGTAGAATACGTAAATTTATCCCCTTAGACTCCACAAAAACACTTGTTAATGTTTTGGTCACTTCTAGACTGGGAAATTTTAATTCGTTGTTAGCTGGTCTTCCAGCCAAACGTTTAGATAAACTTCAACGAGTTCAAAGTACAGCTGCATTAAGATATGATCATATTACCCTAATATAAAACATTTACACTGGTTACCTCTTTCTTATAGAATTGATTTTAAAGTTGTATTAACTTTTAAATGTTTGAACAAATTAGCACCTGTTTATTTATCTGATCTTTTAAATATGTATACACCAGATGATAATTTTCTTTTAAAGGCCAAATATTCAAAATTCTGACATGCTAAAGGGTAAATCTTGCGTCAGAACCCATTTATTTCTTCAAGCTTTTTAAATATATATATATATTTTGCAGTTTGTATTGATTCTTGTGTTGTCTAAGTATGTATTGTTAATTTTCTGAGTTTATAAATTTTTATATTTGTACTATTGTAAAACACCTCTGAACAAGTGTATGTAGCAGAGGGGCTATAATAGATATTGGTAATAATAATTAATTACTCTACATGTTTGTATACGCCCATATTAAACAATAGTTAAATTTCTGTAGGCCCTTATTTCATTTTACGGAACAAAATTCTAAATTTTCGATTTTCCTAAACATGGAACATAAACCGTTATGGGAATTTGAATGGGGTCCAAATTATTTCGAAATTTTCGACATACCCACAAATTGTGAGGGGGTGGGGTAGCTCTATTATGTATGTTCGTCCGTCATGCTACAGGTCCAAATTTTAAATTTCCCCTTTTCCCTAAACCTGGAACATACCTGTTTATGGTAATTTGAATGGGTCCATTTCGAAATATTCGACAAACAAACACGTGGGGGTGGTGGTGGGGTCGAGGATATTTTTATATTTTTTCGCGCAACGACATTTATTATTATTTTTTTTTATCTCTGCCCTCATATTATTAAATATTGTTTAATATGGGCGAACTGGTAATTCATCAGTTGAAATGGAGTATATTATTTATTAATAGATTTTATACTTAATTATTGAACATTACTTTGAAAAATTACAGACCCGTCTACAATTTAAGTTTTATATCTAAAATATTTGAAAAATGTATTGCCAGTCAAAAATATGATTTAGAATTTCATCTATACAAAGATGTTACCAAATTATATATTTCTTTTTCATCTCAAAATCCAGTTTCTTATGTCAGTTCAAATGTTGTTATTGAAGAATGTTTATCTAAAATTAAATTGTGTCAAAAAACTTTCTAAAATTAAATGATGATAAAACTGAATATTTATTAATTGGCTCAAATAAACAATTGTCAAAACATGACCGTAAATCTCCCTTCTTAATTGATGTGGTGAAATTAATCCCTCGTCAATTGCACGTAATACAGGTGTAATATTTGATATGAATATGAGTGTGGAAGCTCAAGTAAATTATATATGTAAACGGTTTTATTGTAATATAAGAAATATTGGTAGAATACGTAAATTTATCCCCTTAGACTCCACAAAAACACTTGTTAATGTTTTGGTCACTTCTAGACTGGGAAATTTTAATTCGTTGTTAGCTGGTCTTCCAGCCAGACGTTTAGATAAACTTCAACGAGTTCAAAATACAGCTGCATTAAAATATGATCATATTACCCTAATTTAAAACATTTACACTGGTTACCTATTTCTTATAGAATTGATTTTAAAGTTGTATTAACTTTTAAATGTTTGAACAAATTAGCACCTGTTTATTTATCTGATCTTTTAAATATGTATACACCAGATGATAATTTTCTTTTAAAGGCCAAATATTCAAAATTCTAACATGCTAAAGGGTAAATCTTGCGTTTTGATTGGTCAAAACACATTTATTTCTTCAAGCTTTTTAAATGTATATATTTTGCAGTTTGTATTGATTCTTGTGTTGTCTAAGTATGTATTGTTAATTTTACTATTGTAAAGCACCACTGAACAAGTGTATTTGGAAGAGGGGCTATAATAAATATTTGTAATAATAATTAATTACTCTACATGTTTGTATACGCCCATATTAAACAATAGTTAAATTTCTATAGGCCCTTATTTCATTTTACGGAACAAAATTCTAAATTTTCGATATTCCTAAACATGGAACATAAACCGTTATGGGAATTTGAATGGGGTCCAAATTATTTCGAAATTTTCGACATGCCCATAAATTGTGAGGGGGTGGGGTAGCTCTATTATGTATGTTCGTCCGTCATGCTACAGGTCCAAATTTTAAATTTCCCCTTTTCCCTAAACCTGGAACATACCTGTTTATGGTAATTTGAATGGGGCCATTTCGAAATATTCGACAAACAAACAACGTGGGGGTGGTGGTGGGGTCGAGGATATTTTTATATTTTTTCGCGCAACGACATTTATTATTATTTTTATCTCTGGCCACATACTATTAAATATTGTTTAATATGGGCGAACTGATAATTCATCAGTTGAAATAGAGTATATTATTTATTAATAGATTTTATACTTAATTATTGAACATTACTTTGAAAAATTACAGACTCGTCTACAATTTAAGTTTTATATCTAAAATATTTGAAAAATGTATTGCCAGTCAGTTGAAGTGTCATATTGAAGATAATTCTACAGAGCGCATATAAAAAAAAATCCACAATACAAAAACTGTCTTCACTCGTGTTTCAAATGATATTCCTTTGTCCCTTGATAACCAAAAATGTATTCTTTTATTATTATTTTTAGACATGTCTGCTCCTCTGACCCAGTCAACAACAGCATCCTTTTAAATCGTCCTTATTTTAGATTTGGTATTAATCTTTTAGAAAGTTATTTAATTAATAGGCAGTAATATGTTGTTTTAAATGGTAAATCTGGCGTTCCCCAGGGTTCTGTCATTGGTCCTATTTTATTCACCTAACTACTTGGGGATATAGTTAGAAATATGATTTAGAATTTCATCTATACGCAGATGACACCAAATTATATATTTCTTTTTCAGCTCAAAATCCAGTTTCTTATGTCCGTTCAAAAGTTGTTATTGAAGAATGCATATCTGAAATAAAATTGTGGATGTCAAAAAACTTTCTAAAATTAAATGATGATAAAACTGAATATTTATTAATTGGCGCAAATAAAAGATTATCAAAAGTTGACCCTAAATCTCCCTTCTTAATTGATAATACATGTAGTGAAATTAATCCCTTGTCATCTAAACGTAATACGGGTGTAATTGATATGTGTATGGAAGCTCAAGTAAATTATATATGTAAACGGTTTTATTGTAATATAAGAAATGTTGTTAGAATACGTAAATTTATCCCTTTATACTCCACACAAAACACTTGTTAATGTTTTGGTCACTTCTAGACTGGACAATTTTAATTTGTTGTTAGCTGGTCTTCCAGCCAAACGTTTAGATAAACTTCAACGAGTTCAAAATACAGCTGCACGCCCTATTACACGCATTAAAAATATGATCATATTACCCTAATCCAAAAAGATACACTTGTTACCTATTTGTTATAGAATTGATTTTAAAGTTGTATTAACTTTTAAATGTTTGAACAAATTAGCACCTGTTTATTTATCTGATCTTTTAAATAAGTATACACCAGATGATAATTTTCTTTTAAAGCCCAAATATTCAAAATTGTAACATGCTAAAGGGTAAATCTAGCGTTTTGATTGGTCAAAACCCATTTATTTCTTCAACCTTTTTAAAGGTATATAGTTTGCAGTTTGCATTGATTCTTGTGTTGTCTTAGTATATATTGTTAATTTTATGAGTTTATAAATTTTTATATTTGTACTATTGTAAAGCACCTCTGAACAAGTGTATGTAGCAGAGGGGCTATAATAAATATTTGTAATAATAATTAATTACTCTAAATGTTTGTATACGCCCATGTTAAACAATAATTAGATTTCGATTTCATTTTACGGAACAAAATTCTAAATTTTCCATTTTCCTAAACATGGAACATAAACCGTTATGGGAATTTGAATGGGGACCAGATTATTTCGAAATTTTCGACATACCCACAAATTCTGAGGGGGTGGGGTAGCTCTATTATGTATGTTCGTCCGTCATGCTATAAGTACAAATTTTAAATTTTCCCTTTTCCCTAAACCTGGAACATACCTGTTTATGGTAATTTGAATGGGGCCATTTCGAAATTTTCGACCAACAAACACGTGGGGGTGGTGGTTGGGTCGAGGATATTTTTATTTCTTTCGCGCAACGACATTTATTATTTTTTTTTAATCTCTAGCAAAACATTATTAAATATTGTTTAATGTGGGCCGACTGATAATTCATCAGTTGAAATAGAGTATATTATCTAATAACCAATTATATACTTAATGTACATTACAGGCCCGTCTCAAATTTAAGTTTTATATCTAAAATATTTAAAAAATGCAGTGTCATCTTCACGAGCCTCTACAGAGCGCATACAAAAAATTCCACAGTACAGAAGAAACGGCTTTAACGCGTGTTTCAAATGGTTTCTTTTGCCCCTTGATAACCAAAAATGTATTCTTTTATTATTATTAAACTTGTCTGCTGCATTTGGCACAGTCGATGACAGCATTTTTTAAAATCGTCTCCACTTTAGATTTGGTATAAATAAAATTGCTCTTAATCTTTTAGAAAGTTATTCAATTGGTAGGCAGCAATGTGTTGTTTTAGATGTCAATTCATCAGTTGAAATAGATTATATTGCCTCTTAGTCAATTACATTGTTAAAAAATATATCACTATTCGTTGTTTTTACTGAATCTGTGAGGGGGTACTACTCTGCTATCCTTCCTTGTACGTTTGCTGTTGAACAACAAGCTGGTGGTAGACATGAATGGGATGGGGAATTAGCTTCTGAAATCTATGCTCAAGGAAGTGTCGATTTTCACGAAATTTGAGATAACAAGACCGCATTCAATTTGAAAAGTGAACTTTTTAACTTAGATGTAAACTTCTCTAAATTCCAACTGCGAAGTTTTTATTCAAACCGCCGAATTTTCCATATTGGTCTCGAAGGTGCTACATTTGGAATGTATAGCCCAAGTTTTGTTCTGGCCGAATGGTTAGCACGTGTGCGCTATATCATAGTCTATCATTGAGTCTACTAAGCTGGCGTTGTTTCGACACCTCCCCCACCCGGTTGTACGTGACAAGGAGTAAGGTCGCCTGTCTAATCTCGTGGGTTTTCTCCGGGCACTCCGGTTTTCTCTCGCTTCTAAACCCCAACGCGCAAGCGAATTATTGAAATAAAAATTAAAACCATATGTTAACCCTCAGAGTGTCCAAAAATAAATTGTGGGCATTCAGGCATCCAGGGCCAACGGCATAATAAGTCCACATCATGGAGGTCGGGGGGTTCGATCCCGAGAAAGTTCATCCAGAATTTCTGACGTGGTTACCCCTTGTCAGAGAGCCTCACAAGCTCAAAGGCCAATTCATTCGGATGGTACGAAAAACCGAGGTCCCGGAAACACGTTGGCGTGCACGTAAAAGATCCCTCGATAGTTGGTGTTCGATATAAAAGTAGGCCGTTGTGCCGCTGCCCGGACAAAAGTACCTTGGGCAAATGAAGACGGGCATACATCATAAAGTGTGCTGTGAGGGACATTTGGCCCGGACAGCGACGCCACGGCCTACACGGGGCCGCGGTGTTTCTCCAAATTCCGAATGTGCACGAAACCTCATTGTTTCTTCCCATATATTGTCCATTGTTAGTTGTTGTGCACCACCGACAAGAAGAGAGAGAGAAATAGGTTTAACGTCCACTCGGCACAAACTAGGTCATTTCGGGACTAACATATGGTTTAATTTTATTTCAACAATTCGCTTGAGCGTAGGGGTCTTTAGCAGTGGGAGGAAACCGGAGTACCCGCCCCATTTCTCCATGCCACATTCGCTCACACCAGGGATCGAAACCACAGCCGCAAGCCAGAGGTTACCCGCGAGCTAGACCACTAGGTCATCCACCCCCAACCCCCGACAAGAGGAACCCACACCGGAAAATCACCCAGTCCACCTGCAAGGAATAAGAGCTACTATTTGTACGAGTACGTGTGCTAGGAAAATTATCACTATGCATATTGATCTTTCGTCTTAAAGTTCACAAAAATATATAAAATGACTAAGAAAAGAATCGGGCTTTGTGTATTCAATCCAATCGACGTTATATAATACCCCTGCTATTTATATCCTGGTGGGGACATATTGTTATCTACTGAAAATGTCTAATGGTAAGAAATTTAATATTTGTTACATATTTCGTTTGAGTATTCGTGTAATATTTTATGAGAGAGAATCCTCAACGAAACGTCGCTTTAATTAACTATTAACTATTCACTCCACTATGTTCTTAAGTTAAAGACATACGTTATTCCGTCCATTGCGTAGGAATAATACATGCATTGTTAAATATTGAAAAACTTGAAACATCTGTCCATAATATCGGCCTGTCGTCATGTTTGTAACTAAAGTGATATCAATATACACAAATTAAGTATACATTTTCGTTTCCTTTTCACTGCTAATCGTAAAAATATAGGCATAAAAAATTGTTAAATGAATATCTAGGGCATACTTTTTGAATAATAGCAAGATAAAATAATTCATAAAAGTGTTTATTAATTCTTCAGAAACCAATCTACCCAGTCAGTATGATACTGACTATGGATATGATAAAACCTATGATCCAGCATTCATCACTGAATAGCAAATTGCATTGGACGAAGTGTCTGCCCGAGTTCTGGCTAGAGCTAACCAAAGGCCTGCATCTCCATCTATTCGACCAGATGCCTCTGGGTATGACCAACCAGCCCCTGGCGAAGTTAGACCAGAGTATTTGGTTCCCATCAGTACACAAGATGTGGTGGTATGTTTGTATTTTATTATATTTACCAACATAATAGATATAGGGCAATTTATAGTAGTAATAATAATAATTTATATACCGCCGACAATTCAACTCTGCGAGCTGCTCTCCATAAGTACAACTACTATAAAATTACAGAAATCACAACACATTAATTCATAAAAAGACATAAACCCTACAGAGTCCTACACAAACACCGCTAGAACCGTATTCAATCAGCTGTATATTTGATTAAAAGTTCGGTTTTGAAATACTTTTGATTGCAATTGATATTGAAACCAATGGAGATCTTTCAGATTTGGTGTCATATGTTCATTCGGTTTAGTCTTGGCTTTGATCCGAACTGCGTTATTATGAAGTCTCTGAAGTCGTTTGATTTTATTTTCTGGTAGATTGTACAAAAAATGAATTATAGTAGTCGAGTCGTGATGTAATCATAGTGTTCAACAGCATTTAATCATGTCACTATCAAATAATACTTTTACACATGGCCGAAATTCGTTTATTCATGTCCAAATGAGTTTTAATAAATTTGAGTCCATCCGTTTACGAATATCTCATAAACAGGCCTCAAGTTTGCATATCTGAAGAACATATTTAATTCCTGTTGATGCCCGGATATTCATAACTTATCTTTTAAACTCATAGTAATGCAATAATCCTTGGTTAATAACACATATCTTCCCCTTTATTTCATGTTAAAGCAATTACATGCTAAGTACTGGCATTGGTAGCAACCAAGGCAGATGTGTTACATTAGGAGCATATTACCGAGTGACACGGTGCCATTAGGAGCATATTACAGAGTGACACGGTGCCATTGGGTTGTCTTTCAATCATCGGTTGATGTATTTCAGATGAACCAGCCTGTATTGCCTACAGTAACGACCCAGGAACCGGACACTCATCTTGCATTATCATTTTTCACGTGTTTGTGTTGTTGCTGGCCACTGGGATTAGTAGCCATAATCCTGTCTTTAAAGGTAATTTCAGTTTTATTTGTTTATTGATGTGGGGGTAATGAAGAATTCTAATCAATGCTTCATTTCTATTCATCCACATTTAATGTGGACTGTATTGTCGTCACATCTATCAACATCCAAGTTCTTTTGAACACAGTACAGGTCTGTAATATAACAAACATAGCCTGTTCGTTCCTTAAAGGGACTATCCCGATTTGAACTCAGTCTCAAAAATAACAGTCTGAGTACGTATGAAATTTTAGCACCAATATATATATATAGAGGAATGGTGTATTTACCTTGTCTCAAAATGTCAGCTCCAAATATTGAGTCATTTGCACGTAAACGCCAAAAATGCTTATTTGGACACGTAATCCTTTTGAGATTTCGGGTAACATTTTTCGTCCTGATAATCGATTCCCGTTCCTTTAGAGGTCTATACAGTGATTGGGAGAGAGAGAGAGAGAGAAATGGGGTTTAACGTCCTCTCAACACAAACTAGGTTATTTCGGGACTAACATATGGTTTAATTTTATTTCAATAATTCGCTTGCGCGTAGGGGTCTTTAGCAGTAGGAGGAAACCGGAGTGCCCGGAGGAAACCCGCGAGGTTGAGAAGGCGCCCCTATCTCCATGCCACATATGCTCACACCAGGGCTCGAAACCACAGCCGTAAGCCAGAGGTGACCGGCCAGCTAGAGGTCGAAGCGCGGCACTCTAGTCCAACTAAGCCACCCCAACCCCCCTCTATACAATGATTGAACCATGTGCTGTACTTGATAACAAAAGGTAAATTTCACCTACACATTATTGTTTATAAAATAACAGTCTGGTTTTATCCAGATACCACATAATACAGCTTGGGACACTGGTCTCTGTTTCCAAATGAAGACTGGCGGATTTAAGTTGTTTGGAAGCGTATCACATATGTTAGTTAGTTAGTTTTTCGACCCTAAGGTAGAGGATTTCAAGGGATTTTAACACAAAATTAAACAGTTTTATTCTCCAAAATATTATCAGGATTGGCCCTCTAAGCATTTCTTTGCTCAAAATTGTCGCTAAAATATCTCAAGATTTTATCCACTTTAATATGTGTTCAGATAAAGCATTTAACATTTAATGAATAAAACAAAATCAAACTGCCAACTCTAGATAATCTCCCGGTATGGATTCAATTGGATTTAAATCAAAGATGGCGGCGTATTGTTAAGATAGCAGCATAGATCGCTGAAATTTAAATTCCACATATCTTTGTCAATACAAAACGAAATTGAATAAATTTCTTACTGATATTCCAATTAGAGATTCATCTTTCGCCATATTGTAGTTTTCAAGTAATTCATGGTAGGTTAAAATGGCGTATCGGGACTAGTTAGTCAAATCACTACTATACCACCATGTGAAATATTTTCTACTCTGGACAACGAACTTTGAAATTACATGATTCCTATAAACAGGAAAATTAAGACAGTATAATGTGGGCGGGGAGTTGTCTGTGGTTATACAGATATTTAAATGTACCTAACCTGTACCCGTAATTCTCTAGCCCAGGACTTCAATGCTAAATCTAATGATATTTAGCTTTATAACGACAAGAACCCAGTGTACAATCCTTTCTTGAACCGTATTTCAGATTATCATCACCGTCTCATATAATAACTTTTCATCGTCAACGGAACATAAGGTAATATGTCGACATAGTGCAATGTGATCGTTACGATGATTTTTGCCAATGAAAAGAAATGTATTTGAATATGAACGGTATGCTATAATTTCAGCGTTAAAACAAGCTAAATCTGCGAAAGCTAAATCTGCCTAATGAAGGCCTTTCTTCATAGTTTAAATGTGATATGAATCATTAAAGAGACAATAACTTACGTACCAAAACCACAATTAATCGACTCTAGATGTGATTTAAATATGATTTGTTGTTAATGATTTAACGTTGAAATCGATAATTGAGACTGTTTATTATCGTAACAACAGTAGCATTGACAACTGATGCTACATTGTTCTTGTGACGGCAATAACGCGGCTCAGGGTAATTTGACTGGAATTTTCAATATATTTTATATCGCCCCTTTAAGGAAACCGCCATATCTATAGGCCCAGCAAACCGCAGTTCATCATTTTAGCGAAATTTTCAGTAGAAACCGGTCTTCAAACTAAAGGCAGATATTTCAGTGTCATTCAACATGCTGAAAATGGTGATTTCTGACGACATATTTTCTAAGACAAAATTCTATTTTGTTTCAGGCTAAGTCTGCCGTAGAAGACGGTTCATATGATGTAGCCAAAAGCTACGCCGAAAAGGCTAAACGCTTGAGTATTGCAGGAGTTATAACAGGAGGAGTCATTGCAGTGATTTTTGCAGTTGCAGTGACAATGTTCAACTCAGATTCTTATTAATACGCATATTATAATTATCAGAATTGTAATCTTTAACCCCCATGTCCATCAAGTAATACGAAATCATTTAAATAGTGCCCGGTCGTTGTTATTAAAGCTTTAAATCAGCATCCTTTCATCTTACATATACGCACATAAGCAGCATTTGGAGTTTTAATTTGAGGGTAATGGGCAATAACGGTGTATAAAATTAATTGGAGATTCTGACGGCGTCTCTAAGTGCAGAAGTGGTCAAGCCACAAGAGACACTGTTTCTATCTCTGTTCACATTTTCTAATTTAATATTTTGAAATTATATGTCATATCTTTGTTATATGACTAGATGATAGTCAGCATTACATTGTAGAAAATGTTTATATGCATACTTAACGCTCTGTCGAACTCAGATATCAATAGTTTGCTCAACGTGCACGTAAATAGACAATATTATCAAGTCAAGAATATTAGAAAACCACAATAATAGATTGTTAATAATATTCTGGAAACGTAAGCAAAATGTGTTTAAGAATTGTGTTACCGTAGTTTGTCAATTTAATTGAAATTCAGATCTGTATTTCGTTTCCGTTTTTATAATTTCGATGGCCTACACTACATGTAGATCTAACACGTTATAGCGAGAGGTCACGTTCAGCCAGTTCAGGTGTAAAGCACGCGACATTTGACCCTATAACCTGTCATTTGATTAACCAATCAGAATCGCTGTTGCTTTGTTTTGATTTCTATCGCTGATAATGCCTACCCACAATTCCGCGCAAAAAAGGTCAAAGCCTCGATTCGACAGACAATTTGATTGGCTGACCCCTCATTTCAAGCAGAACACGAGTTAAACAACAAGTCTTTCAGATCCTAATGAAGTAAATACAAGTAAAACGAAATTTTGATATATAAAAACGAAACGAAATAGGATCTTTATTTTAATCAGATTGTGTAGTTTGTCTATAAGGGATAAATTCTGTCCAAAATTCTAAATTAGCTTTTGAAAAACACAGATAAATCTAAGACAGATTCTACATAATATATCGATGTCTATGGAATAGGGTTTGGCACTTCTTCAACGCCATTATTATTTCTATGATTACGGGTGAGAGGAACATCATATCTTAGCGTTGTGGTGAGGTATCGCATCCAAAATGCGACTTGGGAAAAAGCCTAGAAAATCAAAAGTAGAATGTCAAAAGTAAAATGTAAACAATCACAATTAAAAGGGAAAAATTGTGAAGACTCTGACTGAACATTATTTCCGCTGATGCCCATTGAATTCAGCTGCACAAAACAACACAATAAATCTCACAGTTACACCAGCAATAGTTGGCACAGACAAAAAAAAGTCACAAACAATAACATCTTTAAAATAGTACATGAATATTTTGATGTCACTGGGTCTTTCAATGTTTGATTTTAATTTCTTATCTATTTTAAATCATAACATAATACATCTTCTTTCATTTGTTATAAAAAGTGTGCATATAACCTATTTAACCTATATGTCTCTCCCTCGTCATGTTATATTATATTATAAATGTAAAGAGCAGATCTGTGTATTATGTTCCCCAATTCATTCTTTTTGAAATAAAATATTGTTTACAATTTTTTTTATCTAAAAGCATATTCATATATAGAAATCAATAACTTTATTCTCTCTGTCTCCAAACACATCTGCTTTAGAAAACTGTGACTAGAAAATTTAAGTCAAAAATTGACAATAAAAAGTTGAAAGCAGAAAGTTGATCATAAAAAGTATCAATTATGTCCATGGAAGTAGAAGATTATAAGTTGAAAAGCTTGACGTGTGTACAAATTGCACGCATAAAGCTATTAAAAAACCCTATTAGATACGAATTTTTCCTTTCACTTTTGATTTTCTATTTATACTCAAGATCACATTTATTTTTGAACCCGATCCCCCTTCATAATGCATACTATTCACCTTTCTTCTGCGATGTAACATATACATGTAAAACCAGATATTCACGATATTTGTAAGAACGGATAAAAGGCTTTGTGCATTCAAACCAATCGACGTTTGTCAACAGGCCTATATTATACCCGTGGTTTTGTGCACGGGTAGGAACATATTTGATGTTTTGTATCTACTGAAGATGGCTACTGGTAAGGAATTTAATTTTCTGGAATTTCTTTTGAGTATTCCTGCAATATTTAACGAGAAACTCGTTCAAACATATATAAAGGCGAATAACTAAGTCCACATATTGTTAAACATGAGACAATGGGTATAAGTTCAGACTCGAAAATCCATGAGCAGAAACGCGAAAAGCCAGTCGTATATGGCGTTGTTTGGAATAATCGGGACGTTACATAAAAAAGATAGTTAATTCCGACAGCACTGAACCAAAGTCTTTCCTGTATTTTTTTTTTTAAATATTAACTATTTAACCGTTTCTGCCACTTGGATTATATATGGTGATTCGGTTTGTTTTCCACAGCTTCAACTAGGCGACCTTTATTTGTCCAATTAATATTTGACCTCGCCATGTGCATATATACAATATATTCGTGTGTATTCGGAAACTGTAAACTATTTGTATTTATCAATGATTAATTATGTACATAAGTATAACAAACACTGATTTACTATATGAATTCCTGGGATGTAGAGCGGCATGCGATGTTGCGAATTGTTAGTACGTGTACGCTGTATCATAAGGTCTTTCATTGAGTGTGGTTTCGATTCTCCGGTTGTTCGTGACAAGGAGTAGGGTCGTCTGTCCAATCGCGGGGGTTTTCACCAGATCCTCCAGTACCCCCCCCCCCCCCGCACTGCTAAAGACTGCTACGCGCAAGAGAATTATTGAAATAAAATGAAACTATATGCTAATCCACAAATAACCTGGCTTGTGTCGAATGGACGTTACCCACCCGACCCGAAGATTTCTGAAGCCGGAAGACTATCTTGAAGACTAAACTTACCTCTCTTGAAAATGAGTTTAAATTAGGAAAATCAGGCTTGGATAGAATCTACAAACTTAAGTTTGCAATTATTTTACAAGATATTTATTGGATGTCTGTACTGTATGAGACAATATTAGACATTTTTCACATTTGGTATTTGATATAGTTAGAACGTCAATTAATTGAGAAATATTGTTCAAGTCTAAAAACCATAAAATCGTTTATTGGTAAACCGTGACATGTCTAATTGTTGACATAATTGTGTGATTCTGAGTTTTAACTTTTATATAATATGTGTGATTTTGAGTTTTAATCCTAAACTACTATGGCGTTACGATGCTGAAATTTAAAGAATGTTCAAAACTGTGGATATTGACGGATAAATGGCGAAAAAAAAAAATATTGCTCAAAGTTGTTCATTGATTCTTCAGAAACCAATCTACCCAGTCAGTATGATACTGACTATGGATATGATAAAACCTATGATCCAGCATTCATCACTGAACAGCAAATTGCATTGGACGAAGCGTCTGCCCGAGTTCTGGCTAGAGCTTACCAAAGAGCAGATGCCTATGGGTATGACCAACCAAACTCTAACGGAGCTGGACAACAGTATCCCTTTACCATTACTGATGTGGATGTGGTGGTAAGTTAGATGGGTTTTTGGGGGGGCAGGAACTAGATCTCAAGCGCTGCTTATTTTTATCTTCGAAACGCCAATAATAAGCCTTAAGAACGATCGATATCAATCGAAGCATCTTTGTTCCTTTGACAATTGTTCATTAACTGAAGAAATTTCGATTTTTCACATGACGTCAACATTCCAAGATGGCTGGAATCACATCACACTCGGTTCCTGGTCCATATTTCATAATATTTATGCAAGATAATGTATTTCATTCCTGATGATGCCCGGATAATCATTGCCCTTTACTAAATAACCCCATGTTTGCCTCGGTAGCTACCAAGGCTGGTATGTTATATAATTTAGGGACATGCTGCCAAGTAGTTACACCATTGACCTGTTTATATTTGATATTATTACAGATGCACCAGCCTGGTGTTTCGACCAAAGTAATACGAACACGGACACTCACCTGTTACACTGTGTTATCTGTCTTCACATGTTTGTGTTGCTGTATGCCACTGGGATTGGTAGCCCTAATAATGTCTCTAAAGGTGAGTTTAGTTTTATTTTCTGATCTGCCTCTTGGGTTTAAAGTAAAACTTTTGGTTGTTCATTTTGCAGTGCAATTGTCAAATTCTGTAGAAAGTGTCTTCAAAGTCAGTTACAGATAAGACAATATTTACAGCATTCTACAATGATTTCCTAATGTCGGTTCATGCTCTAAAACAAAATTTCATTTCAGGCTAAGTCTGCTGCAGACGAGGGTTCCTATGAAGTAGCCAGAAGTTACGATGAATCATCTAAATACTTGAATATTGCAGGAATTATGATAGGCCTCATCATTGTAGTGATTGCTGGCGTGCTTTATCACTCATTCTATACAGACCCTTATCACTATTAGAACCCGGTTCCTAATTATCAGAATTATAACCGAATAACTAGATAATCAACTTAAACAAGACAGATGATTCTAATAATAATATTTGAAACAAGAGAGATGATTCTAATAATAATATTTGTTATCATTATCAGATAAATAATTCTTTAGCAAAATATTCTTTTCATTATAACGTAAATAACTCTTTTTCGGATAAATAATTCTTTCCATTATCAGATGATAATTAGTTTCGTTATAACAAATATAATTCTTTTTATTACCACAGACAGCATACGAAGGATGACTTTCGGGCTAGGGGGCAATAGCGGAACGTAACGTTAATTGGTGAATTTCTGCACCGTTTCTCTTCGCGCAAGGTTAAGTCTGTTTCTATCTCTCGGTCATCTTATATTTCGGAAGTAAATATTTCGGTAGTGATCTGTATTTGAGACGTTGCAACGTGATATTATCATGCATTTCATATTTGATCAAATAATGGAGACATGGACATGGGTTCAATTAAATGAATTGATATGAAATGGAATCCTACTGTTTTGCATACACCATACAGAGTGACGCTATGAATAATATTTTGCCCGGACAGTGGCGTCATCATGGCCAGCCCAAATGTGTCCACGACTTCAGTTCATCGTCCGTATACCGAACAACTACACGTGGTCCCAGCAAGGGGGTACCATGCCGGCAAATACCAATGAACGTTCTCGGCGAACACCCGGATAAACGTGGGACCTCCACTGAACCTGGTGTCAGACACATGTACTTTATAAACGATGAAAATACGCCCAGACAGGACCATTGTAGCTGAACAACTAAACCCTCGCATGTACTGAATATCGTGGCTCAATATATCTCGTCAATTCATTTGCGCCATCTGAAATGACAATGCGAGGGTATTGACGCAACCTGTACTTGTAGGTGTGACTCACAAACTATTCAATTGGGCACAAACACCTTTTTGTTGTGATAAGAAAGTTCTGCTTTGTATCTTTTATTTAACATTTGAATGAATTACATTGCATTTATGTCACCCAATATATAATCACTTGTTGTTACTACTTGTACAGCATATTTAATTCAACTTAAATAGGTCGGATATTTTATACTTAGTTCGTTTACTCTGTTACATTCTCGTCCAGGTCACCCCGGGTCCAGGTGTAATAATGACCAGATGTACACGATTGTTGGCAAGAAATTGACAAGAATTTTTTTTTTTTTCAATACACCAAGGGATACCCTTGCGGTGATAAGAACCTCAAGCAGAAGGCGGACGGACCTGGGCCCCCATTGCGTGAAGGCCCGGACAGGTGGCTTATAGTTTATAATTATCCATTTTTCCAATAAATGGACTGACAAAATCCGATTCTTATCCTACCCACGCCACTAGGTACCCACATTTAGAAACGTCACCGGTTTTATTGATGTGTATCAGCAAATGTTTTAAAAACATTACCCGGCATACCTCGGGGCCCCTGGACAAGTGTCACAGCTGTAGCCCCTCTCACTGGCCCTGTTCTAGTCTAAAGAACAGTCTTTGTCTACTGTTTAATTGCGCGTGCAAAATTATTGGTGAACTGCCAAAGAGACGGAAAGAGAAAAGTCCAACGCCGCGGCATTTCTCCATGTCTTCCGGTTTTAAGTGTGGGAAATAATGCCTATGATTGATCGTACTTTTCCCTTCTGTCTGCACGCTAGTTGATCTACCCGCTAGATTTAGGTAGATATGGGACTTTTCAAATCTGTAAATGATGTGATTCTATGGTAAAGGGGTGTAAATGATAAATTAGTGATACCGAAAATAGCTGTCGAGTCAAAGATTTTTTTTTAATAAGATGCGACATTATTTTTTTATAAAAGCTCAGCGACTGTCGAGTGACTTCACGCACTCCGAGAAATTGTAGGCACGGCACTTCATTAGTACGGGTGGTGACCTTGGTAGATAACTGCCATCATGCTGTGCAGAACTAAGCTCAGCTTAATGACCCAAACGTGCGCGACGCAAGAATCTGCCAAAACTCTAAAACTACTCTGACGCAACGTGTCACGTATACAATACGGATACGTGATACGGATAGGGAAAATGCCACTTGCCAAAAGTCTCTAATGACTCTGTTTAACTCTTACAGTATGCTTTGATCTTATCGTGGTCATTCAGCTTTATATTTAGTGTTTATATCCCACAACATGTCGGTATATTGAAATCTTGCCTTATAACCTTTTGAAATGTTTTAAACGTTCAGATGACGTGCTATTGTACATTGAACCGGAATCTAATTAATAAAGTTTGATTTAGCTCGTAGTCCAGGAGCTAGTCAAAATGTTTCTAATGATCCCCATTGACAGAACTTAAGTTTGTGGATTAACCCGATTTTGAGTCCAGTCTACCTTAAATGAAAAGCTTAGAACAAATACAAAATGGGTATCAAATTTGGGGAGTTTACGCGCTTCTGAATAGGTCAATGGTCGATTACTTCCAATCCCCCTTAAATCCATATCTAAGCAATGTCTTTAGATTAGTACAGGCACAAACTTGTATCAAACTGTTCCTTCGGACCCCTGATGCAACATTAGTTCTTCTGGGAAGTAGTCAATTATATTGATTAACCGAAGTCTGAGTTGGTTTAAGATCAACAGTCAATCCAACTTAGATGTCCATCTCAGTACCAACCTATACATACGCACAAGCTTATTATTTAAAAAGATTTACACCAGATGATAGTCGAGCAGACGTTTAACACCATTTCTTTTCCCTTTCGTCTGGAATTCACACAAATATAACCGGTTATCAGGTCACTGGTGATAACAGAAAAGGGGTTTATATATAGTCGTAAAATACAGATGTGACCTCATTCTTCGATGTCAGCGTACCGTGATTTCAAATAAGGGAACGGGCTCTGTGCCAAGCGTGCATTATTTACACAAGATTAAACTTGGAAATATTCATTTTCACAAGAGATTTCTTTACTACTTGGTTGTTTAATTTCACTTTAAGACATATTATCCGTTTGCTAACCGATTGATTAAAGTTAATCCAAGAGAAGATTGTTTCTTCATTCGCTGAATTTTAAATTTTTAAATTTAGTATACATGTATAACAACCTCACAGAAGTTAGCATTTTAAAACAAGAAACTGGAGAAGTTGAACAGCTATTCTCAAAACTTGATTAAAGACAAAAAGATAATTGTAAAACTTATCACAGAAAACACTATAAAAAAAGTCTCTAGAGCACTATAAATTATTTCCTTTAGAAATTTGAGTACAAATATGTTGGAAATATTATTGGAAATGTAACACAGGAACTATAGAATATTTGGGCCCGTTATTTCATACCCACTCCCCCACCAAATTCTGTAGAATAATATAGAATTTTATTCTATAGCAAATAGAAAACTGCGCTGGTAATCCATGACCTTTTGCTAAGGATATACATGTACTAGAACTGACAGCACCTTCGTTAAATATAAGGGCAAGTTAACGACATTAAAGTTGAAGTCTGACGGAACTAAGGTTGAAACTGTAATTGTGTATAATCAAGCGATGGTGTCCTCTTACAGAATCTGCCAGATGAACGTCGGTCTCCCATGAACGTTGTAAGTAATTCAGGCTGGTGTCAAAGAGTTACATCGGATTATTTGATATGCCGGTCGCCTATTTCTCAATTGAAGGAGGCCACCCAAGGCCATTAAAATCAATCATAAAAAAACTTTGTATACAATTTGCAGGTTCACGCGAAATATTGGGTTTGGCGACCGAACTATAACAATTTGAAACGCTTCATACAGGATGATATCACTGTTATTAGTATCGGACATAGAAGGCCACTCTATAGCTTCGAACTCCATTTATTCAAATTAAATAAGCAATCAAGCACGTGTTTAAAACATACACTTAGAAAAGAATAATTTCGAACATTCTTTTCAAAACACCGTCACACACTATTGTGACGTAACATTAAGTAATGGGAAATATTAATCAAGTGATAAATGGCCGTGCAATGTCTTGCTGGCGTAAACTAGATATCCACAAATAATGGGCACGTGTATTATATCAAGTGGATTAATGATCTCGGGCAAGACATTGCGTAATGATACGGCGCCTGGCTAATAACGCAATTGTGCAGCATCAATATATTTCGCAATGTCTCGCCCTCGCTCATTAAACTCTTACATACCAATCGAAGTGTGTCAACTGACCTAGTTTATACTCGTTTCGTTAGTGTATCCGTGTTTTGTTATATTTGATGTTTTAATATTAACAGACAGAAAATGGTTAATGATAAGAAATTTAATTTTTATATTTCATTTGAGTATTTCCGTATCTTCAGACGACCGAACAAGTCAACGTATTTATAAGGAACGTACACACGTCCACAAACTGTTACAGTAAGTTGGGGGAAGGGCTTCACACGAGACAAACCTGATATACAGACACCAAAGAGAGAGAGGGAGAGAGAGAGGGGGGAGAGATGGGTTTAACATCCACTTGGCACAACCTAGTTCATTTTGGGACTGGTTTAATTGTATTTCAATAATCCGCTTCCGGGTAGAGGTCTTTAGCAGTGGGAGGAAACAGGAGGACCAGAAGAAAGTCTACGAGGTTTGACAGGCGACCCTACTCCATGGCACGTACAAACGGGGAATCAAAACCACACCAGTTGACTCAATGCCAGACCTTATGATACAGCGCGCACGTGCTAACCAGTCGAAGCTATCCACACCCTCCATTACTTTAAGCTCAGCGAAAAAGCTTCATCATTTTTAAGTAATGAAAGGCATTTTGTCACGGTATACGTTACTATAAATATTACACGATACCGGATCTCAATTGTACCTGCCACAGGTAAATTTCCATAGGTAGATTTCTATCATTTTCCGTTAATAGTCGGAACTTTCCGCCAATAAAAGAAATTAGACCAAGCTATATAGCCTTTCTCTCTTGAAAAATCGTGGTTTATCCCTTCTTGGTATTGAAGACAGTCACGATTCTATGATTGACCGAGTTATTTGTGAAAGACAAAATCGAAAAGGGTTGTGGGTTTGGCTAGAGGTCGTTTCGCCCAGCTTGCATGTTTAAATAGAGTAGAATAAATAACTTGTTCAAAGAGATATTTACGGGAGATAATATTAATTTTCAGACCAACGTTGTTTGTGCCACTGCCTTGGATATTAAATTAGACACAATCTGGCGGTTTTAGCATTTGGATATTGATATAAGCTACATACAAAGTGTAAGCTGATAGTGTAGTGATACGTCTTGGAAATTTGGAAGTCGGCTACATGACAATTCAAAAGAATTTGTCCATCTAGCTTTAGGACAATAGATATAATATAACTGTCGATTTTATTTGGCTTTATATGATTTCATTTTCACTGCTCGTCGTCTTTGTCAGTTCTAAGAATACATGTATAAGCATAAATAAATTTATAAATGTATATCGACGGCATACCTTTTGAATAATAGAGAGATAAAATAATTCATGAAGTTGTTTGTTTATTATCCAGAAACCACTCTACCAAGTCAGCACGGTACTGACTCTGGGTATAATAAAACCTATGATTCAGCCGTCATCGCTCAACAACAACTTGATGAAGCTGCTGATCAGGTTCAGACTAGAATTGACCCAGGACAAACACAAATGCGACAAGAAGACGACGGAGCTATATCTCCCCGTATTCAACCAAACCCTAACCATAGAGATAACCAACCACCCCGCTATGTATCTAGACCACAGTCTCCTGTTCGAATAAACGCTATTTATATACATGACCAACGACCCCTTTATGGATCTAGACCACCGTATTATGGTACCCCCGACAATGTGAGAGTGGTGGTAAGTTAAATAAATTTTCCAAAAATACATCATAACAAATATATACAACATAATTACATGTTTACTCCCCATCCCCACCGCCTCTAATGAACCAATACCGTTCTTATGGTGCTCATTCAGTTCAGTGCAGTATTTTTGTTTTAAATTTCACTAGGACAAAACGAAATGAATTGATTAATACTTTAAAATCGCCATGGTTGTATCAGGGTCATTTAAATCCAAAAGCTGGCATTGTAGATTTCCTTAATTCGATGACCGATTGATTTTGTTTTTTGAGCACCCAAGGATCTACATGAATTGTTCTTAAAGATGCATTATATAAGACTTGGATAAAGACCTGTCCGTTCTCGTCATAATTGTTCAAAAACAGATATTGAAGAACTAATAAATAATATTGTAAACATTTCTATGAAATTACTTTGTTCTGTACCGAGTTATAAGTGTTTAAATTGTTGACAAACCCTTACATGGTCGACGTAATGTCTATAACAATTGAAACTAGAAAAAACGACCTTCGATAGGAGGATGTGGCTCTTGCATAATGCATCTTTAAGCAATAGATTATGTTTCCAAGTAGGTTATTGTAATCTTGCGGTAATGGACTCTAAATCAAATTTTAATTATTACTAATTAACGATGTTCTTAATGTTGCATGGTTGTATGGAGCATTTCGTATGGAACCGTTAGCAATAATGCTCAAGTTTGAGAAAGGAATTTATTATTTGTCCTTTTCCTGATCATGACTCTTGATTTCTTCTCGTAACAGTCAATACGGGGCGTCAACAAATTTTAAAGGTTGCTAACTGCACTAATTAACTCCACTCTTGATTAGTCTGAAGCAGTGATTTCGCTTGAAGATGAGGGCAAAGTAGGTAGTATCCCCACAAGTGCGACGAGCAACATTTCGACGCCATTCAGCAATATCTTACACGTGTTTGAATTCAACATTATCATTAAATGTCCAATATGTTTAGAATAGGTTAAGTAGGAACCAAGACGGATTGGTTCTAAACGATAAGGAATTACAAAACCCTGAAAAAGTTATTGATATATTACAGAGGAACCAACCTATTTCGAGCATTACAAGAGTAAGAAAGGAGCCGAATTCTTGTGGGGGACTTGCTATTTTCACGTGTTTCTGTTGCTGTTGGCCATTGGCACTGGTAGCCATCTTTTGTTCATATAAGGTAAGTTCCGTTGATTGATATTATATTATTTAGCTTGTGATCAGGGGCCATAATCCAAGAAGCCACGCTCCGAAATGCTCCAATATGGAAGGAAACCAGGGTCCGTGAGATATAAACATATATTTTAAGTTTCATCCATCGGTATAGCCATCAAGTTGGAAACATATCTAGTATTCTTGCCCGGAGTGTTGCTACCCCAATTAGTCGTATGTTCATGTGTTGTTTTGATCGTATACATATATTTAAACTGAACGTGGTTTTCATTTCTAGAGTCACGCAGTATGTCTGAACCCAATTTTATACTCATAACAATCTAGTACTGGCAGTCTGTCATTTTAATTTTTAATGGGCCAACTATTCAATGTATTGCGATTTTTTTATACAAACAGCAACCGTTCCTAGATTTGTCCGTCCATCTGTACGCCCTTGTATTTTGTTCTTCGCATTATTCGTTTACCTCGGAGCCCTGGTGCTTTAGTTCGTAAAGTGCTGACTTGCTAACCTGGAGGTCCCAGGAGATCTACCAAAGAATTAGCCGAGGAAGTTTCTCGTTTGGATGGGACGAAAATCTGAAGTCTGACACACCGACGAACCTTTGGAGGAGTAGGTGGTAGCACCGCTGTCGAGGTATCATTTACCCCATAAAACACTGCATGGCGTATGCCCGCCTTCAGTAACCAGGAGGAAGCAGAAAAGTACGATGTTGAACCCCATTTTATTTTATTTCTTTTAACCTGTTCATATATTTAGCTGGTTGTCATACTCTATTACAAAACACAAGTTACCTACCCCGATATGTACACATTACTGGAAGCCAGATAACTCATGTTAAAAGGGGTGCCATTGTATTTTATGCCGATTTACTTTAGACGATGACAATCTGTGTTTGTTTTAAATTGCCCCTCTATGATAAAGCATGCGTTGAGATATAACCAATGTTGTTTTTAGAGAAACGTTTGACTTTTTTTAAATTTTATTTATTTATTTATTTTTTTGAGGGGGGGGGGATTTTGTTATGGTGCTATAATAGTTCAAAAATAAATAATGAGAATTGGGTGTCCTGAACATTCTGTCAAATTACATTATTTCGAATAAAGTAATGTGTTTTGAAGTTTTAACAAGAAGTCTCGATTGTTGAGTACCATTGCTATGGAAAACATTTATCGTTAAATTTTAAATGCAGAGATGGTTTTAACCCATTAAATATTACAGCCATCCGAAAGAGCTAAATTATAATTTCTAAACCATTTCATTACAGTCTGCTAAAGCCTCAGAAAAGAAGAACTATGTACGTGCCAGACGGTGGTCCTGTGCATCTTTTATGTTTAGCATGTCATCCATGGCAGTAACTGCCAGCGTCATACTATATATTATATTACGTCCAAGGGTTAGATAAGTCAAACGGCAGAACACTGTTGTGTTAAAAAGGTACGGCTATTACGGTTGCAATCATGACTGAGTTTGATTTCTGTTCCCTGAAATGTTATCTTACTTGTTTTCTGTCGTTTTTTTGTTGTTTTTTTTTTTTATTGTACATACAGTGGACTCTGTCACATCCGACCTCTTATTTAGACAAGTCGTCTTTGTGAGATTTGAATGTACATGTCTTTTCTATTGTATGTCGTATATATATTTTTATTTATTTTCTCCCAAGTTTTCATATGTATATTGTCAAATGCAGAATAATAATGATAATAATTGATTTATATAAATATTTTCATTAGTGAATAAAATAACGGCGATGAGATTGAAAGAAAATTATTTTAGAGGGGAATTTAAACCAAAATTAAATGCACTGAAATATGTTTGTAATGGTATATCAATTATCATTTCAATTAATTTGGTACTTATATTATGTAGTCGTATCAGCGTTATATGATGTCATGATATTGGTAGTGTTTTATATATCCTTGAAAATCAAGGAGAAACTTGTTGGTCTGGAAGGCATTTGATATATACTTTTAACATTATACAAAATAACAGTATGACCGATCAAATCCACATTACCCCTTTGTTTTAGTTTCGAGTTTTGTAACATTTTGTCAATATGTTATTGCATTTTTCAATAAAATACAAAATCGAAATTTTAACAAACTTTTCATATTTCTGGTTTAGATTTGTTTGAAATTTGGAACTTAGCATGTTGACTGAACTGAATGTTGTTGTTCTTGTTGTTTAAAGTGGGAAGAAATTGGAGTACCTGGATTAAGCCCGCGAGGTTGAGAAGGCGCCCCATACGCTCACACCACAGATTGAAACCACAACACAGGGGTGGACGGGCCCGCTAGAGGTCGAAACGCCACCCTCTAGACCCGCGTTTCTCAACCTGGGGTGAATTCACCCCCAAGGGGGGAATGGTTGGCGTCCAGGGGGTGAATGACCACACTCCCAGTAACTTCAAAAATGATCATATAAAGGTTGTGCAGTTGAGATTAGAACTCTCAAACACTATCCCGAGAATAAAAAAAAATCGTTTGTGACAATCACCAGGAGCAAATTTCGCACTAAACTGGAAACAACGTATTTTCATTAAATATAAATTTGGTGATTATTGAATCTCACCTTCGATCCGTATTCATTCAATATTCAATGTCAATGTGGTCAGGGGGTGCAGGCCCGTGCAAGGATCCGCGGTTCATGTCGGATGGCTTCTATAGAAAAGGGCTATTTTCAAGTTCCTATGAAACGCCTGAAGAGTGCCTGAAATGGCTGGAAATCACATTTCCGGGCTCCAATTTCTAAACATTTCCTGTGGGGGAGACCCCCCCCCCTTGACCCTCCTCAAAACTTTGGGGGTAAATGGGTTGGTTGAAAATTCATTTAGGGGTGAGCGGTGAGAAAAGGTTGAGAAACGTGGCTCTAGACCACTAGGCCTCCCAACCCAATACACATTCCAAACTTTTAACACAGGGATGTTTGCTATAGTTAATCCGTAATAATGCATTATGTAAGATATTTTATGAGGAGTTGCTCGTTCTCGCTATAATAGCTCACTGGTTCCCCCAAAATATAGTGAAAAGGGGGTATATTGTTTATTATCGTAGAAGCGTCACTGGACAAACAAAACTAAGTCTCAATTATCCAAATCATTGTTACATTTTGAACTGTCGTGGGTGTTCTAATCCATTTAAATCTCTGCATTCCGATAGTCTGGAGAGTTGGCTATGGGTATTTTAAGTTAATAAATGTTCAGTAGTAAGTGCAGGGGGACTGCACCACACACAATTTTACACAAAAACAAATATATGGACAAGACATCGAACACAAACAAAACAATTCAAAAAGAGTGAATGGATCCGGGGACTAGCCGTAAGCGTCCACTGCGCTGTACGTATAGAATAATATTATGGGTGTTTCGTGAATGTTATGTATTTCAAAATAATAATGACTCTTTCTAATTCATACAGTATGCTTTTAATTTATTTTGGTCATTCCGCTTTATATTCACAACATCTTGGTCTATTGAAAATCTTGCTTTATAATTGTCTCAATATATTCACGCAAACGATTTCGAAATATCTAATTAGTGTTGATTTGAAGGTACAGCTGTTCCGTCGGAACGTATACTAAACCTGGGTTCCCTGTCTACGGTTAGATCCGCTTGAGAACCTAATTGGTTACGCGAGTTAGACGCTGGCTAGCTAGCCTGGAGGTCGCGTGTTCGATCCCTGCATTGGCAGAAAAAGTTCAATGGCATTTTCCGATGTGGTTCCCCTTGTCAGTGGTGGAAGACGTGTGGCCTGACAAGGGGAAACCCCGAGGTTCAGTGCATACATTGGCTTGCAGTTAACGATCCCTTGACAGTTAGAATTCTGTATATGAGTAGGCCATAGTGCCCCTTCCGGGCAAAATTCCCCTCGCAGCACCCCGTATGGCATATGCCCGTCTTCATTAGGCCTGTATAATTGCAATATAACTGTTTCTCACAGTGGAAAACCTGCCCGTGCGACGAGATATAATATGTTTATTTAACAAAAAGTTAAAGTGCGCCAAAACAAAGTGTTACAAAACAGGAACAGTATAAACAAAACTATATAAATTTAAAGGTAATTTCCATGCTTTTTTTGTAATTATGTCTGGAGATAATAATGGGTTCTTTGTTGGATTCTAATCTTGTAGTTTTCTAAGAATCCGCTTGAGAAATTCATCAGCGTCTGTTTTAGTGGACGTGGCCGTCTTTTTGGCTTTTTCTGAAAGTAAACAAATTATTCGTGGATAATTGAACTGGTGGTCCTGGTATTGTTGCGAATAATTGAAAAAAAATATTTATTTCAGCGAGGGGGGGGGGGGTATTGTGGGTGAAATGATTTCCTCTCCTCACATCAAAAGTAACATTCTCAGTGGCAATGCTACCCTAGCTTGGCAGGTTTTTAAACACCTGTTTCCAGTGGTGACGTCAGAAACTAACCGTAAACTTTAGCTTTGTCAACCATTTATTGATTTAATTCTAAATGGGCGACTGTTTTAAATCCAAGCTGTATCCAAGTCACCCGAGGTTCTACAGAGTTGATTTTGAGCTTTTCATGTAAATAAAGGTATAATTAATAATTTCTATATTATCTGAAGCCTAAATAAAGATTTACAGTATGCAGATTTAGTTCGTGCATAATGTATAAGTAGGCTGTACACTATCAACTCTTGTAAACATGTTGACAAACATAATTCAACATGGTACCATGTATACACTGGTCAACGTTTCCGTAGCATGTTTTATCAAAATGTGTTTGTATCCATTCAATGTCAGTGTCTGCCATTTTGTCTCAATGTCTCCTGAATTCAGGTGGGTCAGCTGGTTCAAGTTCGTCAACTGCCAAAGTCTCATCAATATAAAAGACGGCTACAAGAGATGTATTTGCATTCTAATGGCAACATGTTGATCAAGCAATATTCCTTGCTTGAGACGTATTAAACAACTTAAAATATAGATACATTATCTAGCACCTGCATTTTAATGAAATCGTTACGCGAGATCAGATTTCCGAGAACCTGTATTAACAATATAGGCACGCACGTTGTCGATACATTATATGAAATAATGGTATTTAAAGAGGTGACATTAATAAGAATACATACCTTCCTCGAATTTAGCCTTAATGTGCAATGAAGCTGGGACGAATCGTTCACCATCTCGTTTCATCCTAAACAGAGTCTTCATAACATTGGTCAATATGTCCATGGCGTGATCGGGATTAAATGTATCTTCTAAAACAAGAAATATAATATGGTTGTATGAAGGTTCCAAATCGTTAAAGGTAATAAGACGAGTTCTTAAAGGGGCTATTAAACATGACATAGGACGTTATTCTAAAACCTAACTATGTGTACTTAAATTGAAATCGGCCAACGCGAGACAGAGCGGCATTTGGCTAAATGGTCACACCATCGATTGCCAAGTACATTTAGTAACGCATAGCCGCATAACTTAAGACCTACTTCTAAATTATTCTGTCAATTGCATCTGTTATCATCTGAACCACACTTGATCTGTGTAACATCGATGTACAGATATTATCCCACTTATGTAGTACTGTTGTATTGCTATATGATGTACGTAATGAACATATTGACTGGTCTGCATCAAATACTGTTTTGTACACAAAACCCACCAAACCTTGAATCTATGAGCTCAAATCTGGTCATACTTGACTGAATTTAGAGCCCATGATAATAATATTGGTGTACATGTATATATAGAGAATACTCCTAGAAAAGTATAAATTCAGAGAGAAAGACTACCTTCGTTAAATACTAATATTCTTAATTTAACATTATCTAGCTCCCATATATTTAACAATGAGTTATGGGAAGAAATTACCTTCTATGCAAGCATCTTCCAGAACACTGAAAGTATCCCTAAATTCTCCTGCGAAACAGTCCAAATCGGACACTAAAGCTTCAAAAGATTTAATGCCAGCCATGTCGTCGTTTTCTACATCTACAAAAGAGCATAATAAATTTTAACTAGTAAAATTAAATTTAAAAAGAAAAAACAGTGAACAAATATGGATTTTAACTTCGCAACTTAGCTAATCCATTACCGAGAAAATAACCCAAAATAAATCTTTAAAATGATTACATGCCACGGAATTTGACAATTAGTCCAATTATTATCCTAGGGCTAACTAAAACATTTTCGTTTAGGTTATAGTTCTCCGACACCATGTCTGGTTATTTAAATTTCTAATGATGGTATTCTGCGTCTGAATTATTCAATAACGTTAGAACAAGCCTGTATACGATACGTGACACTGGTTAGCCGTTGTTCTCTATATCTGGGCCCGAGAAAAAAACGGATACACAACCAGTTTAATATAGTCCCCTGGCAGACAATAAAATGTAACCAACCTATATTGGATGCTAATCTATCCACCTGTCTGCATCTGCCAGCCTTCTTAAACCCTTTGGCGTCTGAAAATATAAAAAGAGAATAGACGTTCTACTGACTGTAAAATACTAAAACCACTCGAAAAACTATGCTTTCAATGTTTATCCTTTCAAATATTTAAACCTATGGTTTGTTTTTGTTTTGTTTTTGTTTTGTTTTTTTTTGGGGGGGGGGGGGTTGTTATGGGGTTTTTTGTTTTGTTTTGTTCACTTTTTTGTTTTTGTTTTTTGTAAGATATATTTTATATTCAATGAATGGGGAATTGGGGAACAGGTAAATGCTTATGTCAGACCTCTATCCCTAGCCTGTGTTGTCTTATTTTCAAATGAAGGCATGACATGAATTGGGGTTAAAGGCCCTACTTCTCAGCACCCATCGGGATAATGAACTACATGTTCTATTTTCCTATCATATCGTTTTCGATTAATATCTAAGCGATGGGGGACGAATGGTTAAAGTGTAGATCATAAGGTCCGTCATTGAGTCAAGTGACGTAATTTCGATTCTCCGTTTGTACACGACAAGGAATAGGGTCTCCCGTCCAACCTCGTGGGATTTCTCCGGGTCCTTCGGTCTCCTCCCACTGCTAAAGACCACTGCGCGCAAACTAATTTTTAAAATAAAATTGAACAATATGTTAGAGTCCCTAAATGACCTAGTTTGTATCGAGTTGCATTAATCTCTGTCTGTGTCTCTCGCTCTCTCTCTCTCTCTCTCTCTCTCTCTCGGGTATAAAGAACGGGTTCTGGAAATGTAATTAGTCAGAAACATCACTTTACCACAGAACACACGTAGCAGTGGATAACGAGCTGCCAATGATCGTAACCATTACTTCAGGAATATTGAACTTAACATATTGGTGACATATTATATGGCTATACTTACTAGTGAAAAGTTCTCCCCATGTTTCAAATACTTCTTTGGTAATTTCTCCAAACGTATGAAATCCCTGGCCTATTACGGCTACGGTGTCGCCCTCTATATCTTCCCATTCTAAAACGACAACAAAATAACTATTGCTTAAAGAAGGTAAGAGCTCAGTCTGTCTGTTGAAGATCTCTCTTTTGGTTACAAATGTTGTATAACGGTATCCTCTCACAACGTAACAGACATATCTTAGACACCTTAAAATGACAACATTTATCAGGCCCGGATCCAGGATTTTGTCGAGGGGAGGGGTGGGGGCTGCATACATTGGAGCAAAGGGTGTAATACGTTGCAATCATGGATTGCTTGGGAGGAGACAATGCGAAAATCATGTTTATATCATCTATTAAAGAGCAGATATGTGATCTACATCAGTAACATAGCAAACGAAAATGAAAATCAACTATGTCACTGGGGCTGAGGAGGGGGGGGGGGTCACAGCACCCTCCCCCACCCCCTGGTCTACTATTTAGACATTTATTCACAAGACAATCAACTCTTTAACGATGTCTGAAGTTCTTCTTTAAATTATGAATAATTAATATGTTATAAATATAATTCATTGTGTACATGTTTAAGTCCATTGATTATAGTGAATAAAAGTGCGTCAACGTGTGTACGTCTTTTATTTTCGTGGATTGTATAAAAAAAACTTAAATTTGAAGTTTTGATGGATTTTTTTGTGGAAAGGTACCTTTATCGCTTTTACTTCATAACTTACCCTTCTTTCCTGTCATGATCAGTAATGCGTCTGGTTTCATCGCATCAATAGCCTGAACAAAGGCCTTAGATTTCCGTGCCCATCCGAGTACTCTTGATTTGATGGATTTTTTTGTGGAAAGGTACCTTTATCGCTTTTACTTCATAACTTACCCTTCTTTCCTGTCATGATCAGTAATGCATCTGGTTTCATCGCATCAATAGCCTGAATAAAGGCCTTAGATTTCTGTGCCCATCCGAGTACTCTTGATTTGAAGTCTGAAAACGCCATGCTCTCTGTAACAGATATTGACCTTTGACACTTTTGAAGCTAACCACAGGAGTCCGACCTTCTATCCGTATGAATATATGCATACACCATGTCGTACCAGATAATATGTAATAAAAAGATTACATATTGTCGAGTACGACATGCTGTGTGCATATATTCATACGGATAGAAAATCAGACTCTTGTGAAGATGCATTATGTAAGAGCCAAATCTGCCAATTGACTTCATATTTATGTTATATAAACTATTATTTAGACATTTATAAACATGAGAGGCCTATGATCAACTTCTCTAAACTTTCGGATGACCGAGATTAAAATGGATTAGACCATGCATCTTTAAACGGCCTAATCTTAGTTAGAATTCCAACTGGCAAGTATTCTTTGAAGGGCAAGCCAATGCGTACGTGTGACCTCCGTTTTGCGTGCTATTCGAACAGATAGACACTGTGTCTTGCCGGACTCCCTGTTCTGCGCCAAAGGTAACCACTCCGGAAATCTGCAAGGAACCTCCCCAGCCTACTCCGGGTGCGAACCCGTTACCTTCGGGTTACCGAGTCAGTACAGTAATAATAGAGGTTAAACCGGCGATCATACAGCTTTTCATGTATAAGCTCTGGAACTAGTGCTCTGAAGTGTTTTAGTCACACGACTTGGCCACAAAACCCCCGATTTCAAGTACACACTTAAACTTCCGTTAGCTTTTCTGTATTTCAGTCAACTAAACTGGCCTAAGATAAAAGTTTCAAATTAACCAGTTTTTAATATTTTTTCTATTGCTCTTTTAGCGCAATCCAACATAATATGCTGGTGACAGGTGAACTTTCCTACAAATGAAACCGGTGTATCTGTTAAAACATAGATTCCATAATTAGGTGTAAATATACTATCATAAAACATAGATTCCATAATTAGGTGTAAATACATGTATACTATCATAGTAGTGATAGCAGAGATCAGTTTCCTACAAACAGCTTCATAAATGAAACGGGAACATAATTTAAAACAGGAACTAAACTACATCAGGAATATAAACGATAGTACATTAAGACAACCATTCCGCCCTACTGCCACGGCAGCGCCCGAACTCGGATGAGTCCCTACGCCGATCTCCGCTCTCATCTACTCTAATTCTCTCTTCAACCGTCTCTCCAAACTACAGAAAACACAGGGTCTTATATTTATATACCCCTGTACAGCTGACTAAGAATTCTATTTAATCAAGGGAAATAGATATCAAAATCAAAAAATATTAACACAAGTCGATGAAGTACAAAATAATGAAGCTCTGCCGAGGTTATTTTTTTTTATTTTTTTTACTTTATCGATGAGTGTTGATATTTCTTTATATATAAAAAACAGAAGGAGATTTTACTTATCACCCAATCCTTTCTTACATGCAAAAATAGATAAATATAATTCTTTGCAATAGATTTCACTTTTACTGAATCTGATTACATTACGGCGTGGCGTTGTGATACATCAGGGGCCTATTTCACGAAATTTTAACTAAGATAAGATCCCAATTTTAGTAATTTGATTGGATAATATTAGATTGATTTTAGTGCTTAGCCAATCAAAATTGAAGTATCTACTAAAATTGGATTTTATCTTAAGTTAAAATTTCGTGAAACAGGGCCCAGATTTTTAAAAGCAATTCAACCATTGAAAACTCCTTTATGTTGACCCAGTGTTTTCATCAAGTCCAATTAAATAAAATATTTTATTTTTAATAATAAAAAAGGAGTTACTTTTATTTTTAGGGGTACTCTAACAAATACTTACTTTTTGGCTCGTTTGGCTCCATACCACCTGCAGTCTCGCCGCTAAGTTGAGAATTGTCCCCAGAAACCATCCTTTTTTCATACTGCAAAATCAATTGATAATTTAGCCCCAATCGGTTTAATTGGGGTTTTTTTCGTTTTTTTTATACAATATTTTATTCAGGATGTCTGAATGGGATTGGGGAACAGGCTTAGCCTATGTGAAACCCCTCTCCCTAAATTGTTAATGTGGGCGCATGACAAATTCGGCGTTTAGACGACAATTATTCGATGATTACAGCCTACCCTCACAACCGTGTAATTTTCCGTGATCATGTGGGTGTAGATTAGGCTTTCCATCCCAATGGTGTCAAAATTGTAGCAGAGCAGTGGTTGGTTGGATATTTTTGCAAGCAACCGACTTTTAAGTTGAAGATATATTATCGGAGATTGGATATAGAGCTGGCAATTCCTAATATAATAGTTAAAAACTAGATAATGTTATGGGAATTAGTCAAATTGATCCACTATGAACCGAGATTTTAACGACTGGATATTGGGGTTAGCCTCGGTTGTCATTACTAAATTCGGTAGGATAAAAACATAGTCTCGATTATCCAATTTTTTTGATTCAATTATGAATGGAAGTCGAACAGAAAATCGGAACGCAATCCAATAAATATCACAGACTAGTGTTGACATCGAGAGTTGATTATGGTCTGGATAAGTTGATTTATGTCTAATTAATAATTAAGATTAATATTTAAGGCCTAAAGAAATACCTGCAATAGGCATATTTAGCTCGTGCATAATGTATGTTTAAGAATTCTTGAAATTGACCACATGTCTAATTTTGCCACAGCTTTATGTCAATAAACACGAGACTGTGTGAAATTTAACTGATATTTGGCAAGGAGACAATCTGTATTGATTTACAATGAATATAAATCTGGATATAAATCGATAAAAATAACTTTTATAATACAGTATAAAACATGTAGAAGAGCAGCTCATCCAAAGCACCATTTGGCGGCTTTAATTACAATTTGGGTATTCAGTAGTCATGAATATCAATTACTTACTTGCAACCCAACAATTACTGCAAATTAAAATAAACCAAACCGCATCTTAACGGATATAATTACATCCATTTTGTATTCATGGATATTGGATTCACTTACTGGGTATAGCTCCTTTAGTTAGTTTCCTTAGTAGTGCAGGGGGACTGCACCACACGTAATTTACACAAAAACAAATATATAGACAAGAAAGCGTTACAGTTTGCAAACATTAGCACAAAAACGTATCGTTTTTAAGTAAACCCATTTTCACAGGTTTAATGCATGGGGTGTGGTGGGGGCTGGAAAGAACTGGATGCAAAGGACGACAAATGAAACGATTATTGTGCCTGTGGTCTAATATCTAACCATATAGATGATAAGTTATGTCAAGTACACATGTAGTAGGGTTTCCATCTCAGACTTTAAGGTGATAGAGAGTAGGGTTGTATTGCATAACCCCTCGATTTTCACCGGAGTCTCTCCCCAATTGGTAATATATCTTGTGTTAGTCCCGAAATAACCTGGTTTATCTTACTGTTCAGTTTACGCTAAGTCTAGTTCATGCACAGAATAAACAACCATTTCTTGTTTTAAACTTTGCTACTTAGCGCCAGTGACTTGGTATCAACAATCGTCTCAATTTTGTGTTCGAAAGGTTATAATAGTAGGTACAAGTGGACCGCACCACATCTTGTGAAAACTGATGAAAACTATACTTACCAGGTTTCTGTTGTGTGATTGGTCGGAACTGGAATCAAGTTTGGCTAAGGTTCGAAGCAACTGTTCGTTCAGACTATCTGCAGCTGATGTCACCAGCGCCAAAGTCAAAATTACAGCGACAAGAAATAACGACTTCATCTTGAGAGGTTCTGTGTGCTGTGTATTGGTTTATATACCTACCCAAGACAAAGGGTGTATTACAAAGCTAGGGTACGAATAGACAAATATTTCGAAATACCTGATAGTGTTTCTTTTTTTTTCTGTTACGGTTGGTGATTACAGTAATTTGGATAAAACTCGACACAACTTTGCTGATTTGTATTATTATGTTCTAAAGCCATTTACAGATATTTCACGTTAAATTTAATGAAAAATCGGGATCAATCAAATTTCTAACTTTTATTTATTTCATTTTATTGTTATTTGATTTTTGAATTACTTTTGTATTCCCATATTAAACTCTTTTCAAACTCTGTTCATCAGACAATTATTGAGCATCAGTTGTAACCCGGCTGGGAATCACGTGGATAAGTGGGTAAGACGCTGGCTCGCTAGCCTGGAGGTCGGATGTCCGATCCCTGCATTGGCCGAGAAAGTTCATCCAGGTTTCCAGGTGTGGTTTCCCCTTGTCGGTGATGCAGGACGGAAGGCCTGACAAGGACAGTCGTCTTGTCGTTCGGATGGGACGAAAAGACGAGGGCCCATGTACACTGGCGTGCACGTAAAAGATCCCTTGGCAGTTGGAATTCGATATAAGAGTAGGCCGTAGCGCCGCTGCCGCGGGCCCGCTCGAAGGCAGTGGTGGCGCCAAGGTGGGGGAGCAGGGGGGGGGGATTCGAAACCCCCAAATCTGGCCTGCCCCCTGTTTGCCCCGCCCTCCCTCAATAATTTTCGAAAATAAAAAAATGTGATCTGGCCAGCTGTATTTATCTCAACGACCGTTGTCTGAAATGCTACCTGGCTGCATTCCCGGCAGTCTATTTTACAAAATATAGTGGCGAAAATATTCATTCACTTTGAGTCACTCTTAATCCGCACGGTCGACATTTTCTTCTCTGGTCAGATAAACTAGCGATTTGGCGACAGGCGATATCTGTTAGGAGCTATTTGTCTCGACGATCAATGCCTGAAATATTGCCAGACTGCATTTTGGGCCGTCTACTTTTAAAATTATTGGGGACTTCGTTGAGGTTCGCAAGTCCGTTCATTTCACAAAATATAGTGGCGAAAATATTCATTCACTTTGTGTCACTCACTCCGCCCGTTTGTCACCTTCATCCCTGGTCGGATAAACTAGTGATTTGGCGACAGGCGGTATCAGTTAAGCTCTATTTATCTCGACGATCAATGCCTGAAATACTTCGTTGAGTTTCATTTAACACTTTCCTCTCTGATGTCGGAAAGACTAGTGATCAGGCCACAGACGACATCCGATCAGCTCTATTTATCTCTACGATCGGTGCCTGAATACTGCCAGGCAGCGTTTCCAACTGTCTATTTTTCAAAATTTTCTTGGGGAGTCGCCAAAACCCCTACAAGGACTTGTTACTTTGGCTCTCACAAAGGTACTTCGTTGAGATTCGTTTGCCATTTTGGTCTCTGATCGTATAAACTAGTGATCAGGCGATGGACGGTAATATTTATTCATCTCGACGATCGTTGTCTGACTGAATACTGACAGACAGCATTTCCGACAGTCTATTTTTCAAAATTTTCTGGGGGAGATCCCCCATACCCTCCATAAGTACACCTTACATTGGCGCTCGTGAGTTGGATTCGTTTGACACTTTACCTCAACGACCATTGCCTGAAATAATGCTAGGCTGCATTTCCGGCATCCTGTTTTTCAAAATTTTCTGGGGGAGCCCACACCCCCACCCCTAGTTGAAACTCGTGCCTTTGCCCCCTTAACCTTGGACTTTGCCCCAGATTTGCCCCTCCAACCACCGACTGCTGGCGCCGCCACTGCTCGAAGGCCCAGTTTATTAACGAAACAGTAGGACTTTAAACCCATTTCATTTCATTTCATTTCATTTGTAACCTGGCCAGTTTGCTTGTGTATTTTTTTTTATATTGACTTCGCACCTAATTTGATTTGAATGCTGCTAAAGTGATGCTAAGGGAAATTAGGAAGTTCGGCTAATTGTAATCAACGTTTGTTGGTATGTTGCTTAGACCTGTTATAGAAGGAACAAGATCACCTGAAATTGACATTTTTTTCCTCCTGTGTGGTGTTACTCCTTCGTTTGAGGGTCTGTGAAATAACTTTATTCGACGCCCGCTTTGACCGACGTGATATCGCAGACAACCGTTAGAAGAAGTTGGGGGTTTAGTAAAAAGACTAAAAAAATGGCTCAGGAAGCATGGGTCGTTGGAGGACACCAACGCAATAGATGGGCAAGCTGATGAAACAGTGTTCACTTTTTGAACGACCCCTTACAGTGACAGAGTTTCGAGTCAATTGATGGAAACGACCATGATTAATATCTTTCCTTCCTAATGTTCTGCTAAACAAACCCCACCCTTTTGCACTAATATACTGACGACATAACGACAGTTAATACAACATTTATATCGTAAAAATACAAATACATGTATTTAAGAGTTTACGGTACACCTACATATTGAGATTGGTTAAAATGGGCTGTCCATGAAATTGTATACCTCGTCACACATTAAAAGCAATTTCCACCTCAAGGTCGAATTATCAACAACTAAATATAAGGCTGAACTTTACTGACCCGTCAATAACCATCATAGTAGCATAATCATATGCACCATTCAAATTATCAACAAATGACACGGGCGATCATAAAGAAGCTGTTACTTTTAAACTAATAGTGTAAGGTCAATCTGTTTCACAGATAATTACGAAAGTTCTTTAATATCTCTTTAAAAGATGACTGTCCGCACCACGTGCAGTCACACCACGCGGAGTCAGTCATTGACCCAATGGAGCGTGCATTTTATTGTTATATAAGACGTACCTGCTTCGAACAGAATGTACTCATTTTAATACCCATTTACACTAAATAGGAAATATATTTTACATACAAATACTTCAAACGTCTTTATTTATTTTTCTAATTTAATTTGTCGGGGGGGGGGGGGAAATGTAAGTTAATATGTGGGACTCATTAAAATAGCATTATGCAAGAGCAAAATCTGCTTATTACAGGTCTTTCTTTAGGGCTGAATTGTCATCTAAATAATCAATTAGATATTAAAGGGCCAATCCCGATAACTTTTGGGGGAATAAAACTGCTTAATTTTGTGTTTAAATCCTTTAAAATCCATAACCTAAGGCCCACCTACTAACCCGATATTTGTGATACGCTTGTAAATAACTTAAACCTGACAATCTTCAACTGGAAATGGTGACCGTTGTATTATACAGTATCTGGATAAAACCAGACTTTTTTCTATAAAAATAATATGTAGGTGAAATTTACCTTTTGTTATCAAGTACAGTGCATGGGTCATTCACTGTATAGACCTCTCAAGAAACGTTAATCGATTATCAGGTCACCCAATGAAAAAATTGACCCGAAATCTTAAAAGGGTTACGTGTCCGGATAAGCAGTGTTGACGTACACGTCCAAACGACTCAATATTTTGAGCTGAAATTTTAAGACAAGGTAAATACACCATGCCACTATATTTTGGTCCATAAATTTCATAAATACTCGGACTTTAATTTTTGAGACTCTGTTCTTATCGGGATTGTCCCTTTAATTAACTTATCCAGACCATAATAAACTCTTGATGGCAAGAGAGAGATGCATCAACGCTACTCAAATTAGAACATTTCTTAATGCAGGAGGACCGCACTACACGCACGCAACAAACCAACACGAATTGCACAATAAACAACAACATATCAAGTGAATAATTAAAGAACTACGAAAATTCTGAGTTTTGAATATATGAAAAGGGGGGCGGGGATTGGGGTTGGCATTTTTATATTTATATAAACTCATCTTTGTATTGGGATTAAATGGTGTCCCATATTTTAACCCACATCAAATTTGGCAAAACACATTCTCGGAGAAGGGGGCCACGGTGGCTAAATGAGTAAGACGCTAGCCTGGAGGTCTCAGGTTCGATCCCGGTGTTGGCCGAGAAAGTTCATCGGATTTCTCAAGGGTGGTTCGCCTTGGTCAGTGGTGCAGGACGAAGGGCCTGGCGAGAACAGTTGTCCAGTCGTTCGGATGGGACCAAAAACCGAGGTACCGTGTACATTATTGCGTGCACGTAAACTATCACTTGGCAGTTTGAATTCAATTTAAGATTAGGCCACTGTCCGGGCACCACACCACCCCACCCCCCACCTATAGCACAGAGTAACTGGTAACTGATGAAGTGAATATCACTACCGTACAATAAAGGGAATTTCTAGGCAAGAAAGGAATATCTAATCCATTTTATACAATGGTAGACCCGATCAATCATCACCATCATGTTTCTTCGGCACAACTGTTAAAATACGATGGTATGATAATGACATGTGTTATTAGAATATGTATGTATTTGAATTACCCTTATAAATGAAACACGGTTCTAAATTGAAAGCAGTCGGTTGTTTTCCCTTTTCTATTTTTCGTTATTTTTTTCTATTTTTCAATAACTGTAATAATGAACGGAATACCACAGATCCAAGTAAATTTAATATTTCAAATTGCGCACTGTACGATAAGGTAACATTAAGATGTTATACTCTTTCAGTTATGATCTTGTGAATTTTTTCTATGTTTTCGCACTGTATTGTGTGTAAAAACACACGACGTCTTTATTTCGCAATGCCTGTTTAGAAACTTGATTCTTTTAATTCATGTGGAATTAAATACAACGGATCAAAATAGGACTTTAACTGCAATAACAACGAAGACTTGCGAAATACAACGGTGTATACTTGTATTTTGTGTAGGTATTGCCCGTTACATATACTAACAACAATGTATGTATATTATGAACATTTACATATGCGCTATATTTATACCACCTATAGACGGTGGTATGCGGCCAAGCGAATATTCACTGCGGGTTTAGTTTGGGTGGTATGTTCAAAGAGCGATATTTAGGTGCTACATGGGCATTTTTTTACAGTGATCAGCAGTGAATATTCACTATGCCGCGACAATCACTGAGAGGGATGACATCGGTGCGAGTTAATTACCCAGCAATATTAACTTTTTTTCCTTCTGCAAATTAAATTCTAGAACCTTTTTATTATTATTATTTTTTGAACTGTTTGAAAAATGAATAAAAGTTTATTTGGATATAAATAATATTTCCTATTTAGTGTAAGTAGGTATATAAAATGAGTAAAAGACATCGTTCGGGCCCGGCTAGTTAACGTTATGTAAACAATACACGCGCCATCGAACCAATAAACGACACCGCGTGACATGGCGTCACATGTAGAAGGCATTTGAACTTATAAAGATCAGTCATATTACACAGATGTATTGCGATTACAGTTCCACTGTAAAACAAACTGGGACCTTTTATCTATATATATATAGTTTGTGCAGATGGCCGAATGGTTAACGTTGTACGTGGCAAGGAGTAGGGTCGCCTGTCCAACCTCGTGGGTTTTCTCTGAGTACTCCGGTTTCCTCCCACTGCTAAAGACCCCTACGCTTGCCACGACCCCACTTAAATAAAACCCATTAGAAAACAACCTGTCGACAATGAAACACACAATGGGTCCACTGTAGTGTAGTTATCGGACTGTAGTGATACAGACTTCACTCAAAATCAAAAGCAATCTCACAATAACACTGAGATAACGTTAGCTTTGGTAAGAGCGGTCTTGATGGTGGTCGTCTACTGAAAGGCGTTTACTGACTTTTGTAGGAAGGAGGGTCTGATGGTGTAGGAAGGAGGGCCTGACTCAAAAAACCGAGAACCCTTGGCCTGCACGTAAAAGATACCTTGGCAATTGAAATTCGATAAAAGAGTAGGCCGTAGCGGGTAAATGAAGACGACAACCCATTAGGCTACAAGAAATACACAATATCCGTACCACCTCCTTTTTAAAATGAGAAACGACCCACTTAAGCTTGTCGATTGAAAATAAGGTTTAATTTATAGTAGACGAAATTGTGGCTGATCCAATAGTTTGAATGCGTATACGTTTGATCGAAACTGAATTATTACTGATTATTATTTCGACACCCGGGTCGTAATTTATGAATCAAACTTTGAGAATAAATTTAATTACAATCCATAAGAATCTGTTTAAACAATACTTCCTGGTTGAAAGTTAGGCTACTAAACCTTTTAATGGGAGAGAGAGAGAGATAGAGAGGGAGAGAGAGAGAGAGCGAGAGAAATGGGTTTAAAGTCCTCTTGACACAAGGTTATTTCGGGACTAACATATGTAACACTACATACAGATAACAGAATATCAGCATAGTTGATATACCTTTATTGAGAGCATGAAATAGGCATACTCCGGGAGGAGCGCCATTCCAAGTCTTCTGAAACTAACAGTAAACTCTGGCTTATAAAGCATACAATTAATTAAGAAAAGTGATACACAAGCGATGTACGTATTTGGCATTGTTTATTTATGAGATTATAGTATCTGTAACTGCACTGCATATTTCCTTCGAATAAATAATCTGTTTAATAGTAAGTGCAGGAGGACCGCACTACACGAAAAACAAAAACCTATAAGATTAACCTGCGGAAAACATCAAATCAAGTGAATGAAATCGTGCCATTTATCAAAACGAGCAGAGGCCATTCGTGTGTAGTCCGTAAAGACATACTGAATACATTAGTTGTTTTAATAAGTCCGTTCCTTAGAAGAAGTTGTGTATGGTTGAACACGTCAATATCATTAATGATCACAGAGGTCAGAAAGTTCTATCAATTTGATGTAGAGATGATTTTGCCACACATATGGTTCAGTTTTATTTCAATAATTCGCTTGTGCGTAGAGCTCTTTAGCAGTTGCAGGAAACAGGAGTAGAAAGCCAACGTAGTTGGACAGGCGACCCTACTCCTTGTCACGTACAGGCGGGGAATCGAAACCACACCAGTAGACTCAATGATAGACCTTATGACACAGCGCGCACGCTCTTACCATTAGACCATTCAACACTGTGACTCAAGTTCATTGATGCAAAGCAATAATTGTGATATGACACATGTGCCAATCCCACCCACTATCTAACAATTCAGGATAAAGCACACGACCTTTACACTTTTCTAATAAAGTGGTTTTTACAATTTCTTTTATGTAGCTGAGCAGGGTGCGGTTTCGTTCGGACCGCCACCCCCAACCCTCCTCTCGCTCTGCCCTTGCAGCCTCTCGGAATAGGATTATGAAGGACGCGTGATGTCATTTACAGAAACAAACTGACCGATGCAATTTGGGCAAGATATGGGGAGTAATAAGTTTAGAAAAATAAGAAATTCAATTCTTGGTGAAAAATGTACAGAAAGACATGGTCATATTTCCAATTTATTCATGTTAACTGATGTGAGTGTTATGTGACTTCTCAATTCGGCGAAACAATTTGATCTTCTTTTTTAAAACTTATTTTAGCGAAGAATCATCAACTTGCAGTATTGTACTACATGTGAAAGATATATATATATATATAATTTGATTTTAATTACTCCACTTTAAATTGTGTACTGATTGAAGTTACTGCTATTTGAAAAATAATGTATTCTCAATTGGAATTTGTAATGTTGTTACGATGATAAACAAAGTCTCGATTATCCAATTGGTGTTCGTATTTAAATCTGTTGAAAATTACAATCATCCTATGATTAAGATTGTAGATTACGGGCTTGGCATGTAAATAAATGACTAATTTTAATGATTTGAGGTTTTTTTTACATAATGCCTCTTCAATATATGATCAAGTGAGTAAATTATGGGCTTGGCATGTACATATGTTAATAAATGACTAGTTAATGATTTTACATAATGCCTCTGAGTATATGCAATTTTACACTTTACAACTGGTTTAAATATAAAAGATATAAGTTTTGAAGTACGTCCTGGTACAACAAAAATACGTCATATATACGCATGAATGGTTTTCATGGGGTATACACGCTACACTAAGTCTCGTGATTGACGGGTATTTGTAGTCTAACAAATACATCAAATAAAGAAGGCGAATGGCTTAGGGGTAAATACCGGTAGTCAACTATTTAAACTCTGAAATAAAGAAGCATTAAACCCGAGCCACACAAATCACTAAAGTATGGCTTTAAATGAACCATGAGTGGTACATATCAATATAAGACACCAAATAAACAGTACTCCAATGGGGGGGGGGGAGTATACGTAATAGTAATTAAGAGCATTTTTATTTGAAGAAGGATGTGGCGGGAAGTCGTTTAGATATTCTTTTTTCTTTGTGGGGTTTTATAGCAATTGTCTTCTGGTAGAAATCATTCTATTAAATTCGAGCTAAAAATTCCCCCTCGTGAGATCTGTATTTAAAGGGGCTTTAATCGCCAATATTTGGGACCTAGAAATTGTCACAAATGGGTCACTACGCATATAATAATGTAATATAATGTGTATAAACTGATTTACATTCAATCCCTTCCGTTTTTACCCTAATAGCAAATCAGTTATATTGGGCGAAATAAGCCAGAGGTCTCAATCGAATGTCATTTTCTAGCACCTGGTTATTCCAGTGTATAGTATTTATTATGCCTGCTCTCCAGATAAGATTATGGCGGAATATGTCTAGCCTCGTTCTTCAAATCCTTTGTTACAAATGGTGCTTAATAGTAAAATGTTTATTTTGTCTTAAATATTGGACTTAGCTACTTTAAATGACGTCAAATATTATCGAGCAATGATTTATTTCATACGTGATTTACATTCTGACATCCGGCTTGACAAGACTGCGAGATTATTTGCTGAAATAGTTTGTAATTCATCGAATTCTCATATTAATTAACCATGGCCGGTAAGTATTGTTGTTATTATACTAATGATATAGGTTTATCTAGTCAAAGTTATTAATTATTAGCTTTTTAAACAAACAGACTAACAAGATGTCTAAAATTGACCCTTATAACTTTCTTTTTTTAAATAAACAAGACGGCCATGTTGATTTGAGTTAAATATTAGATAGTCACCATACAGGCTTAAATGGTATTCTGGAATTGGAATGTAGGCCTGTTAGCCTTTTTTGTTTTTTTTTAATGGAAATATGTTTAAAAGAATCGAGGTTTAACTTCTGCACAAATTAAAATATCAACTCTCAATGGTATAGAACTTCGACTTTATTACAGGCCATAATCAAAAATATATACAGATATAAATAGTATGCATTGTAAATTAAATGTACATAGATAACAATTACGTATAAAAATATAACCCCAGAGAAAACCCCGACACAATACACATTAAATGAGTTCAATACATTACACGCTAAGCAATATTTTTATTCAGAATTGTATCTGAATAGTGATTGGGGAACAGGCATAGCCTATATTCAGGTAGTTTTGTTTTTCGGAGATTATAAATTGCGCTTTTTGCAAGTTGGTCTGTACAGTTGTCCCAGATGACGTCATAATTAGGATGAAAGAGCTATAGATGTTTTGTAACGATTTACGGTTAAGTATGTATTTAAGGGATCGTAAACAATTAACAGATTGCTGTTTTTTTCGATAATGTCGTTGATATGTTTATTTCATTTACAAGTTTGTTGAAAAGTCAAGCCTACGTGTTTGTGATGTGGGACCTTCTGGATAGGAACACTATTTAGAGTAAGGGTAGATACAATAGAATTTTATTTGGTTGTCAGTGCTAGTGTTTCAGTCTTTAGTGGGTTGGAGGATACCAACCATGATTTTGCCCATGCGTTAATTTTAAACCAGGTCATTGTTTAGAATATTTGCGCATTGGTTAGGGTCATCAATTTGCAGATAAAGTGTCATCAGCGTAGAGACGAAAATTTGATGCGATATCACTTACAATATCATTTATATAAATAAGAAAAAGGAGAGGGTCGAAGACAGAGCCCTGCGGCACGCCCGAGGAAATGATTTTGGGGGAAGGGGAGACAATTGAAAGGTGGCTCCCCGTATCCCCACAGCTTTGCTTAACTTGGTAAATACTCGAATCCCCATGCAAAAGACTGCTTTAGAGGTTAGTTAGAACAGAATTCTCCATTAGGAAGTTGAAGCCAATTTTATAATTGAATTTTTCGAATATTTTAACTAAGATTCTATATAAGTGGTGGTAAGGGGCTGGAATTTCCGCGGTCTTATGGGTCATTTTTTCTTTATCTTGGCAGTTATATTGACAAATTTCCAGACATTCGGTACTGTTCTCGATGACCTTACTCAAATAAAATGGCTGTACTCAAACATAATGTATAATTCTCATGGCGTACAAACGATCCCACAATTACCTTTCTCAAATAAAAGGTATAGACCTTATGGATGATAAATGAAGCGGCGTTTAAACACCAGATCAAGGCCAAATTGGGCTATGCATCGAGCTGTAGCGTCATCTTTAAAACTGGTCTCAAAATTGTGAACAGAAAATGTTCTGACGCCAGTAGCAAACGGACTTCGATGCCAGTTGGGGATAGTTACGGCCAAATCTAGTTGTTAAGGCTGTTTCAAATTTTGGTCAAGGTCGCTCAGATTTAGATACGATTAGGGCATGTCATTGTTGGCGAGATTGTAGGATCGGGTTGGGTAAGCTTTGGGGCTAGGTCCAGGGTTGGGGCTGGGATTTGCACTAGCCCTGTTTACATCTCGTGACCTTTGACCAAGTTGGCCTTATTAAATAGATCTAACTGGATAGTTACGTCACTCTAACAGTCAGTTGACAGACCGGTAGACCCACCTAATCGACTACCACGCCCATTATTTGCAATGAATCCAAATTTAAGAATCGATAGCCAAACTCCTCAGCAGTGAATATTCACTTGCCCGCAACAATCACTGAAAAGGATAAAACCGGTGCGTGTTAATTAGCTGTTTTTAAATTATTAAGACCAAAAAATACGTTGGACGCATTTCTGGAATGCGTAAAATGGGTCACCATTCTGCCAGGACCAGTGTTGAATATTTTCACAGTGGTAATGTGAAAGCCCTACCGGACTATATTTTATATACACATTTACACTAATGGTGCCAATTTTCAAAATCCGAAAAATGATTTAATAACGTTGCTGTAGGCTTTTGTTTTGAGTTACCTCCCATTTACGTTATCACTGAATCTTTTAAATGAATTTTTCTTTCATCAATACAATTTATAAAAGCGAGAGAGAGAGAGAGAGAGGGGGGGAGATAGAGAGAGATGATTTTAACGTCAACTCGACACAAACTAGGTCATTTCGGGACTAACTTATGGTTTAATTTTATTTCAAGAAATTCGCTTGCGCATAGGGGTCTTTAGCAGTGGGGAGAAACCGGAGGATCCGGAAGAACCCACAAGGCTGGACAAACGACCCTACTCCTTGCCACGTGCAACCGAGGATTCGAAACCACGCCAGTTGACTCAATTACATGCTTTATGATATAGTGCGCACGTGCTAACCATTCAGCCCCCCCCCCCCCATTATTAAAGCAATACACGACAGAAGTTTAGATATTGCTATATCATTTGTTATTTGTGAAAATCTATGCTCATTTGTCCGAGACAGGTTGTTTACGAGGGCAGATTATTTCAAGTTGGGAGGGAACCACGGTAGGTTACTAAAGCGCTGACGTACTACCAGGTGGTCCAGGTGTCGATCCCGGTGTTGATCGATAAACCTCCTTACGCAGTGTTATTTACAATCAGAGGTGCAGGTCGGATGACCTACTATGTACCTGGCATTTTGAACTTGTGCCGGACGAGCGGTATAATATAATAAATCAAACGGAAAAAAAATAAACCCCAGAGGGGTTAGCCTGATATCTCATGTGACAATAAGTGCCTTAACTCCAGGTTTGCAAATTGTCTGTGAGTCTAATATTCAATATTTGTATTTTTTTTCCAGAAAATAATCTACCCAACCAGTATGCTGGTGATTATGGTTACGATCAACCTGGTGATAAACGACCAATTGATCAACCGACACAAGCTAAAGGTGTTACCGAAGGTATACCCAACAGCGTCCCAGCCCCGCAGTCCAGTCCTAGTTATGGTTATGACCAACCAGCCACGAACGCACCACCGCCACCATATTCCCCAAATGCAGACTACAAACCACCGTATGGCCCCGGTGCTCAAGTTCCTTATGGTCCTGGTCAGCAGCCCCAGTATAACCATCAGCCTCAGTATGGCCAGTATGGACCCGGGCAACAAGCCCCCACAAGTACAAACAATGTGAATGTTGTGGTAAGTAGAATTACATATAACCAGTCTGCGTAATGAATGTTTTTTAGTACGTGTATTCGGTAGGTCACTCCATTGGTCAATCTGGAGTCCACCAATTAAAGCTTATCTGTGCATTACTTTACCAAGAAATTCTTTTAGATCAAGATGAAGTGTAGTGCCTTAGCCGTACTCATTTTGGCACCAACCGCTCAAATCTAAGCCCTGGAAGTCGACGAATCGCTTGAAAGTAGCTAGATCTAAAGCTATGATTCCGGGTCCTGTAAGTCGATGAATCATTTAAAAGTAGCACGGTCTAAATTTATAATTTTTATTGCATAATTACAACAATTCAATAATTGGTCACCCGCCAGTGGTATCGATGCAACTGAGTCGATAAAATTCCTATTAGCTCACCACCATTCATGACCCGCAAGTCAGGCTGGGGAGGGAACAGCAAAGACTTCGATGGACAATCTCGGTTCTTCTTCTTATTACAATTCGTGGTATATTCAAAAGCATGCACAAAAAACAAACAATCTGAATACAGCGTATAATGGACTGTATGTAGACATGTAGCTACGGACCACGGGTCTCTGTGACGTCATGCGCTTTTTGACAAATTTAGAGTTGAATATTTGAACCAATTAATGAATGTATATTCTGTCATTTAAGGTCTCCAATCAACCCTCCACGTCTGCTGTTATAGTGACGACAGCTCCACGTGATTATATGGGTCTGTCAATATTTACGTGTTTGTGCTGTTTCTGCCCACTGGGGTTAGCTGCCATCTTATACTCCTTGAAGGTAAGTCTCATCGGAGGTGAGTCAAAAGGTCGTATCTGGGTTTTGCGAAGTTGTCCACGGAATCCAAAAAATCGCACAGAGATTAAGACTCCAAATTTCTTTCAAAAACGTCATGTCTAAATGTCATGTATTTCTGAAGATTTTCTCAAATATTTCTGTACTTTTGTAGTCATTTACACAGTATGTAGCTATCTGCACATATCCAGCTAAGCTCCTAGAGTAAAAATAAGAAGTGAAAGCAATTTGATACAGCAAAGGCGTATCACAGAAAAGTATTCACCTTTACCTGCTTCAATATCATAGATTTCACAGTTTTTCACATCTTGTTTTGTTTAGTTTTTTTTGTACACCCCATATACGACATTTCGAAACAAAATCTATAAAACCCTTTTAATTGGTTATGAGATCTAGATGAAAATACGTGCAAAGAAAATCCCATTTTGAAGAAGCAAAAAGGTGAATTTCCCAAAATATGTCAGATGCGACCTTTTGACTCCCTACCGACGTTATCTTTTGTCCGATGACTTTGTAGGGGATTGAAGGAATACGTTTATCGATTATCCAGTGCAGTTTCACGTGACGCCATGTTTTATGCCAAACTGATGACACTATAAAAATAGAATTATTGTCTGAAAGTTGTTAATAAATGATCCATGCCAAATAATTACGGGAACAGAACCCGAAATGCCCGAAAAAGACAGCAGTACCAGTCTTCCTCGAGAGGCGAGGTAGCGGATCAGCTATACAGTCACAAACAATAGTCGATACCAGACAAAATGTTTTAATCCATAGTCAACTCAGTAAAAATTCGTGGTATTCAATTAAAAGAAAAAGAAAATTAGTGTTTTATAAGGGCTCGATGACAGGGAATCAAAACTAGAAATGCCCGAAAAAATTAATTTACAGACAGCAGAGCAGTGGCGGATCCAGGAATTTTTTGAGGGGGGTGATAACCCCATGTTTTGTCTCGCCGACCGCGGTTTACGGAGCTAATTTCTGCCGCTAGTAACATAGATGCTGATTGGGTGTCTAATAAGATGCGTACCGTGTGCTATATAATATATATACGACCATGCGTGCATGTCCCGGTGGAAGCTTGTAGGACCCGGGATTCCTATACAGCTGACCTTGTATGTACCCCCAAGAAACATTTGGGAATATTTGACGGCCGTTAACGCGTTTTACTGCTAATCTAGCCCATAAAGTTTGTGTTATATTAGATTTCGGGCACTTTAATTTGCCAAGTATACTATTTACGTTATTTAAAAGATACACTGGTTATGAAGTCGTTAGCTAGTACCGGTGACAACAAGATCTAGACTAACAAGGATTTGTCTGGTAGTTTAAAATCGGGCAATGCCATCATGATATATGGTAATCAATAATGTTTTAGAAACGTGGAGGCCGACGCCCCTACCCCCTCTGGGTGTGCCTATATAAGTACACTATGTTGAAATTCAGGGTAGCTTATGTGCAGCTGACCAATCAGATAAAGGTGTACCTGGCCTTTCCGTATTCTTAGAAGGATGACCCCCACCCCGCCCCACCCCGGTGCTCATATAAGTACACTATGTTGAAATTCAGGGTAGCTTAATGACCGCTGACCAATCAGATAAGGGTGTACCTGGCTTTTTCCCGGAGGTCAGGACAGGGTTTAAATTTCTTTAGGCATTATTTCGTATTCTCAGAAGGACGATCCCACAGCCCCCTAGGCTGGGAAACATCGCCGCTTAACACAAATTAGGGGATAGAGAACTTACATTTAGGTTATATTTAATGTCTTTCTGTGTTTGTAGTGTCCTATATATTACAGTTTTATAATAGATGTTATAAAAACATAAAATATGGTTAACCCACAGAGTGTTCCAGAGTTAATTCAACATGAAGTCAAAGTTAGCTCCTAATTGCCTGTAATGTCACATGCGTATCAGACGGCAACTTCTTGGGTTATGACCATGCCTTTTACGCAAAACTGGTGTGAAGCATTGGGGTCATATCCATAATCAGTGTTCCTCGGCCTTCTCGTTCCAGAGTTACGCACCGTAGCCCAAAACTTGTATACACAATAGAGACCACAGATGTTATCCGTCTAGCCGTTACAAAATTTGTTCTTATCTTGCGTATTTAACGCGTATAAACATTCATTTTGTTAATACAGGTACAGTGCTTTAGTGTAATATTTATTTCGGATGGGCGCTTGGAGACTTTGTTAATATATATTTTCAATTTGCAGATCAAACACAGAATTCTTTTTTTTTTTTTCAAATCATGTTTTATCAATATATTTCAGTCCACAGATGCTTTCCGACATGGTGACTTCATTCTTGCTACATCCTATGCAGCAACTGCACGAAACTTGTCCTTCGCTGCCATAGTTGTTGGCATCATCGGCGGTATAATATATGCCGTACTCATCACACAGTTTTATAAAACTGATTATCATTACGAAGATTATAATTAATGGAACGTAATTGACATTTGATTTTAATTAGATTGTAATTAAAACCTTCTTGTTAATGTTGTACATTTCATAATTGTCTTTGACATTAATTAAAGTTATTATAAAGATAATATTCATAGTAATTTTAAGAATTTTTTCAATGATGATATTCATAGTTATTAAAGATACATTATGCGAGATTAGATGACGAGCTGACAGATCTCATTATAATAGTTAAAAACTAGATACAAAAATTTCAGTCAAATTGATCCACTCTGAACCGATAATTTAGCGATTGAATTTGCGACCTAGTCTCGATCATCATTACTAAAGTCAGTACCATAAAAAACATAGTCTCGATTATCCATAAAAATGAAAAGCAAATCGGGTCCTAATCCAGTAAATATCACAGGCTAGCGATGACAATGAGAGTTGATTATGGTCTGGATAAGATATTTAATGTCTTATAAATAATGAAAATAACACTTCAGACCAAAGGAAAGGGCTGCAATAGGCAGCTTTAGCTCTTGTATAATGTATGTTTAAGTAATAATGTAAAACTAAAAAAAATGTATGAAAAGCCCACGCCTAATAACTTTAGTATAGAATAGTGTAGAATTCAATACCTCTTACACCATTACTCTTTTTATCACGATAATTATTTCATTCATCTACGACTATATTTTATTTTCTTTTTTGGTCAATCCTTTTGCCAACTGGGGTATTTCCTTCGGCCCAGACTAATTTAATTCGCCATATTAAAGTAGCTAAGCCTCTAACTCAATATCATCCAAAGTCTTCGATCGGCATTGAAAACACGAATTATTCATCGATTTAAATTAACATTGATGCTGTGATCTTACCGGGAAAAGGTGGGCTTCTGATATCCAATATTCAAGACAAAATAAACATTTTACCATTATGGTACACGAATCGTGTAACATAATGCGTTTTAGCGCCATTAGTAACAAGAGACTCGAAGAGAAAGGCTAGACATATTCCACACCTCGTGTCAAACGGTGAGGGCATATTCTTATCTGCAGGGCATGCGCAACAAATACTATCCGTGTAGACTAGAATAACCAGACGCTAGAGATTGCCATTCGGTTGAGACTTATGGCGTATTTCGCCGAAAATAACTGAATATAAACGGGAACGATTGAATGTAAATCAGTTTATTGCATTCATATCACATTATTATATGCGTTGCAACCTAGTTTTGTCAATTTCTAGGTCCCAAATAATATGAGCGATTTAGTTCCTTTAAGTATCACTGAGTGTAGATCTTGGTGTATGAATCTTGGTTTTACATCACCACATGGACATTGTCGTTCAGGCGTTACCCTTCCCCCCTTAACTAGCTGGTGGTGTTCAAATGATATATTTCCCCATTGCCTTCTGTTATGTTACCTGCTTAATTAATAAATTCACCTATTTTTTCTACATAATTATAATAGATTTAAATAACTATAATCACAATTCACAATTTTTTACTTACTGGATAAATGTAATAATCTGCTTTTGTTTGTATTATTCTGTTGTTGGGAGATTAATATGTTTTCGTTCATACTGAGGTTGATAGCACAGTCAAAATTCAAATGTGTAAAACGTTCTTTAATCTAGCTTAATTTACAATATTGTCTCCGTGGTGTAATGATATTGCCTATAAACCTACAGTATATGAATACAACTGTTGGCATTACTCGGTACATGCAGACACATTCATAACTGAAATTCCGATCTTTACATTCAAAATATAATTATTGTATTTTATATGTTTTCAATATTTTTAACGCTTGGCTTTAAATAGAATATTTATATTTTACAATTCTTGTTTTATTTCTCCATCGTCTTTCGACGAAAGTTAAAATTCCTCCAGAAGATCTTTTTTCCAGTGTCATGTACTGGTGTAAGTCGGGTACAAATAATTTTTTCTAAACCAGCAATTTTTTTGCCCAAATCACCCCAAATCATTCCTTTCGAAAACGATGATCCAAATATACCAATTTTGATCGATAATTAGACGGGCAAAGGTAGAAAAATATCGCGAAAGGCGACTTACATTAGTAGATGACAATTAAACAATTATTTAGAGATGGGCAGTCCAAGACATTTATGTCAACATGTAGATATTTGACCCCCTATATCTCGAAAACGCCCCCTCAAACGCCTGATCCCCATCCAGGTTCGGAATCTACGCAAAAAAAAAACTAGTCTAGAAAAACTTGGTCTCATAAATTCACACCTCGGGTGGCGATTCCCCTCCTTTAGCCACCGGGCTATAAAACATTTTTCACAATCACATACAGGTATATAGACATATTTCACGGCTGTTAATTGTATACTGGTTAATCGTGTCATCCAACTTATGCATAGTCCTGTATATCAGCGGAAAATACAATATATACCGAATACATCCTCATGGTCAACGCCGGATTAACCATGGTGGGGGCCCTGGGGCCTGGAACATGTGGGGGGCCCCTGATCACTGACCGCGAGGGTTTTCTCTCCCCCCCCCCCCAAAGAAATTTTCAGAAATTGAAGGCCAGAAACGTGATTTCCTGGCATTTTAGGCACTTATCTTGGAGCCATTTAGAAGTACTTCCAAAAGAAAAAAATAAAATTCTGCCACCAAATTAGCGCATTCTGGCATTATTTCAGTGGACCAATCCATGCGAGTGCTATGAAATGATGACATTTCTAGAGGAGGGGACTGTAAGTGTGCAGAGCGACATCAAAGCTAATGTTGAAGTCGCTCAGTTTTAAAAAGTGGGGTTACTTGATTCGGAATCGTATTATACCCCCACGATGATTTGATGAATGGAGGCCTTAACGTTACGACCAAGCCGGACTCGATGTTTGACAAACAAAATGGTAATACGAGATTTAATCAAGAAATATGAATATTTCGCGTGATCATGGTGTGCATCTCATCAAATTCAGCTTCTACCACAACAAATATCAACAACAACAACAACTACAGCTTATATACAATCGTACGTCAAACTGAGGCAAAATTCGCGCTACTCGAAATGATGGGGACGTGTAATTTGTTCGAGTTATACGATAATTCGAGTTAGACGATGGTCGGTCCGATAGAAGATCTCACGACAATAAAAAAAACACACCACTGGATTACACCGAATTCTCGGATGTCGATCGCAACATACCATGGATTGAGGGTGCCCCAGGGACTTCCGATGGAGGGCCGTCGAAGCATCGGAGGGGCCCCGTCACCAGATCACCGGCCGTTGGAGTCCTCGGTCCGACCATGCCCAAGGCGCGCAACTGAGATTTTTGTGGGGGGCCCCCTAATGTGGTGGGCCCTGGGGCCTGTGCCCCATGGTGCCCCATGGTTAATCCGGCGTTGCTCATGGTACGCTATATCTATACTTCTCGCTAAGAATTCCTCCAAATTTATGTTGCTGTCCAGTCTTTCTAGTGGGACCCAAAACCCAGGTCCCGTGTACACATTGGCGTGCACGTAAAACATCCCTTGGCAGTTGGAATTCGATACAAGAGTAGGCCGTAGTGTCGCTGCCCGGGCAAAATGTCCCCCATAGCACAGAGTAACGGATGAAGTGAACATCACTACCGTACAATAAAGGGAATTTCTAGGCAAGAAAGGAATATCTAGTTCATTTTATATGAGACACCGATATCGATCATCACCATCAAGTTTTTTCGGTACAACTGTTAAAATACGATGGTATATGACGACAGGGTGTGTCAATATATTTTACCATGTATTTGAATTACCCTTATAAATGAAACAACATCCTATAAAAGTTATACGTGTTGAAGTACGACCTGGTACAACAAAAATACTGCACATATACGCATGAATGGTTTTCATGGGGGGTATACACACTACACTAAGTCGTGACTGACAGATATTTGTAGTCCAAAAATACATCAAATATAGAAGACGAAATGTGTAGGGATAAATACCAATCTGTTTCACAGGGAATTACTTACGAATTAACTCTGTAACAGATGACTGTCCACAACACGTGCGTTGACAGCAGGCAGCGTCAGTCATTGGCTCAACGGCTCGTGCAATGTTTACTTAACACCTAACTGCTTCGGGCATAATGATGCATTTTACTCATTTTAATACCCATTTACACTAAATAGGAAATATGTTTTAACTACAAATACTTCAAACGTCTTTATTTATTTTTCTTTTACCTCAAAAAAATGTTTCAGAATTTAATTTGTCGGAGTAAAAAAGTTAATATGCCGTACTCATTAAGCCTCGTCGATGCCATGCTTATCAGTGATTGTAGCGGCCAAGCGAATATTCACTGCGGGATCAGGTTGGATAAATAACTCTGAAATAAAGAAGCATTAAACCCGAGCCACACAAATCACTAAAGCATGGCTTTAAGTGAACCATGAATGGAGCTAAATCGCTAATATCTGGGGCCTAGAAATTGACACAAATGGGTCGCAAGCCATATAATAATGTTATATGAATGTATATAATCTGATTTACATTCAATCGTTTCCGTTTTTTACTCTTATATCAAATCAGTTATGTTTGGCGAAGTACACCAGAAGTCTCAATTGAATCACAATATATATCGCGTCTGGGTATTCCAGTCTACATAGCATTTATTGCGCATGCTCACCGTTTAAGATGTAATGTACATGTAGTCTCTTATCATCCAAACAAATATTCTACGAATATTAGTCTGGATGGGTCCTCAAAATTTGACAGAAAGTCGGTCACTGTCTGGATTATCCAGTCTTTTAAGTTACCACGTGCTGAATCTATCAACACATCTCGCTTGTCAGCAATGACACTCTCTAAAATTTTGTTCTAAAGTTTTTAATTGAAATGGTAATTTTCTCTCGTCATGAATCAAACGTATGGCTTCTCACAATCTCCTTAATCACGATTCATGCTGTTGTATCGTCTCTATTTTGTTTCTAATAATAGATGTGCCAAGTGAATTGTGGGATATATTTTATCCTCGCCTTATAGAATCTATCAAAATCGGCCCGGCTTCATAACATCTATCACTTACCGAGACTTTAGCCAAAGGGTTCCATTGCCCATGCGTAACCGGGAGTTTGGTTTTTTATGTGGTAGATTATCCAGTAATTTTCGTCAATAATTGAGAACCGACCCAGACCCTCCGTGCGTTGAATACTAGGGGGGTCTGGGTGACCGAGACTAGATGTAATGTGGAGTATATCTAGCCTTGTTCTTTGGGCCCCTAGCTGAAAATGAGTCTGAAACGCCGTATATTATTACACGATTCGTGTACCAATGGTAAAAAAATTATTTTGTCTTAAATATTTGATATTAGAAGCCCATATTTCCTGGTAAGGCCACACCATTAATGTTGATTTAAATTGACAAATAATTTGTGTTTTCAACGTCGAAGACTTTCAATGATATTGAGTTAGAGACTTTAGCTACTTTAATATAAAACAGCAAAATAAAGAGTACTCAAGGGGGAAAATGTACGTAATAGTAATTAAGAGCTTTTTTATTTGAAGACGAATGTTGCGGGAAGTCGTTTAGATATTCTTTTTTCTTTGTGGGGTTTTATAGCAATTGTCACCAGATGGAAATTATTCTACTAAATTCGAGCTAACAATTCCGTTTCGTGGGGTCTGAACTTGAAAATTATTGAGCAATGCTTTATGTTACACGGGCCTCATATTATCATATTCTTACATCCGGCTTGACAAGACTGCGAGATTATTTGCTGAAATCGTTTTTAGTTCATCAAATTCTCATATAAATTAACCATGGCCGGTAGGTATTGTTATTATACTACTAATGATATAAGTTTATCTAGTCAAAGTTATTAATTATTAGCTTTTTAAACAGACTAACAAGATGTCTAAAATAGCCCCATAGATGTTTGGTCTTTTTTTTTTTTTTTTAAATAAACTGACGGCCATGTTGATTTGGGTAAATATTATAGTAGTCATCATTCATGAATTGAATGAAATAAATAGCTCTTCTTTGAGTGGCATTTAGCAATTGACATACGTAATAAACACAAAAACATATTATGGAACACAATTGTTTATTAAATAAATAGCTGTTATAAATTTATTCTGGAATTTGAATAAAGGCCTGTAAGATTTAACGCATCAACTGTCGATTGTACAAAACTTCAACTCTATTACAGGCGAAGCACGGGGTATAAATAGTATGCATTGCAAATCAAATATACATAGATAACAACAAAGTATATATTATATAACCCCATAGAAAATCCCAACACAATACTTATTAAACGATTTCACTATAGTACACGCTAAGGCCCTGTATCCATAGGATGTTCCCCTGGTGCTCATCTCAGAAGACATGTCTTTAGACAACGCCCGAGGTGCTGGGTCCGGCCATTTTTTGGGAACTCGCAATGAACTGGGGGAATTGCACACAAGTTTCCAGACCTTGTAGCAGAGAGAGAGAGAGGGAGAGAGAAATGGGGTTTAACGTCCACTCGACATAAACTAGGTCATTTCGGGAAAAACACATGGTTCAATTTCAATAATTCGCTTGCGCGTTGGGGTCTTTAGCAGTGGAAGGAAACTGGAGTGCCCGGAGGAAACCCACGAGGTTGAGAAGGCACCCCTATCTCCATGCCACATACGCTCACACCAGGGATCGAGGTGACCCGCCAGCTAGAGGTCGAAGCGCGGCACTCTAGACCACTAGCCCCCCCCCCCCCCTTGAAACAGACTGGTAGATGTATCTCCATACAATATCGTACTCATAATTGCGTGTTCCCTGGGTACAACCTATATGGGAACAGGCACATTAAAAAACAAAGGTCCATTGTCCCTGTGGGGCGTCACAATGTCACAAGGGAACACGCCACAAGGGAACATCCTATGGATACAGGGTCTAAGAACGATACCTTGTCTCGCCTTTTACATAAAAACAGGAAGAAGACTCAGCTCTTCTATATCTTGACTGCGATATCACTTCAGTGGAAGCAGACGTTAAAGCACCAAAAAATCCAAATACTCTCTTCACCCCCCCCCCCCACTTATGTATGGATAAATTACAAGACAATACATTCAGCACCACTTCACATATGTATGTAATAAAATTTAGAAAATTTGGAGAATTTATATTCGATTGATATTTAAAAAGTTTATTATATTTGCCATGGATCCAATTTTAAGAATCCAAAACCAAACTGATCAGCAGTGAATATTCGTTTGGCCGCTACAATCATTGAAAAGGATAAAATCGGTGTGTGTTAATTAGCTGTTTAGCAAATTAGATTCTCAAACAAACTTTTGAACAAAAAAAAGATAGGTTGGAAGTATTTCTGAGAGGCGTAAAATAATTCACCATTCTGCCAGGACCAGTTTTGAATATTTTCACAGCGGCAACGTGAAAGCCTTCGCGGACTATATTTTATATAGGCATTTACACTAATGGTGACAATTTTCAAAAACAGAAGATCAATTAATACCGTTGCTGTAGTCTTGTGTTTCGAGCTACCTACCTCACAATTACAACATCGCCGATTCTTTTAAATCAATTTGTCTTTCTACAATACAATTTATGAAAACAATACACGACAGAAGTATCGCTGTTGCTATATATATCACTGGTTGTTTGTGAAAGTCTATGCTCATTTGTCCGATACTCGTTGTTTACGAAGGCCGATTATTTCAAGTTGAGAGAGAGTCCTGCATTCGATCCGGATGTAGGTCGATAAACATCCCTGCGATTATTCAGTGGTATTTACCATTGGAGGTGCAGCTCGGGTGGCCTACCATATACCTGGCGTTTTGAACTTGTGCCTGACGAGCCGTACAAATATCGATAAAATAAGATGCAAAAAAGAGATTTCTGTGCGCAGAGGGGTTACCCGGATATTTCATGTGATAATAAGTGCCTTTATTCAAAGTTTGCAAATTATCTGTGAGTCTAATATTATTCAACATTCTTACTTTGTTCCAGAAAATCATCTACCCAACCAGTATGCTGGGGATTATGGTTACGATCAAGCTGGTGATAAACGACCAATTGATCAACCGACACAAGCTCAATATGTTACCGGAGGTATACCCAACAACGTCCCAGCCCCGCAGTCCAATCCTAACTATGGTTATGATCAACCAACCCCGAACGCACCACCACCACCATATTTCCCAAATGCAGGCTACCAACCACCGTATGGCCCCGGTGCTCAAGTTCCTTATGGTCCTGGCAATCATGGCCAGTACCCTCAGTATAACCAGCAGCCTCAGTATGGCCAGTATGGACCTGGGCAACAAGCTCCCACGAGTACAAACAATGTGAATGTTGTGGTAAGTAGAATTAAAAATTACCACTCAGTGTAATGAATGTTATTTTAGTTACGCGTATTCGGTAGGTCACTTTGTTGATTGGTAGGTAAATCTGGAGTACACCAATCAAAACGTATCTGCACATTACTTCTACACGTCGTACCAGTACATTCCTTTAGACCAGGATGAAGTGTAATTTCGTGACCCAAGACAGCGTCGTAGCCTCCACCCATTATTGACACCAATTGCTCAAATCTAAACCTTGTCAATGGAGAAATAATTTGTATTATATAATTGCAAAAATTCAATAATTGGTTAAGTCGACTGAGCCGACAACATTTCTATTAGCTCACCACCATGACACGCAAGTATAAAATGTTATGGCATATTTATAGCAAATACACATACAATTTTAAAACTTGAACCACCCTTCGACTTAGATTATAACCGTAGCCTGCTTGATTGTTTTATTTTATTACGCATGTATCTGTAAGACCATTATGAGTAACCACCGCATTATCACCTGCTGATTTGTATACTGGACTGTATGTAGAAATGTAGCTACGGACCATGGGTCTCTGTGACGTCATACGCTTTGTGTAAAATTTAGAGTGGAATATCTATCTCAACCCAATAATGAATGTATATTCTGTGATTTCAGGTCTCCAATCAACCCTCCCCATCTGCTATTATAGTGACGACAGCTCCACGTGATTATATGAGTCTGTCAATATTTACGTGTTTGTGCTGTTTCTTCCCACTGGGAATAGCTGCCATCATATACTCTATGAGGGTAAGTTTATTCGGTAGTAAGCCAAAAGATCATATCTGCGCTTTGTGAAAAAGTCCAGGGGAACCAAAAAATCGTACAGTGGTTAAGAATCAAAATGTCAAAATGTCATAAGATGTCGTATTTCTGAAGATTTTCTCAAATTATACTTCTGTAAAGTTTATGTGTGGCCATTTAAATAGTTTGTTGCTATCCGCTAGTAAGCTAAACATCTGGTGCAGGATTAAAGAGCGAAAGCTAGTTATTTGCAATTTTATAAAGCAAAATATTCACCGGGCCTTTAGCTGCTCCAATTTCATTGGTTTCACACAGTAAAGGCTCAACAATAATTACAATGATGCGTATTTAACCATAAACAATACTGGCTATATTTCGTTTGGCTGCAATGCTTGGGTTAGACGCAAAGTTAATTTTTTGAAGGAAATGCAACGTTTTCACGCACAATGTGAATTTCGCCAAATATGTCAGATACGACCCTTTGACTCCCTGCCGATGTTATCTTTTGTCCGATGATTTGTGGGGGATTTGGGTAATGTTAAGCTATTATCTGTCGCAATTTCACATGACGTCATGTTCTATGCAAGTGCAAAGAACTGGGCCAAACCGATGACACAACAAAAATAGATAATGTTTGAAAGTTGTTAAGAACTTACATTTTTAGCTAATATTTAATGTCATAGCTGTGTGTGTAGTTTCCTGGGCAACCTTCGGATGTAGACTATGGTCGCGACTACAGTCTGAACCAGCATCCGAACGCAGAAACCCTAGCTATTTACTATTCAATATGGTGGCGACCATGTCTGTTCTTCCGCCGCCTGCTATATTTTCTCTAATTTACTCATGCATTTTTAAAAACTGGTTAATTTTCCATAATGTGATGTGAAAGCAAGCTTAAAATAGATTACAAATAGGATTAGTCAATATCAGAATATTTTTCATTGGATTTATGTCACCCAACCAAGATCATTTGACACGTACAGATTTTTGTCGTGGGCATATAAATATTCGAATATGAAGATCCTAATCTGTCAAATTCATCAAAAAATGACCAAAAAAAAAATCAAACTTAAGATCTATACTCCAATGTATATTTTTTCAGAAAATCTTCTCAGGTGTCAGTTTTGTCAGTCATCTTTGAACTATCCCGACCGTGTTTTATCGCATGGTACGGCTGGTCACAACCACTGGTTGAACTAAATGTCATTCGCGTGCAGATGGTTCGACTATTGTACGAAAATCCGTGCAACCGAAGGTCGCCCTGTATATAACCGTTGCATTATGGATGTTATAAAGACATAAAACATAGTTAACCAACAAAGTCTTCAAGAGTTGATTGATCATATACACAACGTGAAGTTAGTTCCTAATTGACTGTAATGTCACATGCGTATCAGACAGCAACTTCTTGACTTCTGCTTCTGACCCTTCGTTGTTGTCATAAGAAGACGATCCCTATCCATAATCAGTGTTCCTCGACTTTCTCGTTCCAGAGTTTTGTTCCTTAACCGAAAGCTTGTGTACGCGATAGAGGCCACAGATATTCTCCGTCCACCCGTAGCAAAATCTGTGCGTATCTTGCGTGTCTAAAGCGTATAAACATTCATTTTGTCAATACAGTTATAGTGCTTCGGTTTACTTTTTAACTGATGGACGCTGGGGAATTGCGTCAATATTTCTTTTCCATTTGCAGCCAAAACTTAGAATTCGTTGAAGTCTTTTTATTTCGAGTGATATTTTATCAATATATTTCAGTCTGCAGATGCTTCCCGAAATGGTGACTTCATTCGTGCTTCATCAGAAGCAGCAACTGCACGAAACTTGTCCTTCGCTGCCATAGTTGTTGGCATCATCGGCGGTATAATATATGCCGTACTCATCACCCAGTTTTATAAAACTGATTATCATTACCATGATTATTATTAATTTTAATTAGATTGTAATTCAAACTTTCTAGTTAATGTTGTACATTTCAGAATTGTCTTTGATATTAACTATAGTTATTTTAATGATCACATTCCAGGGTCGGATCCAGGAATTTTTGCAGGAGGGGGTTTGCCAGGTTTCTGTCACGGAAATCTGCCATCATCGTCTCTAAATTACGTAATACATACAAATTGAGCTTTTTAAACAGAGAAATCATTTATATACTGATATAGGATCACTTTGTGATGTAATTTCATTGATGCAAGGCATTATTTTTTTTGTAGCTGAGCAGGGCGGGGTTTTGACACCCACCCCACCCACCCCGGATACGCCCCTGATTACATACGCTAGCATAGAGGACGACCCATTCATTACACAACCTACGTTTTTTGGTTGGGGGGGGGGCGCAAAAAGCCCCAGTTTCTTAATCTTAAAACCAATATATTGAAACCTATATGAATAAGACTGTTGTTATTACTTATTTTATAACTGGAATATAATTATTGTATTTTATATGTTTTCAATATTTTTAACGCTTGGCTTTAAATAAAATATTTATATTTTACTATTCTTTCTCGTTTTATTTCTCCATCGTCACGAATGGCGTATTAAACTGTATCCCTAACATGGATATTTATAATACATAAAAGATGGGGAGAAAGAGGGGTGAGATAGAAGCATAGGCGTACGAGGCCGAACTTGTGTGGGGGGGCCAGCATATTTTCCCGACAAATATATTTCTTTAGAATCCGCGAAGCCGTACGCCCGCGAGCGCCGTTGACGCGAAGCGTCCGACGGGGGTTATGGGGGGCCTCCCCCAGGAAATTTTGAAAACCAAACGGCCGTAGACGCGATTTCCAGGCATTTCGAATACTTTCTAGTAATTTGGAGTGGGTAGTAAATTATGTCAGTTGCAGCACAAAAACTGGTAAAAAGTCGTCTTTAAAATAAGCTCTATTACTACGAAAACAAGAACAAGTCGAACGATTTACTTTTGCCACATTTTTCATTTTATGAGACTTCACATGAGATCCCCCGACGGGGGGTTTGGGGGGCCTCCCCCAGAAAATTTTGAAAACCAAACGGCCGAAGACGCGATTTCCAGGCATTTTGAATACTTTCTAGTAATTTGGAGTGGGTAGTAAATTATGTCAGTTGCAGCATAAAAACTGGTAAAATTCATCTTTAAAATACGCTCTATTACTACGAAAACAAGAACAAGTCGAACGATTTACTTTTGCCACATTTTTCATTTTATGAGACTTCACATTTTTTTATCCAGATCTCAGATGTATAGAAGACTTGTATATACTTTATCTACTTTTAATATATGAATGACCATTTTATAAAAGTTCAAATTTACAATCTATATATTCCGTATTACGATTTACTTTTGCCACGTTTTTCATTATATGACAGTTCACATTTTTTATCCATATCTAAGATAGATAGATCTAGAATCAAGATAGAAGACTTTTTGAACTTGTAAAATTTATATACTTTTAATATATGAATGGCCATTTTAGTTCAAGTTTATTTACATCTAGTGCACTATATTAAACCAAAAGAAGAACAAGTCAAACGATTATTACTAACACAGTATCGTACTCAAGAACTGAGAAAGGCCATGTGTACGTGCTAGTTTTATTCAGATGGTTAACGTGTTCATCATTGACTGGACTGCTTTCTTTCCGCTTCCATATTATTAAAAATATTCCAAACCCGACAGACGGCGCGACGCTTCCCGACAAACTGAGCATTCATTCCCGACAAGACCATAGCCTTCCCCGACAAGGCCATACCCCTACCCCACCCCATTTTCAAAAACTCCTCGGCTAATGACCGATCTCACAATTCTGGGTTCTTTTCAGATTTCTATTTTTTCGTACGCCTATGGATAGAAGGGAGGAGGGAGGAGGAGGGACGTTCAACGCAAAATGAAATGAAATGGGGTTTAACGTCTTACTAAACTGGGCTAATGAAGACGGGCATACGCCATACATTGTGCTATGAGGGAAATACTGTACGGACTATTTCAATTTTTCTCGTTTTCTAGTGACATTTAATTAATATTTTGAATCATCGGATATCCTCTCACAGCCGCACAAAACAACGTTTGGTATTATAGGCGAGCAGAAATTGGCCCGTGTATCCGTTATCACTCGCCACTTCAGTCAGTTATATAGAAGAATAACTCGTGTTTTCCTTTTGCCTTTGTCACTTCCCTTTCTTGAAATCTTCGTAAGCATCTATCATAGCAATGGTCTTTGTGTTAAAATTACATTTGGAACATGTTTGACTAGGTCCATCACAATATTGTTACCTAAAGGATGTATTTCTGGCGATTACTTCTGTGCTTGATAAAGACAAGAAAACCCTCGTAACACCGCCAAAAATCTTTTAAGTAACTAGTATTCCATATAATTGTGTCGGGTATTATTCTCATTTAACTTAATAATATTTTAAGACACTATATCGAGCCAATTAGACATAGGCTTGCTGGCTCGATGAATGTACGTAAGAGGGGCAGAAACCGAAATTCACGAAAAATTTCAGGTTACAGACGGCGGCTCTGGTCTTCAGCGAGAAGCAAAGGTGGACCACCCCGCCAATTTGTCTGTCGCAAACCCGTTTGTGGTCTAATATAGCTAATTTAGGTGGCTGACTTGAATTCCAATCAACCAATCAATCGTTTACAGTAAGTATACTTTTTGAAAATTTAACTGCCACAAACGCAATTCCAGCTAGCCCAGACCGTGGATACAGCAAATTCAGCGTGGTCCAATATAGTCTGACCTGAATCTGACACAACCAATCAATCGTCCCAAAGAAAAATTAGAAAGTTTAACCGCCGCAAATGCGTTTTTTCTGCTATTTTATAGCCCATGAGTTATTTCTTTTACTTTACTTTTATGTGCAGGCCAAAGCGTTGACAGGACCTTCGTTTTGCATACGAAATGAACAACTAGACCTTGTCCTTGCGATGCTTTCTGTCAGAAAATCACAGGGAAATTTCTCGACCAACAACAGAAGTGAACCCGGACCTCCTGGTTAGTGAGCCAGTGTCTTATTCATTGATCCATTGCGGCTCCCAGGTCCTTTTCACGTGGGGCTACTGCAACATACAAACTGCCAGATACTTTACAGCAAAACAAAATTTCTAATTCAATTGGATTCTTGTATATGCATATGAACAATATCATCAAGTTTTTATAATATTTATTCCTGTATGATCATTAAAAATGTTATACATACAGGGTTGTTTATCACAGTCTTTTGGTTACTTATAAAAATATGTCATCAAAACCCAAGAGAAATGGTCACAACTCTCTTAAAATTCAACCCGAAAATAAGTTTTTGTTTCAAGTTACTTTAGGCTGAAGTACTCCTCTCTTAAAATTGGGAATTAGGTACTCGCTCCCTTAAAATTGGGAATTAGGCAATGGGTAAAAAAGGCAGTAACTTCACAATATATATAAATACAATATACATTATGCCTCTATACATGTTATTTATATAGGGTACTTAAACCGCTCTCCATTTTGTTTTTGTGGATACCATTTCTCGATTACAGTCTTAAGACAGCATGGCATTAATTCGGTTCTCCAGAGTACTCTACATGAAGAAGATCTTTATGGAAATAAAACGCTTTTCACAATCAAACACAGATATAGACATACTTCACAGCTGTTAATTCTATACTGGTTAATCGTGTCATCCAACTTATGTATAGTCCTGTATATCAGCGGAAAATACATTATATTCCGAACTCTTGCTAGATTATCCTCATGGTACGCTATGGCTATAGAATTCCTGGAAACTTGTGTTGCCTTGTCAACATTTGGCTTAGTTCCGTCTGCTTAAATATTACCTGTATTAAATGTCGAACTGAAAATATAAGAACAAAAACTTTAGACTTATACAAATTATGGTTATGTATGCTGTATCTGCACAAAGGCCGATTATCATAAATCAAAAAAAAAAAAAAATTTCTTATTGATAGTTCTAGGAGAATATTTCTAAGTTTTGGGGTTTTTTTAAAATTAGTTTTCAATTAATTGCCAATAGTTCTTTTTCAAAATGTTCGGCTTCCTTCATAATTCAGTGAATAGAAAAAATAAAACGATTCACCAGAAACAGTAAAATGTTTATAAAGATTGCTCCTCATTGTGTTATTTATTGGGGTGGGGCATTTTTTTGGGGGGGGGGAGGTGGAATGGTTAATGCATATGTGTGTTGGATCATTTAGTCAAGTGATGTTGTTGCGATTCCCTGCTTGTCTGTGACAAGGAGTAGGGCTGCCTGTCCAACCGCATGGGTTTTCTTCAGGTCCTTCAATTTCCATCCACTTCTGAAGACCCCTACTTCCAAGCAAATCATTCAAGTAAAATTGAGTCATATGTTAGTGCCAAGATGACCTATGTGGGTCAGTCGTTGGCTCGATAGCCTGGAGGTCGCGTATTCGATCCCTGCATCGACAGACGAAGTTCATTGGGATTTTCCAATACGGTTTTCCCATGTCAGTGGTGTAGGGCAGAGGGCCTGACAAGGACAGCTGTCTTGTCATTTGGATGGGACAAAAAAACAAAGTCCCATGTATACATTGGCATGTACGTAAAAGAGCATTGGCAGTTGGTATTTGATATACGAATAGGCCATAGTGCCGCTGTCCTGGCAAAATTTCCCTCACAGCACACTGTATGGTGTATGCCCGTTTCCATTAGACAAGTATATTAGCAGAACAGTAGGATGTTAAACTCCATTTCATTTTCTTTTACCTTTTCACTGTCAGCTTGAGAAAACTGATCCTCATAGTCATCTTGTAATTTCTCCTTCAACATGAAACCACAATAAAACTACAATTATCTATCAAATTGTGAAATGTCATCAGACAATAGAACTTAATGGATTTTAATATGAGTAAATATTTCCATTACCATATTCGTTCCTGTTTATTAGACAGCAATCTGTCTTGAACAGTCTATAGAAAGAGTAAGCCAAAAGAATTCCACGTCACTCGATTGTAATTCTGGGACGTTCTGGACTGTGAATCGAGCATCCCCTTAATCTTTCAATCAAATGAAAGGGGGGGGGGGGGTATTTTTAATTAACTCCTACTTTTCTGGTGTGATTTTGATTCTCTGGTTGTATGTGACAGTAAGGTCACCTGTTCAACCTCGTGGGTTTTCATCAGGGCCTCCAGTTTCCACCTATGGCAAGGGAATTATTGAAATAAAATTGAACCATTTGTTAGTTCCGAAATGACCTAGTTTATGTCAAGTGGAATTTTAACCCCATTTCTCTCTTTCTCGCATAGAAAAAGACTTTATGTAGATAGGCCTACCTTTTCAATGTTTGCTTCCATGCTCTCTAATCTCTTTCTGTGTCTTTTCTGTCTTATTTGTGTTAATTGACTAGACAATTCCGACAATTTATACTGTTGAAAACCTGTAAGAACATGTATAGAAACTTTAATAGTACAAGTCATAATATTACACTATATCATACACATAAAATTACACAAAACATAATCAACTATATCAATGAAAAAACAACAGTCAGACTAAGGGTCTAGGTCTAATCAAGTCAAAATCTATTTTTAACCAATAGACCAGACATAATTTCACGAAACATTATCAGACTTAAGTTAAGTATTTACTCAACTTCCAATTACTGTATATGAGAAATATCTTTGATCCAGAATCTCAAAAATTTCCCAGTTTCTTATTGATGTATTTGATACATTTTAACAACAAAAGTTTTATATAGGGCTATATTTTAGTCAAAAGGCGAATAATTTTGAGTCTGAGAATGTTTTGTGAAATCTGGGCCTGGATTTTTACAAGCAAAAATGCCTCTTTAATTATTTCTATCACATCAAATCGAAAATTATTTTTACCATCAAGCAAGGACTTCCAAAGTGATAATGCCTTTTTAAGTATTTTAAAAAATAAAAGGTATGATATAATAGGAGCAATGGTTAGACCCATAGTCATAATTTATGCAATACATGTGCACATGCTTTTTACAGTTAATATGATTGTCAAAAATTTACATCATTTTTCCTATTTAGATCATGCAGACATACAATTCAAATATTAATCCATGATTAAGTTGTTCATTTCTCGCAATTAATATTAACAATGCAGATATACAATTCAAATATTAATCCATTTAATTAAAATCATCATTTCTTGCAATTAAAACTATCTGTTGTATACAATAATAAAACACAAAACTTTACAATAATATTAGAAATTAATATAACCATGATATAAATAAAGCATACAAAATTGCCACACCAGAGAAGATAACAATCGGCATGAGGATAGTAGATGTATTAAAGAACAAACCTATAGAGATGTATATAATGATCCCAGAATATTTTTACTAAATTATTTTGCTGTGTACAAATATGGTGCTGCCATTTATCTTACTTATTCAATACAGTCATTAAAACAGCAAAAGGTTGTTAATTAGGGGTTAATACAATGCAGATCTATATTTTGTTTCGTTTTGTATACTTCCGATGACATTCATGTAGATCTGAACAGTTGTTTTAGAAGATTGTGTCAGAGGTCATACGAGCAGCTTTTGACACTATGATGTCACACGTTTGATTAACCAATCAGCATGGATGTTTCTGGTGGATTACCCACAGTTCCATGCACCTTACGCCAATAGCTCGCTGTAACAGACCATTGCATTGGCTAATCCCTAATATCAATGATAACTATAGATAAAAACTATAGTAAATACAAGTAAAACGAAATTTTAAATAATAAAAAACGAAACAAAATAGCATCTGTGTTTTAATCAGATTGGGAAGAGTGAATGAAATGGGGTTTAACATCCACTTGACACAAACTAGGTCATATGGTTTAATCTTATTTCAATAATTCGCTTGCGCGTAGGGGTCTTTAGCAGTGGGAGTAAACCTGAGTACCCTGAGAAAACCAACAGGGTTGGACAGGCGACCCTACTCCTTGTCACGTACAACAGGGGGAATCGAAACCTCGCCAGTTGACTCAATGACAGGCTTTATGTTACAGCATGCATGTGCTAAGCATTCGGCCATTCAACCGCCCTAATCAAATTAATAGTTATATATCAGTACGTAGTGTTGGATCAACATATGTTACAACTATAACAACCTCCTTGTGTAAATATCATCTCTAGACATCACTGAGATGAATAGTTTACTTCAGAATAAAGTCTGTATGTTGAACAGTGGCAGAAGAAAAGTCGTGGGAATTTAATCAAACAGAACATAAGCGATGTGTTACTGAAGCAGTTTTGCCAATGATTAGTCACTGAATAAACGAAGTGTATATCATTTCCTTGTAATCAACAAAATTAAATTTACCATCAGTCGTATCCTCTATCCTTGTTTTTCAAAATGGCCATAGTACACCAATATCTATTTCATCAAGGACACTAACAAAATTATTCTCACAATTCATTAGTCTATTGTTTATATTCAATTTATTTTGGGACTGTCCATACAGGCCAGAAATGTGTAATGAAATTAATATGACTGTAGTCAGGGCACATCAATTTTATTCAGTTTTTTTTTTCTAGTATCCAGACCAGCATTATCTGTCCCAGAGTTCAATCTGAACTCAAATATTGAGACGATTAGTATATAAAAAAAATTTCTGCAGAATTTAGTAAATAATATGGAAATGTTTGGTAAAAGTTAGAAATGCATAAAACATCAAGCAAACATTTAGGATTAAAACCTTTAGATGTCCTAAGCAAGTGAAAGATTATGATGCCCCATCCTAATGTTATTCGAAATAAAAAGGTAAAAAAAAAAAAATAAATTAAACAAAACTGAATAATGATCTTGCATCTTTCAAAATGAAACAAAACTTACATGTATGCTGAAAATGAAATAGCTTTATTCTATGTTTTGTGATTGCAAAAACCTACATCATTTCATTGACTTACAAATAAAGGTACATTATGTAAAGCTGCCTAACGCTGATCAGATCTTTCGTTTGGCCTCAAATGTTATAAAGATAGGTTGCCAATCGGATATCAACTTTGGCCTCTAGAGCGTCCACAGGATTTTTTGAAGTGATCAAGGGCCATAACTCTGACAGTAATTATTGGAAATTGCTGAAAATCAATAGGCATCTTCGTCTCATTTCAATGTGGGCGTATAAAAATCATCAGCCCATAATCTACGCTCTAGACGATCGGATGTTTTAAATTTAAACATGATTGCTATTCAATGATTTAATTAAAGACTGGTTAACCTAACTAGACTTTGTTTATTATCGTAACAACAATGGCAATTACAATCCACACCACACTGTTCTTCTGATGACAATAAATCCACTCAGAAAAAAGTAATTTGACTGAAATTTTCAAAATATTCCCTGTTCTTTATCTATTTTTTAAATGTTATAGCGAGAACTGTCAGCTCTTTATCTAAATCTTACATAATGCATCTTTAATGAAAGGATTAAAATCATTTTGTCATAATTTATTACAATAAACATAATATGATCATGCCATGTAGCATGCCAAATTCTAATTGTATTAATATATGCAATATTATAATCTATCATTGATGGTAATAAATCAATTTTCTTGTGTGTGTTTACATATAATTTATTTTGCCAATTATTGTTTGTACCTCTTTTCGTGGGCCCAGCAGCTGCACCAATTAAACCTTGGAAAATCTGGCACTTAAAAACAATCTATGGAAACCACCCCCGCACCCCCTTTCCTGTAGTGTCCCAACATTATTTAACAATAAATGGTTAATCCAAGGCTGTTAGCAGAGAGAAAAATAAGATCTTAGTACATTTCAATACTTTATTAAATATAAATATTGAATAACAATAATATAAATTGTGTGCAGTTTTGTTTTTAAAAAATAATTAAACAATTAGACATAAGCATACATACAGTACATTATTCACATCTAATCTAACATCTACATCTAATTTATCACTTTTTCTATTTATCTCCTTCCAAACCTTGAAAGTTCTGGGAATGTATAAATCCATAACTGATATCCATCAACAAGAATCCACAATCACGTCTCAAAATGTTCTACAAAAGTAATTTTCTTGACCAGTCACTTTATTTATTTACCGATCATATCATTCCAGAGTTTAAAGAATTTAAATTATCACCCAACAGTTTGTCCCAAAAATTAAAAAGAAATGCCAAATAAAACTGGAATAACACATTTTCTTTGTAACTTTTTGTTACTAACATTAATATGCCACAATTTTATTAACTGCTAGGAGGAATAAAATTATTAGTCCCATGAGTGACTAAAGCATGTGGTTGTGTAATATTTTTAATTCCTAATAAGTTGTCCAGAATTGTTGTACATGTGATACTGTGTATAATCTATGGTTGCTCAGGTTAATTGTGTCTACCAGTACTCTGTACAAAAGGATTCTTTTTTTCAATAACAAACCCCAAGTTTTACTTTTGACATAATAAAAAGCAACTATGGAATGTCTTGGTCACCACCTCATTAAACAGTTATGATATCATTCAAATCTGAAATTCTACTCTAAAAACACGACAAGCATGCACTAAACAGTTTGCTATGTCATCCAGACCGACAAATATTGACAAAACCCGATCTCTTACATTGCACGGCAGATTCTTTATACTTTCAACCTGATTAAAACACAGATTCTATTTCGCTTCGTTTTTTATAGTTCAAAATTTTGTTTCATTTGTCTGTACTACACTAGGATCTGGAAGAGTTGTTATATAACCTGCGTTCTGGATGATATGGGTGATTAGCCAATGCACAAGATTGTGGGTAAAACACTAGACATGTCAACGCTAACTGATTAATCAATGTCTGACAGCATAGGGTTAAAAGCCAATCGTACAACCTCTGACGTGACCATCCAATACAACTGGTCAGATCTTCATGTAGTGTAGGCCATTGAAAGTATAAAAAACAAAACGAAATATAGATCTGTATTTCTATTAGAATTTTATATTTTGTGCAGTAGCTTGTATTGAAATAGTTCGTACCATGCACAAACTGAAGTATAAATAGTCTCATTTATATTTAACAGATTAAACCACTGATATGAGGAGGGTAGGTGTCATCCACTGTAAAAGGTCAAAACCCTGCATGTGACATAATAGGCCTTGAGCTGATTTCTATGATAAAATGGACAGAAATGCAATTGTACTTAAAAATTTCCCCCGAAGGAAACTGCATGTATGTTAGTCTTCAATAGCCCAGTTGGTGCTGAAAAGTAGGATGCTAATTACGATTTCATTTAATTTTCAATGACTTTCTCAGTGTTTTAACCTAAAGCTACATCTTTAAGGAGGAGTAGCTACGTGCACATCATTCTGTTTATAAACAGTGTCAGCCAGTTACCCTTTTGAAATTGAGGACAAACTGATTTGTACTTGGAGTTCTGGAACGATTCCTGTAAGTAATAACGTTGAGCTGATATATTTAGAGTATTTGACGTCTGCTACTAACCTGTGTCAGTTTCAGGTATATCCTGACTTTCACTCGCTGTTCTGTCTAAACTACCATATGATATTCGCGGTGTGGATGGACCTCTTGATGCCTCATCTTCACCACTATCCATAATATTTATATCTTTGTCTTCATCTTCAGAACTACTTACTTCTCCAAAATATGAGGCTGAAAACACAATATGTATGAATAGTGAAAGTTAATGTTTATCAAACCTACATTATGCAAGAGCTAAATCTACCTATCGCACGTCTTTCTTTGTCTGAAATGTAGACACTAATTAATGTATCCGCGATATTTTGCGGATTAGAATACATTTTTTGAAAAATAATTAAACATGTTTTATCATACTGACTTCAGTCATGATGACCAAGACTAAAATTCAAAAACTAATATTTCAGAATATTCTATTTACGTTTTTTTTGTTTTTTTTTAAGTATTATAGCCAGAACTTTGAACTCTTTATCTTATCACCCACAATGTCTCTTCAACTGACTATCAAAATCAAACCTTCAGCAGTGGAAGGAAAACAGTAAACCATGAAAAAACATACAAGCTTAGGCTGCTGACTCTACTCCTTGTCACATACAAGCTTGGGGTCAAAATCAAGCCACTTGACCAGGCCTCAACATCATTCAATAACAGCCCTTCAATCTAAAGCACATATGTAAGGCTACTTGGTCACTCACCCTTTTTCCCTGCAACCAAATTATCTATCACAAACAGCATCCTATTATTATCTTGTTCAATGGATGAAAATATCCATAAAAAATAAAACATTGTAAACCAACTAACCAACATCCATGGACGTTTCCTGTTCATTTTGTAATAAACCAGGTGGTATTTTTCTAGAAGATGTACTGCCTTCCATTATTTGACCCGATGTACTGGCTTCAGCTTCATCTCGAATTATCTCCCATTTTACATCAATAGCTTCAGCATCATACCGAAATAATCTCTTTACTTCTTTTTCTATTTCTGGTTGATCCATAAACTAAAAGTAACAAATTCAATTGTGAAGCAGAAATGAAATGGGGTACAATGTGTTACTGTTCTACTCCGACTGAGTTAATGTAGATGTACATATGCCATACAGTGTGCTATAAGGGGAAATTTGGCTCAGACAACTGCACTATGACCTACTCTTATATCTAATTCAAACTGCCAGGGGATCTATTATGAGCACGCCAATGTGCACGAGACCTCTGTTTATCGTCCAATCCAAACGATTAGACAGTTGTCCTTGTCAGGCCCTCTATCCTGCAGCACTGAGATGGGGCAACCACGTCGGTAAACCCTGATGAACCTTCTTGGCTAATGCAGGGATCGAACACCCAACCTCTCGGTTAGGAAGCTAGCGTCTTACCTACTTAGCCACTGTGCCCCCCCCAACCCCAAATTGTGAAGGAAGACCAAAATGACAGAACTTCCAGAATTCTCTCAGTGTCTTGAGGATTTGACTGATAAACTGCTCGCCTAAAAAGCACCCACCCACTGCTGTTGTTTGATTTTGAGTGGTACAATTCTCTCTCAAAAAGTCTCCCCTTTTACTGAACAAACTAAGTCATTGGGATTATTTCAATAATTTGCTTGCACATAGGGAATTTTTAGAAGTGGGAAGAAACTGGAAGACCCCTCGAAAATTCACAAGGTTGGACAAATGACCCTACTCCTTGACAGTTTGAAGCATCTGGACAATATCATATTGAATACACATTACCCAGTAAAATAGCCAAAGGTAGTGAGACATAGTAATGTATAGGTATGGAAGACACTTAGCCTATATTATTTGAACTTAACAACACTCTAAAGGACCCTTTCACAAGTACATATTATATATAAACCCTCTCTAAAACATAGACATTTTAATATAGTCATAAAAATCTTCAAGGAGTTGGAATGCCCATTAAAATTACCTTATTTTAAGTAGGTCAGTGTTTGGATTTATATTAATAAGGTAGGTTTAATAAGCTATTCAATATTAATTACATTTATTTTCTTGGTAACACAAATTGTTCACAAGTGCTCACATGTGAATTACACTACAGTGACTACACCCTATAATGTGTACTACTTATATGGAATCTTAAATGTTGATATCTCGACACTGACAGATTAATAGAATGCCTTTACATGTAATCTAATTTTAAATTCCCTGATGCAACTCTAATGGTCACATAACATCAAATATGTATTTTATCATGAAGATATCAAATTTTCTATTGAAATATGTAAATGCATAACATGCCTAACAATATTATTTTACCTTTTTCTTCAGTGTTTTTCTAAATCGTCGTTTCTTCACATTTTTCAAAGGAGGGGTTACTGTAATGTAATAAAATAAATTAATTTATGTACCATCCGATCACATTCTCTATAATACATATATTCATATATAATGATAATAATAATATCAAATTGAATTTTGAATACAAAAACAGCAAAGAGCTAGTAAAATAAATCTTACTTCCGTGATTATAGATGAATTTCTTTTGTTCTTTATCTTTTTTCTTTGGAGAATCACTTTCTTCTTGACTTAAATCATCTTCTGTGGTACAAATCAACATCTGAAAGAAAAACATAAAACAAATAATAAAGTTAATTTTTGTGAAGCAACAAGGATTTTTTCCTGGATATAAATCATTGATTAAGTAGAAATTCTGTAATCAATTTATATAAATATGTTCTTAGATTATAGTCCATAATGGATGTCGCCATAATTAACAAAGGAGGGACAGAAATAGGGTTTAAAGTTCACTCAACACAAATTAGGCCATTTTAGGACTAACACATGGTTCAATTTTATTTCAACAATTCGCTAGCACATAGGGATCTTTAGCTATAGGAGGAAACCAGAGGACCTTGAGAAACCCAGCAAGGTTGGACATGTGACCATATTCCGTGTCACGTACAACCAAGGAATCGACTAAATTACAGACTTTAGGGGCCTGCTAACCATTTAGATCTCCAATTTCTCTGATTCAGAACTAGATTTGTAATGGAACTTTTATAGCTTAAAGTTTACCTTGTTTATATCTGCTGTCTTATAAAATGTTTTTTTATCAACTGTTTTCAAGGAATCGATTATGCACGGTAGATCAACCAACTGAAACAAAAAGGGGAGATAATTTGTCACATTTTCTCTGTAGTAGTAGTACACTGTACAAGACACATACAATAATCACCACTGATTTTGTTCTCTTAATTTTATACCCAATGTAAGGATATAATCATGTAACCAATGTTGTGTTCGCTGTCAACACGTATAGTAAGCTCGAATTTGAGTCAATATCTGTCGAAATAAAACTTTTATCATCTCAGATACATCTCAATGCATTACATGTACATTATTTTATTTCAATTAAAATTAATGGAAAATCTGAAATCTATATAGTGGCGAGAAGCCATTGCTGCAGCTTTTCTCTTAGTTGTTAAGCAAATGTGACTACGAATGGCAGTCTCTATTGTGACGTCATAGGAAATCTTTTGAACTTATTAAAGCCACTATGCTAAGGTCCCCAATCAATTAGCGTACAGTACTGTTTTATTTTTAAATCAAAGAGATTAAGTTCCCATGAAACATGTAAAGATGATAATTTATCAGGCATGGTTCAAAATGTTTCCTTTCAACTCCACACCTTAATCTACATTATCTGGAATACTGACAGTGACAATGCTTACTTTTGCTGAAAATATTTCTCCACCATATCGAACTCTAGCATGCCTCATATCCGGCTGCATCTCTATACTCAGCTTATCTTTTAATGTCAATGAACCAGTTTGAACATCATGACGTAATGCCATGGCAGGACCCTGTAAAAGAATTCAACATTCCAAATCAGATATGACAATATCAAATAAAATCAAAGTGTATAGGCCTACGATTAGTACAATACTAATTAAACTAGCTAAATCGCTAATATTTGGGACCTAGAAATTGACTCAAATGGATCGCAACACATATAATAATGTATGTAATCTGAATGTATCTATAAACTGAGCTCTTACCACATGTGATGTGTGAGTAACAGTGTATGTGTTGGCCTACTAAATCACATTCTAACAGCAGAGTCTACAGAGTTACATTATTAATCATTACGTACGGTATATTATATTATAATATAATATTATATATTAAATTAAAAAATATAGATGACACAAACCGGTGGTAAACGAAGAATAAACTGTTGTTCCAAATCATTTACAGCATCAGCAGGGGTTTCTCTTCTCTTGGCTGCATTTTTATTACTCATCTTGCCTTTTAATTAAGAATAAATAGTGATAATTAACTAATTGATGAGAAAGATAAATATCATGTCTTGCAACCGGAAACGTTCTACGTCAATAATTTTGTGAAGATCAAGGGAGATAACTCTGGTGATGATATAGGACTAAGACTAGTAATTATTTCCCCTTATTTCATGATGGACGAATGTAGTGCCAGTTATAAATAGACAATTTTTCCTTTATTTTTTTTCTCCCCTCTTCCTGCATTTTTTGGTTGACTTTTTGGTCTAGAATTGGAGAAAAGGCATCAAATTTTCAATTTCATAGCAGTTTTGGGTAATACTGAGGATATTACAGCGGAGGGATAGGGGGTGTAAAATGTCTTTCTGCGGAGCAATCATTGTGTCGGAAGTGCGATTTTTACCCCAGCGAACTTCAAATCCCCGTAGCAAAAAATCTAAACGGTCAACCCCCTACAAATTTATGATGAGGAGATTGCCAAATGTGGTCCCCATTGTGCCTAAAAAGATTGGAACCAACGGAATGTTGAGAAAAAAACTACAGCCTGTGATGTTACATGCTTTTAACATTGAAGTCAATGGGCAAATAATTACTAGTCTGAGTCCTGATATAACAATTAACATGGACGATGAATATTTTCTGAGCCACTTATTTCCTGAAGTTTTGAATGGAAAGTATCAGAAATGGTAAGAGTACTGTTTTTCTATTGCTCAGCAGTAAGTTTTGTGTCTATTTCATATCAAAATAGCCATTATTGGGGGTATCTGTTGGCCGAGGGTGAATTTGATTTGTAGATGTTAAAATTTCGTTCGCTATGGTGTCAAAACGTGGTTTTAAGTCTCAATATTAAGGCCTATTCAACTGCAGATTTGGCCTGAAGGTCCCGAGATGTAAATAGAGCTGACCCTAACCCTAACCCAAGACCTTACCCTAACCATAACCCTAATCTGCAATCTCGTCAACAAGCATGTGCCCTAGGCCCAAGCCAAAACCCATTCCTGACCCTAGCCCTAACCCACAATTTTGTCCAAAAATCATGCGCCCACACCCCAATTTACGTGTGACCTTGAACCAAGTCTGCAGTTAGCCTTAATATTTAGACCTAAAATATTTGGCCTACACACAGTGATATGTTAACAGGTACACTCCAAAATTTACGCCTGTGTGACATTTGACCAAATCTGCAGTTGGCCTTGACATTTAGACCAAACATCAAAAGATGGTGTCTACATTTGAGATTGCCTTAGACTTATGTGACACTCAGAGTTTACTTTTTTTTACTGACTACTGACTGTGAACTGGTTTCTAGTTATAGGTCCAGTGACGGGATGTTCGCTAGAAACAAAGAGTTTTATTTCTATTCCCAATTGAGACCATTTTCTTTCCTTTCTTATTATCCCACAGTTTTTTTTATTGCATATTTATCCCCAGCTTTCTATCATTTCAGGTGCCAAGGCTAATGTTTCATTCATAGAGTGGATTGATTGACCTCAACGCAAGCTTTAAAAAGAAAAAAAGAAGCAGAACAGGTGAGATAAATGGGCATTTCATAAACTTTACGAAGTACATCCAACCTGATCCCCACTTCTGCTGACTAATGGCTGGAAATTTGGTACTGCACAGGGTTTTCTTGTCCCCTTAGCATGTAACTGAATGACAGAATTGCACATTTTGACCATTTTCTGGATGTCAATGATCCATTTCCCTGGATAGTATTCGCCCCAGAATGCTCATTCTCATCCAAATTTAACATTTCAGGTCTGCATCTTGAAACCCGATGACTTCCTGGACTGGCTTTTGTAGAATGATGATGCATATCAATTTCATCCCTGATCTCTCTCTATGTCACCTGTTGTGAAAGTGGAAGGCAAATCGTGATCAGTTTGGGTTCCAGCCGAGAACCTCTGTAAACTTTGCTTTTTGTTGATGATTTCATTTTCGAGCTTGAAAAGGACACCCTTGTGTTTATCATGACCTCTCATATTGGAAGATAACATAAATGCCAATAAATAGCCTGTGTGTTGACGGTTGTTCATATCTCTTTGCCAGGAAAGTTGTAGGCACCATCACCATTGTAAATCATTTGACAGACCAGAGTGAACAGGGTGACCTATGATTGGTCAGCAGTGTATCCAATTCAATACTGGGGGGGTTGGGATGAAAAAAACTGTTGCGGTGTTACATAATCAGATTTTTTCCACTAACTTATCCTGTGGATATACAGCTATATAGGTGATATTTGGATATTCATAGGCACTTCATGTTTCAACATCTTAGATTTGACCACAATTTGGCACTTGAAGCTACGTTAACAGAGAAAACTGTGTGTTTTTTGATGAAAGCGTCAAAAAGTCTAATATTGCATCATGATTACTGTTTTAAAGTATTTTCATGTTTGATTTATATTGAATTTATCTCATCTTTTTAGAGAATGCATTTATGTTCAATAATAAAAATGTTCTGTGGAATTCAAAATTCATGTGCTTTCAAATTATACGATTTCATACTGGGGGGGTGGGGTTGAAAAAGCTGTTGTAGTGTTACACAATCAGATTATTTCAACTTACTTATCCTATGGAAATACAGCTATATAGGAGACAGTTTAAAATTGATAGGCACTGCAGGTGTCAACATCTTAGATTTAACCATAATTTGGCACTTGAAACAAAGTTAACAGCGAAAAACTGTGTGGTTTTAGATGAAAGTGTTAAAAAGTCTAATATTGCATCATGATTGCTGTTTTAAAGTATTTTCATGTTTGATTTGCATTGAATTTATCTCATCTTTTTACAGAATGCATTTATGTTCAACAATAAAAATGTTGTGTGGAATTCAAAATTCATGTCCTTTGAAATTTCAGTCTGAAATTCCGCAGTTTTCTGATGTATTATAGTGTTTGCAGAATGCAGCATTGCTCATCTGAAAATGCATGGATTTTCATAATCTTTGGCCAGGGAATTGCATATATGTTTGTTTATCAGATTACAAAAGATTTGTTCAAATAGCAGCAACATGTGAGGTATATAGGACTAAGACTAGTAATTATTTCCCCTTATTTCATGATGGACGAATGTAGTGCCAGTTATAAATAGACAATTTTTCCTTTATTTTTTTTCTCCCCTCTTCCTGCATTTTTTGGTTGACTTTTTGGTCTAGAATTGGAGAAAAGGCATCAAATTTTCAATTTCATAGCAGTTTTGGGTAATACTGAGGATATTACAGCGGAGGGATAGGGGGTGTAAAATGTCTTTCTGCGGAGCAATCATTGTGTCGGAAGTGCGATTTTTACCCCAGCGAACTTCAAATCCCCGTAGCAAAAAATCTAAACGGTCAACCCCCTACAAATTTATGATGAGGAGATTGCCAAATGTGGTCCCCATTGTGCCTAAAAAGATTGGAACCAACGGAATGTTGAGAAAAAAACTACAGCCTGTGATGTTACATGCTTTTAACATTGAAGTCAATGGGCAAATAATTACTAGTCTGAGTCCATGAATCCAGAGAAGTTTATCTGTAGAAATCAGAGGAGCTGATATATTATCCGAAATTCATGATGAATATTATTTAGAAGTAGCCATTTACTCACTTAATTTATTAATTTATACACTGAATCAAAATGATAGTTTATTGTTTTAATAGAGTTCCACATAACAACTGCAAAGATGGTAAGTTGAAGGGTGGCAAATAAATAATGTGAATTTATTCTGATGTTGTCAGATACTGAGGAGAGTGAGATATAGTGACTGATGATACTATAATATACTGGAGGAACTGATCTGATATGACCTTCTCTATACTCTATGTTTTTATGCAACCTTCTAAAGACTAAACCTACTCTTTTAAGTAACCGACATTGCAAACACGACTTATTATATAATTATTGGTCAATTTAAATCAACATTAATATTGTTATCTTAGACTTACCATAAAAGCAGGGCTTCTGGTAGATAACAAACCTAGATGGTCCTATTTAGTACGGTACCACGCAGCAATGCCGAACGCGAATCACACTCGCAAGAAGTATAGGCTTTAGAAGCAAAATTGACAATATTTTTCATCAAAACAACAATTGATTATTGTTATTTATAACATTTCTGCCACATTCAACTACAGTTAAGCAGATAATCCTACCAGACACAAGTACAAATCCCCTTTTTTCAAATCAAAGCTATATTAAATTGTTTTTTCCGACATTTTATATTTACATTGTCAACACATAAAAACAACGCTTGATTTACTTTATTGTCAATGTTTGCTGATAAATGAATGTTGTTTCAGTAGATTGGAGAGAGAGAGAGAAATGAGGTTTCAATAATTGGCTTGCGCGTAGGGGTCTTTAGCAGTGGGAGGAAACCGGAGGAAACCCACGAGGTTGAGAAGGTGCCTCTATATTCATGCCACATACGCTCACACCAGGGCTCGAAACCACAGCCACAAGCCAGAGGTGACCGGCCAGCTAGAGGTTGAAGTGCGGCACTCTAGACCACTAGGCCATCCCCCCCCCAGTAGATTGGGCTGTGTATGTGTAATAAATTGGGCTGCGTATGTGTAATAAGTACTAATAGTATTCTTTGAATGGCATTTAGTATAAAATTAACTTATTTTAAAGATGGTAATACATTAATAAAGAAAATGAGTTTGCCACATGGAACTAAAGGCATCCGATCGTTGCTAAAAACAACCACATCAGTATATCTCAATGTTTTTAGTTAAGTTCACGTAGCTCGGCTTCTGGTATCCAATATTTAAAACAAAGATAAAATTTAATAAAGCGACTTAATAAACAATGCTAAACATATCCCATGTCTGCAAATACTGCTTGTGTAGACTGGAATAACGGGATGCCAAGACTGCCATTCAATTCAGACTCTTTGTGTATTTAGCTGAACATAACTGATTAGAAAACACAGTAAAATTATACATTATAATACATTAATGTCATTATCATAATATGCACTGCGGACCATTTATGGCAATTTAGCGGTGAGTCGAAGAATCGTAGTAATTTCTGATAACGCCAGAGTTATTGTCCTTGATTATTTTCTGAAATCTTGTCAAAAGTTTTCTTGATTATCTGATTGAAATGTATAAAAACTTCCACACTACAGTTTATTACTTCTTATACACTTTGGGGGTTAAAACCTGTCATTGTGTCAATTGATGTGGTTTTGAAATCAGTGGTTGTACGTGGCAAGGTGTAGGGTCGCCTGTCCAACCTCATGGGTTTCCTCCCACTGCTAAAACCCCTATGGGTAAGTGAATTATTGAAATAAAATTAAAACCATACTTTAGTCCCTAAATGACCTAGTTTGTTTGTGTCGTGGACGATGAACCCCATTGCTCTCTCTCTTTCCCTCTTTCTCTCTCTCTCTCTCTCTCTCTCTCTCTCTCTCTTTATACCCCACTTTTATTTAATAACTTGAAAAATCGTATTAATGCATCTGTTGTCTACAAAAGTTAGGCTATTGTTGGATCAGTTTGAAATTTATACTGTTCAAAAATTAGTGAAATAAACAAGACTTGAACATTATTATGTGTCATGTATACGTCTGTCAACTAGGCCTTGGCCTGAGTTAAGGCAAAGGTCTATTAGTGCAGTGTATTTTCACATTCTTATTATATTGTATTATGGTTGTTGAGTACTGAATGGTTTAACATGTGCTTCAGATGATTAGATCTGTCATTGACTGATTGAGTCAATTAATGTGATTTAGATTCTCTGGTTGTACATTTAATCTTGTGGGTTTTCTTCAGTTCCTCCAGTTTCATCCTACATAAAAGACCTCCTTGCATAAACGAAATAAAACTTTACATTATTAGTCCAAAATGACCTAGTTTACAGTGTATGTACCAATTTCAAAATTGTCATTTTGTCTTAAATATTGGATATCAGAAGCCCATCTTTTTAGAGTAAAATAGCAACATCAATGTTAAATTGACCAAGAGGTCTTGTTTGCAATGTCAAGGACTGTGGGTAAACTGCTCAGATTTTTTACCTTTTGTTGATAAATTTCAAAATACATAAGAATTGTATGAGATTTTATATGGCATGGAGATAGGGGCACCTTCTCAACCTCCTGGGTTTCCTCCGGGCAATCCGGTTTCCTCCCACTGCTAAAAGACCCCTACGCGCAAGCGAATTACTGAAATAAAATGAAACCATGTTAGTCCCAAAATGACCTGGTTTGTGTCGAGTGGACGTTAAGCCCCATTTCTCTCTCTCTCACTGTATGAGATTTTCTAAAACTGATCAGCAGTAAATATTTACTTGGCCTGGATATCACAGATAGGGATGACATCAGGACCAGTTGATTAATCCTTCATATTACTTTTTTTTGTCCTCCAATTAAATTTTAAAGCATTGTTTTTAAATATATTGAGACAAAAAATGCATAAGTGAATGACATATTTGTTTTTAATTTTGACCAAGACTATGAAATTTTCTTTTATTTATGCATACTGTATAAATTGTTTATGATAGTATTTAGTTTGTCTCATACATTTCACCATATGTTTGGCATAGTATTAATATAGCCTGTTTGATGCTGACGTGCCATTAAACATCATTTCTTTTGTTATTTTTATTTTCTTAGTTGGTACTTACTTCTACAGCAATCAATAAATTGTTCTTTTTTTGACCTTGAAAGAGTCGAGTGTCTTCAAGGGACTTCAAGGGATTGTTGGTAAAATTTTAATGCGTATGTCATATTATATATTTATTATTGCCCGTCTGATTCATTCATTCTTACATTTTATAGATTCTTTCAAGCGTAGCTCACATGTCTCATATCTCAAGTACTCTATAGAAAAATTTCCATAACAATTCTCTAGATGGACATTGCAAAAGGGGTTGTTATTGGCAACACCATAACAAACCATATTGAAGGGAGCTGATTATATACAAGTATTGATAGTACTCGCTATTATTATTTGTTGTGAAATCTTATCCAATATTTACATGTATATAATAAATATATATTGTAAGTGAATTTGACCACCAGTGTTATTAGTATTAAGATGTTCTGAAGGTTTTGTCTCCTGAGAATTAGATGTTTAAGGCATTTGACGTAAACAAGAATGTAAAAGTTTGAACTGGATTTGATATTGGAATTGTTTCCCACAACAGCAGTTTAAACCTAAAGTTATATTATCATTGATTGACAGGTATATTTTAATCAATAATGTGTAAGGGCGTAGGTTCCATTATTTTGTTCAAACTAAATTTTTTTCATGTAATTTGAAATATATTCATGTTTAATACTCTGTGTATGACTTAAAAATCAACTATATAAAATCACACTTAAAATAGAGATTAGAAATATGTTAAATGATTATATTCAAGAGATTTTTACATCGTCAGTACGCAAATTTCTTAGTACCGATCTACTGACCATCTTGTCAGAGTTTTTCTAGTTTCAGTCGTAACATTGTACATGTACATTGCAAGAGGCATGGATTTTCTTCATCCGGCAATTGTGGACGGTCTAGAGGCTAAAGTTAATATCCGATTGACTTTAAATTTATACAGTGTTTAAGGTCATGAGACGCTTAAGCCTATTGATTTTCAACGATTTCCGATAATTAGTGCCAGAGTTATGGCCCTTGATCACTTCAAAAAATCTTGTGGGCGCTCTAGAGGCCAAAAGTAATATCCGATTGACTTTAAATTTATACACAGTGTTTAAGGTCATCATGAGACGAAAAAGCTGATTGATTTTCAGCGATTTCCGATAATTAGTGCCAGAGTTATGGCCCTTGATCACTTAAAAAAATCTTGTGGAGGCTCTAAAGGCCAAAGTTAATATCCGATTGACTTTAAATTTATACACAGTGTTTAAGATCATAAGACGAAGGAGTCTATTGATTTTCAGTGATTTCCGATAATAACTACCAGAGTTATGGCCCTTGATGACTTCAAAAAATCTTGTGGACGCTCTAAAGGCCAAAGTTAATATCCGATTGACTTTAAATTTATACACAGTGTTTAAGGTCATGAGATGAAGAAGCCTATTGATTTTCAGCGATTTCAGATAATTAGTGCCAGAGTTATGGCCCTTGATCACTTTTTAAAATCTTGTGGACGCTCTAAAGGCCAAAGTTATATCCGATTTATTTTAAATTTATACACAGTGTTTAAGGTCATAAGACGAAGAAGTCCATTGATTTTCAGTGATTTCTGATAATTAGTTCCAGAGTTGTGGCCTTTGATCACTTCAAAAAATCTTGTGGGTGCTCTAGAGGCCAAAGTTAATATCCGATTGACTTCAAATTTATGCACAGTGTTTAAGCCTATTGATTTTCAGCGATTTCCGATAGTAAGTGCCAGAGTTATGGCCCTTGATCACTTCAAAAAATCTTGTGGATACTCAAGAGGCCAAAGTTAATATGCGATTGACTTCAGATTGATACACAGAGTTTAAGGTGTTGAAACAAACAAATATTTTGATTTTCAATGAATTTTGATACTGAACAGCTAATTCCATCATATTAGATGTTTCCTATAATAATTGTTAGTGTGGGGCAAAACTTTATAAAAAGCAAACAAATTCTAATGATTTTCAGATAATTACATAATGAGTTGTTACTCTTAATTAGATTTTAGTGTATTACAAATGTTTCATTACCAGTAAAAATATGCGACAACCCTTGTTGACTGCCCGGACAATTTAGCTGCTGTGGGCGTATGTTTCGTTGCCTGGCAACCTATCTTTGTATAATAATTTAGTTGTTTTTCAGTTGTCATGAATGCAATTAGAAATTAAACGGCTGCTTTTTGATTAAATATATCAGTATTTAAAAACTTTGAATTATAACTGGGGTCCTTATTGACCCCTTGATATCTGCTATGTGATTCTAGCAAGGTGCACCCACAAGGCTTAAGCCATCTCTTTTTTCTCTGTCTGTCTGTCTGTCTGTCTGTCTGTCTGTCTCTGGTCACATCCAACTATTACTATCTGTATTCTGGTTCTCAGTAATGGTAATCCATATTGATTGTTACCTGTGTATAAACTCATACTCATTGTAAAATATGAATGACAATAAAATGCGTCTTTATTTGTAAATGAATATTACTTTATAGATCAACATATGTTCAAGTCATATTCAGCCAATAGAAAATCTTGATAGTTTGTGTGAGTTATGAGTAGTGACTAATTTATTTCTCAATATATAATGTAGAATTCGTGTGATTGGTGTGTAGTTATTGATAAACTTATAGTGCTATATTATTATAGTTATTCATGTACAAATAATGCCATATATTTATTCAGTAGATTAACCAATTCAATACAGTTTTTGTTTCACAAGTTAGTAGATAGTTGTCGTTAGCTTTTTAATGTGATAGACAGAGATCGAGTTGAATTTGAAAATAAGAGCAAGAAAAATTTGGTTTAACATCCACTCGACACAAACTAGGTCAATTCGAAGGAAGTAACGTAGGGTTAAATTTTATTTCAATTACTCGCTTGCGCGTAGTGGTCTTTAGCAGTGGGAGGAAACCGTTGGACCCTACACTAACCATTCAGCTATCCCCCAGGTATTTGATAAATATAACTTTGTTAGTCTCATAAGAATTTAAGTAAAGTGTTGTTAAGATGTTAACACTTTTCTTTTACTTTCATGTTTTAGATTTTCCAAAACAGTTCATAGATATTATTTTTGTATTTTCAGAAGCTGTTACATCTGTGTTTGCTTTGCCTTATTGGTCTGTCTGTGATTCTGTACATACTTTATTTCAAAATGACCAGTCCTTCGTTAAATCACAGTATAGGACTAGTAAATCAACTGGCAACTAATACAAGTCTTCATTATTCCACATATCAGGTTGGTTTTATTATTTATATTTATACAGTATGTACCGATATTGAGGTGGGGATGGGAACAGACAGCACAGGTTATCCTATGATTACCAAATTTGAGTTATTTCTGATAATTACTTAAACATACATTTATGGAAGAGGTTAATCTGCCTCTTGCAGGTCTTTCTAATGTTATATTAACTATTAAAATAGCACTATGCAAGAGCAAAATCTGCTTATTACAGGTCTTTCTTTAGGCCTGAGATGTTATCTAAATAATCAATTAGACATTAATTAACATATCCAGACCATAATAAACTGTTAAAGTCAAGGCTAGCCTACGATGTTGGCGGATTGAATTCCTATATGCCGCTTAATGGCCGTTGATAATTAAATCAATCAAGTGGATAATTGAGACTGCTGTTTATATTAATGATTTGAGTAATGATGACCGAGGCTATGTGAATATTTCAAACGCTTTTTTCTCGGCTAATAGTGGACCAATTTGACTTAAATTTTCAACAAATTACCTTTACACTATCTAGTTTTAACTATTATAGTGAGAACTGTCATCTCTTTATCTTATCTTCCATAATGTAACTTTAATTAGACATTTATTAACATGAAGAAAACATCTTATTTCACTGGATTTGAATCCGATCTCCTATTTAATGTCTGTTAATGATTAAACGTAAAAATGGATATTCAAGACTTTGTTAATTATTGTGATGAAATTTTCAGAATATTTCATTAACTATTATAGTGAGAACTGCCAGCTCTTTATCTGGTCTTCCATAATGCATTTTTAATAGGTTGTCACTCTTGATCAATTTATAGTGTCTTGTAAGTGCTTTCATTTATTCAAGAAAACGAGTGACAAACCTTATGGACTGCTGTAGTTGTTTTTCATTGTCTGGCAACCTATTTTTATTACCAGATGTTGTTTATGTTGTGTCAGCTTTCATTATTGAAGCATTTGTTATACGTGGTATCAGATTTTATCAGTGTGCATTAAGATATATATCTGCAATTGACAAGGGTACGTAAATTTTGAAATAGGTTCATGGTCAGGGTTTCCCCCACCCCAACCCAAATAAATAAATGTCATCTTATAAAACATATGTAGTATGTAATTTTTAAAGGGGTGAAGCAGAAAGGGTGATGATATGAATAAAAGGGATACTGGCTCGATGAGTATCCTTGGTTCTTTTTTTTTTTATAAGCAATATTTTTGTTCAGATTTATATCTGAATAGGGATTGGGGAACATGCATTGCCTTTATTAAACCCTTCTCCAGGATTCAACCCTTCTCCAGGGTTCAACCCTAAAGTTAGAAAAGAAAGTCCTGTTTTATTTCATTTTCACCCCATCTGAAAAACTAGGCACGTAGAATGTGGTCAAAATCGAAAATAGAAGACAATTATTTGTTCATTGTCACTGATGTTGATAATTATGCTTGTATCATGCGGTATTAAAATATACAAACCATCAAATGCTTCATATCGCAAGCCTAGTTATCTGTGCAGCCCTTATGAAATAAAGCAGGTTTGCATGCTAATATTAGATTATGACATATACATCTACATAAGTTCATAATCTGGGATGAGCTATGACCAATTTATAATGTTCTAAAAATAGAATTGAAACATACACGTGTGGCTATTATTGCCAACCTGTAGCCTGTGACATATAAGCTTTATTATTATATACAAACAATTGACTGGCTTATCTGTCATGGTATATTGGTTTCATATAATAAACTAGGTACTGTACAGTATATAGATATCCAGTAGTATAGGTATTTATATTGTTGTGTTGACATGTGTGATATATATTTATATAATGTGTTGTCCATTTAATACCATACTTGGACTATTTATGCACATTAAATAGGTCAGTTCTCTCTTATATACCTGAACTCATGAATATTTCATAAATACACTGGTAGTTGGAGTGTCCTAGTGCTTACATGTTATTCTTGTTAGTAGCCTACAGTCATATCAAATTATTTAGTATATGTGAAGACGACTGATTTTCAATCCAAGGTTGCTAAAGATAACTTGTTTATTCAGATATTTTTTAAAACCTTCGAGTAGTGTAAAAATTGTGAATGAGTATTTTGATAGTAAAGTAAAGTTGTTTTGGTCTGGTTGATCAAGTTGTTCTACTGCACCAACAGTAGCTGTAGTATGACAGATATGTGTCGGGAAACATGTCAACAGTTTTTCATGTGGATTTAATTTATAACAAAATGTCACATTATCTAAACGGGGGATAAAAGTTTAAGTGAAGATGTCTCAGGTATGGTTATATTGGTATAAGTTTTTTATTTATTAGTTATGGTTCAATACAGTATTGTCAAGTATACATATAATTGTACCAGTATTTAAATCAAAATATTAAAATGATCGACCAGTTTCAAGAAGTTGAGGGGGGATGACCAAAAGTTAAGCTTGTGTACTGTATCATAAGGTCTGTCATTTAGTCGGACGGATGTGGGGTCATCTGTCTAACCTTGTGGGGTTTTTTTGGGGCCTCCTGTTTCCCCCCACTACTAAAGACTTCTGTGCGCACCAGAATTATTGAAATAAAATTAAACCATGTTAGGCCTGTAATAATCTATTATTGGGGGCTGTGGTATTCATGCAATTCCTAGTTGCAAATTTTGCCCACAAAGCCCAAAACATTCAACCCTGTTAAAACTTAAATGATTCACTCAAGCACAAATTGCAAAAAAATGACTGCATATAAACTTTCAACAGTGATTCAAGGTTATTTCAGACACATAGATATGGTTAGTTATTTGGTGTTAAATTCAATTAAAACTGTGACCTTTTTATGCAACCACATTTTCATGTTGTAAAAAAAAGTCATATGTATCACAAAACCATCTTTTATATAACATATGTATCACAGTGTTAAAACTTACTTCCCCAGAGAACACAACTACATTAATGACTTTGTTTTTAACCACTTCTATTACATAATACTGGTGGCAACATTTCAAGTTTATTAGGGTTTTGGATTCCTCTCTCTCTCTCTCTCTTTATTTTCATAAATATTTTCATTGGTCGTATATGTTTTGTCGCCCCAGTCCATCCGTGTGTCCATCCACAATTTTTTTCTGGACACTCTACAGATCACAATTTTATCCAATTTTGACTAAACTTGAAGTATAGATTTATCTCCCAAAGATATTTGTCTCTTTTGAAATTGGTCTATAACTTCATGGATTAAGACCCATCGTAATTTGATGAAACTTGAAATGTATAATAATAAGCCAAAGATCCTTTTTATATTCGTGCATATGGGATGGTAACTTCCTGGATTACATGTATGGCCTCTGAAAGTCCATGATTGTAAAAAAAATCCAATTATTTTTTTTGGCTTGTTCTCTGTCCATCTCTTGCAAAATATGGCTGTATCTTCTTGCATGGCAACTGCTTGTTAAAGCATGTTGGGGCTAAAATATTGACAAAGAAGCAATATCCTATGTTTTATGTGTCCATGTAATGATTGATGGTAGGTTGGAGTAGCATTAAGGTTACAGAATTCAATTTTAATCCAAAAATCTATATTATTTATCTATATTGTCATTGGTTCTATTGTTATTACCAGATGTAACGTTCGATCAGTTTGTTATAATATATCATAACCATTATCAACTGTTATTGCTCCAGGTAATCTTTCATATCATCTATGATTGATATCTTCATTAACACTCACCTGTTAATTAATTAAAACGATCGACTGTCTTGTTTGATTTATTAGTTAATTGATAGTTGCATCTCAATCGCAATGTTTCAAATATGCTGGTATTAGATGTTACGTTATTATGTTGAGTGACACAGTCGGACATGTGATGGTTCGTATCCGTATAGATGTGTCTTTATTAACCACAGTAGGTGCAAAAATGTTGGACGTTAAACCACATTTCATTTCATGCATTATAGAGATTTAAATTATGTTTTAAAGCACATGTTGAATTAATGAGACCAGTCCATTTTAAGTCTAGAATATCAAGCACCACAGTAAACAGGTGATCACAAGCAAATTGACATTACGTAGGTCCCAGTCACCAGATCATCATACATTAAATGACCTGTAGGAAAAGGCTACCAGGGCCAATTTTATTATCAGCACATCTATGGAAATAGGCTCGGTAAGCTGGTTACCAGTAGCAAAATGGTTAATATAATAAAGTTGTCTTTAGGAAAGAGTGTTTCTTAGTTGTCCGGGCTTATGTCCAGTCTTTTAAATTTTACTATGCACAAATTTTGAAGTGGTAAAGATTGGTTGGTATTTATTTTATCATATTACATTGAAGTAAGATAGAACCTTGCCAATATTCATAATGTCTACAGGGTTTGTTTGATTTTTGTCATGTTTTCTCCTGATTTACAGTGTTTGTTAGCAGTGATTTAGCCTTTTGCTTGTGATTAATAACTGTTGTTGATCAGTACCAGGTTGGCAGGGGGAAGTCTAAGGCCTTCCCACCAAGGTATATGTTATTTTTGACACTGTCATTTATAAGCCTTTCTAACCAGGGCTGCTGGTAATTTTTCACAAATGATTAGCAGTACTGATAATCAAAAAGTTCCATTTTGCCAAATTTGATTAGCAAAATCAAAATTGATAAGCAGTTTTTCAGTTTCAACATAAAACATCTCAATTACAAAATATTACTTTAATCTGTGACAAATGATCAGAGATTTTATTCTGAGATATTATTTTAGCACTGCTATATGTTGTTATGTAGACAGGAAGAGGATGACTGAATGGTTAGCACGTTCACCCTGTATCATAAGGTCTGTCATTAAGTCAACATATCTGGTTTGGATGCCCTGGTTGTATGTGACGAGGAGTAGGATCGTCTGTCTAATCTCATGGGTTTTCTCCAAGTGAAAGACCCCTGTTTGCAAGCATTTATTGAAACAAAATTGAACCGTGTGTTAGTCCCAAAATAATCTAGTTTTTGTCGATTGTGGATGTTAAACCCATTTCTCTCTCTTACAAACACTTTTGTTGATGAAGTATTCTTTATTAAGTATGCCTGTATTAAGCATTTTATCTGCATTCCTTTAAATTGAATAGCTATTTATGTGAAAACCTTTTGTAGCATTAATATATTTTACCTTGCATTCAATATTACTTGATGTCATGGGCTGAAAATTGTTTAGGGATATAGCCTCTGCATGGCTGACATAATATTATGTTTTGTGAAAAATATGCAAAAATGACCCATGTTGTAAACTATGAATCATGTTGTTAGTATTGTGTTGACACGAATTTATACTCTGTTACTTTTCAGTATAACTTAAAGAAAAACTTATTTAAGAATGTGACATTAGGGTATCGACTTTGTATGAAAATTTCTAACCAAATATGGAGTTATTCAAAAATGATCACAAGATTTACTAAATACATGTAGGGTTATGTAATAACACATTAATAGAATTTTGTTCATTACCTTGATAATCATGACAAGCACTTACTGTTAGAACTTCTACAGGTATATAGAAAGAGTTATCCAGACAATGTGGAGACCTATATATTGCCAACCGCATATGAAAACTGAAAGTTTTTGTTTTTTTTAAACAGAGCTTCAGAGTTCAGATACATGTAGTGCAAGGTTTGCATTAAAATATATCTGCTACAGATCCTTTAAATGTGTCTTTCACAGCATTATTTTCTATCCAGATCAATTTTAATCAATCAATAGCATTAACCACCGTGTAGGTACATGTATATAAATGTCTATAAATAACTATAACACACTGATGTTACCATGAGGATTATAAACTTAACCCAACCGGTAATTTAGTCAAATAAACTTAAGTTCTAGTTTGAGCAGTTCTTCAAGATATTCATATGTACATGTGATTTTTTTAGAAATAGATTATGGGACAATGACTTATACAAACAATTTTCAGTCTATAATTGATTAGCTTTTAATCGGATAATCTTTATACCTGTTTATAAATAGAAAATAAGCTTATACACAGGGATAAATAATTTAATTATCTTTGATTGATTGGTTTATTTGTGTTTCATTACATAATTACCTTTGACATTAATTAATCGTTTAGGATTTATTTATAATTTTAATTCTCTAAGAAAACACTTCTTCTGGAGTTATGGTAGTTATGGTCTCAATACTCTTATGACACGTTCATTTTGTATGCAGCTAAAATTATCTCCACTTTGATTACATTATAATATTATTCTGGACAAAATAAGGTGATTTATTTATCTGGTGGCTCACTGTACGTGTAGCAATTCAGTATTCCGTACAACTTTCAATACCAGTAAAAGCATAATTTTTATCTGGAAAAGAGGTATGGAAATTATCTCTGAGTAACCTTTGACTCTTACAGAATTCACATTACTATAATCTTCCTTGAAGTAGCATATCTGTCGGGTAATATTGATATTGATTTCTTTAATTCAGCATCCAAACTTACTAAGAGAGGGAAATGATAATATTGTTATCTTCAATCAGGTTAGATTTATAGTCGTTTTATATTTTGATTGTTGGCATTTTTCTTCAGTTCTGTTCACCTATTCAGTTTTTCATGAAAGCATGTTATATGATTTATTATTATTTTTATTCACTTGCACGCAGTTGATTTTACAATTTTGATTTTGAAGTCAGCATTGAGTTGTTATATAACCTGCTTTGAATTATTTTGTGCTCTTTCAAGTTCATGTCTTATCTTATTGAAACTTTTCATTTGATTGCACTTTATGTATTAAACCTATCCTTTTAATTGTGTAAGCTTTTAATATATAAAAAGAAACAGTTATACTTCTTTTCAGCTTTATTAATTTGAGTACAATTGAAAACAGAAAATGAAAAAAAAGATTCTTTAAAGAAATCTTAATAAAGACATTATCAGTTATTTCCAAAAAATCATGGCTATAATATTAACATACCATATATATTAACAATTATAATTCCTAATATGTTTGGCATTCAGGGGCCTATTTCACGAAATTTTAACTAAGATAAGATCCCAATTTTAGTAATTTGATTGGATAATATTAGATTGATTTTAGTGCTTAGCCAATCAAAATTGAAGTATCTACTAAAATTGGATTTTATCTAAAGTTAAAATTTTGTGAAACAGGGCCCAGGATTTTTACTCATTACGGATTGAAATCATAAATACACACGAATCGATGACTTGTTCGTTTTTGTACCGATGCTAAAGGCCCCTAATAACAGTGGCTTGCCAACATCTGTAATATAATGGCTATATTTACATTTTTACAATAATCTTTGTCAATCTAATTAAAATACAGATCTATATTTCATTTTGTTTGTTTATACTTTCCATGGCCTCTATGAAGATCTGACTAAATGTTTTGGGGGTGGTTGTGTCAGGGGTCATACGTACGGTTTTTAATCCTATGACGTCAGAATTTGATTAATTAATCAGCTTTGGCATTTCTAGTAGGATATCCACAGTTCCGTGCATCACACACCAAGAACTCAGTGCAATAGACTGTTTCATTGGCTAATCCATCACATTTACTAGATCACAGGTTATATAACAACTCTTCCAGATCCTACTGTAGTAAAGACAAGTAAAATGAAATTTTGAACTAAAAATGCAGCGAAATATGATCTTTGGTTTAATTAGATTGTAAACTTTGTGGACTTATCATCATTTGAAGTTTTTGTACCCATTTTACTCATATTTATTTCTTTTTTTTTTGCAGGGATTAATAAGTGGTAACTGTTCTTCAAACTGTAGTAATCACAGCGCTATCAGTGTCATGACACCAGACGCAGGAAGAAGTCAGCAAGACTTTCTTATTGGTCTTATGTTGGCCATTTCATCTAGTGTATTTATTGGGTCAAGTTTTATTTTTAAGAAATTAGGATTGCTACGATTGGCTAAAAAACAGTCAGCCAGAGCAGGTAAATAGTAGTTTAAAAATAAGAACCATTTTTATCACAATTCTTTTGAATCAGAATTGTCTTAAAATTTTCCCTTGCCATTTAAATGGTTATTGTAATGTAATAATCTGAACCTTCAAACGTTATTGGGGTGATGGGAGGTGGCAGTCTGTAATTGAGTCAAATGGTGTGGTTTCGACTTCGCAATTGTACATTACAAGGAGTCAGATCGCCTGTCCAACCGCATAGATTTTCTCTGATTTCCTGCCACTGCTAAAGACCCCTATGTGCAAGCGAATTGAACCATGTATTAGTCCCGAAATGACCTAGTTTGTGTCGATTGGACTTAAACCTTTTTTCTCTTTCTCTCCAATCTGATCGAAATACAGAGCTATATTTCGTTTGGTTTTTTTTATACTTTCAATGGCCTACAATTTCTAGTGGAAGTTCATGTCGGTTGTAAAATGACTGGCTTTTGACCCCATGATGCCAGACATTGATTAATCAATCAGTGTTGATATTTCTAGTGGTTTACCCAAGAACTCACTTCAACAGACATCATTGGCTAATCCCTTACATCATCCAGAACACGTCAATGATAACAACTCTTTCAGACCCTAGTGAAGTAAAAACAAGTGAAACGAAATTTTGAATTATAGAAAACGAAACCGAAATAGGATCTGTGTTTTAATCAGATTTCATTGGTTAAAATCATTCTTGCCAAAGATGCTTAAAGATGTTGGTGGGACATGACTTATGACTCATCAGTTATTATTTATGTTATGTTTTAAAATGTTTTTATTTCTATTACAGGACAAGGTGGATATGGTTATTTAAAAGAATGGTTATGGTGGGCTGGAATGATATTGAGTAAGTTCTGCTAAAACATAGTTGTGAACTATATTTTATGTAAATTTGGAAATTTTATAAACCTCAGTAGACTCCAAACCCACATACGGACAAACTTTTTTTCTGTTATCACTAATATAAATGAATTTAGTGCAATGTTTGTAGAAATTAATCCACCTTCTTGATTCCTGATATAAGTTTACCCTTCATTAACCTCGGGTAAAACTCTTCAGCCATTTTGAATGTCACAAGATATATCCTTCCGTTGGTCGCTTCACAGAGTTTAAAGATGGAGGCTCAAACTCTCATTTCCTCAGAAATTTCGAATTTTTAGCCCAAGCATTCATATTATGCCCTAAAAATAGTTCCCGGTGAATCAGCAAAGTGGCTGTTTTCGAATGACCTTCTGATGTCAAGATGTGGACGAATTTCTCATTGATATAATTAATCATTAATCAGCGTAAAACTAGCTGGCATGTCTTACCAGAGATAAAGGAATTGTAAAGTTATCTCTCGGATCGAGATTGATTATCCACTAGCTTTATTTGATTTAATTTTTAAACATAAACTGTTTTCTCATTACAGTGACATCAGGCGAGTTTATGAATTTTGCAGCCTATGCATTTGCACCAGCAACACTGGTAACACCTCTAGGTGCTTTAAGTGTTATTATAAGGTTAGTGTGTATATATCTCTCAAAGAAAACATGTCTCTTTGCTTTTGTCATATTTTTCAAGAGAGAGATGGGGTAAAATTTCCACTCAACACACACTGGGTCATTTTGAGACAAAATATAGTACAGTTTTAACACTTCACTTGCAAGAGGGGGGGGGGGAGTCTTTTGGAGTGTAGAGAAACCAGAGGTCCCAAAGAAAACCCAGGTGGTTGGACAGGCGACCCACTGCTTGTCAGGTACAAGTGTGGGATTGAAATTATGCTACTTGACTCATGATCTAAAATGCACACATTAGATCAATCAGTCACCCAACCTCACATATTTTTCAAATTTACTATTCTGTAATTTACAATAGCTTACACAAACTAGAGATTTGAAGTAAATTTTGGTCATATTGGATATTTGTTTAAATATTGTAATTTAGAATTTTTAATAACTTCTGCTTGTAACATATAATTAGATATATGTTGTTGTCACAGCTGTTTATACTTACAAAAATGTTTAACAAGAATATGATATTATTTTCACAACACCAGGTCAATTCAATACTTCTAGTCCAGGTATAATTTATGTATTCACTGTTCAATGGCTGGATGTTTTAATCTATGGATCTTATTATCCAGTCTCAATCACAGATGTTGGCGTACCACTATTTCCAATGATGTATGGGCTACTTAGCAATCGTAATATTGGATTCGCGTTATGTATTTCATTGAAAAGCATGTCCGGGATAGTGTCTGTATTTTAATTTGTTTAATGGTCTTGAGGTAAAGATATTGCCTCGTGCTTTATCGTTATATTACTTAATGTCTCACTTTCAACCATTAAACCATACATATTACACTGTGTTAACATCTGTCTATGTATACCATACATTCAGGTCAATAACTTTAATAATACAGCATGCAAAATATTCTTTTATCTTGATTTACATGTATTCAACAACTTTAACAGTAATACATAAAGACCAGTTATAGTTCAATGCATATGAGATAAAATCTGATATGTTATACTTTACTGCCCTAATTTTAAGTCTGTGTTGACTGTAATAAAATAGTTTATATGTCTGTGCTGTCAATACAGAATAATAACTCTATGAAGATTTACAATCTACAGGGCGATTCAAATTATATGGAAATAAATGCTTGGGTCATAATCTAATTATAGACCTTCAATATAAACATACACAGAGAATGTAAACAAAATGAAAGGAAAGTAAAAATATCGAGGCCCCAATTTTGTATTTATTTAAATAATGACATATTTATGAAACATAATAAAATTATATGTATTCGGAAACAAGCTTTGAAGCTTATACTAATCCGTCTCCAATTTTGTATTGCAGTGTGTATTACTGAGGAACCTGTATTGTAATATATCAATGTACATGTATTATATTTCAGTGCTGTATTAGCATCATGGAAGTTAAAAGAAAGATTAAACCTCTGTGGTAAAGTGGGATGTTTATTATGTATATTAGGATCCACCATTATGGTTATACATTCTCCAAAAGAACAGGAAGTAAAAGACATGGAACATTTGCAGGATAAATTAAAAGATCCTGGTAATTCTCATATTTTTTTTTCTCTTAGATGTGCAATTCACAAGTAAAACACAAAAATTTATATGGAAAACTATCACTGGTTTATACACATATAGCACAACATTCAAATCGCATTCCCTTATCGTTATTAAGCACAATTTTGACGAAAGTTTGTGCTATATAAATACATGTATGAACAAAACAGTGATTATTTTGTATATGAATTGTGTAGTGTTTTATTATGCTAAATCGATGAGTCACAAGTGTTGTAACAAAGAGTTGGCCATTTTTAATATAACAGTTCAAAAATAGATGATAAAAAAAGGAAAATATTGAAAATTTTGCCTAATTTCCTTTATTCTGAACGAAGTTATTACTGAGGGAAGTTTGGACTAGAAAGGGCATCAACTGTCACCGCACTGTCTCTAAGAACTGCCGTTCGTTTGATTGACATATCCTCTATTATCAAGTAACATTCTCAATGCCACGATTATCAGTCTGTTCATAGGCAGTCTCCAGGTAAATGTTAGCTTGGTCAGTCATTTAATGATTTAATTATTACATGCTTAACTGTTGAAATCCAAGCTGTATCCAAGCCATGCAAGGGTCGACAGTCCATTTTGCGTTTCTACAGGTCTTCCCTTTTCCTCCAACAGTTATAAAGTCCCCTACAAGTAAGCAAATTGTTGAAATAAAATGGAACCATGTGTTATTCCCAAACTGACCTTGTTTGTGTCGAGTGGATGTTAAACCCCATTTATCACCCAATAACACATTTGACAGTAGATATTGCTTGTGTGATAAATTACATAATCTACTAGTAGATATCGCTTTACATGAATTTGATTGGTCAATCAAAAAGAAAAAGAAACCACTTATTTTAAATAAAAAGCAACTGCTTTTTTTGTTAATAAGGAACTGTTTTTATTGAATAGACCTAGAAGGAAATACTGGGTCAATATATAGAACCTTGCAATAGGTAAACAGCTGTCAAAAAATGTTGTATCACTATTTATTTATTTGTGCATGTAACAAAGGATTGGGTGATAAATTAAAAAAAAAAACTTGGCTGAGCCTCGTTTTTCTCACTTTATCAACTTGTGTTGATATTTTTTGATATCAAAAAAGACTTGTAGTAGATTCTCTATATATCGCTCTCTGTTAAATTCCCAATACTCATGAAGGCATGAATGTGTTATTTGATATGGATGTTTGATCAATTCTTAATTCTGCTTGCACATTATTAGCCTCATTTTTCCAGTTAATAAAAAAATTAGGTTTCTATCCTATTTAACCTATCGAGAATTATCATTTTTCCAGTTAATTAAAAAATTAGGTTTCTATCAAGCGACCTATCATACGACACACCTGTGCTTGCCTACTCCATGATCAAACACGATAGCAGATGGCTTCCATCTTGTTTACTGACGGTACTACTTATTTTAAGACAGACTCGGCTTTCCAATTTATAATATCTACGTCATTGGGGATTTCCAATTTATACTCAGTGGTTGCTATGACCCGCTATGGCGTTGTCTAGAAACGCGCGTGCTCGCGTTAGTTTAAAATTTTTGCTATACGTTTAACATGGACTATTTGATGTAATTTGCCTGATTTGATTTGGCCCCATTTCCATAAATTTAGGTTGTTTTTTAGAAATTTTTAGCAAATGTTAATCTTAGGTGTTTTTTAATTCTAGCCGAAGTAAATTTTTTTACAATTTATAGCGAGTTAAGTTATCGTCTCTAATAGTAAGTGCAGGAGGACCGCACTACACGAAAAACAAAAACCTATAAAATAACCTGCGGAAAATATCAAATCAAGTGAATGGATCCGGGGGCCAGCCGTAAGCGTCCACTGCGCTGTACAGTCCCGAGCCTGTTATGGTACAGGCTTCACTAAAAATGATTTGAAAAAAAAAAGAGGTAACAGAAATAATGCGACCGATCGTGACAATGGTCGTCTCTTCAATGGCGATAGTCTGCCAGTTGACGTCAGATGTTAGAACGTCAAACAATTTCAACAATAAGGGCGATAATCCGGATAGAATCTCGGAAAACGCTAAAATAATAAGTGTAGTGAGCAAACAGGAGCAAAACCCGACAACGAGAACATTCTACAGTACGAAGGGTTAAAACTCTACTCTAATAGTAAGTGCAGGAGGACCGCACTACACGAAAAACAAAAACCTATAAAATAACCTGCGGAAAATATCAAATCAAGTGAATGGATCCGGGGGCCAGCCGTAAGCGTCCACTGCGCTGTACAGTCCCGAGCCTGTTATGGTACAGGCTTCACTAAAAATGATTTGAAAAAAAAGAGGTAACAGAAATAATGCGACCGATCGTGACAATGGTCGTCTCTTCAATGGCGATAGTCTGCCAGTTGACGTCAGATGTTAGAACGTCAAACAATTTCAACAATAAGGGCGATAATCCGGATAGAATCTCGGAAAACGCTAAAATAATAAGTGTAGTGAGCAAACAGGAGCAAAACCCGACAACGAGAACATTCTACAGTACGAAGGGTTAAAACTCTACTCTAATAGTAAGTGCAGGAGGACCGCACTACACGAAAAACAAAAACCTATAAAATAACCTGCGGAAAATATCAAATCAAGTGAATGGATCCGGGGGCCAGCCGTAAGCGTCCACTGCGCTGTACAGTCCCGAGCCTGTTATGGTACAGGCTTCACTAAAAATGATTTGAAAAAAAAGAGGTAACAGAAATAATGCGACCGGGCGTAGTATTTTAAATGGCGGCCATTTGCCATCATGTGTATTCTTGTAGTAGGTACACATGATGTTATCGTATGGCGACCTATTTAACCTATTGAGAATTATCATTAATATGTACATGTAATGTTATTTTTATCTTTTCAGTATTTATTGTGTTTGCCATTTTAGTTGTGTTATCAGCTTTTATTCTAATGTGTTACTTTGCGCCCAGATATGGTAGTAAGAATATGTTGATCTACATTAGTATATGTTCCGTCCTTGGATCCTTCACCGTCATGGGTTGTAAAGGTGTTGGTGTAGCCATTAAAGAAACATTCAATGGAAGAAACGAGTTCACGAACCCTTTAACTTATATTTTACTGATAATTGTTGTGACGTGTATTTTAGTTCAGTTAAATTACCTAAATCGTGCGTTAGACACTTTTAACACGGCTATTGTAACACCCATATATTATGTGTTTTTTACTTCGGCGGTTATAGCGGCATCGCTTATTTTGTTCAAAGAATTCTACAATATGCCTGCTATGGATATTGTTGGTGACTTGTGTGGATTTTTCACCATTATTGCAGGAATATTTTTGCTAAACGCTTTCAAAGATATGGATATTTCATTGGCTAATTTACCCAGTCTCCGGAAAGATCAAAATAACTCAAATTCTAATGGTGATATTAGTGCAGTCTTGGATAGAGAACGTTTAATTGAGGACGATGTCCTCACACAAGTGACAGAATATAATGACGACAATTTTACAGATGATCATAATCAAAATCATGTCATATTTTAAACTAATGATACACTGTGATGCTTAAGGCTTGTCAAGGACTGGATAATGGAGACAGTTGTGGTGAGGTTCTGGATAACTTATACTAAATGTATATTTTGACCAAAGATACATACTGATTATAAAACGTGTTCAGTGAATGGATTTGTTACTGTTTTAATAAAAGGAAATAGTGTTTTTAGTTTTACCTGACATTACAGCTGAACTAGTACCTGTTCAGAACATGTATGAATAATATCCGTAAACACTGAGAAAAAAGACGAATCGGTGTCATACATAGTGACCGGCACCAAACGATTTGTGTCTGACATTGCATGAATTTCAGCCTGACAATATCTGTTACAGGTGCCTTACTTCCGGGCTTACAACGTAGGAACTAATTTTGGTACTCACAACAGTACTCACACATTGTGAGCAAATTATTGTGATAAATTGAGACATAAAATATTACCTCATTTAAGTGATGGATTTCATAGAATGCATAGAGGATGTTGAACGTCCTGAACTGACCACCGAATTACAGTTCTGTCAGACCCGACAAATATTACATTTCAGCTGTCATGGTTGATTGAGATATTACCTTATGCTGTGTTGTAGCCCGAAAACCCCCTTTTCACTCGATTGTCAATATTTTGGGGATTGAAAGAATTCAAACCCAAAAAAGATTAGCATCCCCAATGTTATAGGGGTGGGGGGGATGGCCTAGTGGTCTAGAGTGCCGCGCTTCGACCTGTAGCTGGCCGGTCACCTCTGGCTTGTAGATGTGGGTTCAAGCCCTGGTGTGAGCGTATGTGACATGGAGATAAGGGCGCCTTCTCAACCTCGTGGGTTTCCTCCGGGCACTCCGGTTTCCTCCCACTGCTAAAGACCCCTACGCACAAGCGAATTATTGAAATAAAAATGAAACCATGTTAGTCCCAAAATGACCAAGTTTGTGTCAAGTGGACGTTAAACCCCATTTCTCTTTCTTTCCAATGTTATAGGTCTAGATATTAAGGCCACCTGCTTATATTGTCAAGGTCATGATCGTAAATAGGGTAAGATGTAATTGTTGGCGAGGTTAGGGTAAGGTCTACAGTTATGGTTAGCGCTTGCCATGTTTACATCTTGTGAACTTTACAAAATCTGTAGGTAGATATAATATTTAGACCTAATGTTTTAAGTATATTCATAGCAGGCGGTTTTTAGACCACACACAAAAATCATGTGTCAACAAAATTTCGAAATTCATATGTAATAAAAAAAGAGGTGCACCTTGTCAGACATTTATACCGAAAATAAAGGGACATAACTGTTATCCTTATTTAAGAAGGCAGTTTTTAGAACACACACAAAAATCATGTGTCAACAAGATATTGAAATTCGTACATAACAAAAAAAATAGGTGCACCTTGTTATTTTTCATATTTAATTCTTGTACAGTATTTAAATTTATGTCAGAAATATTTATACAAAATTATGTGATGTTGTAATACGATAGAATGAAAGCATGCTGACTACTGTCGATCCGTACTGTCTCAAATTCCTCCAAGATTACCATATTTTCCGCATCATGGCACGGTCTCCCAGATCATTATGTCCTGATTGCTGACTTGTGGTCAATATTTGCTCTGGTCCTTGCACAATATGCTTTTTTATCAATTCAAGAGTCCATCATTTTTTGCGCTTCCAAAACCTAGTAACTCACATGTCAAAATTTTTGAAACCCTAACCAATATTCACTGATCCAATCAATAATGCATATTTAAATCATCTTACTATTTCTGAAATTAGTTCCTTATATGTCTCAACAGGGCGATGAGAATGTACATATTTCTTATTTGTCACCCCACCTTTTTTTAAGAAAGTTAACTGTTAACATGAGGTTGTCCGTCTCACTCTTTCACACTTTTTGAGACACAATAACTTAGTGTAGATATTTGCATGTATTAGGTGAATTCCTTGATTTGACTTCCATGATAAGCGTTTTCCATAAGAATTTTGGAACTCGATAACTAACTCAAGTATAATTGAATGAGAGTGATGAAAGTATTGTTTTAAATTTGTATATATATATCAGTGTCCTATTACTAGTCTAAATAAGATAACTTATCAGATTTTATTTTGTCCTAAACTAAAGTGAAGCATTGCTGTGTTTAAATAAAATATTTGTTCAGTAGAATTGGTCTTATTTAAATTAAAACCATTTACTTTTTTCCACTTTAACTTAATAATACTACAGGTATTATACAATCAGGTTTTTTATATCACCTCATCATTAATTAACTTCATATTCAACAGAACGAAATCTGATTAAAATTCAGATCTGTTTCGGTTTTTTTTATACTTTTGATGGTCTACACTACATGAAGATCTGACAAGTTATAGTAGGAGTTAGGGGTCAAATGAGCGGCTTTTTACCGTATGGCATCAGACATTGATTAATTTATCAGCATTGACATTCTTGTTGTTTAACCATAGTTCCATGCCAAGAACTCACTTCAACAGACCATATCATTGACTAATCCCTCACATCACCCAGAACACGTCAGAACAACTCTTCCAGATTCTAGTGTAGTAAAGACAAGTGAAACGAAATTTTGAACTTTAAAAACGAAAAGAAATAGAATCTGTATTTAAATAAGATGGAACAAAACACGTACGATGCAAACAATCAATGTCTGCAGTTTGCCAACCTGAGGTCATCAACATGTAAATATACTTAATGACATTATACATTGCCATCATGATTATTGTATTAATGTAAATAAATAATTGTTTTTATTGTAAGTAGTGGTCACTAGAAAATGATTGTACAGGAAGGAGCCTTTATGCCGTTTGTTATTGCCTGTATAATAGATATTTTAATGATAATGTTATGTGTCTAATATCAGTGTATATATATATACTACATGTATTTATTATTGAGAATGTTATGTGATTATATTTTTGACATTGTAATAATAATATGTTAATGGAATATATATTATTCATAAAATATACAGTTGAAACATTTTAAATTTATTTACTGAATTCAATAACTGCTGCATATATTATGATGGTTGCATTGTAGTATTTACATGTGACGCAGAGTATCACCCTCGTAGGTGGACAGATTGAATCATTATACCAAAGGAGGGGACTGGCCAAATGGTTAGCATGTTCATGCTGTATCATAAGGTCTGTAATTGAGTCATCTTGTATGGTTTCCATTCTCTGGTTGTACATGACAAGGACAAGGAGTAGGGTCACCTGTCCAACCTCTCAGGGTTTTGCTCTAATCCCCCACCCCCTGCTAAATACCCCTAAACACAAGCGAATTATTGGAATAAAATTGAACCATGTCTTAGTCCCTAAATGACTGCCATATATGGTTATTTGAATGTACCTATTGCCAGTTGTTATGGTTAATAATTGGAACCCATTTTAGCCAATTAAAATCTGTTGCCATAAGAAAGGAACATAACTCTTGTAACATTTTGTAGGTAAAAGAGCTGGATGAAAAGTTCTAAGGCAGTCCAAATAACCCACCTCCCCTGTTTTCTCACTATGTTTAGCGTTTCCGAAATTATCGCCCTTACCAAATTAGATAAAGAGCTGGCAGTATACACTATAAAAGTTAAAGGGAATTTGCATAAAATGATCCACCCTGAACCAAGATTTTAACAATTTACTTTTTGACCTAGCCTTGATGATCATTACTAAAGTCGGTATGATAAAAACATAGTCTCAATTATCCATTTCATGATTAAATCATAAATGAAAGTTGAGCAGCACATCGAATCTTAATCCAGTAAATATTGCAGGCTAGTGTTGACATTGAGAGTTGATTATGGTCTGGATAAGTTCATTATTGTCTAATTAATAATTTAAATAGTAAGACATGCAATAAGACTGATCTAGCTCTTACATAATTTATGTTTAATTGTTTGACGGTTTAAACTCGTTTCATCAACTCGAGAGAGAGAAAGAGATTAAGATGGGGTTATAGGTCCACTCGACACAAAGTAGGTCATTTTGGGACTAACATATCGTTTTAATTTTGAGCGTAGTGTTCTTTAGCAGTGGGAGGCAGGGGCGGATCTAGGAATTTTGAAAAGAGGGGGGGGGGGCGCCGCAAAATGAGGGCACTGACAGCGGAGATGGGGCATGCTGCTGAGAGGGGGGTCCCCCCCAAGAAAATTTCCTTGCATCTGTAGCCATTCCAAGAGCTATTTGGCTGACATTTTCGTCTAAGTAAACGATCGGAACGGACATATTTGGGTCTGAGAAAAGGCCCTTTCAGCAGTAAAAAAAGCACTGTCGAGAAATGGGGGTGACAAGTTATTGTGGGAGTTAGGGGTCAAATGAGCAGCTTTTTACCCTATGGCATCAGACATTGATTAATTTATCAGCATTGACATTCTTGTTGTTTAACCATAGTTCCATGCCAAGAACTCACTTCAACAGACCATATCATTGGCTAATCCCTCACATCACCCAGAACACGTCAGAACAACTCTTCCAGACTCTAGTGTAGTAAAGACAAGTGAAACGAAATTTTGAACTTTAAAAACGAAAAGAAATAGAATCTGTATTTAAATAAGATGGAACAAAACACGTACAATGCAAACAATCAATGTCTGTAGTTTGTCAACCTGAGGTCATCAACATGTAAATATACTTAATGACATTATACATTGCCATCATGATTATTGTATTAATGTAAATAAATAATTGTTTTTATTGTAAGTAGTGGTCACTAGAAAATGATTGTACAGGAGCCTTTATGCCGTTTGTTATTGCCTGTATAATAGATATTTTAATGATAATGTTATGTGTCTAATATCAGTGTATATATATACTACATGTATTTATTATTGAGAATGTTATGTGATTATATTTTTGACATTGTAATAATAATATGTTAATGGAATATATATTATTCATAAAATATACAGTTGAAACATTTTAAATTTGTTTACTGAATTCAATAACTACTGCATATATTATGATGGTTGCATTGTAGTATTTACATGTGACGCAGAGTATCACCCTCGTAGGTGGACAGATTGAATCATTATACCAAAGGAGGGGACTGGCCAAATGGTTAGCATGTTCATGCTGTATCATAAGGTCTGTAATTGAGTCATCTTGTATGGTTTCCATTCTCTGGTTGTACATGACAAGGACAAGGAGTAGGGTCACCTGTCCAACCTCTCAGGGTTTTGCTCTAATCCCCCACCCCCTGCTAAATACCCCTAAACACAAGCGAATTATTGGAATAAAATTGAACCATGTCTTAGTCCCTAAATGACTGCCATATATGGTTATTTGAATGTACCTATTGCCAGTTGTTATGGTTAATAATTGGAACCCATTTTAGCCAATTAAAATCTGTTGCCATAAGAAAGGAACATAACTCTTGTAACATTTTGTAGGTAAAAGAGCTGGATGAAAAGTTCTAAGGCAGTCCAAATAACCCACCTCCCCTGTTTTCTCACTATGTTTAGCGTTTCCGAAATTATCGCCCTTACCAAATTAGATAAAGAGCTGGCAGTATACACTATAAAAGTTAAAGGGAATTTGCATAAAATGATCCACCCTGAACCAAGATTTTAACAATTTACTTTTTGACCTAGCCTTGATGATCATTACTAAAGTCGGTATGATAAAAACATAGTCTCAATTATCCATTTCATGATTAAATCATAAATGAAAGTTGAGCAGCACATCGAATCTTAATCCAGTAAATATTGCAGGCTAGTGTTGACATTGAGAGTTGATTATGGTCTGGATAAGTTCATTATTGTCTAATTAATAATTTAAATAGTAAGACATGCAATAAGACTGATCTAGCTCTTACATAATTTATGTTTAATTGTTTGACGGTTTAAACTCGTTTCATCAACTCGAGAGAGAGAAAGAGATTAAGATGGGGTTATAGGTCCACTCGACACAAAGTAGGTCATTTTGGGACTAACATATCGTTTTAATTTTGAGCGTAGTGTTCTTTAGCAGTGGGAGGCAGGGGCGGATCTAGGAATTTTGAAAAGAGGGGGGGGCGCCGCAAAATGAGGGCACTGACAGCGGAGATGGGGCATGCTGCTGAGAGGGGGGTCCCCCCCAAGAAAATTTCCTTGCATCTGTAGCCATTCCAAGAGCTATTTGGCTGACATTTTCGTCTAAGTAAACGATCGGAACGGACATATTTGGGTCTGAGAAAAGGCCCTTTCAGCAGTAAAAAAAGCACTGTCGAGAAATGGGGGTGGGGGGAGGCGCCTCTCATTGAATCCGTCTCTGGGAGGAAACTGAAGGACCCGGAGAAAGCCCACGAGATTGGACAGGCGACCCTACTCCTTGTCACGTACAACCGGGAATTCGAGATTGATCAACTGGCGTTGAGGAACGCCATTCGGCAGTCGACCACCGCCAAGACAGGCCGCATTGATTTCATTTTGAGTAAAGCCAGGAATATTAAATGACAGTGATAGTACAGCGCATTTACAGCTTCCTACTGGCCCACCGGATCCATTCACATGATTTAATATTTGTTATTTTTATTGCTTGCAATGTCTGTGTAATTTGTACCTTGTCCACCGGTTTGTCTTATCTGTTTTGTTTGCCTGTAGTGCAATCCTCGTGGCACTATCTAAGTAAGTATACCCACGTTTCCACAGAAACAAACGTTCCGAAAATCAAAGAATTTTTACTAATTAATGAAAACACCCGAAATTCAAAATGACCATTTTTTATTACATTTAATGTAGGGTAACTAACAGGATTGTGACATGATTAGATAAAGTCAACTGTGTTTTAACACTGGTAAGATTTACAGCTACAGGATTGTGGTAAATATAATTCTATTTCTCTTATCTTGTTGTTCTCCGGTAAATTATCACAATAAGCCCAAATTGATATCCAACTGTAATTCTCTGTACATTTACTTACTCCATTTCCAGAACCCTTACAGTTCTCACATTCATCATGACTGGAATACAATTTATAGGACATTATAAACACATTTTTAAAGGGTAATCTAGATATTTGTCTTGGTTTAAAATCAGAAAGTCAATGTAACAAAGACAATAAAATAAAATTATTCTAAAATCTTTTGAGAAAAATTCGTGCGTGAATTTGCATTTAACCCAGGTATAATTTAACTCGCCCTCAATATGATGGGAGATAACTGCAAATGGCACAGGAGAATATTTATTTTCAGATCCCGTCGCCTCAAAATCATGACTATTCACCACATTTCTTCAATTCTTGACCAATTTTGCCTCGATCATCATTACTAAAGTCGGTACGATGCAAAAACATAACTCGATTATCCAGTTCATGATTTAATCATGAATGAAAGTTGAGCAGCAAACCAGGCCTTAATCCAGTAAATATCGCAGGCTAGCGATGACACTGGGAGTTGATTATGGTCTGGATAAGTTAATTAAGGTCTAATTAATAATTTAGATAACATTTCATACTTAAAAAAGATCTGCAATAGGCAGCTTTAGCTTTTGCATAATGTATGTTTAATTGATATTTCGACTCACCCGCATGTAGCGTATTTAATCATCTGTAGAGAAGGTTCAATAACCCAACAATTCCCACTATAAGCTGAGAATACACGAAGATTGCTCATAGTTGCAGGACACACTTCACCAACAGGTTCTGCCATTTTCATCGTCTGTGGTTCTACACGGTACGATCTTTCAAATAAAAAACAATATGAATAAACTTCAAAATAATGGTTCGATGAAAAACTGTGATATTTGTGGCCGACTTTTTTTAAGTCGTCTGGTTTTTTTTTAGATTTTTGAAATGTTTGCCTATGGATCATCGGTTTGATATTTTCGATCGGTCATGGTTTCTTTTGCTTGTACGCAGCGAGTGGGGAACCATTCATGAAAATGCAAGAGTTTCTTGTCGGCCCACACTGGCATTCGAGAGTTACTTCTAGTGCCATGGCGACGGTTGTTGTACCATCAGAACGACCAGGCACTACCCTTCTCCGACTCCCCGTCCCGCATCACTGGTGGGGTTGGGGCACGCAGGAATATCCAGTGGAGCTTTTGTGGCGAACATGGAGATTGAACCCTAGACTAGTGAAACAAATATCATTACCTTTTATGGCGGTAATGAGGAGAACCGTACTGATATCCTTGAGCGGCAAATCTACCAACTGTTCCCCGGCTTCTGAGATTGGTCAATCTTCTGGCAGTGTAAGGGTTAAAATTATTTGCATACGGATTGTATCCATTATGAACTCCATATCTGTAGGGTGTATATGCACTTTGGCGATGGTAATCAACGGCTCCAGGATAACTAAAAAGAATGCACGATTATGTCAAATAGTAAGTACATGAGGACCGCACTATACGCACAAAACAAAATCTACAAGATAAACCTGCGGACAAGACAGAAAATAGACATTTCCAAACAAATATCAAATCAAGTGAATGGACCGGGGGGGGGGGGGGGCAGACGTAAGCGTCCACTGGCTTCACTCAAAATTAAAAAAATAATATACAAAAAGCCCAGACGTTTGACAATGGTCGGTTCGACTTTATTAGTAACCATAAACTTCGAAGGGGGGGGGGGGGTATAGACAGATTTAGTCATATCAGAGTTTATAATCGTTGGTACTCCAGATTTCTCCATGATTACAGAGTGGGGGGGGGCTTTTCGTATTGATTAAATTCGCACATACTGCGCTGCAATAGATATTATTCATTTGGGATGAATTCGGGTTATTTTTTTTTATTATTTACAAGCGAAATAACATACCACTAATTACGTCTGAGGGCTAGACTTTCGGTTGGTACAAAAAACTGAGATCCAGTGTATACACAATTTTCTTTATAAACCGTATTCCCTCGAATTTGTGTTATATCAAATATAAGAATTCTCTTTGGGAAAACTAACGAGGTTGTAAATGGCAGTACTTACGTAGGATAAGGTCGGTTCCATGGGGTAACAAGGGCTTGAAGTTGAGCATAAGTAAATCGATTTGATCGTTTTCTAATGATATGACCATTACCATACTGGTATCTAGGTGTTTTATTGTATGGCCTGTAGCCAGGATATCTGAAATAGTTCAAAACATACCTTATTATCAACTGTCTTTACTAATCGATAGTTTGTCGTCGTCAATATGCTTCTTAATCACGATAGGATATTACACATTATTTTCCATTTAGTGCAGAATCATTATAACTATCTTTAAGGCACAGATCTCATTACCTACTATCTCATTAAATAATGATTTCGTTTGATTTTTTTTTTTTTTTTTTTTTTTTTTTTGGTAAACATTACATTGCTATCTTATCTATTTCCTACCATTCCGCGTTCGACCACTGACAGTTCGATGTATAATGACCCACCAGTCTTAAAGCATTCTTTAAGTCCATGTGCACCCGAGTTTTAAAATTTCCATAAAAGGATGCCCTGTTTATCAATGCAGACAATTTGATTTGTTAATAATATACTTACGGCTATTAATCTTCTAGAAGAATTTAGTAACGGTACTTATGGAAATAGTCACTACGATAATTATGTGTAATAGGTTATAACCCCCCGAATCAGCGAACCTTTTGTTTTTCGGGCGATGTATTTCTGAAAATTCGTGGGACAACAAAAATTTCGGCCAAAAAGCCTCAGCAACCCCCGGCGCAGATAGCCCCGCCCTAACCGACGTTATTACTACAATTAGCTAGGGATTGAAGCTGGTGATATCAAAGCAAATCTTCACAAAGCAACTTGCCCAAAAAGCATCTTTTCAAAGACAACATTTCAGATGCCAATATATTGCATCCAAAAAAAATTGATATAACATGTAGATCGAAACGTTATGTACATTTTATTTTATTTACATTGAATTTCTTGTAAATGACTTTATATAATACATGGTATTAATTAGGCAAAACTACTTACCTTCGAATTGCTCTGTGGTATGGGGTTGCAAGTTTTCTCAGTTGTTCAAAAGACAATTTACCCGCCCTTTGAACAATGGGTTTCTTTAATCCAGATTTATTTCTAGGCGTTTGTCCGACATTGTATCGGCGGTAAGCTTGGTATCTGTTAGGTCTAAACCGTCTTCTGCTGTTATAAGCAAATCTTCCAGCATACCTGTAAATAATTATATCTAACTATGAATGGACAGTCGATTTATCATTTATACCGTCACGTCCGCGGGTAGACCTTTCGCCTTGATCAAACCTTATTCGAATAAACTGTTCATCATAATCTGATCCATAAAATTATGCCCTTACTTATAAACACCGATATTCTCCTATGCCAATTAAAGTTACCCCCCCCCCCATAATTATATGTTATTTAGTTCGCCATACTTACGTAGGATAAGGTCTGCTCCATGGAGTAACAAGAGCCCGGAGTTGAGCATAAGTAAATCTATTTGATCTTTTCCTGATAACATGACCAGTACCATAGTGGTATCTAGGTGTTCTATTATATGGATTGTATCCGGCAAATCTGAAAACGTCGTAAGAATATATATTATATTTGAAAACTCTTTTGTTGGGTTCATTTAATTGTATCCAAGTAACTGCATCTCAATTAACAGAATCATTATACAGTGCTATATATCCTATTTTAATAGCATTACCACGTAAACTCATGTGTAGGCGTACTTCTTATTAATGCTTAATGTCAAATGACTATTTACAACGATAATTGACTCTGGAGATCACATAACTAAACATATGACTGGGATTTGACATTGAAACCCAGGATCAACTGTGCCAACAGTGCTATTGAAGATCATGAAATATGTTTAGGAGTGGGTAATATTAACTTGCCTACCTTTGACTAGGGTTTTGGTAAGGAGCCACCAATTTTCTCAGTTGTTCATACGTTAATTTATTTGAGGTACGAGCAAACGGTTTTCTTTGTCCTGTATTAGTAGTTGGTGTTTGGGCACCTGCCTGTGGAACAACAGGAGCAACATAACCTCCAGTATTAGTAGTTGGTGTTTGGGAACCTGTCTGTGGAACAACAGGAGCAACATAACCTCCAGGTTGTTGAGCTGTATATGGGGCCACCAATTTTCTCAGCTGTTCATACGTTAGTTTACCTGAGGTACGAGCAAATGGTTTTCTGGGTCCAGTATTAGTTGTTGGTGTCTGGGCTCCTACTTGCGGAACAACAGGAGCAACGGAACCTCCAAGTTGTGGAGTTTGGGGATTTTTACGAGCTGTGTTTGGGTGCACCATTCCTGGGTAATAAGCAGGAAGTTGAGATTGAGGATATGACGGGTTCACTGACTGGACTCCAGGATTATTGAGAGGTTTCTGTTGAGATGGATTACCAATAAAAGATCCTGGTATGTTCACGCGGTGCTGGAACTGATTTTGTCGGGGTGTCTGGTATGGTGGAATCATTTGTTGATAAGGATTGATTCTACGCTGATAAGGATTTTTGGGTTGATATGCAGCTCCTGCATATGCTGTGGGGATATATTTTGGATCAAAACTTATTTTAGGACGGGACGACTGGTTTGGTGGGAGATTTGCTCGGTGAGCTGGTATTTGCACTGCCGGAAATGGAACTTTGTTAATAGCCGGAGCATCGTTCTTCTCGGCTACCGTTCCCATTATGTTCTGCAGAAACTCTTGTAATTCTGTTCGACGTCCATATTCTTGTGCTATGCCAGCTCTATATAAATAGTAATTCAAATTATTCATAATTCGAAATATGTGTAATATTTGCATACGCTACTTGTATTTGACACGTCATTTCTAAACAATTAAAGAGTGGGTTAAGGGCTAAAAGTGTTCTTTGGATTATAATTTACACACAAACTCCCAAAACGTAATAGATGGAGATGGTATATGAGTGGTCGTTCGTGGGTCGACAAAACATTACAAATTTTTAAATCAATAATGAGTAATGTAAACTTCACAACTTTCAACAGATTTGATCGATTGTAATAATATTTGGACCAGATTGCTGTTTATTGTGTATGATCTGAAAGTGTTTGTGTACGATCTAAGGGGGGGGGGGGGGGGTAGCTGTGGTACCCTAACTTTCGGGCAAGCTGACTTTTCGGGCAGACTGGTAAATTGAAAAAAATTATTTGATCTACTTTGCATTTTAAAGTGCCCGAAATCTAAAAAAAAATACTAATTTTACGGGCTAGAATAGCAGTAAAACGCGTTTGCGGCCGTCAACATTCTCTTGGGGGTCCATACAAAGTCAGTCTCGCTTACTGGCGCCGCTGTCTGTAAACCTGAATTTTTTTACGGGCATTTCTAGTTTTGCTTCTCTGTCACCGAGCCCTAATAAAACACCAATTTTACTTTTATTTTGATTGAATACCACGAATTTGTACTGAGTTGACTATAGATTAAAACATTTTTGTCCGGATCCACTCTACTTTGTGTGACATTTTTTCGGGCATCGATTATTATTTGTGAATGCAGCGCAGCAATCTTATTGGATGTTGGATTTCAGTTACAAAACCATTGGATACATTTGGAGTTACTTACACGGGCTAGGATAGCAGAGAACGTATTTGCGGTGGTTAAATTTTCAAAAAATTTCCCGGGAGGGTGAGGCCCACATACCCCGCGACAATTGTTTTGTTTTTTGGAATTCGGGTCAGCCAGATAGACTATATTCCACCACATTCAAGTTGCCGTGTTCACAACCTGAAATAGCAGGAAAATGCATTTGCGGTGGTTAAATTTTCTACCAACGGTCCCATCTTCTTGAACTGTAAACGGTTGATTGGAATTCGAGTCAGCCACCTTAATTAGGCTATAAAAGACCACCTTGAAGTTGCTTTGTCCACGGGTTTAAATAGCCGGAAAACGTGTTTGCAGCCCTCAAATATTCCCAAGTGTTCTTGGATGGGGTGGGAGTGTTCCATACATGGTAAGTTCCGATCCTTCGCTTCTCGAGGAACACTGGCGTCGCTGTTTGTAAACCTGAATTTTTTTCGGGCATTTCGGGTTCTGCCCCCCTAAATGTCACCGAGCCCGTACGCCTATTTTTGAAGTTTATTCTGGAATATTGGGACTAGAAAATATGTTGGGTATGCAGAAACTCACAAAGAAATCTGAAACCTCTACATCAGCCCATTTCGCTTTAATTAAAATTTTGTCTGATTTAAATTACAAGCAAACATTTATCAAGTTACATATCCCATAGAGTGTTTTAATATACATGTATGTAATATATACTTACCGTGGATAATCTTCTGGTGCAGATCCTCTAAGGTTGTAAATTTGCGTCAAATCAACGAACTGGTAACATTGGTTAGAATCGTCCTGGGATTGATCCTGGACCTGGGCCAAACTATTTACTGCCAATAGTATTAGTATAACCTAAAAGAAAAACGTTTAGATAAAAGGATCCATAGAATATCGGTCACATCTATACATTTGTTGTTCAAATTTGCTATGGTCGAACCTTGGTCTAATTAAAATTTGGCCTCACTTTTCCGTTTCATGTCTTTACATTTACAATACATAAATTATTGGGGCAAGTTTGGAAACAAAATTATTATCCAGATATACTACCGGCTACATTTAATTTGTTTAAAACCAGATCTTACGTTTGTGTCTGTTTTGATATTATGTTGTTTTATATTAAAATAACCGCCAGATATAACAACATTATTAAGCAGTTTGTGTGCAATTGAAACGACCTTCCATTTAGCAAGTGGGCGATCATCAGATTGATTTTAACTAATCCAAGTAAAATTTAAAAAAGGTTAGAGGATTGATAAATAGTTTGATTTTCAAGTTATTGAATTGGACAAACCCAATTGTGTAAGATCTCTTGGCTTATTCGTTGAATTGTTTAAACAAGGAGGCTTATTATATTATATCAAGAAAACGGAAAAAAACAAAATCGCGATTTAGGCATGTATATTTACAATTAAAAGTCTGTGAACGCCATTGAAGGATATGTCGGAGCAGAACAGGAGGAAGTTAAACTCCATTTCATTTCCGCTAAAGGAGGGATTGCTTCTACGATAATGTGAATGTTGAATCTCTTTATGCTATGTTCCCACTATCACGATTCGCGATACTATTGAAATCGTGGTTTTAATCGTGGAGTAATCGTGGTGATCCAAATTGCAGGTTTTATCATAAATCCATGGCAAATCGTAGCTCTCGTATAGATCGTATCGAAACGTATCCGAACGGATCTGCACATACTAGATCCTTGTTTCAATAGGGACCATCCTTTCGTAACCTGCCATTAATGGATATCACCCACAACTATTAAGTTCTGTTCAATATTTACAAAGATCTGATGAACTAACTGAAAGTTTGTCAACAGTCGACTTTCATTGCAGATGACATAGAAATTACCGGATAAAGTCAACAAAATCCGGCACCACCTATGAGGTTCTCTGAACTTTGATAGGCATTTTTTTAATCCGTTTGATTCCACGTCGAGAGATTATGATTTTAGTTTGTTTTCTTAATTAATGTTAAATATCCAGTTTACGTACATTTCATCCAGGATTAAGTCTTTTACAATTTAACATCTTTCTGAAAAATACTTTAAAAAATATGAAATAAGCTTACCAGATTAACCGCCATGGTGAACTGCAGTCACGAATCGTCAAAGAGAATTTCTGAGATCGTTTAACACAAAAATATACAGCATTTTAATCCCCTTTTATATCATCTATTTAGTTATAAAATATTCGAAGGAAATAAAAATTTACATGTTTTATTCATGAGACCAGCAAGCCATTCAAATAATCACAGTATGAAGGTTAATCAAGGGTTGCTGTCTCACCCGTTATGTATCTTCTAACACCAATTATTTCTGGTCAATAAACATTTTATAGTACCATAACTTTAAAAGTAACTCCGAGACATCCATTTCCGAGGTGCGTCCTTGGCAACTGTGCTTGAATTTTATGAAATATAAATTTTGAATGTATTTTTAGATCAATAAAATCCGATATAAATAAGAATAGGTGTAAAGTTGTATATTTCTCACACAATTAAAATTCTTACATGTAGATCATTTATAGATTTGGGTGTGTTTTTGAGTACATTCCTATAGGGGATGCACCGGATTAGAAAATCACACTGTGATTTTAGAATTGTTTTGTCAGCGAATACAATTACAACCTAAGTCGATTGTTATACGAGAATGGACTAGACAATGACCATGTTTGCCCTGTAAAGGATTCGGATTTAACTACGACAAAATTTATTCCCATGCATCTGAAAATATCCAATAACCAGAAAACTTCTCTTTACCACAATTAATTATTATCGAAATCTTTTGCCAGAAATACAAGATTGCCTTACAGTAGCTAAGTCTCTAACTCAATATCGTCCAGTCTTCGACATTGGAAAAACGGATTATTTGTCATTTTAAATCAACTTTCATGTTGTGATACTTCTAGGAAAAATGACGAGGTTCTGGTATCCAATAATTCACCACTGGTACCCGAATCGTGTACCATAATACGTTTCGGCACCAATTGTAACAAGGGGTTCGAAGAACGAGGCTATATTCAATGACCCTATATTCTTATGTGGAGAGCATGCACAATAAATACTATCGGTGAAGACTGGAATAACCAGACGCTAAAGATTACAATTCGATTGAGACGAACATAGCTGATTAGAAATTACAGTAGAACAGAAATGATTGAATGAAATCAATCAATCGTACATTCGTATTACATTATTATATGCATTGCAATCTATTTGTGTCAATTTCTAGGTCCCCAATGTTAACGACTTAGCTGCTTAGTTTTCAAAGATCTAGTTTACAAAAGCAAAGTATTATCTTCCACTAATATTTTATTTAAGAAAGAAAATTTACACCAATATCAAACGTTGTGAAATTTTTATTTCATGAAATTTAAATTTTCAACAGGTTTGGCACTGTAGGACTTCCATCTAAAATATATTGCAGCATTCTCATAACAAACACCTATATTGGAGAACTACCGTTGGTTTTTATTATCGCATTATATTTATGATCGGTAATTTGATTTATTACACTGGGAAATATTGTCTTTCATACTCAGTTAATAATTCGACCTATAATGGAATTCCGGGTCAGATAGGTCATGTCAGGACACCTCTTTATATATGAATAAATTAGCATATTAAACTGCATTAAATGTTTGAAATTTATTGTGATTTATTAGACATAATAATCGATTTTTGTTCATAAACGGCAAAGCATACAACTTCAGAAAATGTCACAAATGCAGGCGCGGATCCAGGATTTTTTGCAGGGGGGGGGGGGGGTCCAGGTTTGATAATTGCCACCGCCACCATTACCGGGGGGTTTGGGGGCCCTCCCGCAGAAAAAATTTGGTAAATTAGATTCAATTTGGTGCATTCTGACGTATTTCCGGAAGGTAAATTCCAAAATTACAGGTCTAAAAATCGCCAATAAAATCGCATAAAAAATTTTCAAGCCTGAGCAGGGGGGGGGGGCGGACCCCCTGGACCCTGCCCTCTGGATCCGCGCCTGAAATGTTGGTTCTAACTCAATAAAATTAAGCGTTTTAAAGATTTAGGGTGACAATGAAATAACGACCATAATGCTAAAATGATGATGAGATGTGAAGCCATGACGATAAATTTTAATGGGTCTGTGTATGTCATCCATCTTGCAGTGAATAATTGAAAATATGGATTGTGCACATAGATGTTAAAGATACATGAGTTAAGAGATAAATATGCATTTTGCAAGGCTTTCTATAGATATCATGGATTATTAATTAGACCTTTATTTACAAAACAAGTCCAAAATCAACCATGTAGGCTAGACCATCGGATGGCTTGGATACAGCTTGGATTTAAACAGTCGTCCATTTGATAATTAAATCATTAAATGGCTGACAAAGCTAATATTTACCGTTAATCATCGAAGTTGCTATCGTAAACTGCCGATGGAAGGACTGACAATCGAGGGGGGGGGGGGGGGGGTATCGTAGTCATTGATAATCGAGAATATGTTGGCGAAGTTATCGTCTGTCAATCAAACGATCAGTAATTCTCGGAAACAGTGTGGAAATTGTTGATGTCTAATTCCAATTCTAACGTCCAAAAGTGAAATTTTCGTTCAGAATAATGTAATTTGACTGAAATGTTCAATTTTTATTTTTTATCATCTATGTTTGAACTGTTAAGGGTCAACTCTTTGTTAAAAGCAAAACCAACGTATCTTTAAGTAAAGGCACTACATTTACATTGTTCTTAATAATTGAAAGATCAATTTCATTAACGAAAAGTGACTTACTGGCTGATTCATATTTCTTTCAACGATTTCCGTACCATGCTGTTTTTGATAATGGAAACGTATTATTTGACTGTAATTGAAGATATAATTGTTACTTTATTGATTGTCCGGGTTTAGATGCATGAGGAAACTAGGAAATGGTCAATTTACTTGATAAGCGAATCATGTAGTCTATGCCACAGTTTATCACATGCGAGATATGATTGAAAGAAGGCTGAATAGTCAAGGCCGAACGAGTTACGATTGAACCATAGATCGTATATAATAACAGGTCTGTGATAGAACGACGTAGTTCCTGGTGCAGGATGAAGGGCCTGGCTATGACGGGTGTCTAATCCTTCGGATGGAACGAAAGGCCCCGTTTACATGTTTGTGTGCATGTAAAAGATCCATTGGCATTTGGAATTCGATATAAGAGTAGACCGTAGCGCCGCTATCCGGGAAAAATGTCCGCCAAAGCGCGCTGTATGGCGTAAGCCCGTCTTCAGTGGCCCACTCGGAACAGAACGGTAAACACATTTCATTTCATTTCGTTATGATTGAAAAACTGGAATTATGGGTATTAATCCAGTGTAAACATTCCACAACTCTAGGTTAAATTTTTATGAATGAACATTGTTCTTTTTCCTCCAGATAATTTTTTTGTAAAGTCGTTATGTTTTGTCTTTAATTTTTTGCAATTTTCAACTTTAAAAACCGAGAAAAATCGCGTGCTGACAACTCCTTTGAAAATTATGAATGCTAAACACAGCATGAACGACACTAGCCCTTATCACTTCGAAACAAAACAAAAAAAAAAACAAACATATTCCAGGTTTACATGGGATTGGTCGATAAAAATAGCACATCAAGGATGGATAATTTGAAAACGTGTCACCCCATAGATTAGAGAGAGAGAGAGAGAGAGAGAGAGAGAGAGAGAGAGCACAAACTAGGTCATTTTGGGACCAACGTATGATTCAATCTTATTGCAGTAATCGCTAGCGGTCTTTAGCAGTAGGAGGAAAACGGAGGGCCCTTAGAAAACCCAAGAGATTAGATAGGCGACCGTACTCCTTGCCACGTACAACCGGGGAATCGAAACCATGTCAGTTGACTCAATGACAAACCTTATGATACAACGCGCACACGCTCACCGTTCGGCCATCCAAACTTCCTCGTGACGAAAGACGAACCACTTAAAAAAAACTAAACAGAATCTGCTTCGTTAAACCAGATAGTTAAACACCAAGCTAATAGAGCATTGAGGAGTTTTATTATCTGGGACCTAGTGATCTAGATATTCATAATAATATTTATAAATGAACTATTCAAACGGTACTCCAAATAACTCTTTGATACTCACATTCTAACGGATATTGGAAAGAAAAAATCATATATTTCAATTAAATCATACAGTTCGATACGAATAAATACAGAAGCGTCCATTACTATCCGCATTAATCGAAGCAGTTCATAGTCGTCATATGTCAAGTGATAGTTTGTCAAGCCTTACGGTTTAATTTCCAAAGTGATATAACGGAAAACTGAAGTTCAAAAGTACTGAAAACATTGCTATATATGGAAATGAGGGGACCACGGTAGTCGAACGATCGATATCTGTAAGAAATTTAAACATACAAAACAGAAACTGATTTATTTGGGTGACGTTTCGAAGAGTATTTTCTCAAGCGTATCATACGTAATATCCGTGTTGCTGAAAAAGATGGTGTGTCTAGTTATGATGGTATGTAAACGTACAATTAATATTTTGCAGTTGAAAATGGATGAGGAGCCACGTTGGCTCGGTGGGTAGGACAATAAAGGTGACGCACAATAATGGGGACTTATTAAATTAAAGGTTTGGAACCAAACAGGTCAACGATTTGGTTGGGCTATATAGTATAAAGGAATTGTTTTAACAGCTTTCGATTGGACACGCACAATAATGGTGCCCTGTTAAATTAAAGTAGCCAAGTCTCAAATTCAATATCATCCAAAATCTGCAACTTTGAAAACACGAATTATTTGTCAATTTAAATCAACATTGATGCTGAAATATTACCGGGAAAAGACGGGCTTCTGATATCCAACATTTATTTACACGAGTTGCGATCCATTTGTGTCAATTTCTAAGTTCCAAATGTTAGTGATTTATGCCATTTAACGGCTTAGAACCATTCAGGTCGACGATATGGTTAGTCTATATAGTGTAAAGGAATCAAATAAATTATACAAGTCTACATTATAAGCATTGAATAACCCTGACTTGGCGAAGATGTTTTTGTACGCGTCGTTCGTTCCATATTTTCTGAGGTTGATTGGCTGCATTGTCTCCTATTGACCTCATTTTAATTTTTGGTAAATCCAGAATGACCAGTTCGTCGTCATGAACTTCCTGAAGAAATTATCTATAATATTAACGATTGGCGTATTCTTTGAGCTCCGGTGACTTCGGGTCTGAATATTCTCGGTGAACCAGTGCAAGGGAACTTGTTTTAGAAGACGCGCGTGGAATCAGTTATAATTGTAAATATGATTCTTGATTAGAATCAGATAATAACTGTAAGTGTTTCATAGCAATCACATGATAAATGAAGTGAAAACAGTTTTGATAAATTGATTTAATATAATGCTGGAAATTGATTGTTGGTATTTGACCAATACGATCGAGTCCAACTGTACAGACCAGGAAGAGAGGGGTGTATTTCGATGTTTGGAAGCGAGTGGCCAGAAATATTCGCATTTCTTATGATTGTGGACCTTAAAGACACTTGGTGTAAGGTAATATAAGTATTATTTTGAAATCTTTCTGTTTTCCAGCTTCCAAATGGCAAAATAATCTTCACTCCGCGTGAATATAAATCGACAATAAATAATTTGTTAGGCATTTTTCATATTTGATTGATTTTTCAAAATCATTTCTTAAAAAAAAAAACAGGCATTAATAAGATTTAAAAAAAGGCCATTTCGGGTTTACTAAATCAATAGTATAGAGACGCTTTTCTCACGTGCGGTTGGATAAGTATTGTCGAATATCATTACCTATCTATGTTTTATTATTTATGACAAGTGATAAGTATATGATTTATAGACTTCTATATACGTACCTAGATACTATAAACACACCACTTTGACAAACATAGGAAATAGAAAGTCTGTTTATCACTTTGTTAGTGGCCCTCAATCTCTAATTATTTACTTACCTCTTAGGATATAGGTAATTTAAATCTTAGGGTCACGTAGAAACGGGGCGATAGAAACCTTCACTTATTCTGGATCAGGAATTTTAATCGTGGGGATTTTATTATCTGTTGTTGAGTCCAAAATACATTACACGCTTACTCCATTTTCGCCAAAGCAGAAGACTGACCATTTTAGAACGCCGATATTACCGGTTTGCGTGGACTTGGCATATTTGGAATATCCGATATTGGTTATTTATATAAAATTCAATATTCATATCCATTCGATATTCCTCAAAGACATTCTTATTTTTCAATTCTGTTTCTGTATCAGGCGTTTAGACAGACGATTATGCTACTTACAAACGTGGGCCAACACAAAACTAGAACTGGGCATTATCAACTCTTAGATTAAAATGGGTTTTGGATTAGGATGTGTTATTTTAAGAGATAAATTTTCCTGCCCGGTAATATATTTCTGAACTAAAACTATGTTTTACAGAATAAACATATCTTCACAAATCCTGCATTCCGTGGAGCTGACAAAAGAGAAGTGATGTGAAAAAACCGAAGACTCACGAATGCAGTCTGTGACGTTGAATAACTGTGACGTCAAAGTAATTATGACGTGGTTTTAGTTATGGCTTGTTTTAGATGAAGATATCAGAGCGTTGTTAATGCTTGGTGGTCAACGGGGAATCGAAAATGGATAATTTGTTGTGATATGGATTGTTGAATGTGGATTCGATAAAAAAAAAAATATATAACAATATCAATAATGGATCCGCCCGTAACAGATTTGGATTTTTTTTCAAGACCAGAAAACTATGTAGGGAGCAATCTAACAACAATAAGGTAGGTTTAAAATAGTCGATGTTATTATGAAGTTGACAAAACGCGTATACTAATTAATGTACTGTAATTAACAAAGTAATTTAAAACAGAAATAAAAGAAAATGGAGTTTAACATCCAACTTTTCTGCACTGCGTGGAATGATTTTTTTTTTTTTTTTTTTTTTTTGTGGGACGGCGTCACTAGGGCGAACTCTTTTATCGAATCGCAACTGTAAAGAGAGAGAAAATGTGGTTTAACGTCACTCTACACAAACTAGGTCATTTCAGGACTAACATATGGTTCAATTTTACGTCAATAATCCGCTTGCGCGTAAGAGTCTTCAGCAGTGGGGGTGGGGGCGAAGGACCTGTTGACTCAATAACAGGCCTTATCATACAACGCGCGCACGCTAACCATTCGGACACCCCCCACCCCCAACTGTAAACGGTTATTTTACGACGTACATGCTCATGTGTACATGTGTACCTCGGTTGATTCCGTCTCTTTCAAACGACTATACGTTGCCCCTTCCCAGGCCCCAATCATGATTGGGATGTGTTGGGTTTTTTTCTGAGTAATAATGCTATCTTCTTCATTTTATCGAATATTTATTTTGAATTACATGTTTGTTTTTGTTTTTTTAAACTAGATTTATAGCTACTACAGATAAAAAAGAAAAACCAAAAAAATCTAACAAGAGCAAACGGAGTAAATTTGAACAAGAACTTTACAGGTAAGTCATTATTAACTTGATGGTTACACTTTACTGAAGATGTTGCAATGGTTTTATGTAAGATTATGGTCTTTAAGACCATATTGTGTCTTTGGGAAAATTGTTAAAACAACTATTTTTATAAAGTCAAATTCACATGTACTTAGTGCACGTGAATTAAAAGCTATAGGCTACATAAAAAAAACAAATGATGTTTTGGTAAAATCCTAACCACTGTCAAAATATTCGTCAAGTTCTTCCTGTTATTTGACCTATGGTTGGAAGACCATATAAGGAGTATCACATCATTTTAGTGGTGGGAAATATAAGGCTTTATTCCATATTTGGAATGGAATTTAGGGTTAATGTTAATCTCGAGTCTGCAGAAACTGGGGGATATAAATTTGAGTGTAGACCAAGTCCCATTAGAAACCCACCCAGATATTCAAGCAGCCATTATCTGTTGAGAACAGGGGACCTGCGAGGTCATTCAGCTTGGCAATAAAGTTCTTATACCTTAAATACTGTGGTATTATTTTACGATCACAAGAACACAACAAAGAAGAAGTCCTAAAAGTAGCAGTAGTACTACATTTTTGGTGCCGACTTATTTTGTGTCATACACATCCTTTGTTTTATTGTTATGTTATGCTTGTTGGGTTACCCGATGATTTGATTTGGAATTAAGAATTTGCCAGAAACTTATTGAGATTTCTTTTCCTGGAGATAACGGGCCAGTCTACAAGAAAGTGTGACACTTATCATTCATAATAATAATATTCATTAATTGTCAATTTAATCATTAAAGACACCTTCCCGCGTACAAACTGGCAATTTGAAACATATTCAAACTAATTAATCTATCAAAATTTTGCTTCACATCCTTTTCAAAACATTGTATTCGCGAGGAAATATCCCAAGCTATATGAAATCTATTAAGGATTGCCCTGTTATGCCATGAGAATTGAATGGTTGCGAAGCCGCCGAGGGAGAATTCATTGGACATGAAACACAATTTTGTCTTTAATCACTGCCCGTTGATCGTATTCGCGAGTAAATACACCAATCTACTCTTATAATCAAATTTCAACTGTCGAGAGATCTTTTACGTGCCTGCCAATGTGCACACGGGACCTCGGTTTTTCGTCCCATCCGAACGACCAGACAACTATCCTAATCACTGACAAGGGGAACCACGCCGGAAAATCTGGATCAACTTTCACGGCAAATGCAGGGATTGAACACCCGATCTCAAGGCTAGAGAGCAAGCGTCTTACCCACTTAGCTACCGTACCGTCCCCCCATTCACCACCCCCGCCATGGCTGTTTAACCTGTTTCAAGAGTAAGATAAAACGTTATCAGTATTTGTGATTTTAAAAAGTTACATTTCCTTTATATTTACGGAAATGTTTAAAAATGCAAAACTCGTGGCATTCATTCTGTTTTAACATGTTATAAAAAAAGACAATTACATCAACAAAATTACATGTTTTCAGTAAAAGGGAATCGAAGGAAATCGGTGAGCCAAGAACATGTTTCGAACAGTCCTCAGTAGCCCCTGTTAGACAAGTGTGTGTGTGTGTTTATTATTCGTGTAAACATATCTTTAATTTGATACTTATGTATTGTTATTTCAGGCGTTATCGTCACATATTACCCATAGATGAACAGGACTATGCAGATGAGTTAGAAAATGAAGATGATGAAGAACAGGCTGAAGAAGAAGCTGATGATACGATTAAGGAGGAAGACGAGCAAAATGAACAAGCACAAACTAAAGAGGAATCCACAGTTTCTAAACCAGAAGAGATCCCGGAAGTCAGAGCAGTTTCCCCCGATCTAAAACCAGACCCTTCTACAATTCTCGAACCGACAACAGATTCCCCATCTTCTATGGCTTTGCGGCCACGGGATAGTCTTCCGGGTCCTACCACCAGCAGCTTATCTGCAAGCCAACTAATGTCGTCTCCTAAACGAGGGAATGCACAGCTAGTTTCCCGGGGCAATAAAATCAAAGCTAACAAAGAACTGCGGGCTAAGATAGTAAGTATGGCAAATTTATGTTGCATTGTTTTATATAAAGGGAACTCAAATGCCCATTATTTCAAGAACATTGGAAATCACAAAGAATTCGTCTTCATTTACATCGTTCCCTACCCATACTACAAAAAAGATTTAATAATATAGCGTTTGAGAACAAGAACAATTCTTGTCAATCGCTCCAGGCAATTGAACCAAATTTAATAATCAATAGTTTATTCTCAGGAATTAGGGTGTGGAGATTGGAATGAAGCTTTGGAATTTTAATGAAAAAAGGCAGAAGAAAGGCTTTTTAGATCTCTTTGAGTGATCTCTCTTAAATGCAAGCACTACGTGACTCGACTATCTTATACCCATAATATCCGGCAACAGCTTGAATTAATTCAGTAAAGTGGGAAGTTCCGTTAACCGTTGTCTATTTATTTCATAATTACTTCCACTGAACTGTTTTCTACTGTCGCAATTCGTTCGGTGTTTAATCCGTGTTTAATTCACTGATAAATCAATCACCATATTACAAGCTAGATTAGTTCAATGGAATGCTGACCCAATTAGTCTATAGTCATTCTGTGATTAATTAAAAGCCAAATCGGATAAAATCAAATTTCATCGATATGATTGATAAATGATATATTATGGGGTTTTTTTTTTCGAACGTTAAATGGAAGCGAGAGAGAGAAATGTGGTTTAAAGCCACTCGACACAAACTAGATCATTTCGGAACTAACATGGAATGCAAGCAATCGATATACCGTTTTATGTAGCTATTTTACTACCGCTTGTTGCAAGGGACGACTGTCGTCAGTACGCCAGTTTGTCATCCAAGCGTACAATTAGATAATAATGACATCCACGTCAATTCTGATCAAACCGTTTGGTTTTTTTGGGGGGTTTTTTTTTTGGTTTTTTGGGTTTTTTTTTTAGATTTTGCGTTGTGCATATTAAAACAGAATGGCCATTTATATGGAATACAATCAATGGTTTATTATTATGCATATAACGCGACAGTTTCGAAAACAGAAAAAGCCCACGTTTCTCTGAAAACTGTTTTACAACACGAAGTTACAACCACAGAACCGTTTTTATTCCCTAACGATGTGTTGCAGTTAAAGGGGGGTAACACTTGATCAAAAAGCAGAAACACCAAACATAAAAGGAATTACCTGAATAAAATTTAAAGTATTACCTTTCTAGTTGATAATATCATTTTTCTATAGGCGTACACAAAGAAATAAATCTATTCTGTCCTGACTATAATATTCTGTCACATTAAACTTTGCTAGGAGTTTGTAAACAATATTTTTACTCAGCATTTTATAGACTTACTAACGTCTGCATTGTGTGCCAAGAAAATAATTGAAATCTACATAGACTCTTAAATTAAACATGCATTATGCAAGAGGCCTTAAGAGCTACATCTGCCTATTGCAGGTCTTTTTTAAGGGCCGAAATGCAATCTTAACTATTAAACATTTATTATGCAAGAGCTAAATCTGCCTATTGCAAGTCTTTATTCATACGTTATAAAAATCATTAATTAGACCTTTACTTTCATGACAAGCTCAAAATCAACTTTGTAGACCCTCGGGTTGCTTGATTTCCACTTGGATTTAAACAGTCGTTCATTTAAAATTAAATCAATCAATGGCCGACCAAGCAAACGTTTACCGTTAGTCACCGACGTCACTACCGGAGACTGTGATCAAAGGCCTACCAAGCGAAGGTACCATAGCCATTGAGAATGTTAAATTTAATCGATAATATGTGTGTCGAGTTATCGTCTGTCGATCAAAAGATCGGCAATTCTCGTAAACGGTGTCCAAACTTCCAACAGAGACAATTTCGTTCAGAATTAAGTAATTGGACTGAAATTTTCAATGTTTTCTCTCTTTTTTTTATCACCATAGCAAGATTAGCCAACTGTTTTTTCATTAGACTCTTAACTAATGGATCTTTTATTAGACTTTAAATAACATATCTAGACCATGATCAAAACTCGATGCCATCGTTAGCTTGTGATATTTGGTGGATTTTAATACATTTTGTGGTTGATAATTTAACGTAAAAATGGATAATTGAGACTTGGTTTATCATAGTACTAAAGGTAGAATTATAACGTTCGAGGCTAGCTGGTAATTGAATCGTTAATATCTTGGTTCAAGCATTTTAACTAGAGAACTGTCAGCTCTTTGTGTAATCTTACCTACTAGTCAATTCCATAGGCGAAACATGTTCCTCCATTCAAGCTCAGGGCTCCTTTTTTGAAAGAAAATATTAATTTTAAAAAGAAAAAATATCTTTTGATAATTTGATATAGATAATGTTCTTGCAAAGATCGCTTGTGTATGATCGAGTATAGAAAAAATCCAAAATATCAGCAGGACCAAGATTCCTTAACGTTCCATTTATTTCGTTTTCTTCTGTTTGGGTTAGGGTTCTTTTTCCTCTTCATTTTATTCAAGTTTAATTTATTTTATGAATGGATTGTTATTCCACAGTGTAAGCAGTAGGAAGTTAAACCCCATTTCATTTATTCCACAATGTAGGCGTGTAACTGGTTGCCAATAGAAACTGTCTGGTTTCTTTCAATGGAGTATCAATATAATTGCGTGACTACTTTCTATTTCAGTGTAAGTGTTACACCATGGAATTGCTTTTATATGCATAGTATATACATTTCTATAATTACTTGAGGTCTATGGCCTTAATACATACCCCATTTCCCCAGTTTATCAAGTTTTTACATTCTTACGGAAGCGTGTTATAGACAAATCGACAGATTTTATAAATTAGATAAAAAAAAAAAAGGTGCTAATTAGGAGAAACGGGGTAAAAATAAGGAACCATTTAAGTACCTATAAAGGGTCGCTATCTCCTAATTAGGACTTAATATAGTATAATTAAGAATAATTATCTCCTAATTAGTGTACTACTTAGGACCTCCTAATTTAAACTAAAAATATCCTAATCAGAACTAGGAGAAATTAGGAGAAACGGGGTAAAAATTAGGAGCCATTTAAGTACCTATAAAGGGTCGCTATCTCCTAATTAGGACTTAATATAGTATAATTAAGAATAATTATCTCCTAATTAGTGTACTACTTAGGACCTCCTAATTTAAACTAAAAATATCCTAATCAGAACTAGGAGAAATTAGGAGAAACGGGGTAAAAATTAGGGGCCATTTAAGTACCTGTAAGGGGTCACTATCTCCTAATTAGGACTAAGTATAGTATAATTAAGAGTAATTATCCTCTAATTAGTGTTTTACTTAGGACATCCTAATTAAGATTTAAAATATCCTGATCAGATCTAAATGATAATTTTGATTTTACTTTTTGTCCCTTACACGCTTCCGTATATTTAGTAAAGATATTTATAAGTTTAATGGATTAATTAGTGCTAGATTTAATAACAATTTATTTGTGTTTATGGTTTCATTTATTAAGACTGTAGATGCTCGATCTCAGTTCGATTAAAGGTCACTCTTTGATGATCATTACTATTAATTCGATAATCAGTCAAATTATAATCAATAAGTCTCCCGACCTTCCATTTATTTTCGTGGTAGACGAGAGACACATACACTTAAACTGGCGGAATAGAGAAAACAAGTTGGACATTTTATTCGATAGAGCGTAATATATAGGTATTTAATGATTTAAGTAGAATGTGCTCCTATGGGTTTTAAAGGGATAGGTCATGGAAAATCTAGGACTGTCTAAATTTTAATTTCGTAAGCCAGCGAGACCAATCAAAAATGAATTCGATTTATGATGTACAGCATAATAAATGAGAAATATATATATTTTGCCTTACTGTTGGAACATGAAACAATAAGCAAATGTACTGTTTGAAACACAATTTTCGACATCATAATACCCTCTCCCCGCTCACCTTCCGGATGTTATTGTTTACAGATACAGAATGCTGTGATGTCATAAAATTAGTTAACTAAGGAATTTAGTTATCATATTAAATGACATTTGAAATGTTTGTGTAAAGCGAAACAAAGAAACACAAAAATGTAAACATTATCTACAGATTACTACTCATAAACTTAACCCTTTATTTACATGTTATAGGATGTTTTAAAATTATTGATCTAAATCTCGACGGTCAAGGAATTTAATCTCGTCCACCACTAAACAAACCCAATGAAATATCAATCAAATAATACGGTACACTTGACTTACGTCTAGACCTATTCCGAGAGAGAGAGAAAGAGAGAGAGAGAGAGAGAGAGAGAGAGATGAAATGGGTTTAACGTCCTACTGTTCTGCTCCGAACTGAGAGAGAGAGGGGGGGGGAAGAGAGAAGTGGGGTTTAAACTCCACTCGACACAAACTAGATCATTTCGGAAATAACATATTTCAATAATTCGATAGCGCGTGGCGATCTTTAGCAATGGGAGGAAACTGGAGGAAACCCACGAGGTTGGACATGCAAACATACTCCTTGTCATGTACAACGGGGAAATGAAAACCACACCAGCTGACTCAGTGACAGACCTTATGATACACTGCGCACACGCGACCCCCCCCCCCCCCACACACACACACACACATACACATACACCCCTGATGGTAACTAGGAGATCGACAGGCTAAAAAATGGACATTCAGGACCAAAAGGAAGATCGAAAAAAAAACCATCTTAGAATAAATTTGAGATTTTATTTGGTAACAACAATGTCCCTTTAACATTAGAAATGGGCTGTATCAATTGTAGACTGTATTGTTAGTTTAGGCTGTATACCATATGATATTATGTGTAAGCCGTTTATATATGAGATACTTTCCAGTTCTGTTGTTTTTTATTATGCTAGTTTTATTATACGTACTCTATCTATATTTTACTACTTACGTATATAGAATAATATTTACATTGTATATTGATAGTTTATATATTATGATATACGGAGGATATGTCTTTGACGCTGTCAAAAGATGGCCGACATTAAGAAGATTAAGGACAACACCTATCAAGATTAACGTTGTTTATCTGTTATGATTGGTGTTAATCTAACAAGATCTTCGCCATCTTTAATATGAAAATATAAATGGCGATATATTGAATTACAGTCGGGTTTGATCATTGCGAACGTGTAAATAAGCTGATAGCGTGACCATTGTGTTATCTGTTTATTTGTGCTGTGAATTGTGTAAAATGTCGTGTGTGCCTTCTGCAAGAGAATTCCGTACAATTGGGATTTAGTTGGATCAGGAAATATTTAATTACCTTTAAGTTTCTTTTTTAGAATCCTACATAATTTGTTTGGAGACTATACCCTGTCTGTAAAATTCTGTGTGCTGTGGTATAATGGGGCTATTTTTACCATGTTATGCAGCTGCAAAATAAATTAGTTTGAATTATCATGTATCGCCAAGAAACTTGGATTCTACATTTCAATTTTTTTGATCAGTAAAGCTGCAGACTTTTGATTAGATTTTTTAAAAACCTGATGTTTTCTATAATCACCATGGCAACATTGCCAGCCTGAAAAGACCGTTAAAGAACAAAACAGCAGATATATTTCTGTGGAAAAAAAACTGGTTAATAATATGTGGAAAGCTAAGAACTAGCTGAAGCTGAAGAAAAACAACTTCCAGCTTTTAGACAGAGTTTGGGATCAGCTTCTTCAGTACCGATCCCACTGTGTCTCAATAAACCTGTCTAAAACTAAGAGTGTGTGGATTGATAACCTTAATATTTCATTCGTTTTCTCTTGCTTTCTAGTTACCATTGAGACTATTTAGGTTATTGCTGCGTTTCAATAATCTCTTGACAAAGTCTGCAAACGGTATCAAAATGCACCAAATTCGGAACATTTGAAGCGAGAGCTCTGAAAGAATCATTAAACCGCTATAAACCGTTTAGAACTGGGGTGATACGTCCTGGCAATGTAATTAGGGCCACTTGGCCACGTTTGGTGTTTGATTTGGACATTTAAATGAACTTGTTAAAAAAGACACAAAACAAGCATTCACCTACTACAAACTTCATGAACATTTTAGAAAAAAAACAGCAGCCATGTTTCTTTTACACACTTCTCAGTCTAGGAATATCAAACAAACCATTTTTTAAAACGGTATTCAACTGCTTCTGTTCGTCTTCCATATCGAACGCTGCTAAGTAATTTTTGTTGGGTTTTTTTTTTTTTAATCTTATACTTGAACTGTTGATCCCCAAAAAAGGAAGTCATAAGACGAGGATCCAACTTATCATTGACCTATGTTTCATTATTGGATTAGGAAAGTATTAAACTAATATCCAATATTACACATTTTCAAGTGGATTACTGGATTATTCAATATTATATTTATCCTGAGGATTAAGTGAAGATATCGTAGAGGAATTACGACATTTGAGCTGACAGTTAAATATAATAAACTATAAAGATAAAATAAAATGAAGAAGATATTAATGAACATGGTTGTGTGTGCAGTTTGTTGTTCGAGAGATATCAATTGAAATTGTCATATATTTGTTTTATAAAAAACCGACAAAATGAGTGTGTATTTCCCTCCTATAGATAGTTATATGATCATAGAGCCTGAGCTGTTCGTTGCTGATAAAGGGGTTCGCAAGAAGAAAAAGAAGGACGGAGAACCAGACCAGGACGATTCTCGGGAAGATTTTATTTTAGAAAACACAGACTCAGAATTATATCCGAGTGGTTTATCTCCAAGTGATTTAGACAATCTAGAAAATTTATACGATGATTGTCAATCAGAGCAACAAACAAAAAAAGGAGTTTCCTTTCTTCCTCCTATTGAAGAAAATGACCTACTCGTGGGTGGGGCGAACGATAATAACAGAACCAATGGAAGATATTTCAAGCATTCACGGTCCATCGACTTTGGCATTATCTCTGAAAACAATCAGAAACCCGACGAGAAGTCTTTGCTAAAGGAGAAACGAAAGATGCTTCGATCACAAAGTTTATTTCATGTACAATCGAATAAAAAGTTTGCCCACTTGTATGCTTCTGAACCAAAATTCGTACCTAATCCACAAAAGGTAGAATGCTGCGTTATTATAAAATCACTTTGATTTAGTTACATGTATGTATTTCAGTAAAAGAAATAAGCTACGAAACATTCATCATCGGCTTGATTTTGATATGAAAAAAAAAACGTAAACTTTTTTAATTGAAATTGTTTGTTTCAGGCCAGGGAACGATTTTACAAGGCTATTCGATTGATGTTGATTTTAAAGGTGGTTGCAAGATCAATAGCTAAAAAGTTAGTGGGCGATTAATATTTTATACTAATAAATTATGAAATTTTTATATTGTTTTCAAATCATAACAACAAGATAGATTTAAAAGCAGAGACCTGCCTGACCCCCAATTCTATAAAGAATGATTATTGAATTTCACTCTTGTGGTATAGCTCTAAATTATTGTTGGGTTGTGTTTTTACTAATTTTAGGTCAGATACAGGCCAAAAATCTTCTGGGACTGTAACAGATTTAACGGTGGTCGATGATACATTAGAAGAAAATCTCAGGAACCAAGGATTATCATTTGATCCCTCGTATTTTAAAGCCAAAAAAGAGGTGAGTTTTTTTAGGATATCTGGAACAAAGAAGTTGTGACTTCATTGACGAGATTGTGACAGCTCCCACATTTCTTTTGTACTTATTTATGAAATATAATTCACAATAAACAACAACAAATCAACAAGACAAGTTATGCATATCAATGCGATAAATATAAAACACGTCTGATAGTTATAAACGATCGCTGTTTTTATTCTTCTAATACGACTGACTAACCGTTGTATTTTATTGTTGTTTTATTATAATATTTATAGATTACTATAAGCAGTGAAGTCAAGGGTATTTTGAGTTTACCAAAAGAAAACAGATCACCAGAACAAATACAAACAGTGAGTACTGTATAGACAAATAATAGATACAAGGTCGTAAATTATAACATGCAATTTGTTTATGTACATTAATGGCATGAGCTTGTTTAACAAATATAAAGGGCTGAGTGAATGTTGATTTAAGATAAACGTTAATATTATATTATCTCTTTTTTTTATTTTTACAGGCTATGTTTGGTTTACAAAGTTTAAGATCTTTTGCTGAATATCCACTTCATATGCAAGAAAAATTATGTAAAGTCGCTTGGTATGAGGTGTATGTATATACTTTTACTTTTTGAGAAATGAACGTAGAAAACGGAACAAATAATATAATATGTTATTCATCCTGTCAAAAGTTTTTTATTCTCAAAAAGCTTGCACCAGAATCAAGACAACTTAAATGTGTTATCTAGTGCAATCTTTTCGTTACATTTTAATCAAAGTTCGACCTTTTATCCTATATCTCTTCAAAATATTTTCCCGATATCTCTTCAAAATATTTTCCCGATATTTCGTCAAAATATTTTCCCGATCTGCAACAAATAATCTTGGCTGATGGTGGGCTAATTTCAGTATTGCCATCATGGTCGGAATCGGATTCTCCATCCGTTTGTATTCCTTTTTATTGCAGGTAAACACATTTTACAAACTGATTGAAATAAAGATCTAAATTTCATTTTAAAATCCTCCCGTGTGCTACTGTCGTGAAGACTAATAAAACTAAATTTGAACCGAATAGCAAACGGAACAAAGTGCAATCGATGTTTTAAACAAAGTTCACAGTTTGCCAAACGAATAATACTGATTATTACACACTTTATGTTATTGATATTATAGAGTACCACCAAAACGTGTTCTTATTAGACAAGGTCATCATGCTGAAAACTTTTACTTCATTTTATCTGGCCAAGGTAAGTGTTCTGTTCATCATTAATTATAAAACATGCACGTGTAATATCTTGTCTAATTAATAATAATTATTTAGAATAGTTTTCTGAAACAAAAAAACCCCACAGACTCTTGCAGGTTTTTAAAGTGACTGATCATCATTTCGTGGATTTTGAATCCTTTGCAAACTACAAAACTGTTGAAAATTCGATATCTTAGAGGAATAGCAGTCCAAGAACAGCAGTCCAAGAAATAATTCAGTGATATCTATACGTGTTGGGTAAAATATTTTGACTGGTCTCTTTTCAATCATATTGAATCCAAAGGGGGATAGTTTGAATCAATTTGAATATATTTTCGTGTTGGTTTAGTCGTGAAAATTAGATAGTTACGACTGTTTTATAACTTCTAACAATATTTAGTTATTTTTCAGCTGTTGTAACTATACTTGTACGAGATCCTAAAACCGGAGAATCAGTCAACAGAGTTGCTACAATCATGAGAAAGGGGATGAGTTTTGGGGTAAGTGCACTATTTTTAGTTTAAAAGGGGATATTGCCAGATATTAAAGCTGAAAGTTGTATTTAAAAATTCAATTTACCAAGAAAACAGAACCGGACGCTGTTAGTTGTTAAAGACATTTTTCGTCATTATTCCGATGAAGCACACTCATCTGGACCGATTTGTCGATGCGCGTCACATCCAAATTTTTGACAGGCTTAAACATATTTTGGACAGTAATCCAATTTTTTCCCGATAACTTTTGAATGGTAATATTCTTATACTCTTATTACTCTGTTACATCTGAACTCATTCTAAAATATTTAAAAAGGTTTAATACCCTTGTAATAATTTTACTATATATCAATGTACCTAACTTTATGGTCAAAACTTAAATCATTCTATCAAGTGTGGACTTTTCTATCGAAAATTGGACTCTTCTATCAAAAAGTTCACCTTTTTTTATATTTATCAAAATGGGACAAATAAGTTTTGAAAGAATAACCTGTTTATAAGAGTGACTATTAAAACAACCTCTTTGTAAAAGAAAATAAACATGAGATGGTCTAGAAAACGCACTCGTTCATTGGCATGTGTGTGATGCTTGGCCGTACTTATAGCTAACTTGCATCTTAGTCCTGAATTTCAGAAGTCAAAGATCGTGCGCCGTACGCTAGCCCTGGGACCAAGGACCATCATCAGCTTCATCAAACCCAGTAGTGGTGTAAATACAAAAGTACAGCAGACCTTTTTTAGTTAGAGAAAGAGAGAGAAATAAGGTTTAACGTCCACTCAACACAAACTAGGTCATTTCGGGACTAACACATGGTTCAATTTTATTTCATTAGTTCGCTTTCACGTAGGGGTCTCTAGCAGTGGGAGGAAACTGGAGGACCCGGAAAAAACCCACGCGACCACACCAGTTGACTCTATGACAGATCTTATGATACAGCGAGCACGCACAAACCATTCGGCCACTCAACCCCGCTTTGTTAGTTATAATTTAGATGTGTTAGTAATGAATATTAGTTTCTTTTGAGATTGAGATAAATAATAACATACTTTGTATGTTTTATTTTATTCAGGAATTGGCCTTATTACATCATTCACGTCGAACCGCTACCGTATCAAGTCAAGATACTGTTCAGCTGTTAACTGTAGGTCGTCAAGATTTCTTTGATATTTTTATGGCTGGTAGTGCTCCAGGTCAGATTCCCGATCACATCAAATTTGTCAGGTAAAACATTTAAATTTGCCAAATAATATTTTAAAATATGAAAGGAATAACTCGTTAGCCAATTTACGTTGTCCAGCCCATGACCTCATCTTGAAGTCATATAATACTCCGGTGAGTTGTCTAGCACTTAGCTTCAGATCATAAGGTCTTTCATTGGACCAAGTGACGTGGTTTCGACCCCAAGCTTATAGGTGACAAGGTGTAGGTAAGGTCGCCTGACCAACATCGGTAGATTCGGTTTCTCATCACTGCTAAAATCGCCTATGCACAAGCGGAATTATTGAAACATAGCCTAATCGATGGTTTCAGCATTTAAATTCAAACATTATAATGAAATGGAATGAAATGAAATGAGGCTTAACGTCCTACTGTTCTGCTCCTAATCTGGGCTAACGAAGACGGACATACAGCATACAGTGTGCTATGAGGGACATTTTGCCCGGACAGCGGCGCTGAGGCCTTCTCTTATATCGAATTCCAACTGACAACTGTCTTTGTCAGGCCGCCCGTCCTGCATCACTGACAAGGGAGAAGCCATGCTGGAAAATCTGAATGAAGTTTTCTCGCTCAATGCAGGGATTGAACGCCGGACTTCCAGGCTAACTATAGCCAGCGTCTCACCCACTTCGCCACATGACCAACCCCCTCAATCATTATAGGTATACTCTTTACATAATGAAACATTCTAATAATCCTCTCCGTGAAAAGATAACAAAAATTCTATATGTATTAAACTTGGAGTTGTTGTTATATTTCTCAGTCAGATAGATTTTATGAAAAATTGGCCGATAGATAGATTAGTTGAACATCCGGAATTTTGTCTTCTTCATTTCTTTAAGTAAGTATCAATATTTACATTTATATGACGGTAACTCGAAATTTTTCAATGTTACAAATGGCGTACAAATGGCGTACATTCGCCATTTAGAAGACATATTCTGAAAATTTAAAACAATAATAAATAGCCCAATTGAGCTGTACGTATTAGAGAAAGCGCTCTGTGAATTCGTCAATGTGAATGTTTATTTGTCTGTTCTGGGTTGACAGTTACACTAGGGCGGTCCCAAAGCTGGAGTTTGGGGGATAAGGAAAGCGCGGGGCACTACCACTTCCGGTTTCGGGGTTATATTACTTTCGATTCAGGACGCCGGGGCGCTAAACAGCTAGATATGATAAATTTGGCATGCTGTTTCTTGATTTACTAGATGAGGCGTCTTACTCACTGGGAAAACAAACAAGTTTCGTCTTATCGCATGTCGTAGGAAGGAGTGCCATGTCTTGTTTTGCCATTACCTTTATAATGCCATACGGCCCGTGTCGTACACATGTTTAAATAACGTATATTTTAACACTGTGTTGTAGGAGAAACGTGGTTATAGTAAAAGACAGTCGTGTCAATGATTGGTTGTATGTTGTTAAATCAGTAAGTATAGTACTATCATATAACATTGTATGCCCGTCTTCATTAGTCCTATCAGGGCAGAACAGAAGGATGTTAAACACCATTTCATTTCCTACCACACCCCATATATGGGGGGGGGGGGGTGTTAACGCGTGCGCTTTAGATCAATAGGTGTGGTTTCAATTTCCAGCTTGTACTCGACGAGGGTTGGGGTCCAACGTCGTGGGTTTCCTCCAAATTATTGAAATAAAAATAAACCATAGGTTAGTCCCAAATTGACCTAGTTTGTGTCTGGTGGACGTTAAACATTTTCTTTATAGTGGACTTTACCACATTGTTAGATTTAGCTACTCTACAGGAATTGTCATACTTTCCAACCCACGTGTGTTATAACCATAAAGTAATCAATGTTACTCCCCATCTCAGCTATTAATAATATATGATTGTATAACTCAGGGATCGTGTCAGGTGATGAAACAATTAAAAGGTGTAACTGGAAGATTAAGTTTAAGAAAGAAAGATGTTAAAATGGATGACAGATGGGAGTTACCTAATTTACCTACAGCTGAACAAGGTATCAATTGAAATATTCTTAGCGATTACATGAACTTTTGGAGCGAGAACTTGTCCCGGACCGGTACTCATCTTGTTCGTTTTATTTCCGGGGGAGGGGGCGCTGCGCTCTTCGACATGAAACTTGATATGCATGTTGCTTGGACAATTCGGCATCGACCAATGGGCTTCGATTTCTGATATGACGTATCAATTCCAAGACTATGAGCCGGTTCCTGTGTCAACGCTGTCTTTTTGCCATAATTGCCCAAATGTTGATCTTATACAATGTCAGTTAAGGTATTACGGGGTCGCTGGAAATGATAGATCGGCGTTTATGACGCACTTCCGGCCTTAGAGGCCCTCAACCGATCCAATACGAGATAAATTCTGCTGTTGACAATATCCGCCATTTGGAATTAAAGTAGTCACCTAATACTTCCCATCTGATGCGATTGCGAAGAGTAGGCTATGGTTTATCATTGTTTACAAAAATAATATCTGTGTTTCAGAAGCAAAAATTGATACGGGTCTTAGAAGAAGATCGGCACCATTATTATCAGAAGAACAACAAAGGCGAAGGGTAAGCTTTTCATCCAATTTCAATATTAAAACTTAGATACACATTTGTAAATAAAGCTATGCTCATATCCGGTTTTAAAATGCCCTTACCTATCAGTAAAACAATTCGTATCAGATATTTAGTTATTCCATACCCGGTTCTAAAATGTCCCTACCTATCAGTAAAAACAATTCGTATCAGATATTTAGTTAAGACGTATTAGAAACCAAAACCATTGAAGTTAGATAACTTTATAAATTGTGTAAAATCCCGAAAATATTTCCTTATTTAATTTTCAATGGTTGTACATATAGTGGGACAAAATATTAGGTGAAGCGACGATGACTTCACGGGAATCCAGTAACCAAGATAACTTCTCGTTAGAGACCTACAAAAGACAACCCATCGTAGCCAAACCACATTTTGTATGTATATATCCGAGAAAAAGTAGTTCATATTCTTAATAGCAGTAGTAGTAGATGCACTTTTGCCTATTTATTGAAGTAACGTTGTGTTTTAGCATATTTAGCTAATCATCTCTACATAATACCCGTCTCAAAAATGGTATAGCTTTTTATAATAGCTTTTGGCGGGGCCACTCCATGGGTTTGGAACACTTGTTCGTTCATTCATTGGTTCGTTAGAGGGGCTTAGAATAAGCTTCGGCCTGGTGTGATAACACAAACAATTTGAGATCTTCTAAATTCAAAGGTAACATATTAAAACGAGAAATGAAATGGAATAAAAAGATAAAAATGTGAAAATTTCTGTGTTGAGTAAAAAACCTGGTTATTAATTCTTTCTGTTACGGTGATAAACATGTGAAAAACAATTGACAAAGAAATTTCCAATTTTTCTAGTGAGACCAGTTATAGACATTAAACTGGTTTAGCTGGTCCACGGTGTTACTATGTTAAACTTGCCTGGCGCATCAGAAACCCAAAGGTCGGTCCCATAGACAACAATATCCAAAATAGCATAGCATGGTTTATTAACCGCAATTTTTTTTTTCAAAAATAACGTTACTTTTTAGCCATTTGTGTGAAAATAACGTTCCCTTTTATAGTTTTAGTAACTCATCTAAAAAAATACTTTACTTCCTATATCTTATAGTTTTAGTCACTCTTCTAAAACAATCGCTTCAGTTCTTACAGTTTAAGTCACTCTTCTAAAACAATCACTTCAGTTCCTATAGTTTAGTCACTCTTCTAAAACAATCACTTCAGTTCTTAAAGTTTAAGTCACTCTTCTAAAACAATCACTTCAGTTCTTATAGTTTAGTCACTCTTCTAAAACAACCACTTCAGTTGTAGTCATTCTTGTAGGGTATGTGTTAGTTAAATGTTTTCCTAATTTACCCTAATTCTGATATTTTGACCATGTTTATTCGAATGATAATTAAAGTTGTCACACCGGGTTTACAGAAAATACTGTGTATACCCGACACATTATAGGCCTATATATATATATATATGTATATGTGTGTGATTTAGACACACAATTTTTGATTTTAAATTTTTCTTTCTTTATATATTTTTCTTCACTATCTTACTATTTTAGCGTGAATTATTAGTTACGTGTATTGTTTTCTTTATATTCCTACTATAGCATTAGTGCAGAGATTTTCTTTAATTTAATCCATAATATTTCATTTAATATTTCACTACATGCATAAAACGTTTAAATAATAAAATAATATTATATTGTACAATTTCAAGAGGAAATATTTCATTTTTTAATTTATATCAAATTATATTTTTCTTAAACTGTCTCATTCTGCAAATGCGTGTGCTTATTTCTTTAAATGTCTGTAAATTATGAACCATTCAAGATGAACTGATCTCAAATTTTACGCACAGTAATACAATATCACTTGTTCTTTTTCATTGCACAGTCAAATCACGTACATTTTATTTTATAAGAGTATTCAAAAGAATGTAAAATTTATATCAATCGGATTAAAACACAGATCCTATTTCGTTTCGTTTCTTATAGTTCAAAATTTCGTTTACTTGACTTTACTACACTAAGATCTGGAAGAGTTGTTATCCGGCGTTTTGATTGAAGTGAGGAATTAGCCAATGAAGCGGTCTGTTACGGCGACTTCTTACCGTACCATATACGGAACTGTGGGTAAACCACTATGTCTGACGTCATAGGGTAAAATCCGCTCATACAACCCCGAACATGACCTTCAAGTACAACTGGCCAGATCTTCGTGCAGTGTAGACCATCGAAAGAATAAAAAAACGAAACGAAATATAGATCTGTATTTTAAGCAGGCTGATTTATTATGTTCATAAATTTCTAAACCTGTTTTATATATAGCTTGCCTGTAAGTCAGCTAGAGAAGAAAGGGATCAGAAACGCGAAAAAAAATCAAAATATAAATCACCAAGATTAAGAAGATCAGCTAATCCTAATCCACCACCAGCTAAACCTAGTAATGTATTCGTACAAGTTGAACATCTAAAACCCCGTGATGTATTCGTAAGTTTATATTAAAATCTTCTAAAATAACGAATGCGGAAATTGAGAGTAGTAAATCTCCCTCTTTGAATTTAATTATCTAAAAACAAATTCCTTGTTTTATTATGAATAGCTTCCCACAGTATTAATAAAGAAAATCTGTTTTATGAAAATCTTGTCTGAATATTAATGTTGTTTTTTATTTGAATTGTGTCATATATGAAACTTTTCTTTCGTGTATATTTTTTCAAAAAAATGTGTTTCATAAAAAATCTTCTCTTAGTAATGTCTTTGAAAAAGGTGTTTTTATAAAAATCTTCTCTCAGTATGAATTTCTTTTAAAATTCTTATTTTTTTTTATCATCAATGTTTTCAAGAAGGTTTTAACGTTTGTGTATTTTGCTAGGGTCTTCCATCCATACAGTTTGATGATGATATAGCTAAATCTACAACATCAGTCAGTTTGGTTAGTATCGTGTTGTATTAAAAGTTTTATATTATTTTATGGTGTAAACAAATAGTGTGAATATACTGAAATGTCGAAGACGAGAGAGTCATTTGATAACCACTGCAGTTTAATGTTTTTAGAACTGATTTCTAATTTGGGCAATAGGTTAATATTTTGTCTCGAAGATGTACTACCGATGGAAATTGATGAGTGAACCCCGGGGGCGTAGGTTCCCCGTCATCCCACGGATGCTTCACAGAAAAACTGCGAAACAAATACTGAAATTTTTTCAAATGTGTTTTCTACGTTTTGTCTTGGATGCACTGGAGATGCTTCCCTGGAGCTTACTCGAAATATTTACCCCCAAGGTATCCCCAATTCAGAAACCCTTGGAGGTCCCCTGATACTTCGGCGAGACAACACCCAGGCTTCCCCGTGGATCTGGAGCTGACAAAACGTCGGGAACACGTTATCTGAAAAAAAATTCAGTTCATGTACTGAAATTTTTCGCAGTTCTTCCGAGGCCTCCAAATGGTTTCACATGTGCTCGCGATGCCCCCGAAGCATCCCCGAATCACCGAGAATCCTGTTCCGGGCGCCTCCCGAAGTTCATCATTTCCATCGGTAGTACAAAAGTACTAAAAATGCCGAAACAAAAAATGTCCAGTGGGACCAAGGCATATGTGCCGCCGATACGCGATGATGTTCATTCTCGATTATTGGGATATTCCCAGATGCTTTGTAAACATAGCCGAAACGCCGGTGAACGTTCATCGGACCATCTCCGATGGGCAAAACCATCGAGAGCATTGGGTCGAGCTTGTGCCATCGAGAGAAAATTTGTTTATTTCCACATCGTTGATGATTTTTCTTTTCATTGGGACCAAGGAATAAAGACACCAATTTGGGAACCCAATCTTCCCATATATTGCACAAATTGAGCCTGTCTAGTTAAACCTGGTTCTAATACTTTACACTAAAAGCATTTAACTATTTACATCACATTATGTTTGTTTATAGGTTAGTCGTGGCGCAGAATGCATCATGGTATCAAAAGAATTCTATGCGAAACACGCAAACGAAATGGTGAAAAAGTTAATCCGACAACAAGTGCGACCTTATCCGGCTGAAGAAACATTCCAGGAAAATTTACAGATTAAAACGAATTGGGAACTATACAAACAAACAATGATTAATGATCTAACAGATGATTTACGTCCGGCCAGTCGGTGACGGGCGATGATATCGCAGTGAAGTCTAAATTATTGGTTGTGGTATCCAGCATGTATGGAAATATGTAACTGAGTTATATATTAACAGGTCGAAGCAGTTTGATAAATATTAAATTAAAATCAGAAAATAAATTTCAAATTACTATTTATTAATATGCTATTTAAGCCCCTTGAAGAATACAATTTAGATATCGGAAACAATAAAATGTAACTTCTAAATACAATGGTTATTGTCGCTGTTGTGAGCTTTTGTCATCACTTCTATTTATTATATTATATCTAAATGACTATATACAGGTAGTGACACAATTCTATGGAGTGCAGTTATTGCTTACATGTATTACCAGCGACGTTTCGTTTGGGTCTCTCTATGATAATGACTAGAGAAGCCTAGTCGAAACGTGACTCGGCAATAAGCAGTTATGGCATTCCATAGAATTGTGACCCGTATATTCAATTTCAATTACTAAATGTCATAGAAACAATTTAAATAAATATAGTTCTCGGTTTTTAACCCAATCAATTTGCTACCATAACCCACGTATTTCGAATAAACCTCATTTTATTTCCCACGCACCAAGATCTGCGTTTTATAGACCAATACTTTCATGCATGGCAACCAATGTTATTTATGCGCTGGATTTATCATGGTTGTTTGTATCACACCTTCTAATTGGCTGCCAAACTGTGCTACCAACAAATCAACAGTCACTAAATGTAAAGGAGGAGCTCAGTTGATCGAATTCAACTTATCTTCCTATTTGGGAGACTTATAGACGTTGGGAAACATTTAGACCACTGGAATGGATACTGATTTATTGAAACAAGAAATTGTGTATTAATAGAATGATATACGTGTATCATAGACGGAAGTTCATATTGCATTTTATCAGAAACACTCTTATTAATACTACTACTTGCATAACAATAACATCAAATAATACTATCACTTGTATAATAATATCATGAACAATAAATATTTAAAACGATATTCCCTACTGACAACAGTGCGTCCATTAATCTTAAGCACACACGGCCCTGGCTATATGTCTGCTTCATTTCATATTTAAATCATAACCTTCAACCGGGCTGATCTGGACAGGCGAGCAGACGGAGTTAATACTGCTAACAGTGACTTATGATGGTGTAAGTAATATTCAATTGAACGTTCCAGAACTGAATTCTCCCGATCTCACGGATTGAGTAAGCTCAACAGAACGTTAGCCTTGTTTGTAAAAGGCATGGCGAAGTACAAAAGAAATAATACATGTAGGTCTAAAAGACTCCCTCTCTCTCTCCCTCTCTCTCTCCCTCCCCCCTCTCTCTCCCTCTTTCTTTCGCTCTCTCTCTTGCTCTCTCGTAATTGAAAACGGTGTATGAAGTTTGTGGGATGCTCGATTGTCAGTCCGTAACATTCTGAATTAATGGAATTACAATCAAGTGATACGAAATTCAGCCCTGCCACAGTTCTGCCAGTTCTGCCAGTCCTGAAAGCTGATCGGAAGTGGTGTGAGTAGAATTGTTACGTATTTTAAGAAAATAATATGTTTTTCATCTGTCATATTTTTTATGTGGTCCGCAAATGCGTTGTACTCCGAAACACTCCTTTGTACTCGATTGACATTATTTTTGGAATTGCGAGAATTTTATTCTGGAAGGTTCCATCGAGTATCTCCTGTGTGTTATGTAATATGGATGAGGGGGAATAATCCATCCCATGCCACCCTGTCGGCGTAGTTTTATTGTATGACCAATCCGTGAAGTCAAAATTTTATTGAGCTTTAAGGCTATGGTCATTAACAAAGGACCGCTCGATACTCGCCTGGCGCCCGGATTCACGTAATCTGGTATTTGAAATACAATTAGTGAAATGTCCTCCCGAGAGAGGTGTATTGTAAGTATGTCTGATTTTGTCGATAATTGACGGGAAGTTGTCTGTGGCAAAACCCGCGGCATTGATTTTATATAACGTGAAATCGGGTGAAAACATTCAGGCTTACTGTTTTATCTTATCCTGCAGTCAACGATGTTATGCATTATGAAGACTTCTCCTCAAAACACAATACCATCTGGCTAGAAATTGTCTTACTTATCGTCTGCATCGATAATGGTTTGAGCTCATGATTTACCTGTTTATCTCCCTTTAGTACGTCTGCTAATATAAATGAATGGGATTGTGACTAATGCAGTGGATTAATTTGAACGAGGAAGATGTAAAAGGCATGGAGAAGAACAAACGAAACAATAAGTCTAAAAGATTTTATCGCGATCTGCGGTGAATTCGATTTTGAGATTGGTTGAATTATTTCTCTTTGGAGACGTTATATAATGAACCTGACATTTCAAGTGCTTCTGCAGTGAGGTTGAGTCATCAATCTTGTATTTGTTACAAGAATCAAACAAACGCCTCTTCTCCGAGGAACTATTTTTTATTTGTTTCTTGGATACTAAAAATGGCACTAACGAAGGAGGTTTTGGAAATGGCTGATAAAAAGGTACCGCGACCTAGCCAGACAGATGAAGTGACATCTAATCAGGTAAGTGCAAATTTTGGGTGATTTCCCCAAACAATTTAAATGAAAATCCAAAATCTGAAAGTTATGATATTGTATAACTCCAGGACAACCAAATTTTCCCAAATCCCAACCTTTATTTTGTAGTGGTTTATAATAGGCTACGGACAATGTAATTGAAATTTTGCTCGCTTGTCATACACCGTGGGTTTCCTTCCACGGTTAAAGACTCTTAAGCGCAACCGAATTATTGAAATAAACTTGCACAATATGTTAGTCCCGAAATGATCTAGTTTGTGTCTAGTGGAGGTTAAACTCCGCCTCTCCCACTCTTTGTAATTTAGCATGATTATATAATATAACAGTAATGGCATGTCACCGTGTACTGTAGTTAAAGTGATGTCATGGGCATGTGTCATCAATAGATAACACTATAGCTAAATCAATAGACATTCTAACCTTACAATCAAATAACCAAACTGTGCAAATACCGCGATGAATTTGTATGGCTACATACCAAAAGAGCATTGTTCCAACGACACCATAGTTAAAGTTAAATATACATTAGTTAAAGAGGTAAATATTCCTTTTTCTATAGGCCTCAAATGTTACAGAAATTATTAATAAGACCTTTTTTTTACCTCAACTCTCCAGACCCCCAGATGGCTTGGATACAGTTTGGATTTAAACAGTCGTCCATCAATAATTAAATCATTAAATGGCTGTCAAGTTAACATTTACCATTAATCACTGACGTCACTACCGGAGACTGCCGATAAAGGACTCATAATCGAGGGTACCGTAGGCATTGAGAATGTTACTTGATAATCGAGAATATGTTGGCGGAGTTATTGTGTGGCAATTAGACGATCGGCATTTCCCGAAGACGGTTCGTGTCGATTTGTAGTCCAAACCTCCAATAAAGTAATTTGATTAAAATTTACAATATTTTCATTCTTTATCATCTATTTTTGGATTGGTTATATCAAGAATAGCCAACTCTTTATTAAGATCGTAATTAATGTATCTGTAATAGCAATATGCCATTCAATAAGTGTGTTTTATAAACCAACGTCTCCAGGGATTGTTCATTTGACAAAAGGTTTTCGGAACTGTATAGGTCATTCCAAATAATGGGAGTTGCCATTCAAGACGTCAGTATTGGAACAACATTTCCGTGTATCAAAGGTGCACTTTCGTTTATTATACCTACCTGATGTAGGAATAACATCCATTGAGCTAGGTCTGTAAGCATTTTTTTTTCAAATAAAACACCAGGATTTATTATGTTTCTGTTACGTGTTCACCTGGATACATGCTGGCATACGTGTAAAAGAAACCCATGACAGTGGGAACACGATGTGGTCTTAGAAAAAAGTACCAGCGTACCACAAAACGTGAACTGGGTTTGGCGTCATCGCAACCATCTTTGAATTATCGAAGCACGGTAGTCTAAGGAACAAGTATGCCAGGGTTCATGATTATCGTACATGAATTAACCGATCTTTAGGCTTCCTTCAAGGAGCGTTGTACACCATGAACAACAATTCCTGGTCCCAAATAAATAACCAGATGTTATTTTCAAAATGACAAAATATTATGTTCACGAGAGATGAAACATCATTCCTGTCCTTTCTATCTCGTTTTTTTACGGTGGTTGACTCCAGGTAAATGCGAAATGTTACAGACATGTAACCATAGATTCAGGATTGGGCACTCATAACTTTTATATCCTTGCAATTCTGGATCAATTTATCTGCAGTTTTCTTTATGACTCCCATATTGTATCGGTATTTGGGTTCTAATTAGATATGACTTCAAAATTAGTGTTATTTGTCATTAAAGATGGGTTCCCAGCAAAGTATTTATCGGGTGGTTATTGTCAATAAAAGTATGGCAATTTTGGTATATATGGAAAGAAGAGATATCCAATCTTACTAGAAAAATATTGGATTCCCTGAAAAACTCTCGTTGAGCGTAACAGGACAAAAATGTAAGGGTTCCCCTAACCAACAGCCCGACGATTAGGGCTATCCCACGCGTGACGTCGAAGTCTGCACGAGCACATTGAGCGCTTTGTGTACATGTTGATAAACTCTATAAAGAGTTATACCTACAACACTTTCTGAGATAAAAATAAATCACGGAAAAAAACGCAGGCCATAATCCGAGAATTTAATTAGGATTCGATATTTATAATAAATAGTCAGTGATTACAGACAACAACGTCTTGTGTATGCAATGAATTCTCACCCGTCTCCGCCCGCGGTTGCCATAGGGACGGAGAAGGGTAATCCCCTGACGCAAGCATGGTCTCTTTTGGTCGATTTTCATAGCGGGGTATACTTGGCAATTACGGTCTTTTGAGAAGGATTTGAATAAACATTATGATAAATTAATTAGTTTGAATATGTTTTTAGTCCTAATATATCATCAAATCACCCAGTTTGTACCCGGGAAAGCAACTTTAATTTGCTTGCAATACTAAGAGTCCCTTGCCAATATAATAAAATTTCAACAATTTTTGTCATTATTATTATTATTAATTTCTTAAAGTTATAAATATCAACATTCCACGTTAAAAAAAAGTAGCATCAAATCGCATTAATGGGCTTATATATTATTATCACTAATGAAGTTGTATTTTATGAAAACGCCTTGTTCTAATCAATATTTTTCATTATATTGACATCATGATGAATGATAAAGCCGTCTATTTAGAGAAACAACTAATGGTTTAATGGTATACAAAGCATATCGCTTTCTTCGTTATTTTTTTAAAACATCATGGTCCCGTTTCTAGAAATCTTAACTAGAGATAAAATCCAAAATGTTAGTAGATACTTCATTTTTGATTGACGAAGCACTAAAATCAACCTAATATTATCCAGTCAAATTTTGGATTTTATGTCACTCTTAAAATTTCGTGAAACAGGCCCCCTTCTTTGTAAATAAACTTTAGTATACTTATCGAATATATTGTGGTATGATTGTATACCACGCTTTCTGTGTTATTTTTCTTAAAATCCACTTTAATAACCATTAGTTGTCGTATCGAATATCGTTCCTGTTTGTAATGAACGATGGGTTTCAATGAATCAATCTTGACAATATGGCCACATTTTGCGTGAAATTTAGATGTTAGCAATGTGATGGTATAATACGTCAAATAGTAGGTTTTCGAGGTAGACAAATTAATATCTCAACCGCAAAATGTGTCATGACCGAACAAAACACCATTGTGGTACTCAAATTCGACAAAATATCTATGTTCAGGAGACCATGGAAGAAAATAGTGCATTTAGCAGTTCAGATATGAATTCGGCTACCTGGAAAACCTCCAGTTTAAACGTAGTACACCATCCTATTAACATAACAACCGTGCTCATTATCCCAGTTTGGGCAGAACTGTAGTCCTTAAACCCCATCATTCGAATGTCCCACCAATGCGAATCTAGTTGTAATACCTTTGGGGAACATATATTCATGGGCAAGTCGTATTATCAAAATGTGGTCTAAAATAACTATGTAAAGACGGTAGAATCAATTTTGAGGATGAAACCGAATGAGAGCGATGATGCAGTGACCAAAAAGATAAATACATGCGACATTAAGGAGCTCAGCGCAGCGAGGCCATGTTTTGACACCCATTTGTACTTGTACAGGGAAAGTGCATTGAATGTTACATGAGCAGTGCCTATCGATTTTCACCTTTTCGGACTCCTATCTGTCCACATATGATCTGGTCCCCCAAAACACTACTCTTAATTAATAATTTGGGGACATTTCCGCCAAAAATGGTTTTGTAGCACATCTCGGGTACATGTAAGAAATCTGTGTCAAAATAAAAATCTTTCTGATAATTTTTAGGCCAAATGTCGAAATTGGTCAACCTCGTCGATTCAACCTTTGATGCACTTCTCCGGTAAATGGAGTAGGCCGTTGTGCCATTGCAGGGCAAATTTTCCCCCATGGCACACCGAGACGGCATAGTCGGAGTAGAACAATATGATGCATAACCCCATTTCATTTTTTCCAACAATTGAAATGAATCCGTGATCCTGCAGCTTCACTAATAGTACCGCCAATGCAGCAATATATATTTACTTTTAAAAACCTCCCTCTTCGTTACTGTAACACTTTGTTCTTCTTTATGAACCCATATTGGTCATAATATACTCTTCTCTGAATCAGCATTTCTCTCTGCTGTTGACTTGCGTAAATGGACTAGTTTCGTAAGAAAAGCGACGTCTGATATGCCGTTGTGACGTCACAGTGACGTCATAGAGGCATAACGTCGCCATTTTTGGAATCGCTGGTACCGACTTTCTATCTGTCCGCAATACATTCATGGTGTCTAAATCCAATAGTTTTAGAGATATTTGCAATTTTTCATCGACAGTCGCCATCTTGGATTTGGATACCCTGTCCTTATTTGGACTCCGACCTTTCTTTTCCTTACTTAGGACATCATAACATAATGAGTCAATAGAAAACAAAAAAACTTTTGTTGCAATTTGTACTACGTAAGACATCATTTAGCCGTCGTTTGGACCCGCCTATATGGTAACTATTATCATTGTACTACTGGTGTTGGTCCTTCTAGTGATATGCGTCGCTGGGAAGATGTGGAAAGCCACTAATCCAAAAACTCCCTACACCCAACATGTGACGCATACTCTCTTCTGTTACATATTTTAATAGCCTTGTGATCGTCTAGTATTGCCTCTGGTTCTTAGGACTCGCATTGTGTATGTATACTCTTCTTACTATCTCAGGACTTAAGACGCTTGTCTTACCAGGAATAACAATGCAACAGATCGTTTCTATATTTTTTATGTCAAGCACTGAATTACAAGCAAATCACCCAGATGGTGTCTCTTGAACCTCTGCCGAAATTAGCGACTGTCTGTCGAATACCAAGAGCTCTGTTGGTTTTGTACCCTTGGGTTTCGGCTTTCAATTATCTTATTAGTCAAATATGACATAATTAATTACAGTGTATTATCATTGGTCACTGCGTCCTAACGCATGTGATCTGGTGATATTTCGTTATCAGACAGAATCAGTTATGTTTTGGTTTAATAAATCTTTTTATATGCCATCAACTCATTCATTCATTTGAGTGCATGAGATATGACTCTTATGTAATGCGTGAATCTAATAACTAGATGCAATATGGTCACAAAGACCATGGTACTACACCCTCTGACAACTGGACCTTCAGAGGGGTATGTGATGTTAGTGAAAAACTTTTCATTGGTTAAGTAGATGCAAATCTAATTCGACAAAGTATGTTTGCAAATCGGCACTAAAACGAAGACGAAATAATAGTTGTGATAGTAAATGAGATCGGGGATTTTCAAATTAGCATAAATTTGCAAGCAGACGGTATAAGTATTATTAACATGTGTAAGAACCGTTGAACTCGCGTGGGTTTTCTGATTCAGAGGTTCATTAGTCTGAATCAGATAGCTTCAAATGGCTGATCAATATTTTTTATGATTTGTTTACATGCAATACAAACAAACAAGTCGGGTGTATCTTATATGTGCATGTAACTGAAATTATGAAGTCTCGGGTAAACCGAATCCAAGAATAAAACAGGGAAATAAGACTGTTTTTTCTAAATGATCTGATAGTACTACACATTTTTTATATATTACTTTAAATAATGTTAGAATTACCGAACCTGTATTCAGGTCAGGATAAAACAAGAAGCATGTAATTATACCGTCTGTGGAATTGTCATGTTTACGTAATTTCTCGTTAATTATTCATACCATAGGCGACAGTCGACGGTTCTAATAAAACCATCATTAAAATTACACATGTATCTCATAATAAGATTGGATTTTCAGTTTTCAAGAAAGTGGCAAGCGTTTACGAATAATGAATGTGAATGCCACAGAAAGTTTCATATACAGCTTATTAATGTATTTTTAATTTGAAATTCATGGAATTTTTGCAGAGGAGGACGTGGTGTCCACAGGGTTGTCGAGCCGACCCTAATGAGGATAGTCTATCAAAGCATATTTGCCCCACTTATTTATTTATAATTTATTTATAAACGAAAAGCATACTTCACTCTAGTTGGAAGCAGAAATAAATCCCTGGTCTTGTAGCAGACAGGATCAGCATTGGTAGTAGTTGTAGTAATTTTTGCCTGTTGAGCAACATCCGTTTTGAATATATTATTAGAGGCTTAAACGTCCACTAGACACAAACTAAGTAATTTCGGAACTAACATATGGTTCGACTGTATATCAATATTTCGCTTGCGCGTAGGGGTATTTAGCAGTGGGGGCTGCGGGACCCGGAGACAACCCATGAGGTTGAACAGGCGACACTAATCCTTGTCACGTACAACCGAGGAATCTAAACCACACTAGAAGACTCAATGGCAGACCTTATGATGCAACGCGCACGCGCTAACCATTCGACCCGTCCCCCAACCCCACCACAGATTGTATGTTGTAAAGGATAGAGGATCATATAGTATTTGTGTTCTGAATATTCAGTTGATCACATCATTAACATCTAAAAGAAACGTATTCTGGGCCCGTGGCGGCAGCATAATGGTACCATAAACCTTAATTAGCCAATGAAACGTTTGGACGGCAGGGTTTCGCATAATTTTCTGTATCGCAAGTCCTGAATGGTAGTTTGATCACTGACGCATGTTAACAATTTATAATTGGGTGGTAAGAATATCGCAATGGGACTAGCAGGGAAAATTCAATGGGGTCCGCGGAGATTAGACTTCTAGGGTTACTGTTACATTCGCAGAAGTGACAGACTGATCGAACTTGTAATGTAGTGCATGAGAGAAGGCAAACATACGTCATTGATCGCTCACAGATAATAGATCTAGTTCTACTACCGTTCTCATCTCACAATTCTGTAAATATAGTCTTGTTCATCAGGAATATTTTCTGAAGCATTGATTGGGGTTAATCTAAGTAACAGGTGTTTATGGCGTCTTGTAATCCATCGACAGAGACCTGGGCTTCCGGTTCGTGCATCTGACAACCAGACTGTACTTGACAGACTTATTACCACAGTGGTGCTTGGAATGATGATAAGGCCGTTAAGATCATATCAAGGGCATAAATTGGATCCGTTACGATATCATTTCGAAGAAAACTCCCTAACCTGCCCAAGATAAAGGAATTTTCAATCTTTCCTTTTGAATTTGGTCTTCAATGCTAGAGAACGATATTGTTACAACCTATCAATCTATAGTTAAAATGTAAGAATGTTGACCTTGATTAAGAGCTCTACCGTAAAAGGCCGTATTTGGACTTTTGTCAGATCGTCAGTTGTTTCAGATGGTTTCATGATGATGTTTTTCTAGAAAAGATTGATATTTTCTGGGTTCCTGGCTGATAGTTAATTTAGTTTAATTTGGGACATTATGTGGAATCCACTTCAGTTCATATCCACGAATTAGCTTTTACAAAATCGCCATTTTCTGCTATCATGTAGTTTGACACCTTATGGTTACACTTACAAGAAAGCGACCAGATGCATCACCATTTAAAATATCATACATTATTTCCTGATGTGGCACTAATCTAAATTGTATTTCAAACGATACAAACTTTTTCAAAAGTTAATGATAACACTCTCTTTAGTTTCGTGTTATGTCAGACGAATCATTTTCTTAATCAATTCCAAAACGTTGTGTGTCCGTAGTGGAAATTACGAGTTCCTGGTCTATTCTGTGGGAACAGCTGTACATCACTATAAACCAGAGATACGTGTATATTATACTATTCAAAAAAAGTAGGGGATATTTGATTTTGGGGGCATAATACTAAAATATGCAAATGACTACGAAAAAAGTCACTATAGAACCTAACAGAAGAAACATTTCCAGTTACATGTGACGCCCAAATGCACCAATAGCTACCGCATGGAATGCAGGTGATGCTTGGGATCATCATGGGGGTCCAACCCAATATTTGCACGACTCTGACTTTGAATGTTACAGTCATTGTGGCATTGAATTCCAGGGTGGAAACATCAGTTTAATTGTTTTAGTAATCAGAAAACAAATTTTGATATGCGTCGGCTTACCCAAAATGAAAGGTTACGTGCCCTTGGCATGCTACAGATCGGCACAACACAGGCGTGTGTGGCGCGGACGATAAATGTTTCTCAGTCTGTCATAAGCAGGCTATGGTCCAGATATAGCTATACACAATCTGTACAGGACAGACCACGCTCAGGTCGACCAAGGGCGACAACTCAAGCCCAGGATCGATTTATCCGTACCTTGGCCTTGAGAAATCGTGTCATCACAGCAAATCAGATCAGCGCTCGTCTTCAAACAGACACTGGTGTGAGAGTGAGTGGCCAGACGATTCGAAATCGACTGCATAGGGGTCACCTTCGCGCCCGACGTCCTCGCGTGATCCCTTGTTTGAGAGATCATCACATTCAGGAAAGACGTCGTTGGTGTAGGGATCGTCAACACTGGGATAATCGACGCTGGAGCAATGTGATGTTTTCAGATGAGTCAAGGTTCACTGTTGATTTTTTGGACAGACGTAGGAGGGTGTGGCGTCGTCGAAACGAGCGCTTCCAAGACGTTAACGTCATCAGACATGATCGATTTGGGGGTGGTTCTGTTATGGTGTGGGGAGGCATCACTGTTGCTGGAAGAACGGCTTTACATGTTGTTGCAGGGCGTGTTACAGGCCAGTACTACCGGACAACATCTTGGCAGTCCATGTTGTGCCGTTCGCACGACGTCATGGCCGCCGTTTCATCTTCCAGGATGACAACGCAAGATGTCACAGGGCCAGGATCGTTACAGGTTACCTCCAACAACAGAACATCACCACATTACCTTGGCCAACACTGAGTCCCGACCTCTCCCCCATCGAGCATGTCTGGGACATGCTTGGACAGAGGTTACGTCAACGTCAACAACGTCCTGCCAATGTCCAAGAACCTGCTGCTGCGTTGCAACAGGAATGGGACAATCTGGACCAAAATGACCTTCGACGTCTCATTAGGAGTACGCCACGTCGGATCAATGCTTGTTTGGCAAACAGAGGAGGATTTACCCGTTACTGACTATGTTGTGATGCTGTGGTAACTTTGCTGTTTGACCCCGGGTATCATTTTACCCATATAATGGTCAGTCTGTGCCTTACTTAGTCTAACGATCATTTGGAATAAATCAGTGGCTAGAAAAAAGATAGTACGGAAAACCGGTCTGTGGATGTAGGCAAACGATTAAAGACTCTTTATTAAACTTAGGTCAGCACCTTTTTCACATCGGTATCCAGGGTAAAAAACAGCAAAAATGAGTTTCTTATGGTGTGCTGTAAATAACTATATTAAGCAAAGCAACAACCGAGTGAGCTCGTTTTAACACGTTCTTACAGATGTTATCGGAAGACTTCAAAAACGTTTTCATGGCAAGGATAGTTGAACATTGTAGATTTCCGTGTCCAAAGTGATCCCATTTCTTTTCAAAAACCATCTGGAAGCAAATAATCGAGTTTTGTGGTCTGTCATAAATATACACAGGCGAACTTTTAATACGCCCTTAGAATAATTATCAGAAGATGTCAAAGGGGTCTTCCTGGTCTGTTAATTATACCGTGGTAAGCCGAGGTGAGTAATTGGCTCATGAAGACATGCTCGATATTATGTGTAAATACTTGTGTTACGCTACAGACGTTCTCGAGAGATTAAAAGCTAATGAAATAAAATATGGTTGATTACAACAATTACATAATTTTTCAATGTATTGAAAATCACCATGTGCTACCCTCTCGTGTCTTTTAAACGACATGAAATATAATCAAATGAGGTTAAACGTCCCATTGTTTTGTTCTTGACTGGGCTAATGAAGACGGGCATACATCATACAGTGTGCTATGAGGACAATTCTACACTGACAGCGGCACTACTGCCTATACTCTTATATCGAACTCCAATTTTAAGGGGATATTTTTGTGTGCACGTCAATGTGTACACGAGACCTCGGTTTTTCGTTCCATCCGAACGATAAGACTGCTGTCCTTGCCAGGCCCTCCGACCTTCTCCACTTTCTCGACCAATGTATGGAGCCACCACGCGACCTCCAGATTAGTGAGCCAGCGTTTGCTAGTCTTATTTGTTATTATTACTGTCATTTACATCAAAACCACACCTTCATCTAAATCATGAACATAATTTTTTAACAATTTGATTAACAATGAACAGTAACAGACAGGGACTTCATGGATTATATCAACAGACATGGAGAGTGACGAATGTAGTGATGGTATCGCATATAAATGAACTTTCTAGACAAAAACAAATAAGACGAATGATCGGTGGATGTCATAAACTTGGTAACATCCATTATATAAAGGCACTAACAGCTACGCGAAATTCTCAAATAGACTTACCCTGCCACATCAATAAGAGTCATTGGTATGGTTTGTCCTTGGTTAACTAACGATACACGAGTTCCTCGATTTAACCAAACACAATAAAAAGTATTTCAAATTTGTATTACGATATACGAAGATGGCGCATGTTGAGATTCTATCTAATTTAATGTTTCAGTGCTTTTGTTTGTTTTGTTTGGGTTTTCTAATTTTGAGAATATAAACTGTTTTTACAGGAAATATATGTCATTATTATTTTTATTTTTTATATATATCTATTGGGGGTTTTATTTTACGTGTTTCAAAGAATTCTTCCAATATCGGTTTTCGATCTTCACATCTGCTAGAATTAAGAGTGGTAGCTAGACAGTCGAAAGAACCGTAAATCAAATTATCTGTGAATATTGGTGGTTTTGTCATCGTAGTTGTAGACTTGTACAATAGATTAATTAACAGTTAAAAATTCTGATAAGTAATATTCAAACATTTCGATCCATCTTTTCCTGGGTCCGGTGTGATAAAACATTGTTTTTACTCATACTATTTACTGAAGACGCAAAATATGTAATGTGTTGAACGCATTGCTGATATTGAATGACACTTCCACGCTACCATCTGTATCGCATGTCCTCGGGATATCGCCATTACATTGTTTAGTTTTGATTATGAAAAACGAGAATAGATGTTATGTATGGTTTAATGGCCGAGAGACATTAAACAATATATTGATACTGTTTCAATATATTACGTAATATCTTTAGCTCGAGACCATTAAACAACTTAAAATACAGACACTATCGCACACGTGCTATTCAGTGATATAATGTACGATTGGCAAAGGTACGCAAAAATCAAAGGATGACGTCACATCTGTATTTTAAAACACACTAAGTAGTGTTATTGTTAATTATCGCAGTAAAATTGGAGCAATTTGAAATTGTAGATGTAGTACATTTATTTAAAGGCAGTTGAGGGGGTCATTTCCATACAGAAATTCATCTAATCAGTCGTCTACCAATCCTGTCTAATAGTAGATTCCCATCGTCTGAGTTTAAGTACCCTTGGAACGCAATCGTTGAGTTACATTGTTCTGATCAATGATTTTGGTTCATATAACACAGAAGGGTTGTAAATCTACAATCTAGTGACCGGAGGGCATAAATATTTATTTCATTTTTTCAGAACTTAGACACCAGTTCACATGAAACCAGTATTAAAATTAACAAATAATAAAATTTCTTTATTATCAGTTCTCGATCTTCACATCTTATATATAAAACTTCGATTTGCCAATACAATAATATGTCAATTTTGGATAAAATCTAATTTCACCTTTTATTGATTTCCAAATATATTTCATTATCTAAATTGTTTCTGAAGCTTTGGCGTTCAATGGAATTCCTATATTATCTGTTTTCAGTATTCGCGTTTGTTAAAATCAAGATGGCGGGAAGCTGAATGAACCATAGATTAAATTGTGTTTTGTTATTGGTTGGTTGGTTATTGTCAATGGTATGATTGATTCTAGACTCTCCTTGTGTTTGGTTTTATTTTTTGTTTGGTTTATACAATGTTATTTATGTGTGGGCTTTATAGAATCTCCAATATTTGAGACAAGAAAGAAACGTGAATTGTAATTTTATTGTAATTCAAATCAAGGGATGTGTCACTTCGCACTTACTTGTTTATACGTTTGAATGACGTAAAAGGAATAGTTGAAAATAAATAATAGTTTGATGAACACCTCTTGTATCAAAACTTTTGACTGAATTTGCATGTCGTTTAACAGCTTTTATCCATTATCTGTGTTTGTTCTTCGCGTCAGCTAAAATCAAGAACTGTTAAAGGAACTATATAATAACTTTTGTCGGTTATATGTACACAGGCGTACGGGGAAATTTTTGACTGGGGGGGGGGGCGGTGGTGGTTGGTGCCCCGAAAAAGGTAGTTAGGTTCTTAGAATGTTAATCGTGGCTTACTGTACTCCAAACAATAGAGGGTTCGAGTCTTAAGATTTCTATTTAATTGCCAAACTATAGACACCCTGAATTTAAATTCGCTGATAAATTGGACACATTCAAGAACACAATATTTATTTTATACAACTCTTACAAATTTCCCCAGCATTTGTTTCCCCCCCCCAGCTCGTACGCCTATGTATTTGTATACCTCGAGCATGTTTATCACTTATAAAATTCTCATCCAGGTATGCATACACAAAGCATAGCTTAGGCGTGGGCCAAATGGGCCCAAGCGAAGGGCTCCGTGGTTCATTTCAAAAGGGGGAGAGAGAGAGAAATGGGGTTTAACGTCCACTCGACACAAACTAGGTCATTTTGGGACTAAAATATGGTTTAATTTTATTTCAATAATTCGCTTGCGCGTAGGGGTCTTTAGCAGTGGGTGGAAACCGGAGTGCCCGGAGGAAACCCGCGAGGTTGAGAAGGCGCCCCTATCTCCATGCCACATACGCTCACACCAGGGCTCGAAACCACAGCGTGGCACTCTAGACCATTAGCCCCCCCCCCCCCCCATTTCAAAAGGTGAAAAACTATTAAATACCAGATGAAATTTACACACATCTGTGTAGCGGTGTGATCGCTCGTATGTTAATTATATGACATTCGGAAGTGAACAAATTCCCGGTCTTTTTGTATTGCAGAACGGTTAATTGTGTTACGCACGCTTGTCATTCAAAAGGACGCGTGTGTCATTCGAAAGGATATGAAATAATCTTTTCGTAGCGATAGTGGTGTCAAACGTTGTCTATATGACAGATGCTATATAACATTGGTCGTTTCAGTTGGTTTATACAATGTTTTATTCTATATTATTATACAATTGTATAGTCTAAAGGATATGAAAACAAGCCGACTTAGTTCCAATTTTTGTCAATAAATGATGTCAAGATAACACAAAAGGCAATGTAAATATACTGTCTGGTGACCTGCCGTGTTATCTAATCCGACAAATAGTCATGTTTACGCAATTATTCGGACCTCAGACGACCGTTCAAACAAAACCATAATTAAAATTAAGTAACAACTAGTATTCGAGACAGGAAACATTCAGAATTTCGTACATGGCCGTAGAACGCGTTTTTCAGTAGTTATTCCAATAGTATGTCTCAAACATTATCTTGAAATTCAAATTCTTTAAAACGTTGCAGAACGGACAGGACTTTCTAAGTACAAATACGTGTAATTAATAAAGGATGAGTTTGCACGCAAAAATAATTTGGCTTGAAGAAAGATAAGACAAAGCATCCAATATTTATTAGTATCCAGTATTGTATTTTCATTATGAAAAGATAACCCGTTGCTACATATATTAGGTAAACATGGAAAGGTTTGAAAAATTTGGATCCTGAACATTTTATGAAATATTTTATTTATTTTGCTGGAACATTACTATTAAAACAATTTTACCTATTCTGTTTCCGACAAGAGTGTTAAAAGATATTAGGTATGTAGACAAAATTCAACTTTTCCAAATATTCTTCGCAGAACCTCTTATCTCACTGTGTGGCACCACATTCCACAAGATTTTTAACTACTTCACAAAGGATCCACCACATGAGCGCCATAGGATATTGGACAGAAGTTCGACTAAATAAATCTCATTAAAATTTAGTGTCTGGGGAATGTAATTTTGGTCTTTGGTGTTTTTGACAACAGGAGTTCCAAAAGTTATTGGACAAACCAAGAATAATTCCCATTAAGTGTTTTTGGTCTGTGTCGTTTTTCAGCACACGCGTTCCACAAAATATTGGACAAAGATCTTTTCTCAGAACCACTTATTCCCCGGTGGCCCACCACATTCCACACTGTGACAATGATTTAAGTCGAACATCCTGTGGAATATGGTACCACACAGGTTATGTTGAAGTGACCGACTGATCGAACTAGTAATTTAGAAAGAAGGATGACAAATATACGTCATTGATCGATGTAGTCTTGTAATTCTGAAAATGTAATGTCAATGCGGTATTTGTTCATAAGATGTAATTTCTGAAGCATTGATTGTTGTTGGGTCTGATAAACAGGTGTTGCAATTCATCGATATATTATATGAGCATCGACTCCTGGCTGTGCTTGACATAATATTGTGTTGAACTTGGAAGAACACCAACACTAAATTGCACTTATTTTATTACCTTAATCTGAGACCCCCTGTTTGTTCATTTGCGATTATTAAAGATATACAACTCAGCCATACGTCGATAAACATAATACAAAGCCTGTTTAAGGCGTTTTAGGGGAATCAAAAAAAATAAGATAATAGCTGTCCGATAATTAACTCCCTGGACATCACTTACCAATGAATATAAGTGACCATGGTTGGCGAATCTTTATTTTAAGATTATAAGCCATTAGAACCTAACTTTTACAGCAATGAAATGCATCCACGTGGTATTCTTACATAACTTTAAAGTTCTGAACAGTAGCAATGGTTCCTCACAAAGTTAATTCAATTGACGTTGAGTCGATGTTGTTATAACTGTCATGCGCGTCAACACCACAACTAGTTTATCTTCAATACAATCAACACAATACCTTATATCCTGAATGACAAGTTTAAATGGATTCCTAGATTAAATACATCTAGAAAACAAATGTTTTATGTAGATATTATAAAACAGAAATAAGCTAATTTTGAATAAAAACTATTTTCGTACTTTATTGATTTCGTGGTTTTCAGAAGAATATATATTGCATTACTCAAATCATTTCTAAAACTTTCGCTTTTTATAGAAATTTTTTTTATTATCGGTTTTCGATCTTGGCGTCTGCTAAAATTCAGAACTGTGGGAAGTTGAAAGAACCCGAAGATTAAATTATCTTCTGGTATTGGTTCCTAAGTCCATATCTAATCATTCGCAGTACCGAGGTTTATTGAACATATTATATGAACATATATAACAATCTTTTTTTAAATATTATCTTACATAATACAATCATTACCATAATCTTCGAGTATGAGATCTATTTTTATAGGAGCATTACCTAACCTGGTTAACTTTAGACATTCAATGTACATTGTAGGCCTAATTTAAAGAAAAAATAGTAATGATGAGTAATTGGGGGCTGGTGGGCAAGCGTAGGGTATGTACATGAATATTTCTAAACATTAAAAAATTATATTGGACTAAAATACAATTGGATTAGTCTGCTTATTCTTTGAAGTTAATATTAAATAATTCTAAAAAAATAAAATATGAAAAACCGAATGATTAAAATTATCATGCTAATGGCAACACTTTAATACTTAGAGGCTACTAAAAACCAGTGGGACTAATTTCATATAATGTCACAAAGCCATTGGCCCTTCGCTAGAATTCCGTTTCACAAATTACACTTATTGCGTTACCGTATAATCGAATTTGACGATGTATACCCAGGGGCCAATTTAGAATGCTTAAAATTTAGAAACTAATTTTCTTGTCGATAGCATACTGAGACACTATGAACATTTTTAAACGCGGATGATTATGAATATATCGTTTTGAGAGATGCTCTTAATATTTCAATTCTAAATATTGACGATAATAGTTGACCATTCGTTGGCACTATCACGTAAATTCACCATATATCAATTCTTTCAAACACACAAGAAAAAAGGAAATCGAAAGAATGGGGAAAATGAAAGTTACGATTTTTTGGAGCAGACATGTGGTTAAAACAAATGGTGTTTTCAAAACGCAAGGCTCAGTACAGCCCCTACAGCTGTGTGAAACGCACAAAGATATTCCATAAACGATAACATACCATTGAGCTAATTTAAGAGGACATGAACACAAGAGTCGTCGGTCGAAGGTTCGAATGCCATTATACTACCTCTCTGAAATGGGTAAATCGTTTTCAGCAGTAGTCAATTCCAGGACGGCAACGCATGACAACGCCTCTACGAAATCGCACATTGTCTACAGGATCGCACACTCCTGGCCATACTAAACTTAAGCTGTCTGTCTATTATTAGCTTCGCTTGACAACAGTTACTAAGCTAGTTAATCGACATTTTAATTTCCAAATCAACGATTTTAGTCGAACACACTTAAGCTACTTCGCGTATTTTAAGAAGTGTTTATCCCGCTTTCATTTAAACATACATTATGCAAGAGCTAAATCTGATTATTCCATGTCTTTATTTAGGCTTCAGATGTCATAAAAAGGATAAATTAGATCTTCATTTACACAACAAGCACAAAATCATCTCAGTAGAACCACGGATGGCTTGGATTTGGCTTGGAGTTAAACAGGATTTCATTGATTGATTAAATTTTAAATGGCGTGGTGAGCGGAGATTAACCGTTACGTTGACGTCATACTACCAGAAATTTTAGATCGAGGCTAAATGATAGAGTGTACGAAGCGAGGCCGCTGTTAAGCGAGGCCATAACAGATGACATCTAAACTAAAGTGTAAGAAACTAAACACAGATAGTGACGTATTATAGGATTCCTGGAGACCATGTGATGACTATAAAACAGACGGAAAGATATTCTGTCTTAATAATATCAATAAAAATAGTTTTATTTCCCTGAGCAAAACGAATAGGCTAACGGTGTGTAGGTGGAGTTAACGCCCGTTAATCAAACCATCGGCCATATTCAAAAAGGTGTAGATGGAACTAACCACTATTTCTAGACAAAAATTACCGTGGTGATAACAATGTTTAGAATAAAGTAATTTTCAATATATTCTTCTTTCATCATCAATTTTTGAACTGTTATAGCAAGCATGGCTAACTCCTAACAAGAATCTCCCATAATGTATCTTTAATACAATAGAAAGGGTTCATGTAGTATGTATACTGTATGTGTATGACAGTTGTAAAACGGGTAGAACCGCATTACAAAGTCAGGCGCGGATCCAGAGGGGGCGCATCCGGCGCAAGCCCCCTCTATTTTTTGAGATGACTGGCGAACAATTTTTAGCACCATATATTCTCACGAGAAAGGAGAACAAAAATAGTTTAGATTGGAAATCCTAATTTACAGTATTAGTATGAAATTAGTCCTTATGGGCATTTTTTCCACTCAAAAATTACTGTTCCGGGCTTCGCACTCCCAAGTGGGTGCAGTGGGTGAAAATCCTGGGTCCGCCTTTGAAAGTAGTATACTAATATTTAGATACAGTGCCATTCAGGGCAGATATCTATTCTCGGAGTAGATAGTTGTCTGTGAGCACAATGTCTGCTGGCATCCCATACTGGTGCTACCGTGACAGTTCCACATGGGTCCACCAATGCTGACATGATTCGTCGCCGACTGCGTGGCTGATGTACGTTGAGCTGTTATGTGCCGTTCCAGTATATTAAATAGATTTGTGAAGAGGAGATACAAACTTCACTGGAATACAATGGATGAAATATATTTTTAGAATACAAACGTGTCTCGTTAATATATCCTTAATGTTTAAGACACTAAATATGGTTTGGCCATTCTTGCCACCATAACGGCATTGCTACAGGTTTATTCTGTACTATATATTTTGTTGGGGTCAACATAAAATCTATCCAGTAATGGTTTCTTTAATACACTATCCTTAATTTTATTCATATATTTTTAAAAAGAATATACATGACTCATGAAGGTACAGTATTCTTATAGCTCATTTATTAACTGTAAACATGGGAGGTTAATAAGTAAGAGTATTGATTACTTATATAAAACCTATACATCCACGCCATATTTGGAATACCAAACGTGTATTATTACCTTTATAAATAGTTATTATACATTAAGATACGTCAATATATTTTATAAAAGTCAATCAGTCGGTTGGTTTGTTGAATGAGAAATGAGACAGTGTACACACCCATATATTTTTCATATTGATTACATTCACAACATTAATGACATGTTTGTGGAGTTCGTGCAGTAATATATTGAATAACTTCGAAATTAAAGTTTCAAAGAAAATAATTACTGAGCTTCAATCCCAGGCGTTGTCCATAATTCTGGAATTAGTTACCAAGAGATTTGACACGTGTCTTTCCATAGAAATGGAATGCTTATTCTTTGTAGATCATCATACCAATTCCCAGTATCGGCATAGACGAAGCCAATTCAACATATGATGAATTGATTTAAAGGAGTTAAATCACTGTAATCTGAATCTAAAATGGACCAGAAGCACATTATGGGTGTATATAACACGATTTATGGGGGTTTTTTTCTTTATATAAACCTTTACTCTAATATCTAACCAGTTTGGTTCATCTATATACGTAAAAAGTAAAATTGAATGAAAGTCGCTCGCACCTGGTTAGCCCAGTCTACATTTCACTTACGCCCCGATGAGTTGCCTTGCGCCCCATTACAAATGGCACTCGAGGGGATACAACCTCGTCGATTTTAAAATTGTTTACAATGTCTTAAATGTCGACTATTAGGACCCCATATGTGCCCGGTACAGAAACTGGAATTTCTTTTATTATATATTCTTGTACATGTAGGTCGAGGTTAGTTTGACCTCATAATATATAGAACTATATATATAAATAGAATATATATACTTATATCATGTAAATAATGATATTTACAACTCATTGTTATATAAAAATAGATATACATAGTTTACACCTGTAAGGTATTGATCTATATCAACACAATTCAGGACCAAATTTCTCTTATATCACCCTTTGATCGGAAATCCCTAAATGTCAAACATATCAAATCTAGATACGTAGGCCTATACATAGCTTTCGTATTAATATATCTTGACCGTATACATTCTTTATACACTGGTTAATTTTAGATATAGTTTTGTTAATAGACAGTAATACGTTCTGCAAACAGAGAACATCAAAATGAATAAAATAAAATGTGGTATAACGTTTTGTTCTCCTCCGGCTGGGCTAATGAAGACGGTCATACCCCATGCAGTGTGCTATGGGGGACATTTTGCCCCGACAGCGGTGTGACGGCCCACTCATATCGAATTCGAACTGCCAAGTTACCTTTTACGTGTACGGCAATGTGTACACGCGACCCAGCTTATTTTGTCCAACCCGAAGGACTATACGTTTTCCTTTGCAAGGCCCTCGACCTACACCACTAACAAGAGATGATGGGACACACCGGAAACGGAAAATCACGATGTGCTTTCTAGGTCAGTGCAGGGATGCAACACAGAACCTCGATCCGCTTTTGGGAGCCAACGTCTTAATCACTGTGTCACCGTTGCTCCGCAAACTAAGCACCTCTCTGTAGAATTTAATAAACAGTTTTGATTTTTTTAATAGAAGTGGAATAAATACGTCTTAAAATTTTCGAAGTGGGTTTTCGACTAAAATCATTGATGTGGGACTTGACATGTCGGTCAACCAGCTTCGTGTCTGTTCCCCAACGGGTCTAATGGTTGACAGGCAGATTTGGTTTCGTATGACAATAATGTAGGAAAAATTGCCATTGGAAAATTTTGAGACAAAATAAATACTGTTCTCACAGTTTGCATACCATTTGACTAAACCATACTCCCCGGTATAACTGTATACTCAGATCATCTGATTTAAACATTCTCGGTCTAACTGTACGGCCAGATAATTGACTCAAAAATATTTAGTGTAACTGTACGTTTAGATCGTGTGATTTAACCACACTCCATGTAACTGTATAGTAGTCAGATCATATTTGAGCAACTAGGAACGATGAAAAAAAATGGATAGTGCCAATTTATGTTTTGTTTTGAATGATTAAGCGTGTAGTGGTTTGTTTATCAATTTTAATTAAGTTTAGTTGTCTGTATACAGATACTCATTTCCTACTACAAATTAGCACTTCAAATGATGATATCGCTACTTTGATATTTAACCAAAGAAACCGCATTCACAAACGGTTTATAAATCAGATTTTTACCACCAACGACTACGGCAGAAAATATTGTTTCTGGCATCGAATGCGCAGGATAGGTGTCCAGTTATATTCCTTGTTTATGAGACATTGATGACGTCGTATCCGGAAAATGTTTTATCAGTTAATTGGGCCTAATGGGCACAGACATCTTTTATTTCTGCTTTGTATTTTAGTACTGACTTGAAACTAGACACTGGATTATAAATCTTACATTTCAAGCAATCAGTAAATGTTCATTTAACTGCTCGTTGTGATTCTTTAAATCGGGTTGTAGCATCTCTGGGTTATTTTAGACTGTTGTTGCGGCTTAACTCGGTATTCGGTTTGGCTCTTCGGCTTCTCTGTACAGTATAAAGCGACCTTTGCATCATTATTTTTGCAACAAAATTCAGGCCATTTGTACACTCTTATTTCAATAATTCGCTTGTGCCTAGGGTGGCTTAGCAGTGAGTTAAAACAGGAGGATCGGGGGGAACCCATGAGGTTGGGCAGGCAACCGAACTACTTGTCATAAGAGACCGCGTTGAGCACAGGGCCTGTTATTGAATCAAGTGGCGTGGTTTCAAATTTCTGCTTGTACGTGACAAAGAGTAGGGTCGCCTGTCCGACCTCGTGAGTTTCATCCGTATCCTCTCGTTTCATCCCAAAGCTAAGGTACCCCGCGTGTAGGCAAATTATTGAAATACAATTGGACCATATGTTAGACCCAAAATGATCTAGATTGTCTTGTGCGGACGTAAACACCACCCACCCCCCTCCTTTCCAAAGCAATCCTTTCTAAAAACATCCATTTGATAACCTTTATTCAATTCAGTAGAGTGCTACATACCACGGCGCGAATTGACCTTCAACAATAGCTTTATCAACAGAAATTTGTCGGAAGAGGTGTATTTGATTTTAATCAAAGCCTGGGAACACTGCCAAAAAATGTTCCTTTTATTTTTCAAGAAAAAACATATTTTGACCAATCCGAACTCTAAAAACTATTTGGAAAATTGCCAATTTCTGTCTAAAACGAATAATTTTGTTTGTTTCTTTTTTAAAACCTAAGCTGTGGGGTTTTTTTTTTTTGTTTTTGTTTTTTTGGGGTTTTTTTTTTCGAGAAAAGATAAAGAAATCGATAAACTACTCAATATTCATCTAGAAAATCCTCTTTGAATCACTTTTCATTAAGATGGGATGTAATCAGTAGAATCGGATGTTGGTTAAGTCTTGTTGAAGGACAGAAACATGTTAATGAAAACCACTTGAAAAGCTAAATCCATATTTGGCATCACTTCATATCAACTTAAACTGCTATTATAAAGTTCGAAGCATGGTGTGCGAGAAATGTGTTATTATAAAGTTAGAAGCGCTGTGTATGTAGAAATATGGTATTATAATAGTAATTGTAAAGAAGGGTCGTGTATGCGGAAATATGTTATTATTAAGTTAGAAGCGACGTGTATTTGAAATATGTTATTATATTAGAAGCATCGTGTATATAGAAATTGGTATTATAAAGTTAGGTGCATGGTGTGCGAGAAATGTATTATTATGAAGTTAAAAGCGATGTGTATTTGAAATATGGTATCATAAAGTAAGAAGCATGGTGTGCGAGAAATATGTTATTACTAAGTGAGAAAAACAGGCTCTCGGTTCATAAAGCATTCTCAGACTTTCAATCACTGTTTTTGAGAAATATCTTTGATCCAGAAACACAAATCCAATGCCGGATTAACCATGGTGGGGGCCTGGGTCCTGGAACATGTCGGGGCCCCTGATCACTAACCGCGAGCGCCGAAGGCGCGAAACCCGCATAGGGGTCTGGGGGTTTTCTCCCCCCCCCCCAGGCCAAAAACGTGATTTCCTGGCATTTCAGGCACTTGTGTTGGAGCCATTTCGAAGTACCTCCCCAGAAAAAAATAAAATTCTGCCACCAAATTAGCGCATTCTGACGTTATTTCAGTGGACCAATCCATGCGAGTGCTATGAAATGATGGCATTTCTAGAGGAGGAGACTATAAGTGGGCAGAGGGACATCAAACCTAATTTTGAAGTCGCTCAGTGATAAATAACGGGATTTCTTGATTTGGAATCGTATTATACCCCCAAGATGATTTGATGAATGGAGGCCGTAACATTACGACCAAGCCGGACTCGATGTTTGACAAACAAAATGGTAATACGAGATTTAATCAAGAAATATGAATATTTCGTGTGATCATGGTGTGCATCTCATCAAATTCAGCTTATACCCACAACAAATATCAACAACAACAACAACAACTACAGCTTATATACAATCGTACGTCAATCTGAGGCAAAATTCGCGCTACTCGAAATGATGGGGACGTGTAAGGTGTTCGAGTTATACGATAATTCGAGTTAGACGATGGTCGGTCCGATAGGAGATCTCACGACAATAAAAAAACATGTGTTACAGCCATCACCGGATTACACCGAATTCTCCGATGTCGATCGCAACACAACATGGATTGAGGGGGCCCAAGGGACTTCCGATGGAGAGCCCTCGAAGCATCGGAGGGGCCCCGTCACTAGGTCACCGGCCGTTGGAATCCTCGGTCCGACCATGCTCGAGGCGCGCAACTGAGATTTTTGTGGGGGGCCCCCTAATGTGGTGGGCCCTGGGGCCTGTGCCCCATGGTTAATCCGGCGTTGCACAAATCATTGCACATAGTTTCTTATTGGTGTATTTGACACATTAAAACAAAAGTTTTATAAAGGGCTTTATTTTAGTTAAAATAAGGCAAACAATTTTGAGTAAATTCTCAACTTAAGTCTGAGAATGCTTTGTGACCTCGGGCCCAGAATACGTAGAAACATGTTATTATGAGGTTAGGAGAACCGAGTTTGTAGAAATATAGTAGAAATATATTATTAACAAATGATAAGATTGGGATACCTCCTAGCGTCCTATCTGTGGACGAAATGGAAATGTACCAATCCGCAATCAAAATTATTATTATAGAATTAGACAAATATAGAGTTTATGACCATTTACAAGAAAACGTAGTCTTAATTATTGCTCGTCTGGTGCATATGGGGATCTGAGCTTAATTATGTTAAAAAATGTTAAACATAATTTTCCCTATACTTTAAGTTCGGCTATCGAAACAATTACAAATGAGGTAATATATCACTTAACAAAATGCCTGACAGGTGTAATCCGGCTGATATTACATAAAAGGCGAAACTTTGACAAGGCACTATCGAAACCTGGAAACAATCATTTCTGCAATCGGTGTTTTATTGAGAGGAGTGCATCGCAAAATATCAGACAACATAACACAATGATAAGAAACATCCCACTCCTCGAGATAAAACACGTAAACAATTCAACAAACAAGATAATGATCAACATATGATAAACAGTCCGGATATTTATAGCAGAACAATGCATCGTTAATAGATTGTTCTACTTTTCTCATCAGAACAACATGGCTGCAGTCTGGGCAGATATGTTATAAAAAGTGACGAATGTTGGAGAATAGATCGGGGGTATTTTTCTCCTAAATCACCTGACATTATTTTAAATTCTGATCTACATTAATTGTGTATATTGTATTCTGCTACTGCGTTTTTGTTTTTTGGTGTGTTTTTTTATTATTAATTTTGGGGTTTTTTATTATTAATCCTATTTCGTTTCGTTTTTTATAGTTCAAAATTACATTTCACTTGTCTTCACTACACTAGGGTCTGGAAGGGTTGTTATATTACTGGCGTTTTGGTTGAAGTGAGGGGTTAGCCAATGAAATACATATCTGTATTATGGCAAGTTCTTGATACATGGACCTGTGGGCAAACCACTAGCAACCTCACCGCTGATTGATTAATCAATGCCTGACGTGATCGGGTCAAACGTCGCTCGTGCAACCCCTGACGCGACCTTCCAGTACTGCCGGTCGGATCCTCGTGTAATCTAGGCCATGGAAATTGGAAAGTATAAAGAAACGAAACGCAATACAGACAGAACTGCTATGCACATTATAAGATGGATAACAGGAACAGTGTTTAAATCTACTGTAGCATTATATACGGTCCATACCTAGAACACTGTTTAAATTACTGTAACAGTTTATAAGACACATAGTATCAGAATCTACTGTTGCATTATATAAGATCCATAACTAGAGCAGTGTTTAAATCCACTGAGTAGCATTATCATATAAGACTGTAAATTTCATTTCAAGATTTAGAAGTAAATAGTCCTTCTTTTAAACCGAATAACATAGTAATTTTTTTATTAATACAAACCCTGGTTACAAAATTTGTTTTGAGTTCTATCCGTTCCCCTCAATGCCATTTATAAATAAAACTTTTTTATTCTGGTTCTTCATAGTAAAAACATTGTCTCTTTGAAATTTACAATATTTTTAGATCAAAGTGTGTTTTCGTATATTAGGTCAATGACCTTGCGGTTCTTAAATATTAGTAGCCTATGTAATAGTGATTAGCGCGCATTAAACGTATGTGTGAGGTAACATTCAAACCTAATAACAAAATCTAGGCTTAAGATATCCTACAGATATCCTTCAATCGTTGCTGGATATTTGTAGTGAAATTCATTGGGGCTGTTATAACATATGTAAATCCAAAAACCAGGCGCGGATCCAGAGGGGGGCGCACCCGGCGCACGCCCCCTCTATTTTTTGAGGTGGCGAACAATTTTTAGCTCCATATATTCTCGCGAGAAAGGAGAACAAAAATAGTTTAGGTTGGAAAATGTAATTTACAGTACTAGTATGAAATTATTCCTTGTGGGCATTTTTTACACTCAAAAATCACGGTTCCGGAGTGCGAAGCGCACTCCCAAGTTGGTGCAGCACACCCCCTCTTTCTGAAAATCCTGGATCCGCCCCTGAAAAACCTTAAGCTTTTGTTGTTTACATTGAAATCCGTTTGGGATTGTTATATCCGAAAACCGAGATTTTGTCGGTATCTGCAATCACACAAAGTAACTGCGTTGGTGCTTTACTGGCATTCAATTTAAACGAGGACAAACTTCAAAGTAGTTAACTAGAGGACAAAAGCTACATACAAAGAAGCAAAACGAGATTATGTATCAAAGGCCGATCGTGAAAACAATTAGTTCTTGGCTATCACGATATTGCTGCAGAAATCGCCAATATATTGTCTTGGATTAGTCGACACGAGAAGAATCGTTTCAAAAATACCCAGTGATAACAACAGTATAGCCACCGTGCAGAATATAGCGTGTAGTGTACTAAGTGCGGAGTAATGGTCAAGGTGTTTCTGGAATTAATTTAATGCAGTTCTTGATCCGTGTATATCATTTGGATAAATAGAAAGGAATTGATAAAAGATACCGTGGATGAAATAAGGAAAAGTCAGTTAAATGTTCTAGATAGTGAATATTTCGGTTGTATTATATACATACTTGGATACAGTGTTATGATTGATAACAACAACTTGTAAAATATAATGTAATTATTATACATACTGTTTAAATACTTTGCTTTAAGGACTCGAGTGTTCTGTGTTCAAGGGCAGATTGGTTGATTACTTTTGAACCTTTTTAATGAATTTGCGTTGCTGTGATATTCATATGGCTATAATAATCCCACGTTAGTAAGTGTGAATTCTTCTGCAGGGCAATTCACTAGCTGTCAGTCTCATCTACACGGTATGTAAGCCAGCTTTTCATCGTTTTATTTAAATACTAATTAAACTATAACGTGTAAACGAAATTGCAACTAGTGCGATTTGGGTGTTACGTAAAGACGTAAAACGGAGTTAAAGGGGAAATCTTTTAACTTCTAGTGAACTCTTTTGGATTTATAGCATGGTGGGCATGTCTTTTGATAATAAGTTTAATCTCATCTAATTTTAAATAGAAAATGTGTTTTACTGGGGTGCGGTCAGCCATATTTAATGTAGCAATCATCCTCGAAGAAGAAGGGTTGACGTTGTGGTCTATCAATGTCACACAATGCCAATCATCTTTGGTTCTTTCAACGTTTATTGATTATTGATTTATTTTTATAAACATCGAAGTGTTTTATTGATGAATTCGCTCTTTAACTCTTTCACAATCCATAAATTATGAAGCATAATGATGTATGCATTTGGATAGCATCCAGTGCTCATCAGCGCATGTAAATTATTTAGTCCTGGCCCCCATATGAAAGGCTAATCTTAATAGCATATAATTTTAATTATTTATCTATAATAAGTGGATGCATTTGTTTTGTGCTACCTGACTGGGTTGTTGATCAGGGCAAACGTCTAACACTTCATTCAATTAACCAATCCATGGTAATCAAAGTGGGTGTGTTAGGTAGAATTAAATACCTCTCGCACATGTGTACAGACGGATTAGTGAACCAAGGGTTATTTTTGACTATAACATTTCTATTGAATACCAGTTTAAGCAAGTTTCGTTGGATTTAAAGCCCCAATAACACTCTTGTTGTAACTGAATAATATGTCCCAATCTTCATTCTGGTCAACAAATTGTATTATTTTACAATATTCCAATTAATTGATGATATAAATTTCATCTTAACACACCTAATTTAAAAAATTGGAAAAATGCAACTTATTGATTTGAAAAGTCTAACGTAAACCTTTTCAAATGTGACTTTGATTTAAAATATTTTCGAACCCTCTGGACAAGTACATAGGTCGTAATGGATGATTTACACAACAGGTAAGACACTTAAACATCTAGTACTTAGAATAAGGCTATTATTTATTATTTTTTTTGAGCTGCCAAACCAGCAAGAGTGTTATTGTCCCTTTAAGTCCCCTTACTGTTGGATACACGAACCCCCTTAATTTCACTGACCAGCATCTGGGCCCAACTCATCTTACTTGTCATGTTTTTGGTTTTCTTTGGCGCCATTAAGTGCAAGATGGCGGATATGACGTCATTCTCGGTTTCTGTTCCATATAGTATAATCTCACTTGTTATAAATGAATATTGTTATATTTATGACAAAGTTAAATAAGGAATGTGTCAGTTAGGTATACTTTATCAATAAATGGAGAGATATCCTTAGTATTTCGATCCGGAATTAGTTAGTGACAAAGAAGGAGGGGTGTAGTTGGGCGGCCGAATGGTTCTGTCATTGGGTCAACTAATGTGGTTTCGATTCTGTGGTCGTACGTGACAAGGAGTAGTGTCACATGTCCAACCTTTTAGGATTTCACCAGGTCCCCCGGTTACCTACCACTTCTAGAGACCCCTACGCGCGAGCGAATTATTGAAATAAAATTGAAACATATGTTAGATCCAAAATTACCTAGTTTGTGTCGAGTTGGCTTTAAACTTGTATTATATCCATTGATAGCACACATTATAATATTCGAATAGACATTTTCTATGATTTTGGAAGAATCTTAAGTTTCTAAAAGTTGCACATTCAGAATTGTGTCAATTTCAGACACATGAAAATACATGTCACTTCACAAATATTTCATGTTTCTTGTAAATATAATCTTTTGGCTGCCCATCCATGTTTGTTCGAAATATAACCTTTTGGTTTCCCCTCAATAATTGATAACTTGTTCATGTTTGTTCGAAGTATAACTTTTCCGACAGAAAACAGTTGTTTTCGATCCATACTGATCACTTGTTTGATGTTTGTACTCAGTATAACCATTTGGTTGTCGATTCATAAATGATCACTTATTTCATATTTGGTCTGGGTAGGTAGTAAACTTTTGGATGACACCCCCAACGACTAGCGAAACTAAGATACAGTCAGACCCACTAAACAACTTTGTGCACTAACAGTAGATCAATTATTATGTATTGGCACCGTGGGCTGTTCGATTAGCGTTTATAATATTACTTTATGGCTTCTGTATAGTATTAATTATTTGCTCGGTTTTTTTTTGGTGCTTCGAAGTCTGGTGCCATTAGGTCTTTGAACCTAGGATCTGCTATATTCTTATATTATAGCAATATAATTCCTAAGCTTATGTATCCATGTAGGCCAAGTCAACACTTTAAAATAAACTCCTCGGGTGAAATGTTATTTGTCCAGTTTAGCTTTCTGAACATTTTTATCTGTGGTATCGTTCAAAAACATTTTTTACCGAACTTCTGATGAACATTGATCTTTGCTATGTTTTTTATTTCTAAATTCTAAACCGAAGCATTGATGTGTTGCTTTAAAATAAATGGTGCACAACACCAATTCAATTTTTGCTGTTGACAACGAATAACAAACTGTTACATTGGCTCAGCTCTTATATCCAAGGTAATGCGGTATATTTTACGATATTTGTACCATATAAAACGAAACGAAACATGATGTATACTTTAATCTGTATTTTAATATTGCTCACCGATCCTTGATATATGAAAATAGACTCAACATTTCACTATATGTAATGGGTAAAACTGTTTCAGCGTAAAAACGCTACGTTCGTTATACTATTCCAATATTTTACTCATCGCCTGAAGCATACTTAAGCAGTGGTCCAGAAAATGCAGGGAATTTTTTTTAGGAAAGTCGTCGTCTGTTAATAGATATAATATAACTTACTATATATAACTTCTGACAAACGCTAATTCTATATTTTGCATTCATTAAAAGACTAAACAAAATCAAGTTTATGAGTTTTCTTCTTTTTTTAATTTATTATCCCCAAAAAGTTGTAGCGGGTATTCTAGGGCAATCATTGAAATTTACTACTGGAACGTGTCAAACGACAGAAATTTCAATGGCAAAATAGTATTAAGTGTTCCGGAAAGAATAACCATATTCTACCTCGTGCACCACGCCTACCATAACCATAATATGTGTAAACCAAGTTTATTTGTTAAAGGATAATCTTGGAGTAAAGTCGTCTGCAATTCAAATGTATATTTTTTTTATAAATACTAGTAAGGTAGAACTTTATATCGACTTTACCATTAGTACAAACTTCTCGTAGTACAGTTATGACGCATACTATGTTATGGTGAATAACCTTGTCCTTGAAGTGCATCCATAAACAATGATAATTGTTGAATTCCAGGTTTAACAGAACACCTACGGCGTTATGGACATTTATATACAGAGAAAGTATCCTTGTAATTTGAGTTTAATTTAAAATACCGCAAGATTTAAATCAGTTAAATTATAACAACTACTGCCTTCTGAATTTCAATTAAAATTTACAGTAACAGGAGTGGTTAATGTGCGCCATGTTTTAGTTTCCACGATAAATAAGTAAATCATTGAAATAAGGTCATATTATAGAACATTTACGAGTTTCGTAAAGAGGTAAATGTTATGTGTGGGCCCATGAGATCACACAGCGGGGTTGGGGGACACGTAGACAAGGAACTTTCGCTGCCTACACCAGGGTTGATCCTCCGTATTTAGTCTCTCAGCCACGGCAGCTCTAGACATAAAGATATATTTATGATGATGGCATAGTTTGAGAAACCAAAAAATGTATATGATAAAGCTGCAGGGTTCGTGCGATTTATAACGCCTCCTATTTACAAAAAATAATAATAATCGTGCGTGGTAGAAGTGCATCTTTAAATAATGCACATGAAAAGATCACGCTGGGGGAAAATAACCCCATCAACATATTATACCTACGTCTGTAAAATATAGGTCTATCAGATAATATATAGTTTATTACGTACAAAGTTGTGCAGGTTTCATCGATGTTTTACCTATCGCCCACCAGGTATGCTTAAGTTTTGTTATAAAAAAAATTAGATACCATTATACATTAAAAGGGATTATAACTCATCTATTTCAAGTCTGAAGGGCGGAAGCTTATTAAAAAGCAAATTGTCGAGGTGGTTACACCTGGGCTCAGTTGTTACATGATCACAGGAAGTAAGAGATTTACAATAATAGTTTTGTTGCGTTTCGCAGAATTTACCAAGTGTATAGATTGGTTTTACATCTATATCTCTTCACTAGTTAAGCTGTCATGTAAATTTTAGCTAGAGATAAGGACACACACGCTGGACGTGTAAACCCCATTAATAGGGCATTAGACAGCTTACCATTCTGTATTAATTTGTAATGATATTACTTCCGGGTTACGATTTTGTCCTATTCAATCTATATTAATATTGATTAGTTCATACAATGTTATCGCTGTTTTCAAAAACTCAACTACTTAGTTGCGTGAAGTGTTCCAGATCTCATTGTTGGGTGATACAATAAAATCGCGGTAGGTAAACAAATCTAAGAAAATCAATTGTTATCTGTTTAAAATATTGCTTGCCTCTGTATACAGATGAAATATTAACGGGTGGTCGACATCTTGTATTCTATACGTGGAATTGTGAACGAGATTATCTTTTTGACAGTATGTCAAGTTGGGCACACAAAAGTCCGCTAAATAGGTTGGTCATGTTAACGTGAAGACATTTTTGATTATGTGTACCGTCAGATCCCCGCGTTCCTATTAAAATAATCAAATCACGTTTTGCACATTCGACTAGCAGACGGTCTCAGATAATAGCAGATGAGAAACGTGGGTAAAAGCCCGGGAAACTATGGATTGAAGGGTAATCATTACAATTAGTGAAAGTAAACTTGAGAGAAGTCTTCCATCACCAGTGGTGATTCACAGAAAAGGTTTACATCACTGGTCTGTAAATTCAATTGATCTGAGAACGTCCTGACATTTTCATAGGATGTCATGTTTGCTAACATATTGAATTCCTTCCGTTATTGTTGTTGGTTCCGCCATAACAAAAACAAAGATAACGTTGCTACGCAAAATATGGGATTACCACTTAGAGTAATTACCAGGAAACGTAAATGTTGAAACGTAAATGTTATCGGGTACTGGTAATGGCTAACAGGGACACCGGAGTGGTTACTCGGTGATGATCTTAAAACCTAAAAGACATGAAAAGTGGAGCAAATGAGATTTTCTGACATATCATAATCGCTTTTTGAAAATTTCATACCTTATCTACGAACCTGTTTTATATTTGCATAATCCATGGAAAGAAGACAAGACATGTTAAATAAATAATTTTAGTTTTGACCGAGACCATAAACAGTCCATGTTCATTTCATTCTCAAATTAATCAAATTTGTTGAATATTTTTTCGTCTGACACCATGGTCCTCTCGGGGAGTGATAGGTATTGAAGAGTGTGGAATTAGGTTAATTTGACCTGCTACCGATGTTCTAAATGTGTTTCGTACTATGCACGGATGTCATACGAATCATATGTTATGTGAGTAGTCACAGCCAATCAAACCTACCCCCATCTCCTGTTGGACAAAACAAATATTAGTCTGGACAAATCGTATATAGAATCAAATATCATGGTCATTCAAGTACTTCTAACAATTAGTTCAGAGGAAAATGACCATTACCTGGTGTTTGAAGGGGGTGGGTGCTATGGTAATTCAAGTATTTATAACAATTAGTTCAGAGGAAAATGACCATTACCTGACCATTAGTTCGCGGGTTTACTAGTCCAACGATATCTATTATAAGAGTTAGGGTTGAGTTAGGTTTAAAAAAAAAGAGGTTAAGTCTTCACATAAACACGTACCTAGAATGCTGAAAAATTAGTTCGTGATATTTCCAAGTTTTACTACAAATACATATCTACAAATGTGATTTCGTTGTTTCGTGGAGTTGGGGCGCCGATGGTTTTCCTGGGATGGTGCTTCTGATATTCTGGTCTCTTTTTTTCTGAAAAAAAAGAATAAATTTGAAGCTCCCGGGGTGAGCCACATTAGTGTGTTTCCTACCAAGAATTACAACCGGCGAATCGAAACCACGATAGCTGACTCAGTGACAGACACCTTATTATACAGTCCCGTGTTCCATTCCGGTGATTGCAGAAACAGTCCCTCTCTCCTTGTCACTGGGCCTAACAGGGAAAATGTGTAGTCGTTTGGCTGGAACGAAAAATAGTGGCCCCGCACACATTGATGTGCACGTAAAAGAACCGTTTTCATTAATCCAGTCGATCCAGATAAGTAGGACCTTAAACCCCATTTCATTCTACGTTGTCTATGAGGAATGACAAAGTGAAATACTGCGATAAACAAAACAGTCGCACGTTAAACCCTATTTTATTTCGTTTATAAAAGACATCTCAGCAAAACCGTCGAACGTTAAACCCTATTTCATTTCGCTTATAAACGATATCAACAGAACATCCGGAAGCTAGACACCATTTCATTTTGGTTATAAAAGATATCGATGTGCTGATATTGAATGATGATAATATCAGACTACAACCAAACTTGACTACTCATCACAATTATTGTCTCTATACTTTATTACGTGTATAATACAACAGTGTTATCCTCATCGATTTTTGAGCTGCAAGATACAATTTTCAATTTCTCTTTCCAATTTGAGGTGTATGGAGATCGTCGCAACTGATTGTGTAATTTCCTCTAAATGAAATGAAATGGGCTGTACAGACCACCGACTCCTCTGCATCGGAAAACGTGTACCTCACGTGTATACGAGACGTGGGCGCCTTACCTCAAAATGTCAATAAACAAAACTGCCCATTCGATCAGCAGGCACCGTATTCCTGACTGACTAAGAAGCCAATATATTTCAAAAACAGACTTTCAGGAATCATAGAAGTGTGAGTCAACGACTCGACGAAAACTTATTTCAACCCACAAACATTAAATTAAGTTATATGTCTTAGTCTTCACTCTCTATATTAATGACATTTAAATAACGAAAATGTGTATTGCTCTTCTGCTGCATTGGTTTACAAAAGAGCACGGGGGTCATCCTTCAGGTTGGACTCACTTCAACTTTATTTGCCAACTTTATGTACCCTTTTGTAAGGGTAGGAAAACCTCTTCATCAAAAGTATGATAATATTCTTGTGTTCGGTCCATGGGGACAAATTTCACCACCATTATTATTCGACAATTATAAATCTGTCCTGACTATGGTTTATTAAATGGTAAAACAATAGAAGCATAAAGATGTCCATTCCGTGGCTACTGATTCTGGGTTCATGTTTATGCAACTTCCTTCCTTGTAGCAATGTACACTAATATACAGAGCCAGCAAAATAGCCTTGTGTGCCATTTTTAAAAACTAAGTTATTAAAACCAAAATAGATATGATTACGTTTTAGTGTGAATCTGACAATGGTCTGGTTAATGTTAATATGCGTTGGTCGATTACAATATATTCAAGATACATTATGTAAGATTTAGATACTGTTATAATAGTTCGAAAACAGGTAATAGAAAATTGACATTTTTAAAATTTCATTTAAAATGCTTTATTATGAGCAAGATATGAGTATTTGAAGGGTTAACCCGGTGTAGTTTAAAGTGTTCATTATCGTAACAAAGGTACATGACAATCGAAACTCAGTTTCCATTATCCATTTTATGGTTATTTGTTTTAAATCCCGCGAAAGATCTCATCCATTTAAATCCGGGTTCTCAAGACACTTGGTTTCCCGAGTAAATGAATGTCTAAATAATAGTTTATATAATATTTGAAGCCAATCTAAGGACCTGTAATAGGTAGATTTAGCTCGTACATAATCTTTAATGCTTTCCACAAGTCAACAGGGCATTATGGTCGTAGTATCTTCAGCTGATGCAAGAACAGTAGGACGTTAATCCCCATTTCATATCATTTCATTTTGAGCGAAAAGGTTTTAAAAATACAAAAACTGGGTGAATCGGAAATAAAGTACATCATCATGGAATTAGTGCAGACTTAACAGTTTTCCTTCTTAATTCACTGGCCGGTTGTGGTTGTCGCCATCAGTTAATTGTCACTTCTTGATTTAATGGGAAAGCAATTAGATTACTTGGAACTTATAACAAATTAACGTAGCCCATGGAAAAGTAAGAGTTTGTCGTTTACATATCGTGCCCCCCCCCCACACACACACACTTGTCACAAATTATTCTTCTGTACAAAAATTACGGGGACCCGCAAGTCAAGGTGCTTCTTGACCTCCACACACTACCCCTACGTCCCAAACCACCACTCCGTTCGGCCACTATATTTAGCTGTTGTCGATAGTTTGGTTTAATTCTTTATCGCAGTGACCTAACTCTATATTTGATTAATTTTAGAACGGGTGTATCACTTGACAGTGTTATGAAACTGGTGGAATGGAGTATAGTCTCGATCATACAGAATTTGGTAGTTTTAAGTATGATGGCCGGGATTTCAGTATGGCTTTTTCCGAGTTTGCGGATTTGACTACAGTATTTGATTTGATGCATTTTTTGTACTCTGATAGGAGAAACTTTCTCTTTGTATCTCTTTATAAATCTAATCTAGCAGTAAAACTCATTTGTGGTGGTGGTGGGGGGGGGGGGGTAATGGTTTAGAATGCCGCGCTTCGACCTCTAGCTGGTCGGTCGCCTCTGGCTTGCGGCTGTGGTTTCGATCCCTGGTGTGAGCGTATGTGGCATGGAGATAAGGGCGCCTTCTCAACCTCGTGGGTTTCCTTCGGGCACTCCGGTTTCCTCCCACTGCTAAAGACCCGTACGCGCAAGCGTATTATTGAAATAAAATTGAAACCATATGTTAGTCCCAAAATGACCTAGTTTGTGTCGAGTGGACGTTAAACCCCATTTCTCTCTCTCATTTGTATTTTCTCTTTCAGACGCTGTCATCATTAATGACACAACAGACGCAAGAGACGGATCTACATGATTCGGACCAAGGACTAACCAAAGATGATAAATATGATAGTGATTGTAACCTGGCAGCTGATCCAGCAGAAGAGAATCACTATGATCGGTATGATCAAACTTTGTGGGACCGACACTTGGAGTATTTATTGACGTGCAGCAGTTTTGTGGTAGGAATAAGAAATGTTTTACAGTTTCCCGCCATGGCGACCAGAAATGGTGGAGGTGAGTTCAAATGGCGTGTTGTTAGTTAAGAGCTTGACGTAAAGAAAGAGATGGGGGGGGGGGGGTGTAATGTACACTCTATGGGTCATTCGGATTTAACATAATATGGTTCAGATTTATTTCAAGAATTCGATTGCACTGTCGAAGGAAACGGAGAACACGGAGAAAACTCACGAGCCTGAACAAGCGATCGTTCTCCTTGTCATGTACAAGTGGGAGATCAAAAGCACGCGTTACACGGGTGGAACTAGGAATTTTGAAAAATGAGGGCACTTACCGCGGAGACGGGACACGCCGCTGCGAGGGCGGGGATGGGGGTACCCCAAGACAATTATCCGTCATTTCCTTGCATCTTAAGCCATTCCAAGAGCTATTTTGCTGTTATTTTCGTCTAAGTAAACGTTCGGAACGGACATATTTGGGTCTGAGAAAAGGCACTTTCAGTAGTAAAAAAGGGCACTGTCGAAAATTGGATCCGCCTCTGCGTTAATCCATTCGCCCCAACCCCAGTTTCTTTTCTAATTTAGCATGTTGTGAATGTCATTTAAACTCTCTGGTAATATCAGTGAGGTATCTTTAACCCTGATCTCGATACGTACCAGTACCAGTGCCAGTGTCACAGTTTAGGTGTGAATCTTGAAAAAAAAATTTCTTCGACATGTCTGAAGGAATTAATTTAAAGAATTTTTTCAGCAAATTTGTCACTTACTCTTAATTGGTATTATTTCCCACAAGGTCGTCCTCCTTGAATTATATATGACGAATCGTCTTACTGCTCCCTTAGTAATGCATTAGTTTGACCTTAAGCTCATTAGACCGATTCGAGCAAAAATGTAGGATGATTTCAAAAGTACGTAGGTTCCCGGATATGACGTAAATATATCATACTGTACGATCAAATGACGGGGTGTTAGCAAGCTTTTCCCCAGTTATTGAGATGAAATCAAATTAATCAACAGAAAGTAGCGTATTTACTTCTTGGGGTGGAACTCTATGAAAATAGCCTAATAAATCTCTGTCAGTAGAATGGACATGAAACTTACTCTCATACACCTGAGATATTCGCGGTTCATTTATAGGCTGGTCTCAATCTTCATTACTACCACTGGTACGGTTTATAAACCATCCATAATCAAACGTATTCAAATACACTAAATATCGCAAGCTGACGATGGCATCGAGAGTTAATTATGGTCTTGATCAGTTAATTAATTTCTAATAAATGATTTACATTGCGTTGAAGGCGTAAAGAAAGACCTGCAATAGACAGATTAAGCTCTAGCATAATGTATGTTTAAGTAAGCCAGTTCTCCAAATTAACTAGAAATGGTATTAATAACGGACAATATACAAATTATATATTTATGTATAAGAAGCTTTTATTTAATAAAACAATTCTACTAGGCTCAAATTAATGTTAGTGCATACCATTTAAAGTGACGAGTGGGTCTGCGAAACGGTATCCATGTTACATATTCAGATGAATAAAAAGAATACCATTTTTTTGACGCAGTGATATGACACAGTAGAGGGCTTGAAAGTGGACCACAAAACACGGTACAGATATCATATATCGATGCCAAAGTTTTGGATGGTTGTAAGTGCCACTTATGACCCAAATAGCTTTTTTGCATATGATGACTAATCACATTTAGAGGCTTCTCTGTGCAAAATTTCAGAACTGTAAGGTCGTAATTTTCACAAAAACATTGCTATTAAAATGTTGATATCCTTATTGCGTTATTAAGATTGGAATAGGTTTTCTTCTCATATCTCAAAAGCTAAATCCGACAATTTTTGAGACTTCAGACCTTTCAGAACTATGACATCGATATGTGGTTGACGTTGTGTTGGGGGGGGGGAGAGAAACAACTTTGTTATTATGTTGGTAAAAAAAATATCTATTATGAAAAGTAAAAGTCACTGCTCTTTTTTTAACCCTTAGCTATGCTCAAATCTCTCGGAAACTCGATCACGCTTCGCTACCTTGGCATAAGCCTACCTTGACATTTTCTGTTCTTTCTAATTCAAATTTAAGAAAATTCATGGTTTTCATCACTATAAATATATTTTTATATTGTAGGTGCGTTTTATTTTGTATATTTATTCTTGGTGTGCATAGTTGGAGTACCTATATTATATTTAGAGATGTGCCTTGGTCAATATGTACATGGTGGACCAATGAAGGCCTGGTCTATGATGCCATTAGCACAAGGTAAGACAAAATCACCAAACTATACTTGACGCTTACCCGTTGTGTGTTCAGATATTATTGGCTATCATTGGATGTGAGTATTACAGTTAGATGAGACTATAAGGCCAACTCCCACACCCAACGTTTGACATTATGGAATTTACTATAAAGTCTGTCTATAAAATTGGGGAGGTCCGAAAACAGAGCAATGTGGTACACTGGAGAATCTGACCAGTAGAGGGTATGACAACGAATAAACTACTCTCATCGGCATTCCCTATGGTAGACATACTTCGCAAAATTTCAATATTGGAATTGATCAAACGTTTCGTAGTCGATTGGAGCGGATGATGATAGGCGATCGACGGAAACAGATGCGGACAATGACCGTGTTAAAAACAAACGTCAATCGCAATTTCTGTCGTAGGCATATATTTTTAGGCTTTTTAGAACTTCATTTTGCGATTGACAGTTTGTGGTTATTTCAAAATGAATTCTGAGAATATTGCAAAGTTTAAGAGCGATTGACATTTAACGGCTTGTCACAATTAATAGGTTTCGTCCACGGTGATTGCAAATGATTCACATACCCTGGAGATAAAAAGATAGCCACTAGACCTTTTCTTGTGGTATTTCTGACTTTTGATTACCTTTTTTTTTCGAAACTTTTCATTTTTTGGGGCGGTTGTTTGTTCATTAAGCGTGGTATATTTGAATTGCAACGAGAAAGAAGCCGTCAATTCCTTATGTATCCAATATTCCGATAGATAATTGAAGCAATCTGAATAAAACACAGATCCTTTTCCGTTTCGTTTTTTTTTATAGTTCAGAATTTTGTTTTACTTGTTTTTGCTACACTAGGATCTGGAAGAATTATTATCATTGACGTGTTCTGGGTGATGTGAGGGATTAGCAAATAAAACGGTCTGCTACTGCGATCTTTTGGCGTGAGCTGTACGGAACTGCAGAAACATCAATGCCGATTAGGGGTTAATCAAATGTCTGACCTCATAAGGTCAGAAGCTGCTCGTATGTCCTTCCAAAACAACTGGTTAGATGTTCATGTAGTATTGGCATCGAAAGTATAAACATAGAAACGAAATAATAGATCAGGGCTCTGTTTCTCGAAATCTTAACTAAAGTTAAAATTTAAGTTTTAGTAGATACTTCAATATTGATTGACTGGGCACTAAAATCAATCTAATTTTTCGTGAAACAGTATTTCAATTGAAGAAACGAGCAGGATTAAAGGACGGTTCAACAGCTATACTGATTTTTGCTATTCGCCGATCATCATCTTCGTCATCCCCTTTACTATCTCCATCTTCACCATCCCCAACTTCATCATCATTATCAATATAGTTTGTAATGAGGGGGGGGGGCTGTTTGGTCAAGTGGTCCATCGCGTACGCTTTGGATACGTCATCGAATCAAGTAGCATGTTTTGATCCCAAAATAGTGCATGACAAGAAGTACGGTCGCCTGCCTTACCTCCGGCTCCTCCGGTTTCCCTAAAGACACAACGTTCAGACGAATTATTGAAATTGAAAACTAATCGTAGTTTGATCTAGTTGGGTTGAGTAGGCATTGAAGCCCACAATGTAATGTTTTACTGTAACAGACCCGTTTGTGTAATACAGGTTACATTGGTCTTTTGTGGACCAGGGGGTTGGGATGGCCTAGTGGTCTAGAGTGCCGCGCTTCGACCTCTATCTGTCCGGTCACCTCTGGCTTGCGGCTGTGGTTTCGAGCCCTGGTGTGAGCGTATGTGGCATGGAGATAGGGGCGCCTTCTCAACCTCGTGGGTTTCCTCCGGGCACTCCGGTTTCCTCCCACTGCTAAAGACCCCTACGCACAAGCGAATTATTGAAATAAAATTAAATCATATGTTAGTCCCGAAATGACCTAGTTTGTGTTGAGTGGACGTTAAACCCCATTTCTCTCTCTCTCTCTCTTTTGTGGACCAACTGTATAACATATATGTGAAAAATCGTTTCAATTTTTAAAACCTTAAGTGTATCATTACCGAGTGTCTTCATGTTCACTCAAGCAAACTTTTTAATCCTTTTATGCTTCCTTTACCCAGAAAAATCAATTTTAGCATCATGGTCTGTACTGAGCTTTTTTTCAAAATCAGTTAAAAGTTAAAATGTCACAGAAATCAGTTTGTCATTCATCAAAAGTCGTCTACACTCTAAATGAGTTGAGTTAAAGATAATTTACTTGACAGCTCAATCGTTCTTTTTTAAAAGCGTCGAGACAGAATTCACAATGGAATCCATTTTAACCACATTTTCTTGTCAATGATGAATGATTGGACAGATTTTGGACTTTAAGACAAAATCGCACTTTGGGACCTTTTTTTTTATTACGGAAGGAATGGGTTGGAACGGAGTTTAACGTATCGTGTATACATCTCACAATTAAATACATTGAAGTACAGTTTGTAAAATACGCCCACATTCTGTAATAGGTGGATAGAGAACAAACAAGCTAAAGATACTGCGATTTTTTTGTACAATCAAGGGCCATGTACCCATAATCCAGGAAGCTAGGGTACGATATGCATGATTTACTGTACAATCATTGTCCTTGTATAATTTTACAGTCGAAAGGAGCCAAGATCTTTGGGTTATAAACATACATTTCAAGATTCATCAAAATCGAATGCAAATTGTGACCTTGGTTTTACATAGTTTTAATACTATGTCAGGCTGATTCGGTCAGATTTTTACGAAAACATATTCTTCCCACAATCAGGGTCCACGATCCTGGAAGTTACGTTCCGATATCGAAATGAACCAAGGTCTTTGTGATATAAACATAAATTTAACGTTTCATCCAAATTGGATCAAAATTGTGACCTCTCGTGGTTCACAACCTTGATATACCATACTTTTGCACTATTTGCATACGAGGAGCGATCATTTTGTCTAGTAGTTTCCGTCCGATTTTTACGAAATTCGAACTCAAGCAACATTATAGTGATTATTCAAATATATTTTTTTAATCGAATAATTTTTACCTATAGCGGGACCAATCCTATTCGGACAACCTGAATTGTTTATAAAAAAAAACAGAACCATAAGCCAAAAAAACGAATTTTTGTACAATCAAGGGTCATATTCCAGGATGTTACATTCCGATATGCGAATAACGAAAGGAACCCACATCTTTGGGTTATAAACATACATTTCAAGTTTCATTAAAATCTGAGGAAAATTGTTACATCGGCTTAAATCGTTCACAAGCTAAAATCGTGATTTTTCATTCAATAAGGTGCCATAACTCATGAAGTTACGATCCCATACATGCCAATTTCGAGAGGAACCGAGATTTGTATTATTAAGTGAAACATTGATGGGCAAAAACGGTGTTACTAAGGGGTACTATCATGGAATATTTTTACAATAGCTACTTAGTTAATTTTGGACTGTTATGCCAGTAGGAGCCACTCTGGCTAAGTGGGTAAGGCGCTGGCGTACTAACATGGCGATGGCGTGTTCGATCCCTGCATTGTGAGAGAGACCTATATGTCAAGTTTCGTGAAATTGGATAAAAAAAATTTAATCTACAGGGTGTCCCCAAACAAATTGTGGACGGACAGGGGTGACGTTATTTTAAGTCCACATGTAATTGTGTGCATATAAAAACACATTAATTTTGTGAAAAAAAAGTGATTGGCTTGTTGGTAGGAAATGGTTCCGGAAACCCTCAATCATAGCTTAAAAGTGGACATAAGGATTCTTAAATATTGTGTTGATCAGAAGCCGCTCATGGACTGCATCTTTCTTTTATCTGTTACACAATCGGAAGTCTGACTTTAATGACAACATAGTTGGTAGAATTTATAAAATAACTTTAATAATCTCTGCTATAAATAACAGGTTGGTTATCAGAATGACATCTATTGTCATATATCTGATTAGGATTATCTATTAAACATAAATTATATATAAAAATCATTCATATTCTAACCAATAAATCGATTAACTCAATTGATTTTATATTAATATGTATGAAGACATTGGATCAATAAATCGATTAACTGTATGAATTCAGAAGACGTTGGATCAATAACTGAATTATCATTATACCAGTGAATAGATTTCTCGGACGAAGACCAATTAATCGATTATCAGTAATAAATGTAATTATTTTTATTAATTTTCATTGCTAATGAACCGGATCGAGGTGTTCAAAATATTAAATCAAGCTAAGAAAAAAACAAGAATGGCCAACAACTTGACAACAACATTGGGCATTGATAACCACCACACAACAACTTTTTGTTTCAATACAAAAGTATAAAAGAAATTATTAGCAAGTTGATTGATCGTGATGTTTTATGGGGTGGCCGTGAAAGATCATATCCTATTGTTATATGCACTTCGGTACTCAATGAGATAAACACATGTGGTACCCCCAGTGTTTGATCCACCCCATGTTGGCACCCTAGCTGTATCTGGACCACACAGAGATGGGGTTCCTGGTAGACATCAATATCTGAATATGTTTGGATACTCAATACATTTTCTGTATTCGAATATCGGTACCTAATTCGTTTAATCTTTCGACCTTAATAATCTGGGTTTCGGGTCTACACCAGTTATGTATCTATATCGTTTCCTTGTTTTCGTATGGAACCTATCCTATACACTATAGCAGTAGAGATGTGATTCATCATGACGCTGCATTTTTTTCTTATTCCTTTTGTCTTTGCAAACCTTAGGTTTTGTGTTGCCTTTCTTATTTATTTACACCTGTTGTCCCTTCTTATTTATTTATAGAAGTTCTACCAGGACTCATTAAAGATGCATTATGGGAGATTAGATACAAAACCGGTAGTTAGCACTACTATAACAGTTAAACAGTGGATAATTTAATGTGAATTTGCTGCTGAAACTAAACAGCGATTGAATTTTGGGCCTAGCCTCAATCATCATTACTAACTAAAGTCAGTATTGATTAAAAAAAACATAGTCTCGATTACCCATTTTTTATTTAATCGGAAGCAACGGACCGGTTTCTCATCCAGTAAAAATCGCAGGCTAGCGATGCCACCGGGAGTTGATTATGGTCTGGATAAGTTAATTAATGACTAATTAATAATTTAGATCACATTCGGGCCTTAAAAAAGACCTGCAATTGGCAGATTTAGTTCTTGCATAATGTATGTTTAATTATTGCATTGTATATTATGTATGCATATCATTTGCAAAAATGTTAAGGTTAGGTGTCCTGCTTTTCATTAAAGAAGAATGCCTCAAAGAAAAACCGGTTAAACTAATGTCAATGTTAGATTTTTATGTCATTAAAACGAATACCTCAAAGACAGACAGGAACCGGGTAGAACCGCAACTACGGGCGTAACATCAGGAATATAGGATTCTCATTTATTCAAGGTAGTTATATACACGTGGTTAATGCGTCAGGTGTTTATTTGTAAAAAACAGTTCTTGTGTAATTGCCAAAAACTTTTTTTTTAACGAAAATTCAAAGCTGTGTCTGGCTTTTAAAGTTTAAGTATGTCGATCAAATTTCAATTAACTGTCTACATATTATGAAAACATCATTAAAATTCTGCTTGTATTATTATTTAATAATAGAACTTTTCAGACATATTATTTTGTCGTTAAGGTGTGAGTTAAAGATTATAAACATATATTATATTGTTTTGGAAATAAAATAAAAATATAGACGTGGGCTTGTACAATGTAGGTTATGAAATTTTAGTTAATCAATAATTGTTTTTTAAAGATACAAACAAACATATTCAAGCTAATTAATATATTAAATATTTACGTAAAAACATTGTATTAGCGACATGGTTTGGGGCGGGGGGGAGGTATATTCAGGATGTATTTTGGTTATTTACTGTCCATTTACCATACATATTGAAGCACAAGTAAATTTATGGATTATCTCATAACAGCGTCTTTTTCCGTCGTTTAATGTCCTGAAAACCACCTAAAACATTCAATCAAGAAATATCAACTGCTCTCCAAATCAAGTTGGTAGACAATAATCCAATGGACTGCCAGTTAGTGTTACCCTGACATTTCTACTCAGTGCTTTCCTCGTGGGTGTTGGTCAGGAAATACAGTATTTTCCCAGTAAGATTGTGTGTCTCTACTTTTCATACATATCAAATTTGCAATACTTTTATTAGAAAACTACCCAATAAATACTGTCGTGAGAATATATCTTTCATAAATAAACCCTCTTTGCGTTTAGTTTAATACAATACTGTCAAGCGCAAAATTTTGAAACAAAATTATACGGATTTCGCAAACCAAAACGGAGTAACTATGTGGAGTCTGGGGATAAAACTGATACATCAAGGTCAAAAATGAGTTACGTGTATGAACTAGTACCATGGACATTGGTCTATCATGTAGAGAGAGAGAGAAAAATGGGGTTTAACGTCCACTCGACACAAACTAGGTCATTTCGGAACTAACATATGGTTTACTTTTATTTCAATAGTTCGATTGCGCGTAGGGGTCTTTAGCAGTGGAAGGAAACCGGAATGCCCGGAGAAAACCCACGAGGTTGAGAAGGCGCCCCTATCTCCATGCCACATACGCTTACACCATGTCTCGAAACCACAGCCACAAGCTAGAGGTGACCGGCCAGTTAGAGGTCGAAGCGCGGCATTCTAGACCACTAGGCCATCCCAACCGCCCGGGCTATCATGTAACAATTAACATATTCATAACTCCATTTACATATTGATCTGATAACGCTACATATTGTAACAGGTTTATATAAGGACCCATGCAAATAATAATAATTATAAGTTCTTGCTTGGCGGTATATATGTATGTGTGCGGGGGAGAGGGGTCATAACGAAATTTCAACTTCATGGTACTACTTACAAAATATGATATCATATAGTGATCCTGCTACTTTTATGTACCACTCTCCACTGCAGTAGATAACATTCTGTCCAATAGCTTTGGCGTTTGAAATGGAGGGTCCAAACTATAATCGTACTAATAAGTAAGAAGGTTTATTGCTTTACTTCACATAACTCATGAAAAATACAACGTATCAATGAATATGTATGCTAGTGCTGTAATGATACGAAGAAAATAAAATATTCTCCAAAGCAAAAAAAAATATTTACAATGTTAAGCAAAATTTTTCTTATACAGGCACGATATTCCAGCAGTTAGTTAAAGGCACACCATTACTCTAGACTCCATCATAAATCACCTCGATTGATACCACCATTTGTCGTGAACAACTTAACCTTACACCCCAAACCTTTGCCACCTGACTAAATATGTAAGAATAAGTAAACGAGACGTTGTGTTTACATGTATATAAAACGTAGGTATATAAATATATTTAAAACATCTTAACATTTGTTACCAATGTAGATAATGTATAAACACACCCGCTGTGTTCACAGCAACCACCTTTTTACAATTTCCTAATAGAGCGCCTGGTACACAGGGGTTTGATGTGATTAGCATCGCCTGCATTACAATCATCTGGTTACCCATCATCTGTAGTCTACAGTCTCTATTATGCTATATTTTTTTAGAACAATGTTTATCGCCGTCGCGATTTGATATTATTTATCAAAGAGAGAGGGGGAGAGAAATGGGGTTGAACGTCCACTCGACACAAACTAGGTCATTTCGGGACTAACATATGGTTTAATTTTATTTCAATTAATTATTTGCTTGCGCGTAGTGGAGGACCCGGAGTAAAACCCAAGAGGTTAGACAGGCGGCCCTACTCTTTGCCACGTACAACCGGGGATTCAAAACCAGGTGTTATTTCAAAAACCAACGGGAGCCACGATGGCTAAGTGAGTAAGACAATGGCTTGCTAGCCGAGACGTCGCTGTTGGCAGAAAAGTTCATTGGAGAATTTTTCCGGCGTGGCTTCCTCTTGTCAGTGGTGCAAGGACAGCTGTCTGGGCGTTCGGATAGGACGAAAAACCGAGGTCGCGTGTACACATTGGCGTGTACTTAAGAGATCCCTTGACAGTTGGTATTCAATATTATAGTAGGCCGCTGTCTGGAAACCCCCCACCCAATAACACACTGGTCCGTCTTCAATAGACCAATAGTTCATCGAAATACGGTCTTCAATAAAATTGTAAGTATCGATTTATATAGTAAATGCCTTTTGATAAGTGTATGCAAGTCAACTATTAGCTTCGCAGCAATTTGATTATTTCCCATAATCCAATAGAGACAATATTAGGGCTTTCAAGTACATCAATATATTAAATCATCAGATTATTCAGAAACATTATTTTCTTCACCGCCATTAATATCGAATAATTGTACATTAAACAGGTGATCTGGTGCACTCGTACTCTATTGAACATCAGAACAGCTCTTAAAATCAGACGCTAAAGTAACGCCAGAGGGATTATAACCTTACATTGCGTATAGGTTAAGAATTATTTGGAACAGTCGACCCGAGACTGACTTCGCACTGTTTGTAAATGTTATGATGATGCAAACCTGTAAACAGGATCTCCGTAGAGACTTTTGGCCATCGTTTCTATGGTGATTGAGTATTTCTTGCTGCTGAACAAAGCTAATCAGTCATATTAATATGACACGTAACGTCAGATGGTTTGTTTTAAAATAGCTTCAACTGATTTTGACTTGGGTTGTGTTTCAGTTATTGTTAAGGAGGTACGTTTCCTTAAATAAATATAGAAATTGAACGGTGCCTGAATCATCAATAGGTTTAACCACGTACTATAAACACTACATTAAGAAATATGCAACTATGGCCTATGTAACAATAATATTCCAAGAGTTAATATATTTGGAGAAATCTATAGACCAGAATATAATTACTACGCCTGTACCTTTCAACACCCACTCCTCCATTCCGCTTCAGAGTTCACGCCAAACTTGATGTTGTCTCTATATTACTCCCAACCACCCAAATTGATAAACTGTGAATGGCAATTACCCTGATTACGTTTAAACCGGTGTCTCGGAACTGATTGTATTTCGGGATGAGGATTTTTTAAACTATGATTTAATATTGGATCCTGAAAAAACAAATTTCGCAATGGTAGGCCTCTTTCCATGACTTCTTGGGAATTTATTCTTCTTAAAAATAGTGATTTAACAACTGTGTTTGATTTTCGGATTTTGAATCAGGTCTCGTGATAATTCTACCAGAGAAAATACATTGACCCGTTCGGGATGATTCTAAATCACCCTATTATTACAACACAAGAAGAAAAACACAATTTTCAAATTTGTCATGGACACAATAAAAGCATTTTCATGTAGTTGACTTTGTTTGAACTTAAATGAGCATACTAATTTCATGCCCAATGACCTTTTGTTTTTCAATGAATACGAAATAAACCATTTTTGAAGTTTCTTAAAAAAAATATATATATTTTTTTATGACGATGTCCTTTTGGTTAATACGGGAAAATGATGTTTTTTGTGATAAATTGTTTTCCAGTTTGTATGCTGCAAACAAACAAATACTTTTAACATTGATTGGTATTTAATTAAAGGGGATATTTTTAAGGCATTCGGTGTTAATTGGGTTTTGTAAAATTGCATGGATGCTCAAGTTTAACGAGATGTTAGCTTTGTCGCCATTTTATATGCATAATCACAAAAGTAATGTGGTTTTACATCATGGCAATGTTTTTATGCTATTCACACAAACCATGTTTCTTTGATAATTAGTTCATTTAAAAAACGTTCTTCAGGGCTGTATTGAAGTTCTTCGTGACATTCCATTTGTGCTTGCTAATGAATTGGCAAGACAGTTAGTGTTGAGAACCCACTTATACAATACGAGCTTAGTTAAGAGCGTTGCACTGATGAATTATTCGATCAATAAATTGAATTGTATAAATCAGGGTTGTTTTTTTCTTCTAAGATCCATATAGCGCAATTATCATTAAAGATACAGATATCATCCTGCTACAAACTTTGTGATCTGGTCATATATTTGGACTAAAACATGCCGAAATTTGGCTTCAAATCCCTCTCAAAACACTTAAGTTCGGTCGCCATACACAATATTTCGAGTAAACCTGGAAGTTGTATACAAAGGGGGGTTTTTGTGGTTGAGCGTAATAGCCTATGTGTCCTCTTTCAGAATCTGACCTTCCGTGAGTCAGTCACCCTTGAGCGTTTTGAGAAATGATAATTTGGATGTCATATGCTCCAATGTCCTGAAATATATTAAACTGTATCTCCAGATAGTTTGGTTCAGTAAAACACCCCCTCCCCCACCACAACATAATGAATGATTTCAATGAATTCCTTGACCCCAAAAATATGATCAGACAGTAAAACTATCCTCCTCGACTAAATACTATGGAAGTTATAGGGGACTATTTGAATTGATAGTCATCCTGAACGCCATCTTGAACGCCATCTTGAATTTCTCAAAAGGCTCAAGGGTTCATCCGGCAAAATTTGAAAGATGACACCTAAGCTACTAAAATCAATTATTAAAACAAATTCCAGGTTCATCCATAGTTCCGCCGAACTAATTGCAAGTAAACTACCCACATGTCGCAAGAATCTAGTTTTAGAAGCCTTGTTTATCACCTGACAGGATTGAGACAGAATCCATTTTTAGTTTGGCTTTGTCGGTAGTCGCTATTCATATCATTTACCATAAATATCGAACCTTAAGTAAATTTTTGGATTATCCTCTGAAGACTTCTCTTTTCCACCGCACTGGACGTTTAAGACTCCCAATGTTCTTACAACCGAGAGCCGTTAGATAAACACATAAGGGCGATTTTTACATCACTGGAGGAGACAGGCTTCCAGATTGGAACACCCTTGAATGTTTTTCGGGGAATCTAGTATTTTTCTTGTAAGATTGGGTGTCTCTGCTGTATATATAATCCCAAATCTACTTTTACCGGAAATAACTACTTTATAAATACTTTCCCGTGAATGTATCTTTGATTTGCAAAATTCGTCATGAAATACCAAATACAAAAATAAATAGCACTATTAAATTCTTTATAAAAAAAGGGTATTATGATATTATGAACAGATGTATATACATACATGTAGGTTATTTATCGAGCGTTGTGATATTGAGTTCAGAATTTGCCAGGAATAAAAGAGTTTTCCTGAAGGCTATGGGTCAGACGAGAAAAGTATGGCGTGTCCTAGAACGTTTCCATAATAACGTAATAATTATTGATTATGAATCCCATCATTAGATAATGCATAAAACAAAGGACACGTGGTGGCATCATTAAACTTCTTTAAATGACATGGTCATTACTATTTTTTTTCTAAATATTTATGTTCAAGCGAACACACTCACAAACGAACAGACTGTCTAGTATTACGCCGTGCTTCGTGGTTTAATGGTGACATACAACATACCGCCTGAGTAAAACTGACTCAGCAAAAACTGTCTTTTGAATGATAAAAACATCGCAACAATCACAGTATGTAGACATAATAATATTACCAAATTAATATCGTGATATCTTTCGCCCCCTTGACCCCTATACGCTTCCATATATTCGGCCTATAAGTTGTTTTTATGTACCGTATTCTATTTTGCATAGTCAACGTTTTCCTGAGCAGACGATGTCGACATAATATTAATATATGGTCTCAGTGGTAATGCTTGTCCAGATATGTTGTAAACTATTGCTAAGGATTCAATGATCAATATCTTTATCGCTTTGCTTGAGGATTTCTACAAGAGTTTTAAACGTAACAGTTAAGAGCAGAATTAAGTCGCTCACAGGCTTAGTTCAGTACACCATTAGAGTGATCAAGAAAGAATTTCGTTAGCGACATTTCCTGTGGTAGTCGAAATGGTTTCGCTATCAATCGTGTCCTATCCTTGCTACTTTATGGAAACTGGACATGTCATGCACCCGTACATGCCTGTGATCAAAACCGCGACTCATTACTCAATACCAGATCTTAGACCACTCACCACATCCACCCCGACCCCTAGCACCAAGTCCCCTCGATCTAATATGCTCCACGCATACAAAAGCTGTATGTGACGATATCATATATCAGTGCTTATCAGCATTGGTTAACTCATACCTCTTTAATTGTTTCAGTATTTTATCTAGGGGGATGGCGATGTTACGTAACATTTATTCCTGATATATTGGCAGGGTTAACTGTTTAATGGTGGATGTGTCAAATTAAGACGAATTGCCTTTCCATGTAATTGTGAATAAATCGTTTATCAAGCTAACATAGCTATCCCAATTTATACAAATTGTTAATCAATGTTGTATCGTTAAAGGCAGTGATTTTCTATATAACAGAGTCATGTTAGACTTGCGGTACAATGTCTAGTGTTTTGTTTTATTGCCTCTTGAGATATTAATTCAAATAATCTCTTAAAGGAGCTAAATCGCTAACATTTGGGACCTATAAATTGACACATATAATACTGTAATATGATCGTATATAAACTGATTTACATTCACTGGTTTCCGTTTTTACTCTAATTTCAAATGTTCGGCGAAATAAGCCATCAGTGTCAATAGAATGCAAATTTCTAGCGTCTAGTTATTCCAGTCTGTATACGCCGTTTGATTTGGTGCAATGTTTCTAGCCTCGTTCCTCGAGTCCCTTGCTAGAACTGGGACTGCAACGCATTATGGTACACGGTTCGTGTACTAATAGTAAAATGTTTATTTTGTCTTGAATATTGGATATCAGAAGCCCTTTTTTCGGGTAAGGTCACAGCATCAATGTTGATTTAAATTGACAACTAATTTGTGTTTTCAATGTTGAAGATTTTGGATGATATTGAGTGAGATACTACTTTAAAGTCAGTGTTGAACCAATATAACCATCGTTCAAATTCTGAGTCTAATGTTTGTATAGTCGAAAACAGATTAGATTGTAGATCACCTCATTGTTTTTGCGGCTCATATATGCTGGGGAGAGGGAGAGAGAGACAAAGAGAGAGAGACACTAAGATAGAGACAGAGAGAGGAGGCTCCTTGTGTATGAGCGAATGCGAGAGAGAGGGCGGTTCCTTGCCTATGAGAGAGTGTGAGAGAGGGGGAAGGCTACTTGCGTATGATACGTACAAACCCATGGCAAAATAGGGATTAAACTTTTTGTGGTGCATTTTAGATACTTTGGCCATTTTCCAGTGATTACCGTTTAGAAAGCAACTTCGGTTATAGATATCCAGGTCCGTTTAACTAGCGCTCTATTAGACCGCGGACCAGGCAGAATCGGATTACCCTTTTCGCAGTGTAGACAGCTGCGTAGGGCCCAAGAAAAAAGGGCCCATAAAAACTTAAGACGACCTGTTGATGTTTTAGATTTTAAGTGAATTTATATGCGTGAATGTGAATTACAGAATACATTTCTCTTGTTTTAAGCAATAATAAATTAAGTTTGTTTTCATTTGATCCAGCAATTGGCTGTTGCTTTGCTCCTCTGAGCATCAAAAGATTGTCACTGGCCGAATGACATGGTAATGTTTGACAAAGGTGTGGTGCTTAACATTATTCCATAAGTATATCCTCGTTTCTATTACAGTGGTCTTAGTTTTACTACGGCAAACCAGTTCCGCGAAGGGCCCAGCTGGTCGAGCTGTCCAGGGCCCATCAGAGTAAACTTACGTTTCTATAAATCTTATATAATCTTGGGCCAGATTTCACGGATTTTAAGTTCTCACACTCCACGATAAGGACTTACAATGTACACATTTGTGGTATTTGCCGTCCAGAATTAGTCAAAATTATTTTTTATTATTTTTTTTTTTAGACTACCATTGAAACTTGTTGCAACGGAAAATAATCTCTTGAATCGACATATAACGTCATTAAGTGAAGTGTTTGGGATCTCGATCAGTATGGAAATTTACTTCGAACATCGCATTTCTGCACCTTTCAGTCTAGAAAGAACTGCATAAAGGGAACGTATTAGTGGAGCATGCCGATTATATAACTAGTATTTACACAGACTGAAAACCAGTCCAATGGTGACAAAAACATTTGTGTACTTTAGTCTTTATACATTGGTATAGAAATATGAAGTCGATTCCAACAAGTCTATGGCGTGGGAATCGTTGGTGCAATTTTCAAACACGAGAATAACAATTAAAGACTCCTATTTGTTATTTTTGGAATCAACTGAATCTCCTTTCTACTTATCTGTAAATTATGGCGGCAATGTACCGTATGACCTTAAATGAGATTCTTACTTGAATCTAAAACCATTTCAATGTTTAGATCAAGGGTGCGAGCAGGTACGATTTGGGTGATTTTAACCGACTCGTTTCTTCTTTTTTTTTACTTAATTAAACGGTTTGGATGTCTGAAGTCAAAACAAAATGTCGGTGCCAAAACATCGTGGGTTAAAAAAAAAGTCTGGGACCATGCTTTGTATACCGTAATAGATCGTCATAGGAATCGATCGTTGAAATAGGTTAGGTCTATTTGATAAGGCCAATTTTAAGTTTAGTCAAAGATAACAAGAAGTAAACAAGGTTAGCGTTAATCCCAAACCTTACCCTAACCCTGGACCTAGCCCTAATGCTTACTTTAACCCACAATCTCACCAACAATAAAGTGCCATATAACCTTGTTTACATCTCGGCGGCCTTGATGAAAATTAAACTGGCCTTAAAAAAAGATTTAGCGTTGAAATAATGTATTATGTTGGATAAATTTTCTAAAATTGGAACATGAGAGAGGCAGAGAAAAAGCCACCCAACACTAACTATTGCTCCAGGGAACTGTAAGCCTTGCCAATTACAAATATGCAATTAATCTCACCCATGATTTGCATAGATACCAGGCCTTATGATCCACGACGATCAATTTGCTTTACGGCGTGTGGTCGGACACATTTATTCGTATTTGAACATACTCAGTATATCAACCTTGGCTTACAACCTTATATAACTTGTATTATTTTTAGTAAACGATTCAGAACTGAGGGCCTGACAAGGACAGCTGTTTAGTCGTTCGGATAGGACGAAAAACCGAGGTCTGTGTGTACATTGGCGTGCACGTTAAAGATGGCAGTTGTAATTTGATATAAGAGTAGGCCATAGCGCCGTTGCCCGGGCAAAATTTCTCTCATAGCACACTATATGGCGTATGTCAGTCTTCCGTTAGCCCAGTTCGGAGCAGAAGAGTAGGACGTTAAAGCCCATTTCATATCATTTCATTTCTTTCTAGATCGCAATTGAATGCATCGTTATTTCTTTCGTGCTCGTTTTAAACCAGGTGAAGCCATCGTTCTCATTAGCTCTAACGCCAGATAATCTGCTGGATGTTATGATAATCAATTGGCGCTATAAACATCTCCTTCGTCTAAAATTAGAGGATTTAAATCCCATCAGGCATTATACTATCTTATAACCTAACTTTGTGGATTTAGTATACGTCTTGGTTTATTACATGCAAGGTTTCGACAATATTAAAAAGTGCCTTGTTATAATTTAAGAAGTAGCGAATCCACGTGTTATTGTGTGTGAATTTTGTGCCAAACAACCCACGTAAAATTCGGACACAGGGTCTGTTAATCTTCAAATATGAGATTCGCGACAAGCGGTTGGTAAGTTACAGGGCTTAGATTACAAGAGCAATAACTATACAAGTATAATTCGTCATGTGACATCTTTTGACTATTCAGAAAACCCCAGCGAAATTTACAAAAGAGCTAAGGGGCTATGTAATGCTTTCACAAAAAAATAAGATCCACAAATAATTTACCTTGAGAGCGATTAAGAGAAGTTCAGATGGTCGAACACGCGTCACGGATGACCGTAATATTCGACCACATTAACATCTAGACGTATGAAAAGATAATCCACGTCTAGATGAACTGTGACGAACGTATTATTTATCTGATATTTTCTATCAAACAAACTAATTTGGTTGAAGGAAACAAAACAACAGTACCACATTAATCACGAATAACCAGTGATAAATATCAGTATGATGGGCCGTTAGATTTATTGGTCAGTTGGTCAATAACTCATAGATTTTATTATCAAGAATGTTTTGTTTATCTCAGAAGCCGAGAGTTGGGAACGCAGTTAAATTTCTCGTCAAATTATAGAGAATAATCGATTGTCTTCGACAGAGTTAACATATCCTGACTCCGTGCATGACGGTCGGAGAGGGTGCAGGGTGGTCGGGAACCGAATGCATAATGTTTAAGTGGAGGGAGCTTTGATCATTATAAGACATCGACTACAGATGATCTGTGGGTGTGGCATTTTTCCGTGGTCTGTCGTTACTGGTATTCTATAAGATGAAATCAATAACCCTTAATGGGCCACCTGTCATAGATTGACTCAGTAATAAAATGAAATCACTTGAACTATACGGGATAAGCACCATCCCAATACATTATTTCAAATAAGTTTTACAGTAGGTGGTCTAGTTCCTAATCTGGAGTAAAAGGATGTTATGAAGCTATCACGCAATGGGTTAAGACATTATCATCATTCTAAACATCTCAAGACATGATATTTGACTAATATTCTGATACCCTATAGCTGCACGAATGGGTGTTTGAAACCGACTATATGTGAACCCTGTCAAGTTGTGTTCTTAATGCTATAGTAATTCCAGTCTCACACAACATCGGGATTTCATTAAGAAACTTTGTCAGCTTAACAGGCTTACGACAAAGACAAGTATTCCTCACAGGAAACAGGCAACCATAGCAATATCACCATATCCTTTATTTACCAATCACAACATGATTGTTTCCATATAAAATACAAAAGAATGTTCTTGAAATAGAGATTACGAATTGGTTCGGTAGAGATGGGGATGATTGATTGTCAGTCCAGAATGTCCCGAGCTCTACCAGTCTCGACAACGGATCGAGGTGGTGACCGTGTTGTGAATAGAATCATCGCGTAATTAAACACAACCAATATGTTTCAGTTGCCTTATTGGTTGCGATATTTTCTTATTCAGTCGACGCACGCGTTGTGGTCCGAAATACCTCTTTTCGCTCGATTGTCACTATTTTTGGGATTGGGCGATTTGTAATTGGCAGATTTACCTCTTACATAATACATCTTAAATATAGTTCCAATTAAAGAACAGAGCCGGACTGGGTCCACCTGTCTCGGCCTAAGTTCATTATAAAAATGTGGGTCTAAGCCTATAAAGAAATAAGAAAAAGAAAAAAATTGCCTTCTTTCTGCTTTGGCCTGAGATGCTTGGAAAATGGGTTTGCGGTTGTCAATTTTCAAAATTTTCCAGGGGAGAGACACCCCCCTCCCTCGGACGCTCACTTGTGTGGGTCTTGGTCAATGACCAGACAGGTAGGTCTTTGACACACCAGTCCGGCACTGCTAACGAATATTGCAGAGGGGAATGATTTCCTTTTAATCCCGTGAGTAAGCAACTATATCACGGTAGTGAATTCATAATTGTTATAAGATAATATTACTTTACCTTTTAATCACGGACACAAACAAACAAACACAATTATATTTGTATATTTTTCTTTTAAAGTGGTCGATATCAGAAGCCATAGCCTGGTAACTGTAGATATATTGAACTTGGGGTTGACCTATGTTTAAAAGGAGAAGACGTGGGTGTGATTTTCATTTTCAAGACTATATTTTAAATTTGTTATTATATTAATCTGTTTTAAAAAATGGAGCACATGGCCTGTAAACGAGATTATTATTCCGTCTTTGCACCAAACTCATTTATACCCCTGTTATGTCTAGAATTTATCAGCCATAGTACGTGACTGACAGTTTAATTCCCTTTCTTGTCCCAATAAAATTTAGAATTGATTCCAAGACAAGAATCCATTCAACACTAATTCAACACTAACATGGCCTACACAGCCTGTGCAACGAACAAGAATTAAATTGTTGAATATATCCTGAATGTTTTTGAACAGGTTATTCGCAAAATAAAACTCTCTAGGCTCAAATCTCTAAGAATCAAACAAACATCCTATTGGTAGGGGTCTGACTGTATGATGGATTTATGATATATGTTCTCGTGTCATTGACTGCAGGCAATCTTATTATCACCAAATGAGATGATCAGGAAGAATATGGTCAGCGTTCATTAGTTTTGATTGATTCATTTTGTTTTGGCCTTAATCAACCATCAATATGTCAGCTACATGTAACCTCTGTCTACTCAAATGGGAAATGGTATCAGATGTTCTAGAAACGGGAAACAGAAACAGTGTTGGGTGGCTTCCGGGATATATAGGCCACTTTCTGCAAAACAATGCGATGGGCATGGTGTCTTTGCCGATATTTTACCACATTTTGCTGGCTCAATATTTTGACATGGCTCAAGTCAAATATTGGTCCATTTAACCACCCCATTCTGCCCGTGTTAAATACATCTCAAACATAGATTGATATCATTACCATTGCCATTGAATTGTGTTTTCATGTGTTTCAGGTCTGGGCTATGGAATGTTGGTCTTAACAAGTCTTATCAGTATGTTTTATAATACGTACAGCGCCTGGTCTCTTTTTTATTTCTTCTCTTCATTTACATCGAGATTGCCTTGGGAACCCATAAATAAAGGTAAATATTTAAACAACACAACGGCTTCTCATTGCTTTCAGAAGAACCTTATTATTAATAATCGGACATCTTGAGAAAGGGAGGGGGGCTGATTTGGACTACGTGAACATGTCTAGAATTACTGAATAACTTCTACCACAGGCCTTAGTCTGATCGGTAAAGGCCTGTATTTTATTGTTATACACCTTTATTACAAGAAATCTGATTACAACACAGATCCTTTTTCGTTTCGTTTTTTATAGTTGAAAATTTCGTTTTACTTGTCTTTACTACACTAGGATCTGGAAGAGTTGTTATCATTGACGTGTCCTGGATGGTTTGAGGAAATAGCCAATGACATGGTCTGTGACTGTTACGGCGAGTTTTTGGTGTGGCGTGGGTAATCCATGAAAATATCAATGCTGGTTGTTTAATTAAATGTCTTACGTCATACGGTCAAAAGCCTCTCATATGACCTATGACGCGACCTCCCAGTACAACTGATCAAATCTCAAACGTATCGTATAGGCCACCTAAGCATAAAAAACGACGCGAAATATAGATCTGTAGTTTAATCAGATTGAGAAATAAGTCAGTCTCTCAATTTTCACTATGTCCCAGAAATATCAAACAAATTCACTTCTAAAATATTCGATTTTCCATGAAACGGACTAGATGCCTTTTCTTGTGTATGTCTTCTAGAATGCGCGTAGATATGCGATGTTAGTTTATCGGAAATCGGCTTCGCCGCCAATACTGATTCTACAACATCCCAAAGTCCTGATGACCTATAAAATGGGTGTGTCAAGTGGAGATTTGTAATAAACATCTGTTATTCACCAGACCATGATCGATTTCCCTTATTGACCCATCTTCTCAATGACGTAACTCTTGTAACGATTGGAAAACAACACGGATCGTTCAATCTTAACGGTTATATCGTCCAGTCAGAGACGTATCTAAACACGATGGGGGAAAAGATCAGACGTAACACATATGCAAATCCTTTAGAGTCAACTTGACTTTTCGAATACCATATATAGGGGTCACCTTCAATTCACTGCTATTAAAAAGACCTGTTAAATGAACAGTCTGGGGTATAAAATGATGTTGGGCTTTATAAAGGTTTCTTTGACACGTTGAGACAAACTCATGCCTGCAAAATTAATAAATCATGTAACCATGATAATTTTTATTCACGGCTACAACTGATACAATATTGGAAATGAAATGAAATGGGATTTACCGTCCTACTCTTCTGCACCTATAACCTGGGCTAATGGAAGGCGGGTGGCTTTGAGCAAATAAAATTAGGTTCAATTGCAAAATGTTCAACACATTCATCACAGTTTACATGAAAATAATTGATTATGTTACAGTTGTGAACAGTTAGTGGGACAATGAAATCATAATCTTGTCTTACCCAACAGTTTTTCATAAAACCATAAGATTCAGGTTCGGGGGACATTTTAAAATGAACATAAATTTCGCATATCAGAGGTCGAATTTTTGGTTTTCGTTCTATCTGAATGATTATGCAAACCTCCTTGTCAGCCCCGCTAAAGGTACTTTTCCAACTTCTTAGTAACACAGTGGCAGACAAAGAAAGTGTGAATGACCGTTCGCATGGGACAACCCGTCTCACATAGGCGTGCTCGTAAAGCAACCCCAACAGTTAGAAATCCCGAATTATCCTACCGCGCATGACACGGTTAACCGTAAAAATAAATCTACCACATTTCTATTTGTTTGTATAATTCATGACCAAAGCGTTCTATTGTGTCTAGACAGTGGCGTTCATGCATACTCTTATTTCGAATACCAACTGACAGGGGCTCTTTTGTGTACACCTCACTGTGTTCACGGAACCTTGGTCTTTCGTCCCATCCGCAATACTAAATACTGTCCTTGGCAGGCCCACCGCTGTGGACCACTGACAAGGCGTAATCGCGCCTTAAAAACATTCGCATACCAAGTTTCGCCGTAACACAAAATTGTTTACTGTAACAAATTAAATGGGTGTTTGTCCAACTATTTGGAATGGGCAAAAACCCAAGGTACATTGTACACGTTGTCGTGCACCAAAAAGATCCCTTGGCAGTTGGAATTCAATTGATGTCTGGACAAAATTCCACCCATGGCACATATTCATTCATTCGCCTCAATGAAATAAAATCTACCGTAAATTTAGAAGTATCAAAAAGACCAAAGTAAAGTGTAGAGTATACGCTAAACCCCATTCCATAATATTTACGTGTAACCGAGAAAAAAAGACAGTGAATCGACCATATAATTCAATACGTAGCGGGCCGGAAGACCATTGGACTTATCCAGTTGGCTACAGGTCCAGTAATCAGATATCGTATAGCTTATTTGTATTTAGAAAATAATTATTTAGAAAATCATTTGTCGATAATATAAGCTCTGGGAAACATTTCTCCTCGTGGATATGCCATTTTGAAATTGATGCTTTTCAACCTAATCACCTAAAACATAATCTCCTGGATAAGCGCTTGCGGTCGTAACAACTAATCAGCTCTACAGTTAAAGAGGCATCTGTATTTAGATACAGAACTGGTCGTTCTTGCTATAAAAGTTCAAAATATTTTATTCTGGACGAAGTTATAAATATTTGTACATGTATCATAATAACCGAAGTCTCCTTTTTAAGTCTTTCAATCAACCATTGATATGATGGGCATTGTTTAATCCAAAGACATAGCCCACCATAGGTAAATTTAGTTCCTCTTAATTAATTTAGTCAGTGCATTATTCCTCTTCAATATGTTTTGCTCCTGCTGGGCTAATAAAGACGGACATACGCCACGCAGTGTGCGATTGGGAAAATTTGGCCCGGATAGCGGCGCTCAAGCAGTGTATTTTAACGTACGGTCGAATGGGTATATCTTGTGAAATATAGCACGCAGGTACAGTTTCTTGACAGTTTATAATAAAGGTTCATCTAGGGTTGTTGTTTGTATAGATCTGGTGCCATAACTGTAAATAGTTTCCAAGATCTTTTTTAGCTCGGGGCACCCTAGCTATTGTCTATTTTTTTTACGAATTCCAACTATCAAGGGTTCTTTTACGTGCACGCCAATGTGCAAGCCAGGCCCTCCGTCCTACAGCACTGACAAGAGGGAACTACATCGGAAAATCTCGGCCCACGCAGGCATCGAACACGGTACCTCCTGGTTAGCGAGCCGGGGCGTCCTACCCACTGAGCCACTGACAATTGTAGATGTGTACATTTTCAGGTAATAATACAAACAACGCCTCTATAGTAGTAGCTGGTCTGGTGCCATCTATACAATCTTCACAAAAATATCTTCAGTAAGTTTATGTTTTATGATATTAAAGGAGCTATTCCTCTTTGATAATTAGTTGCTAATAAATGGTTGAATTAGGATGTTTTGGTATGGTATTTCGATGGTTCAAGCTCGATACGGTTTTACGGGGTTTGTTTGGCGTACTGTGTCGACAGGGGAACACAAATTCGTTTATATCTGAACACTAGCTTTAACTATGAACATAGTATTACCCATAAAATGTCACAATTGCAATCTCATGTCTTCTAGTATCCTATCATCACCAGCCAAGGCTGTGAACAAATAATGGTTGTGTTAAAATCTTTTGAGCAGAACAGCCGAGCTTTTTAAGATATATCCATCGCTAACCCTACAATTACCTAAGCTGTTGCTTTAAAAATTACATTTTATTATTATTCAGTTAAAATATCGAAGACATATTCCCTTTAAATTTTAGACAGAGTATATAAAGGGAAACAACTCTTTTCTTGGAGCAGACGTTAGAAGCATTTCAGGTGCACACGTGCAGTAATAAGTTGCTAAAATGTCATAGATTGGTGAATAATTTGATTATTTCAGTGAAAATATGTTAGATTTATCGTCAGGACTGGATGATACAGGACAAATACAACCTTATTTAGCAGCATGTCTACTGTTGTCATGGATACTAGTTGGTGTAGCTGTTTATTGGGGACACATTTCTTTGGGAAAGGTACACTACTATCATTTTGGTTTCACAGTGATTGGGAAAATAATTCCCTGCTTCATAATATTTGTAAACCCATTCAAAAATTAGAAAAATAGTAGTCTAATTCACACGTGTTGAGTGGAATCTGGCGACATTGACAAATGACCTTGGGATGAAGTTGTCTCAAAAATGTAAATTTCTGCATATGAAGCCTACGTAATAAAATTCAATGCAAATTTTGGTAACTGAGGTTGTATTGAAATTAGTAGATTATCGTTTTTGATCTTAGCTTACGCCTGTGTTTTCCCAGGATGATTTTAAACAAATCTGATAGATCTCATGGAGATTTCTTAAGAAAAGTGCCAATGTATTCAATGTTGTCAGATATTTAAAGGATAGAAATAATACGTAACCAAGGCCTAATTTATTTGTCAAAAATTGTATTTACAGTCACAGTCCACCCATCCCAATAAAGTTCTTTCAGTTTATTTATCTTAATGCCTCTTGTGATTTTTCAGTCTCTTTTGGGTCTGTTGCCTTGGCACAATATTTCAGATGTTTTGTCTAAGCCTTGAAAGACTTTCAGCCCATTGGCTTAAAAGATTGTCAGTGTTGTAGGCCTATTGGGATAGAAGGAAATGTAAACATATATAATTTAACCAAATAAAGATTACACTATAAACCTCAGAATGCCTCGTTCGGCATTTTTGTCCAAAGGAGGTAAAACAAATGCCACGTTGTCTGCCGTTCTAAAACAAGGTTTGTTAAATTGCCCTGGTTTTGGAACAAGGTATTTTGTTCAGAACGAGGCTTGGTAAAAATGCCTTTACTAAATGTGTTTTTTTTTTCAAGATAGTTATTAGGGGTATTTGCTATCAGTGAATAAAATTTGTTAAAATTAAAATTTATGTTATTTAATAAGAAAATAAACAAGTCCAAACTGTGATATTAGAATCAGAGAAATAGACAAGACAAGGTGTAAAACTACTGAAGACATACAGCTACCTTGATTAATTTATTGCCCAATCAGGTTAAGATGTTAAGTAACAACTGAGGTGTTGTGAAAGCTAAATTGGGGTTGTAAATCAATCAATGTAGCTGTCTGTTTTACACCTCCACCGATATCACAGACAACAAATTACTGTTTATCTGATCTTAATACAACAAATAATCCATTCTTATTAATCTAAAAAAGCATTCAATATCATCTCCTATTTCCAATACGCCAGTTTATTTTTTATATTTATTGTAAAAAGATAACTTGACCATAGCATTGACTGTTTCTGTTGAAACCCTGTAACATTGCACAAAATATCATCGGAGCAAAGTTCTATAAACGCACAGCGATAAATTTGTCGGCTTTATACCAATTGTCAATTAAATAAGCACACCTCATACATTAAAATTTATTATGAAGACAGATGGGTATTAATAATGCGAAAATAATTTATGGTATGGAGTGTATTCTTGTCTTGTCTGTTTGGACTGGTTTTATTTTCGTATTTAATAACATAAATTTTAATTTGTACAAATTCGCTGATAGCAAATACAGCTAATAACTATCTTGAAAAAAACACGGGTGGTTGAGATGGCCTAGTGGTCTAGAGTGCCGCGCTTCGACCTCTAGCTGGCCGGTCACCTTTGGCTTGCGGCTGTGGTTTCGATCCCTAGTGTGAGCATATGTGGCATGGAGATAGGGGTGCCTTCTCGACCTCGTGGGTTCTTCTGGGTACTCCAGTTTCCACCCACTGCTAAAGAGCCCTACGCACAAGCGAATTATTGAAATAAAATTAAACCATATGTTAGTCCCGAAATGACCTAGTTTGTGTCGAGTGGACTTTAAACCCCATTTCTCTGTCTCTCTCTGAAAAAAACGTGTTTAGTAAACAAGGTATTTTACCCAGCCTCGTTCTTAACAAAATACCTCGTTCCAAAAACAGGGCAATTTAAGAAAAACTTGTTTTGGAACTGCAGACAACGAGGCATTTATTTTACCTCTTTTGGACAGAGATGCCGAACGAGGCATTCTGGGGTTTATAGTGTTATACAATTTGAAGTTTAAGATTAGGTTCAAACCTTTTTTATGGAGAGGATGAGACATTAATCAAAATTGTTGGCTACCTTTTAAGCCATATCTGGTTATTTTTGTGTTGTTTTCAGATTGCCTTTGTTACAGGAACATTACCTTATGTATTATTATTAGCCATATTTGTTGGAACTATAACTTTACCAGGAGCTGTGAATGGTATTAAGATGTTTTTGACCCCCAGATGGCCTATGTTAGGTAAACTTCAGGTTAGCCTATCTAAAACTTTTTTTTATTGTAGATTTAGAAAACCTATGTAAGAAACTGAGCAGCCTATAGCAAAAAATCTGCTGGAAACAAAATATGGCAATAATCGTCATATTGTGGTCAGTGTGAAAATGTAGACAGAGCTAAAGTAGGGATGAGTGCTGTTTATGTGAAGAAAAACTGTTCAGTTTGTCCAAGAAAAACTCAAAATATGTTTAAATTGTTGGGGGCTTTTTATGTAGTTTTCAGAGTTATTAGGTCTTATGATGGTTGATGATTTATTGTAGGTATGGTTAGATGGTGCCATGATGGTATTATGTAGTATGGGATTAGGTACTGGTGGTATTATAAATTTATCTGGTTTTTGTCATTTTCATAGTGGCTGTTTCAGGTTAGTTTATATTAATTATCATATTGTTAAATGCACATTATTCTAGGCTGATCCAGAGAGGATACCCCCCCCCCATCAATTATCATGTTAAATGCACAATATTCTAGGATAGATCTAGAGAGCATACCCCCCACCCCACCATCCATGCATGTTCTCAGCTATAAATTACAAGCTCCTTGTCTTCAGATTCCAGTACTGAAAGAAAGTAATGTAATATGCATCTATGATGTTTTTACCCAGGAGGTTCTCATGATTTCAAATTTATTTTCAATTATTGTTTAACCTTCAGAGCTAAATATCACAGCCATTGTTAATGAAAATTGCATACGTCACATACTACCAGATGAAAGGTCTTTGAATACGGAATTCCAATTTTTGCATATATTATAATATGTGTTTAAGTAAAAATGTGTTGATGTTCTAATGTTCTCAACCAATACTCCTCTTAAAGTACAAGTATATTAACTGATTGGGGGATGTCTGGTGGTCTAGAGTGTTGTGCTTCGACCTCTCACCTCTGGCTTGCGGTTGTAGTTTGTGGCTTGGAGATAGGGGCGCCTTTTCAACCTTATGGGTTTACTCTGGGTACTCCAGTTTCCTCCCACAGGAAAGACCCCCTATGCATGCGCTTAGATAATAAAAATGAAAAACAAGACTTGTTTGCAATATAACCTTAGGTGAAGAATATGTTAAACACTAAGAACAACACAACAACAGCAGTTTCTCTTCAAAAACATTTTTGAAATGAATGATTTTATATTGATAGGAATGCTATGATAACTGGTGTATTTAGTGTAGCAGGTTGTACATTAGCTGGTTGTTGTATGTTTTCTATATTCGGAGTTTATACATATACAACAGAAATACCACTTAATTCATTGAACATATCAGGTAAGCAACTTTCTTTATTACTATTCAATTAAAATACTTTGTGGTCCTCTAATGAATAATTATAATTGGTGTTCAGAAGATCTAATCTGCACTAGTTCCCTTTTCCATAGCTGTTTCTTTAAAGACATCAATTTACAAGTTTTAATTTTGAAAGACATCTGTACAATGGGCTGATACTTGTTTGATTTAAGTTTGCTCTCATCTCTGCAAAATTGCCCTGTTCCTTGGAAGTCTCTTAATAATGATCCAACTGTTACCAATAGAGAGGTTCATGAAGAATGGCTTTGTTTCTGATTGTTCTCTTAAAAATTACCAATGGAGTGGTGTTGGACTAAACTTTGCTGTTTCTGGGTAGTTCCTTAATGATGACCCAACTGTTACCAATAGAGAGGTTTTTTGAAGAATGGCCCTGTTTCTGAGTAGTCTTTGAATGATGAGCTAACTACCAACTAGAGTGGTGTTGGACTAAACTTTGCTGTTACTGTGTAGTCCCTTAATGATAAACCAACTGTTAACACAGAGAGGTTTTGGTAAAGGATAATCTTGTTGCTGGGAAGTGTTTTATATAGATTCAGTTCCACTTAAATTTACAGTTTCAAGACCTGTATTATATTTCAAAATTGCTAGTTCATACTAAGTAAATTGTTGATTATCTTATTTCAGAAACAGAGTTTGCTTTTCAAATATTTCCAGCAATTAGCCATTATCTACAACACTCACCAGTATGGTCGGCCATGTTCTACCTCCTGTTGTATATCAGTTGTTTTGGTACCCAGATAGTGTATATAAATACAATACATTCAGGCTTTCTATATAAACTTGGTGTACATTCTACTGTATGGAAATTATCCAGTCTTATCTTCTTTATTTCATTATTTTATATATGCGGTTTAACAACAATTACACAGGTAGGTTTTCTTGTTTGTAGCAACAGCTTTACATTGTTTATTGTTGACTGTTTAACAATTATACATGTGGATAATAATTTATGCATACCCCACTCCCCATGCAATTAGATAATGCAGAAAAAAACATTGTCAAAAAATGGTAAAATAATAACAAATTGATATCTATATTGGAAAATAAACTGGTTAGTTCTGGGGAACATTGTCTGATTATTTGACATATCAGATGCCAAGGATAAATCAGGAAACGAAATATTGTCATTAACTTTCTTTTACCCAGATCATTATTTATGTCTTAAAAATCATTAAGTTGCAGAATCTTGCGAATTTCAACCATCTGTATGTCTGAAATATCCTAAAAAGTATTTGCAACCATACAATTTCATTTTCATGTTAAAGAAGAATTGCATAGTTTGCTTTCAAAAGAAACATGTTGAATTTTTAGCCCCAGAAACGGTTAGGTACCTGACATAAAAGGATTAGACTTGCATTTGATTTTGTGTATTTGTTTGTGTTTCAGGCAGGAATGTATGTAATGACATATCTAAATGAGTTTGTACATAAATTAGCTATACCTATATTTTGTTTAATGGAATGTGTGTTTACTACCTGGTTATATGGTGCTCAGAGATTCTATAATAAAGTAGCAGATATGACGGGATCATCTGATAGTCCTTTTATAAAATGGATATGGAAGGCTGTGTGTCCTCTTTCTTTAGTTGTAAGTTACTACCAGTATCTTTCTACCTTAGTTATTTGGCTCGCTAGCATGAAGGTCAGTTTCCTGCATTGGTCGAGAAAGTTCATCCAGATTATGTGCAAGGTTACCCCCTATGCCAGTGAATCAGGATGGAGGGCCTGACAAGGACAGCTATCTACTCATTCAGATGGGCTCGTGAAAGATCCTTTGGCAGTTGGATTTCGATATAAGAGTAGGTTGTAGAGCAGATGTCCAGGCAAAAAATTAACTCCTAGCACACTGTAGTGTGTATGCCCGTCTTCATTAGCCCAGTTTAGGAGCAGAACAGTAGGATGTTAAACCCCATTTCATTTCATTTCTCAAACATAATCAACCACTTCCCTTATTTTACACATTGCCAAAGTGTGGTGTTTGTTTAAGAAGTAAGTTTTTTTTGCTCATTGATTTGTAAGCATCCAAACAGCAGTCTTAAGATTGGGAAGAAACTAGAGTACCCAGAGAAATCCCACAAGGTTAGACAAATCTTTGTCATCTGCAGCTTGCACTTAGATTTCTTGACCACCCAATCCTAAACGTTAAAGACACAAGTCACGCTATGAAAACTATATATAAGCCCATTAATTGAACAGAATGCATTTTTAAAGGAAGTTTATACTGTACCAGATAATCCATAATCTAATAAAACATGGTCTAACCCCAATTGTTTAAAATTGGTCAATCTAACATTTATAGGGGCTATGTAGCAAACAATTGAAGTCATTTATAAACATTTATCTACTTTCTTTTTAAATTTGAGAAGTAGGGAGGTGTAAGAATATTTTTACCAGTTCAAAATTATGATTAAATAATTTGTTTTTGTATTATTTCAGGCAATATTAGCATTAACAATAGTCTGTGATAATTGTATATTATGTAAAGCAGAAGTTGGCGGTAAAGCGTGGATGGAACCAGTGGGTTGGTTTATTTCTGCTTTACCAGTATTTGTCTGTTTTATTCCTAGTTCTGTCAACCTCATTACATTCCATGGATCATCAAAACAAGTAAGTATTAAGCTATAAATGGAGTAGGGATGTGGGTCCAGGGCTGGATTAACCATTAATCAAAATAAGCATGTGCTTAATGCATCATGGCAAGAAGGGCACCACAGACTTTCTGGTTTGTTAGATGACGAAATTAGAATGTTTGATTTAAAAATTAAGAACTTTTTTTTAGTTTTTTATTATTGTTTGGCTTTTTTTGTTGTTACCTTCTAAATATCAATAATGACATGTACAAAACCTCAGAAAAACTCAAACCACGTGCTTTGAAAGATTGTTTATGGTGTATTATTTGTTTACATTTGGAATTGTATACCATATGGGGCCACCAAAATCTTCTAAGTACCTAGGGCCTTTTGTAGGTGTTAATTTGGCTCTGTGTGTTTGGTGTCTAGATTATTCTTTCCTGTGTGATGTCTCGAGTTCAAATATTTCCCAAACAATATGTGAGTTATGGAGAAATATTAATGTTAGCAGTAAAAATTATATACTTTAGTTAGACAGTAATCAGAAGGGTTGAACATGTATTATTGAAATACAAAGTTAGAGCATAAATTCTTATTTTATTTGCTAAACTGTCATGATTTGTTGTAAATCAGAGTGTGCTTCATCAAGACATATCAGGACAGCCAGGTGCGATTTATTGGCATTCGTTTTATTGGCACAGGTAATTGACATCCCAGCAGCATACAATAACAGTACATAAACACAATAGAGATAACCCAATATTTGAAAGTGGCCATGCCCTTTATATTAAACATAAAAAAAAAACATTATTGATAAGTTCTAATGTTAAACGATATGACGAAATGAATGTAAAACTGTAATAGACCTAATAATATCTCCGTGCCATAAAGATTTGTCTCCTGTGGTGATATAGATTGTTTTTTTTAGTCTCTTCCTTAACATTTAGATAGGGGATGCAAGTGACCAGGAGTAGGGTCGCCTGTCCAACCTCATTGGCTTTCTCCGCATTTGTCCCACTTATAGACCCCCTGTTATAAGAGTGCCAAAAATTGACTGTTTGTGTTGAGTGGATGTTAAACTTCATTTCTCTGTCACTTAACATTCAGGAATCATGTGGGATTAGCATAAAGTGACTTCCCCCCCCCCCCCCTTCTATATATCAGCTGTGTCATTATTACAACGACAGCCAAATGAACTTCACATATTACATTAATTACCACCTGCTGTTTGTGTATGTCAGGTCACATATTATTTCATGACATATTACAGGTCGTAGGTCAGTAGTCATTTTTTTATTTTAGTATCATTTGATACCATCTCCCTCTCTTTCTACTGCTGAATGGAGCGTTATCGGTCTCATTAACATCAACAACAAAAGATTACAAATTTCTATAAACAAAATATGTGATGTAGATATAAGATAAAGTAGGATGTTATTGTATAATACATAAATCATGGTTTTTATTAGGTGTATGCAATAGACCATACTTGATTTATAAACTAAACCAGTCACTTTATATATTTTTAATCACCTTCAGCTTTGTCATTCTTCACAGGTAGTTTAAATATTAATGGTCACATGTTGGTACTCCTTCTTGATATATATATTTATATTTAAGCTATTATTAAATATACATATTTAAGCTATTTTTTAAAATGACAAATTAGGTAGATTATGAATGTAAAGTCATAGTCTGTGAATAACTGTCTTAATTTCAAATGTACTCTTGATATCTATTTTAGATAATACACTGGATGTCACTTTATATCTTTTTAAAGATCTATTTTAAACATCTGATGCCACTTTGTCTTTAATCTCATGCCAATTAGAGTTTGAGGTATGCCGAATGTCGATATGACTAGATCTGTTGGTTTTGTGAAAGAAATAGATATTTCGAATCAATTAATTTTGGAATGTGCAGATAGAGCTGATGTTTAGACACAAATGAAACTAAATTTGAAACTAAAATAAGTTAAAAGACCAACATCAACGTAATCAGTCGAAATGAACATGTCATCCAATGGAACTTACCCCAGCAATAATTAGCACATCCAGTCATCCTAATTCAACACATTTCATGAGGAGGATATTATTGTCACCACTGTCCATCGATTCATATAATCAATCTACAGGGATTATTATTACTGCCTCGGTTACTAAAATAATGTAAGTGCATTATAAAGAGATGAAGGCTTTTGAGATATTTTTTTTTTATACTTCCTGGAATTGTTTAGTTAGATGGGCTTAATGATGAACAAGAATCAATGAGTTATTGCCCCTGTCACCAAAACGTTCTAAATGCTCTATAAGTTGGAGGGGGTTTTATTTTCCAGGATTGTTTCGAGGAACTGTATCGAAATTCACACTTCCCAATTAATTTTTATTCATTGTTCAGTGTGTATGGCGACGCTCATTAAGCTAGGGGTGCAGGTTCTATCCCAGAATCCACTTGATTTTCTAATTTGGTTTCATTTGTCAGTGATGCAAAATGGAGGGACTGGCAGGTAAAAATGACTACCGGTTGTCATAGGTACCATACACGTAAGGAGCCCTTGGCAATCGTAATTCAATGATGAGTAGGCAGAAACACGGCTGTTGGGGCAAAATTTGCCTCATTTGTCTTCATTAGCTTGCTTGGTGCAGAAGATTAAAAAGTTCGATTTCATTTCATTTAGACATAGTTATTGTCTCTGAAAATTGTAGCTAAGAGTCATGCCAGTCTGGAGATCGCGTGTTCAATTTCTGCTATGGCCAAGAAAGTTCAGCACAATTTTCCGTCATGGTTTCCCCTTTGTCAGGAGGGCCTGACAAGGACATCGAGGTCCCATGTTTACATTGGCATGCACTGAAAAGATCCCTTGGCAGTTGGAATTTGGTATAATAAGAGTAGGCCATAGTGCCACTCCCCTGACAACACTGTATGGTGTATACCCTTCTTCGTTAACCTAGTCAGAACAGAACAGTAAGAAGTTAAACCCCACATCAATTTATTTCATTTGTCTCTGAAAACATGAAAGTTATTCTTCAAAATGCATTGTCTGGCAAGACTATGGTCTCTTAAATCAGAGAGATGGAATGGGGTTTATGTCATACTTTTCTGCATAAACCTTACTAATGAAATAGGGCATGCACTATGCACTGTGCTATAAGTATAAGGCAATTTTGCGCCAACAGTTGCATTTCTGTCGACTCTTATATCAAATTCAAATAGGAGCTTGATTTTCCGACACTTCAGAGCAACCAGACAGGCACTGTAATTTAAGAGATTTTCTCTGTTAATACTTCTGTAATACATTATACACTTCGCTTCACATTTATTTAGCCTTTTTCTGTATTTTCATTGCATCATTGGTGCATGATAGTTTTTTGCATAAAATAAACACAATGGTTTCACTATATGTTATTTTCTTCATTTTAAAATATTTTCTTAATTTATTTGACAATGATATATTAATGCAGTAAAAGAAAAAAAAAATCAAATGCATTAATTTTGTAAATGATTATATGAACAAGCAAAAAAATTATTACAGTTAAATATAAGCATAACTTTTATGTTTGACACGCCTATAAAATTAGCTATTTTTGCTTGTTATGACATGATCAAGCATCCTCCAAGCAACACAAGTAGTTTCTCAAAACTTGTTAATGTTCCCGCAGAGTACACTATGATATTATATATGATCATTAGATTTAATAAAAGATAAAAAACTTCAGGGATTACGTCTGCTTTTATAGCATATAGAAAATAAAATCATGTGAGTATATATTTTATGTTAGTCTGCTCATTTAATTGATTATGCTGAATAAAATTTGCAAATTTTTAGGAGTTGATCTGAAGATGTAAGTTCTGTATATTTGATTGACTTTTGAACAAATTGGTTGAATATATAATGATATTATGTCCGTTCAGAAATGAATAAGTTACTTATTCAATTGTAAATGTCGCTACACAAACATTGTTGATGAAAGAATACATTGCTGATTTGTTTTGCGTACAGGAATGTTCTATGTTTATGTGGTTATATTGTGGCATGAAGTGGCCAGTGCAAGACAGACTACTTCATTATTGGAACATTCCTGTTAAACTCCAAATTTAAGGATTTTGCCCTTTTCACACTTTATGGGAGAAGGTGTGGACTCTATTATTGGAACCTGTTTTCCCTGTTTTCATATTTCATGGGAGAAACTGTGGAGTGAGTCCAAATTGTTTAAAATACATCACAAAGTTTAGGTCACCAGCTGAATCCCACTATTCTTTGTGACAAGGAACATGGTCACCTCTTCAAGTGACTATGGTGGTGGTTGACAGCAAGGAAGAGTCAGAAAGTAGTTGTATTTATATTTCAAGTTGATTCTTTATTCAGTATGTACTATATAGATTACATTCTCCCACGCAGAGTTGTTTTCTAGGAACATCAGTAGAGGAGAAGGGATACATTTTATATAATAATTTGTTTCTAAGTTGAACCATTTATATCTTTCCAAGTGAATAGAACCTATCAATATTTAAAAAACTACATATTGTTTTAGACACAACTTCTAACAGACAAGCCATTCAATGATCGAGGATATATTTTATATACAGTAATGGTTTGGTGCTTCAGGAAGTCAGGAAGGAAGTTGTTGTCAAAATCCTACAAGAAATGACGAAATAAAATTGAAGCATAGGCTGGTTAGTCCCAAAATGACCTAGTTTGTGTCTAATGGACCTTAAACTCTCTCTCTCTCTCTCTCTCTCTCTCTCTCTCTCTCTCTCAAAGTCCATGTAGCTGTTTTTATTACTGTTCATATCTGTACTTTGTATAGATATATATTGATTAGAACATTTATGATACAGCTGGTATATACGATTATTTGTCAAATAAATTCAGATTTAGATATTTGAATATTTTGATGACTGTTTATTAGTATTGGGTTGTCAAAAGCATATTGTTCTGTGCCCCCTGAATCAATATTGGCTTTCAGATTTGAGTGAAAGTTTTAAGATTTGTTTGGGTTTGACTTGTATATGTCAATTTTGTCTTTTACAATTTATATGAGCTACATATGTACATTTTGTTTTCAGTGGTGAGCTTATAACGCTTATTTCTAAGAAATTTTGAATGTTCATCTCCAGGAAGCTTAAATATGTATTCCTCTGAGCAAGTGCCAGAATATTTAGGGTTTGTTTATGGTTCCTTACAAAGCTTTCCAAAGGGCACCGAAGTTGGGAAATGGCCATTGAATTTAAGAATTTAAACAATTGCTTTTGTAAAATGCACTTAAGCCTACAAAGTAACAATGGTTGAACTTATAGAAAACTAAACAGTGTTAACAGAAAAACTGGTTCAAAATTGCAGATAGTTTTGAGTCTTATTTAGCATTCAATGATCAGTATTTGGTTTGTCCTGAACTTTGTAAGGAGTGTCAGGTTTTGATCATGGTTTTTCTAGTAATGTCTCCATTTGTCAGTGGTGCTGTAATGTCTCTGTTTGTCAGTTGTGCTCGATGGAGGACCTGGCAAAAAAAACAGTGTATTCATTTGGATGGGACGAAATGCCATTGTCTGGGGAAAATTTCCATTATAGCACAATGCAGGATGTATGTCAGTCTTCAGCCCTAATGGCTAGAAACTGAACTGTAAAAACTTTTAGCAGCAAAACAGATTCAAAAACACTTGCAGACTTATATAGCTGTAAAAAAACGCAGTGATTTACTCACAGCTACTAACTAACCCCACAGAGGTGCCATTACAAAATCTTGCCTCTTCCCCCCCCCCCCTTGTTTCCACCTCCCAGATGGTGCCTTTATTGATTGAAAAAAATATCATCACAGGTCTAAATTGAGTATCAAGAATTGTGTTTAATGAGATAATAATATTATCTTAATTATGTCTTATACATATTAATGTCATAAGATTGCCATGAAAAATATAATTATGCATGTAATTGAAGGTCATACTGTTAGTTTGAATCCTACTTTCCTGTAAATGAAAATATCAAGGAACAAGGAATCTGTTTATGTTTAATTAAATGACGATATTATTTACTTTCATTCAGAGAGCGAGAGAGAGAAATGGGGTTTAACCTCCACTCGACACAAACTAGGTCATTTCGGGAGTAACATATGGTTTGATTTTATTTCAATAATTTGCTTGAGCATAGGGGTCTTTAGCAGTGGGAGGAAACTGGATTGCCAGAGATCGAAACCACAGCCGCAAGCCAGAGGTGACCGGCCAGCTAGAGGTCGAATCGCGGCACTCTATACCACTAGGCCATCCCAACCCCCCTACTTTCATTCAAATAGGTTCCCTGTTATAAAGTTATTCATATCAGTTCAATGTTATTCATAAGGTTCCCTGTTATAAAGTTCTCATAACAATACCCTGTTATAAAGTTAATCATTATTCATAAGGTTCCCTGTTATAAAGTTAATCATAACAGTTTCCTGTTATAAAGTTAATCATAACAGTTCCCTGTTATAAAGTTAACAAAACAAACAACAATCATCAAATGGTTCTATGATATCTAACCATTTATTCCATATTTAGGATTTTATGGAAAATTGTAGAAGCAAGAGATTTAGCTCTCGATAGAAAATGTGAACCAAAATTGCAAAATCACATTAACTTCACAAATTTGTATAAAAAAACTATCATTCTTCACTTTAAGTTATTTTAATGTTTTATGGAAAAGAGTTGTTGCATTCAGAGTTACTCAAGCATGTCATTTCCAAATTTGTCTTATTTGATTTCAGAGGTTGCAGAAGTTATTACAGACACCACCTGACTGGGGACCAAGACGACACTGGGATGAAGATGAGCAGGGCACAGAGTTACCGGAATATGTGATTTGTAGTCCTGATGTATATCATCCAGCCAATGCTTTAGCTTTATTAACAGCCAATCTTTATCTGCCAAATATATCAGACATTATTACTATAGATGTAAGTATTTTTCATTTCTTGTTTGTACTTGGGATATTTCTCATATTGTATGAAAATTTGTCTTGATATCCTGATAGAAAAGTAAGAGCTTTACATATAACAACAAACTAGAAACTTTGATGACAGATACATGGACAAACATCTGGACAAAAAAAAAACATAGACATTTTAAGACATGAATTAAGTGAATGGATTTTGGCCTTGAGCATCCACTGTTCTAGATCTGTACGGTCTCAGGTCTATAATCACACAAGGTTTTAATTGATTTGTTTTGTAAGTCAAAAATTACTTAAAACAAAGTAAAGTGTTGACTTGAATTTCAATTTGATTCATATAGGTTTACTCTCCATTTTTTCCAATAATTTGATTAATCAGCTGTCACTGACGCATTTTGTGTTTAAATATTTTATTTTACACCCAAAAAGTGTATTTGATAATAGACGATGTATTGTTTGTCCATCTACATTCGTCATTGTCTGACAGACTTAAATTAATTGCGTCTCCATATTGTGTCAGAAGAATGATTGCTTAGAATTTTTTTCACTTAAAATGATGTTGGTTTTTATGCATTGACTTATTTAGATTAGGCTGCATAAATCAATCATTTGACAGCAATAACTGTCATCAGAAATAGTTACACCTCATATAAAACTGTGTTTTGGATCGCTGTAATTGTGTCAGGGGAGATAACCCTTCACTATATTAACAGAAACTTCAGTGAATATGAATGCTTGCCTTCAGATAGATTTTTTCTGTGTTTTAATTTATTTCAATAATGTATATTTATTTTGACTTTGGGTGACATATTTTAAGTTGTATAGGTAAAATTGTAAGAAGGTGGTCAAGTAGATTTTGTTCTTCCAGCTATCCTTCAATGCCCATCATTTCACACTGAATTTATAATTCAGTTTGGAATAATTATTACTATCAAGATGAAAGGTGATATAATATTAGAAGGAAATTTGATATTTTGGTCAGTGACGTACGTCGACTAAAGTTTGAATGAAATTTGATCATATTTGAGTCTGTCAAGGTGTGACACATACCTGAACTAAAAGTTAGAATGATTTTTTATGATATTTTGGTCAGCAATCTACCTAGACTAAAGTTTGAATGAAATTTGATCATAATTGAGTCTGTGAAGGCGTAACATAGTAAAACTAAAGTTAGAAGGAAATTTCATGATCTTTGACTCTGTGAAAGCGTGACATACCTGAACTAAAGTTGTAATGAAATTTGATGATATTTGAGGTACCAGTGATGTACCTGCACTAAAGTTGGAATTAAATTTGTTAATACTTGAGTCAGTGACATATCTTGAGTTTGTGTTTCTCTCCCTTTAAAAAACCCAACACAATACACATCAAGTATAGTTTTCTACAATAAGCACTGTTTCTAGAGAAAAATAGAATTTTGTGATAGAAAATCTTTTTGTTTTTTTAATGCTGTCGACCAAAGTTGGCACCACCCCTCACTGATTCATGATGTATCATACTTAGCCATAATACATAACTGTTAGGATTCTCATGTACAAATTTTTATATCAACACCTGTATGTAACACCTGCAGGATTATATAGGTGATTAAAACAGCAGTACAACCCTGCTATTACAAATGAGTGAAATTTAGGATGTTGTCACTTTTATGCACTATTTTGCAGCACAATAACACATATATTTTTTGCTTTATTTTGAAATGAAAGAAGTATTTGTTTGGTGAGATATATATTAAGGCCTGCTTTAAGTCTATTGCGTTGATCGTAGATCCTCAGGATTTCCCGAAGCACTGATTATCTTTTATTGTTAGTGTAGTGCTTAGTTCTAGTTCTATCTCATTATGTGGTTGTAAATGCCTTAATAATATTGTCAAAATGTTTGCTTATAATTATCTCTTAAATGGTGTCTTATTATTAATAAGCTTGGTGTAAGCTAAAATATGTACAATAGAAATTTAGAGTTTTTAACTGTAAGATGTTGATTTTCACTTGTGGATTCACCTAGAAATGCACAGCAGAAATAGATTACTTGAGGGTTTTTTTATTATTTTAGTCTTTTTCAAAATAAGTTAAAATTAATGTTTTCAAAAACAAGCCTTAAAAGTTTTCAATGGTCATCTATTCAAATTTTTGATGGTCTCATATACATATAGCTAATTTTTCAACTACCATAATTTAAAGGATATTCTGATAGAAGTTTCATAAAAATCTGATGAGTAAATATTAAAATTAAGTCAAATCATTCTGTGAAAAGCGTAAAACATATCTACAGGAAATATTTTGAAATATAAAAATCTTTTGTTTAGATTGATCTTTATGTGAAATTAGTGGCTTTGTTAATATTTTGTCAATATTAGAGGTTTTATTGCCATGATTCATTATTTATCGTACATGTAGAGTGCTGGGCTAATATTAGGACATGTTGGATATAATTAGGACTAAAAGTAAAAATATCGACCAATAAAACTAGTAAATCTGTTTTCGGGCTTACTTGAATGAATCATTTGGTATGAAAGTTTGCTTGACGTAACATAAACCTTTAAAATCAATACAATGACAAAAGTAAGAATTCATTTGTCAACACATGTAAAAGTCATTGTTGAAGAATGCACATTTTGTGTTACAGGTATATTTTGAGTAGTTCACATAGCTAAAATAGCTTGTACTTTTTCTCTCACAAAAAAAATCATCATTACGGAATAAATATTTAAAGTGGAATTAAATATCTTTATAACCTGTTTTATTTTAAAAAGTAAAATAGATTAATTACTTTTAACAAATATTGTTATATATATATGTTAAAATTAAATATTTTTTCCATTGATGAAGAATTTCAATATGTATTCAGGTTTATTTACTATATCCGTAATGGCAAAATGTTTTTGTCAAAATCATGATATTTATTGCATAAAGCCAATAACAGGAAATAAAAGCTTGACATATGACAGCAAAAGTACAACAATTCTGAACTACTCCAACGAGATATGGTATCCATATACCCTGCCTTGTATGATACCTGCCACCGCTATCCTTGAGGACTATAATGAGAATTTATTATCTATGTTATCTCAAATTAGAAGGGGTATCAGATGTTCTAAAAGAGGAAGCACAATCGTGACACATGGCACTATACTTTTAGTCACCTATTTCATGACTTAAATCCCCAGATTAGTCAGCATTCAAATTAAATAACATTTTTTCTTCACCTTAATTTAATATGGGCAAATATTGTTCCCACCTACATTCGTGGATCTAATCGGCATCTAGCATGATCCAGCCAAACGTCTTGAGAACAGTTGTTTTGTTAGATTCTTTTTCATTTGCAGGGATGCTTCATGTGGTCATAAGTTGTAAGCAATCTAACCAAATTTTAAATTTTCCAATCACAAAATTTTGTTCAGACTTACAAAATCACATTGGACAGAATTATTCATTTTCCAAAGCCCAATCGCACTTATTATTAGGCTTGACAAGCTCCAGTCTACGTTGAACTTTATCATAAATTTGATTAATTCTGCCCTTGGTGTTACTTTAATTTGTTTCTTTAATTACTAACATCATAAACTCCTTGCAACTTATGTTTGGGAGTTCTGTAAATGATAACATCTCTAAGCATCACAAAGATTTGAACAACCGGTATGCTAAAATGTCAAATTATTACAATAACATTATGAAGAAATTATTTTATACCTTCATTTCAAAGAGGATGTAGCCTAATAATCTCCATTTCTTTCTGAATTAAATTAGGCATGTCTTAGATAATGGTATTTTCTTGTTCTTGAAAAGTATATTTATTGTGTTGAATAATGTATTTTAGCATGTTATTTAATGACAAATAGTTAGTGTGTGTCATCACATACATCACAAATAATGTGTTACCCTGAACGTCTCCAGAATATATCTGTCTTATTTTAATGTCTTGTCTAGTTACATTGTAGGACGAAATAGTTAATCAATTTAAATATAAATTTTTCCATAAATAGCTTGCGGTAGGTGGCTTTCATACTTGATGTAAAAATTGATTTCATGATGTGTTTTATACTGGCATAACAAAGCTAATAGGTAGTTGGTGGCATTATACAGAGCTATTATTTGTTGGTGACATTATACAGAGTTATTATTAGTTGGTGGCATTGCAGAGCTATTATTGGCTGGTAGCATTACAGGGCTATTATTAGTTGGTAGCGTTACAGAGCTGTTATAAGTTGGTGGCATTAGAGAGTTATTATTAGTTGGTGGCATTACAGAACATTTATTAGATGGTGGCATTACAGAGTTATTATTAGTTTGTGACATTACAGAGTTATTATCAGTTGATGGCATTACAGAGCTATTATTAGTTGGTGCCATTAAAGAACTATTATTAGTTGTGGCATTATAGAAATATTGTCAGTTTGTGGCATTACAGAACATTTATTAGTTGGTGGCATTACAGAGTTATTATTAGTTGGTGGCATTACAGAGTTATTATTAGTTTGTGACATTACAGAGCTATTATCTGTTGGTGTCATTACATTATTAGTTGGTGCCATTACAGTGCTATTTTTAGTTGGTGGCATTAAAGAGCTATTAATAGTTGGTGGCATGATAGAAATATTATTAGCTTGTGGCATTACAGAGTTACCTAGTCTGTGGAATTACAGAGCTATTATCAGTTGATGGCATTACATAGCTATAAGTAGTTGTGGCATTATAAGGAGCTATTATTAGTTGGTGGCATTACACAGAGCTATAATTAGTTGGTGGCATTGCAGAGTTATTATTAGTTGGTGGCATTATTGGGGGCTGTTGTTCCATTAAGGTATTTTAATAAGTGCAGGGGAACTGCCCCACACACAATTTACACAAAAGCAAATCTGCAGACAAGACACTATACTTAGGAATCAAAAACAAATAAACATAATTACATATATAATCACACCATTAATAGTTTAATAAATGAATTTGAGAAAAATCTGCCATGACATTATTGAGATATAGGCCTACATATTGTTACTTCCAATTTAGAAATTATATAATTTCAAAATGGTTTTCCGGGAATCAGTGGGCCAAGGTTTGGATAATAATTAAAAGGTTTCTATCGTACTTGTAAAGGTGTTAAAAAAATCATATTACCATTACAGCGAGTCATAGATTATACAAACTTTAGGCCTATATACCTGTGTGCACTAATAATAAGACCATGAAGCGTGAAATCCACTTAATATTTATAACTCTATTGTGTTGTACAAAGGTCCCAATAGTCTTGTGATATATATATATATATATATATATATATATGCATAAAAAAATAGAAAAATACGTCCAGGTAAAAAATTCTCCACTTTACTTCATTCTGACATACATTAAATTATATAAGCTAGCTGTCTGCCCTCTATAGGCGTCTTCAGATATTAATAAAGTATATATGTATATACAGACAATGAAGTACCATATATATATATATATATTATTGTATATTAGAATAAACTGGATGATCTGGTATTTCTGTTTTATTTTGGGGAAACCTTACGTCTCAAAATGACTAAGGCAATTTATTATATGTTCAAATAATTACATAAATTACACCCATTAGCTATTTTGTGTTAGAATCTCTTTAGCCTAAAAATTGTTGCAGAATTGACAAGAGTACAGGGTGATTCTCAATGGAATTTTATATTTTCTCTTAACAATGTGGGAAAAAATAGTTTTGGAAAAAATATGCAAGATAGAAATGAAATTATATTGTGTTATTAAACAGTGAAGAATGGATGTTTTATTGCGTAAAACTATCTAGCATGCTTTTGAAGAATTTCTTCTTGTCAATCTTGATGTGTTTTTTATTAAAGAGAAAAGATGGATGGGTTCAAGCTGATGAATTTATGTCTGCATAAATTTACATGTAACGTAACGGTACACATAACAGTATTATAGTCAAAGTACACAAATTCGACTGTGTGAATGTGTTGGTACATATGTCACTGAGTGAATTTTGGAAAGGATAAAAACTAAATGTTTAATTTGTTTTGAGTTTTGATTTTGACAGCTGGCAGATTATTACTAAGATAGAATGAAAAGAATAGTGTTATATTTGGAAAAGGATAGGATATTCCTTGAGATTTAATCTTTCATAATGGACTTTTTCTGTTCTTATTGCAGACGGACATTGTGATATATTGGTCGGACATGATTTATTTTATTCATGAGGAAATCAAGCACTTAATTTGGGGCGACTTGTTGGAAGCCAATTATGTAATGAAATTCTGAACGTGTTTACTTCTTCAACACCTTTCTGTCAACTGATACGAGTTTTGACGTCTGTTTTGAGAACCCGAGAGAAAAGATAACACAAGTTTATTGGATCGAGATATTGTAGATTTCATTTGAATGTGACAAGTTGAACGTAGGATGAAAGGAATTGCAGCAGATTATTGGCTATTTTTAGGACAATTGTTTTGAGTGGTTTGGTAGTTTGACATGTGAGGTGACATCATCTTAGATTACTTGGGATATTAAGACTTTGTTTTAGTGTCGACTTTTATTTCATCTTCAAAATATTTATCTGTGATGCATAAGATATATAACCAGTTCATTTCTTATATTGATGAACTTGACGATGAAGACTTGAGAAGGGGGATGATTGTGATTATCACATCCTGTAAATGAATAATGTTACTTATAGATATATGAGACTGGGGAATATTAACTGAAGAAATCCAATACCGTCTTGCATGCATCATAGCAGAAGAATAATCTGTCCAACTCAAAATAATTTTTGCTTGATCAGAATGAAATAATGGTTCTTTGTTTTATGGTGTTCTCTTTATCCTATATATATAAGCTGACGTGTTAGGGTACATGATCGTAGTGTAACGCGAGAAGCTTTTGGTAGACTTGTTTGTTCATATTGACTAAGTGCAACTAAAGAAAGTAACATGTGAACGCTGATTAATGATCATGTAATACGTCAACCGAAAGTTAAACGTGACAAGTAGGCTGTTATTAACCAATTATAAGCTTCAAAGAAGAAGAAAGAAAATTCAAAATGGATGCCTTGAATCTTTTACAGCAACAGCGGAGGGATTCGGATACTATGGTTGGGTATCTGTCAGATTTGACCCTGTCGAGTTCTGATGATGATTCCAGTGATGAAGAAAACAAACTCCGTGGAAATTGGAGTAATCGTTTAGATTTTGTTCTGTCGTGTTTAGGATATATTGTTGGATTAGGAAATGTGTGGAGATTTCCATATTTGGTTTACAGAAATGGTGGGGGTAAGAATATATATCTCTAATTCTTTCCCGTCTTGCGTCTAATTGATTATTGTGAAAATAAGTTCTTACTAATCAAAGTACAGATGATTCAAGATCCCTTTTAAATTTCAAAGAGTAGCCTGTTTACTAAAAAAAGCAACACTAAAATTTTTAATTTTATGTTGTAAAGATGGCCATTGTCATTAATATTTGATTTGTTGTTGTTTTTTTTAATTCTGAACAGGAGCATTTTTCATCCCGTATCTAATAATGTTATTATTTTGTGGTATACCTCTTGTCTATATGGAACTAGCGTTTGGTCAATATGCAAGTTTGGGACCAATAACAATATGGAAAGCTGTTCCATTATTTAAAGGTAAGAAGATTTACATTGTTAGGATATAATAAACCTGGTCCCAAGTTCACAAAGCAGACATAAGTTACCGTAAGACTTTACTTAACTTTTATTCACTGTTTATGAGAAATATCATGGATCCAGAAACACAAAACTTTGTACATAGTTCGTTATTGATGTATTTGATGTATTAAGATAACCAAAATTTCATAAAGGATTATAATTTTAGTTTAGATAAGGTAAATAATTTAATGTAAATTCTTAACTTAAAGACAGAAAATGCATTGTGAACTCAAGGCCAGGACTCATATTTCAGTACTACCTGTCCAATACTACTAACTTATTCAAGGGGATCAAATAAGGAATTCACCTAATTCATTTAATCTACATGATTTGAAATGGGTTACTATAAAAAATTACACAATTAAAGACCATCTATACAATTGATTGCTGGCTCCATATATTTCACAATAAACTATCAAGCCTCACCCTATCCCTAACCCTTGATTACTGTGATGTGTTATACTGAATACAGGTAATGTGAGTGGTGAAGTGTAGCCAACATAATCACATATTTGAAAAGTCTTGAGCTATACATTCAGCTACAGCATATTTATTCTGATATTAATGAAATTTTATTCAGAAATTAAGATGTGTTTATATTGACTAAATGACAACACCAGGTAGTTATCAGTATTTACGTATTAAGAAAAATTTCTGTGGCAGACGTTCTTGCATCAGTTTACTTCGCCTCTGTAATTGTAACTGATTGTAAGATTTAATTAAAGAAGATTGCTACCTTTTTTTCATTTGTGTCCAATTTCTATCTCTAAGAAACTTCATTTTGCAATCTTTGGGGATAAAACTATTTTGCAATCCACGTTTTATTAAATCCAGACTTCGATTTCTCTGGTTATCAGGATCGGCCATACCATTTAGATAACTGAATTTGCTGTTGATTTAGATTACGTGAACACAGTGGGATAGTTTTCTGTGCGTAATTTATTTGATTTTTTCGTGATTGCCATGAAATGTCTGATTAACAGTCTCTTGATCCCCCCTCCCCACGAAAACAAATATTTATTTTCCATAATTCATATATTTTGATCATCACAAAAATTTAAAAGACCCTGGTGAGATTAGTGTCATCACTGATCATTGGACAACAAGCAAAAGAATTTAGCTCACAAAGAAGAATTTTTATCAAAATAAGTGGGTTATTTTACTGCACTCTTTGGTAACAGTAGTAGCAATAGGCCTTGACAACTAGTATTGAATGTCGCGACCAATAGGCATTTGCAACTAGACTCAAATATCATGGGTTTGAAATCTGACGTGACCCGTAAGCAGCCTTCAGGGCTCTTCCAAGCCGATTCTCACTTACACAACTACCACCTTCGGAGCTGGCAAGAAAAGTATGCCTGGTCTTTTTGATGGTACAAAAAAATACAAGGTCCGCCTGTGAACACATTGATATATATATATATATATATATGTGTCCTTTAAAGAACCCTTGGTTGTAGGGATTCAATAAATAAGAGCAGGAAAATCCCTCCGGCATTGCACTTACAGAATAAATAAAAGTTGATGCCGTCTTCTTTAGCCCAGTCGGAGCAGAATAGTAGGACTTTAAACCCCATTTAAGAATGAATCTTTATGGATGGAAACTTGCAAGTGAATAAATAAAAAGGGAACAGTCAGCTCCTCCTACAGATTTTTCTTTCAAATGGTTTACAGTAATACATGTAGAGCCAAAAAAAAGTAAAATTATAACATGGTCTATAACACTATATTTATCTTTGAAGTCATATTTTTAATTTCACGTTTCTCATGTAGAAATAATGTGAGAAAATATGTCTAATGAAGGGGTAATTCAACCAGATAATATGTACTTCAAATTTCTTGTAACTTGTAACACAATTTTGCCTGGGGGAAAGTCTGAAACTGATGACATTTCTTTCTTCAATATTGGTGCAATTCTTTGAATAAATGTAGTCATTTACCCAAGAAACCATCTTGAATGTTGTGACCCTTTGAAAAATTATTATAGTCCTTATTATAACATCTAAGCTAGAACATTAAAAATCCTCCATTTAATTTTTCAGACTGAAAGGAGCTAAAAATCTCAAAATTAGGTCTAAGTGAGGTGTTGAATTAGATTGATCTGAAATGTTATTTTGACCAGTGATTTTCAATGATCAAATTTAGATATAAAAAGAAATTAAGTAATGTTTATTAACTAAATTTAGTTTGTTTTGACTGTTGAACACACCATCTGTATAGTTAATGAAATAGAAAATAAACCCAACATACTCTAAATATCATATACCTAAAATAAACCCAACATACTGTAACTAAAGATTTCTCTGTTGTTATGATCTCAATCATATTGGTCTCAGTAGTTATGATCTCAATCAGATTGATCCCTGCTGGTTATGATCTCAATCAGATTGATCTCTGTGGTTATGATCTCAATCAGATTGATCTCTGTGGTTATGGTCTCAATCAGATTGATCCCTGCTGGTTATGATCTCAATCAGATTGATCACTGTGGTTATGGTCTCAATCAGATTGATCCCTGCTGGTTATGATCTCAATCAGATAGATCTCTGTTGTTATGATCTCAATCAGATAGATCTCTGTGGTTATGATCTCAATCAGATTGATCTCTGTGGCTATGATCCTATTTGTTTTTATGATTTTGTAATATATAGGTGTATATTGTAATAATTATGTTGATTTTCTATTTTTTCCTGATTGAAGGTATTGGATATGCTATGGTAGTGGTGTCTATGTTTGTAGCTGTATATTATAATATGGTGAATGCGTGGGCAGCGTATTATTTATTTACGTCTATGACATCTGTTCTACCCTGGCAATCGTGTAACAATACTTGGAATACTGACAGTAAGTAAACTTTTTACATTTTTTGGCATCTAGATGATATTTTATCTTTTAAAAGGAATTTGTAATCAAAGATCGTACCAGTTCAAAAAATTAATTAAAGCTTAATTACAATAAATGTCAAACAAGCATCTTATAAGACATATCTGCAAATTTTTCCTATTTTTTTAACTACCCCGGTAATGAATAATATGGTACTGTTTGAGTGGTCTTATTCCTTAATATCCTCAAATGTTTTCAAATTTTATTATGGATCTATGACATAGATTCTATATAGTTTTTAAAAGTCGGTATATATTAACATCACCCTAGACTAACAAAACTAAGACAGCTTGTAATGAAATGTAGCCTAACTAGTTCTACAGCCATTTGAACAGAACGTCAATGATGCAATTTTATGACTAATGTTGTGTAAACTGAACTTTATTTATTGTTTAGATTTATTCCTAATAAACCACCATTAATTTTTGTTTAATCCTGTCATGATGAGGACACCTGTTCAATTTCAAAATAGTCAGATATATCATTGATTTTTCATGGCTATATTTTTTATATAATTTTGTATCCCACTTAATTTTTTTCACAAAATTTAATCAAATGTTCTTATTGGTTTGACAATTTCACAGCCAGATATGGAATATATATTGTTTGCCTTATCAATTAAATTAGTGTATACTTTTGTTTCCCACTTTTCTAGCTGTGAATATGTACATGACCAATAAAAAAAATATAAAAACCGTAACAAAATAAAGATCAAATGTTAATTAAATTATATTTGGAATTGAGAAATATAGATTTTCTTCAGTCTAGAAAGATGATTATAAAGTTTTACATTAAAGAATTTTCTATTTTTGCTTATTAATGTTTAATGGTCATCTATAGCGATCATATAATCATACAATATAAATAAACTTATTGCTTGGTTTATAATCAATAAATTGTATGCTTGATTGAAACTCTACAATCCAAACAATTTCAACTCCATATAGAATACAAACTTTTCTTTAATTAGAATTTCTTCAATGACTAATAAATGGAATGTAGATTAACATCTCTTTAATACTTTACTTAGATCATTTCTCAGACAAACATTGCAGTAATATTTATTTTTATTTTGTGTAAATGCAATAGAAGAATTTTGCATGGGCAGAGGTGTTTCTGTTAGCACTTCTTTGAATTCCAACTGTCAAGGGATCTTTTATGTGTACTACCAATTTGTACAAAGGACCATGGTTTTTTCTTCCTATTCAAACGAATTCCCATGTCAGCTCTGTAGAAACTCCCACTTGTGAAGACGTTTGTCATAAAAAGGCTGTAATTCCAGTATAAAGCCTATGTCTTGTCCATCACAACAGCAGTAATTAATGAAGATGCTTGGTTAGAAATAAAATGGACATAAGTCTTTGTTCCTTCTCTTTATTTCATTGCTAAGGTTGTTATTAATTAAGTATTTTTTATAAGATTGGTAAGGGCTATATGAAGCAAACCAAAACATTATGATTGTAATGCCCCTGTCAGACCAGAGTGGTGACCTTACTGTGCGCTGAGACCAAACAGCGGCCATGAAATGCCCAAGGTTGCAGGCAAGGCAACACAACGTGGAGAAATGTCCCAAAATTACAAACTTAAACAACTTGCGTTCTTACCACGACCTGTGCGATTATATCGCATTCTCGTGGCAGGCTCATCACGATCTATAAGCTTGGCAACGGCAGTCATTGCGAACCAGCTACGCTCTAATCACACGTCTTTAAAGTGTATCTGGACTGCACATGCGTTTCCACCACATGATCATGGCGACTATATAAGCTGGTTAGATTTTTTTTAGAAATTTCAAGATGACCTTTGAATCTCCCATTCTCAAAGGAAGTAGTACATGAAAAGCATGGTAGCCATAGGCGAGTAATGCAAGCTTGGTCACCACGTAATTGGTTGTATTAAGAACTCCTTAAACGTAGTGGGAACCTCATAACATCGCCATATATGCGTAGTGGTAGTCCCATGAGGCCGTTATGAAATAGCGCAACAGTGGTGGAATCATCGTAACATCGCCATAACGACTCCGAATGCTTAGTGGGGTCGTGGCAGATGCACTAGGATTGTGGTGAAGACGCCATGAAGGCACTGTTGCAAATGTTACAATTTTCGCAGCGTCTTTGCCACGTGTGTACTGCGCATGTACTACGTTCAAAGAGATGTTACGACGCTTGTCTCGTGACCTTCACAACCAACCACTTTCTATCAGCTTTCCAGGTCATATGGCAGAACCTTGGCGTTGGCTTTGAACCTCGGTCTGACGGGGATATTAGGAACAAACATTATAACATTGAAAGTGAAACATTTATCAAGTACATCAGAAAGGAAAGATATTAAAGGGCCAATCCTGATAATATTTTGGAAAATAAAACTGCTTGATTTTGTGTTAAAATCCAAAAAAATTCTCTATGTGATATGTTTTCTAGTAACCTGTCAGTCTTCATCTGGATATGGAGACCGATGACACAAGCTTTATTATGCAGTGTCTGAATTGACTTTTATTTTATAAAGCTAATGTGTAGGTGAAATTTACCCTTCATTATCAAGTACAGCACATTGGTAATTAGACCTCTAAGGGAATGGGAATCGATTATCAGGTCACCTAACGAAAAAAAATTGACCCAAGGGTTACATGATGTCCACTATATATTGATACATAGTTTTTCAATCACAAAAACAGGGATACCTATCAAGAAAATTGAATTTTTCATGCATACTAAGACTTTTATTTTTGAGACTCTGTTCAAATCAAGCTAGTCCCTTTAAATAACTAGACCTCATATGTACATGTAATTGGAAGACATGTTTTTTATCCATTAAATTTGTCACAACATGGTTAAATTCACATAAATAAGAATAATAAAATGTTTTATATTGTATATTAATAGAGTTGACACAACCTGATATTTATGTATTTTTTCCTCACCATCCCTTCCCATAAACTAAAACATAACAAAAGATTTACTGAAAATAAAGAGTTTTGATTGATGCTTAAAACATATACATATACAGCATGTAGTCTGTTAAACTCAATTCTAAAACAGAATTACTGCCCCTGTCAAAACCTTGTAATCCCTCTACAGGTCAGAGGTTTTTCTATAGAAATGAAATGCTTTATTTTCGGGTGTGTTTTATGTATTGAACAGTATTAAAACTAGTTAATACCAATGTAAATAAGTAGAATAGAATATTAAATATCTATGAATTATGTATAAGTTATATATAATAAAGCTGTTGTTAACTGTAAGAAATACTGTCCCATATTATATATCTGATGTTGTCAACTTTATAACCATGTGACTGACACTGATTGATAAAAAACAGACACAAAGTAAATTATTCGACATAGGTATGCCAGATTTTAGCCGACATGAAAAAATAATATATTAGGAAAGTCATTTCTGAAAGTTATGTATATGTTAGTCCTGAAATGGTCATGTTATGGTCATGGATGTAAAGCCCCATGTCTGTCTACCGACACATGCATTGCGTTAGTGAATGATTATACCTTTTGTTATGCACTCACATTAATTTGTACTTCTATACTGTCATGCCCTGAGAACAAAATAAATGATGAGAATTGGTTAGTGGTGTGAAACAGTTTTAATAGATTTTTGCTTATCAAATCAAATTTCTCATCAGTTAGACCTGCAATCTTAATTTAGATTTATATTAGCTAATTCCTGATGTCTGATTTACGCTGTACTTTTTTGATTTTTGACTATACAAGCGTACAGTGGTCCAAAAATAAAATTCAAATCATTAATAGGATTGAGTCAAAATCCAACTTTGCTAACGTTGATCATAGATGTATTATTATTGGGGTTTTTTTTTATGGACAACAGCTTTGACAAAATATTATTGATCTTAATGATCAAGGGGATTGGATGGCTGAATGGTTAAAATATGTACACTGTATCATAAGGTCTGTCATAGAGTCAACTGGAGTGGTTCAATTCCCCGGTTGTACTTAACAAGGAGTAGGGTCGCCTGTCCAACCTCATGGGTTTTCTCCAGGTCCTCCAGTTTCCTCCCACTGCCAAAGACCCCTTCGTGCAAGCGAATTATTGAAATGAAATTGAACCACATGTTAGTGGACGTTAAACCCCATTTCTGTCTCTTTTACAAATGTCTATTAATCAGTTTTGCTTCTTTTATTTTATTTTTCAGAATGTCATATAAATAAATATGAGGTATCTAACTGTTCAGGTGTAAATCTAACGTATGCTGAATCGCCTGAATTTGACAGTAATTGTAGTAGTGTTTTAACTAATTGTACTCTCTATAATACTACCGAAATAGTGCAGTGTATTAAAGAATTACAAGACACTTTTGGTAATGAAGTTTTAGATCCTAAATTTCTACATCACCATCGAACCAGTCCTAGTGAGGAGTATTTCTAGTAAGTATATCCCAGGGTCTGCTGGGATGAAATGAGTAGAAGTTTTAGTGATAAGACTTCTTATAATTTAGAAGACTCTTTCACTTGTTTATGCATCCAAACTGAAATGGGATCAAATATTGTTGTCGCCTTTGTCCATCGGTCTGTCCAATGTCTTTTGAACACTACAGAATGCATACATCATCCAACTTTTTTATATTTATGATATTAAATCCAGGGTTATTGCCCTTGATCACGTTCTAGTTGCTTTTGATGATAAAGTTTCAGTTTTTAAATGATTGTGAATGAGGATGTATCTTCTCAGTCTGCCAGTAAAACAAAATGTCCATATATGGGGATAGATTGTTAAAGTAATGATGAGTGATTGCATTGTTTTGGAAGATATAATATTTCTCACAGCTTAATCCATGCTAATTATGCATTCAGATAACAGATTAATTATTTAACATTATGAATGCAAAAGCAAAATAATAATGCTAGATAATCTCCTTGCTTGGATTCAGTCAGATTTAAATCAGACGATCACTTTTGGTTCCTACAGAAAACAGTTTCTGGCATCTGGTTATATAGGGAGTAGCAAAGATTTTTAATTCATCATGTCTTTGTAAATTCAGAATGGAACAGAACTATTTTTGGACTGATATTCCTACAAGGGATTCATCTTTCACGGTGTGCAAGGGATGCTGTAGTGCTAAAATTATGCATATAATCTTTAATATGGTTTGATTTTTATTCAATTTTTATTTTTGTGTTTTCAGTTTATCAGTATTAGATGTGTCACCAGGTATCCATGAATTAGGATCAATAAGATGGCAGCTAGCTCTATGTCTATTGATGTGTTGGACTATTATATTTATATGTTTAGTGAAAGGTATACAGATGTCTGGAAAGGTACATGTATATTTTATAACCATGTTTCAGTTACTCAAGGAAAGAATATAGTGTCTTGTATGTAGACAATCTATAATCATTAATAGAAGTTGTATTTGCTATAATGCTATAAATTCTCATACAACAAAAAAGGCCATTTTCAAAGTACATTTCTTATGCTAGTGGATGTAAAAGATCCCTCGGCAGTAGGAATTCTGATTTCCAGGAATATGCTTCCTCTCACTTTTCACAAATAATCATAGAAAAAGATATTATTATATGTTAAATTAAACATGACATGAATAACTCATTCCATTCTTACTGAACTATATATAGGTATTTCTAATATTCACTAATTATTTCCAATTTATTTTTCCAGATTTCTTATTTTATGGTTACGTTTCCCTACATAATTATTTTAATATTACTGATACGTGGTATGACTATGGATGGTTGTTTAGAAGGTATCAAATACTATGTAACACCAAAATGGGAGTTATTAAGAAATCCAAGAGTGTGGGGAGATGCAGCAACACAAGTTTTTTTCTCATTGTCCCTATGTCTTGGTGGTCTCACAACATTAGCCAGTTATAATAAATTTCATAATAATATATACAGGTACGCTTTATTTTTACTTACTTTATAAACACATCGGGAAATTAATTTCATATTAATGTGATCTGCCACATCTTTTGTCTAAAACTAAAATTATGGTTGACCTCTTGTACTTTTAAATAAAGATACATTACCAGATAATGACATCACTGTTATGTTCTTGACAAATACTGTTTATTTTTGCATATCATCCCATTAAAGGTCACATTTTTAATGTCAGTTATCGTATTTGACTTCATTTCTGGTTATAAACTACGTAGGTCTCCATCCTTATGATTGTTTGCTTTGTGTGACATCTTTCTTAAGACAACATGATTGACTCAAACCATTCATCCCAATACAGAGCATGGATACTGGTGACATAAGAGGTCAAAATAAAATAAAATATTTGGATATTGTTAAGATTATACTGTATTAAGAACATAAAAAAGGATATATTTTTTTATTAAATGATGTATAAGACATTGTTTATATTCCCGGTATTCTGATTTCAGGGATGCCATATTGGTATGTTTAGGTGATACATTAATGAGTGTTATGGCAGGTTTTGCTGTGTTTGCTGTTATTGGTGTTTTAGGGAAAAAGTTGGGAACATCTGTAGAAAATGTCATAAAATCAGGTAGAACAGATTATTTTTAAGGCTTTCTCATATTGAGTGTTTAAATAATGTACATTGCCAGCAATCCCACAGTGTGAATAATAATGACATATTGTTGCCAAAATGTAATGAATTTTATATTTCCATTGGTTACCTCCCCTGACACATCAAGAGCTTAATAAATCTTAGAAATTTTCACTTGTTAGTCAAGCAAGAGAAATAAAACTTACAATGAAGTCAAACCCAGTGCAGAATCATTTAATATCATGTCAAAAATATGATAAATATATTTTACAATAACAGTGAATGGTGTTATCATAATGTTTTACCAGGAGTTATTTCCCTTGGTGCACTGATGTGGTGTATAAATTCAAATGTCTTCTAATAATTATCTCGGGTTATAATTAAAGTTGAATAGATGGATATCTGGAGTAATAATACATTTTTTTCTGATCAGTGTAACTACCTTTAGCAATATGTATAATTTTTTATTGTTTTATTTTAAATTATTTCCATTTTAACATAATTTATTTTTTTCTTAAATGTCATTATCTAATAATTATTTGTCTTCTTTATAGATGTGGGTTTAACCTTTATTGTGTATCCAGAAGCCATTCTATCATTTCCAATATCTCCGTTGTGGTCCATATTATTTTTCCTGATGATGTTTATGATGGGTTTAAGTACATTGTTTACATCAGTAGAGACAATAGTTACAGCTATTATTGATGAGAATATTACTAAATTCCGTAAGAAAAGAGTGCTAGTTTTATTTGTACTGTGTTTGTCTGCCTTTTTACTTGGTCTTCCATTAACAACACAGGTGAGGCTCATTTATATTATTTATTACTTTTACATATAGCTTACTTAACTTCAATTCATCTCTAAAAATGGAATGAACAGCAATTTGAAGATTGAAATATAATTAATCTAAAGTGTCAGGCTTTCTACTTTAATAAACCAACAGTGCAGGAAATCTGCACAATTAATCGCACATGCTCCAAGAGCCTACATTGTACACAAAAACTTAACCAAAGACTTACTGTAGGACAATATGAGAAGAGTAAAATTATATTTATAATGTATGTTTCAGGGTGGTATTTATATATTACAATTAATGGATGAGTTTGTAGCTGGGTTTCCACCAATGATAAATGCTGTATTTATGTGTATAGCTATAGGATGGACGTATGGTGTTAAACAGTTTTGTCAGGATATAATGCATATGATAGGAACCCCAGTTAGTTGGTGGTGGAGAATCATGTGGTATGGTGTTAGTCCTAGTATTATTACAGTAAGTATAGGGTACAAGTCTCCATTATATAACGGTAGGTTGGATGACTGAACAGTAAGCATGTGCGCGCTGTATCATAAGGTCTGTCATTGAGTCAACTGGCATGGTTTCGATTCTCCCGGTCCTCCGGTTTCCTTCCACTGCTAAAGACCCCTACGAGCAAGCAAATTATTGAAATAAGATTAAACCATATTTTCGTACTGAAATGACCTAGTTTGTGTCAAGTGGACCTTTAACCTCCATTTCTCTCTCTCTCTCCAATGTAAAACAAATCTTTACAATATCGAGGTTATTAAGACTAGAATTTTTGGAACAAGAACCAGGCTGCTAATTTATACTCATTTTGTTGCTATTCTTCTTGTTCTTGGGGGTGATCATTGAAATAAGGCCAAGTATGATCAACATGAAACTTGGTAAACTTGTCCCTTGTAAAGACTTCCATTTTTCATACAATACAATATCAATATGACGGCAATGTTCCTGGCCCGTAGTACACTCATACTTTCTTTGTTTAGATCTTATTCAATTTGAATAAAACACAGATCATGTTTCGTTTTGATTTTTATAGTTCAAAATTCTGTTTTACTTGTCTTTACTACACTAGAATCTGGAAGAGTTATTATATAACCCGCGTTCTGGTTCATGTGACGGATTAGCCAATGAAACTTGCAGCAAGCTCTGTGGGTATCCTACTAGAAATATCAATGCTGATTGGTTAATCAAATGTCTGATGTCATAGGTCAAAAGCTGCTCGTATGATCCCTGATGCGACACCTTACTACAATTGGTCAGATCTTCTAATAATAGAGGCCATCAAAAAGATAAAATAAATCACAACAAAATATAGATCTGTACTTTAATCAGATTGTATCTTATTGAAAGATCTGATTTATTGTTTAGAAGAGTTGCAGGCGCGGATCCAGAGGGGGGGTCCAGGGGGTCCGGAACCCCCCCCCCCCCCCCCTGCTCAGGCTTGAAAAATTTTTATGCGATTTTATTGGCGAATTTTAGACCTGTAATTTTAGAATTTACCTTCCGGAATGCACCAAATTGAATCTAATTTACCAAATTTTTCTGGGGGAGGGCCCCCAAAATCCCCCGTTAATTGGTTGAGCGCCTTAGTTAAGCAATTATCAAACCTAGACCCCCCCCCCCCCCCTGCAAAAAATCCTGGATCCGCGCCTGGAGTTGTGTTTATCCATGAATTTAATAATACAAAGTGGGTATTGACTGTATGTCAATTTGTTTTATTTCAGTTTATATTGATATTCTCTGCTGTTGGTTATATTCCACTAAGACGTCAGTTTGATGAGACTAAATACCCTGAATGGGCGGAGGTTGTTGGGTTTATTCTAGTTACTGTATGTATTATACCAGTATTTGCCTGGATTGTCTATAGATTAGTATCTATAAAAGGTTCTATAATACAGGTATGTATTTAAATATTATATTTCATTTTCAATAATTCCTTTAATTAGGCTGATGTTGTCGTAAGAGAATCTGACATTGAGAAAATATAGAATCAGAATTTTTTCCGCAAATTATATGCTTTTCTTATTAAATGATCTGAAATGATGATAGTTTTCACCACAGACACTATATGTTTTATTTATGGATATTTTAGCTTAACCATACATTATGCATGAGCTAAATCTGCCTATTGCAGGTTTTTCTTTATGCCTGAAATTAGACATTAATTAACTTATCCAGACCATAATCAACTCTCCATGTCAAAGCTAGCCTGTGATATTTACTGGATTAGGATCCGATTTGCGTCTTCACTTTCATTCATGATTTAATCATGAAATGGATAATCAAGACTATGTTTTTTGTCGTACTGACTTTAGTAATGATGATCTAGGCTAGCCGTAAATTCAATCGCCACTTTTTCAGTTAGAGTGGATCAATTTGACTGAAATTTTCAGCAAATAGCTTTACATTATCTAGTTTTTAACTATTATAGTGAGAAGTGCCAGCTCTTTTTCTAATACCTCATAATGTATATTTAATTTAAGGATTGAAATTCATCTATTTATCACAGGGAACTGATTTTATTAACTTATTGAAAATATTTTTTGCAATAAGACAAGAATTATCTTAAAGCCCCAATAACACTCTTGTTGTAACTGAAAAATATGTCCCAATCTTCATTCTGGTCAACAAATCGTATTATTTTAGAATATTCCAATTAAATGATGATATAAATTTCATCTTAACACACCTAATTTAAAAAATTGGAAAAATTCAACCAATTGATTTGAAAAGTCTAACGTAAACCTTTTCAAATGTGACTTGGATTTTAAAATATTTTCGAACCCTCTGGACAAATAAAATAGGTTGTAATGGATAATTTGCACAACAGGTAGGACATTTAAACATCTAGTACTTAGAATAAGGGTATTATTTATTTTCTGGAGCTACCAAGCCAGCAAGAATGTTATTGTCCCTTTAACCACTTTATTCATTCCAGAGATTAAAGAAATTGTGTCAACCAGAGACTGATTGGGGTCCTGCGCTAGAAAAACATTGGAAGTATGTAGAATATTATCCTGCTGTCCACACCCAGATGTTCCCATCAGAAATGGATAATGCAGCTCTCAATACAATAACAGGTAATTAATTCATTGTAGGTTCAAGTATCTAGGCAATACAGGAATTAATAGTCAACATCCAAATTCTCTTATTCCAACAAAATAGAGACAATTGAGTAAACATAAGAATTATACCTGGCTGAAACATACAATTATGATTTAAATGTTTCCTCCAATTTGATATGTCTTGTGACTTTAAGGTAAAATACAGTCCTCGAAATTAAGAATTTTCTACCACGGCACAAAAAAATGAAAAATGCTGTAGCAGAATGGTACTGCTACGGCACCACAGCATTTTTTTGTATTTCAAAATCAATGCTTATCTTAACTTTTCAAGATGAATAAAATTCATTTATTCACGCCACAAAATTTGATGCGAACGATACCCACAGGTTACGTGTGGTTCCGCGAGCTCAAAAACATGTGAACGATTTCCTGGTTACGCAAATTGAAATATCGGTTACGTTAACAAATTTCATGAACAAATTTATTCACATTTGATCAATATTTATACAGGATAACTTTGTGACACTAGTATTATAGCACAAACTAAATTCATTCATTCTTCATTCTTGCCATTTCATTTCTCCATCAGTCTTACCGGTACTTTGAGTTTGACAGATGACGTATTTTTGACATCAGGTATTGATTGACCAGTTGTAAGCAGGTTGATTTAAAAATGCTCCAAGCCTTAATTCTTTAAATGATTAGTATTGCCATAAATATTTAAACATGTCAGCTATATTTCCAAAGAATTTACTACACGTGTTCCTTTCATTTATATAGCCATGCTGTACGTGCCGCCGGTGTGACAGTGGCCGGTATGTAGGTCGTCTACTTTGACCCCCACAAGGCATCGCTTGACGGCCAATGTAAACGGTTTTACTGTACTGTCTATTTTAATATTATTTCATCACATAAAATTATTCTGTTTCCTTTTGAAAGTTGGTTTGTAGAGTGTTGAGGTTAATAAATACTATTTATTTTGTCAATCATTCGCTACCTATGATTGAGGCTATTACTCTCCGTTACATAGGGCGTAGTAATTATAAACAAAGGGTGTAAATCGGTCCAGGCCCACCGTATTTGACAAACGATAAAGTTAAAAATACAAATGACGAGAATGGTAACATTGTTCATGCATTAATCAGAGTAACTAGGTAACAGTCCGTGCACGCTCTATCATCTATGTCTATTTTATAATTGTTAAAAAAAACCACTGTAAATGGTAAAGCATGGGTTTAAATCCATGCGATTAGTAACTTGTATAATCTAGTTTACTGCTATGTTCTGTTTATTATAGATCATGTAGAGTTTACTACAGTTGGGGTAAGAGTTCCCAGTCTATCACAAGCTAGTTTAATACCTGTATCACCCAGTCTTCCTAGAACTAAAAAACCTTTAGATATGAGACAACAAGCCATATTAAACCATGCCTATAGTAATCCACAGTGTAATCTATCTACCAGTAAGTATATAGTATAAATTCTTGTTGTCCTTACATTCAATCTATCTGACTGTTACCTCTCACGGTATATTTAGTGGTCGACACACTAGCCCAATGATTCGTCGTAATCAATCGGCTTTGAAAATTGCCTAGTGTGTCCACTGTCATTTGGCCGAATTTCCATTTGACAAATTCGGCAGAATGTAGAATACATTAGCCAATCACATGATTATTTGAAGACATGGTCGGCTGAATGATTAATAATGTGACTTGAAGGGTTATGTAAACAACAGGTGAATCGGGCGAAGCATTCACCTAGTGTGTCTACCCATGTGGCGCTGATAGGCCGAATGATTCGACTAATGTGTCCACCACTTAAGAACATGATACTGTGTACTGTTTAACTAAGACTAGTATATTGTGAATTGTCTCTGATTTAGTTCAGTTCCCTGGCTTGCAATGGAGAGAATCTGTATTGTTTAAATATAAGTTGCCAATTTTTGCATGTTGTCTATTTTAAAAAGCTGTGAATTCATTTATCCTGTTGCTCCAGGTACCAGGGTATAGAAATGTTATTATCAGTGCATGGACTCATGGAGCCAGGGTTAAATATTCATGTTTAGTTTATTATTACAGGTTCTATATAGAGGACAGTATAATCATGTTTAGTTTATTATTATAGGTTCTATAGAAAAGCTAGGTATGAAGAGAATATGTTCTGCTAGTGAAAGTGCTTTAGATGATATTATTATAATGCCTAGGATACGCCCTAAAGTAGAGATGAAAGATGCTGCAACACAAACACAAACAAGTACATTATGTAAAGATGTATCTTCATCATTAAGCGCTAGTACTAGTAGTCAAATAGAGGATGAAGTATTTGAAGTAAGTTTCGTTCTTTTATTATGAGATCAGGGTAGTTGAGGATCGCTATTTTGGTAGGTTATCTTTTCTTGGAAACATCGCTATCTTTGTAGACATAGCATAAATTTTACAAACAATTGAAAATGCCCGAAATGAAATGGGGTTTAACTTCCTATTGTTCCGCTCCCAACTGGGATAATGAAGACAGGCATACACCGTACAGTGTGCTACAAGGGAAATTTTTGCCCGGGCAGCTGCGCTATGGCCTACTCTGAAATAGAATTCCAACTGCCATGGTATCTTTTACGTGTAAGCCAATGTATACACAGGACCTGTTTTTTGGTTTTTTGTCTTATCCAAATGACTGCCAGCTGTCCTTGATGCAGGAATCAAACACCTGACCTGCAAGTTAGCGAGCCAACATCTTACACACTTAGCCACTGCGGCTCCTAAAATGCCCGAGCTATGGTCTAATCATCTAAGATCCATTCAAATCATTTATATGTAATAAATTAATCTGGGTGCAATTTTAATTTCAGGTAAACTCGCCAACAAAAGAAAAAGATACAGAAGTGGTACAGGCAATACCAAAGGAATCTTCACCCACGAGAAAAGTTTCTTGGAATGCTGACATTCAATTGCATCATGAAAATCGTCCGACTTTAATCCGACGTTTATCGTGGACGCAGAAACAAAATAATACACACTCTTCCACGGTTCCGACCCGAAGATATTCATTAGGTTTAAATCATCCAATAATATATCGTGATCCATTACTACCTCCGAAACGCAATTTATTAATCAAACAAGACAGCCTAACGCAAACGACATCTTTAGCGGTTCCTACTCGGAAAGTATCCTGGAACAAAGACACTGAGCGTTCACCACTAAGTCCGAGTCGTAAAGTGTCATGGAGTCCAGAAATTGAGTTTTATAATCGCATTTTATCGCGACCAGACATACATAATGTGTCGCCATTACAGAAATTATCAGTTAGTGAAGACATCGAATTACAAACTTCTCCAACCCATGATAGTTATGAGAATGGAAATCACGAACTCACGAATACCGAGAAATGTGTAGAACAGCAAGTAGAGTTACAAAGTGTGGACATATACAACGAATCAACTGTAACAACACATGTTGCATATACGTCTGATTCTGAAGACAGTTTATTTGCAGACGACCAACCTGCCGTTATAGATGTGGAAGTTACCCATTTCTAAAACATATTTGACAACTTATGCATTGTGATAAATCAATTTGGTGTTCTTTCATTTTTTGTTTTAAAAACCAGTGCTAGATATACACAATAAAGTGTGGTTGAAATAAGAGTAACTATATTTTTCTTGTTGAGCTCCGTGAAGTGTTAAAGTGTGATGATTAATTGTCATTGAATATTTGAATTACTTATTTACATAATTTTAAATATATATATAGAACTTATTTAATATCATTTTATCTATTAGTATGTTGTTGTTAATTTACTATATTGGTTAAGTTTGATGTGAATATTATGGTTGTAAAATTAATACATATTTATTATATATATAATCGATTTTATTAAGATGGTATGATTGATATTAACTACAACCTCACTATAATTTGGTTTTCTGTGAAACGGATTCAAATATAAGCATAGGGTCAATTAAAAAATAAATTACTGTAATGTGTGCTCTCTATAATCACTGTCAAGTATCATTCTTAAGAGAAAAAGTTGTATTTGAAATACAAAGTGTGTGCGTGGTGTGCTTAAATGACGTGCTTAAATGACGTGTCATGCGTTGGTATTAAGTTTTTGATATCTATTTTGTTTTGGTACAGATTTTGCTTATTTTAATTAAAAACTTTAGTTGTATTAAATGTTCAGATATTTATATTTAATGTTTAAAATTTTTATAGATACATGATTTTTATAGAATATATTTTGTTATTTAATATTGCTTGTGTTTTTTAGATGGTTAAAGTATTACTTATATTTATTTCTGTTAAATAGGTTTTTATTTATACTCTAATATGTATGTATTTATTTATATTATGTAGGTATTTATTTATATTATGTAGGTATATTATGTAGGTATTTATTTATATTGTGTAGGTATATTATGTAGTGCTCCTACGGTTAGGACTTTTTGTTATTCGAATAACCGTGGCTATTAACCGGTTACTAACAATTAACCGTTTGGTATCAAGTTTCAACATTAAATAACCACTCGCATCGCGGTATGATGATTTAAAAGCAAGTGGTTTTTAATACATAATTGTACACATCTGTCAATATCAAGTAATAAGCTTACCGGTAGGCCTACCTACAAATATTATAGCTTTGCTCCTCTCTAAGTTAAATCCTGTGTTTTTCCTCTTTGTAAGTATTTGAAAGTACCAAAAGAAAACAAATGTCGATCATCGAATTCAGAGATTATCATGGCGGAAGTGTTGTACTATTTGGTGATCGAGTTTATTTCACCAGTTCCACAACTCCAATCTCCACCCTCGGTGCTTTGTTGATAAAACTACTTTATTGTTATTGAAATTATTAAAGACTTATAATCAGGCAACTAGAATTATCTACAGCTTGTGTGTGATCAAGATGTAACTCAACTCATAACAGTCGAACCGTATCACACGCCACGCCATGAAAACTGCACTAACTGACTGAGCGAACACGTGACCGACGGAAATTCTCTTCGGCTTCTTAAAATTAAATTGGTAGATTTTTGACAGTAATGATGTCGCATTAATACAGGATGATTATTTTGTAATTGTTCTCGCCTTGCCTCCCCCCGATTATCGAGATTTTAAGACATGGGTTGTTTTCTACCGGTGCAACAGCAACACATACCTCTCGACTGCTCGGCAAAATATTCTGATTTCAAGATAAATACATCGTGGAATAAAGTGGAATAGTTATAAAGAAGAAAGCGCCTGACCTCAGTAACTAACTTCCTGTAATTTTTAAACAATAATATTTAAAACCCGAGAATAACATTTTTTTTATTAAATTCCTGTAAAACAAACAGATGCTCATTGACAGGTCATACACGTTATAATACTGGGGTAACGGGGCATCTCGAGTTGACATACTTTGTTCAATTTTCAAAATGGCGCTCTGTCGTCATGGAGCTGTCTGTAATGGGAGATAACTCCATTTAATGGGGACATCTCCAATTAACCGTACCGTTCAATTCGAACCGTTTAACCGTCCAATTCTAACCGTTTACGGTTATCCGACTAACCGTAGGAGCACTAATATTATGTAGGTATTTATTTATATTATGTAAGTATTTATTTACATTGTAAATGAGATTATATTCTGTAGAATTGTATGTATATAAAAGAAATGATTGAAGAATGTGTTGATTTAATAATAGTATATTATGTAATGTTGTAAATTTAGAAGTTTGTTCATAGATCATATTTGTGTGATACTAAAATATCGGATATTTAAACTGTGAATAGAAAAACTTAATAAAATTTTGATATCTTGAGACAAGAGCTATTTGTACATATTTTTTAGTTATTATACATTATTAGATTGTCAAGATGGATGCAGGGCTTGTCATCAAATCTAAGTGATGACTTGTGCCAGAATTAAAACATTTTGCAGGAACAACTGGCCACATTTTATTTTATTTATGTTAATGGGGCAGCCGCAGCCCCAATATAAATCTAACCCAAAGAAACAGAATTGAGCTGTTATGTAAAGTCATTTAAGATGCATTAAGTATCTGCCTATTGCAGGTTCTTTTTTTTTGTTTGAAATGTTATATTGATTATTATAAAAACATTTCTTCACATGACAAACTTCAATATTAACTACCCACACCATCGGATGGTTGTGATATTTAATGGATTAGAACCCACACGTTATTAATTAATAATACAACTCGAAAATGTATAACTGAGACTCATATTATAACAGTGGTACTTCAATATATTAAATTTTCGTTATCTATTTTGAACTATTATAGAAATAATATCCAGCTCTTTATCTCAATCTTACATACTGTAAAGGTTGTTGTCGCCATGGATCTTATATTTTTAGGTCCATGCTTGTCGCGTATTTGGTATTTTGTAGGAAATGTGAGCATTTACAAGACACTAACGACAACCCCTATTAGCAATAATCAGAAATAATTAAAATTTGTCTGCAGTTCCTGTTAGTCCTTAGTCTTACATTTATTGATACAAAACATGTTCCTGTAATCATATGATTTTGAGGATTGATTTTGAGAAATCAGAAATCATTGAAAATCAATGTACTTCTCAATTAGCTTCATGAACAAAATTGAGCTGTGTATAAATTTAAAGCCAATTTGGTGATAATTTTAGCCCCAGAAACATAAACAATGGTGGGCATGTGAAAAAATGGAGCATCAATAAGTTGGTTTGGTTTGGCCTTAAATATGAGTTGTTTTTTGGGGTTTTTTTTTTTATTTAAAACAATATTTTTATTGCGGATATCTGAATGAGATTGAGGAACAGGTATAGATGTAACACCCCTCTGCTTAACTTTATGACTGGTTATAATGGATGAAGATAATTAATTGTAATTGTTGAGATGTATGTATGTAGATCAAAATGTAGATATTTGTTATATACAGGTTACACCTAGTGTTAAATTTGTATGCACCATATGAAATAATCATTTTATAGTATCTATGTCTTGTTTTTAGTCCAACCATCCAATAGCCCCCCCAAGTCTGAACAATTCCTATTTCAACTTCTTTATAATTATAAGAACAGTTGATTTCAATCAAATCTCATATGTAAGGCTTTGATTCGCTCAATAAAAACCGAAACCTGTGGACAAGTTACGCAGACGACACAGACATTGCACGCAATGGACAGACATCACATCAAGTGGAATCTCATCCTGGTAATTGAGGTTTGTTTGGGAATATGGTTTGAGCCATGGGGTAGGAGCTTTAAGTTCTGTCTTCAATATGTATAGAAACCATTTGAGGAATGGACATGGTGGCAAGACCAAAACCTGGCTTGGGTCATCTTGCCAAACAATGTCTACCTAAAATAGGTTTCCCCCCCCCCCTTTCCACTCCTCATATTACCAGACCAGTACATGTCTGATAAGTGGGTAGTTATTTCCATTAAAAGTAGACACTCAATCTTACTAGAAAAATACTGGATTCCCTGAAAAACAGAAAAATGAAATTAAGAAAAATGAAATTAAGGGAATCATTAACAGAATTGTCTACTTGAATGAGGTAAGGAGCCTTCCTTTTGTGGATTAAACGGCTAGAGGTTACGATAACAGTGGAGGCTTTCCAATCTAACCTGGGGGTGGGGGGAGGGGGAGTAGGGGAGAGAGATGGTTTGTGCGTGCACGCTGTATCATAAGGTCAGTCATGGAGTCAACCGGCATGGTCCCACTGCTAAATACTCTCGCACGCAAATTATTGAAATAAAAGTGAACCGTATGACATAGTTTGTGTTGAGTGAATGTTGAACCACACTTCTCTTTCTCTCTCAACAATAAAACAGCAGGAAAACAACTTGGCACAGGTCAATCCAAGATTTTACTTGGGCTTCGATCTACACGTTTCTAGTAATGACATGATACAATCTGAAAAAAGTCTGTCTCAATCAAGGCAGGTGACTATATATTAACATGCTTAAAATAGACTTTACAGTTTCGGGTATTTTTCTTCCATCAAAATATTTTGAGAGGAATTTGAAGAAAGCTTTTGATCAATAAATTAGTTTGAATACATGTATTTTTGAGTCCTAATATATCAGGGGGATCACATCGCTAAGTGGGCAAGACGCTGGCACGCTAGCCTGGAGGTCGGGTGTTCTACCCCAGCATTGGTCAAGAAAGTCCACCTCTATTTTTCAGTCTGGTTTCCCCTTGTCAATGATGCAGAATGGAGGGCCCCGACAAGGACAGCTGTACGTCTAGTCAGTTGGTTGGGACGAAATACAGAAGTAGCACACTGATGGCATGTGCCCGTCCTTCATTAGCACAGGTTAGGTGCAGAAGAGTAGGATGATAAACCCCATTTCTTTTCATTTCCTAATACTGTATATCATAAAAACACAAAACTGTATGTGGGAAGGTATCTTTAACTAACAATGACAGAGAATTCATCATCACCAAGACAGCCAATGTTCACACCATATCTGGAGTACTGGTTAAATCCAAACACAAGCTAAATGTCAAGAACATTCCAATTGAAAAAAAAAAGCGGACAAAATGTCTGATTGGATGTTTTTTTTATTAATAGCATTCCTTTTGCTGTAAAAATAATGAAAATATTTACAGAACCATGATAAAAAGCACACAAATATATTTAAGGAATGACACAAAGGCAAGTTTAATGAATATGTGGGGCCCCATTACTAGTTTAAGTCACAAAAGTTAATAACAATTTGCAGCTTTTAAGCAATTGCAACCCTGATATAACCTCCTCTGTTTTCATGTTTATAGATCTTTAAGCTCCACGGTTTTGGTATGCTACAAAAGAGGCACTTGTGTGTACAGTAGGGTTTAAATTTAGAAAATTGAGTAAAGATTTTGCTGATGTTAATCACTTTTACTCAGTAAAATATTGAAACTAGTTCAGTTTGAGAATAAAACATCTTATTGTATGATAATGTTCATTTTTTTATCTAACACAATTTACTTAAAATGAAGCTGAATATGATATATATTAAGACTTTGACTCTACCTTAATGTAAAGAAATGGACAAGTTGTTCATAAAATCAGCATACATAAGGTAAATGAAGCAAAAGAACACGAATTTGAGCTTTTGAAGCCTTCCTATATTTACAATGGTATTAAAAATTAACATATAATCATAACACAAACAAAAAAAAATAACATATTATCTAAATAATATAACAATGACTTAAAATAACAAGCAAACAATACAGAGGAGTCAAATATAAAATTTACTCATATGGACTATGTTTAAATTTACAGTTATGGACTAAATGACTACATGCACACACAAATAGCGGTGGTGTGACTCTTTGGTGGAGAGTTATTCAATATTCAGTTGTGATATAAATACGATTTTAAATGGGGTAAATAGATATTCAATTTTCTGTTCGGAACTCAAGCTTTTTAATTATCTTTGAGAAATAGGATCTAAAATGATATAGGTATGAATATATTTCTATATATTTCTAATTTTCTATGAAGCTTTCTTGCAAAAGGACAGTGGTTTCTGACAGCTAATTATTTTAAGTAGTTAATTGTCATTTGTATTTTTCATATATTTTAAAAATAGGACTGATATTGATTTTTTAACAACTCGTTAAAAACAACAAAAATACAAACTATCAACAACAGATAATCTCCATCTTAGATTCAACCAGATTAAATAGATGATCATTAAAGGTTTTTTCATAAAGATACTAAGAGGTACTAGTTTTCTTTACAATGTATCCCATTTTACATGTAGAATGTTGATAAGTTATCAATTTATCATATCTTCAAAAACTCTACCATCTTTGGACTAATATTGCTTTTAGAGATATTACTTCCATAGTATTGTTGTTTGCATGGGATTATTAAGCAGTTGCCATGCATCATACGCCCACATTTTGGAAGAGAAGGACATTGAACAAACTACAAAAGCTATGTTTTGTACAATCAGGGGCCATAATCCCGGATATTATTGTCCAAGATATGATAATATCAAAAAAAACCAAGATGTTTGAGATATAAATCAATATTTCATGTTTTATCAAAAGGAGATAAAAATTGTAATCTGTAGAAAGTCCACAAACAAAAAGGTGAACAGGCGGACAGGGTTGACGACAATATATATACGGGACAGGCGGACAGGGTTGACGACAATATATATACGCCCACATGAAAATGTGAGCGTATAAAAATCCTACAGACAGTGATCAGTGACTTTAAATCTTAAAACCAACCTGACAGCCAGCATCATAAGTAAGTACATGTTTAAATAATGACAAATTAAAGAAGTAAAATAAATGCATATTGTATTGATAATTATGTAGAAAACCTGTTAAATAAATTGAGTTACAGACTTAATTCTCCTAAACTCTTCCAAATATGGACAACATGCTTTGCGACCAAAAGAATTCCACAGGGGACTGACAAGGGAATAAAATAATTACCTACGAGTATCATGGCAAAGTGACTGTGTGAGAAATGATGAGAATTTCTTCTAGACCTCAGATCAACACAAAATAAATATATAGATATGCATATACATGTATATTGATTAATCAAAAATTTAATTTCATTAATTATCATGTTAATTTCTGGTTATTTTGATTACATTTTTCCAAATTATCTGCCCTTAATTCATTATAATTTGGTAAGTAATAAATCTAAGTATACATCAAATTAGGATCAATCTCAGGTGTTGAAAAATGTCACAAATGAACTTTACAATCATGTAAAAGTTGCCAATAAATAATTTCGAAGTAATTAGGGAAGTACACACAGTACAAATATATATTTAATATATAATATACACAAAATGCGGCTATCCTGAGGCTGAGGATTCAAACTTTGCATTGAAAATAACTGCCCGACTTCAGGGCAAAGGATCTATATTTTTGCATCAGAGTGCTAAATGTTAAATCATATATGGAAACGTGATGTTAATTCACGAAAATCAACTAATATTTACAAACAATGGCACATGAACATTCAAATTATCTTTTATACAAAATATAATTTTGGCAAATATTGTCAGTGTTTTGCTTCGGAAAGATACAAAAAATATTTTCAGATCACAACCAAATCTAATAGTACAATATTTATAATCTACTGACTGGACATCTGAAGAAAGTACATCAGTCCATTTGTAAACTATACTAACTTTGTATACATACTACAAAGAAAACAAATTGAAAATGTATTCTATATCATTTGGAAGATTATTTAATAAATTACAAATTTTCTCTGTTAAGAATTGAACCAACAACATTTTTGGTTAATTTTTATATTAGATCTCAAAAATACCCAATATTGATCATATAAATCATGATAATTTGGAATAAAAAATTTAATGTCTAAAATGTCTTGAATTAATCTTAAAACCTATATTCTCCTTTAGTTTTTATATTTTCTAAAAACAGATCTTAACATACAAATACCCGATGTCAATGATATCAATCATGATAATTCTTTTGTCACAAGATATTCATAAAAGTTATTGTGCCCAAAAAATTAAAACTGAACTTTAAAATGCCAACTACAATAATTTCAGAATTTTTTTCAATGTTTCTCTTCTTTGGTTAAGATGGGCATGTAACTTGAATTCTGATTCGAACTCATATCTACTAATTCCTCCATTTGTCCATTTTTTTCTTTGACTATCATTGCATCCACAGATTCTGGATCAACTACACCCAGTGACTGCAAATATCTGGCGCGATCTTCAGGTAAAGCTGGTCCCCAATTGTGAGCTGGTTTCATTAACTTTTTGAATCTCTATTAAAAAGAAAATGTTTATGAAAAAATAGAGAGAGAGAGAGAAATGGGGTTTAACGTCCACTGCACACAAATTAGGTCATTTCGGGACTAACATAGGCAGGGCTCACACTGGCTTTCAATTTTTTTCCGCCAAAATGGATGATAATTTTTATGTAAAGAAATGTTCATATATTTTTTCCGCCAACTTGAATATTTTATCCGGCAAAAATATGTGATAAAAAATTATACAATATCTAACAATTTTATGTCTCAGTTAGGCTTATTATAAAACAATTACCAATATATACAATATACAACAACTTTTAACAAATCAGTCTTTGCATAATACATTTAGCAAAGTTTTGGTTTACTAAGATCGGATTTTACTTTTGGTAACTTTAGTCTCTTTGAACATCGCCGTATTGCACTATATATTCAATATTTACACGTCTAATCTCGTCCAAGAATTGCGTGTACAATAGACCTATTGTTATTTTCAGGTACCGTAACGGTATCTGAATCTCTGATAGAATGATATGTACATGTACTTAATTATATTTGTAAGAAATGCTTACAATTATACCCGTCGTTCACCTTTAGACCATTTTAGCGACGGTAGTATTATACAATTGGCGAGCCGCTTTCTCGCTCAAGAATCGCCGATATTCAAGTAGCCTAGTTCATGCGTTTTCGGCCATGATGATACGATAATTTGAAATAATGATATCCAATAGGCATACTTGATATCCAATAGGCATACATGCCACAGTAAACGGAATTGAACTGTATTTACTTCTTTTCGACAGAATTGTCGGCCATTTTGGTTACATGTATTACCTTTCTTCGTTTTAAGACGAAACGAAACATCAAATAATCACCGCTTAATTTAATCATTAAGATTAAATAGTGACGCGAGATAGGTTTAATATACATCATTGGTAATTATCAATCAACTAATCATTAATCCGAGACAATTGATTAGTATTACTCGGCGATGCTATCCGGATTATCAGCCAGTTGATTAATTTATTATTGTGTTTAGCCACGTGATTGACACTCAATAATGGTTAAAACATTATGAATACGATTAGAATTTTAAAATTTTTTTCCGCCAGTTCTCAAAAAGAATCGCCAGTACCGTAAAACTTTATCGCAAAAATTATCGCAAAAATCAAATTTTAATCGCCACTTTCATTTTTTTATCGCAAATTGCGACTTTGGCGACCGACAGTGTGAGCCCTGAACATAGGGTTCTTTAGCAGTGGGAGGAAACCGGAGTACCCAGAGAAAACCCACGAGGTTGGACATGCGACCCTACTCCTTGCCACGTACAACCGGGGATTCGAAACCACACCAGTTGGCTCAATGGCAGGCCGTATGATACAGCGATCACTAACCATTCAGCCACCCAACCAACCTTATAAAAAAATATAGCTCATAAATTCCATTTCTATTTTCAATGCAAGAAAAGATTCCTGATAAATGTCTATAAGGAAAGGTTACCAGGGATGAATGCTGAATTGGGTCTGTATGCCAGACATATCCTAAGCAAGTTGGAAAATGTCTGACCGGAAATATGCCCAATCTGACTTCAAGTTAAAATGAAACATATTCAATAATGTTCTAATGGTGTATCTAATACTGATCTCCATAGAGCATGAGGTTTGATAGGTGACCCTACTCCTCGTCATATACAAGCAAGGAATCCACCCAACCTTAGAACCTTCTAATTCATAGATAAAGATAGCAACATACCGCAATGATGGGACCTTCTTCTCTATAGACTTGTAAGACCATACATAATGGTATAGGCACGACAGAACATACACCTAATAACCAACCACATAATACAGCCCATTGTGGATACTCATAATCACCGTAGGTTACAGGTCCTAATGTAATTACACTGAATAACCAGATGAACTGAAATAAAAAAAAATTTCACTTTTTATCACTTCATGTAATTATAAGTTTGGAATGGCCAAAGTAGTGATTTCAAGTGGTACTGATAATGGGGGTGACGTTGTTCGTAAAAGGTCTTAGGCTCTGCCAATTTAAAGCATAATTGATAAGAAACTAGGTGTGCTTGTCCTTGGACAATTGTGCATTGATTAAAGGACTTGCCCAAGATGTTTATCATACTTACAACAATAACAGCAGGAGTTGTGTATTTCCAACTATATACCCAGATACGATGTGGTTGATACCCAATCATAAGTTCTATGTCTTTCATAAATCTATCAGCACCTATAATAAACAATCAATCAATTATAAATAGTGGAATATTTCAAGCCACATAACATTTCATTGTTTAATAATTAATTCTAATTACTGAAGATTAATAAGCAATTCCCATCATGTATCAAATACAATAATTTACTACAGAAACTGAAAACCATGAATATTCTTGAATGGATGTTCTTAAATTTAATATCAGATTAGTGGTTCCAAGACAAATGTGACTAACGTCGATTATGCCATTTTATGGTGTTACATATGCAGGGTACTTTATAAACATCAGTATCTGATGAGCATCATATTATAATAATAAATATAAACATATAAACACAATAATCCCCTGCCTTTTGCAGAATGAAGAGGACAATGGAAAACATGATAAAGTCTCACCATAAACCCAGGATACAACAAGACATTCAGTTAAGGAGATCAACATGAGAGAGAAACTAGCACAATACCAATCCATGATTTGTAGAACGTAGATACCTCCCTGAAAACATAAATCACAACAAAAACCACATTAGTTAATGCATATTGCATACTGATAATATGAACTTCATTTTTCAGTGGGAAATAGATTTAACTTTCAGTCTAATTATCAATGATTTTTATAAAGTCACTTTACACAACACACAAGCTTTTCCGATGAGTGGGTTTTTTTGGAGGAGATTGAAAAATTGGCCATGCACTGGCCTTGAGGATACGGCCTTATATTTTACTACTCTTGTGCTTGCTCTTATATTCCTTATAACTTGAGAGAGACAAATAGGGTTAAATTAAAGTCCACTCACCCCACAAACCAGGTCAATTCAAGACTATTGGATTTTAATATTCTTTAAATTACTTGCTCATATAGATAGAATTCTTTAGCTGTGGGAAGTCCCACAGAAAACCTAGGACATTCATTTCACAAGCAACCCTATTCCCTATCACGTACAAGTGTGGGATCGAAAACCATGCCACTTGATCCAATGACAAATGTTATGATCTAACGCACAAACACTGTAGTTTAGCTCGAGATGATAATATTTTAATAAAATGTACTCACTTGACTGATACAAGGTAATCCCAACACAAACTCTACAAAGCAGGCAATAGCAGTTACGATCAGTTTCTTATTTCTCAACAAATGTGGAAATTCATCCATGGCACCTGACAAAAATGTCTCAAACATTCCAAACTATGAAAATAAACAAAATACAAAAGACTCTTAGATGAGTAGTGGTGACTTTCTATATCTGAAATAGAAACTGGGAGAGGGGGATTCGTTAATATAATTTACTTTACATATGTTCGTCAAACTCTTATAATACAATTTACATACCAATTACAATCTCAAACATATTCAATATTATTTTATAATCAAGGGTTGCATAAATCTATTATATACAAACAATGCGTTTTAGTTGCATGCTGGATGGAGGATTCAAATTCTTAATTTGTCGAGCTGCAAAACTAATTTCCAATTTTCAAAAAAAAACAAAAAACAATTTTGATTACAAATCCATCCAACATACAATAAAAAATTCAAAATATGACATAGATCTTCAAGTAATTATTCATCACCCACCCCAAATAATTAATTCCGCAGAGAATATTTATTCATGAATCTATCCCGCAGTGAATATTTATTCATGAATCTATCCCACAATGAATATTAATTGAAGAACTATTTCATTTGGTATGAATGATTCATTTCTGAATGTAATATAGGTAATTTGTGTTGTGTTGTGTCTGTGTGTTGTATGGTTGAAATGTCGTCTGTTTTTGTCAGTTTTTAACTAATATGTATTTCAATTCACCACACATCCATTCTATGAAAATTCAATTCTGCAAAATGCAATTCTTTAATCAGGTAAACATTTTTAATAATATTATTAATAGAAATAATACGGTTTAATTAAGGTGATACATGTTGGGAATATCAATTTGTTGTTAGAGAGTAATGGTGTGGTGTGACGCCCAAAAGAACGTACCAAAAAATCCAACACCATTAAAAAGACATGCAAATCACTTTGTTGACTGGAATCATATTTGATTGGATGTGTGAGTAAATTGGAAATTAAAAAGATGAATCAAATACACTGTATGATGCTGTCAAACAAAACCTAGAGAGCTGACTTCTGTCTGTTGCTGCGGCATGCCTCACTGGCTGGCTCTGACACCACCCCCTCGGTCATGGCCTTTACAAGAATAATCGAAAGAACAAACATGTCTAAATTATATCATTTAATTGGTTTTTCAATAATATCTAAAACTTCTAATCATCATAACTTTAAACAATATGAATTAAGAAATTGTATTCAACATGAACAATAAATAAATAAATAACAGAATACGAAACTAAACTAAACTAACTTGAAAATATCCCTACCTATTCATAAAATGTATGTGTTGACCCTAAAGCAATATTTTTACTGTCCCTTACTATTTTTCTTTTAAAAGGCTAGTTTTATTTACAAGGAAAGGCTTTTCTTTTATCATATAAAATATTTTGATGGATTAATACCCAGTCAATTCTCTACTTGAACCCAGACGAATCTATTACTACTATTAGTGTATAAAACTCTCCTATCAATGTATAAAGCTCTCCTATCAATGTATAAAACTCCATTAACGTATAAAATTTTCCTGTTCCAGTATACAATTACACTATTCATGTCTAAAACTCTATTTGAATAAAATTCTATTATTCATTGCATATATATATCATGTTAACAAATTTATTTGTTTTGATTCCAGATAAACAACTATTCTAGCCTTAGCTGCCTTACACAGATTTTAACTTGTAATATGATTTCAACTTCAGTAATGGGATCTCTAACGTACAGTATTAGAAATATCTGGTGATACCCCATTTAATTATTTTGACAATTCCACTGTTTATTGATATAACTGTTAAAGCATATATTGTATATTATTATAGATAATTGAAATATTTGAAACACTTTATTCTAAATACTACAATTCATGAACCATTTCAATTCAACTATTTCTATCCATGTAATTATTGTGTATTTAATTTTTAAAGGTCTCATTTATTATCTGTTTTGGTTTTAATTTTATTTTTTTAAACATCCACATGTAGTCATGAAGTCATTCATTCATTCATTCTTACAACATGCCATACAAACACCATTTCATTTCATTTCTGTTTTCACACCTTCTTTCTCTCCATTCGCTGATCTACCAGTTTCACATTAATGATCTTGACTCCCTCAATCTCACATCCTTGGATAATTCAGTGCAGTTTTTGCTTCTCTGACATAACAGAAGAAGAGGTTTAATTAAAATTTCTAAAAAAAAGGTTGTTCAAATATTTCATAAAAAAATTGTAGCCAAAATCAGAAAACATCAGAAATGTGGATATTAAATGCACTGAAAAATCTCAATCACTCTGACTTGTTCTATTCTGATTCTCTATAAAGCCATTTCAATGGAAAAAATTAGAATGCTGACTTGGATCCAGTTTTCCCGAGCTTGATGGCCAAATGAGGTAAGAAAAATTAAGACGAGAAATCGTCTGCAATAGACATGACATATAATAATTACCCATTAGTCTGGCGATCCAAGACTAAGTTGTGCTATTGTGCGTAAATGCGGAACAAAAAAGAAAGCATTTTCAAGATTCTTAAGCTAGTTTTGTTTTTCCTTCACTTTAGTACAAACAAAATGAATGACCTTTTTTTGTTTAGAATTACAGTTTCTGTACCTTCTCATTTGGCTATCTTGCCAGTTAAAATTCTTTGATGTAGCCTAAAGCTAAATGAATACTTTTTTTTTCTCTCTGTGGAAACAGGTTTATCGTCAATAAGCTTTACATTCTAATTTCTGTTCACACCATTCTTTCAAAATCAATCTTTCAGATCTTGCATCAACGCTCACATTTTCTTGCTCACCTACATGTTGACTTAATAATCCATTTTATCCAGTATTTTCAAAACTATCATATGATTTGGTTGTTAAAAACTCAGTTAAAATACATAATAAAGATCAAAGTAATACATGCAATTTCTAAGAAAGAAATCACCAAATTTTATTTCAATTAGAACTAATTTAGGTTTACCTGTTATAAGGAGATTTGACCCAGCGAGCCCTCCTCATGAGAGACGTGATCAAACAAAGAGTTCCAGTTAGGTTTTATCTTTTTATAACCAAAATCTAGAAATTATTTTCAAGTTAATCCACACGTCTTTGAATTTTTTTAAATTTTCAAAGAGAATTTCCGAATAGCTCCACTATGCATTTTGTTTCTGCTATTAAGTTTTACGCCTTTTTGATGGGATTCAAAAAAAATTTAAATATAAAATTCCAATATTTCAAACATTTAAATAAATCTCACGACTGGATTCTTTTTTAAAATAGACACTAACTTTACTTACGTGAACTGCGTCATAGTCAAAATTATACAGTTAAACAAGAATTGGAATACATTAAATAAAGTTGGGAGTAGTCTCCCTTTCAATATTTTGTAATGTTTAAGTAAGCCTAAAACAGTTTGTAAGGCATTTAGTTCCAAATCAATTAGTTGGTGAAAATTTATATCACCATAGAGGTTTCTGTAAATGTTCTTGATTAACAGTATAACAATCTTTGACTGTATCATATATATCACCAAATCCAATACCATGCAATAAGTTTTGTGAAAAGTAGTAGGCCTATTAACAAAGTTACTCTTTACCATTGAACTCTAGGTTAGCAAGCCTGGAAATAAGGCACCTGTTTGCAGACATAGTCAGGAAGAAATCAGGCACAACCCTCCTGGTGCCTGTCATTTTGTCTAGCACGGACCTGTATTATATCAGTATTTTTAATGACATTTCAGATACCAAGTTCAAAATGTCTGGCACCAGTTCATTAGTGCCTGATGTCCTGTCTGATTTTATTTCAAGGCTTGGGTTAGTGATGATTTTCATTATAAAAACTGTTGAATCATCAGAGAGAAATGATCCTTGATTTATTTAAATGTTGAACAGGCCTAAAAATATTTCTAATTTCTTATTGAAAAGAGACTATCTCCGATTAGAAAAATGCATAGTGGGCTTTTGTACACTTTCACAAACACAAAAATAAAATACCTGAATCGAAAACTGGATGTCACAGTCAAATTTTCAATTTAAATTAAGTTTTTAATTGATTATGGAAGTCGTTGTTTGTTTAAATTTTATAACAAGAACTTTCTTGGCTGAAAACATAACCACATACATTTTACATAATGAATAAATTTCAAAGTAGAAGCATACAGAAAAAAGTTTAGTTTTCGTTTTCTATTCCCCGATGATACGATGAAGCTTGTGTGCAGCAGCTTACCCGATCAACATCAAAAAAAATATTGGCCGTCTTCAAGGATTTACTTTACTAACTATAAAGCACTCTTTAAACGCAGGAATTAATATCAACAGAAAATAAAGGTCTGGCATTTTCAGAAAAGTTTTGAAATCCTACAGACAAAAGATTTTACTGGTACATTTTAGGGCCAAGGGCAGAAAGGATTGCAATTTCATTTGCAGTCATTTGTTGTGTCTTTGGGACAAACTGTGAAAGTTAGATCTCTGTTTTCAAATCAAAATTAATTGATATTGGTGTTCAAAAAAATACACTCATAGCACAGTCAAAGACATTACATCTTTCAAGAGTTTTTCAGCTTGTGACCCAAAAACTTGGGAGAAATGAGATGACATGACCAGTGAAGTTGGTTCTGATCAGAAACAAATATCCATATGATAGTGTTATTTCACATTACCCCCCATCCCCCAATAAATTGTGCTGGGGTAGTAATAATGTTGATATTAATTCCTGATGCTCTTGCCCAACACTTCCAGACCATTGTAAAACAAGCTTATCAGAACACAGAAAGCCGTTGTGAAAAAGAACAGGCACACAGTGGCACCTATTCTAGTTGAGACGACTGCAAATTTCACAATGAAAATAGTCCCAAAAGACTAATTTGGGTTGATTTACAATTTCTACTACTTTAATCCGTTGATCAGACAGGCGTATTAAGAATCTGATCAATTATGAATGGCAAAGCTTCAAATTCTACAGACAAGGAAACTTTAGAAATCTTAAGAATTAAACTGAGCAGACGGCTTTCCATGCTTAGCAGCAGACATATTAAAAATAGCTCTCCAATGAATGAAAATCAATGAGTTGTTCATATGATTTATTAGTACCCGAAAGATTTCAAATAGAGTATTTAGTTAGTAATGGATAAAAAAATAATTTTAATTGAAGTCCAAAATCAAATGTCCTCCAAATATAATTAACATATAATTAATTATTTTGAGAAAACAAAAGAATAAACCAAAAACATATGTAGCCATCCTCGATATCCCAGTGGTCTGATTCCATTTTACTCCACACCTTGGCTTAATCCATAAGGTTTCAACAATTTCAAATTATCTGCCCTGGCCTTCTACGAACTGCCTCCGTTTAACTTATACTTGGCAATTTGATTCTCTGTAATTTGTCTACGATATCACCCCTGGTGGAAGTGGACGTTAAAACTCCAGAAATGAATGAAGGAATTCTCAATAAAACCGTTCAACCTACATATATATAAATACCTGTCCAGTATTCATTCATTTTTGTTAATAAGATACGCATTTAGTATAATTTGGACTTATCTTATTTAGGCTTCCTTCTGCTTTTCCTAATCTTGTCTCTTGAAGGGAAGTCTTTGCATTTTGCTTGAAAACATATCCCCTCCATAGTTTAACCCAGGGGTTAGTGGAGTAAAACGAAATGCAACCACTGGGGATACCGAGGATGATATGTAGCAGGACTCTCACATCTCACTGTTGCCAGTCAAATAATTTTACACTTTTTACAATAATTTACAAATTCCAATAGGAAAATGGCTGGCTGCTTTGGCCTATTTGCCCTATTTGCCATTTTGGACTTTATTTGCAGAAATTAAATTGTTACTATTTCTTATATTTAGAATTTTCTGGCAAACTCTAACTACAGAGAAATATTAGAGCCCTGACATACATGTCTACAGGTTAGTAAGGTACTGGATAGACTAGTACAACTGGTAGTTTAGTAAATGAATAATTAACTAAATTAATTAGTAATGCAGTGCAGTGTTATGATTTCTTTTTTTTTTCTTTTAAAAAAGCATGCAACTGAACCAGATGACCACAACTAAAAAAAAACTAATAACATGCAATAATTAACAAAATAAAGTCTAAAAAATGAAAATAAAAACATAAAAATAGAGGCATCCATAAAATCAATATACAAATGTGATGTGGTAAAATACTGGTTTATGTTTTTGAGGCAAATACTGATACATGTACCCCGTATTCATAAATCTGGAGAAAATTTCAAATTAATTAACTCAAGAGTTTCGGAATAAATAAATTCAAAGAATGTGATGTGTGATGTGGCAGTTATGTGAGCTCAATATTTTCTGACATACATTTTAAAAGTCAGATGAAGAATTTTTTTTAACCATGTAATATGAAAAAATAATTTCAGTGAATGATAATTAAGGATGTATTTATTTACCCCATTATGTAAGACCGTGAATGCAAAATAATGTATTGTGCTATACAATGAATATCAAACTAATATAAGTTAAGCTGCATGCAAGCTCAACCATATGTATACATGTAGCACTACTTGCACCCTGTCATTGCCTAGCTAGCATTAGCAAATAACTAAATTTCATCGATACTAATATCATTTCACACCTTTCAATAAATGATAAAAATTTCAAAGAGTGATTTCAATTTTAACCCTTTAGAACCTGCAAGAATTATTAAATGGTCTGATAAGATGGAAAGCTTTTGACATATCTCGGGCAGTTTAGACTGTTCGGATTGTCAATGGATATACTAGTAGTATTACTAGTATTAATATCACTTTTCTCTTAATTTTCTTAAGGAACTGGGCTAGTCAATATCTACATGCACCAAGTACTAAAGGCTCAGACTTTGAATAGTGTGAATTGACATTAGAGTCAGCATTAAATAGCTAATTATACTTTGAAATTAGCCACTGAAACAACTATTATTATAAATTTGTATTTTAAAGACAATCACATACAACAAAAATACATTTTACAGAACAATTACTATAATAACTATCAATTACATTCTACCATTCTGTTACATAACATGCATCAGGGCTTCCCTTTTTAAAACAATTAAAGTCTGTCAACATCCATGATGTTTATTTATATTCAAACATCACTGATGTTTCTAACAGTTAAATTTGGACATTTAACATCTGGCCAAGTTATGAAGTTTGAAGAAGGCTCAATTTTATTTAATGTAAAGAATAATCCAATCGTAAGTGCGTATTAAATTAATAAGTGAACCCAGTAATACAGAATGGTAGTTAACATGTAGTTTCCAAATAAAATTCAATCTTTAAGATTCCTTATTGAGATTTCCAATCTATTCTAGCTGTTCACAATTAACAGCTTAATTCAAATATATTCTCTAATAATGTTAGCTGCTGCACACAGCTCATTTTTACAAAAAAAAAAAAAAAAAAAAAAATAAAATCCATTTAGGGTAATGTCATATTACATGTACCTCTTATAAGGTTAAAAAAAAATCTATTTAGCACTAATTTTTCATTGAAAGGTCTAAAATCAAACAAAATGAAATTTCAAAGGGAAATAAATTGGATCTCGGTTGAATTTGTTTAATATAAATTGTTATATAAATATTTCTTGATTATCAAAACATTTTTAAATAAATTTATAAATGTTGTTTAATATCAATTTTGAAAAGATTTAGAAAAAAATGGGATGAAAAAAAAAAGTTTATTATTTGGTCTATGTTTGATCCATTTCTATTTTCAAAATCTAAATATGATTGAAAAATGAAAAATAAAAATTGCCTCCATATGACATTTGCCCCCTTTATAAATATGTAAATCGATAATTTAGAAGAAGAATTAAAACAAGTGTTTTACCATGCTATCAAGGCCAATCGTCAGTAACATCAGAAAGAACAAAACCGCCCATAACGGACTTATAGGCAGTTTTGCTATAGCCTCTGGATAGGCTACAAATGTAAGACCAGGTCCTATAAAAAAAAAACAATATTTATTTGTTAAAGTATTATTTCTCTCGGACTTTTTTTGTAAATGGAATTGTCATTGTGTTAAAATGGCAAGCAATTTATATTATAAAGGGAGGTAACTCTACAGTGACAACAAATTATCCTCCCTTTGACCACAAATTTCAAGCAGCACTAACATATAGTATAATTCTATTCCCATAAATCAGTTACGTGTTGGGACATTCACAGAAGGAGGAAAGAAGAGAACTCAGAGCAAACCTACGACCTTACATTTTGTCACATACATGTTTGGGATGAAAACCACAGCACTGACTCAATGACAGAGACCTTAAGAATTTAAGGACATTAGATTTACTACTGCACCACAACCACAAATACGTTTTATAGCTGAGGCGCTGGACGGACCTCAAAACAGTATAGCCTCCGCCATGATTAATCTTAAAACACTTTCAAGAGTGTTCAAGACAATCAATAAATAGGAAATAAACATCTTTTCTTAATATTTCTTTAAATTCTAGTTACCTTCAGTGACCACATCACCAACATCTACACCAGCTTCATGGGCCATGAAACCCAAAACTGAGAAAATCACAAAACCAGCAAAAATACTGGTTCCACAATTAATAAAAGGTACCATCATAGAATCTCTGAAAATATATCAGATAAATTCATCAGTCTATATTCGTAAGGCTGCATTCATTACTTGAAATAAGCACAATGTAAAATTCTCATTGCAGTGCAATTCTCAAATTACTTATGTTGTTTAGCTTTTCTGCAAATAGTTATGTGTGGCAGACATATTTTATTGAGACATAGACTCACCTATAAACATTGTGGTTAAACTTATTGTAACTAGCCATTGTGACATAGACTCACCTATAAACATTGTGGTTAAACTTATTGTAACTAGCCATTGTGACATAGACTCACCTATAAACATTGTGGTTAAACTTATTGTAACTAGCCATTGTGACAATGCCACCCCAAGCCACACCAACAGAATAAAATATCTGTAAGGCTGCATCACCCCAAACCTGCAAACAATACAATAGGCTCTACCATTAATCTTAACATTTATATAAGTTTGTCCAAAAAAAAGCAAATACTTAAAAACATCTCTTTGATGACTCTACAAATATCATTTTTCTCTCTAAAAAATGAGTTTCATATAACTAAGTTGAAAAAGCTAATCTTATGACGAAGACGTATTCACTTTAGCTACAAAAGTTTACAAAGGAACAAAACAGTAACTGAGGCATTATTCATATCAAGAGCTAAATCTGTCAACTGCATTTACCAATTTTTCAACAGTTACAATGATTACCTGAAAACTGGCGAGTTTTTCCCATCTTGGAATAATATAGAACTTGATGCCCTCTAACGCTCCTGGTAAGGTCACACCTCGTATCAATAAAACCAATAATACCAAATATGGAAAGGGAGCAGCAAAGTGCATAATCTGATGACAATCACAAATTTATAAAGTTAATAATGTGTAATAATTTTCAGATATAAAAATATTGATCTGATTTTAAATACTCAATAGCAAAAAATTTAGAACCACTTCTGAAAATGTCTACTTATTTTTAAACCCTTACCCTATCCCCTGTTCGCTGCAAGTGCAATTTTCTAACCCCTGTTGTCGCAAGCACAATTTCTAGAATCAATCTATGAAAATTTAACAGTTGCCGTTTGTGATATCCAGGTAACAATCCAAAAGATAAACAATATGACGACTGGTAACTTCAATAACTTTTGGACCAATATGCGTTACTGTTTTGTCAAGTCTTGAATTTTGTTGAATATTTTAATGAAATGGAACAGGTTTGAAATTTTCATCAAAACAATGTGTAAATGGTTGATGGGTTTAAAGAGAGTGTAATACAGAAGCATATTCTTCACTTACTTTTCCCAGTATCTTGACACCTTTAAAGAGACAGAGAAACACGAGAACCCAGGAAGCTAGTAGAGCTATCAATAGCTGCCATCTCATTGATCCAGGATTATCTATCCCATCACTAAGTTCTAATACATTAAGTCTGGAAGATAAAATAATATTTATGTCATGCTCTTCCAGGCATCAAGAACCAGCAGTATAGAGGGGATTTTTGACATTTGAATTAATATATTTTGTAGCAAACCTTTCAGTCGGATATGGAAAGCAAAACAATCTAAAGTTTACCACATCCTTGGCTGAATTGTAAATTGTTATTAAAATTCAACTGAGTTGGATTTTATGGTCAAATGTCTGCCTTAAATTCTCAAATAGAATAGCAACAGAGGTGAATTTGGTTTTCGTAATTTTAATTTTTGTGTCTTGAAAACTACTCACTCCCAGTATTCTTCACTAGCTGTTCTGTTTCCTGGTGTTCGTAATGTATTATTAAATGTAAAATAGACTGAATTGTTGAAAAAACTACTGTTAGCCAATTCATCATATGTATAATTAGACAATTCAGCAAAATGTTTAGATCTTTGTTCATCAATACAATAATCTGTATTCCATTCATTATTACAGTTACTCCACGGTAAAATAGCCTGGAAGGACACGACTAAATAATACAACGTCCAGGCTATAATAACATTATAGTAGACACATACTATAGTAGACACCATCACCATGCCTATGCCAACACCTGAAACATAGAAAACATCATGGCATTAAAGATACAGCTGAAGGAATCGATTTAACCTAATCACACAGACTTCACAGGAAAACTACCAAAATAAAGATAGGTTGCCAGGCAACGAAACATACGCCCACAGCAGCTAAATCGTCCGGGCAGTCAACAAGGGTTGTCGCATATTTTTACTTTTTGGGGGGATGAAACATTTGTAATACACTAAAATCTGATTAAGAGTAACAACTCATTATGTAATTATCTGAAAATCATTAGAATTGTCCCACGCTAACAATTAGTATAGGAAATATTTAATATCATGGATTTAGCTGTTCAGTTATCAAAATTCATTGAAAATCAAAATACTTGTTCGTTTCAACACCTTAAACTCTGTGTATCAATCTGAAGTCAATCGGATGATAAGTTTGGCATCTATAGTGTCACAAGGTTTTTTGAAGTGATCAAGGGAGATAACTCTGGAAGTAATTATTTGAAATCGCTGAAAACCAGTAGGTTTCTTCGTCTCATGACCTTAAACAGTGTGTGTAAATTTAAAGTCAATCGGATATTAACTTTGGCCTCTAGAGCGTCCACAGGATTTTTTGAAGTGATCAAGGGACACAACTCTGGCACTAATTATCAGAAATCGCTGAAAATCAAAAGGCTTCTTCATCTCATATCCTTAAACACCGTGTATAAATTTGAAGTCAATCGGACATCATCTTTGTCCTCTAGAGCATCCACAAGATTTTTTGAAGTGATCAAGGGCCATAACTCTGGCACTAATTATCGGAAATCCGTGAAAATGAATAGGCTTCTTCGTCTTATGACCTTAAACACTGTGTATAAATTTAAAGTCAATCGGATATTAACTTTAGCCTCTTGATCATTCACAAAATTTTTCAAAGTGATCAAGGGTCATAACTCTGGCAGTAATTATCGGATATTGCTGAAAATCAATAGGCTTCTTCGGCTCATGACCTTAAAGTCAATCGGATATTAACCCTGGCCTCTAGTGCGTTCACAAAAAATTGTGGACGATGGACGGACGGACGGACGGACGGACGGGGGCGACGGCAATATACGTCCACATTTCTATGTAGGCGTATAAAAATAGAAAGAGTAAAAACAAAACTGCATTGAGATTGGAAAAAAAAACATAACAATACCAAGCCTACGCATTCATTATGCATAAAGGCCAAAATATTGTCTCTTGGGTAAGTTCTCTGAAGCACCAGTCTGATCTCCTGAAATTTTTTCGTCCAACCAAAGTGGTAATAATCAATGGATCAGAAAACACTTAGCGTTCTGTTGCTGCAACACAAAGTGGAAAACACTACCCTCCAATCCCCACAGAAGTTCAACTGACTTTGTTGATTTTGAAATCTTCCCTCAAATACATTCTAATCAGAGCTCTCTCTTTAAACAACATTCTCATCAGCCATAGCTCTCGTTTCAAACACATTCTAATCCAAGTTCTCACTTCTAATACACTACAATCAGAGCTTTCATTTCAAATACACAATGTAATATCAGAGCTCTCACTTCAAATACATGTAAATTACAATCAGAACTTTCACTTCAAATTTTTGCACCGCATTAAATATTATGCATAGAAATTATACTCTTTTTTTTAAATTCTGTGAAAAATAAAAGGTACAACCAAGTTTTCAAAAGAAATATGCAAATTGAAATAATCAAAGAATTCTTCATCTCAGCAATTTACATGGTTTGTGAAACTTAGCCTCTACATATAGAGATCAAAGATAACAAATAAATGGACAATGCCTACTCAAGCATTTTGAAAAATTTTGAGTCAATAGAATGATAACTTTAGTCTTTAGAGCAATTGTGGACTACTTTTCAAAGTGAGTATGTATATATAAACTAAATATCAAAATTTATTTAGAAATTATAATCAATTGAAACATACTTTAATTTAAACATACAAAATATTTAAACATTGACAAAGGCCTTCTCCATGAAAACATGAAATAATGACATATTACTATTATGTTAAATATGTTAAAAGATCAGGTTCAGTGTACATCAATATCACAATATATTCAATATAAATAGATTTCACAGGATGTGATGTAATTTTACCTGATCCTTGTCATATTGATTAATGTATTCAATTATGTCACTAACACTGGTTTTACAAAACATTTACCTTGTCTGAACTAAAATATGAACTATTGTTGTTTTAATACATCAAATACATCAATCAATAAAAAAAAAAACCTATGTGCAAATTTTTGTGTTTCTGGATCAAAGATATTTCTTATATACTGTGATTGAAGAAAGTTGAGTAAATTCATAATTTAAGTCTGAAAATTCTTTGTGAAACTAGGGCATAATGTCTTTAAGTCATGTTACTCTGACCTTAAGATTGCATAATTAGAAATATTTTCTGACTAACACTAGAGTGTTATTGGATATAAATCACAAACAAAAGAAATGCATATTTCCATTCCTTTCCTTATCTAGTTCAAGGCTACTAATACTAATATGCTATTCTGACAAATAAATATCATATTATACCAATTGCAACATGAGAATCAATAAGTTAACTTCTATAAACAGGGTGAATAAATTGTCAGACACATGTATAATCTTGAAATGTGATGCTTGTGATAAATCATTTATCCACACACAGTTAAATACAATACGAATAAAATAAAGCTTCCTGCATCAATTTGAATCCTATGTCCTTTGTCCAAAGTAGCCAATGTTAAGTGATGGTACGATGGCACCACACATAAACAAGATAAACCTGTGGACACACAATATAAACGGACATTTCAAACTATAAACAAATATATTCCTTGTAAGACATATAGAAATAGAAATTACAAATAAAACACTTATATGGATATACTACTTCTGAATTTATTAACAAGCTACGTTTCGATACTCATACAGGTATCGTTCTCAAGCAAATTTATTAACAAGCTACGTTTCGATACTCATACAGGTATCGTTCTCAAGCAAATGATACTCATACAGGTATCGTTCTCAAGCAAATAATTATTTGCTTGAGAACGATACCTGTATGAGTATCGAAACGTAGCTTGTTAATAAATTCAGAAGTAGTATATCCATATAAGTGTTTTATTTATAAACAAATATATTATATACATATTGTAACATATATGTCAAATAATCAAATCTAGTGAATGGATCCAGGGGCTAGGCTAAAGTGTCCACTGCACTATATGGCCAAGGGTTCTTTCATATTCACACCAATGTGTAAACAGCACCTCAGTTTTACGTCCCATCTAAATTACTAAACATTGTCGCTTTTCCTGCACCGTTGACAGGGAGGAACAATGTCATAATTTTTTTCATTGTATGTAATAAGGGTATTTACACATCCAATGAGGTAAATATTATAAATAATTAACATTTGATAAAATGGGGAAGAACTGGTTTTCAAAGGAGAGGAAGTCATCTAAATTCAAATCAATTTTTACTTCCTTCATTATTTATAAACATCGAGATGTGAAAACTCAAAATTTAAATCCATTTTTCGACCTCCTGTGAGGTTGGGAGATCTTATGCAACCTTGTTTACTTATCTCTCAATAGAATTCAAACATGTTAATGTCTTCTATTATCAAGTCACAATGTTAAAATATTTAAGGTAAGCTTATGAAATGTGATATACCAGTAAAGATTTAACTGAAGTGGCATTGAGAATTATAAGCTTGATCTCATTCATCCAGTCTCTCACAAAGCTTTTATCTAGTCTGGTGGGATTAAATTTTGATAAACAAACTGACAGCCATTAAAACTAATGAGAATTGTGAAACCAATTATTTAAATACATGACATATACTTCATGATAGATCATATAATTCCTAAAATTGTAATATAATAAATCATGGGGCTACTATTTTGAAATAATAATTGATACTTTTATTTTTATGATGTTACATTAATACTTTAATGAGGTTACATTATCAATACTTTTACAAAAGGGGGTTACATTTTATACCTTTGTTGAGGAACAAAATTCATATTGGACTGTCAGCTAAGTGTCTTGTATCAGGGCCTTGCCCACTGGACAATTCTTAAACTTATTAATTAACATATCTGCAAATTATTGGGGGGGTGGGGGGCACCAAACACTCTTTTGTCAGCCATAAGGCTGACTGAGTGTCAATAGAATTGGGCCTACATAGTTTACACACAATTCATTCACTTACAGACAGTCAACCATGTTACAAATATAACTAATATAACCAATGAAACAGATGTTCTTTATATTTATCGCATTTCTGCACACACATATAGCAGACAGGCATAATGCGAGCATAATCTAAACCACTTCAAAGGTAAAATATGTGTGCTCTTTTGAGGTCAGCACATTTCAGAAAAAAATGGAGGGGAAATTTCCAATGCCCTAAATCAAGGACTAGCTTATTTATTTCAAAAGGGTTCAAATTAAATAGAGTTGCATTTTTTTTTTTTTTTCACAATGAACAAGAGTCACTCAGTAACATGACTTATTTTCATATAACTGTGTTTATCTTATGGCAGCAGATGTCACTTTCATTCAGCATATTATAAACATTAACCTATCCACCTATTGATATATTAGTATTAGTGACTAATCCGCTCATGTGGGCATCAGTCATCCACTATTCTAATTGAAAAATGGTTGCACTCACCTTTGAATAATGGACTCATCCGCCAAGCAGAAATTGGGCTTAAGCTGGAAAATTGACCATAAGACACTTCCATAAAAAAGAGTGGCACACCACATACCACCAAAAATATAATGTATGGGATGAAAAAGGCACCTGAAATAAAGAATGTACCAAAAAGTGTTGACCATTTCAAAATTATGCTTTTCAGTGATCGAGTTCTTCCAAAGATTAGAATTTAACGGGCTTGCAATAGTCTGATCACATTCAAATTTTAAGCGTTATCAACATCAGACAAAAATTTTGACCTCTAGAGGGTTCACAATCTTTGTTTTAGTACACTATATGATTTCAAGCAGCGGCCATTTTATCGGTCCGAATGCAACCATCGTCAAGGGCGACACCAATATACGTCCACATAAAAATAGATAAATCTATTCATTTCATATAAGTTAGTGCTTCTATGACTAACAAATGTCAGTGTTTTGTCTTGTGCAAAGTTTCTAGTTAGTTTCTATATGTGTGTGGTACAGTCCTCCTGCCCTTACTAATATGTATGCCACTTGACGGTCAGACATTGTTTTTACCATTTTGTCTAGTGTGCGGTAATAAACATTAATAACATGTCACTTTTAATATAAACCTGATTTACGGTGGGTAAACAAAGCTCTTAAATTAAATGATTTATATTACCAGAAAGAATGTCTAATATCTCCTTATAAACATTTATTGTCAATATCAAAAGCTATATAAAACATTCACGATAAAAATAACAAGATACTGATATTATAATAACAATAATGCATGGTCCATTTTCTTCCTGTTAATGATTTACAACAGGAAATTCTAATATTTATTTTGATACCCATGTAGCATCTAAAAGATAAGCTTTCACACAATGCATCATTCAAATAAGCCATCCAAGCTTCCCACAAACACTGTCACATTTTTATTCTTTTGTAGTCAATTCAGCCATTAATTATCAAATAGCTAAGAAATTTGAGAGGCTTCTTCATGAAATTTTTTCATCAAAATCATGCTCATAATATCAATCCTATAAATAAATGAAATAGGGTTTAACATCCTAGTGTTCTGCATCGAACTGGGCTAATGAAGACGGGCATACATTTAGCGTTATGAGGGAAATTTTGCCTGGGAAGCCGCACTATTATGATCTACTCTTATATCGAATTCTAACTGCCAAAAGATCTTTTATGCATGTCAATGTATAGGCTAGATAGGACCTGGGTTTTTAATCTCTTCAGAACGACTAGACAGCTGTCCTTGTCAGGCCCTCCATCTCGGCCACTGCAGGGATCTAAACATTTCAGTAGAGCAAGTCTGTTGGTCAAATTTGAATTCATTAATTTATATTATAGCCCTGACATGCGATTTACAAGTAGATTATGATTACCTCAATAGTTTTGAGTCAGAAGCGGGAAGCTCTGCACAATCTTATAAGGTTACTCTGACACAAATATCACAACAATAAACCCAAATATAGACAAATCAAGACATCTTCATAAATCATTTTACATTTGATTTTGTTTACTCAGTTAGGGCTATGACAATAGGATTTTGTTCAACAAATATAAATATGCTAAATATGTCTAGTACTTTACACATTGGACAATTGTGAAGGCAATCACATTTATCACGATTTCTTGGTGGTAAGTCTTTAAAACTAATCTATGAAAAGAAATCTAATACTTTTATTCTATGTTTTTAAGGGGTTTTATAATACAATAAGAGATGTCTTTCGTCTTTTTAATGCAGTGTAATACTGTATTAATTACAACCTACGCAATATTAACAAGCCAACTCCAAACATATGCAAGTAAACCCCAAATATAAACAAAGCATTAACAAACCTAATGGCTTATATGATGTCAGCATAATTTAGCCTAAGCAGGAAATACTTAACAAGTCATTCACCCTATGAACAACCTACACCAAGGTAGTTTGTTAACTCAATTAGATGCAGTAGATCTATTATTGTGTCCCAAAATAGGTGACAAGCTGCCAGATTGACCTATTTTAATTTTCAGATGACTGCTATGTTATATAAAAAGAGCAGCAGCATCCAAAACAAATATATATACCCTGTCTTCAGGTGTTCTGTAATAAAGGGAGCTAACTATATCAAACATTTCTGGCTGCATTTGGAAGTCGGAAAAACATGGAGTTTAACATCCAGATCCATGGGGTTGGGCAGCAGATGGCCCAAGTCTTTATGTACAAGCTTGTGATCGAAACCACTCACCTTGACTCATTGACAGACTTTAAGATCACTTCACGCATTTGGACATATCCAGTAGGTTAAATTATCAAGTACACTGAATTGAATCAAGGACAATCAAATTCTTTAAAGAACTTTCAAGACCATTATTTTGGAATGAAAATTATACTGTGAACTTCATCTAGAAATGAGAAATTATAGCCTACTCCATGGAGATAGAAGCCACATTAACATAAGATTAACAGATGCGGATCCAGGGAGGTCGCACCCGGCGCATGCCCCCTCTTTTTTTTGAGGGGGCGAACAATTTTTAGCTCCATATATTCTCGCGGTAATGGAGAACAAAAATAGTTTAGGTTGGAAATCGTAATTTACAGTACTAGTAGTATGAAATTAGTCCTTGTGGGCATTTTTTCCACTCAAAAATCACGGACCGGGCTTTGCACTCCCAAGTGGGTGCAGCACACACACACCCCTTTCTGAAAATCCTGGATCCGCCCCTGATTAAGAACCATAAAGACTGTACATACATCGGCTGAATGACACAACATCTAACTAATGCTTGCAAATATGTCTGTATTCAGCATAGCATATGGCAACATTAAGTGAATTCCTGGAAACAGCCTAAATAAACAGATACAAAATGAAGAGTCTTGAAATGTGATGTTTTGAGTAAAAGGGTCCCTTTGACAAGATCCTGCATCAGCTTTTTGAAAATGATGATGATTAGAACATTTTTTTCCATTGCCTTAATAAAAATTTTCAAATACATCTTTACTATAATTAGATCCTAACCAATTGGATTATATTATGCTTCATTTTCGAATTCGCAATCTACAACAGAACAAACTTTAACATGCCCCAAATATAGCCAACAAAATTGAAATGTGTCTTAGTCTGATAAATCAATTGTGTTTAAAACAAAAATGAATGAAAAAAATGTGTTTAATCATGCTTGGACAAAGCCATCATCTCCGTTAAACGACTTATTTCAAATGAAAAACTAAAACAAGACATTCAATAAACCATCAGTCAGGGTAATTGAGAGTGTGGTATAATAATACCTAAACTATGCTAAATGTGAAAAAAAAACCAGATCCCCATATTCATATAATTTGCAAAAGAAGATAGTGGACACAGTTCATAACTAGTTCTTCTCACCATTAAATACAAAACCACTGATATTGGGAATGCATGGTAAACACATCATTGAAAATAACAAGGTTACAGATAACATTAACATAAAATTTCTATTTGGCAGATAATTCAATTTATAATAACTTCATGTCTTTTATTTAGGTTTTCATATATATACAACCATGGTTATTATGAGATTGTTTGTTCATATGGTGGGATATCATTTCCATCTCAAAATACATAATAATAGATTTATCATCTGGTAACCTCAAAGAGGGTGAATTATTTCGTGGGCATGGCCCTCTTCACGTCTTTGTTTTTCTTGGCAAAGTGAAAAATATCTCAGCTTTGTATAATGATACTGATTCTTACTCACTATAGACCTACATATATGAGCTGAAGGGTACGACAGAAGTGTAACGTTCATGCTTTCAATTATATACCTAATATAACTCAAGGGTGAAGAGGATATATTCTTAAGTATCCTTAAAGGTAATCGCAGGAGACAACATCCCTCGTTAGTCAATTATCACCTTCTCAAAGATAGGTTGCCAGGCAATGAAACATACACCCATAGGAGCTAATTCATCTGAGCAGTGGACAAGGGTTGTTTTATAATTATTCTTTTGTGGGTAATGAGCACATGGATATCAATCTAATACAATTTGGATGATGACTTTTGTCGCGGGAGCATTGAAAAGGTTCTACACCGTGAATCAATGACCAAAACGCCTTTATAAGTAATTAATGGAAATTCTTGAAATTCAATACACTTCTGTAAGTTGTCTGTTTTTCTAATATAAATAATGCATAAATTTCATACAGATCAAATGATAACTGTCCATGCAGACGTAGAAAAACTAATAATTTTATTCTCATTTTTCTACCTTTTCTAATATTTGTCAATGTTACATATCTTCGTATTAATGACAATTGTGAAACTTTTCCTGCGTATTGGGTATATACCCATATTAACTTGATTATATCAACACAAAACTCCACCACACTTGCACGCATGTACTGTAACTTTACCTTGGCATCAATATTTAATAACAATGCCATGAAAGCATTCCAAAGACTATCATCAGGTACAGAAAGGATATTCTTCTAATCATCAGTTACTGGAGTTGAGTTTCACTGCTGCCAACACAACCTTGCTACAGAAGCCTTCACTACTGTACAGATGGTCATGGAAAATTATCAAAATCAAAAAAGATAGGTTGCCAGGCAACGAAACATACGCCCACAGCAGTTAAATCGTCCGGGCAGTCAACAAGGGTAATCGCATATTTTTACTTTTTTCGCTAATGAAACATTTGTAATACACTAAAAACTGTAATTATCAGAAAATCATTAGAATTTGATTGCTTTTTATAAAGTGTTACCCCACGCTAACAATTAGTATATACATGAAACATTTAATATCATGGATTTAGCTGTTCAGTTATCAAAATTCATTGAAAATCAAAATACTTGTTCGTTTCAACACAAAACTCTGTGTATCAATCTAAAGTCAATCGGATGATAAGTTTGGCCTCTATAGCATCACAAGATTTTTTGAAGTTATCAAGGGAGATAACTCTGGCAGTAATTATTTGAAATCTCTGAAAATCAATAGGCTTCTTCATCTCATGACCTTAAACACTGTGTGTTAATTTAAATTCGATTGGATATTAACTTTGGCCCATAGAGCTTCCACAGGATTTTTGCGAAGTGATCAAGGGCAATAACTCTGGCAGCAATTATTGAAAATCACTGAAAATCGATAGACGTCTTAGTCTCATGACTGTAAACACTATGTATAAATTTGAAGTCAATCGGATATTAACTTTGGCCTCTAGAGTATCCACAAGATTTTTTTTTGAAGTGATCAAGGGCCATAACTCTGGCAGTAATTATCGGAAATCTCTGAAAATCAAAAGTCTTCTTCGTCTCATGACCTTAGACACTGTGTATAAATTTAAAGTCAATCGGATATTAACTTTGGCCTCTAGAGCGTCCACAAGATTTTTTTTTGAAGTGATCAAGGGCCATAACTCTGGCAGTAATTATCGGAAATCTCTGAAAATCAAAAGTCTTCTTCGTCTCATGACCTTAGACACTGTGTATAAATTTAAAGTCAATCGGATATTAACTTTGGCCTCTAGAGCGTCCACAAGATTTTTTGAAGTGATCAAGGGCCATAACTCTGGTAGTTAATATAAGAAATTGCTGAAACACAATAGGCTTCTTCGTCTCATGACCTTAAACACTGTCTATAAATTTTAAGTCAATCGGATATTAGCTTTGGCCTCAAGAGTGTCCACAAGATTTTTTGAAGTGATCAAGGGCCATAACTCTAGTAGTTATTATCGGAAATCGCTGAAAAACAATAGGCTTCTTTGTCTCATGACCTTTAACACTGTGTATAAATTTAAAGTCAATCGGATATTAACTTTAGCCTGTAGAGCGTCCACAAGCAATTGTGGACGCCGGACCGACTGATGGACCGATGGGGGCGACGACAATATACGACCACATTTCAATGTGGGCGTATAAAAAATTGGTAAGGTCACAAAGTTAAAATTCTTGTCCTTGCCACAACTTGTGTGTAGGACATATTTTGTTGTGAAGTCTGTTATGGAGAAAAGTACCAAAAGGCCTGTTTAACTACTAAACAACGGACAAAGGCCAAGATTATATACAACCACATTTCCACTCTGTAATATAATAATCACAAGAACCACATTCGTGGCTCAAAGTAGTAAATCTCTCTAGTATATCGCAACATGTCGGTCAATCATTCTCGCTCTAGTCACAGTTTCTCAAAGTGATCTTAGAATATCTAAAAGCTTCCATTGCCCAGTATCTTTTATTTTGCAAAAATTAATCTACCGTATTGATTTAAAATAATATTTTCCCTGTTTTCAACAAGACTACTTGAAAGTACGATGAATATATTGTATAAAGTTTAGGATATCATTTCAAAAGAACACCAGATTGGGAATAGTGACAGTAGTAAGGAGCTGACTCACTAACTAGGGGTTTATAAGGTTGTCAGTATTGTTGAGCCAGGTTTTCCTGGTTATGTCTAAATATTAAGGCCAATTGCAGATTTCACTAAGGTTGCAAGATGTAATTAGGATTAGGACACATGATTGTTGACGATTGTGGGTAACAGTTAGTGTTACATGTACATCTCTTGACCTTTGACCAAATCTGCAGTTGGCCTTAATATTTAGATCTAACCTTGCTGATCAAATCGACTATGAGTGGGAAAATTTCTGCCCCAGCGCACAACACACTGCATGGAAAATTGTGCAGAAAAAATAAGACATTGAACCCCATTTTATTTTCATTTCACTACTTTTCCAGACACCATCAAATGTATCATATATATCTTTGTTGCAAGAATATGTAGATCAGACTAGCACCTGTTGATCAGACAATACCTGGATATATTTCAATAAGAACATTGCTACATCATCAAACAGTCTCGGTATTAACCTTACACCTATAATGGCAGACATACACCTGTAATAACATTTCAAATGTTGAATTGATGCTCAGATTACCTTTCTTTACTTACGTGTATAACCATTGTTCAACCGTTACCCGTCTACTGTGTAATGTTACTATGCGATAAATACACACTGATTTAATGCTCTATGGTTTTCAACAAAATGCAATAACCAAAACTGGTTGTATCAGCAAAAAGAAAATTGGGAGGGGGTACACATTTAAATGTGGTTATTACCATAATTGTTTGTGGAATCTATACAGGTTAACGTTTCATTAAACAAAGCTAAAGTTCATGCATGAAACAAAGAAGTCTATTGGTTTTCTGTCAGAGTTATTGCTCTTTATCAATTCAAAAAATCTTGTGGCCGTTAATGTTACTAGCTATTTGACTTGACACTCATAAGTTTATGTTATAGTTATAGTTTTCCATATGTTAGAAGATGGGCCATGTGAAAGATTGCATAGCAACAAAATTGCAAAGTAATAGGAGCATTTACAAGACATTAATATCAATTTACTACAGATCAGATGATAACTTTTGTCGTTCGAACATTCACAGGGTTCTATAGTATAAAATGAAACAAGGGTCAAAACTCTAGAAATTCTTAATGGAAATAGTTGAAACTTTGCCATTCAGAGAATTTTTCCATTGAATTGTTTATCTATGCGATCTTGACTTAATTTTTATGGGTTTTCTTTCATGTGTTTGTCAAAATCACTGATTTGATAAGCGTAAAGTGGTGTTATTGTTTTTAAAGTGGTGGTATGTTTATCCTTTGAAATGATCCTCTTCAGGATCGGAAGTATTATCTTCAATATTATGTTCTATTATCTTCCTCTAAACTTTCTCAAGTGTGTGAGGGTGTGTTATCAAGAATAAACAAGGTGTATTGTTTACATATGTCAATTTATTATAAATAAAACTTTAAGTACATGTGGTCAGTGACTTGATACTCTCAACTAACCTTGGTCAACACATGGACTCCATATGTAACACATCTACTTCAAGTAAACATTTATATAAATAGAGAAATGGGTTAATTCATACAACATATATATAGTATTAATTACAAACCTAGATCTTGCCAAAATAGGGTGGCAAAGGTCTTAACAGAATCGTCATTTAATCTTTGTTAGGATTATCCCAAACCTGACATCAGTTCTGACCAAAGTTCATAACCCAAGATTAGAAATGAGAGGGGTTTAATCAATACCTCTACCATCTAAATTTGGATCATTTCTGCGAGTTTTATCAATATGAATAAGCGTACAATGTGAGGGGTTATTAAAGATACATTATGGAAGATTAGATAAAGAGCTGGCAGTTCTCACTAAAATGTAAAGGGAATATGCTGAAATTTTCAAATTGCTCACTCTGTACCAAGATATAAGTGATTGAATTTAAGGCCTAGTCTCGAGCATCATTACTAAAGTCTCAATTATCTATTGTCAATGAGCGTTGAGAAGCAGATTGGATTCAAATCCAGTGAAAATCCGACACACAAGATGTCATCGGGAGTTGATTAAGATCTTTTCATGTTAATAAATGTCTAATTAATAGATTTTATAACATTTCAAGCCTACAGAAAGACCTGCAATAGGCAGATTGAGCTCTTGCATAATGTATGTTTAACCTAGCTGCACAAGAACCAAGACTTGAAATTATCAAGCCTAGATCTTACTTGCAAATTGGTTTAATTCTTTGTTTTACACCATCTGCGATTCATTTTCTGATCTAACTAATTAAGTATAACACTTTAATAAATAGTAGAGCAATCTCTATATCATAACTTTGACTGTTCTTGTATTTTTATTTTGGGTGAACAGAAGCCAGAATTAGGTCACCAGTGGCAGTTGTCAACTTTCGGACACAGGGTCGATAAGCGCTTCCGTTCCTATTTAATAAATAATGGACTTCACCTACAAACAGCTCTTATTTTATGTGGCACATGTATTGTGAATAATAAGTTTACAGACATCATCAATCTGAGATTCAGTACTCATATCTTCATCAAATAAACCATCAATGTTCCTGCTAATAAAATTAAAGGTGTAGTAATTGAAATGTAATCAACTAATTGTAGGTCCAATGTTTTATCTGTTGCTTCAAGTCAATAATAACACATTTTGTATTCTCAGAATTCAACTAATACCATTCTTCTTGTAATTTCCGATTTACATTTTTTAATGATGCATTCTGGACAAACAAAGATATTATCTACAGGTTTAAAAGAATGGTACTGAAAGCTTATATATCTAAGTCATCTCATCTACGTTGAGATGGAACAGAAGGCCATATTTCTTGAACATGCATTATTCAACAGTTCATTATTTTACTTTTAAATAATCAATACTCTCATAAATAAAATAAGAACCAAGGAATTAAAATATAAATGTTGATGTAATTATGTAATATTTCTTGAACACATGTATATATATTATTCAACAGATCATTCTTGCCTTCAATTCAATAAAATAAGAATAAAGGAATTAAAATGTGAATATAAAATTGTTCAAAATTCTTGAACACATTTTGTGCAACAGTCTATATTAATTCTTGCTTTTTGAATAATCACTGCTATTGAATCTCTCATATGAAATAAGAAGGGAAAGCTCAAAATTTAATTTTTAAGTACGATATTATTGTTATGTTTATTTTACATTTTAGTGTATGTAAGTCATCGATTATTTCTCATTATACTGCCTACAGATATAATTAACTGCTGGGGCAAAATATAATTCAATGATTTTAGGTGTTGAAAACTAGGTAAAACCCAGAAGGTTTTCCACACCATTACATATTATAGTCAAAACTGGTTAGAGCTCAATTTAATGAAAATAAGCTAGCGGACTGACAGAATTGTTAAATTTTTACTTGATACCCTGAAGGGAAATTGCCAGATACAAAGACCTTGTGATATTTCATTATGTACGGTGAAATCACAGATTTAATGATTTATTTTATTGAAATAAAAATACAGGTTACTTTGGACTGAATGACTTTTACAGACACCATCTCAATGATAGTTTTTGAAGACATACAATGTTTGGGTTGATAATAAGTCTCAACATGAGGATGTGACAGTCCAGTTTATTAAACCACTCATACAGGCCCTCACACAAGCCTATGTGGCACCCCAGAGAAAGAGTTTCAGTGATGCCCCTCTCCCACTGGCATGTTCAATGTCTGTGCTCAGTTGAATTTTTATAATTAAAGAAATTTTAAAACACATTTTTTATACTTTTAATACTATATCAAAATAACTATTAATCAACTTTAACATTTTTATGTTTACTTCCCCTTTGTTCAACTTCACATTTGATCGAAAAACTATATTTGCTAAAATATGACCTGGTTTACACAGATTTAGAGGAAGCAAAGGCCGGTGATTTGCTATCTCAGCCTCAAAGTTTCGGTAATCATTTATTTTCTTGGTAATCATTTATTTGTGGTAATCATTTATTTGTTAGTTTCAGTTAACTTTTATTTTTTGGGTAATCATTTACTTTTTTTTTTTTTTTTCTATTGTCATTTATTCATTTCAAGTTTTGTATTTATTTGGCAGGTTCTAAAATCTAAATAACATAACAATTTCTTCTTTCAAATTTCAATCTGGATTGTTTTGTTTTTCTTAAATTAATATAGAAATATTTCAAAAGCACATTATTTCCATTACCTTCATCATGTATAGAATACTTGTAAACCTGGATGCACAGTATTTAACAATAAATAAATACCAGAAAAAATCTAACAGCCGTTGCCACACATATTCTGCATATTAATCACAAATCATTAACCTGCATTGAAACTTATCAGCTCACAAAGAATGTATTTTGTGCCTTTTTTAACTTCAGAAGAACCAGACAGGGTATTAACCTGTTCGAGTCAAATAGATGTAAACCTGACAACCTGTTGTCTGACTTTTCTCTAGACAACACAAAACAGAACTTCAATAAATGTTTCTTGAACTAGTCATGATAACAATATTTATCCATAAGCTGATTATGTAAGTTAAAGTAACATAAGGTGAAAATTGCTGCGGCTTTTCTGATTGACTTCTGATGTTGCCATTTCGATCAATCATGCTTCAGATAATCATTTCCTAATATAATTATAAAACATGTATTATAATTAGCAGAAATTTGTCAAATGGGTTCAAATAATACCTGGCTTTTTTTATACATTTCAATTATATGGTTACTAGTATAGGTGGATTTCTGACTTCAATGTTCTTACTTTCATATTTCATGTGGCATGTAGCTAGCAGATCAGGAATCGTACTAGTATTACACAATTTTGGGGAGGGTTATATTCCTTATTTTTAGTTTTTACTTTTGCGTGAAGTCTGTATGACTGATTATAGGCCGGGACTGTACAGTTCAGTTCAGTGGACGGTAGGATGCTGCTTACAGCTAGCCCCCGGATATATTTAAATCTGATATATGTATGTTTATTTTGTGTAAATTTATGTGGTGCAGTCCCCCCTGCACTTACTATTAGGTTGATAAAACATGATAAGTTGTAATATAAGACAAGTCACAACAAGTGAATTATTTTTTGGAATTAAAAAACATAAAACTGGGCATTATCTAGTGATATCCAATCAATTCAATATTGGCTAAAATGTACAGACATAAAATTTAAAGGAAGAAAAATACGTATCTTATCAAAATAAAAATAATTGCATCACATTTAATAGAAGCAACATTCATATCTTGATCCAAATCAAAGAAGTCTCTCTAAGTACCATTTTACAGGTAGCATGGGTTCTTGAATAAAAGTTATGCAGAATAGAAATAGTATTACTATTAAAATTATTTCAGACAGTTGTTTTAACATATAAAACAGCAAATTTAATCAATTCAAAGTCAGTGACATTAATAATTCCCTCATATTTGATGTATCAAATAAAATCATTAAATAATTCCTTACCTCCCCCACTCTTGTAACAAAGATACGGAAATCTCCAAATGTTACCCAGACCAACTGCATATCCGATACAAGTCAGAATAAAATCCAACTTTCCTCCCCAATTTTCTCTCTCTTTCATTTTATCGTCTTTCTTTAGATCATCTAAACTATTAGTTCTACTGCTTGAATCGCTGAGATCATCCATGGTTCTAGAAGAGAGAAATATTTAAAATGGTTATCACTGACATTAAGCTCTGTCTTAAATACCCTATTCAGTGATGTCAAGTGCATTCTAATTCTCAAGGTCATTTAGGTAATGGAATATACAGATTGACCTACATTTCCTTTAGAAATTGGATTTCTTGTAACCAAGAGCCACCATGTTCACGCATGACCAAAAATATTAATTTAAAACCAGTTGGGATAAACTAGTTTCAAACCAGAACATTGAACAAGAAAATTAGACACAAAGTCTGAAATACATTTAAGATTGCTTAACATTACAGTCAAAACACAGTGAACACATTTATTTTGAAATTTGATTTTAATTAATGTTAGTATAATTTGGAAACATCCAAATTTAATGGACAAAATCAATTTATTGTTAAGTTTAATCTCGACACCAAAACATTCAACCAGAAGCTAAGACTAAGACTGTCTGAAATACATTCAGACTGAGGAATGCACATTTCTCAAAGTTCACACACGTAAAAAATTTGATTTTAATGTTACTGTTTCTATATTTCATGAATTTTAACGCTGCACACTTATCGCAACCAAGTGTAAAACGCAGCCTATGTAACCGATGTACAAGAATAACAAATATGTAACATTACTGTCGATATGTACAATTAAAGGAAAATTTAGCTTTTTCTTAGAAGTATGCTTTTAAAGGAGCTAAATCGCTATTCTTTAGCATCTAAAAATAGACACAAATGGGTTGCAACACATATTAATTATAATAATGTACTTGTATATAAACTTATTTACATTCAATCTTTTTTGTTTTTACTCTAATTTCTTATCAGTTCCATTCGACAAAATTAGCAGAGAGTGCAAATTGAATGGCAGTCTTTGGTGTCTGTTTATCCCTGTCTACTCCAGTAGTCTCCCCTTGTCTCGTTCATCCAGACACTTCTTTACAAATAACACTCAGAAGCATTCTGTCATATTGTTGATCCTAATCCTCTTAAATCTTGAAGAAAGAACTGTCAAACAACTATTAAATGCTCAGAAATTTGAACTTACAAGATAGGTTGTGGTAACCTTCTTATTCTTAACTTGCACTTTTGGCATGCTGCTGATTCAAATACATGCAAGACTAGAATTGATTTGCCAGAACTTGATGTTCTTTTAAAGAATCTTGAAAAAAATTTTCGTAAGGTGCAAGAAAATTTAATTTCGACTGTTCAATTTAGTGGATAATATTTCCATTTATTTAAATACACTAGTAATGTTCAAGTCTTAATCTTGAGTAAAACACAGTAAAACCTTTCTTAAATTCAGTTCTCACAGTTTGCTATCTTCTGTTGAATCAAAATGATACCAGAGAAATCCTTACAATCATTCCTACTCATTTACAAAATCTTGTACAATATTGGTTATTTTATTCACATTTGTACCGGTAACTAAATACCACATATCAGAATCACATATTTAATTATAGATGGAGGATAAAACTGTTCATTAATTAATTCTTACGAAATGCCTGTGTTTAGCTATTGTTTCATTTTTGAAATATATTTTCCTCAATTCACACAAAAGTTAAACCTTAAATTCCTGTGGAATGAGTTGGATTTTTAAAGACCTCATTATATTAAAGTACACCAACCTCCAACAGCATTATCATTTGTGCTGCATGTATTTATATGTTTTGACAGATAAAGTATAATTATTATATGCATAAGGTCACCTATTAATAAATCAGGATCAGTCTGGATGAAACTGGTCCAGTCACACCACCCTCCGTTTCAATACAGTATTACCAGTAAGATGGAGTTAACAGCCACCCACAGACTGGGCAGCCTTAACTTCAAATTATCAGGACTGGTACTGTTTTCTTCTGGAATGTTCCAGATAAAAATGGCTTGGTTAAACAAAACAAGCACCAATAGACTAGACAACCTTTGCTTAATTCAAATATCAATGGCAACTGTTTTGTCTCTGAATGTTTCAGAAATGAAATGAAATGAGGGTTTTTAAACTGTCTTACTGTTCTGCTCCGACTGAGCTAATGAAAACAGGCATACGCTATACAGCGTGCTATAATGAGAATAGTCCAAATTGAATGAGAGTAGCCTGGTCTATACAGTTTTTTCTTAAATATTTTGTAGTTTGTGTATTAGACATTAGTAATTACTTCCGGATTAGTCCTGTAGGATATTTTTTCACTTCAAGATGCCAAATAAATATTGATTGAAATGGAACAAAATTCAATTCTTATTTTTTAATAATGGAAAAGATTGAGTTACAGGTTGAGCTCCTTTACTAATCTTTATTACTGTATAATTTGTGAAGAGTGTTTTAACTCAAGTCATGGGGCCTTATTCACGAAATTTTAACTAAGATAAAACCCAAATTTTATTTATATGATTGGATAATATTAGATTGATTTTAATGCTTAGCCAATAAAAACTGAAGTATCTAGTAAAATTTGGATTTTATCTTAAGTTAGGATTTCGTGAATCAGGGCCCTGAACCTGTTTTTCTTTCAAGTTTATCTGATTTTCTTTAAACAAGGGACAACTTTGCAATTAAAAATTTATACACTTTTCGAACGCTGTCATTTTTTCAACTTCTTTCTAAAAGCGGCAGGTTTTCCTAATAAGTAAACCAGTAGCCGCATAATAATTTTAAAAATGTAGCTATATATGTAAATACCAAGGGTCAGAGTGAATAGTCCAAAACTGCAAGACTTTTTTTTTCTTCTTATCAAACAGTTTAACTCGGGGAAATATTTCACAAAGACATTGAAGACATACCAAAGCAAACAGTGTACATAGTACACAGTTGACTTCAAAACTTTGTTAAATTTTAGCTTGTTGCTACCAAATTCAAATGATCAGACTTGTACACCATATGGTGTGCTGTGAGGGAAATTTTGTCCAGACAGTGGTGCTACGACCTACTATTATTATATTGAATTCCAATTGTAGGGAATTCTTTTCAATGCTGCAAAATCCTGGGGAACTTTCTTGACAACACCAGGATCAAACTTTGAACCTTCTGGTTTGTGAGCCAGAGTCTTAACCACTAAACTGCTACATCTTCCAATGCTGCCCCCTAGTGGCCCTTGTAATGTATGAGGGCGTGCTGAAAAGTTCTACATGTAAGTCTATCTTCATCCCTTAAAGTGTAGATCATGTTGGCATGTATTTGTGTTCTTTCAGTTGCAGGCACTTGATGACTGCCAAATAGCCCGTTTTGTCCCTTTTTTGGTGATTTCAATGGGTAGGTTCACAAGATGGTCTGGTACGAAGACAAAAATAACATTACAGTTGCAGTTCTTATGTCTATGATTGTACTTGTTAGTGGCAAATTCAGGCTTAGAACTTTTCATCCAGCCTTATTTAATTGTTTTCTTCAAAGATAAAATATCAAAGATAGGATCGTGAGGATTGTGAAAAAATACTAGTTAACTCATGATAATGTACTTATTTACTCAGTTTCTTCAAAGATAAGACATCAAAGAAGTGATGATCAGAAATCATGTCTTTCACAAAATTTTGCATAATTAACATTTCAAAATGACATGACTTGCCAATTTAACCCAGTGGAAAAAGACAATTTTCTTTGAACAACTTAACAACTGGCAATGGAGACTTGACTTCTGTTAGAATACATATCATTTTGACCAGATCTTTACGGTAAATCTAACCACTATGCATTACGCACAAGAACTTGAAAACAAGACAAAATATTAGTGATATGCACAAAGATTGTATACAGTCTACCCTTTACTTTTCTCAACTCCTGACTGCTACCATTTTGACATTTGAGCATGGTCAAAGTTAGTTAACAAATTTCATCTCTCAACCTTCAGTATATCTCAATGATTTTAGCTATGTTCTCATAGCCAGCTCAAAACTTAACATTTAAGATGTCTCTTGTCATCAAAACACATATGCTGTAACAAGCCCTGCAACGTACAGATTCAGATTCAGATGACAGTTTCTATTCTGGATAAGACTAGAGCGTTTAAATACTGGTATAAGATTTTTTTTAACAGTGACTTGAAAATGGTGAAAATTTGAGATTCTTTATGTTTACTACTGGCAACTGTTTCCAAATGCAAGATGCCGGCATGCCGCAGCACTGAAACTTTATCAGCAAATTGTTTTAGTTGTGTTTTGGGAACAACAAAAGTATGTTTTTATTATGCAATCTTAACTTAGTACCTTTAGATTTATACTTTGTCAAAAGTTCAGAAAAATAAGAGAGCAAGATCATTTTGAATTGCCTATAAGAGAATGTTATACCAAATTGCCTAATATTAGTAATACAGAACATGATACCGAATTGCCTATCTAATGCTATTCATAACATTTGCAATGCAACACTAAATCCTCACCCTTTATTTACTCTTTATCAAACCTCTTATCAAACCATCTATTACGCAAGCCAGTACCATAATGAATTATTGTCTTAAATTCATTATGCCTTTATAAGGATCTGTGCATAACTCAATACTCCATAGTTTAATTACTGTCAATTTTATCAAGCATTCTGTCCTGTATGTGCCAAGCATTTCACAGGTTAATTAAACATGCATTATGCAAGAGCTAAATCTGCCTATTGCAGGTCTTTCTTTTGGCCTGAAATGTTTTCTAAAGTATTAATTACTAATTAGACAATGATTAGCTGGTCCATGTCTTCATCAACTCTTGATGGCATCAGATTTCTCCAATATTATTAAATAGATTAAAACGGTTCACAGATACTTTGATTTAATCAAATATGGAGTAGCGACACAGCTTCGATCAACCAGTACGGTGATTGAAATTATTGCACACGTCTGTCTAACCTTCAAAGGCTAATATCTTAGCTTGCAATAGAGTACATGTACTTTGAATGAAATTTTCAAATTATTCATTTTACATTATCTACTTTCAAACTATTATATTATAGCAAGAATGGCTAGTTCTTTATCTAAATCTTACATAATGTATCTTTAATGAAATCATGATCATAGGTCTTTCCTTAATAAACAGATCATTATACTACTATTTATTCAACCTACGAGTGGTTAGTGCACTAGAATAGCTCAATAAAAAAATAATATATGGTTTTTAACTGGTAATATCATAAAGTTGGACAGTGGAAATTCCCCATGAGAATTGCACTTCTAAGCAAAAATGAACTTAACCCTGAACTCTCAACTTGTAGCCTGCTCTAAATTAGTTTGTTTTGACTGTAATCTGTTTCAACAAATCAGGAAAATATATATAGGTCCAGGTCACCTTAATATACCTAGAGCCCTAAGCTCCCTATGGGTCATGCTTCCGAATCCTATGAAGCAGTAAAGGGAAAAATTCATACAGTAACGGTAGTTCAAAACCCTCTGAAGAAAAGGAAAGTAAGTGGCATCATTAATCTATCAATACATTGAGATGATGTACATAACTTTTGGTTAATGTCAAGGACAAAAATAGTACCAAGATTACAGAAAATTTGTATTACCATGCAATCCAAACAAGTTCAAATGGCTATAAATCTAATAAACATTTGCCAAATGTTCTTCTTTGAAAGCTTGTAAGGATTAAATTCAAAGATAGGTTGCCAGGCACCGAAATAAACGCCCACAGAATCTAAATCATCAACAAGAGTTATTGCATATTTTTACTTTTGTTGGTACCGTAATGAAACATTTATAATACACTAAAATCTGATTAAGAGTAACAATTAATCAAGTAATTATCAGAAAAACATTAGAATTTGTTTCACCCATGCTAACGTTGAATATATACAAAACATTTAATATCTTGGATTTGGCTGTTCAAGTTATCAAAAATCTTTGAAAATCCATACTTGTTCGTATCAAGGCCTTAAACCAAGTTTTTCAAAAGAAAATTATCAGAAATCGTTGAAAATTAATAAGCTTTGTTGTCTGGTGACCTTAAACATTGTGTATAAATATAAAGTCAATCGGATATTAACTTTAGCCTTCAGAGCCTGACCAATGGACATACATGTAGCCTACAACCACATTTCAACATATGAAAATTGCCTTAATACATCAAAATATAACTTTCAAGGAATATGGAACCCAAAACAAATAATTCAATAAACAAAGGTACATGATCCAGTTATTTTGACAATCTTCATATTCTAACATTATATAATTTACAAAAGTACATTATCATCAATCCCATGATAACTTTAGTAACTGTGGATAATACTAACGGACAGACTGACGGACAAATAGAGTGTGGATAAATGAAGCTAAATCTAGCATGCGTTTCACTGTCTCGAGTCTTAGTAAAATAATGTTAGCCTAACTACAAAGAAATGTTCTCTTTAAATCAGAAATGATAATATTACTACTTGTCGATCCGTATGCGATTGACCAACGTTTAGGCCTATCGCAAGTCTTCGTTTAGATATTTGAACAAAAACAAATTGGTCTTCAAATCATTTGATTACTAGATACCTAATGCAGGGAATGGCTGACTTACTTCGAAGGACTATACACAAAATATGGCCGTTTGTCGGTGAGCTTTATAATGGCTACCATAGGATACACGGCACTACCATAAAGATCTATTTAAAACTGAATGATTACGTCACTGCAGTAGGCTACCGCGAACAAATGTTAATATGATCATACTTTTTTTGTTTTTAATCTATAGTCTTGTTATCCCCTTTATGTCTATATGTTTTCACCAAGCTAAAAATGGGCGAAGAAACCGGTTGGGCTAAATGTACAACCACGTGGACTTGAATACTGCTATCAGTTTTCCCCATATGTATTATCATTCAACAACCTTGACCTCTAATTCACGTGCAATGTTCCCGCTACTGCGTGTACTTATCTCAGCAAGAATAGCGGTAACCATAAGAATCTTTATGATATTTAATTAATCACTGCGATTCACTGCGATTCATTCAAATCATTCAAACGTGGAAAAAAGAGCACTCGAAATATCGTATTGTCGGATCCCGGACATGTGTAAGTAGCCTATGCATAGAAATTACAGTTTTAAACGAAGAGGGGGATAGAAAAATGAAAAAAAACAACAAATTAACGCCAAATAAAAATGCAAACGAGAATAAAATGTACCTACGTGAGTATACCAACAGACGGCGACAGTAACAGTAACAGATACCGTTAGCACACTTAGAAGTTACAGCCGAGCGCGCGTGGAATTTTCCATAAACATGTGCACTATGACATGTTAGCTAAGCCTATGCGATTTCGATCATAGGTCAGACCGTCGAGTATTTTCTTAATTGAAATTAACAAAATAACATAAATAAAAGTCTCCGCATAGATTTATTTAATCCAGATACGATTTATTCATCTTTTAGTATCTTTCATTATTACAAATAAATATATCCTATAAAATATCGATATTCTCTATTCTATGCCACAATAAAAAAATATAGCAAGCCTACGTATGTTACATTATCATGTCGATAATTTTCCACTGTTAGTCAATAATATAAAAATAAGCAATGTTTTCAAATGACGGCTCTTACCTTGAAATTTAGTAATTCACAGCCCATTTATAAATTATCATTAACGGATTATCTTTTAACTCGAGTCTTCTGCGTAAACAACCTTGAATGAAACTAGCCATAGATTGACTGTGCTCTAGTTTAAGCCACACTTGGACGATTCCATTCTGGACTGTGCCTGTATTATTTCTTTGTTTAACCGTGGTTGAACGTTGCCCTAGTCTAGGTCATCAAGACGTCCGTGCGTCTTGCTGACCTGCAGTAGTATTCAATGTGGCGAGATCGCGTTAAGTTTCTGATATTATGGCTTATTACGTCAGGATTATTACTGAGCTGGCAAAATGTATTGTACATGGCATATGTAGAGATGCTGCAAAATGCTACAGCAATGTTAATTTCGTTTCAATAATAGTACATACAGATAATTTGTGCCCCCCCCCCCCCAAAAAAAAAACACGCTATTTTAGTATTTCGGAATTATCAAAAGATTTGCAATTTAGGACTTTAATAATAATAATATATATCGGAGGATATAATAATACAATTTTTTAAAAATGAAGAAAGTAAGTCATTTCGATACTTTAACACGCCCATTTAATAATTAATATAAGAAAACCAAATCGGATCGCTCTCGATTTTTGTCCAGAAAGTTGCTCGGAATTATCCGGCATGGTTCTCCATTGGCAGTGGTGCAGGGCAGGGATCCTGGCAGGGACTTCAAGTGTCGTCGTTCGAATGTGACCAAACACCGGTTTGACGTGATTTAACTGTAATTCCACAATGATATTTATCTCTAAACGATTCTAAAATACAAATATGTCGACCACTCGATCCATCGCTCTGGACGTTTGCTCAAAATAGGCTATACTATTTATAAGCTTGTAATAATATCTTAAATCTATATAATATGTCTCAGACAGTGGCGGCGCCAAGGGGGAGCAAGGGGGGGGGGCATATTTGCCCCCCCCCCCCCCCAAAAAAAAAAATCTTGCCTGCCCTCTGTTTGCCCCCCCCCCCAATAATTTTCGGGGAAAAAAAATGTCTGAAATGCTACCTGGCTGCATTCTATTTTACAAAATCTAGTGGCGAAAATATTCATTCATTTTGAGTCACTCTTACTCCGCCCGCTCGACACTTTCCTCTCTGGTCGGATAAACTAGTGATTTGGCGACAGGCGGTATCTGTTAAGCTCTATTTATCTCGACGACCAATGCCTGAAATACTGCCAGATTGCATTTCGGGTCGTCTACTTTTCAAATTTTCGTTGAGGTTCACAAGTCCGTTCATTTCACAAAATTTAGTGGCGAAAATATTCATTCACTTTGAGTCACTCACCCCGCCCGTTTGTCACTTTCTTCTCAGGTCGGATAAACTAGTAATTTGGCGACAGAAGGTATCTTTATCTCGACTATCAATGCCTGAAATACTGTCAGACTGCATTTCGGGCAGTCTACTTTTCAAATTATTGGGGACTTCATTGAGTTTCATGTGACACTTTCCTCTCTGGGGTCGGAAAGACTAGTGATCAGGCCACAGGTGACATCCGATCAGCTCTATTTATCTCTACGATCGGTGCTCGAGTACTGTCAGGCAGCATTTCCAACAGTCTATTTTTCAAAACCCCCACAAGGACTCGCTACTTTAACGCTCACACAGATACTTCGTTGAGGTTCGCAAGTCTGTTCGTTTGCCATTTGGTCTCTGATCGTATAAACAAACTGTAGTGATCCGGCTACGGACATTATGTGGTCAGATTTATTTATCTCGACGATCGGTGCCTGACTGAATACGTTGTCAGAGAGCATTTCCGAGAGTCTATTTTTCAAAATTTTCAGAGGTGCCCCATACCCTACATAATTACACCCGACATTGGCGCTGGAGAGTGGTATTCGTCGAGGTTCGCAAGTCCGTTCGTTTGACACTTTACTCAAGGATCATTGCCTGAAATACTGCCAGGCTGCATTTCCGGCAGCCTGTTTTTCAAAATTTTCTGGGGGAGACCCCCCCCCCTTAGTTGATACTCGTGCCTTTGCCCCCCTTAACCTTGGACTTTGCCCCAGCCTTGCCCCTCCAACCACCGACGGCTGGCGCCGCCACTGGTCTCAGACCTCGCCGTACCTCCTGTATATAGCCCGGGCCCAGGAGCCTACAATATAATAATCCATTTCTGCTTGAGTCAATTCCAAAAAAGCTACTATAATTAATGTGTTTTCAACATGAGTTTAAAAGCATTGTCATAACTTTGAATGTCTACAGTCTAATAAAAAGGGTGAGTTAATAAGAGAAACTTTTTCCCCGAAAAAGTTTCCGAAGCAAGAGTAATAGCTGTAGAATCGTGAAGGTGTGCTAATTTTTAATAATGTTTAGTTCGGTATGATGTATGCATATATATTACGGATAGAAGGTCAGATTCCTGTGATATTATCTGCATCATTAAACCATCGAAGTTCCCGGAAATAAAACACCAAAGCAACGGACATGAATCAGGATGATTCGGTTAAAGGGACAATAACATTCTTGCTGGCTTGGTAGCTCCAGAAAATAAAAAATACCCTTATTCTAAATACTAGATGTTTAAGTGTCCTACCTGTTGTGTAAATTATCCATTACAAACTATTTTACTTGTCCAGAGGGTTCGAAAATATTTTAAAATCCAAGTCACATTTGAAAAGGTTTACGTTAGACTTTTCAATTCAAATCAATTGGTTGAATTTTTCCAATTTTTCAAAATAGGTGTGTTAAGATAAAATTTATATCTTCATTTAATTGGAATATTCTAAAATAATACGATTTGTTGACCAGAATGAAGATAGGGACATATTATTCAGTTACAACAAGAGTGTTATTGGGGCGTTAAGGCAAAGTCAATAGATAAACAAAACTTGCTACTTCCCACAAAAATGATAAGATCAACATAATGATTGTCCATTGTGGTATCTCTTATATTTGAATCAATAGATATTTTCTTCGATATTATTATTCTAATAAAAGAGAGTTTTTTTGTTGGCTTTTTTTTTTTTTTTTTTTTTTTTTTTGCATCTGTTGTCTTGTGAACGCTCAAGAGTTGTAATCCTTTCTTTTTCTTATTTATAGAGATGCTGATAATAATATGCCACGTTATTGCTCTTCACAGTGTTAAAAATAAAAATTAGGACCACCAGTGTTTGATCTGGGCCTAGTTAATGCGATAAAATTCATACCTTTTCCATTCATCATACGCTTAGTTATTAGCAGACTAGTTTGGTGAGGTCATATCCTGTGGTAACTGAGCATGACATCACATTTTTTGGTAACTATGTATTATGACATCACATCTGGTGGTAACTATGCATGACATCATAAATTATTCATAGCCTAATTTGCTTTACCCACAGATACAAAAAAAGATTAAAAATTTGTATTAAATGTTATTTTTTTTATAGTTTTGAACTGTTTTCATGGTGTCACTTAAAAAAAAATGATAGGCCTATGTGTTTTCTTGAAAATTAACAAAAAATATTTTTTTTACTTAGATTCATTCTGGCCTTTATTTTATAGAAACTGACAGAAAACTAGAGTCAGGAGGATAAAATGGATATAACGTCGGCGGCCATCTTTGATGACGCCATGTAAGCGGGTAACCTACCACCACTGATCTTATATCTCAGTGCCTACGCACGTGCCGAGTGTCCATCCAAGTCCGAAATACTAATTAAGCCACCTACTTAACATCTCTACAAAAACATTATTCCCTACTCAAAGGTTCATATTGAACCATAGTCAGACGCAGGGCTAGGCTACTGTGAATGTTCAAACAAATATTATTTTAGTTTTTTAAAAATTCATATGAATTGCAGATTTTATAACGCAAACGTTTTGTTCGAAAGAACTTTTAAAGTCGTGTCACCTAATACTTTAACGTAGGCAAAAGAACTTGACTCCAACCGCTTGAAATGGCTCCACTATAGGGATATCTGCCGTCTTGCTCCAGCCACAACAGTGGATCGTTCTAAGGATTTTATTTGAGCATGTTTTGTCATCATACGGTAGTCCTATTCATACGATAACAAAGAATATACTGGCCTATAAATTCAATTACGCACCAGGTCCAACGACAGGGTCCTGTGGGCTCTGGGACAAGCAAATTAGTATTTTTCAAAGATAGGTGTTTAAAGTCAATTTGGCGTATAGCCTATCAGGAAAAACTGCAGATAGCTAAAACACAGAAACTGAGATGTAATGCAATATGGCATACAAACTATCGCACTTAACAAACGCACGAAAATTAAATGGTATAGCTGGCTTTTTTTTCACTTCTCTGCAGGTAGGGTGAGTCTGTCGTTCAGATTGACAAACTATAACACGTAGTACGTTGTAGTTTTACTGATGTAGCCTAATAATATAACAAGATGCACATGATTTTGACGGGAAAGCAAAAATGAAATGAATGGTGTTGTTCTGCTCTGACGGGGCTAATGAGTGGGAACTTTGCCGAGACAGCAAACTTTATCGAATTCCAACTGCAATGAAATCTTGTACACGCTCATGTGTATACATGGGATCTCGGTTTTTCGTCCTATCCAAACGACTAGTGTCTTTGTTAGACCCTCAAATCTGCATCACTGATCCGACATTCGTTTATTTTTTTTATTTTTTTTTTTTTCAATACCCAAAATCATGTTGAACTGGATTCGAACGGAAGGGGGTCCGGATAATCTGACGATGTCCAGTCGATGCTCTGGCGGCGAAGAAAGCCTCAAGAGGAACGAAGGCCAACCGAGGCCAATCTTTCCAAAAAAGCGCACTGACAAAATCCAAGTTTACCGTTTACACAGCTACAATTTGAAAACACCGCTTTTCCCCACATCTGTCTAATGCTATTTTGGAATCCCTATCTATTTGGCTTCTGGACAAATGTCTCAGCTCCTGCCCCAACCCCCGCCTCTCTCACAAGCCCTGAATTACACTGACCTGAAACCGTACTGCACATAGCTTAACATTATATTACATATTAAAATGGCTGCCGAACCAGAATTAGAAAACGAGATTTCACGCCGCCCCGAAAATATAAAAAAAACTTTTCCGTAAGATAAGATTAAGATCTCAGTGTTCCACTCTTCACAATTTGTAACATTATTACCTATTTCGATGTGATGGCGCATTGATAACTTTATGCATTTGAAGCTAATTTTACTTGCGCATTAGATCAATAAATTGTAGCGCCGGGGGGGGGGGGAGAAATGGGGTTTAATGCCCACTCGACACAGACTAGGTAATTCCGGGACTAACATGTGTTTCCATTTTATTTCAATAATTCACTTGCGAGTAGCGGTCATTGGATATGAGACTAAACCGGAGGTTGGACAGGCGACCGTAACCGTGCCACATACAACCGGGGAATCGAAACCACGCCAGTTGATACAATGGCAACATGATATAACGTGCATGCGCTAACCATTCGGTCAACCCCCCCCCCTCCTGTAACGGCGGAGACGGTAACTACCAACCTGTTTCACAGAGAATTACTAACGAAATATCCCTGTAACGGATGGCTGTCTAAAACACGTGCGTTGACTTGCACGCCTCGTAGTCATTGGCTCAACGGCTCGTGCAATGTTTACTTAACACCTAACTGCTTCGGGCAAAATGATGCATTTTACTCATTTTAAAACCCATTTACACTAAATAGGAAATATATTTTAACTACAAATACTTCAAACGTCTTTATTTATTTTTCTTTTACCTCAAAAAAATGTTTGAGAATTTAATTTGTCGGAGTAAAAAAGTTAATATGCCGTACTCATTAAGCCTCGTCAATGTCATGCTTATCAGTGATTGTAGCGGCCAAGCGAATATTCACTGCGGGATCAGTTTGGGTAACTACGTCCACTACGATATTGCGGCTACCCACCACTATCCAATTTGTTGTTGTTTTGTTGTTTTGTTCATTTAGGGGACGACGATCACCGAAAAAAGCCAAACAGCTCCACCAATTCATCACCGATCGATATGCACTTGCCATGTCTGTTCCTTGGACAATTGTGCATCGAGTGGAGACATGTCTGTTCCAAGATGGCTGTGATGACGTCATACTTAATTCCTAGTCCATAGTGCGCTAGTAGTGTACTTGTTTTAATAAGGCAAAGTCGATTTTGATTTTACAATATAAATGACCTGCTTACTGTTATCACGCAGGCATTGTTCGAATTTTATTTGTTTTTCAGCAATAAATCTAAGTGAAGAACGGCGTATTTCACCCACATCAAATATAGGTCTTACATATCGTTTTCATTCAGAAAAAAAAATAATGTATCCCATGTACAAAAAATGGGTAAAGTATAAATGTGAGAATGAGGTAAGTATTAGATATAAACAGGAAGTGATATATTTTGTGACTACATATTGCTTGCATTAAACTATATATATTTTACAGCCCCATTTCTCAATGAATTCTGACAATTTTTAAAAGTATTTATTTCTAAGGCGTACATATTTATTGTGCTCTATTTCGGTCACTTTCCGCGACGACTTTTTCATTGTTAAGCTACAGAAAAAGAGCGACGACAATATTTTAACACGATGTTGCCCTTCAAAAAGCGATGCATCGCGTCACACGTCGCTTATTCTAAACGGATATTGTTTATAAATTTGGCAATGAAATGCGCATGTACCCGGAGAATTCATTGCAGTTTATTTGCCGTTTTGGTATTTTATGTTCAATAGAGTTTTATATATTAGACACAAGGAACTGCCAATAATATCCTTGACATTCCTATAATATTCAGATTATGTTATATTTTAATGTTCTGTTCTAAACTTAAAAAAAAGTCAACTCTAGTGTGAATGAGTGACCCCGTGATCTCGCCATTTGGAATAACATCGATTCTAGTATTCTACTATGGGTGTTAAGCAATGCTGTGTTTTTAAGTCCACCCTTTTTTAAAAGCGATAATTACCCCACATTAAAAAATATACGGGTCTCCTTGCTGACGATCTTGTACTGATGTTGGGCCGTTGGCTACCGAAATAGGATTACAGAACAATCTTGATAACTTAAAAGGTTTCTGCGATGACTCGAAACTGGACCTCAATAAAGATAAACGCAAAGTTATATGATCTTTAAAAACAATAATAAAAACGCAACAACAAAATTTGTTTTTGGGCACGTCAATTTAGATATTGCTAAAGCATAACTGCAGCTATGCATTTTCATATAAGAAAAAAGATAAAAGAAAAAATTCAATAACACTCCAAAATATCTAAAGGTTATCAATAATAAGAAGTCAAGTGTCCATATTCTTATCTTGTTAATGTTATTGAAAGTGGTAGAAGATACCAACCAAGGATCTCCTCTGTAAAAAAAATGCAATGCAAACAAAACTGAATCCGAACAACATTTTCTTACGGAATGCCAAAAATAATTTGAAGATTTATGAAAACAATATATTATTATCACAGGGACTTGAAGGGATTAAAATAAAACTTCTTACTACTGCTTGACTATAAAGCAGTAGTAAGAAGTTTTATTTTAATCCCTATTATAGTCAAGCAGTAGTAAGAAGTTTTATTTTAATCCCTTCAAGTCCCTGTGATTATTATATGTACAGTACAGTCCTTGACACACACTGATCAGCAGTGAATATTCGCTAGGCCGCTACAATCACTGATAAGGATGACATCGACGCGACTTAAACATGCATTATGCAAGAGCTAAATCTGCCTATCGCAGGTCTTTCTTTAGGCCTGAAATGTTTTCTAAAGTATTAATTAGACATTAATTAACTGATCCAAGCCTTAATCAACTTTCGATGGCTTCAGATTTCTCCGATATTAATAGATTAAAACGGTTCACCGATACTTTGATTTAATCCAATATGGGGGAACGGGACATAGCTTCGATCAACCAGGAGTCCAGGACTGTAGTTGAAATTATCGCACAAGTCTGTTAAACCTTCAAAGGCTAATATCTTCGCTTGCAATAGAGAAATTTGAATTAAATCTTCAAATTATTAAACTTACATTATCTACTTTCGAACTATTATAGAAGGATTAGCTAGTTCTTTATTTAAATCTTACATAATGTATCTTTAATGAATCCCGGTATTAACTTTTTTCCTCCGACAAAATAAATTGTAAAACATTTTTTTAAGTATAAGAAAAATAAATAAAGACGTTTGAAGTATATGTAGTTAAAAAAATAAATTCAGTGTAAATGGATACTAAAATGAGTAAAAGGCATTTTGCCCGAAGAGGTTATGTAAACAATGCACGAGCCATTGAACCAAAAACTGACGCCCTGTGAAGTCAATGCACATGTTGAAGACAGTCATCTGTGACAGAGATAATTCGTAAGTAATTCTCTGTGAAACAGGTTGTCCTTGACAATACTATTTTAACCCTTTCATTTGAAAATCTATTTAACCTGCCATGGAAGTATTATAGCCACAAATGTCGCAGCCTTTGTCTACTTCTCTTTTTTTGGGGAGACAACTGAAATGTTAAATATGCATGATATTTTATTATCTTTTATGTGCGCACGATTTGTTTTGTATTTTTATATATTATTTACCTTGTATATGATGGGTGTTATACTGTCGGGTTATGTGAGTTGAGATTTTGTACGTTTTATTTCATATTTCCATCTATCCATGTATGGAGGTTTTACACTGTCTATTTATATGAGTGCTCTGAATTTATAACCGGCCATATTTTTGTACCCGTCATTTTTTTTTTTTTAAATTTTATTTCAATAATTCGCTTGCGCGTAAAGGGTTCTTTATTAATGAGAGGAAACCGGAGGATCTGGAGAAAACCCACGAGGTTGGACAGGCGACCATACTGCTTGTCGCGTACAACCGGGGAATCGAAACTGTACCAGGTGACTGAATGATAGACCTTATGATAACAGCGCGCACGTGCTATCCATTCGACCACCCAGCCCCCTTTGTCTTAAACGAAATTTTGGATGCAGTAAAATTCTATTCTATTCATTTCTATATACACTATAGTAAGACAAACATAATAGGGCACTGATAACGGTGGGGGTATAATGGTCTCCGTTATTTACATCAGTTGTTTTATATAATATATAGGTTCTCAAGTGTTGTACTACCTATAGTATGACCATTCCTTGACATTTTACAGACAGAATTAATCCGAGAATACATATTTTTATTTTTAGTTATCCTATAGGAAATCAGATTAAAGCCGGGGTTGGGAGAACCCAAGATTACGTTCACGTCTGAACTAGTTAACCTAGACACACAGTTTATAATCATTGTCTGTTACTATATATATATTATATAAGAAAAAATATTCTGAAAAAAAAACATATAATAATAAAATATAAATGTCAAATAACAATTTATAACGAAAAAAAATTTTAAAAAATGTAGGTGCATTTTTTTTAAAGAATTATTGCATTTACATTTCATTTTTATTTTTTTACCACAAAATGAAATATGCTTTCGGGTGCTATTTGTAATGAAGTGATTCGATGAACAATGCTACACATTATTATATGCGTTGCGACCCATGTGTATTCATTGCCAGGTGCGAAAGAATAGAGATTTAGATCCTTTAAATCATTAAATGGCGATCGTGTATTGATTATAGGCTCGGCGTGTGAATAAATGTCTAAGTAATAGTTTTAAAAACAAAATCCATTAAAAATGGTTTAACTCTGATGTAATGTAACGTCGCTGAATGTTTGTTTGGGTTTCGTCCTCTTATAGCCCCATTGCTTCATACAAAAGTTGAAATTAGACGTTAAAAACACGGATTTCGGAGGGGGGGGGCAAATGTTCTTAGCTTATGCCAGGCCCCAATACTTCTCACCATATTGGAAATAAATCTGCATAGGCCTATAATGTGTAAGTGTATATACTTGATACAACTATAAATTTGTGTATATCGGGACTCCCCCCCCCCCTAAAAAAAAACAAAAAAAAACAACAAAAAAACAAAATACACAAACAAACAAAATCAATTTATTGTGTACAACTACATAGCAAACATTTTAAATTTCTTAAACTCCAGTCTGCTTTTACGCATGCCTGCACCATCAATTAAATTACATTTAGAAAGGCGACGTGCGCCACGATTTAAAGGAGACCACGCCTTTAAAAGGCGTGACGTTTATAGTCTAAGCGACACTATAGAAATGTCTGCAATGAAACACCATAAAATATACTAGTACGTTATTTGATAATCTGCATGATTTTTATAACGAAAGATAATAAGGGGTTTTGTTTGACTCCACATGGCCATGTTACAAAAATAGACCCATGCTGTTGTTTGTAAACCTACTGATAGCCTACAATTGTTATAACCCATTTATCGACTAATGGTATAAGTTCTACCTATTCAGTAAACAACTGAAAAGAAATATGTCGGTCACGTTTACAGTATAGTGAACAGCTATATAGTATATAAGCCTACTTCCCTTTATTTATAATAATTTATGCACACCTAACCTAAGTTACCAGTATACTATGAACCAAATATAGTAACGGTTTACCTTTAAACCGGGTTTATAAATACGTGTTACATCTTGTTCCCTGATCAAAAAAGAAAAAAAAAACAGGCCACGAAGTTCATATTAATAATTGATAATGGCATATTATTGAGTTCACACACTTTAAAACGTTCAAATATAAACGGACAGACAAAAATGGAGTTGAACGGCCTACTTGTCTGTAACGACTGGACAACAGCATGGCAGGTGGGTATGAGCACTCATCGCAGTGTTTCGTTTGATAAGAATAAATCCCACAACTCACTGCTGTAAAGAGAGAAAATTCTTGTTCGAAATTATGATTGGTCAATAGTCCCATTAACAACCAATAGCTAACTGCGTTACAAGAGCATTACGCTTAAAACAGAGCGCTATAAATTGGACCAAATATTATGTTTACATATAACGTTACGTCATGGCTCACGATTTTATTATGCCCATTAAACAGTGCATAGCAGTAAAACTAATTGTGTGACAAACGAGGCTATCAAATCGAATAAAACGTACACAATTCTGTTTGGAAACGAACATATTTTCACCGTTTTTATAACCTTAAATCACTGTCCAAAGTTTTAGGGAAGACCCAGATTAAACGTAGGACTGCCATGCTTCTGTACTTGTGATAGATTTGATTGAACGGGAAAGAAAAGACGCACTCCGTCAAAAGTCCAAGTATCAGAAACCAATCTAGCAATGGCCGGAGAGGGATTTCTCGAGCCATTGCTTTGGGAATATGGTGGGTATGCCGTCTTGCAGTGGGCTATTTAAATTGTGCCCGGACAGCGGCTGTGTGACCTCTTATTTTGAATTCCATCTGTTAATGATTCTTTCATCCACGCATATGTTCGAGCGCCTCGGTTTCTCGTCCCGTCCGAAGGACAAGACACTGTTACTGGTCAGACTCTCCGTTTTGCATCATCGACAGGGGCATACCACCACGGGATAATCCCAATCAACTTTCTCGACCAATACCAGTCGCGCGAACTCAAGATCTACTGGTTAGTAAGTCAGAGTCTTGCTCACCGAAGTTACCGCGGCTCCCAGATGACGATATAACACACAATTTGCAGTCGAAAAGTTTGATATTTCATAAGATACTTTCTTATAACTAATGCCCAAATAACCAATTCCAGACAGTTTAGAATATGTCTTGATGCTACTGCGTTGAGTATTTTCAGCAACTCCCCGTGCTTTTGTTTGTGGAATATCTTTTGCATTCAATAAGAGGGTTCGTCATTTTGATACAACAGAACAACCTTGTTAAGAGTCAGTATCCGATTAATGATGTGAAACGACTCGCGTGAAGGTGAAAAACGCATCAGAACACCATACTAAAAATAACTCTAGACTTGAACTCTGTGATATCCTAAACAAATTGCACGACTGGTAAATAGGAAGCTAATACCTTTAATCAACAGCCATGTCTAAGCATTTACGTCGCAATTCAGATAGGCTACTATCAAATTTTAAAATATACGGTGTAATGCTATTATTGTCCAGTGGTTCCAAACCAATTTGTTGGCTGAGACCCATTCCAGAAACCAGCATCTGATCGCGAACCCTCGAAGAACAAATTAATCCACCTTTATGAAACAACATCATTATTTACATTTATTTGTTTTACTTACCTAATTGACAACTTATTGTTTACATTTTGATACCTGTACAAAAAATGAGGAAAAACGATTAGCAAAATGGTAAGATGTGTACAGATCACAGGGGCGGATCTAGGAATTTTTAAAAGGGGGGGGGGCGCAAAATGAGGGCACTGACGGGGCACGCCGCTGAGATTGGAAAATTATGCGCCATTTCCTTGCATCTGTAGCCATTCCAAGAGCTATTTGGCTGATATTTTCAGCAGTAAAAAAAGGGCACTGTCGAAAATTAGGGCTGGGGGGAGGGGCCCTCGCGCCCCCCATTGAATCCGCCTCTGGATCAGAGATTTATGTTTTACAAAAGTTTCAGTGTAGCCCGACATAACCCCACGAAAAAGGCTTTCCAGGAGATTGGAAACCCAGGGCTTAGTCAAACCAAGTCAAATTGAAAACCTTACGAACAAGCAAGATCGTAGGCCTACTATGGACCAAGTAGGGACAGTCGATGTAGAATTGTTCCAAGAAGAAGCACGCCAATTTTTTGTTTTATGTTGCTCGCCATTCAACTAACGGAGCCTTGGGATTTTTCGAAGAATGTTAACAAAGAAGGACAAGAACAAGATGTGTAGCGGTTAGCGACCAATTCCTGGTCAAACAACACAACACATTTTATACTATGAAAACAAACACCGGTTTAAAGTACGACGTTTCAACAAGTAGGCTATTCTCTAATCGTTTTAAAGTACAAAAATGGTAAGAGAATACTTGTCGAAACGTCTTCCAATTACTTGTAGATGTTAAATACAAGCTTATGGTTCTTTTAATTCTTGACAGTTTATTTTTTCGTATTTGCGTTGTTTGTTTGGCCGTGCTAGTTTTAAAATAAACAATAGATCAAAGCGATAACTATATGGTATGTGTTATTTTTCATGCATTAAGCAAGAATACGTGCACTATGTTTTCAGTTAAGAAGTGTTGATTTTTGTTCCTTCTGCGTCGTCTGATTTATATAATATGATTTATCACGCTCAATTAAAGTAAAATAACTCAACGCGCCTTTGTATGTAAAAACTGCAAATATAAATCATAGATTTGGATCTGTTCGTTACTTTCATTAACGCATAATTCAATTTTTTTTTTAAACAAAATTGCAGTCCAATAACTTTGAAGTATTTGATCTTTAGCTGTTAATGCTTTGCTATCTTTCTTTGGTTTAATGGTTTTCAAGTTTGGTATAAGAAGGAATAAAAAGGCGAATCATGTTTTATATTTGCTTTGAGTTGCAAATAAATGACAGATCATTACGTATACACGGTTATTTAAGAGCATACTGTACCTAGAAGTAGCATGCCTGAATACCTGGTTGTTATTGTGGAATTATATATTGATCTAGATTAGTGCATTGACCCACGGTAACATGCTGTAGAGGTATGAACCTGGTTCAATGTGTACACATACTTGACCAGTGAGTGACCTTACTTCACATTACACACAATATCCTGCTAAATATACACCTACGGATTATCCCAATAACGAGCTCGCACTCGTAATTCACTTATATTATGAAGTGCAACTTCTGGTCTAGCATATATAGATTAGGATAAGCCTTTCTATTTTGGGGTTACTCTTTTCTTGGATTACCCCGCGTAATTTAAACAAATAGCATACAGTAGAACTTGTATTAAGCAAGCACCCAAGGGAAATTTAAAAATGCTTGCTTAATGGAGGTGCTCTTTGACTAGAGGTATCCAATATTGCCCGAACCCCTACCACAAAAAAATAAAGATTTAGATTGCATATATTTTTTTTATTCACGTAGTATAACAATAACAATAACAATAACAATACATGTACAATGTACTTTTTACCTAGTTGTCAATTCCAAGTAGTCACGTATACATGTTTGTTTAGTAATACTGGATCTCTGGCCCCCCAGTATTTCTTTTACTTTCATCATGGCGTCTAAAAGTTCTATATTGTCACTATCTTTTGCATAAGTTAATAATGTCTCAGCGGAATACTCCGCAGAACTTAACGTAGTTTTTTCGGATTGAACAAAGATATTGTTACATGTATCACTATCATCAGAATCATCACTTGAATCAACAGAGTCTTTTAATAGTTCACATGCCGATTGTTCCCAGTCAACGTCTTTTGAATCAAAAGTAAAAACATTTTCATCAAGTGTATGCAAATTATGAAATTCACATTCGAAAACGTCTTTTGATATTCTTAAAACCGAAAGAGGTATATTATCTTCTTCATCATCACCGTCATCATCATCTTCTGTCACTCCATTTTCAAATCCACACTTCAAAAAACACTTATGAATTGTGGATGCTTCAACTGAAGCCCAAGCAGATTTCACCCAGTAAATTGCAGTTAAAATGTCAATTTTTTTTAAAATCTCACTCCCCCCAACAATCGTATTACGCTCCATCTCTGATAAAATATGTTCACATTGTAATTTTCGGAATTGTAATTTAAAAGACTGTATTATGCCCTGGTCCATTGGTTGACTTTTTGAAGTGGTGTTCGCCGGTAAAAACTTGACTGTCACGTTGCTAAGATTCATTTGCGGATGCGCGGGGCAGTTGTCTACAAACAGTAAAATATTTCGTTTCTGTTTCTTCATCTTTTTATTTAAGTCAGATAGCCATTCTTCGTATAAAAAACTTGTCATCCAGGCTTTTTTATTGTTCCTATACACTACAGGGAGTCGCTTGACATCTTTCACTTTAGCGAAACATCGTGGTTTGTTCGCTTTGCCAATCAACAGCGGAGTGATTTTTTCGCCAGTCATACTCGAACAAAGAGCCAAAGAGAGTCGTTCTTTCGAACGTTTACCGCCAGCACAGTCGTCACCCTTTATGTGGAATGTTTTCCTGGTCGTGTCTTTAAAAAACAATGCCGTTTCGTCCATATTAAAAATATTCGAGGGTGCGTAACCATCACAAATTGCAGGCAGCTTCGACTTCCATTCTTCGACCACTTTACCGTCCACATCCGCACGCTCGCCACTCATTGTACCCCACACAATATTGTTTCTTTTACAAAATGCGTTCAACCAACCATTGGATGCTTTAAAGGTGTCAATCTTCAAATCTGTAGCAAATTTTAAGGCTTTTGCCTGTAGTAAGGGTCCATTTATAGGGGCATTGCGAGCTCTACAATCCTGGAAAAATTTCCAGACCAAATCATTAATGTCTTCATTGCCTGTCGACCTTTTCGTTCGCTTCTTGTGAGGTGATGAATTATTCTCAAAATCGTCTAGAATTTCTGCCTTTCTTTTCAAAATGCCGTGAATTTGAGTATTTCCCACCCCAACTATTTTCGCGATTACTCGACCACTTTTACCTTCATTTGATAACTGTATCACTTTGACACGTTCTTCAAGTGTCAAAACTTTTCGAGTGGGTGTAAGAATTTTACGAGGCGTAGTAACATTAGACATATTGATCATTGATAAACAATGTCTTATCAATTCATGGATGAAATAGCATGACCGGAGGCGATTATAGGTGCCCGCTGCACGCGTTGAACAGGTGCGTGTTTAGTAGAGGTTAAATTACTTAAAAATCGCTCGGGGGGATTTTTGGGTGCCCGTTGAAGCAAGTGTTCGCTGATTAGGAGTGCACGCCAGAGCAAGTTCTACTGTATAATGATTCCCGAAACGATAGAATGTAGAAGAGAGGGCGCTGTTGATGTTAATATAATTATTTTTTTGCCCTTTCCCATACAGGTGTATACAAATATAAAATGTTTCTTTGTTTTCTTGCGAAAATAAATTGTAAATTTCGGTACGATTCCTCATTTCGTTTTTTCGAAATCAGACGTTTCCAGGGACAACTATAACACACTCACTGTAATAATATTTGCACTGTAATAATATATTTGCACTTGTACATTGTATGTTTCTTTATGTAAATATATGTATCTATATCTGACAGGGAGAAGGGTTTAGTATAGCAACCTTTATCTTTGCAGTGGGGTGAAACTGGAGGACCCAAACATAACCTACTTGGTTATAGGGGCACTACTCCTTGTCACTACAACCAGGGAATCAAAACCCACGCCAATTGACTCAATGACAGGCCTTGTGACACAGTGTGCACTTGTTAACCATTCGACTATTCAACCCCTTTCAGGGTAAGTCTCTAAAGACCAGCTATTCACAATGTCTGGGTATGTGTTGATATATTTCTAAACCACTTTACCTTGTACAGCAAATCTATAAATCAGCAAATCTATAAATCTACATGTACTTGTATATCCCTTCTCTTCTAGGTCATTTCGGGACTAACACATGGTTCAATTTTATTCCAACAATTGGCCTGCGTGTAGGGGTCTTTAGATGTGGAGGAAACCAGAGAACTCTGAGCAAACGCACAGGGTTGGACAGGCGTCCATATTCCATGTCATCTCCAAAAGGGGAATCGAAACCATGTCAGTTGATTCAATGACACACCTAATGATACAACGTGCCAGGGGCGGATCCAGGAATTTTTGCAGGAGGGGGTTTGCCAGGTTTCTGTTACGGAAATCTGCAATCATCATCTCTAAATTACATAGGCATACATACAAATTGAGCTTTTTAAACAGAGAAATCATTTTATACTGATGTAGGATCACTTTGTGATGTAATTTCATTGATGCAAGGCATTATTTTTTTTTTATGTAGCTGAGCAGGGGGGTGGGGGGTGGACCCCCCAACCCCCCCCCTCTGGATCCGCGCCTGCGTGCATGTGCTAACAATTCAGCCATCTCCCCCACCCCAAACCATTAGAACTACTTCAATGAATGAGTAAATTAAGCAACAACAGATCTTGAAAAAATCTGACGACATTTATTACATGTCGAAATGTAAAGAAAAATTCAATGTAAACCACAACAGGACAGTTTGCTGTATAAAAGAATGAAATGATGTGATAAAATTTATAGATACAAAATGACAATCACTGGTACAAAATACATTCAGCAATTAACAAATATATATAATTTCTGGTGGAATGGTTTGACATGGTTAAAACACCAAGAAATACATCAAATAAAATACAATACAGTACTCTATAGACATCAGCAGGGGTGGCCAAAATATTTCCCTTCCATGCAGAAAGTCATGATACAATGTTCAAATATAAGTTAGAACAGCGTGACTCTTTAGTTGTCTGTAATTTTCCCCTTTCTATTATAGACATTTTCAGTACACCCACTTTCTGACCACTGACCTTAAATACTGTAGGTGTTAACATCAAGGTAAATAATGTTTCTAGCTTTGTTGACATTTATTCTTAAACAGGTGTATGGCTCTATTTATTAGAACCTTAATATTGACAAAAATGGGTCTAAAAGCACATATTAATGTAATATGGATGTATATAAAGTGATTTATATTCAATTATGAAATTTTTAATAGTTAATTCAATTCAATTTTGTTCAGTCAAATACCTTAATATTCCAAATTGAACAGCAGGCGCTTATGGCTCATTAAATAAAATTTTGCATCAACAAATTCGCATACAACTAGGATAATAAATGAGATTACAATGGCGTTTATAGAAGCTTCATTAGTTAAATTATTATAATAACTTTGTACAAATCTACATTTCTATTGAGCAAATGTTTGTTACATGTAAGCCTAGAATATAACTTTATTATACAGATATGATTGAAAGAATGAAATACTGAGGAAGAAGTAGAGGACCAAATGAATGAATGAATGAATGAGCAAGATGTTTTATTTACAAATAATTATGAATAGAAATTGGATATATAAATAGAAATAATACACAAATTTACACTATATTACTAACTTGCATCTCTTTATAGTCAACAGTTTAATAAATTCCCAAATCTTAATATTGTCATTTATTTAAAGCTCTAAGCAAAAACAGATTATTTGATTTTAATTTTTGCATCTGCAGTTTCAGATCTAATGTAATTAAATGTTGCAAATTCTTAACATTATTTTAAATATAATTTTAAATTAGACAAATAAGACCATTTTAAGCCCAAAAAAGAAACAATTCATACAAAATGAATATATTATTTTAAAAGATTGGGAATGAATACTCTATCCAATATTATAATCAATCATATTAGACTTTAAAAGAGACCATCACTAAAATTCTACAACAATAAAACTACTATGGAACAGAATACACAACACAACTGTAAGTTCTAACATAGTAATTATTATTCCAATATATTTTCATGCATATAGTTTCTTAATTACATTGAAAGGTTACGAGTTCAAATTATATCATGAATTCTGCTCCACAATACATTGATAACTAAAACTCTAATTAGAAACTACTTAACAACATAAGTACTCACACTGAATACTGATTTAACTATTAGAATATTGTAAGTTATTATAATTTGTATGCTGATTATATAGACATTGTGAATCTTCCATATCAATATATTGCCTCATATTGAATATAGGTTGATATCAATGAGTACAAATATTTCCCACACAAGATAAACATGTTTCAAACAATATTAGTTATGTCTGATGCATAGAGCTATATAATTTCTATATATAACTCTATGGTCTGATTTCAAATATTGCATACCTAAAAATCAGTTCAAATAAAATAGCTTTGAACATTTATTCAAATTTGAATATTCAAGTGAGCATTAACAACACTAGAAAGTATTATACAATTTCTCTATTAATATCGAATGGAAGAAATGCATCATCTATTAAAATCCATTTTTGTTAAAAAAAAAAAAAACCCAAAACCTTCCTTAGTCAATGTTTTTAATATAGCATATGATCCATATCTTGTATTTTGATAAACAATTATGAGCCATAAATCAATGACTTTATTTATGTAGCTAATAAAGTCAATAACCTTTATTGAATTTAGAATTAGTTAGTTATTTCTGTGAAATATTCATCACCATGCTTAATTATATAAAAAAATGAATTAAAATTAGATCTATTTTCATTTGACCGCATGTGAACACATATATTAATAACAATATAAAAATACAAGTGAAATTTCTGTAATTATTTGAATAATGCCTCCACTGGGTGTATATTTCATTCCATATTCTTATTTTCTCTTATTTTCTCTTATTTTCTCTTATTTTTGTATAAAACAATGGTCTGTATAAAATGATAACATAATTTAGAAACAGATGTTTTTAAAATGATATTGGTGTTTTCTTGTCTGTCAGACTGTGTATATCTAATTCTTCCATCTCTACTGCATCTCGGTACTGTGTTAATTCTTTCGAAATCTTGATGCGTGTATAGTTGGCTGCCAGACAGATCATGAACAATATCTAGATCAAGATAAGTAAAACTATGTAATGCGTATTATTTTATGTTTTTGTAATTATTTGTAGGTAATGTAAGACACAATAAACAGTGTCAAAGTTCTGTACCATTTAGAAGAATACACAACTTGCTTTACTGCTTATTACATCATTTTATTCTTGATTGTGATTAAAAAAAATGCATAGTTCTTAGAAATCAAGATAAAATAAGTTCTGTCAAATTATACACAAAATGTTCTATTTCTAGAGATTTTCTGAATTACATGTATTGATATAAAAAATGTATGTGTAGCTGAATAAAAAAAACATGTAGTTTTACGCAGTTATATTGGGCTAAATTATGAAGCGAAAGTTAACCATTTATAGTTTTATACTTTTGAGATGTTTTTTGTTATTACGCAGTAGAATCTCGACAATCATTTCAAAACATGAGAAATGCTTTCAAAATTGACTACACCTGACTTTTTAACTACCGGTATTAACATTTAATTTATGTTTTTTGGAACGTAAGCATTTTGAACAATATATATAAAACACATTTTTATATGACAGCTAGATGAAAATGAGTGCAAAAAGTGGATTTGGTAAAAATGCCTGATATAATCTATTGACTGTACATAGGCTGTGCATGGTTTGTTGACATGAAAAGCATTTATAATCATGAATGTTTTCATTGAAACATTACAGTCCTGTATGACAACCCCCCATTATATTTCTGATTTTGAGATTACCGCCAAATAACTTATGCTGTAATTTACAGAATTTTGTATTATTTCGTTGTATTATTTCTCTTATAGAAAGAGAGAGAAATGGGTTTTTTCCTCCACTTGACACGAACAAGGTCATTTCAGGACTTTCATATGATTCAAGGAGTCTTTAGCAGAGGCAGATGACCTGGATAAAAACCTACAACTTTGCAAGGAGTTAACTTTTAGAAACATTAACGTAATTTTTATAGTGAGAACTCCAATAGCATAATTTTCCGTCATTCAAATGGCTAACCATGAACATCATATAAACAGTCGTAATATATGTATTTAAAAAATAATTAGTTGTTAAATGTAGGAAACACTTCAGTAATATTTCAAGAGCATCTTCCTGTTCATTTTGATTTTAAAAACATAGTCGGTTTCGAAACACGTAACTCGTACAGGTACAAAGATATTTTTAAAATGTTTAATATGTCTTGCAAAAAGCATGGAATAATATTTAAATTTAAGGTGTTTTCAACACCAACTAAAAATAAGGATTGTGCTACTTTAATTTTAACATTTAGGTCACTCATAACATAAACACATGAGATAAGATAAACAGCTGATAATCTTGAGTGTTTATAAAAACAATAAAATAATGTATGTTTATGAATATTTATACTAATTAATATAGGGATATTTTTAGTCCTTGTAGCAATTATGATAAAATATTCATCTCTTTAGATTTTTCTAGATTACTTTTAAATAATTTAATCCTTAAAAAATATTTGTGAATTCTTTATAGAATAGAATCTCCTTTTTTTGTCCTTCAGATAAGTGTATAAAGTTTATACACTTATCTGAAGGACAAAAAAAGGAGATTCTATCTTTATTTGACATAAATAATACTTACCATTCCTAACACTATACAGAAAGCACCACCATATGCAACACTAAACAAAGGTCCAGCTTCTAACACCTACAAAAGTAAAACACTTTTTTTAGAATATAATTATTTCACGTGTCCTCTACCATTATTTTAAAATTATTAAAGCCCGAGAATTCCAGACTAAAAAGCATATCTAGACTTATTGATCATTAAAGAGTAGTCTTGTTAAAAGCATATTGCTCCAGAGGGTGTGGTAGTCAATCAGTCATATTGATTTTAGACTACATTTAGTAGCAACTTAAAATCATCAGTCAACAATCGGATAAAAATAAAGATCTATATTTCATTTGTTTTCTTTTTTTTTACTTTTGATGGCCTCTACAAGATGAAGAAGAAGCCGGTTGTAGTGAAATGTTGTGTCACAAGGTCGAACGAGCAACTTTTGACACTATGATGTCAGACATTTGATTAAACAAATTAGCATTGATGTTTCTAGTGGGTTAACCACAATTCTGTGCTCCTCAAGTGCAAAACTCGCCGTAATAGATGATTTCATTAGCTAATCTCTCACATCATTCAGAATGCAGGTTACATAACAACTCTTCCAAGTATAGTAAAGACCAGTAAAGAAAGATTTTGCACTACAAAAAGGAAACAAAACTTGGTCTGTTTTTTAATCAGATTGCATCAGTCGAAAACTGCAGAATACTTATTCCTATCTATGAACATCAAGGTAAAGATATTACTTAATGTTTATTATTGTGAGTAAGGAGATCTGGAGTTCGATCCTGATGATGGCCGGGAAGGTTACACAGGGTTTCCCAGCATGGTTTCACATTGTCAGTGGTTCTGGATGGACGGGCTGGCCAGAAATAGCATCTAGTTGTTAGGATGGTACAAAAAACTGAGATGCTGTGTACACTATGGCAGCTGCAATTCAGTTGCTGTCCTGGCAAAATTTGCCCCATAGCAGTCACTGCATGGTATCTGCTCATCTTTATTAGAGAAGAAATGAAAGACCCTAACCCATTTCATTTATTCTCCCTTCTATTTGTCCAATTGATGATCAGTTTCAAACATTGAGTACAGTAGATGAAGCCTGAATGAGCTGCATAATAATGTAGCCTTTCCCCACCCCACACCACCAATGCCTGAAGCAGTTGGCACTATGTCAACAAAAGTGGGTAGTATTTCATCACATTTTCTTACAATACAGAGTGGAATAAATTAATATTTTGAATGATAACACTGAATCCGCTATCAGAAAGGCTAATGATATAATTTCTCTGAGGTGAAACTTTAAATTACATTATGCAAAGTCATATATAAATGTAGTTTAATACACCATAAACAACCGTTGTCAGGTTAGATAAGTCATGGAATGAATATTCTATTCCCTAGTTACATCAAGTACATGACATCAGCCGATGGAATGGAATTTTACTTACATGTACAAGTCACACATACTTAATAACATCAAAGAGATTACGCCCTAAATATCAATATCTATGTTATAGTACTTATGACTTATGTAGAGGTGTCAGAATGCAGTGCTGTAGCCCAATAAACACAGATCTTGTATAGATTACAATATAAAATGAGGATTAAATGCTAATAGGCATTAATTGAATTATTATCTCCCTTTGATGCATCTTGTGGGCAAACGGTAGGACAAGTTTATTTAGTATCAATTTTGAATTAATTACAGTACTCAAACTTCGGGAATAGATGTATATGTCATGATTTGAATAAATAATAAACAATTAATTTCTGTGAGTGATCACTTATGTTAATTAAATCACTCTCCCAAATGACAGTAAAGTCACATATCAGGTTTGTGTGTACTCCTCTACAAATTGGCTGGCTGGGAAGATTGTGTAATTGTTAGTAGGCCAATATAGGTACACAAAATAATCCCAAAATTTTAGTACAATACAAATAAAAATATAGACCAAATACTGTTGAAATGTGTTTCTGTAACTCTATTGAGAATACATGTAAAATAATACCAATACCTGTAGATTAATAAAATAAACCTGAATATTTGTCAAATGTGTTTCCCTTTCTACAAACTTTGTAGACTATGATAGAAAGAGAGAGAGAGAAATGGGGTTTAACGTCCACTCAACACAAACTAGGTCATTTCGGGACTGACATGGTTTTATTTTATTTTTTAATAATTCACTTGCGCGTAGGGTTCTTTAGCAGTGGGAGGAAACTGGAGTACCTGGAAAAAACCCACGAGGTTGGACAGTTGACTGAATGACAGGCTTTATAATACAGCGCGCACACGCTAACCATTCGGCGATCCAACCCCCCCAGACTATGATAGGATTTATACCTAGACTGGATAAAGCTGATAATAACTGTGTGTTCACTACACAAATATTGAATACAATGTAAGAATGTGGATTTATGGGATATATACAGACCTTGTCACACATGGGTTTAACTTCATAATGTTCACATAGTGCTTCTCTACCGGGAATAGCTGTACCAGCTGGATAAGACTCATTTCTGTATATACCTGAAATAGTGATTCATGAATTAGATTTTAATGCAAGGGAAATAACTACAGATCAAGACTGTTTACTACGGGAACTATATATCCTAGAAGTAGATCATTGCAATCAATCATGCACAATAGAATAGCAGTTGTTCTCCAGGATAACTTTATTCTTAAAATCAAAACATGTTGTTATATTTTTACAAAAAGATAGTCAAACATGTCACAATCATCTTGGGAATGTGAATGACCAATTAGATCTTTCATTAAACAAGGCCAGTCACATTAAATGAGAAAGGGGATTTTGCCAGACCATCCAGGATTTCTTCCTAATCCCCATGTACTAAAAACCTAGCAGAAATCCAAAATCCTTCCAACCATTCTAGACCCAAAACTGGCAAACAAGAGCTTTAAATATCACCCGAAAGTTCTGCTGAAATCTATTTTCTCATCTTAACCAAAAATAGGTTATAATAAACATGAATCTTCAAAAGGTAGGGAAGAATGTAAACATAAACTCACCAAACTGAGTAAGATTAAAACAGTAATGAAACGATGTTGCTGTTTTACTGTAAACTTCCATATCACAGATTTGACTAATACTAGCATAAACTATAATAGGTACTACCATTACAGATAATATTACAATCCATGCCATACCCAATAAATATGATACAACCATAAACTAAAACAAAATGAAATTCGTATTTATAATGATTAAACTATGTACATGACTTTGATATTACTATCACCTACAGTTCTTGAATCTTCTTTCTATAGTATTGTTGGCATGAGTATTGGATGTGTTTGATAAATTCATTTATGAATGGACTCTCGGAAAGGCTCCAACTTTTAAATAAATAAATAGATTGATCAAAAATATTCTATCAGACATTTGCAGAAAAATAAACAAATTAAATGCCAAACATTGAATAAAACAGATCTTCAAACCATGTCTTTGTCTGAAGACTAAAGGGAGACAATCCATAATCTGAAGACTAAAGGGAGACAATTCATAACAAGAAGCCAAACATGAAATGGTTCTTCAGAAAATCAAGGATTTAATGTTTTACCAACACTTTCAGTAGTCATATTTTATACTACCGTATGTATGTATTTCTGATTATTTTTCTTGTTACATTATATTTTATGTTCAGGATCTCAGTTTTCTTCTTGCCAGAGGATTATGTCTGCATTTGAACTCATTACCCCTACTTTCTGATTTACTATAGACTTTAATCTGTCTAATGATTTACTAAGGGAAGCAATGGTACATTAATTTAAATAAATTAAAACTTACAAAACATGCAGACACCCGACCTCCCATAATACATTTTGTTCCTGAATACAGGTTCTCTCTAGTGGCACCAGTTGCAAGATAGCCGAACACCATCAAAATAATAGCAAGCACTGCCATACACACAGCAATAATAATAAAAACAATTTGAATAACCTCTAACCTAAAAACAAACGTGAATAAATTTGTTTGAATCATGAAATAATTACTTGAGGTATTTAACTATACCACTACTGATCTAGTGATTGAAAAATGGACTTGTTATTCTAGGAGGAAGGAAAAGAATTGGGTTTTCTTGTCCACTCAACACAAACTAATTCAATTTGGGAGTAACACATGGTTCAATTTCATTTCAAAAATTTGCTTGCACATAGGGGTCTTTAGCAGTGGAAGGAAACCATGAAGATACATGTACTAAGATGTTCATTTCAAATAACTCTTTTAGATATATTTATTTGATAGACATAATATTTTGAAACAAAATTTACAGGGTTATGGACCAAAACATAGAGGCATGGTGTATTTACCTTGTCTCAAAATTTCAGCTCAAAATATTGAGTCGTTTTGACGTTAACGTAAAAATTGCTTATCCGGACACGTAACCCTTTTAAGATTTCGGGTCAATTTTTTCATTGGGTGACCTGCTAACCGATTCTCGTTTCTTGAGAGGTCTATACAGTGAATGACCCATGTACTGTACTTGATAACAAAAGATAAATTTCACCTACATATTATTTTTATAGAAAAAAGTCTGGTTTTATCCCTATACTGTATAATACAACGGTCTCCATTTCCAGATGAAGACTGTCAGGTTTAAGTTATTTACAAGCATATCACAAATATCGGGTTAGTTGGTCGGCCTTAGGTAATGGGTTTTAAGGGATTTTAACACAAAATTAAGCAGTTTTATTCCCCAAAAAGTTATCGGGATTGGGCCTTTAATTTAAGCACCTTTGATTGCCATCTTACTTAATTGAGGGGGAATCCATTTCAGCTATTTGTCTTTTGAGGCCTTAGTAAATTTTTGACTTATGCCAACTTCTTTTCTCGCGATTTAATTGCAGAGTCTGCTTCAAGTTGAATTTTCTTATTATAATATACTTACCAACCAACATTGAATAAAAACTGACTATTGAGAACCCCTTCTATAATCAAACTAAGAGCTCTATACAGAGACCCACAGAATACACCCACTCCAATTATACATATCAATCCTGCTATCAATGAAGCAAAGGGAGTTTTACCAATACACTCATAACACCCTAAAATATATAAACAATACATTTTATTAATATAAATAACAATACTGACCCCAATATGTATATCATAATGATTGGGAGGAATGGTTATATTCTAGACAAATAAATATCAACAGAGAAAATAATAGAAGAGAGGAGATCTAAAAACCTTGCAAGTAGATGAAGTATGTAGCTCTGTATACATGTTGAACTTAGTCTATAGTATAGTATAGCATATAATGTATAATGATGGGCCACCTTAGTATAAATATGCATGTTTTTCAGCTTGCGGGTCATGGTGGTTAATTAAGTGGGTAAGAGAGAAAGAGAGAGATGAGGGGTTTAACGCCCACTCGACACAAACTAGGTCATTTTAGGACTAACATATGGTTTATTCTTATTTCAATAATTTGCTTGTGCGTAGGGGTCTTTAGCAGTGAGAGGAAACCAGAGTATGCAGTGAAAACCCACAAGGTTTGACTGGCAACTTTACTCCTTGCCATGTACAACCTGGGATTCGAAACCACGCCAGTTGACAAGTGGGTAAGATGTTGGCTCGCTAGCCTACAGGTCAGGTGTTTGATCTCTACATTGGCCAAGACAGTTCTTCTAGATTTTTCGACGTGGTTCCCCTTTTTCAGTGATGCTGGACGGAGGGCATGACAAGGACAGCTGTCTCGTCATTCGGATAGGACAAAATAACAAGGTTCCGAGTACACAGTGGCGTGCACAAAAAAATCCCTTGACAGTTGGAATTCAATATAAAAGTAGATTGTAGTGCCGTCGTTGGGGCAAAATTTCCCTCATAGCACACTGTATGACGTATGCATGTCTTCATTAACCCAGTTCGGAGCAGAACAGTAAGACATCAAACCCTATCCATTTCTCTCAGAAGCAAGAAAATACCACCTATTAGGGAGTGTCATTTGGATCAGTGACAATGAAATAAATTTTTAAATCATATTTTTTGGCAAAAACGTTTATGGTTTATAAAATTGTGTGTGTAGAAGAAGGCTTCGAGAAAGGTACTCGTGTGTTTTATATGTACATATACCGACCAGATATTTTATTTGTAGTTGTTGAACCATAACTGTTTTAAGTAATAATAAGTCTGTTGACATATTTGAAAACCATAATTTTATGTGTCAAATGTCACAAATTTCAAATAAAAGCTAGCCAAGTTATCATAAATTTTACAATAGTTTAAACAAATCATTTGACCGATTATAATTCCTCATGAGTAACTTACCCGCCATAACGTCTTTTGATAATATTTCTCCAAAATAATCGGAAAAATTAGAACAAAAGTGAACAATTTACTTTCTCATAAATTCATTTCCGTCAACGAAGGTGGCGCTTAATAATCCAGGTAACTCGCCCAATCACGGCGACAGGTGTGACAGTGACTCGGTTATCAAGTCCTGCGTACCTGTGAAGAGAAAGTCGCCGTGTGCTTGAAAAAATGAATTCTTAATCTTATACAAATTCCAACTTACTTTAAAATTTAGAAAAGGCCACCACTAATTAAGACAGCTTGTTTTATTTCAGTTTTGTTTCTCTTTGTAACTAGCTGACAGGTAATAAAATTATGTGCTGTTCAGTTTAACGGATAGTATTTTACCAGGACAACGACAACTAAGTTACAAAATTATTTTCTGAACAAATCGAAACGGAACGCAGACGCGTTACTGAAATATTTGAGGTCCAACGACTAGAGGAACCGGAGAGTGCCGCGCGAACTCTAGCGGGCCGGTCACCTCTGGCTTGCGGCTGTGGTTTCGAGCCCTGGTGTGACTGTGAGATGTGGCATGGAGATAGGGTAGTTACTTCAAGTAACGTAAATTTGTTTTCTATCTCTGACAAATCCGTTATTATAATAACTAGGAGATAGGGGCGCCTTCTCAACCTCGTGGGTTTCCTCCGGGCACTCCGGTTTCCTCCCACTGCTAAAGACCCCTACGCGCAAGCGAATTATTGAAATAGCATTAAACCATATGTTAGTCCCGAAATGACCTAGTTAGTGTTGAGTGGACGTTAAACCCAATTTCTCTCTCTCTCTCTCTCTCCCTCTCTCTCTCTCTCTCACGTTATCTCCCTTTGCGGTAGACACACAAACAGTAGCGTCCAGTTAGAGGTTGTGACACGAACACACTTAAATCACACATGTCGACATTGTTGGAATCCCGAACTTTGCATCTCGAATATTACGTGTAGAAATATTAGCTCCAGACGATCGAAGAATTTGATAGACTCTTAAAGGGCCAATCCCGATAACTTTTTGGGGAATAAAACAGCTTAATTTTGTGTTAAAATCCCTTATAACCCATTATCTAAGGCCGACCAAGTAACCCGATATTTGTAATATGCTTGTAAATAACTTAAACCTGACAGTCTTCATCTGGAAATGGAGACCGTTGTATTATACAGTATCTGGATAAAACCAGACTTTTTTCTATAAAAATGATATGTAGGTGAAATTTACCTTTTGTTATCAGTACAGTACATGGATCATTCATTGTATAGACCTCTCAAGAAACGGGAATCGATTATCAGGTCACCCAATCAAAAAATTGACCCGAAATCTTAAAAGGGTTACGTGTCCGGATAAGCAGTGTTGACGTTAACGTCAAAACGACTTAATATTTTGAGCTGAAACTTCGAGCCAAGGTATATACACCATGCCTCTATATTTTGGTCCATAAATTTCATAAATGCTCGGACTTCAATTTTTGAGACTCTGTTCTTATCGGTATTGTCCCTTTAAGCAGGTCTAGCTGGAAAGCGCGAGGCTTGGATGGCTTGGTATTCGTGATGATCGAAGAATCTGATAGGCTCTCAAGCAGGGTCAATACCCAATCGAAATTAGCGAGTCTACTGATATAAATTGCTTCATCTTTTCTCTTCCAGAATCTGTCTCACGAATTCAGATGGTAATCTCTCCGGAATTTAATGAAATCTGCCTTAAAAGATCCCCATGATTTCTATTATAGGAACCGTTAACATCACGTACAGGACTAGGCTATTCACGACTCTGATTCACCTGCGCAATTTCTGATATGATTGGTCACTTAAAGGGACAATAACATTCTTGCTGGCTTGGTAGCTCCAGAAAATAAATAATACCCTTATTCTAAGTACTAGATGTTTAAGTGTCCTACCTGTTGTGTAAATTATCCATTACAACCTATTTTACTTGTCCAGAGGGTTCGAATATATATTTTAAAATCCAAGTCACATTTGAAAAGGTTTACGTTAGACTTTTCAAATCAATTGGTTGAATTTTTCCAATTTTTTAAAATAGGTGTGTTAAGATGAAATTTATATCATCATTTACTTGGAATATTCTAAAAAAATACGATTTGTTGACCAGAATGAAGATTGGGACATATTAGTCAGTTACAACAAGAGTGTTATTGGGGCTTTAAGCTAAATGATACAAAAGGGATATTTCCAATCAAATGTAACCAGCTATGGTTTGGTTCTATAACTCTTTTTTATATACGTACCCTTATGTCACTCATATTTTAGTGCACATTTAGTGCAATTAATTAAACAATATAATTCCATCATTTTTTTTTTCTATTTCTTGTCTATAAATTTGAAAACGGTGTCGCAACGACAATATTTCTACAACTGACTATCTTCTTGCGATTAAGAAATGTCGGAAAATCTGTTTAGTTACACGTATTACGGATCATAAAGGACTGGATATGAATTCTTTCATACTTGATTGCCTTGTTCCCAGGGTTCAACAAAATTATCAATCCAACATAATTGCTTTTAAAAAGGTCATTTGGGCGTTAGTATAAATTTGTTTGAAGTTGGGATATATGAAAACAATGTTACACGTAATTATATGTTAAAGAAAACCTCACCGACTAAAATGTTTCACAGCACGCAGTAATTACTGTAGAAAACTTTAACTTTGATTGAAAAAGAAAACGTAGATCGACAGTTTCAAAAAATACAAATGAATATAATTTTAACATACGTAGTGCACAATTACTGAGTTTTTCTCACGAAATATATAGCTAACATTGTATGAGAAAATAACAGAATCGTTACCCCTTGGTTTTGTGTCAACTGGCGTGGTTTCGAATCCCCAGTTGTACGTGGCAAGGAGTAGGGTCGCCTGTCCAGCCTCGTGGGTTTTCTCGGAGTACCCCAGTTTCCTCCCACTGACCTAGTTTGTGTCGACTGGATGTTAAACCTTTCCCTCTCTCTCTTTTAATTTATAGGAACTGGGAAATCTGAAAATTTAAGTTCGGTGGTTTCGGCTGAAAAAAAATATAGTCGGTCAACTTTTATTTCTGATAGTGAACTTGCCTACTTCTAAGTAGCCACACTACTGTTTCAACGAAGATGCTGCTTAGTATCAAGCAAATGATACAGATATGTGAATAGTAGTGCCGCGATATTTTATTAAGTAGGCTTTTGACCCTGTGGCGTCAGAAGATTCATCAATCAGCGTCTACCCTCGGTTCCGTGCATATCATACCAAGAAGTCGTCGTAACAGACCGTTTCATTGGCTAATCCCTCACGCCAACAATAATGGCCGGTAAAGTTATAACAACTCTTTCAAATCCTAGTGTAGCGAAGTCAAGTAAAACGAAATTTTGAACCATAAAAAACGAAACGATATAGCATATGTGTTTTAATCAGATTGCTTTGAAATCTGACCAAGATGGCAATTTACACATCATTATGCCCAATGACCTAATCCAAGTTCAAATTTTGAAACATAGAGTGTAAAATATTAAGTTAAATTCTCGAACTTGGGTGTACTAAATACTGTGTCCAGTGGGCTTGTACCATCTCCAGAAATAGGTTATTTGACGAGAGTCGTAACAACCCCAGCCATGTTAAAACATGTAAATTAAAGTCACGTTTCTCAACACGAACAGTAAGGACAGATATACATAACACGAATACACCATTATCGGTAAAGATGAGGTGACGTTTTCTCGCTAAACTTCTCACATTGTCTTAAATATTTCCAATTATTGGCGGTAATACTTCCTTATCAGACTTAGATTTCGTGGAGTGGTAGACTCTTTCAGATCATGTAGTTTAACAACTGACACAAAATAAATCTTTATTTTATATGTATAATTATTTAGGTCGCCCGTGTTCCTACTAAACCCATACCCGGTGTTCGGGAATTCACCGTACTGAGTGGTTGGAATTTCAGGAACTGTGTTCATCTGAAATATCTAATGCATCTGAAACATTGAATATACCCAATAAATGGGCTGTTTTACTGTTGTATTTTACTATGAGAAACACAATTTTGTAATTTGAATAATTGGATTGATTTACTTACAGATCAAGTCGACCGTTCGCTTAAATTGTGTGTGCAGAGGTTTTATCAGAAGTTCCCCCTAGGGGTATCCTGTCAGTGTCGGGCATCTCCATGCAAGTAAGCAATAAAAATGTTCCACTCACCTTCGCATTGTTCACCGTTAGTTGCAGGATTAAACAGATAGGTTTTAATTGGCATGGTTGAAAAACGAGTGACAGCCCTACAATGAGATATAAAACTATTCTTTAATTAGATCACGAAGGAAGAATTTGCATACCTTATACTAAAGATCAGTGTGTTTAGCGCGAATATATTTTGTTTTACCATGGCGTGGGGTTTTAAATATAGAACCTGGTTAGAGGCTATTGGTTTAAAGGGACAATTATTATTATTATTATTATTATTATTAAGGATTTATATAGCGCCACTTCCACAGTACTGTGCTCCAGTGCGCTTTACAATATAGATATAAAAGCAAGTATAAATAAAATAAATACAAAAACATAAATACAAAAAAGGATATACAACAGGTAAGGTACGACATACAATAGGAAAGACACGTACATTTAAAATTCTTAAAACATCACTGTATAGAGAAGTGTATAGAATAATAAAATTAATAAAATAAAAGTACAATAATTAGTAAACCACAAGAAAGACAAAATAAAAGATAACTATCACAGTTATAGTATATAATGAACATCTTTGGTGTAAATACAATAAAATTATTGAAATGCTTCATTAAAAAGATGTGTTTTGAGACGTGTTTTAAATGTAGACAATGACGGTGAATTGCGTACACTCAGGGGTAAGCTGTTCCACAAGTAAGGACCCTGGAAGGCAAACGATCGTTCACCATAGTTCACAAGTCGGACAGGTCTTTTAATTAAGAGATTACCAGTGGATGACCGCAAAGTACGACTAGGAATATATAATTCTAATAAGTTGCTCAAATAAGAAGGTGCCATGTGATTAAGACATTTATAAGTTAATAAAAGTATTTTAAAACGGATTCTAAAACGAACAGGGAGCCAGTGTAAATGGTATAAAACTGGAGTAATGTGGTCATTAAAACTGGTTCTACTTATAAGCCTGGCAGCACTATTCTGCACCTTTTGAAGTTTATCTATCAGTCTGCTGGGAAGGCCAATTAAAAGAGAATTACAGTTATCAAGTCTAGAAGTGACCATAGAATGAATTAAAATCTTTGTAGCTTCCTCGGAAATATTTTTACGAATACGACTAATGTTCCTGATGTGGAAATAGCATGATTTACAAATATTATTAACTTGTTGTTCCATGGACATCTTAACATCAAATACCACACCTATATTGCGAGCAGAAAGAGAAGGGGACACATTGTATTCAGCTATTCTGATAACACAATAACACTTTTGCTGGCTTGGAAGCTCCAGAAAATAAATAATACCCTTATTCTAAGTACTAGATGTTTAAGTGTCCTACCTGTTGTGTAAAATACCCATTACAACCTATTTTACTTGTCCAGAGGGTTCGAAAATATTTTAAAACCCAAGTCACATTTGAAAAGGTTTACGTTAGACTTTTCAAATCAATTGATTGAATTTTTCCAATTTTTTAAAATAGGTTTGTTAAGATGAAATTTATATCATCAATTAATTGGAATATTGTAAAATAATACGATTTGTTGACCAGAATGAAGATTGGAACATATATACATTGTAGTTACAACAGGGGTGTTAATGGGGCTTTGACGGATTAGGTCAAATATGGTGAGAAACATTGGAGTCAGGGGAGGACGAACCCTATCGAAATTTTGCTTTCCGCGACCTTCCAGTCCATCGAACCCCCACCCCAACTTTCGAAATAAATTTGAACGCAATAGAAGCTACAGGTTTTAACAGATATTTTCTTACAAAATTTGATATCGAATTTCAGTGTTCCTCAATCTTTGTGTCAGAGATAACTCCCTTTTGCGGAAATCTTGTGAATGCGATAGAGGTTACTTAAAATTAAGTGTGGAGTTTCTTCCCATCCCATACTGAAACAGATTCAGGCAAATTGGTGTGAAACATTAGCACTGTTAGATTGATTTTCAAATTTGGTGAGGAGGTTTTGGATTTGGGGTTATCTATTTTCAAAATTATGTGCACGGAAAACATAACGGCCAGGGGTCGGTTTTTCAAACTTTTAACGACTAATAATGGATCGTTATCTTTAATTGTCAACCGGATTTAGAAAAGTAACACAGTATATGCCCATTGCGCATATTTACGAGAATAGCAAGCGGGTGTCCAACCTCAATGACTGATATGCATGGCAAAGGACAACTTCACTGTCACCGATCGGCCTAATGGCAAGTAGTAACATGCGAGCAGGAGAGTAAGCACACCCTGCCTCAAGCAGGGTCCTCATTACAACCCACAGCCAAGAGGCCAAGCCAGACACCGTAATCGATCAGAACATTCTATTTTTACCGATGACATACATCTCGAAATCTGCACTTGGTAACAATTATTAAATTAAAATTGTCTCCAAGATTCACCTTTCCGTATCCAATATAACCGGGACAATTTATAGCTCTTACTCTGCCTATTAAGCATATTTGGAGTCCAACTGACATCCAGATGCTAACGTAACAAACTGATATACCTTCTACTTCCAACTTCCATTTTGACTCTAACGTTTGTTTATTTAGGAATTTATAGCTTGTGCTTGTAGTAACCCAAATATGAGATTACGTCCATTCGATTTATAGTTAATTGATAACATACATGGCAGAATTTGATTTATGGATAAACTATTAGCTTAGTGTTTATATTTTCCCTTCAAGTGTTATATTTTACTTTTCAATTTTACATTTTGTTATATAATATTTTGTTATTATTTTAAATGCAATAAACAAAAATTACCTTCTAGACCACAAACAAGTAGGGAATAATTAAATGCATTTGCGACCATTGTCGTCAAACATTACTTTTATGTGAATGAACGACAGGTTCTGGATTTTATTTTTCACATAAACAGGGTTGTTGAGTTGTTCACATGGAAGAGCCTACCAAAATGTTTTGGTAGCAAATCATGGAAGCATCCCCCTTTTACAATAAGACTTTTGTGATGTAATGATTTGATGTAATGCTACGATGATATCCCATAGCCGCCCCCCACACACACAAATCAGGACCGTATTTAGCGGGGTGCAGGGGGCACATTGCACCCCCAGAAAAATAAGGCGCCCCAGGAAATGGGACCCCCTTCAAAAACTTTGAGAACCTCTCAATTATAGAATAATACACGTGGTTATGATCGATCACACAGTGACACTCTTAAGGCGCTGATCAATCGGCTGGTTTAAAGGGCGCCCATGGTTGATAAAGGTGAACCTGTGGTGGACACTTTGGATAAGATTAACAAGGGGGGCAATGCTGAATCGGTCCAACTTTCGACTTTTCCACTTTATATACTATGCTACAACGTACAGATCTTAGAAATGGTTTGGGTTGGTTCGTTGATAAAGCCTTTGATGGAGCTTTCGGAGGGGGCAGAGGCTTGATGGCCATCTGCTCACAAGATGCAAGATGGATGGTAAAACGGCACAATGCTAATACTGTAGTTTTCGATAGGGAAGGATTTCGGGGTGTCATACATTTTCTCATTGACAATGCCATATTTGAGGTTGGGGATCAGGTGGTGCAACAGGCTATTGGTTTGCCAATGGGAACTGACCCCGCCCCATTTGTGGCAAATGCACATTTATACAAATACGAATTCGACTTTCAAGACCACAAAAGAAAAACAGATTACAAGGTAGCTAAAAGTCTAAATTATACCTTCCGTTACATTGATGACATAACACCAATCAATGATAATGGTAATTTCAATAAATATAAAGATGAAATATATCCTCCTGAACTTATATTAAACAAAGAAAATTCGGGCACTATTAATGCATCTGTTCTTGACCTGGACATCAATATAATTTACGATAAATTTAATGTCGGTATATTCGATAAAACAGACAAATTTGGTTTTGAAGTAGTAAAATACCCATCAGCTTACAGTAACATCCCAGATACTACACTATATAATGTTTCTATTCACAGGCATTACGATTTTTTAAAATATGCAACAAGAAGGAACTGTTTCTCTCACGAATAAAAACTCTTAATTTTAAGTGCACGGCCAAAGGTGGATCACAATTACGCATTTTTAAAGAAATTTCTAAACTTCCATTTCGTCAACATAATAGATTTGACATTTCTTATAAATATATTACTGACTACATATTGGATAATGATTCAATATAATTTTTTATCTTCTATAAATGTCTAGTCCTGTTTGGATTATCGCCCTTATTATTATGCCTTTGTGAATACACTTATAATCTACGATTTCTTCAGCATTCCTGTTTTGCGTTTCTTACGTGGGTTATTATATGATATTTATGCTATGGTTTGTACAATTACATAGTCTCAAAAACTTATAGTTTTTTAGTTTTTAACATTATTTCATCTGGATTATCGCCCTTTTTTATCGGGAAATTGCACCTTCTGAGCGACGACGTCATAACAGCTATAACGACAGATTCACGTCACGCCATTCAGTTAGCAGACGACGATCTCCCTAGACGGTCTTACATTCCTTTGCTTCCATGTATTCAGTTTTGTTTCTGTTACGGTTGTAATGTGTGTCCTAATGCATTCAATATACTTCAATCCTCTTCTTTATTGATTTAATGCATCTAGTTTTTTTAACGGTGTGGTTACTTGTATATATCGGAATTTATACAACAATATGCTCGCATTCGTAATTCTTGAATATGACAGATCATGACTCATGCTGACATTATATAACTGTTTCCTTGGGTTTTACTCCTAACTTGTTTTTCTAATACGAGTGAAGTCTGTGTCACCACAGGCCCGGGACTGTAGGCCCCTACAGCGCAGTGGACGCTTACGGCTAGCCCCCGGATCCATTCACTCTTTTTGATTTGTTTTTGTTTGTGGTCTCTTAGTATGATGTCTTATCTGTATGTTTGTTTTTGTGTAGAATTGTGTGTGGTGCAGTCCCCCTGCATTTACTATTGTATTACAGACGCGCCACCCAGACGCGGATCTGCAGTGCCTGTAAAAAAAATCGTCCATATAAAATACAAAATCGACCCCCATAGGCGAAATGCTCTTCCTATCAACCTTTTCTAGGTCAGCACCTGTCCCACCACATAACATTAGAGGGTTCGTTTTGGTCGCCCTATCCACATCTGATAGGGCATTATATATTATCGGTGTTTGGGGGCGCCGCCACCAATTGGTGTTTGAGGGCGCCGCCACCAAAGGACATTATCAAAGATTCTTATTCTGGGCGCCCTATCCACATTATTGGTGTTTCGGACTAGTTCTAGTTTAGAGGACCAGAAGTGTCTTATTCCGGTGTTGTTAAACATCATAATGAGAAATAGTTCCACCGAAATTGACATACAGAATTGCGGCTCCAAGTGTGTGTAAAACGGGTTTGCGACAATCAAATTTTCTAAATTTTTGGGGTGGGAGGGGAATGATCTCTGGGTGTCGCCGCTGCGTGACCAGTAACTCGGGTTATTATATTGGCGCCCCCTGCCACCACTCAGCTGCACCCCCACTTTTAAAATCCTACATACGGCTTTACCCCCAATATGCTATCAGTATGTAAATTGTTATACTTATTTTGCAACACAATCTCCCAAGACATCAATACACGTGCTCCACCGTTTCTCCAGCTTACATTACCCGTTTATCAAATGACCCAAAACATTCCACTGCAGCGGGATCCATCCCACATCTGTAACCGCTGGAAGCAGACGAAGTTAGAGGGTATTAGATCTTGAGAATAGGCTGGGTTTCGGGATCGTCATGTGCAGCGCTCGTCGATAGCTGGGCGGTATGAACTGTTGTATTGTTGTTCTTAGTATCCGCTTCCACCGAAGGTTATATCGCCGACAAGTCATATTTTACTTTTTATACGCCCACATTTTCATGTGGACGTATACTGTCGTCGCCCCCGTCCGTCCGTCCGTCCGCCCACAATTGTTTGTCAACAGTCTACAGGTCTAAATCTTTATCCGATTTCAATAAAACTTAAAATGTAGGTTTATCACCCTAAGATCTCGGTTCCTTTCGATATTGGCATGTATCGGACTGTAACTTCATGGGTTATGCCCCCTGATTGTACGAAAAATCACGTTTTTGACTTGTGAACAGTGTAGAGGTCACAATTTTGAACCGATTTGGATGAAACTTGAAATGCATGTTTATAAACCAAAGATCTTGGTTCCTTTCGATATTTGCGCCCAGCGGATCGTAACTTCCTGAATTATGGCCCTTTATTGTCCGAAAAATCACCCTTTTTAGCTTGTGGTCCCTCTGGAGGTTTATAACATAAAGATCTTGGTTCCTTTCGATATTTGCGCATATCTGATCGTAACTTCCAGAATTATGGCCCCTGATTGTACGAAAAATCGCCTTTATCACCTTGTGGTCCCTCTGGAGGTCACAATTATTACCTGCTTTAAAAAAAACATTTGATTATATCACCGTTACACTGTAATGAATTTTCGGTTTGAATTTCATGAACATCGGACCAAAATTGCTGATGATCATGTTGTATGTGGTCGGTGGCTTTAACGGGCTGCTAAAATAGACTTTCTGGGCCGAGTGTGCTGGGCGTGGGCCAGAATTCGGAATCCTGCAATGGCTATTCTGAATTTCATCCGAAAATTTCATCGGATTCACCCGACACTGTCGCCCGACAATTTATAATGTGGAGGCCCAGTGCGGGGAGGTGTCCATCAATCCGCCCCTGCTTGTCTGTACTGCATGATTGTGTCAAGAACAGCATGAACTTTACCTCGGAATATGGTCATTTCAAACCGAGGTTCGTCTTCAGTGCTTATCCCACCCCCCTGTAAATACAGCATAGCATTGTTTGACAGCGATTTAAAACGAGGAAGCATTGGCACCTAATGTTTGTGTCGTGTCATCATCAATCTGCATGCGTTTGCGTTAACGTTTTAAATGCCGCTACTTAAAGTACAATCATTACTCTGCATTCGGGTTTCTTCATTTTGAGAGTACATGTAAATGATAGGGCCGTGCTGTTTGACATATATATAGGAAGTTATAGCTCATGGAATTCATGTTTTGCTAGTCCATCACACGTTGAGAAACTTCTTTACCGACGTGAAAAAGTTTGGTTGAGTTTGTGCGATCTGTTCATGGTAAACTTGTAGCACCCCCTCGTAGATCAGATAGTGGGACTGTTCAGTATGACCCAAAGAAAACCCTGATCGACATTCCGAATTAGGCCTACTGCTACTGGTGGTAAATACTATGTCTCGGGTTCCGTGACATTTCAGAAATCGACCAGTGGTACAGATAATACTAATAGATACGGCATTCAGGATTTGGAAGTCCAACGTTTTCGCTCCGGTTTTATTTAAATCCCAAGCCACTGGACCACGTAGTAAAACCGATCAAACTGCTCTGTATACTGTCCACTATGTCTCCATGTTTTGGGAAAGGCGTAAGGCTAATGAGGTGATACTGATAAGAATCAGTCGGCTTCACAGGCCCGTATCTAGACACCATTAAGCGGGGGGGGGGGGGATTACCTTTCGGTAGGAGGGCGAACATTTTGAGGAAATTTTCGGAAAGGTCATTCTAACAGACTGTTGTAATCATCATGCTATGTAGTTACCTAGGCGTCTAATAAGCATTTTAAAATAAGATCAAACAAAAAAGAAATAGCTTTTTTAGGTTAATATAAGGAACTATGTATACTTTAATGATTGTTAGCAATTTCTGAGCGGGGGGGGGGGGGCAAGCATTTCACGCATTTTGTTCGTTCAGTATTTGTTAACCGAAGTTGCTGTTCTTATACCAATTACCGTACACCTTTTCCTAGTTTAGGATCACCTGAATTACGTACTTTTTCGAAGGGGGGGGGGGGCATTACAAATGGGGGGTGTGGGTGGCGGTCATTCTGCACTATAAGTGACTTTCTCCTAACCGAGAAGGGTTTCTTACGTTGACTGGATTTATTGCCAATCTGGCTAATAAACTGTTTCAATGATTAATGAATTGATTGTTGTGGAGAATTTACGATTTGATCTGGTTTCAATAATAACAACATCCCGAGAGGATGAGATTTTTGTATTAAGACGGAAAATAATTGATATATATGCGCATGTTGATGCGGGTGATTATACTGATATACGAAAAACCCTTAGAACAATAACTTATAAATGATCAATGAAGGCTGACTATTTAAAATGGTGAGTAGTACTATTAAGTGCTTAAATTACAATAACAACAGGCCTGAAAAGCAAAAATAAAATAATATAAAATAAAAGTAAATATAAAAATAATAATAAAAATTAAAATAGTTGACAATTATTGATTTTTATTTTTGCAATTTGATCGTTGCTTGATAACGACTAGAAAAGCCTAGTCGAAACGTCGCTCAGTAATAAGCAGTAATTGTATTCCATAGAATTGTGACCTGTATAATCTGGCTGATGTTTAATTTTAACTAGTGTCGTTTCACCTGTGTCAAATGGAGGGGGTGTCATTTCTTAAGATTAAGAGTTAGCATACCCGATGTTCGTCACAATGAGGTTGAGCCAAAAATCAAAATACCGCCTTTGATCTCTGAACTTTTTTACATTCGTTAGTAAAAGTACATCGACTTGGCTCTAAATTTCATTACCACTCTAATGCGATAGCTTAAGAAATACGCTTAAAAATAAAAAAATAATCCTATACCAGTATTATGTGGCACTCGGTGCCGTAAGATTATTTTTTAAGATCCTCAGAAAAATTTAATTATCTTGTGATTGAAAAGAGAAGCGCACAAGGGAATCTAGGTCGTTGCATAATTGAAATTGGGGGGTGCAGTTTGGTACAGGCGTTTTGAATAGAGGTGTGCAATTTAAGATTAAATATAAACGTATTTCCTATCTATTTGCATTTTTTATATTGTTAAGACATGCTGTATTGAGAATTGAGAATCCATTGTACCATGGCAGGAAAGTCAGATCTACTTTATTTACCACGGGGTTAGACTTGAGGTGTAGGTTCCCCTTAATCTTTAAATAAATAAAGCTAGTAACCGAGTCTCACCCTTAAACAAACAGAACATTTCTTCACAGGTGTCAAGTGTGACAGGTTTAATGAGGGTACCTTTGAGCTTATTCTATCGTATACACTAAAGTCAAAAGTAAGATTATACCTAAAGAGCTAACGCCAGATTCTGTTGACGATACAGACAGATAACCAGATGAAACAGGACAGATATTTAACAACTCGGTACTAAACTATTAACTATCTTCTACTGAAAACTTCGTTTTCGTTTGACTAAAAATTTGTTGATATTTATACCGACACTCAAATTTCAGAAAAAAGCATTGAATTTGGTATTTTAATTAGTTTTCCCCCGTAAGAACTCTTTTAAAATGCTCCCATATAGGTCAATTGCTGCTGTCCAGTCAATACTTCTGAGTATACATGGGAATTGTTTTTGTGCTCTCGCGGACGTGTCAATCACCTAATTCTAATGGTAAGTCAATTTTACATAAGGGCTCGACATAATAGCTCTTTCTCGCTTCAAAACAATATGGAGAAGTCATTAGAATTAACCAATGATATTCCTTACTTCAATCCCGTCAAGTAAAACGGACTTGACCAAAAATCTATAAATAAGAAGGCCAGTCTTGCTTACAGAATCTTACAAAATAAATTTTCAAATATGAGGTCGCAGTGCTGTGCCCTGCTTGTACTTGGGCTCGCAGTTCAAGCTATATGTGGTCTTACAGTTGGAAGAAGAAGACGGTCGGCTAGAGGATTTCAAAATGATCCTTTGTGGGCCGCATCAGCATCAAGAAGACCGAAAAACACCTTTAGTACCGATCCGTTTGCAAGCTGGTTCACGGTCGACCCATTCGTATCCAACACAAACAACCGTGATCCATGGAGAGCTAACGCTCAGACCGGAGGTGTAAGTGATACCAACAACGGACGTGTTAACAACAACGATCCATGGCCAAATAATAATAACAACGGTCGTACCAACACAAACAATGGTGATCCATGGGGAACTAACACCCAAACTGGAGTCGTAAACACTAATGACGGACGTGTTGAAACTACTTCCGACCCATGGAATAACAACAATAATGGACGTGTTAACAACAACGACCCACGGCCAAATAACAACAACAATAATGGGCGTGCTAACAACAACAACGATCCATGGCCAAATAACAACAACAATAATGGGCGTGCTAACAACAACGATCCATGGCCAAATAACAACAACAATAATGGACGTGTTAATAAAAACAACGACCCATGGCCAAATAACAACAACAATAATGGGCGTGCTAACAACAACGACCCATGGCCAAATAACAACATCAATAATGGACGTGTTAACAACAACAACGATCCATGGCCAAATAACAACATCAATAATGGACGTGTTAACAACAACAACGACCCATGGCCAAATAACAACAACAATAATGGACGTGTTAACAACAACAACGACCCATGGCCAAATAACAACAACAATAATGGGCGTGTTAACAACAACAACGACCCATGGCCAAATAACAACAACAATAATGGACGTGTTAACAACAACAACGACCCATGGCCAAATAACAACAACAATAATGGACGTGTTAATAACAACAACGACCCATGGCCAAGTAACAACAACAATAATGGACGTGTTAACAACAACGACCCATGGCCAAATAATAATAACAACGGTCGTACCAACACAAACAATGGTGATCCATGGGGAACTAACACCCAAACTGGAGTCGTAAACACTAATAATGGCGGACGTGTTGAAACAAGTCCCGACCCATGGAATAACAACAATAATGGACGTGTTAACAACAACGACCCATGGCCAAATAACAACAACAATGGACGGATTAATAATAATAACGACCCATGGCCAAATAACAACAACAACAATGGACGGGTTAATACTATCAACGACCCATGGCTAAACACCAACAACAATGCACGTGTTAACAACAACAACGATCCAACAACTCCCAACCCATGGAATAACAACAACAACGGGCGTGTTAACAACAACGATCCATGGCCAAATAATAATAACAACGGTCGTACCAACACAAACAATGGTGATCCATGGGGAACTAACACCCAAACTGGAGTCGTAAACACTAATGGCGGACGTGTTGAAACTACTTCCGACCCATGGAATAACAACAATAATGGACGTGTTAACAACAACGACCCATGGCCAAATAACAACAACAATAATGGGCGTTTTAACAACAACGATCCATGGCAAAATAACAACAACAATAATGGGCGTGCTAACAACAACGATCCATGGCCAAATAACAACAACAATAATGGACGTGTTAATAATAACAACGACCCATGGCCAAACAACAACAACAATGCACGTGTTAACAACAACAACGACCCATGGCCAAATAACAACAACAATAATGCACGTGTTAATAATAACAATGACCCATGGCCAAACAACAACAATGCACGTGTTAACAACAACAACGACCCATGGCCAAACAACAATAACGCACGTGTTAATAATAACAACGACCCTTGGAATAACAACAATAATGCACGTGTTGCGACAACAGCAGGCCCATGGAATAACAACGGACGGATTAACAATAACAACGACCAATGGCGGGTTACTAATGGTAAGTCGTTAACATTTCTGTGTATATAAATCCGGTATATAGCTCTTATGTAATGCACTTATTTACGCCTGCTGGTCGGAAAGAAAATTCTCCGCCTTGAATTGCCCACTTAACCATAAAAATACCGTATGTTAGTCTCGAAATGCTCCGGTAAAGAATAATTGATGCATGATGGTGTGGAACTATTTTATCTACTTTAAAGCAGCGCCACGTGTTTGTCCGTATTCTGAACCGCCGAAGGTCTGGGTTTTGTTATGCCCTATATTATTTTATATCGACCGAATAAATTACTCTTGCATGGTCCGATTGTCGGAGGGGGGCAAACATTTTATTTCAATAATTCGCTTGCGCGTAGGGGTCTTTAGTAGTGGGGGGATACCAGGACTTAGTTTTTTTGCGTGGATCATAGCAGGTCGGAGATATATTTATATGAAAAGTCAACAGTGTATAATATTACGTGTGCGCGGTCAGAATATGTACGAACATTCTCAATATAATTGACAAACAAAAGACAGTCCCATTTATCATATCTAAGCTTAATGTAATTTCAAAGCTTTTATTTTTTTGACAGGATATGGCACCAACACACAAAATGGTAAGTTTTTCTTTTTCTTTCTTTTAATACGCCCACACAGAATAGTAAGTCTTGCAATTAAATGTTATTCAGATAAGGAGTAGTCTACTTTCATTTTTAAAAAAGCTGGATGTACGGCCACGTGTCTCACAAATCTGAAAAAATACAGATCTTTATTTAATTTCGAGTCTTTGATACTTTCGATGGTCTACACCATATAAAGATATGACCGGTTGTAGTGGGATGTCACGTCAGAGGTCAAACGAGCGGCCCTCTGACGTCAGACATTGATCAATCTATCAGCGTTAACGATGCAATAACAGACCGTTTCATTGGCTAATACTAGATAGTAACCAGAGAGCGGCTTATATAACAACTCTTCTCCGGGGTTGTGAAAACAAGTAAAAAAACAATTTTGAACTGTAAAAATCGAAACGAAACGAAATAGGGACTACATTTTAATCAGATTGGTGTCTTAACGTTATCTTTCCTTTTAACCTCTGGAGACAGGTATGACCTGTATACAGATTATGCTTAACTTTCCTGAACTACTGACAACATGATGGTTAGGGTACAAGGAAAATATCTTTTCTTTATTTACACATAATAAGTTATTTTACTAGTATCAATTTAAATCAGTCTTTGTATTAAACTCTTTGTACGACTCATCCTCATTGGCACAGTTAGTTATTCACATCTTAATGTGGCTCGCAAGCCTTGTTATCGCGGGATGGCTCACGGTGTTAGCCGAAGAAGTTAAACCCCATTTCATTTCAAAATATATCTTAGTTAGTGTAAGATCCACTTTGTTGCTGTACTTGCAGGAAATGGTAATAATTGTGCTGCTGCCAATAACCCTGATTCTTGCGATGTGTATAGCTGCTTGCCTCAAACAGCTCAACAATGCTCATCTCCTTTCCTTGTTCCTGAAGCCAAAGAATTCTGTACTAAATCTTTTACAGTCCAACAACGCAATGAGTTTAACTTTCAGGTATGTCGTCATTTGAACAAATAGTTATCAATTCAAATGAAACCGTTGTCTGACTGCGATATCACTTTTGCGGGAGTATAGGTTAAAGAACTAAGATAGTAACTAGAGGCTCTCATGGTGGTCGGTATTATCTTAAGTCAAACCCATCCTCCCCCAATTTGTCCTGCACAGTTTTTACCTGCTTTAGTGAAGATAGTTTGGCAGACACTGGTAGGTATATACGACAAGTTGATTCAACAATGAATTTATAGATATGCATTGCACATTGGCCCCTTTATAGTGTCGGTCCAGTTATCTTTTCTGGAACAGTCCATTTATAAACCATTTCTCATTTGGGGAGAACGAACACATATCTACTACATATTCGTTGTGAGTTAATTCAGCACAATAGTTAAGATAATAAAAGAAAAACCCCGTACAATGCTGTCAGAACGATAAACCTGAAATGATGAGCCCCAAGTAGTCAGTCAACCTCGAAATTCTAACCAGTTATATTCGAGTCCTCTATCCGATAATGTAAACTTTCATCAATACCTTGAAAATTACCAGCATTCGTAGGGTGATGCTGACTGATTTACGCGTAAAATTAAACAATATTAATTCCAGGGAACTCAGTACATGCAGTCTGTCAGAAAATGTCAGACCGGTATTCTTCTGAATTTCACCAACGAAGTTATCTGTGACCTCATCAATATTGGTGTGAATGACAGTCTGGTTAGTCAGCCATTACCAGGAGGAGGTGTTTCTCAAGATGACTGTTTCTACCAATCCGGGCAGTTCTGTGATATCGTCAGTAACGAACAAAACTGTGCTGCTCTTTTCCACATTTATGGTGGACTAGGTAGTACCCAGTATCAGTAAGTACAGATTAGGTTTTAAAAATAGGCGGTGCGAACATCTAAGGCATACATTTCGTTCACGGAGGCAGTTCGCAATATATATCATACAAAGGTTTGTTGAAAGTAAGATCCAGGTGGGTTAATTCAACAACTTAAACTTTATTAGTCTTTTTTTATCTTTCAGAATCTTCATTCATTTCAACAACCTCTTAGTCAAATGTGATAACACCATCCGAGAGGTGTTCAAGGATAATTTTAACAAAAAATTCTTCCTTGTTCTGGAGAACAGTCAAAACCAACAAGTTCAACAACAGTTCTATCCTACAACCACCATGATGATGTCAGGCGCAGGCGCTGATTAACTGTTAACCTTTTTGAGAATATGTTTTCAGAATAGATTGTAACATATACTATAATAATGTATCTAGTCATACTGTCGTTTAAAGACATTATTCACATGTCTTGTTTGTATGTCATGTCCTTAAGTTAAGAAATAAAACATCGTGCCCACTTTATGATTTAGAATTTGGTACGAAACGTTTATGACTGGATGCTTGTGCTATTGCCGTGGTCGATAAAAATGGTCTTTTTCATCGATGTTTGTGGTCCGCGGCGTCTTTCGTCTTTGATTAATAGATGCATACGTACGTAACCCCGTACTATTATCTTAGATCTATGGGTACAGTCGAGCCATATTCTTATATGGTTTTATCAGCTTAGCTCTCAACAACAGAACTCATGGTTTCCGCTTTTGTGTCAAAAATGAGAAATAAAATATGATCTTTAGCATTTTAGCTGAACAACAAGATATCACGGTTAAGATTTTAGAAATTATGAAGGCGTCTGTTAAAAAGATGGAAGCTGGCTGAAACCCCCCCCCCCCAGATTATAGCTGTAAGACCAGTATCTGGAACTCCTCTCCGGCCATATTGTCATACACGTTGCATATTCGATTATCTTCTCAAAACAGAGGAAATCACATCTAAGACCTCACCAATTTAAATGTTAATTCTCCTTGAACACCCATTAACATCTTGTACGTGGCAAGGAGTAGGGTCGCCCGTCCAACCTCGTGAGGTTTCTCCGGGTACTCCGGTTTCCTCCCTCTACTAAATACCCCTACGCGCAAGCGAATTATTGAAATAAAATTAAAACACATGTTAGTCCCGGAATGACCTAGTTTGAGTCGAGTGGACGTTAAACCCCATTCTCTCTCTCCCCTATTGACATCTTAATTGATTCCTTGTTTTCGTGAAGTAGGATTTTCAACTCTAAGAGGTTTATACGTTATTAAACGTGTATAAACGCGACACTCGTCTTAATCAGTTTTAAAGTCAAATTGGCTTGGCCTATATGAAAATGAAGATTATAATATTACCAATCTCCTGTCCACTGGGTAAGTATCTTCTAGAAATGATGTCGATGTAAATTACGTACCACTCTACTGTATTCACTTCTACCCAACCTTAGCCATAATCTCCAAAAGGGGGCCCTTTCGTAGCTCTCAGTGTTCTAGGTTTACCAGGGCAAACATATTTCTCCGAACTGGGCTAATGAAGACGGGCATACCCCCGACAAGGAAAGCGATCCAGTCGTTCGGATGGGAAGAAAAGGGAGGTCCCGTGCATACATTGGCGTGCACGTAAAAGATCCCTTGACAGTTGGAATTTGATGGCGTATGCCCGTCTTTATTAGCCTAGTTCGGAGCACAACATTATGACGTTTAACCCCATTTCATTCATTTTGTTTTCTTATGAGAGAGAAATTGGGTTTAACGTCTACTCGACACAAACTAGATCATATCGAGACTAACATATGGTTTGATTTTATTTCATAAATTCGCTTGCGCGTAGAGGTCTTTAGCTGTGGGAGGAAACCGGGGTATCCGGAGAAAACCCACGAGGTTGGACAGACGACCCTACTCCTTGTCAAGTACAATCGGGGAATCGAAACCATTCAGCCACCCAACCCCCTTGTTTTCTTGTAGAAATAAAAACAAACGATAGATTTAATGTCATTATTTTTATTACCTGGCAATTTATAAAAGTAAAAGCAGTAAGAGTTTGTCTAATCACACGGATTAGTCGGCACCACCACCACCCATCATCATCATCATTGGTGTAGTTGGAGCTTCATTGTTTTGTCCCTGAATAGTTCCGGGTGGGCAGCTATTGACAAAGTTCTCTTGAAACATATTTTGGGCATCTTGTGGGCAGAATCTAGCCAAATATTGAAAATGTTCAGCTTGTCTGAAAAGAGAATCAATGGTTACAATGATAACTAATGACTAAATAATAAACACAACGATTATTTGACTGTTGGGATGAACAATAATGTGTCTATATTTGTCTGGAAGTTCCGGCGAGGACAGACATTTTTATTTAGGAGTGGTGTCTAGTCGTTTTGACGGCGCGGAAAGTTGGAATTGGATGACATATTTAACTACAGACAAATGTAGCCGTATGTTTGATTCAAAATGGCTGAAGTATTCTGGTGACGAGACTGAAATTTCCATATATACAGGTACTGAGTTTTCATACAATATTTTTTATCAGTCTGATTTGGATTCATCTAAGGAATCTACCGTTCACCTTTAAATAGAGGATACGATACCCATCTCTCCCTCCGCTTTGGCGTTAGCTACTTCAATTTTATTGAAATCGTGGCCAAAATCGACGTTTGACTTCAAACCGGAAGTGCCACAGGATACTCTTATGAAACCGGATGTCTCGGTGTTTTATTCTAGACGATCACGACCGTACACTAATACAATATTTATGAAATGAAAGGGTATATTTATTTCTCCCCAGTACCAACCGGTATGCTCTACAATTGCCATAGGTGGACAATGACAACAACATCTAGGAGATCTTTAACATGGAAACATCGGAAATCCGATAACGTTTCAAAGTAGAAGATATACATGTAGCCTATTAATTGAAAAGATACTGAAATGCTACTTACGAAATCTGATTATCATCAAAGCCACCATCCTCATCTCCAAAGACGGCTTCTACCAAAGCGGCATTGTCCTGGGCGTTACCAATTATTTCACAGAATTGTTGATTCTGCCAGTAGCAATCCAGTCGATCGGCGACACCATTTTCTAATCCGAGAAGGGCCATAGTGGCTCGACCGTGGATAACGAGACAGTCCTTGCTGGAGAGGAAATTAACCAATACACCGTTCTGGCAACGTCGGACACGGTTAATGTATTTCTTCCCCTTAAATGAAAATAAAGATAAATTTTAAAGGATAGAACATTGTCATTGAGTCATGGATTCCCTTTTATTTCTCAAAACGTCAAATCATAATAATATAGTGGAATAAATAATGAAACAAATATTTAATGACCATCATGTAAGACTTAAATGTTCCTTTTGTGAGCCTTTATTTTGGCTTCAAATGTTGAAATAAACTATTATTTAGAAATATTATGGTGCGAATGGGCTATACAGAGAGTTAGGTTTGATAAGTAATAGGAAATATCGAGAAAATGAGCTGGTTCGACACCAGCGCGTGGACAATCGCAATCAAAGTCGCTCGCAAGTAATACCGCCGGGTCGCCATATTTTTCTGGGGATGCAATACACCCCCTGCACTCCAGCTAATTACGGCCTTGGTTCGACAATGTCTGAATCGTTGCGACAATGACTGTAGATCAGTATGTCTATACTGCTTTAAAGTAATCTCAACTTTTCCATAAAACAAACCCATTCTCTATATATGTATCTGCCAAATCTAGCTCAAATGTTAAGTGACAACAGTAAAATTATGCTTGTTAAAATGTTAATTTGCAATCTCGGCTCACAGAGATACCGTTACCCTTTGTTTATCTCTGAAGAACTCGCCGGCCATACATCGGCCATTTTGATTGTTATGTGATTTATCCTTCCGTCAGTCGCTTTACAAAGAACCAGGATGGCGGCTCAAACTCGCGTTTCTTAAGCAATTTCGCGTATTTAGCCGAACACTCACATTGTGCGTTAATAATAGTTACCGGTAATCATCAAATCGGCTGTTTTCGACAGAATGTTTCATGTCAAAATATTCCAAGGATCATTATGTAACTCATGCAAAGAACCAATTCCTTGGTATGAATATCCGTGTGCGGGCGTCAAAGGTGTGCTGTTGATTCTTGTTACCTCACTGCGACACCACCCCAGTTCCGACCTTGACAGTGAGAATAATATATCCGGATATCCTAACTAAAGATAAAATCCAAATTTTAGAAGATACTTGAGTTTTGATTGGCTAAGCACTAAAATCAATCTAATATTATCCAATCCAAATAATTAAAATTTGGACTTTATCTTAGTTAAAATTTCGTGAAGCAGGCCCCGGGTCATACAAATCTTACTTACCGATGCTGTGAATCTGTTACGTTTGATCAAGGGTTTGGTGTTCAGGCAGAAAGTTTCCAGGTTGTTGATTAAGAATTCGCCCTGTGACTGGACGCACTCTGATTCAATCTTCCTAAAACATTTATAGAATCGACAACTTCCTCTGTTGGCATACGTCTTACATTGGTTAGCTCTTCCACCTACAAATGTGTCCACATAATATGTATCAAGTTCAAAATATTACTGTTGACTTTCAAGGCGTTACATGATCAATCACCAAAATATATCAAAGATCTGATTACCCCATATAAATCCACAAGAATCCGTAGATCCACAGATAAACAATTACTGTATCAACCATCCGTGAATCTTGAAATAGCAAAAAGATCGTTCTCGTTCTCTGCTCCTCTTATGGAATTCCTATACCTATTTCTTAATTTCTTTCATACGGTGCATAAGTTAGACTTAGACTGCATACATTTCATTTCGTCTTAAAGGCTCAATACCACACTTGTAACTGAATAATATGCCCCAATCTTTATTCTGGTCAACAAATTGTATTATTTTACAATATTCAATTAATTAATGACACAAATTTCATCTTAACACACCTAATTAAAGAATTGGGAAAATCCAACTAAATGATTTGAAAAGCCTAACGAAAACCTTTTCAAATGTGTCTTGGATTTTAAAATATTTTCGAACCCTCTGAACAAGTAAAATATGATGTAATGGATAATTTACACAACAACTAGGACACTTAAACACCTAGTACTTAGAATAAGGCTATTATTTATTTCTGGAGCTGCCAAGCCAGCAAGAGTGTTATTTTCCCTTTAAGTTCATATCATTTGCGCAATAGTTGGCTTTACCGTCGAAATCATTCCATTGATTTGTATACTACACATGACTGACAGTAGAAATGGTTCCACTACTGATGTCTTCCATCTTGCTCCAGCCACAGGGATAGAGGATAAGACAGGGCATGCGTACAATATTGTCGTAGCCGTTGTTATTTTCAAGTTGTTGAATGACCGATCAACAGATACAAAAACAAAAACAAATCAACTAACATAATCCACAGACTTACACAATCAGTGTCGGATTAAGCTCCACCAAGGCCTGAGGCGGCAGTTGCTGGAGGGCCTATTTAAAAATGCGTGGGCCTAATAAATTTCGGGTCAGGGCCTATGTTGATTCCCGTTGGGCCTACCCCCCCCCCCCTAACATTCATTGTCTATGCGTTTTCAATCGTATCAGACACGTCTAAAAAAAAAAATTATTTTTACAAAATCTTTGGGCCTGAGGCTGCAGCCTCATCAGCTTCACTGATAATCCGCTACTGAACACAATCCACAGACTGGTGACCATGCTAAAATAATGATTAATATAGTTTCAAAGATAATTTAGCTATCTTACCACGGCTTGGCCTTTTTGGTCGCTTGGGTCTAGTTGGTCTGGATGGATTGCCAACTGGGTTAACAGGAAATGTGGGACCTCCATCATCAATGAAAGGATTCCCATAATCTTGTACAGGAGCGGCGGGCTTTGGTTGGGCTACGAAACCCCCATAACCTCCCCAACACGTAGTGGGTTGGGGCAGGTATATAGCGACACAGAGAAGAGCTGAAACTACGGCAAACTTCATTATGCTCAGATCGGAGTTGTAACCGTAGAGGTCGAAGCACTTTAACTATTTGTCTTTTATATCAATTAGACGGAATACGGTCATTATAACTGATATCAGATCGTGAATTAACTTGGAGGTGATTTGTTGTCCTAGGATTTGTTGATAAAACAAAAAATGTCCAAGATCGATTCGTTAAAATGCATCTGATGACTTCGGATTAAATAGCAGGTGTTCGTTATGTTTACTTTGCCAACAACTGAATCAAAATTTGATACCCGGGAACCACGCAACCAGACTAATTTTACGTCATAACAAACGTCAAGTTCTAAAAAATTATATATTCAAGGTCAAATATTCAAAGGTCAAAGATTAGTACAGCTCGCTGTTATAGTGTTTGAATACTAATAGACAGCTTGATTAGCTCAAAAAAGGTTATCAGTATTCCTAACGATGGAGTGGATGAATAATCTAATCACTTAGACCAATCCTATTAAAACTGTTTACCCGAAAGTATGTAAGAACGGACGTCCTCGTTGCATTTTGCAAATTCGCATTTTTTGTATGCAAGACCAAGTTGCCAACGGGATCGAGACAAATAATTTACCGGGAAAATAGTTGTCATATAGAAATTTTGCTTATTGGCGGCAATGAAGAAATTTTGGTGGCAAATCAGAATGACGGAACCCACTGACTGCATAGTTTGGCGCTCTATGTAAGCGCTAATTCTGCAGGTCTTTCTTTAGGTCTCAATTGCTATCTAATTATTAGACATTAATCAACTTATACAGACCATAATCAACTCTCGGTGCCATGGCTACAGACAGCCTGTGATATTTACAAGATTTTAATCCGATCTGCTGCACAACGCTCATTGATGATTGATACTATGGGTTTTTTTTTATCGTACCGGATTTAGTAATGATGATTGAGGCTAGGCCTAAAATTCAGTCGTTAATTTCTCGGTTCAGAGTGGATCAATTTGACATTTACATTAACTGAGCTGAGAACTGCCAGCTCTTTATCTAATCTCTCACAATGTATCTTTAGTTTAATTTAGATGTAAAAGTAGCTACCCCACCCCACCCCACCCACACCTTCCGATCCCCTTTGCAGATAAACTTGTAAAAGCGATAATACAGACTATTCAGCAACCTTCCGCAAGTTAACTCTGAGTTTGCCGAATTTATTTCAATTTGATGATCAGTGTTCCACAACCTTCCTTTCTGGAATTAACTAGGCTAAAGAATCTATTTCAACTTTGGCGTGATGCACTGGGATCAATAGGAACAAAAATGGCGTCAGGGCAAAAAAATGTAATAGGTCACAGGAATGGCACAGATTTCACATTGAGGTCAATTTGGAGAGGCTTAATAGTAGTCGGAGACCGTACAGTTGTAGAGGAGGTACAGTTGTAGAGGGCGTATCTCTCATTTCATTGGGGAAGTTTTAGAGAAACTTGCATGAAAACTTTTGACACGATTTCAGTGTTTTTTGTATTTTATTTTATGTATTTATGATATTTAAAGTGTACAGCATTAACAAATTAAATAATTTAGACTTAAACTTGTTATGAAGTTTTGTTTATACCCCTAATAGATTAAAATACTGTAAAGCAAGTAAATGTCTGATGGCCAATACTAACATCATATCATTTCTTAAATAAATACTTCTTTTACATATACCATGTGTACAAAAAGGAATCATTCATTATAATTATCTACAAAATAATAAAATAATTAATATACAAAAACTACAACCATACTCTTTCGTAATAAAACAAGAAATAATATTCTACTATTTCCACTACAAGTTGCATTTAAAATGCTAATTTATTATTTATGCTAATACATGTATACTGTCACAGTATGGATACCAGTATTATTGCATTTACAATGCAAATTTATTATTTCTTGCAATATAAATATAACAAAATGGATACCAGTATTATTGACATACAAATATTGCAATTATTTTCTTTTCAAGAATCGCTTCATATTGTAAATGTAAGTAAACAATTTTAGCCCACATTTTGTGGCAAGAAGAGGTATCATTAACTTTTTAACACTGGTTTCAGAAGAACGAACATTCTAAGAAGTAGGAGATTTATCATCCCATAGATCATCTATTTCATAGTTTTTCTGTCAAACTGGATAAGAATGTCTAATTACAATTCATAAATATCCAGTACTGCATGTGACAAACAAGCTCTGGAAAAAATTAACGACCTTTAACTTGATATGTAACATACCCATATATGTTCAAAAATGGGGAAATATAAATAAAGTTATATTTGAAGACTGATGCTGTAAATTTAAAACCTGGCATATTGTTGTGTCTTCATTTTATACAACGTCTGCACCACCATAAATACACGATTTGCAACATCTCCATTCTGTCGAATTCAGTTGTATACGTTTGAAGAATTGATCTGTGGTGTAATTACGCGATCGTGAAAACATCAGTCTAACATGCTATCTAACAAGATCTAATGTTCTTTCAAATGTGATATACAAGTACAACTATTTATTTATATCAGGTGGTGTATTTTCAGTGCATCTCATCATATAAATCTTATCTTGATATTTAAGAGTCATGCTATAAAACATAAACAAATCAGATATCTACATAGACTGCCATACTCCAGGAATGAATAAATAAGATGGAAATAAAGGTGTAGAGTTCATTTTCAATATCAAAGTCTGTATAAGGATGAAAAGTCCATTTAAGGACAACATTTGTGTAGATATTGTGAACAACACAAACATATCCTGCTTTGGTTCTGCTGATATTATCACAACGTACAGCACGATGATTTATTAACCAGTCACATCATAAGGCTTCTAAATCAACATGGCGTAGTTCAGGATGTTTAGTCTGAAAGAGAAATAAATAATGGGAACATCTTAACCATAAATATTGACACCTCTAAAGAAGTACCATAGAACAGATTCTTAAATTGTGAGAGAGAGAGAGAGAGAAATGGGGTTTAACCTCCACTCGACACAAACTAGGTCATTTCGCGACTAGAGAGAGAGAAATGAGGTTTAACGTCCACTCGACACAAACTAGGTCATTTCGCGACTAGAGAAAGAGAAATGGGGTTTAACGTCCACTCGACACAAACTAGGTCATTTCACGACTAGAGAGAGAGAAATGGGGTTTAACGTCCACTCGACACAAACTAGGTCATTTCGGGAATAACATTTCTGGACTGAATAAAATTGGGTTTAACATCCTACTGTTCTGCTCCTAAACTCGGCTAATGAAGATGGGCATATGCTGCTATACAGTGTGTGGTGGGGGAAATTTTGCCAAAGCGCAGCACTATGGACTACTCTTATATCAAATTCCATCTGCCAAAGGATCGTTTACGCGCACGCCAATGTGTACACGGGACCTCGGTTTTTCGCTCCATCCGCACGACTAGACAGCTGTTCTTGTCGGGCCCTCAGTCCTGCATCACTGAAAAGGAGAAACCACACCGAGAAATGTGGATGAACTTTCTCGGCAAGTGCAGGGATCGAACACCTGACCTCCAGGCTAATATATGGTTCAGTTTTTTTTAATAATTTGCTTGCAACGTAGGGGTCTTTAACAGACACTTGTCAAAAACAAATAGTTTTGCAATTCAATTTCACGGAAGACAAGAAACTCCTTTTTTTGAAAACGACTACCATTTGGAGATTCATGTACCTGGATTTGGAAAAAGACAACAGACTGGATTCTGGGATTCTGAATCGGGAATGATTCATTTAAATGAATCCTTATTTGGAACTGCAGTGGACAGTGGTTCATAATAAATAGAGTTCTATCCCGGTGTTGGTCAAGAATTTTACAATTGTCAGATGTGCAGGCTGGAATAGGCTGTAGTGCCTCTGACCAGGCAAAATTTCTCTAATACCACACTGCATGGCGCACACATGCCGCATTAACCCAATCGGTACAGAAAAAGTACGACTTTAAACCTAATTTCACTTTTCTGGTTCCATTTATTATGTAGAAAATGATCTAATGCTATAATTCTAACCTTGAGTTTTTTCTCTATTCTATCAACTTCTTCACCTAACATATCTACAATCTTTTCCCCATGATTTAACATAAATTTCTCTACATCTTCTACTTTATTTAATTCATGCATTTCCTAAAACAAATCACATCAATTAATTACTCAACAATAATTCATGTGTTATCAAATGCAACCATGGAAATGTAAACACAAGCTTTATTCAATGGAGATCTGAAATATTTCTACTTTCCACAAAATGTTTTAATTTTGCTTCGTAATATCAAATTATAAAGGATTGTCATAATAATAATAAAACAGTTGAAAATAGAGAGAGAGAAATGGGGTTTAACGTCCACTCAACACAAACTAGGTCATTTCGGGACTAACATATGGTTTAATTTCAATAATTCACTTGCTTTTAGCATTGGGAGGAAACCGGAGGCCCCTGAGAAAACCCACGAGGTTGGACAGGCGACCCTACTCCTTGCGCTCTACAACCCGGGATTCGAAACCCCACCAGTTGACTCAATGGCAGGCTGTATGATACAGCACGTACACGATAACCATTCGGCCATCCATCCCCAGCCCCCCCCCCCAGTTGAAAATAAAACTTGTATTGTTAAAAATGATAAAATGATAACTTGCACACTTCAACAGTTCAATTTATCGTTATTACACCATAGTGTTTTATTCACAAGAATATATTTACAGAAATGAAAAATACAATATTTCATTTGAAGGGGCGGATCCAAAGGGGGGGTGGGGGGGGAGACAAAACCCACCCTACTCAGCTGCATAACCTTTTTTTTAATGAAATTAAATCACAATGTGATCCTACATCATTATAAAAATTGACCTCAAACTGTGGGTTGAATTTCACAATTTAAAAAGCTCAATTTGTATGTATGCCTATGTAATTTAGAGACGATGATGGCATTATGCATTGTCAAATGTCAGATTTTCTTAACAGGAGTCTGGCAAACCCCTTCCTGCAAAAATTCCTGGATACGCCTCTGGTTTGAATTTCATTGATTTGTTTTATCATACCACAAACTTTGCTGCGTAGTAAAGTGAGCTGTTAGTAGAGGATAGTTAGGATTAAAAGGAAGGACAACTCTACTTGAATCGATCCTACTTACTGATAATAACTGTTCTAGATCTAGTTTATATAAATAAGCTCTAGTTATTTCTCTTCCATCAAAATCTACTTCTGCTTTAAATCTTACTTCACCTCCTACTTCTGTAGCTTTAATATCATGTAAAGATCTACAATAAAATATATGAAAACCATCACTTAAAGTAATGTTAAAGATGCATTATGTAAGATTGAGATAAACAATTTTCTCTATAATAGTTTTAAAATAAAAGAATATATTAAAACTTCCAGTCAAATTACTATATTCTGAGCAAATTACTTTCTTCTGAGCAAAATTATGAATGTATGAAGTTTTGACAATATAGGCTTAAAGTTTGGATAATCGAATTTAATGTTAAATTATTAAATGGTGAATGTATTCTAATCCATTCAATATCACAGCCATCCGAATGTCTAGATTCTAGAGGGTCTGTGATTTGATTAAATACCTAATTAATAATTTACTTAACATTTGAAACCATATGAAGAGACCTACAACAGGCAGATTAAGGTCTTAAGTAATGTATCTTTAAGCATACATCAATGTCTGCTTTCATATTCAAATCAATACAACTGGGTACATCCAGCACATGAATTTTAAATGACACCAATAGAATACAATCTTATTTTGAACAATCATTGTAACTGAAATGAGTTTCCAGTATTTCAATAGATAACGATGGGGGTACTTGATTGAACATTCTGGAATTGAATTCTCTCACTCCCATAATAGTGACAATCGAGTGTAACGGGATATTTTGAACTACAACGCATGCGTCGATTGGATGAGTAAATATCTCAACCAACCATGCAGCCAAAACATATTCATTGTGTTTAATTACATCACGATTCTACTCACACCACCTCCGTAGTCAGATCTGATAGAACTGTGACAGGACTGAATTCCGTGTCACTCAATGCAATTCTGTTAATTCTGGACAATCTGGACTGTGAATCGAGCATCCTCAATGTTTCTCAAACCAAATCATCCACACTGGTAGAACTTTGACAGGTTTTAAATTCTGTGTTACTTAATTGCATATCTGTCAATTTGAAACTTTGAAGACTGACAACAGACCATGCCCTTTGTTACTTTTAGTTAGTGTAGGAGAACCAATAAACTTACCTTATCATTCTGTCTGTTTCTAAATCTCGACTGATATCCTGCCTTACATACATTGGTATAGATCTATAATAATATATATAAATATACAATATACTTATATTACTCTAATATACAATATACATATATTATACACGGTGAACAGTCTATTTGCTGATTACACTATTTTGCCTATAACTTAGGACTTCAAATTTTGTCTAATGGCTTGGATTGTTCGTACTTGGTTTTATTTTATTCTAATATACAATATACTTGTATAACTGTAATATACAATATATTTATATGTATATTACTCCAATATACATATATTATTCTAATATACAACATACTTGTATAACTCCAATATACAATATACTTGTATTATTCTAATATACAATATAGTTTCATTACTCTGTAGTTATAACATTTCATAACTAAATCATATTCAAAATTCAAATAAAATACAAATTATTGGTACAGTACTTGACGAAATGTGCCCTGGAAGTTGACCATTGACCTACAAATTATCACATCAAGTCAAAGGGAATGGATACTGGTAAGTCAATGTTTAAACATTATATGGCTAGTATCTATCTTTAAGATCAATCTGTGGCAATAAATGAAATTGTTAGTCTAAATGTAAACGATATACTTCATATCAAATTCTAAAAACTGAAACAGATTTTAAACTTTCCAATAAAAAGTGTAAACCACGCCAATTTTTGTCATTCAAATGTCTAAAATGCAACTAAATTAAAATAACAGGAAATTAAAATATGTACCTTCCTACTAATACTTCTGTATTAGTTTTAATAATAAAACCAGCTACTATAGCTAATATACCACCAATAAGTAGAGAACCTATAGAATCAGCTAGTGGATTATTTGTATAGTGTGTTATAGCCATACAAGATGCTGCTACTATAACACCACTTACAGCTGCAACATCTTCTAATAATACTACAGATACATTTGGATCATTTCCACGTAATACTGAAAACATAATTCATACCACTTTTAGGTTTAAAACAATTGTGCTTTCCACTTTGTTCCTTGTACGCGAGACTTGGTGAAACCAAATCATAACCTAGTTACTTCATTTCCTTAATCTAACTTTCCACCACAGAGTGTGATTCAAATTCAAAATTCGATTATATATTAACTGTTTATCATTATAGTTTTACTGGGTACTGTATAGTAGACAAACTACAACTTTTTCAACTGACTGTTTTAATAACTACATCAAATTGGTCAGATTTAAATTACATTGATTTAGGTATGAAAATTAGTGACATTTGGGGTCACATTAATTCCATCAAACATTGTTATTTCTATATATATTTTATATGTAATTTAAGTTATTTACCGTATTCCCAAAATCTCATATCTAAAGCTTTCGAACTTTTACGTACTTGGTTCACAGCTACAACCAGTGTGGCTGAATTAAACACAAACAACACGATTATAAACCAGGTGATTAAAACATTTCCTTTTCAAACTACATCTAGTCGTGATCAGCTAAGTCTTTGGCTGTCAAGTCAGAATAATACTGATATTAGTAGTTTGGATTATCCAGAATGATAATAACAGATGTTTCCTAAAGAGTTGCTCTACAGAAACATGGACGTGGAAAGAGATACTTACCTCCTTCTGATAATAGAGAACCAAGAAGTGTTGCAATACCCTTAAAAGAAAAAACAACAAATAGCTTTGTTCTAAATCAATTTACAAATCTAAAGAAAATATGTGAAAGCCATGAATATAGATTGTTAAAGATTATTAAATAAATTTTCACCAACAACTCGACAAATGTCACCAGCTCAATTTTTGAGGTTCTGGGTAGCAAAACAACCAATGCAAATACACATAAAACTTACGCATAAATCAAACATTTTACTATACAATTGTATCAAACTTATGTAAATAAAATTATGCGCATAGATAAAACAATTTGTGGACATATAAAAATAAAGAAGAACTATTTACCCATACTAATGAATCAAAGGGTACTGGATGCATTAAACCTTGATAACCGTGATATATAGATAATCCTGTACCAAAACAAAATATACCAACACCACTTATTAATGATGATATATGTCTTAAACTTGTATAACCATATCTGTAATATAATATCATATAATAAATTCAACTCTCTTTTGTTACAAGTTATAATTAACCCTATGGTGATACACGATTGAACGTTCCAATATAATTATCAACCAAGCATGACAGATGGCACATATTCGTTGTGTTACGATTCTGTTCACACCACCTCCGTTCTCAGAACTTGAGAGAACTGTGACAGGACAGAATTCAGGTTAACTCGGTTGCAATTCTGCCAATTCAGGACCTACTAATCGAGCATCCCTTATATCACCTGAGTACTGTATATATTATACAATCAGCTTGATGTACCCCATACCACCATGGAACATGCTAAATTACCTCATTAGGAAAACTCATATTTAATTTACTTTTTCAACTAATCCAATGAAATAACCAAAACAGTAATTCTGCCCCCTCGGAAATCCTTCATTCTTCACTGTATCAATGTGATGTAATTTATATGTTGTTAATTAACTTGTACTTACGGATGATCTGAATCTGGTTTTTTTATAGAATGATATAAACCTAAAGCTAATATTATCTGAAAAAAAAATTAAAGGTGAACTCTATATTTCAACATGTAATTTACACTTTCTTTAGTGTACAGGAAAATAAGTAAAGATAGGGGCTTGCTGTCAGTCCCCATCTATTATATGACATCACCATTGTATAAGTTTCTTTCCTGATCCTACTAAGAGGTACTAAAATTTAATTGACAAAACTATTTTATTTATATGCACACTATTTTATTTATATATGCACCTTTGGTTACCATGATTTCTTGACAATGGTCGAACGAAATGAATCTGAATTTCATTTGGTCAGGACACAGGAGCAGTCTGAAAATATGGAACCATGCTATTGTTGCATAGTGAAAGTAGTTATAAAGATAGCCAGATGTCCATGAAACGAAAATGTTGAATATTTAGAGAGAATCTATTTTTGTTTAGCATATGATTTTAGGAAAGCTTGATAAAATTTTAAATGGTTGCTACTTCTATGAGCAGATATTTTTTGTCTGAATCTATGTATGTCTAAAAATTACGCATTATTTCAATATAATTGCCATGCAAAAATACAGTCAAATTACAAGGAACTTTGTCCATGGTCAAATTACAAGGAATTTTGTCCATGGGGCAACATCTTTGAACAGGCGATGGTACCTGTATTTGGTTTCTGGTTCTGACAACTAGTCGTGACAAATTTATGACCGAAGGTCGTCCTTGAGAGTTAATCAGTAATATAAATCCATTGGATTAACATTTTATACAATCAATCATCAACCCACCTGATTAACTGTGTCTGCCCCTGAATGAATAAATTCTGAAAACATACTGTGAGATCCTGTGTATACCCATGCTATAAATTTAATAAGACAGTTAAAACCATTACTGAAAAAGAAAATTAAAATATTGCACACATTGTATCAGATCATAATTATATATTTAATTAATGCTAAAAAATCTGATAAATCCATTGTATTAGATCATATTTATGTATCTAACTAATGCTAAACAGGTCGATAAATGGATTATATGTTTTAAAATTAAACTACAGCATTTAATAGCATGATGTGTACTTGAAGCGAGTTTTTAGTAATATGCCCTTTACATAAATTTCATTTAAATCCATTCATTGCAACATCGTCAAATATCTGAAACACTAACAAAACCCAAGCACCTATTAAATAACAAGACACATTTAAAATTTGTATTGTAGCCACAAATATTAATATCAAGAAAGCCCACTATAAAAAATCATGTCGATTTTTACATAATAAAACGGTTGCAAGAAATTTTGTGAGCAAACAAATCAGGACTAATTGAGTATAATTTCTGTTATGCCTACTGGTATATTCTGACCTATTAACTGAAGTAATCTCAACTAAACAAAGTATTACTTTTAGACAAACAGACATAAAACTTACATTGCTATGGCAGAGATGACTACTTTCCCTGAACCAGTCTGTAAAAATGTTTCCTAAAATAATAAATATGACAGTAAGTTTATTCTATACACATCTTCAACTAGCAGACCTTCGACTTAATACATAACGAAAGATTGTAAAATACTTTCAAGATGCAGAGAAAAATTAATTGTATCTTACAAACTATGTATAAACGGACTGATATTTCGAAATAGAGATATGTCTTTCACAATATTATAGGTTGATAGGGATACCTATAGCACTAAACAATGCACCAAGCCTTTAACAGATAACTCGAGAGCGAGAGAGAGACAGAAATGGGGTTTGACGGCCACTTGATACAAACTAGGTCTTTCGGGGCTAACACATGGTTAATTTCATTTCAATAATTTACTTGCGCGTAGGGGTCTTTAGCAATTGGAGGACCCAGAGAAAACCCACAATGTTAGACAGATCCTACTCCCTTGTTGCATACAACCTGGAAATCGAAACCGCGACAATTGACTCAATAATAGTGTTAACTATTCGACCATCAACCCCCCTTAAAATATATACTTCTAGCTATAATAAGTTTTCAGTCACACTAAGTGACCTATTTAACAATTAGAAAAACAATCTTCAACAAACTTTAATACCTTATGCTAATTATTTGACTCTAAAGTTGCTTTGAATGACCTTATCAAAAATTAATATCATGTATTTATAGCTATCAAATTTTTCTTTAAATCTTTTAACAGATGCAGTCTATATTCTTACTGTTTTGCCTGTATCTTTATTAGTATCTGTATTGGATTTTTTATCATCATGTTCTGTTATAAATAAATATGGTTTCTCATCACTATTTACACCATCACCGGCCATATTGCGTTTATGTTCTTCTATTATAGATCTTACATGAAATATATCATCTGTAAAAATGAAAATAATCTTTCATAAATACGCCCCAGTACCATTTTGAAAAGAAGAATCCAGAGAAAGGGCTTACACATAGGCATAGTGTGTTCCCCAATCCAAATTCAGATATTTCATTGATTAAAAATATTGTTTATAACTCAAAAACCTGGAAAAAAGCCACACGGTTTGGGTCTTGTAGAAGTCAGGAATAAATGTACATAAGGTAAACTTATTATCTACAGCAATGCTTTAGATACAACCAATACACACTTTGATAAATTGTGGAGCACCTGGGGAATTACAAACTTATTTTTTGTGTAAAATGTGGTCTGGTTAAGTCTACAATACAAGCAAGAAGAACTTTATTGGGAGACAAGTATCTGTCATATACTTACATCTTCCTGGAGTAAACTCTTCATTTCTTCGTTTTGCTTTCTCTGCATTCAAACTTTCTAGACTTCCCCAAACTTTTTTCCCTCTAAAACAAAAGTAAGAAGAACTAAATTATGGTATTTGCATTATTTCAGTTTGTATCGGCAAAGATTTCTGTTTTAAATTCATTTCAGGAAATTGAGATTATGATTGTATTTTTATTTAACACCGTAAAAATAGTGTAAGGACTTTGTTTTTCAAAAATATAAAAATATTTAAATGAAACTTACAACTCTTCAACATCTGATCGTAGATAAAGGGTGATTTTACGACCAGTATCATAAGGACTTCTTCTGCTGTATTTTGGTAAGGCTTCTAAATCACTTTAAAAATTGAAAAAAAATATATGGCTTGTATTATGTTAAACAATTATTTATGTTTTATTTAGAAGTGATGTTTTTCCATAGATACATCCATTCCCCCTTTTTCAAAACTATTTTTCTATTCTTAAAGCAAGCTGTCTATTTTACCAGACTATTACAATAGGAAACAGAGAACAATATTCTGTCCTTTTTATTTCAAGTAGAAGCCTACCAGGTAAGATATTATAATATTCTTTGACTTACCTGGGTTTTAACATGTAGTCACTCAAAGCTCTGTATGGTAAAATATAGATATTATCTGTATAACTGTAGTCAAGTGCTGTTTTTCTAGATTTTCTAGAAACTAAAAATGAAACACACTTTACTTAATACCACATTTAAAAATCTCCAGCAGAAATTTAGTTAAGAGTATACAATTTGCACCTTGGAGACTAGAAAAAAAATGACAGATGGTTTGATGCTCTGGAACACCTGATACCACTTTCATATATCTAAAAAGTTCACATGGCTAGTAACTTAAATTATTAATGTTTATTATTCTTACCTTTTAATAACTTAGTTTTCTTCTCGTCCGCAGAAACACCATCACCTGTCTGTGATTTACTACCTGTAGTTTTACTAGCAGCACTAGCTTCTATTTTACCACTAGTACCAGGTTCATTACTTCCTGACCCATCCTGAGAATCAGAGCTCACAACACGAGTTATATTTAAAACTGGAAAAAATCCAGATGATTTCAACTTCTTGACTAATTTTCCAGTAGTTAACTGTGATTTTCTACAGCCTGTAAAACAAACATTCAAAGAAAAAAACAAGCTATGAAGATCGTCAAAATGCTAGTGTCACTTTATATTAATCTATTCAAATAAGAAATATAACTCTGAAAATAATTTTATTTTGTTCCTCAATAATAACCTTCTCAGGAATGAATTTTGAGACACAGGTTAGTTGGAAATTCTACACTTTATAATGTATGATGAAACTGAAAATAAACACTATATGTTTGCAAAAACTTTGATTTGGAATGATAAACCTGAAAAAGAAAATACTTGTCACAGATTCTGTTTCTTCCCTCACGTTTAATCTCCTATATAACGCATCTAGAATTATGATAACAAAGTTAAATCTATGCTTTGACTAATATAAGCTCTTTAAATCCAAAGTGAAAACTTGGTTATTTAGTAACTATCATTAACACTCCAAAGTGAGAGCATTTTCTAGCGCCTAGTGCATTCCCTAGTGGATTGAATAGTTGCGCGATACAAATGTCATTATTATTATCATTAGATTCGGCCTGATTAGGCTGCTTTCATGGTCTGATACATGGATAATATTAATACGTAATAATACCTGGACAAAATGTAAATGGCCTCCTCCAAATCTTAAGTAACACTTTTGAATTGACTTTATAATTCTGCTGCAAAAAGACTTGAACACTCTGACAACTAGGACGAAACATCATCACTATTTAATTTGAACTGTAAAAAACATAATGACATCTCTCAAAAATATTTCACTTAATGCAAATAAATAATATGCATTCTATAGATCAAAAGGGCAGGTCAGAACTTAGGGGGCTGGATGGGGTATGCTGTCCATTAGCAGTCCTTCCCGTTTTAGGGGAGCTTTTGCTTCTGCTCCTGTCAACGCACATCAGCTTTCCTTTGCAGGAGTCATTAAAGACTCCTGCAAATTAGCTAAATTGCTCTCCTAAATATTGAGATTAATAAACTAATTTCAGCTTTTGTTTACTTTTAAACTGCATACATTCAAGGTACCAGGAGCTTTTTATGGCTCCCGCACAATTTTATAAACATGCAGGACTCCATTAGAACTTTATTGAAAATCTGTCTCTAAATTAAATCAATTCTAACAATTACAATTTTCTAATAAAATAACACCCAATTATTAGTAATTACTCTTTATCTGCTTGGTTGGGGTGGGATTGGGGTTGAATGGTTAACGTACGTGCACGCTATATCATATTATGGTCGTTCAATGAGTCAACTGGCATGGTACCTGTAAATCATGGTTTTGATTCCCCTGTATGAGACAAGGAGCAGGTTCACGGTCCAACCATGTGGGTGCTTTTCTCCGGTTAGGCCTACTTTTGATTCATTCCACTTCCACTGCTAAAGGATCCCTACATGCAAGCGAATTATTGAAATAAAAAGATATATATGCATCCCAAAATGAACTAGCTTGGCTCAAGTGGACGTTAAACCCAATTTCTCTCTCTCCCTGTAGGGCCCATCTGCTGACTAATGACTGTTTGTTGTTCCATACTAGTATTATTATTAATAATTTACAGGGTACCGGTATACATAATAATACAGACAACTCATCCCAAAGGCAAGTCATCCCAAGATAACTCATCCCAATCGACCCCAAAACTGCATTATCGGTACGTATGTACTAACTTATGTTGTTACATTGTCTTTAATTTATCTGCCATAACAATTTGATTATAATTAATATACCAACTAAATAACAATCAAACTGAAATGTCACTGTGTTTTTATTTTCTATTTTTAGAAACATGAATTCTGATATCGTATTCGTAATGCGGTTTTTGACTTTGTGTGAGTCTGACAAGTAAACGCATAATGTCAGTCACCGATAAGTAATCGCTGAAAGGTTATCTTTCTGGTCATGTGCCCAATAATTACCTTTTTATTTGGGAATTCTGGACACTTTATAAAGAAACACTATCTACTCAGAAATAAGAAGATGAAAGTCTGCCATTTTTGTTTATCCTCGTTTTCTATATTTTGATTGGATGCAAAATAACTTCAACATCATGGTCAAAGGGAAGCAATTCCTGTAAACACAGTGAAACCTTTACCAGCGGGACATTAAATTTTGAGCCTTCATAATCGGGACAGTAATTATATTTTATTTCAAAATGGCAGCACAACAGAATGTACGCTTTGTTACATACCAAATTTAAGATATTAAATTCAAACATTACTTATGAAATTTTTTTTGTCTTCTTTCTGTTAGGCCTACTCGTTTTGAATTAATAATGACTTGTATAAATTCACAGAAAAATGCTAACCATGTGCTGGACGGTTGTTTATGTTCTGAATTATATATCTGGGAGCAATAGGGCCGCTGTGGTTCTTAGAGAAACAGATTATCGAATGGTTAGCGCGTGCTGCTGTATCATAACTCATAAGGTCTCTCATTGAGTCAACTGCTGTGGTTTTGATTCCCAGATTGTATGTGACAAGGAGTATATAGTCACCTGTCTAACCTTGTGGGTTTGCTCTAGGTCATCCGGTTTCCTCCTAGTGCTAAAAACTCTACACCTAAGAGAATTATTGAAATAAAATTGAACAATGCGTTAGTCGCGAAAAGACCTAGTTTGTGTCCAGTGGACGTTAAACGCCATATCTCTCCGTCTGTGGGTCTTAACCAGCCCTGCCCATTTAAACTGAAGATTGCTTGACATAGAGAGTAACATCCCTATACAACACTAAGTGGAATATTATCTTCCTATTAGTATTTTTGTAGATGAACTATGCACAAAATTCCAACATATATTTGTTGTAATGGATATATGATTCCCCCTGCCAGTTACAAATGTATGTCATGATTTTGATCCCAGGTTTGAACAGGACTAACTAAGGGAATAGGATAATCCAGTATTTAGTGAGGGACACAATGGCTTAATAAGTGGGGAAGATGCAGGGTCGCTAGCCTGGGGTCAGGTTTTCGATCCCTGCATTGGCCGAGAAAGTTCATCAAGATTTTCCAGTGTGGTTCCCCCTTGTTAGTGATGCAGAATGGAGGGCCTGACAAGGACAGCTGTCTGGTCATTTGGATGGGACAAAAAACCATGGTCTTGGTACATACTGGTGTGCACATAAAAAATCCCTTGACAGATGGAATGCGATATAAGAGTAGGCCGTAGTGCCGCTGGCCAGGCAAAGTTTCCTTTATAGCACACTGTATGGGGTATGCCTTCTTCATTTGCCCAGTTTGGAGCAAAAACAGTAGGACGTTTAACACCGTTTCATTTCATTTATATGGTTAGTGTAAAGTAGACATTGACAACCCTTCTCACTCTCCCTCGGAAGAACATGAAACTGTGTTTGAAAGTCCTTATAGACATATAATCTGCTTTTACTGCCTTGTTATGTCTCATTCACTCCATACTAACAATTAAAATAATACAGAAACATGGTAATGAAAAAATTTATTTCTAAAATTAGCTAACAATATATCATTAGCAGCAATTAGCACATTTACAACATGTCTTCAACCCTAATATCTTGTAGTGATTTTAAAATAAATGATTATTTGGTTCCTATAAATATTTATTAGAGAAAAAGTGTTCACTTTAAAAGTGCCATAAGCAATACTATTACTTTTAGGATTTCTAAAACATATATTATGCAATAGCTAAATCTGCCAATTGCAGGTCTTTCTTTAGGCCTGAAATTCCATCAAAATTATTTTAAAATCAGACATTAATTAACCTATCATATCCAGACCATAATCAACACTGCGATTTTTCCAAAAGGGGCACAATGAACAGAATAATTGCATCTTAGCATTGATCTAGAGGAGGGAAAATTGGGTAGTGGCTAGATTCAAATCAAAATTACATACATTCCTTTTCAATGTCCGCTGGAAGAGGGTGGGGTGGGGATTATTTTATTAGATTGATCTGGGTCACCAGGCATTTTATCATCTTTCGATCAAACCCCAAGACAATCTGTGCTGGCGATAAATCACATTTAATACATTGAATTCTTGTATTACACTAAGTCATAGCCTAATTGACTTCTGTTAGTGAATTAACTTATATAGTTTATCTTTAATAAGAATCATTTTAAAGAAAGACTGGATATTGAGCAAGCTATATGTACAAGTTGCATAATATACAGCAATTTGTACATCTCTACATACAATAGCATTCTATTGTAAATGTACATTCATACAAAAAGTTAATCATCAGCTGATACAAACATTATTTTACAATTATATTTAAAAAATAATCCATCATGCCCAATAAGCAGGAATGCATACATACATTCAAATTCAAATTCAAAAATTTATAACTGAGACACAGTAGTCCAAATACTATAAATAAATCTTTTGGCAAAACAAATAATACTTTTTCCCTTTAAAACCACAAATCTACATAAAAACAACAAAATAATTCATGTACACTTCATATACAGCAAATTCATCAAATACACAAAATTGAAACAAATTCACCTTGAAAATATATGTATACAAATATTATCATACACATATTTCATTATTCACAACAAAAGTAATACATTTATTAACTGTACCAAGCACCATAATAAAATAAAACAACTATGCTAAAAGTTGAGGTTCAATAAATATTGAATGTACATGTATATGCTAACTCATTTTCTACTGTACTCTGTCCAATATAACATATTATATTTTCACAAGGTATGTACATTTCTGGTGATACATGAAGAACTATGCCATATTTCATATATAATATTATTTGTGTTGTATATTCTATACAATTACAGCTGTTCACATTCATCAGTTTCCTGATTATATGAGCTAAACCTCCTTTATAATCTTTAATTTTACAATGTTAAAGAGAGAAATGGGGTTAAACGTCCACTCGACACAAACTAGGTCATTTCGGGACTAACATATGGTTTAATTTTATTTCAATAATTCGCTTAAGTGTAGGGGTCTTTAGCAGTGGGAGGAAACCGCAATATAAAACTCAAATAAGAATTCGATATTGGTTAATTTCAATCAATATCGATGTTATCTTTTTGGGAAAATATTGTTTACTAATATCCAATATTTAAGACACAATGAAGTGCCTTCATGAACCAGACAAAACATATACCAAAATTGTTAACTGTACTCCTGATGTGGTTAATCACGAGCAACTGACTGCAATTCAATATGGACCAATCACATATTTCAACAAACATAACTGATTAGATATTACACAAAAACTGAATGCAAATCAGTATATATATTCATATTACATTAATATGTGCTTTTCAAAACATTTTCATCCATTTTAAGGTTCCAAAGAATAGATGTTTTGCTCCTGTTAGAAAAAAATAATACTAAATATCCCAATACTTATTGGTTTATTTTAAATGAAGATATTTTTCAGCAAAGGAAAGAGCTAATTGGGCCAGATCTATGTTTGTATATGTTCTTAATAATGTGGTTGTCATGCCGATGGCACTCATACCATAAAGAACAAATATGCATTTTATTCCTAGATAAAATCCTGGTATTCTGAAAGATTAAAAAAAATAAATAAAAGATTAAAGTTTTCACTTTGAGCGAAAAATATTTTGTTGAAGATGACACTTTAACTTTACTGAAATGCCATACATATATTTCATTGTGTTTATTCTGTTTTTGGTTGTTTTCTCCATCTTATTTAACATAAAGACATTCTTTGAAATAATAAGGCAACTTCTGATATTTCTAATTCAAGTGTAATCTGACAGCTACCTGATCAAAGTTTAACATACAAATAAAAACAGTTTTTCTTGTAGAAAATGTTCTAGTTTACCCAAATAGGATGTCTTATAAATTGTCTTAGAGTACTTTTATTGAATTTTGGTTAAAAAAAACAGATGGACAGCTCTCTTTGCAATACTTAAGAAAGTGTGATTAAAATTAAAGACCTAGTTTTGCATAATTAAAACTCATGACATACCTTTCTTCCACACTTCTACAATAACCATTAAAATATCTTAGTCTAGAGTGAAGGTATAGTAAACCCACTAAAGAGGATGGAACTGAAAAATACAGTGATAAAATAACATACTGGTACAAACTCATCTCTCATATATTTTAAATGAAATGACATTAAATGGGGTTTAGCGTCCTACTGTTCTACTCCTAAACTGGGCTAATGAAGATGGGCATATGCCATACAGTGTGGCACTGAGTGTGCTATGAGGCAAAGTTGGCCCGAGCAGCGGCGCTAAGACCTACTCTTATATCGAATTCCGACAGCCAGGGATCTTTTAGGCGCATATGGGACCTCAGTTCTTCATCCCATCCGAACGACTAGACATCTGTCCTTGTCAGTCCCTTCGTCCCGCATCACTGACAAGGAAAAACCACGTCGTAAAATCTGGATGAACTTTCTCAGCCAATGCAGGGCTTAGCTCCTTCATCCTTCATAGAAAACTGTAACTTGAAATTTTTTCGGGTATTCCAGATGCAGTCCCCACTAACTGTCATCCAGCTTTAATGTCTATATTGTTTAGGGGGGTGGGGGGCAAAGTGGTGGGGGGTTCATATTTTGACATGGTCTATCATAAACAGATCTCAACTTACTTGGGTGGAAAAATATAGAAGATACCCATAGACTTGGCATAAAAACTGGCATAAATTCTAACGAGTTTTGCCTGAAATCAAATCAATTGTTTTATTATTTAAAACATGCATTATGCAAGAGCTAAATCTGCCAATTACAAGTCTTTCTTTAGGCCTGAAATGTTATCTAAATTATCAATTAGACATGGTCTTGATAAGTTAATTAATAACTCTCGATGTCTAGACTAGACTTCGATTTTTTTTCTGGATTAGATTCCTATAAGCTACTTAACGGTCATTGATGATTAAATTTAAAATATGAATAATCCACACTATGCTGTTTATATTAATGATTTAAGTTATGATGACCGAGGCTAGGCGAAAATTTCACCCGCTTCGTTCTTGGCTCATAGTGGATTAATTTCACTGAAATTTTAGCAAATTACCTTTACACTATCTATTTTTAACTATTATAGTTAGAACTGTCAACTCTTTATCTTATCTCCCATCATGTATATTTAATTTAACTAACACAGATAAGAAATGATATTAATTAATAAATAATTAAGAAAAAAAAAAGGTACCTAAGTATTTAGTCGAATCTAATAGTCCATATTTATATACTGTATGTACCCTCCTATTTCGTCAACTACATCCCATTTTGACTATGGCTTATAACAACAGATTATATGGTCTGATGGTTTATACTGTGATGATTTTAAACTGTTATACCACTACTCATTGCGTTCTTCTTCTTCTCTTGGTGTTTAACGTCCGCTTCCACCGAAGGTGATATCGCAGACAAGTCTTATTTTTCATTTTCATTATCTTAGCGCACGCGCAGGGGTCTTTGCTGTGGGAGGAAACCGGAGTCCCCGGAGGAAACCCACGAGGTTGAGAAGGAGCCCCTATCTCCATGCCACATACGCTCACACCAGGGCTCGAAACCACAGCCGCAAGCCAGAGGTGACCGGCCAGCTAGAGGTCGAAGCGCGGCACTCTAGACCACTAGGCCACCCCAGCCCCCCCATTGCGTACAGATTGATCTATTAAATAGTGAGTTGATTTTAATCTGTTATAATAGAAATCACTGAATACAGATTAATATACCAGCCATGCAGTGAGATCATTTTAAACTGTTAAACTAGCACTCACTGAATACAGATTGGTCTATTAACTAGTGAGTAGATTTTAAACTGTTGCACTAGTACTCACTGAATACAGATTGGCGTACTTTCTAGTGAGATGATTTTAAACTGTACTCATCGAATACAGATTGCAATCTACCAACCTGATGACGTTAAACTATTAAACTAGAACTCACTGAATACAGATTAATCTATTAACTTGATTGAGTTGATTTTAAACTGTTATTCTAGTACTCATTGAATACAGATTGATCTATTAACTTGATTGAGTTGATTTTAAACTGTTATTCTAGTACTCACTGAATACAGATCGTTGCTATATTCATGTATGTCATGGCTCAGATATACGTCAAATCAATTCTAAGATGTACCACAGAATGAAAATACTGTAGTCGAAATGGGGTGTAGTGGAAATGGGGGTGAACAGAAATATTGTAATTCACATCTAAGAATCTACAATACTCCTATACACCAGTCTCACTAGGTTCCCCAATGTTAATTACAAAGGCCAATGCTGATTATCAAAAAGTGTGTACTTATCAACAACTTGATATACATATAACTCATACTCCATAATTCACAGTATATAAGTGGTGGTGTGCATTACAGGTGTATTATCCAACAATAGCTCACAGTCAAACAGTCAATATACATCTACACAGGACTAACTGCATCAATATACATATATTATTATATATCATATATCATATGATTGCATATTGAGAGATTCAAAGTGTTAGTCTCATTTCCGGCTGTTCATTACATCTGGAACATCTGGTGCAACTTGTATTTGTTCTTTTTCATTTCAATCTCAGAGTAACTGCAAACTGTATATACTTACTGTGCTCTGAATGCTCTTTCAAATGCTGGGTTTCCAGTGGTTTGGGGGAAGGGGATTTTCACCTTTTCTCGGATTCGGAAAACTCTCATGGCAAAAATAACTGAAATTATATAAATAATTCGAGAGATATTTGACAACCTGCCGGGTGGCCATTAATATATGTAATGATCTCGGTTATAATGTACAGGTCGAGTAATTAAAAGGAAATCCTGGAAATGTGTGCCTGGAAGGATGCACTGAATGATATAGTCATATCTTGTCTTATAAACAAGCTTATTTTTTTACGCCTCATTTTGTGAATAATGTTGCAGGCACAATTTGTTTTGCATTGCGTTGAAAGGTCACAGTTTGCCAGCAAAGGGCAAGATTCTTCTGAAAGTTCATGAATGATCTGACAAGTCGCCGACAGGGTTACATATCTTGTGTAATTTAGGGGGGGGGGGGGTCGGGATGAATTCAGAAGCAAACCCAACCATCGCGCACATTCACGCGATCAGTCCTTATATTTACGGAAATATGTATCGATCTGTTAATGTTTTTATAACGGCGATTTATTGTGAAGTCTTTAAATGTGTTCTTGCAAAGTCACGGACATTGCATCAAATTATATTGTTATTCGAAGCAAATGAAAATATATATGGTTGCACTGCATCAGCAATAATCACATATTATTTATCTTGTTCCTTGCTTAGTTTGTCATTCTGTATCTACGAAAGGTAATAAATGTGCGTATTTGTATAGCAATGCAATAATGCAATCAAACAAAACGTAGGCACCAATTGGAACCAACAATTCAGCAGATCAGCATACTCAAAAACAATATTGAATTGGTAAACAAAACGTCAAAAAGGTCAGCAGTAGTGCATGCAACGAGCTCTGTTTTAGTTTCCTTACCGAGTTGATACGACGCCAAAATGGAAATCATTCCTGGAAATACAAGATCTCCAAGCCTCAGCATATCCATCTTGGATAAATTGTCACTCATTGCGATTGGCCCGTGACAGCGCACAGAAATTAAATTATTCGGCCCTTCGTCTCTGAACTATGGCCGTCAACCTAGTTTAACAACGAGGTAATATCAAGGGGGCGTCTCAAAATAACGGTTTCTACACCAAATTGTAACAAATCAAACGATTCGGATAGTATAACGTGTTTTATTAGTCAATTCAATCATAAAGAATGTTAAAAGTTATAATGAACCCAACATGTTTTCATCGACGTATATATATCTAACAGTAGTCACTAGGATATATCACAAATAAACCTGAGATACATAGATACCAAGAAATGTATAGTTAATATTAAATTTGCTGTGTCATCAAGAGTAATATAGAACTTTATGATGTAAAAACAGGTATGCAATATAGAATTAAATTATTTTTTTATCATCTTTTTTTGCAAAGAAGCTTAATTTTATGAACATTTACTGCAAAATATACTATGATAAAAACAATTATAAATTTGGTCCTTCAATAAATATTAAAATTTAAAAAAAACAGTTTCAATTACCTGTTTTTATATTTTAACAATAGTAAGCTACAGAATCTAACAAACACAAGACAAAATTAAAGATTGCATTCAAATTTATAAATGTTTTAAAAAATAGCATACAAAATTTATTTCAAAGGTAAATATTTTTCAGCATTCTGCCAGAATATTTGAGCTAAATCAACATCAGTGTATTTTCTTAGTATAACTGTGGATATTCCAGAAAATCCCATAAATAAAAAGGCCATCAGACATTTCACTCCAAGTTTAAAACCAGGCAGTCTGAAATATAAAGAAAATGGATGATAGTACATATCAACAGGATAGCAAACATTACCTTTTCAAAATTATTATATCAGTAAAACTGTAATTGATCTGTATACATGGAACAAATTCTGACTGCATGAAATTGGTTGCGCAAAGATCTTCATCTAGGGGGAGTAATTCTGCAAAGAATTGTTGTATGAGGTGTATAAAAATTCTATTATGTTAGTCTCAAAATGACCACAACACTTTAGTATTTAACGGTTTAACCCCATTCCTTCTTTTCCATTATTTAACTAATGTTGTTATGCAAAACTAAGTTTCTAGTGCAACCAAATAACACCCCATTCCTATGGTGTAAATATCAAATACACAATACCCCGAGTTGACTGATAGCCCAGGTTATTAACAAATTGTAATATATATAGAGAGAGGAATGGGTTTCAACGTCCACACCATACAAACTACTTCATTTCGGGACTAACATATTTTGCATGTTGGGGTCTTTAGCAGTGGGAGGAAAGCAGGCGACCCAGAGCAAACCCCAAGAAGTTGGACATGCGACCCCACGCCTTGTCATGTACAACCGAGGAATTGAAACCACGCCAGTTGACTCACAGACCTTACTATACATCATGCACGGCCATCCACCTCCCTAAATTGTGATATACAATAATTACCTGCCCTCAACACTCTCCAAATAACCACTAAAGTATATTTGTCTAGAATAAAGATACACTAAACCCACCAATGATGCAGGAACTGAAAATAAAATCATTTGAAAATAAACCCCTCAATCATTGCATACTTTGGGGGTCTTAAAGCCTGCTTCTGTTGTAGAGCTATAGCTGACAGCAATAACATATTTTTATTTTGTGATATATGGTCAAATTAAAGTAAGTAAAGTCCCTTTTGAAAATAAATACTTCAGGTTTTTTTGGCAATTAGCACGCAAAGAAATGAGAAAGTCAGTATTTCCATTAGACAAATGTGTATTGTATTTCCAATCAGTAAATGCTAAATGTGACCAAAACAAGGCTCTGAAACCTTCAAAGGAGAAATCAATACATCCAATAATTACAGAGTTTATTTCATACCTGGATGGAAAAATATTCCAGACATCCATAAACATGGAAAAAATATTGGCGCAAACTCTAATGTGTTCTGTCTGAAATATGAGAAAGTAAAATTTCTTTTAATTTAAAATCATAAAATCAAGATGAAATCTAATCAATGTTTTAAATTTAAATTTGCAATGATTTAATCACAATTAACGAGAAAAACTCTTCCTATTGGTCATTTCTATGTTATGATTAAGATCTGACGCTGCCACTCTGAACGTCCTACTTTTGTGTACAGACTGAGCTAATGAAGACGGTCATACATCAGGCAGTATTCCATCAGGAAAATTTTGCCTGGACATTGGTGCTACGGCCCACTCTTATTTCGAATTGTCAAGGTTTTTTTATGTGCACACAAATGTTTAGCCAACACATCACACAACTCACTTTCATCCATCAAAATAATGTTGTTTTGTGCATCCCCCTCCCCCAATAAATTTTAAAATTTTGTGTACCCCTGTTTAGAGATCCTATAAATACTTTTATCCACCAAAATAATGCTGTTTTGGGGTTATTTAAGTGCACAAAATAAACTTTTGAATTTTGTGTCCCTACAAAATCCACTGTCCACTACTGTTACGGATTTAACCCATAGATACACAGAGACTTACTGTGCTCTAAATGCTCTATTAAATGCGGGATCTCCCGTTGTTCCGGGATAGGGTACCTTTAGCTTCATTCTCATAGCTCCAACTCTTCTAGCAAATCTTGCTGCGAAAAAAAAACAGACCATTATTATTATAGTGATGGTTTCATTATTTGATTTTGTATGAGCTTATATATATTAACTTTCAAACTATAACATAATTATCAGGTAAAACATACTAGAATATCAAATTGATTAAATCTGTTTTCATATACATGGCATGAGCATTCATTCATCCATTCATGAATTCATTCATTCAATAAATTCATCCTACCAATCTATCAAAAACACTCCAGTAGCCCAGTTTTAATATCGAAAAATTGTCACCAAAACTTATATCTATATACTGGGGCCGTTGATACGACTTTTTTCATAATCTTAAACATTATCACAAGTATCGCAAGTGGACGTAAACATGTTATACAATCATGGATCTATACAGGTCCACAAATTAAAGTAAATAAACAAGTTTCATACATAATTGAAATGATGCCAACAAAGAAACGGCGCCTGGAAAAACCAGATCTTCCACTGATATGGATGTCATCTTCTCTGATCCTTTTGCTGTAAATGTTTTAGGTTAGTCCGCGCTTGTGTCGGGCTGTATTCTGAACGTTCACGTATAAGATAGACGGGGTGAATTTGTAGGACGGGGATAATCTCAAAGTGCAACTTTGTTTTTGGGGAAAAAACCGTAGTTTTCAGAATCTTCAGCGTCATCTTAGGGGAAAATCTTACGAGTAAAATTAGATGCCTTAATTTTTTTAAAAATTTCGAAATATCCACACGTCCCTGAGCACACCGGTTGACTCGTGGCAATCAAGGCACAGGAATTTAATGAATTATTTGACATTTCTTGTTTATTTCTTACAATGTCTCTGCAGTTTGTCTTTTCTGTATTTTTGTGCATGTAGTGCAGGCGGACACAGTACCCAATCGCCTCATGGCCACAGGGGTACCTTATTGTCGGTGATAATATTCTTTCATTAGTGCCCACCAAATTTGAGACAAATCCATTAATCTGCAGCTTCAAAGGATTTCAGATTTAATTTTCTGCAAGTTCGGCGAACGCATGGGTAAAATACTTTTTTTAAACCATGGCCCATGCTTTCAGTTTTTGATAGGTAGTAAATCTGGTGTTAATTTAAAGTGAGAGAGAATTGGGGTTGAACGTCCACTCGACACAAACTAGGTCATTTCGGAACTAACATGGTTTAATTTCATTTCAATATTGCGCATACGGGTCTTTAGCAGTGGGAGGAAACCAGAATACCCCGAGACCAGGCGACCATACTCCTTGCCACATACAACCAGGGATTTGAAACCACGCTAGCTGACTCAATGGCCGGCCGTATGATACAGCGCGCGCACACTAACCATTCTGCCATCCAAACCCCCTTAATTAAAAAAACTGAGTCTCTAACTCAATATCAATCCAAAGTTGTACACGTTGAAAACACGAATTATTTGTCAATTCAAATCAACATTGATGTTGTTATCTTACCTTGAAAAGGAAGCCTTCCGATATCCAATATGTAAGATAAATCAATCATTTTACCATTGGTGCACGAAGCGTGTACCATAGTGCGTTTCAGCATCATTTGTAATGAGTGACCAGAAAGAACGAGGCTAGACATATTCCACAACTCATGTTAAATGGTGACGTCGGGAGAGCATGCGCATTAGACTGCAGTAACCAGGCACTAAAAATTTCTATTCGGTTGAGAATCATGCCATATTTCGCTGGACATAACTGATTTGAAATTAAAGTCGAAACGGAAACAATTTAATAAAGATAGGTTGCCAGGCAACGAAACATACGCCCACAGCAGCTAAACCGTCCGGGCAGTCAACAAGGGTTGTCGCATATTTTTATTTTTTTTGGTAATGAAACATTTGTAATACACTAAAATCTGATTAAGAGTAACAACTCATTATGTAATTATCTGAAAATCATCAGAATTTGTTTGCTTTTTATAAAGTTTTGCCCCACACCAACAATTAGTATAGGAAACATTTAACATCATGGATTTAGCTGTTCAGTTATCAAAATTCATTGAAAATCAAAATACATGTTCGTTTCAACACCTTAAACTCTGTGTATCAATCTGAAGTCAATCGGATGATAAGTTTGGCATCTATAGCGTGACAAGTTTTTTTGAAGTGATCAAGGGAGATAACTCTGGAAGTAATTATTTGAAATAGCTGAAAATCAGTAGGCTTCTTCGTCTCATGACCTTAAACAGTGTGTGTAAATTTAAAGTCAATCGGATATTAACTTTGGCCTCTAGAGCGTCCACAGGATTTTTTGATGTGATCAAGGGCCATAACTCTGGCAATAATTATCAGAGATCGCTGAAAATCAATAGGCTTCTTCGTCTCATGACCTTAAACACTGTGTATAAATTTAAAGTCAATCAGATATTAAAGACCACATCAAATGATTCAGAAAATTTTTACGTACGGGTACTCAATAGTTACAAAATCCATTTTACTTCAAGTTCAAACTAATATGAATAAAATTAATTCAGATATTTACGTTTTAGTATCGGAAATCGCTGAAAATCAATAGGCTTCTTCGTCTTATGACCTTAAACACTGTGTATAAATTTAAAGTCAATCGGATATTAACTTTGACCTTTAGAGCGTCCACATGATTTTTTAAAGAGATCAAGGGCCATAACTCTGGCACTAATTATCGGAAATCGCCGAAAATCAATAGGTTTCTTCGTCTCATGACCTTAAACACTGTGTATAAATCTAAAGTCAATCGGATATTAACTTTGGCCTCTAGAGCGTCCACAAGATTTTTAGAGGTGTTTAAGGGCCATAACTCTGGCACTAATTATCGGAAATCGATGAAAATCAATAGGCTTTTTCGGCTTATGACCTTAAACACTGTGTATAAATTTAAAGTCAATCGGATATTAACTTTGGCCTCTAGAGCGTCCACAATATTTTTTGAAGTGATCAAGGGCCATAACTCTGGCACTAATTATGGGAAATCGCTGAAAATCAATAGGCTTCTTCGTCTTATGACCTTAAACACTGTGTATAAATTTAAAGTCAATCGGATATTAACTTTGACCTTTAGAGCGTCCACAAGATTTTTTAAAGAGATCAAGGGTCATAACTCTGGCAATAATTATCGGAAATCGCCGAAAATCAATAGGCGTCATTGTCTTATGACCTTAAACGCTGTGTATAAATTTAAAGTCAATCGGATATTAACTTTGGCCTCTAGAGCGTCCACAAGATTTTTTGAAGTGATCAAGGGCCATAACTCTGGTAGTTATTATCGGAAATCGCTGAAAAACAATAGGCTTCTTCGTCTCATGACCTTAAACACTGTGTATAAATTTAAAGTCAATCGGATATTAACTTTAGCCTGTAGAGCGTCCACAAGCAATTGTGGACGCCGGACCGACGGACCGACGGACGGACGGACGGACGGGGGCGACGACAATATACGACCACATTTCAATGTGGGCGTATAAAAATCAGTTCATATACAATCCGATTACATTATTATATGCGTTGTGACTAATTTGGATAGCTCAATTTGTTAAAAAAATTTTATTGAACTCTTGTATATGTAAAACAGGGGAAAACAATGTTACAAGTTATTGCTACATGTATCTCCCAAGAAGATACAGCTTCTAAAATCCAACTCCAAACTATTACACTGCTAGGAATAAACGGCTGTGCTCGGGGCATGTTATTCCTTTCTCATTCTATAACATATATTACAGATTCATATAAAATAAATAACTTATATATTTTTATTCATAAAACAATAATTTACAAAAAATACAGAGAAAACAATTAAATTCATTAATATACAAAACAACTATTGTTTATTCCTGAAAAGAAATACAATTCAGCCAAACTAATTTGATTCTTAGTTCTTCGGAAACACATACTAAAATTTTGAAAAGTTTAACATAGCTTATGTGAAGCTATTTTAATCAAGAATCAAGATACCAAATAACTAAAGATCAAATTCGTTTGGCCTTATAAATATATGCATCTAGATGTTGAATGTATAAAATAATACATAGAGGATATTTGTTGTTTTAAAGTGAATAACATATTTTATTTCATCGAGAAGCAACGCATTCGTGAAAATATAAACGTTTTCTTGCTTAGAGATGAAATAAAATATGTTATTCACAACAAAACGACAAATGTTCTATTTATTTTATGATTTTACTATCATTTTTGGTAAAACAACATGGACTTCTGCAAGCCATTGGAATAACACTTTTATTTCACTGATAAAACGCGGTATTCCACTACTGATCGTAAAATAATTTACAATATTAGTGAAGGACGGATATTACATATCACAAACACAGCCTTGGGTTTGTAAAAACTGATTTACAAATACACATGATGTATTGATTTATATACAAAAATCGACAACACAACAAAAAAACAAAGTAGAATTTGATTTTAAAGATTCTAATCCATTGGATAAAACGTTTCAAAATGTTTTAAAGCACTTCTTTTCAAAAAAGATGATCAAACAACTTTCACATATTTGCAGTCGAAAATGTTACATCTCCAGTAAAGATTATTTATCGTTTTCAAAATTAAATCTTATCTTTTCACTTATTGATTTAGTAACCAATCTGTTTCATGTTATATTCAAAATCAAGCATCATTGTATCATCCAAAAGAAAGCAAATTATTATTGGATGAGCCTACCTATAACATGAACACATTTGGATACAGAACATTTCAGTGCATCAACTGTTTGGAATAATACACTTTGCAAATCTACCTAAAGTGGCAGTTAGTTATTTAGACACCATCATGAGAACATTTCTAGAGTTAGACTACTCTGTAATAGTCAATTGAATCATTTTTGCACAATACAAATAATATTATTAATATTATTTGTCTCAAAAATTTGTTTGTTTATCACAGATAACTCATGAACACATCACACCCAAATGTATGCTGGAGTTTCCAAAATCTCAGAAGTTCAATAAAGACAAACTGATTGCCAACTAAGTTCTCAGAATCTGAACACTCTCTTCAATATGTTAAATATAAATGTAGTACTAGTACAACAGTAAATATGAAACAAAACATAACTGACATCTGTGATAGCTTAAAGTGGTCGTGAAAATATAGGCATATTGAGCAAATGTTATTAAACTACTATACATTTATATATATGTGAGTAATAGAATTCTTTGAGAAAATTTCTGAACATGTATTATTGGTGCTTTTTAAAGTTTGATTAATCTCGCCATTCATGATTAATATTTGTTGCACAAAAATTTTCACTTTTGATGAATATCTAATTTAGACTGAATTTTCGAAAAAATCGACCAGTGTTTTTAATTCATAGTTATCCAATACTTCCAACAATGCAGGGACTTTAGTTTTCACATTCTGACCTTTGAATTTATTTTTATCTATGAACAGATCAGTGATCATTCCTGAAAAAAGAAAATTTCAATTAATGAACTATATGTTAACCGATTTTGGTCAATTGTTACATAATTATACACCCTCCTCCCACCCCCACATGCACAAACACAAGTTGTTTGTTAACAAATCTTCAATTTCAGTAGAGATTGCTGTAAATAAATAGTTGGTCAAGAAAGTTCTTCCGGATATTTCAGTGAGGTTTCCCGTTGTCAATGGTGCAGGTTCGACGTTCTGACAAGGACAGTGTCTAGTCAGTCAGTTGCAGATGAAAAAGGTCCTGTGTACACATTGGCATGCACTTAAAAGAACCCTTGATAGTTGGAATTCGAAATAAAAATAGGCCACATAAAATATGCCTCATAGCACACTACATGGCAAATGCCCGTTTTTTTTATTAACCCAGTCAAGGCACAAAAAACCCTTTTCATTTCAGTAAAAAGTTAAACAGCTTTTAGTATGGTTGTATACAAATTACTGATCATAAACAACTTCATATTTACCATAAAGTCTTTCTAGATGGCATGGTTGTTTCTTGAATTCTATCTGAAGTGCGTCTGCTTCCTCTAAGATCTGTTGATATTCCGGTGACAAGAAATTGGTATCAGCCTCATGAACTTGTAATTCCTACAAAACATGGAAAATTGTAGACTATACAGACTTTTATAAAATTGCTTGTGTACCATCGTTAAGATTTTTTCATTAATCCGGCAATGTTGACAGTAATCAACTAGTCTATCGGATATCATGGTTTCTTATAAACAAAATTACTAAAACTCTGTAACCGAACTCACCTTTAAAGCATCTATAAGTTGTACCTTTTTTGCAAGTAATAACTGATATTCTAGTTTAGGATGAATTAATCCAAGAGTATGTGGAATAGAATTTTCATTGATATCTGAAAAATATAACATATCAACTCTGTTATTTGATTTCCTAAATCACAGTTTAATTCATATGTTCAACTATACAAATATACCGAGATGCAATGAGAACGCACCAGTTTTATAAATGGACGACATTAAAATATTTCGTAACAAAAAATATCTAAATTCTATCTTACCATAATTTATATCTAATCTAATTTTTTTCTTGGTAGCTTCTTTAGATAAAACATCTTTTAGTATGGATATTGTGGAAATATTATCAGATTTAAATGTGGCTTCACCTTTCCTAAAAATTAAAAAATTGCCCCCAAAAATTAAAAAAATAAGTTCATAACAAGTTTTGTTTGAAAGGGACATGATTATTGGGAGACTAGTTAATATTATTAGGATACACAAGATGATGTTACATATTCTTGGCTTACAATCAGATGACCACACCAATGAACTTTTCGTTTTTTCTTGAATCATTATAAGTACACTTGCTAATGATACATGTAAGAGTATTGAAACGTTGCATGTAATAAATTAAAAAAGTAAATCCATAAAGGTGTGTTATCATGAATACACTAAAGTCGTATGTCATTTTCATAGGAAACACTATTTTTCAAAACTTTGGATGCATGTTCCTCAGTGCCCCCAGAAGCCCCCCCCCCCCCAACAATTTTAGGCAAGCTATGGGACTGCACTTTTCCCTTCCAAAACACTGTTATCGTGCTAATGTATTTTGTATTAACTTGACAATGTGAGGATGACACTACACTTCATTTGACAAACAGCAGGCTATGTTGGTCATTTTAGAATTTCTATACCCCAACTAGCAAGCCATCCATTGAATGATACCAGGTGATTAATATGAAAGAAACACACCTGTAAGAACATTCTAACTGAGTATCAAGGAATGTAGATGTAAAATGGAATACCATTGTATCACCAGCTGGAGTTCTCTCAGGTAACTCAGGTAAACAAAAACAAACCCAATTATGTACCTCAGCTAAACTAAACTGTCCTGTTAACTTCAGTGTATTACATGGTCTGTAAATCAAACATTTTATTTTATAAAAAAAAAGCACATGTCAACAAATGATTTTAAAGCGATTTTATTCACAGGGGATGCTCAACACTGTAACACATTGGCTATAGAAAAAGACAATAAATGATGGAGACAGAACTCAAACTTCCTCATTTCATTCTCGATAACTTTTCACCAATTCTGTTAATTGTTTACTTTTCATTGAAGAAAATAATATTGTATATCAAAACAGTTTAGTTTTCCTACTTGCCTGATCAGATAGGTAGGTAAGAAAAAAAGGTTGAAACTGTTTAAAACATATTTATATATTTATGGAAATTTGAAGTGGAAAAGACTTCTTCCGAAAATTTAGTTGCATCAAACTACTTTTTAAGTTGTCTTACCTTTTATTATCAAAGACATGAGTACGTTGATGTAATGATAATGGTTTAATAGGATATTGTTTAACTTGACATGTTTTTGGTTGTATTCTAGGTGTAATATAAACTTGTATAGTACCATATTGACCTTCTATAGATCGTATCTTTAACTCTAAACGTGTCGTATTAGCCTGACAACGATAAGTGGCCAACACAAAATTACCTTCCTGAAATCACAAATACATTCAATTAATTTAATAAACTTCTTATATGTATGATTAGCGACATGTATCCCTAATATACTGAGCGCTATAGAAAACGCATCAATTAGTTTTTCGTATAACAAATTAATGATACTGTCGTACTTTGGTCTTGACCCCTCTGACTTTGTCCCGTTGATTACAGATTAAACACCCATAAGTGTACAAATGTGTTGTTATTGATGTGTTCCCATCTGAATATTGTTCACAATAAGAAGCAAAATAAATAAGATATGTTTACAGGATCATTTTGTTATACGAAAAACCAAGTGATGTGTTTTCTATGGCGCTCAGTATGTATAAACTTTCACTGTAATCTTATGTCATAATTATGTTTTATATAATGAGTAACATAGGACTGTGTTCTTTCATCTGATTTAGTTAGATCATTACATAATCATGGTGTAGTGTAAATATAAACGAAACTATTGTCTTATTTAAATATAAATGAATTAAGGTATAATATTTTACCTCAGGATTACAGGAACTATGACTAACAACAGCTGAGTTTTTCTCTACATCTAATAAATCAACTGGTACATCACTCTATCAAATATAACATCAATCAATACCATTTTATTTAATTTCAGTTAAACTTGAAATTAGTTTTAATTATTTATGTTAAAAGATAAGTAAATGGAGAGATATTGAGAGCAATGGGGTTTAGCATCTACTATTTAAATACAAAGTAGGTCATTTTGGGACTAACATAGATTATATCTTCATCTTCAAAATTCATCAGCTTCTATCTTGAAAAATTTGGGTGTTCAGCTTTTCCATCTGGACTAGTACATACCATTACTCTAAGGAGTTGATGATGTGAAATCGGTGACTAGAAATCCATGATGAGAAATTGTTTTACCTGACATACTGCAATAGTGCATTAGTTTAAACATGCACTATGCAAGAGCTAAATCTGCCTACTGCAGGTCTTTCATTAGGCCTGAAATGTCATCTAAACTTATAAAGACCATAAACTCTTATTCTCATTGCTAGCCTGTGATATTTACTGGATCAGGATCCGATCTGCTACTCAACGCTCGTTCATGATTAAATCGAGAAATGGCTAATTGAGCCTATTTGTTAACTGTACCAACTTTAGTATTTATGATCGAGGCCAGGCCCAAAATTCAATCTCTAAATTCTCAGTTCAGAGTGGATCAATTTGACTTAAATTTTCAGTTAATTCCCTTTACAATATGTACTTTTTAACTACTATAGTGAGAACTGCCAACTATTTATCTAATCTCCAATAGTGTATCTTTAATTTAATCTACCTGTAAAAGTATATTGTCTATTGGCATTTGTAATTCTAGACTCAATGTATAGCTTGCATCTTCTCTGTTCAGAACAAACTTATCATTAATTTTAAACATGGGTACAGCTGATACTGCTGTATCAGAATAAGCTGTCTGTTGATATTTCTCCCGCTCTTTCATCACTTTCTGTTGTAACTCCTCTAAATCATCTCTATATTAACACAGAATTCAAAATTTCACAAACATGATTAAAATATACTATATTACAAATGGTATTCAATTGTAATTATTTCTGGTTGCTGAACTTGAATCATAATTATCATTTAAAAAATCTGATATTGAATTTTTTTTTGTTTCTATTATCAATATTTTTAAATATTTCTATGATTCTATCACCAATCTACAATTCATAACAAAATCAATTTACAGATTATACTCTATCTAGTTCAAAATATAGTTGCCAGACAACCAAATCCACACTCACCAGTCGGTAAGGCTGAAGGCATCTAATTTTTATATTATCTAGGGTGTTACTATTTGAACATTTTAAAGTTCAGAAAACACAGAGATTAGAAAGTCTAACGGGAGGATGGGCAAGACTGATGACTGATGTTAATTTATGAAATACTGAATATATTTTGAGGATGTAAAAAAATACAGTGAAGCCAGACGACAATTATGAATAGGCAAAAAGTATTTTAACGTTTTCTGTAGTGGGACAAAACAAAATCTGCTCATAGTATAAACATATGCCTCATTTTTTTTGTCTCATCCTGCACCAATGATAAGGGGAAACCGCGTTGGAAAATCCCTATGAACCTTTTCGGCCAATACAGGAATGAAACAGATGACCTAGAAATCAAAAGATATGTAAAAATAATGCACCTAATATTGAAATATCAAAATACAAGAAAGCAAACAAACAACAAAATCTTGACTGACAAGACAATTAGCAGGTTAAATGTGGGTCTATAAAAATGGGAAATGTTCATAAAAAGTGTACAAAAAAAGAGTTTCTTCAAATAATATGAAAAAAAGAAAATTGCACTGAAAGTTAAAGAATGATGAAAGACAGCTAGTAATGCTTGATAAAAATCAAAAAACAAAAAAATAAATTATAAGTTCTGAGAAAATAAGAAGTTTCTTTAACAGAAGTTGAGCTTAGATATTACAAAATTTGCTACATGCTTAAATAATAAACTAAGTGCTACACACTAGAACACACACTATGTGTACCTACTTAAGGCCCATTAATTTATTAGCCGTTCCGGATTCTACCAATACTTCCTCTGGACCAAATTCCTTAGTTTGATGTTCTGATGTAAGCCCAAATACCCAACCTATAACCATGCAACATGCAATATTAATGATTAAATTCTATCTAGATATAATATAAAGTATATATGTCATCAATAATCTATCCTGCTAAATCTGTTGTCTATAAAACTTTTTTATCTTATTTAACCTTGTTTCTTGAAGATGCATTATGTAAGATTTAGATAAAAAGCAGACTGTTCATGCTATATCAGTTCAAAAACAGATAATAAAAAGTAAATACATTGAAAACTTCAATCCAAATACTTTATTTAGAGTGAAGTTATAAGCGTTTCAAGTTTTGATAAGATATAGCTTAAACAGTGTGGATTCTTAATTTAATAACAAGTTGCTACAATAATAAACAAAGTCTCAATTATCCATTTGATATGGCAAGTTTATTCTTATCTTTTCAATCAGAAAAAGGACTTTTAGCTCTTACATAATGCATCTTTAGTTTGAAGTTCGGACTTTAAATAAAACAAAAAGCGAAGAAAGCAGGATAGATTACTATTAGTGGTATAAATATGTATTCTATTTTAATCATGTAGAAAATTGACATATCAGGTACCAATCAAGCCTAATGAAGTTATACAACAATTCATTCAATTTTGTTTTGGTTTGTTTACTCCACTTCATCAAGTTCATCTCAGTCTAACAGATATTTTTTGTGTGCATTCAAAAATGTCAGATTATGATCAGGTGAATCCAGATCAACCTACCAATCATTTTCTGTGATACAAACAATTCTACTAAAGCTTTTGATTATCGATAAATTTGATTAGGTGTTACCAGTTTATGCATAGAATAAGAATTGTCTGTATCACAATTAAACATTATTTGAATATTGTCAGTGTCTTTCGAAGAGTAACGAATGGAGTAAGGCAAGCCAGAAATAATCTTGTGCCATTTTGTTTAGATGATTAAAGAGACATGACACATTTCACATTAGTTTGTACGCAAGCCATTGATGAGAGGCACACATTTCGATATACATGTCGCAAATATTTTTACCAGTCTTCAAGAAATGAAATCACTGTATCGTTTATTGATTAATAGATTATCTAAATATGATATTAAAACTGAATAGTATTCACTTTTCTGACGAGAGTGATAATACCTCTTTAAAGTAGCAGGATGTCCAAACTTAGAGAAAAGAGTGTTGAAGTTGGCCATCTTGGGTTTTTTGATTGCCAATCAGGCAAGTTCTACACAATTAGATTTTTATTTCAGCATAATCAGCAGAAATAGAAACTAAAAGTGTATTAACCTTAAAATTAACTATTTAAAGTACAACAATGTATAAACAGTCAGACATATCAAAATATCCATTAGATTTTTTTCAATTAAATTAAAATTCTAGTTATTAACATTGAATGCACCAATATGGGCCTAAGTTGCAAAGCACAAGCACATAGTCTGCAAATACAATGCCAGATATTGATAAACCATCAATAAGAACTTCATTCATTCATTCATTCATTCGTTCATATTCATTCTTTAAACTTCAAGCTACAGTAAATCCATTAAATAAACGACTTCCACCATGCAGTATATTATAGCATGTCTAATTCCCAAGCAGAAGTCATGACAATAGTGTCAATTGTTCCATATTTTTACCTCAATGATCTTATTTTTTCTCGACCTTCACGGGACAAAGTATTATTATCAATAATGACCCCTTTAGGTTTAGGTTTATGGGCTAACCCAAACAAGCTTCCTGAAAAGTGTAAGTAAATTTACAATAGAAGCTATATTATTCTATATATTCACTCCTAATCCTATCTATCAAACTGGGTCAGTTTTCAGATCAAGGCATGTTACTTCCAGAACTAATTAAACTATCTAAAGTAACCTAAAACGAATTTCTAAACCCAAAAAAATAAATTTATAGACTTTAAAAATAAGAATTTTTGAATTTATTTTGTACATAATATGGACCTTAGAGATAATGGAAATGAAATTTTGTTCAACTTCCATCCTAATTCTCTGTACCGACCAGGCTAATGGAGATGGGCATACCATGTGCAGGGTGTTTTCAGTGAAATTTTAGTCTGACCAACGCATAGCCTTCTTTTTATTTAAGTCAACTTTACAATAACAACGCATCTGTATTGTGACAAAAATCTTCACTAATAATCCTACCTATCCAACTGTCATTCTATCTCCATGGCAATGTGTGGACAGTACCTCGATTTCCCATATTATCTGACAGGCTAGATGCAATTCTGCACCACTGACAAGGAGAAACAACACTGGGAAATCCTAAGGAACTTTCTCTGCCAACAATAGGAACGGTCCTGAGATCTCCTGGTTAGTGGACATCTAAGGAATTACACCATTAAAGTTTATTCTAATTAATAAATAACCGTGATTAATTAACGTACCTGCATATGTAGAACAAACTATCTCATCATACCCTGGTGTATTAACAATACCCCCTTGTATTGATCTAACACTTTCACTACATGTCTGTAAAATACACAAATCATTAACTCATCTTGTCACTGATAAATACACATTTGGCAATGGTAAGTTATTATCATGTTACATTGTAAGCTATTATCATTTTACACATCCATTTCGACTAAATACATGAACTAAATATAATGATCACATAGCATGGTTTTATCAACTAAAAAGTAAATATGCTCTCTTCTGGAGACGTTCCGATTATGGGTTTCACCAACGGTAATTAACCGATAAGTGGTCTAACAGAAAGAAGCAGTATATGCTGATACATTGCCATTGGATACTTGGTATCTGTTCAAAAAGACTTGGTAAATACCTTTAAAATATCACTCGAGTTGTGAACAAATCATTCTCTCTCGCTTGGCACTGGGCACGTTATTTTATTCGCCCTGACTATTTAGACATAATACAAATTAGATGGTTTTACACCTGATATTGGTAAAAGCGATAGTAGCCAACTTGGGACTGCACTAGTCTCTTCCTGTCAAATCAATTACATACTATCATTCCTGATGAAGAGATACACAAATAAAACCATGACCTCTCCCTGTTTTACAGTCTTAGCTTGATCTGTTAGAACGATGACTTCCCCAGACTGCACACAATTCTATTAACGATGCAACTTATTTAAAATAAATTAAAAAATTTTTAAAATTCATCTTGCATCAGTCTAAACAAATTTGAAGGTATATAATCTTACATGATTGTATCTATGTATTGGTTCATCTGATTCATCGTAACTATAAACTTCTATCTGTCCATCATCTCTACCAACTAACAGATCTAACACACCATCCGCTGTTATATCATAATTTTCTAAACATAACACACCTAAAATATAAACATAGCATAGCTAAACACATCTATAACATAAACATGACCAACCTGTAATATAAATATAGCGCACCTAAAGACATCTAAAACAAACCTAACACATGTAAACATATCTATAAGGGGAGCCATGGTAGCCCAGTGAGTAAGAAATTTGGCTCGCTAACCTGGAGTTTTTGTGTTTGATTCCTGTCAGTGGTGCTGAAGAAAGGGGCTGGCAATGGACAACATAGTTGTTTGGATGGGACAAAAAACATATATAACATAAATCCCTTAAATGGTGCATGGCAGATGGGCTGGCAAGGGACAACGGATTGGACGAAAAATAGAGGTAATCTGTAGGCTTCACATTGGCATTTACATAATAGATCTTTTGTCTAGTTCCCTCATAGCACATTGTATGATTTAATTTTGATTACCTCCATTTCTTTTTTCATTTGGTAATTCCCACCTGTGAGTTGGTGATAATCTGAAATGAACACAAATAACGTATTTTATAACAAGATCTGTTAAACACAAGGAAATGCACAAATCACCAAAAATAAACAAATTTGCAATAGCTGGACTTCTCTTTTAACTAATATTTAGAATATATATTGGTAAGTACCTTGTTGTATACCATACTTACAATCCTAGAGAAACAAGACCAACTCTACCATCTGATGTACCATATAATACTTCATTTCCTTCTTCACCTATTAATGAACATAAATATAGGCTAAATTTATTCATATTACACAGGATATCAGCTATCTTCAATACTTTCCTCGACCTATGTCACTTTTCAATGGGGATATTTTTGCACTGACAGTGGTATTTCCAATTCACATACTATATTCTCTTTGAATTATAATGTTATACACATTTGTTTAAAAACATTACTAACTTATTAATTAACCACAGCTACAGTAATTATGGATGTTTTTATTGTTTTATCTCGTACACTTGCCAACCAATATACCATGACTTGCATTCATGGTTTTTATAAATCAGTTAGATCAACAATACCAATGTACCACTTGAAGATAAACTGTCAGCCTACCTCCATTAACATCATATATTTGTAGAGTAACTGGTGGACCTGGCACCTCTACTTCATATAATAAAGATGAACCCTGCATACAATTAATACACATTTTTTATAGCTGAATAAATCATAGAGAAGATATTTCTGTTGTAAAATAATCTATTAATCAATACCTACAGTGGTACTTTATTTTCAGGGTTCACAATATGTAGAACTCCTCTTAGTATATAATATTTTGAGCCCAATATACTTAAAGATCCATTATGTGAGATTAACATAGAGATGGCCTTTTTGTTAAGATATTTCAAAATTAGATGAATATATTGAAAATTTCATTCAAAATTCTTTATTCTGAGCGAAGTTATGAGTGTATGAAGATTTAGCGTAGATTATTTATTATCATAGCAACAGTACTTGACAACCGAGACCAAGTCTCAATTATCTATTTTATTGTTAAAAATTTAAATCTGGTTCTAGCGAGTTGATCACAGGCTTATCATGAGAATCAATGACACTCCCCCCACCATCCCAAAGCACTTTTGAACGTTTTATGAACAAGGCACTATATAAAATTATGATAATAATAACAAAATAATAATATTTAATAAATGGTTCTTTGTTTTCTTGAATAAAATGATTTTTTATTTTTTAAACATATTTGCATAATATTAATTTTCAAGTAACAGAATATGGAAAAATAATCTAATGTTCTTACTTGTAAAACTCTCAAAACACGATCTTGACATGCTAAAACAGGCGTAGCTTCAGGGACTCGATCCAATGGTAAACATAAAACATCATTGATTTCATCTCCACACAGAAAATCATTGACATCTTTACAATCTCGATAATGATTGTATATAAATTTACCACAAACAAATAAATCAGATCCTTGAACATGGCTGAAAAGTAGTTTTCAAATATAGTTTAATGGGGAAAAGTATCATTTAGCCAGGTTTGTATTCAGATGGTGGCCACATTAATCAGAGGTAAAGAACTAGAATGTCCCCCATTTGAATCAATTTGAATACTCAGAAGAACCTTGGAATTTGTCAAGTTTGGTTCACACTTGTTAGAGGTAGTGCCTGTTGGGCTGATAAGGAAAGTGTTGTTTGTATGGGACAGAATACAGAAGTCCTTCCGTACAGCCACTAGAGTGGAAGCAAGTAAAAGTAGCCTTCACTTGATGAAATGTAGGTAGAAATGTTGCTGTATCTGCAAAATGTCTCCCCTAGCATTGTACATGAGAAAAGATCAAAAACATGTTAGTCTCCAATTGTCTAAAGCATTGTTTTGACAAGATATTAAACGTCATATTCTTATTCTATCCTTATGTTGTTCCACATTGAGCATCACGCTTCATTCTTTAATAAGAGTTGATCCAAAGTTATCCAATATTTTTAATTGTAACAAATTGATGGTTGCAACATTATCATCAAATAATGAAACACCGAGATTTTGAGTTGCAGCAATGACAATAATTCTATCGTGAAGTACAGAGCAAGGAATCTGAGATCTTCCATCCTTATTGGTACTAACCAAACAATTGCAGAATGTATAAGAAAAATGTAAAAGAAAAAACTATTTACAATGATTGAACAGGTTCAGACATATTGGTGTCAAATGTAAGGAAATTTTTTCCTTTCTTTGTGAAACCTTTTATTTCTGGTCCTGTAGCAATGAATATACGATCTTTAACGCCGCCTACAGGTCCACCCAATTCCAAACGACTAATTTTCTGTGGAAGGTTGGTCTGGAATGTTTGCTGAAAATTTGAAGAATGGATATAATTTTACTATGAGCACATTTTACATACATCAGTGCTTCGATCTGTCTGATTTTGAATTGTTAATAAATATTTAGATATATCTAAGTATTCACAGGTTGTGAAAATCTTGATCATACCAATCTATATTGTCTCCACCTTGTTCCAATGAATATTAGTCTGGTCGTCCAAGTATACACCCCCTGCCAAGGGATTTATTACATACATGCCAATGTGTACACAGCATCTTATTCAATGCAAGTCAACATCTTACTCACTGAGCAACTGTGGTTCAAATATCAAATACAAGGTGAGGGTCATTTTCCTCCCAACCCGTCCCAGCACGTATAATACAGTATTAAATTATTATCGAGAATATATTACCTGTGTTTCTCCTTTCTTGACACCAAAACATTGTAATAAACCATTATTATCACCTACTGCTATCTATAATAAAACAAATATAAATGTCTGGATAACCATGTCTATATGCTTTCCTATATATACACATTTGAAAAAATAATTTCTGAATATTAGCTACATTGCAGTTGATTACCGTATATCTAGCAATAATTTTGATTTAAGCCTTTCAGATAAGGTATATCTTATTAAACTAGTTCTTCATATTTTGGTAATATATTGCAAAATTTGAGATAGCTCCTTTAATGTTATTAACAAAACACTCACCCTCTGAACTTTACCAGTTGTAGGTAACAATCTCATAGACTTCGGAGAAGTTATTCCAACCTGAAATAGTGAAATACAACAAATTTATATTTTAGGACACTGTAATCAGCAAATTTGATAAATTCAACCTTTTATACTTTGATTAAATGAAATCATGCCTTTTGATTGATACAAATAAAATCCCAAATCAAGTTTCAAGAAATCTACCAAAAGTATGATTCCAACTCTCAAAAACTATACCGTTATGGGTATATACTAGTCTATCAACATGCAATCTTTTGATGCTGGTAAGTCTACTGACTACTCTCATCTTTATCTAGATAAGCAGCTTCATTTATGTGTGTATCAAGATAAAAGATGGTAGTATATAGTTCTTTCTGGCAGGTGCAGATGTGAATCACATAACCTCAATGAGCAAGCCTGTCATTTTTTTTTTATTTAATAGATTTCTGCAAAAGAGAACTTCTTTATTCGTTGGAATATTTGATTGTGCAATGGATATTATTTAACCGTGGTTGATTTCATACACACAGCTAAGTTTATAATAACCAAAGTTAAGTAGTTTGTCCCAATCAAAGAAATCTGTTTAATATCTATGACAGTCCCAGACAGTAAGCATATAATCCTAAAGGACACAGGTACAAATCATCTCTTTTTAATCACAGCATTAAAAGCTGGCTTTGCCCGACATTTTAAAACAAAATAGGTTTGACACCAATAATGTCATGTAGGTAGGGCCAAATATATGTTGTGTACAACAACCAATCAAGATATGGAATATAAAACGTCAAGAAGGGGGGTGGGGGGATTAGTGGTGCATGGCTACATTGGGCTCGGTATGTGTAATTAGCCCTGATGGGTGCAGGCTGTTTCGTAACCTGGCTGTTTCGTACTTAGTTCTTTCGTACCTCGTTTCGTACCTCAGATTGATTCGTACCTTTTCCTACGTGTTGTTGAAATAAAGTTGAAACATGATTGAACGATCGTATCTTTTTCTACGTGTTGTTGAAATAAAGTTGAAACATGATTTGTACCTTTTCCTACATGTTGAAATAAAGTTTTAACAAGACCACTTAATAATATCCAACCACTACGAGAATTTTATTAAAATGGCTGTAACGCGAACTTTATTAAACAAAGATGGCCGCTTGTTGCGCGAATTTGATAAAAATTGCTGCGGAACCAGAATTAGAAACCCAATTTGCTTTGTACTGTTTTAAATATGTTGAAAGAAATTTAAAAATATAAGCTGGCAAACAAAAACAAACACTGCGATCTGCCTTTGTTGTTTATAATCTGGTGTTGATTACTGAACATAGAGATTGAAAACTATTTAATCTGGTGTTGATTATTGAGTCCATTCAAGTGGGGGAGTTGTGATTATTGTCAATAATTAATTGGCGATTGTTAGCATCAAAGGGTCAGGCACAGAACCAGATATCAGCCATTTCTCTATTATTATTAAAGCCCCAATAACACTCTTGTTGTAACTGAATAATATGTCCCAATCTTCATTCTGATTAACAAATCGTATTATTTTAGAGTATTCCACTTAAATGATGATATAAATTTCATCTTAACACACCTATTTTGAAAAATTGGAAAAATTCAACCAACTTTTCAAACGTAAACCTTTTCAAATGTGACTTGGATTTTAAAATATTTTCGAACCCTCTGGACAAGTAAAATAGGTTGTAATGGATAATTTACACAACAGGTAGGACACTTAAACATCTAGTACTTAGAATAAGGGTATTATTTATTTTCTGGAGCTACCAAGCCAGCAAGAATGTTATTGTCCCTTTAAGAAGATGCCCATTTGTTTACGGCCCCACTGCCACACCTGTTGACTCCCCGTAGGATTACCCCTACGATTTTCTTATTATCTACCAATATATAGTATTACTACTGACAGCTTAAGTGCATTGTAAAAGTTTAAATTAACGAAGGTACGAAACAGCTCATGTGAGACGGGTTAAGTTTAAGTACATGTAAAACTTGAAATTTCCGAAGGTACGAAATAGCTCACGTGAGGTACGAATGAACTAAGTACGAAACAACCAGGTTACGAAACAGCTGACATCCGCCCTGATAGTATAAAATTAACTATTTTTAAGACTTTACATGCATCATTAATAAGGAAATTAAAGGGTATCCAATCATAGCTAAAAACAAAGACATTAGTAGTAGCCTGTATCTCAATGTTTTTAGCTAGATTCTTGTATAATAATCTTAATGAAACAAATGATTGAGACTGATTAACATCAACCCAGCTCAGTTGTTTCATTTGCAGAATTACCTATTTATGTCTAAATCAAGTATAATTTTAAAGATATGTTCCCAGAAAGGTATTTATCTTGTGGTTATTTCCGATAAACGTATGGCAATTATGGTATACCGTTTATGGAAAGTAGAAATATCCAATCTTATTAGAAAAATACTGAATTACGGAGATTGAACGCTTGATGTACATGATGATAAACTTTATGAAGAGTAAGACGTACAACCGTTTCTGAGATAAATATCAAGGAAAAAGACGTAGGCAGTGGATAATCTGAGAATTTAATTAGGTTTCAATATTTATGATAAATGGATAGTGATCGAAGACAACATCATCTTGCGTATGCAATGAATTCTCCACTGATTTCGCACCCGTTGTTAGTTAGTTTATGTGCTAAGTCTTTTGAGTACTTTTGACATTAATAGATTTTTTTTGCGGGGGTATTCCCTCAACTTACAGTGTTTTGAGAAGGATTTGAAGCAAAATTTTGATAGGTTAATTATTTTGAATATGTTTTTATTTTTGTTCAAATACATTATAAAATCACCCAGTTTGTACACAGGAACATGTCTTAATAGCTGTCATTTAGTATGATTTAGATTTAGCCCCAGCGATGGGTACAGCTCAATATCTGTTTCACTGTTTATAAGTTTTCAATTTGAAAACTAGCATAATTATGAGAGCATTTGTGCTAAATGTATGGTATATCAATATCGTACTATCATTTTTTAGGTGGGTATGTCATTCATATATATACTAATACTACTAGTCAGTATTACTATAGTATAATAATTAACTACTAGTACTAGCGAATGTGACTCGGAGTCGGAGTCATCTTGGTTTTGATTGTGTTACCTGCAAGTAATCAACACGTGTTAGGTTTAATTGCATCATTGTGACAGCTAGTGGGAAATGAAACAAATATATGTTGCTAAATAATGAGGTCTAGACGATATTTTCACCAAAACATTCAAGACAATTCTAATTCTTGTTTAGTATGAACATTCTCATTTATTTTTTGTCGACTGCACTTCTTCCTTGACAAAAATGTAAACAAAGTCAGCAGCAAATAATATCAAGTTTTAAATATTTTTATTTTTTGTTATTTCAATTATAGCCAATAGTTATTTCTAATATACATATATATATATTATCAAATTATTATAAATTTTATTTTATTAATTTAATAATTATATTTTAGGCTCGCAGATGGATAGTCTTCATTGTCACACAAAGAAAAGATCGTTTACTTAAAATATTCCTAAAGTAGTTGTTTCCCTTAGAATGTATGCCATGGCGGGAAATTTTTATCTGCATTTCGCGTCTTCTTCTATAGCCTTCTTGTTCCTCGTGTTAACGATGGCTTATTTTTTTGTTTTGGTCGATGTTTACGTAATAAAGATGTCGTTGGTAATGATGGAAATGGTTATTTTATAAAATATAAACAGAATAATCCAAACACATATTTGGCGGGAATATTTAGACGTGCTAAAAGATGTAAAATGATTGCATAGGCTACCAAACATTTATAAAGAAAATTATAATTAAATATCTCCTAACTACACAAACAACACAGGGGTTTAGACTTTGGGTGAGACGGGGGAACGTCCAGATTCGGAGGCCTCTCTCTACACAGAAAATTCTATATAGGCCTAGCCTAAAAAAAAGGCCCAATGCCAAATTTTACATTCCACCACCATCAGTAGCCATTGGTTCCATTTTTTAAAAAAATTCTGGGCTGTGAGTCTGCCAGTTCAGTATGTAGATTTTGAATTTCTGGCATCCCCCTGCTGAAAATTTGGGATACAGCCCTGCAGAGGCAGAGATGCAGGTTTTCAGAAGGAGAAGGGGAGGGGGGGGGGCGTGCTGCCCTCACTTTGGAGTGCGGAGCCTGGATCTCGGTGGATGGACTGGCGGGCAATCAATCAATTCACCAACCAGCTCGTTTCGGAGTAACTTACGATTTCCAACCTAAACTGACTGATAGGGCCTAATTCGTTTAGCAACATATGAGTCTCGGTAGGTCTAGCTCCCAGCTGAGTGGTGATCGTTGATGCTGCATTTCACATTTGCCTGAAATAGGAATTCTGTGGCTGTACACGTACAAATCCCCCCCCCCCCGCCCAACGAATTATAATGCATGATCTATGCTCATCTTCATAATACGGGTGGGGGGGGGTATGGCCTAGCGGTCTAGAGTGCCGCGCTTCGACCTCTAGCTGGCCGGTCACCTCTGCCTTGCGGCTGTGGTTTCGAGCCCTGGTGTGAGCGTATGTGGAGATAGGGGCGCCTTCTCAGCCTCGTGGGTTTCCTCCGGGCACTCCGGTTTCCTCCCACTGCTAAAGACCCCTACGCGCAAGCGAATTATTGAAATAAAAATTGAACCATATGTTAGTCCCGAAATGACCTAGTTTGTGTTGAGTGGACGTTAAACCCCATTTCTCTCTCTCTCTCTCTCTTTCTTCATAATACGGGTTGGTGGAGAATAGTAAGACATTAAATTTTATTTGATTTAATTCATTTTGTCGAATATATTTTTAAAACAAAGTACATTATCGATAATGATTAATATTTTCCATAGAAGGAGATAAATCCTTTTACCATAAATGGATTTCAAAATTCCGTATGTTCCCTTGTCCATTATGTTTTATGCATTTTGGTTGAAATCAATTAACTTATCAATATCATATTCTTTGCCGAGGATGAGGGCATTGGTTGGTTTCGCTAATATATAATTTTATGTCAACTTCAAAATATAGCATTTACTTGAAAATTATCATAATTTTCAACTGGCCCTAGAAATCGAGGTTTTGCAGACATTTTGCTTGAAACTCTCTGGATTTTATGTATGCTTTCGTTCATCCGTGAAATTTTAGTCCCCAATACCCTATACGTCAATCTGTTTTATAGAGGATTACGAAAGTGTTCTAACATCTCTGTAAAAGATGACTGCCTTCAACAATTGACGTCACATCACGCGGCGTCAATCATTGGCCCAATGACGCTTGCATTGTTTACATAAGACGTTACTAATTAGGTCAGAATGATGCATTTTACTCGTTTTAATACCCATTTACACTAATAAAAGGAAATAATTTTTACCTACAAATACTTCAAACGTCTTTATTTTTATACGCCCACATTTTCATGTGGACGTATATTGTCGTCGCCCCTGTCCGTCCGTCCGTCCGTCCGTCCGTCCGTCCACAATTGTTTGTGAACAGTCTACAGGTCACAATTTTTATCCGATTTCAATGAAACTTAAAATATAGGTTTATCACCCTAAGATCTCGGTTCCTTTCGATGTTGGCATGTATCGGACCGTAACTTCATGGGTTATGGCCCCTGATTGTACGAAAAATCACGTTTTTTTAGCTTGTGAACAGTGTAGAGGTCACAATTTTGAACCGATTTGGATGAAACTTGAAATGCATGTTTATAAACCAAAGATCTTGGTTCCTTTCGATATTTGCGCCAATTGGATCGTAACTTCCTGAATTATGGCCCCTGATTGTCCGAAAAATCGCCCTTTTTAGCTTGTGGTCCCTCTGGAGGTCAAAATTGTTATTCGATTTAAAAAACCGTTTGATCATATCACCGTTCCATGGTTATGAAGGTTGAGTTCGAATTTCGTCAAAATCGGACCAAAATTGACGGACAAAATGGCCGCCATTTGTACGCGAATAGTGTGAAAATATGTTATATCAAGGTTGTGAACAGTGTAGAGGTCACAATTTTGAACCGATTTAGATGAAACTTGAAATGCATGTTTAAAACCCAAAGATCTTGGTTCCTTTCGATATTTGCGCCAATCGGATCGTAACTTCCTGAATTATGGCCCCTGATTGTCCGAAAAATTGTTATCCGATTTAAAAAAACGTTTGATTATATCACCGTTCCATGGTTATGAAGGTTGAATTCAAATTTTGTGAAAATTGGACCAAAATTGACGGACAAAATGGCCGCCATTTGTACGCGAATAGTGTGAAAATATGTTAAATCAAGGTTGTGGACCTTATAGAGGTCACAATTTTGAACCGATTTGGATGAAACTTGACATGTATGTTTATAACCGAAAGATCTTGGTTCCTTTCGATATTTGCGCCCATCGGATCGTAACTTCCTGAATTATGGCCCCTGATTGTCCGAAAAATTGCCCTTTTTAGCCTGTGGTCCCTCTGGAGGTCAAAATTATTATCCGATTTAAAAAAACGTTTGACTATATCACCGTTACATGGTAATGAAGGGAGAGTTTGAAATACGTGAAAATCGGACTAGAATTGACGGACAAAATGGCCGCCGTTTGTACACGAATAGTGTGAAAATTTGTTATATCAAGGTTGTGGACCCTATAGAGGTCACAATTTTGAATCGATTTTGATGAAACTTGACATGTATGTTTATAACCCAAAGATCTTGGTTCCTTTCGATATTTGCGCCCATCGGATCGTAAATTCCTGAATTATGGCCCCTGATTGTCTGAAAAATTGCCCTTTTTAGCTTGTGGTCCCTCTGGAGGTCAAAATTATTATCCGATTTAAAAAAACGTTTGACTATATCACCGTTACATGGTATTGAAGAGAGAGTTTGAATTACGTGAAAATCGGACTAGAATTGACGGACAAAATGGCCGCCGTTTGTACACGAATAGTGTGAAAATATGTTATATCAAGGTTGTGGACCCTATAGAGGTTACAATTTTGAATCGATTTTGATGAAACTTGACATGTATGTTTATAACCCAAAGATCTTGGTTCCTTTCGATATTTGCGCCCATCGGGTCATTACTTCCTGAATTATGTCCCCTGATTGTACGAAAAATCACCCTTTTTAGCTTGTTGTGCCTCTGGAGGTCACAATTATTATCTGATTTAAAAAAAAAACGTTTAATTATAAAAACCAAACAAATTCTAATGATTTTCTGATAATTCCTTAATATGCGACAACTCTTGTTGACTGACCGGACGATTTGGCTGCTGTGTGGGCGTATGTTTCGTTGCCTGGCATCCTATTTTTTTTCTAGATTTCAATTTGCCGGTGGGAAAAAGTTAATAATATTTGTGACTGATCATTTAGTCGTTCTAAATATTTTAACAAAGTTTGACATTTTTCCCCAATTCAGATGATCTTTATTGATTTTCTTTTCCTCGTCACAATTATCAATTTAATTTCTCAATAATGAGACGCTAATGGCTAGTTCATCATCTTAGTGGAACCGGGGAAAAAAAACCTTTTCCTAATATAGATCTTTGATAGACAAGACCTCACGCCACAATATTTCAGAAGACAGAATATTTGATAAAGTACCCGGCAGGCAGTTAAATAAGATAAAGCTCCAGGAATATAGCATGTAAAGGCAGATCAATTATTGCTATTTTGTCGGAATTAGGAAATGACCGTCTGATAGAGAGCTGTTGTGAAATGGTTTAAATGAAGTTGAAGTATGCATATTAAACTATTTTGCAACCATTAGTATCTGTGATGCGAGAACATTAGAACAAGTGCTGGAATTCTTAATGACAACTGAGTTCTTGTGCAATCAGCTTTCTAGAAAAGAAAGAGATATATAAAGTTTGTATAACATTATGACAACATAGTTCCGGTTCCTGTACATCATGCCAAAGTATATCTATGATTGTTTCTAATGCTTTAACACATGGTATTATTTGTAGTACATTGTAATACCCTAAATTGTATGATGGTAAAAATATTTGTTATGAATAGCACATGATTGAGTTATTAATATTTTTTGCACTTTTGGAAGCTTGCCATCTGCAGTGACCTCATAACTTCAAAGGCTGAAAATTTGTGTTGTTTTAATTGCACTTTCAAATAATCTAGCTTAATTTGGGGACATCTTTGTGTACAAATGTATTTTTCTTGGCAACTGCTGAACCAATTTAGTTTGTGTAGTGGATGTTAAACCCCATCTCTCTCTCTCTCTCTCTCACTCTCAATTTGGCCTATAAATTGTGAATAACCTTTTTTTTCAACATGAACTATTTGTTTAATTAATAACAAAGATGTAACAGGGATTGTTTGTCCTTGCATTGCATGGCAAACCATCTTTATCTTCATTGATCTTGTTACTAATCCAAAATTAGGCCAGATGTCTTTCGTTTTTATTTTTACTGAATATTGGCAGGAATTAAGAACATGAAATCAGGTGACATACTTTATTGCTCTATTGATCCAATAATTTTTGTTGGCAGATGATTTGATTATGATGGATGTCTTTTTTTTCTTTTTATGTGCTGTACCTTAAGAACTGGGCCAGTGGCAGACACTGGATAATTGGTGAGAGGGGCAGGGGACCCTCTGCTAAACCAACTGAGAAAAATTAGGGTGTCAGTAGTTATTTTTGGTACTTATCTGGATCAGAATATAACATTCAATTTCATTTGCTATATTATACCAACTATGAGGACATTCACCGTATGAACCTTTTTACCTCAATTAGATTTATTGTTTCCCCAAATCTTTACCAAATAAATTGCTTATCTCGGACTAGTGAATCCATTATATATATAAAAACAAATTTTGTATGTATTTAACTTTCTTGATAATTATTATATGAAGTTAAAACATGGAACATATTCATTATTTCTCTTTGTAAAAGATATAAAGTGACAGTATATAAGATATGGTAAGCACTTGTCCTAAACACTATGCGTTAAGTGACAAAATTTAATATTTTTAGTAAATGTGATTTTCCTAAACAATGTTAAAAGTGTTGTATAGTGTATTTTGGACAAATATATTGGAAGCCATATCGTTTATAAAAAAAATTCTTATTCAGTCAAAAATACCCATTTTAAACACAAGTCAGACAAGAAACCCATTGTTTAAGCATAGCTCCTATTGAAATCAGTATTTGTTGAGGATAATGATTTGTGTCTTATTCAATTATTGTTATGGTTAGCAGAGCAGACCTTCTAGAACAATCACACCAATATTTGCAGTTTTATATAAGATAAAAACCAGTTGTTAATTCCCATGGCTTGTATTCATTTCTGAATTCTTTTTTGACAAATTAAATGCTCTTCACACTATTTTATATTTACACAATATCAGAAAATTTTCACAATATTTCTTTCGGCTGTAACGATTAGACTTAGCCACCAAATAACTGTGAGAATAAATTACATGAGAATTCTGGTGTATTCTAGATTTCACTTTGAACACAATTAAATAGCTATACATTATCTTCAACTGGCAGCTGGCAATATCCAATACTGCCATTAATTTTAAAAAGTCAAATTTTCATAATTTGGTTCTTGAAAAATGTAATCAGTTCAATACAAAAGATTATGGGTATATAATGATGGCATGCATCAAGTACTTTTTTTTAAATCTAAGTTTATTTAATATCATTTCAAATATATTATGTCTTCATGTCAATTCTCCTAGGATGTGATTTCTAGATTCAGACAAGTTTAATTTCATATTAAATTCTCAAACTTAGTCACATTAACCTTTTCAACTGATGCTTTATTTGGATAATTTCTGTTTGTTTTTCTTTCTCAAGGTTATGTTATTTTCTCTGAGAATGTGTCTCTAGTCCATCTCTGCTATGTCCATGTTTGTAATGTCTGTTTTTTGTTGAGCAGTGTTCCTGCAGTGTATACTACCAGTACAAAAACTAGTATTGGCCACAGCATGGTAGGTTTATCTGGATTGTTTGTCATAGCAATTAAATAATTTAAGAGTGTCCAATGGGGCGGGGAATTTGATTAACTAATGACTTTCCTTATCTCTTCACCAATAAGAAATGTAAATTTATCATTGTGCAGAGAACAATGGAGAAGATAAGAAGCATGAGATGAAGGATATAGTTTCATGTGACCAGATACAATTAGATATTTGTGTGTCTGCTTGGGTGCACAAGTAAGAAGAATGGATTAATAAGAATTCACAAGATATCTTGGAGATCTGTATCCCAACCTGTAGAGAAAAAAGGTATTGTAAATGATATTTTCTGTGATTTGGAAAATTAAATTTTTGTACATTGATTTTATCTATATCAAGCCTGTATCTAATTTCTACTGGTACTACAGGCATTAACAGAAACAGTCATACAGATGCCATATTTAGTATCTAATGAAAATATTTTTAAACAGATTTGTGATCCATTTGTATTGAAGAGCATTGGGACCATTTTAAGTTTATTAATAGTTTATGAAAGCACATATTGGACTCCTTATACCTGTATATATGTAGGATGTAAAATATAGCCAGGTAGAAAACAGCTAAGAAAAAGGTAAATAAGGACTGGCTGAAAAGTACAGAGTCAATTGTTTCCATTTATTTTTCTACATGTAGTCACTTCAGTGGTGTACACACTTTTGACAATGATGTTCATGACGACCGACTTGTTCCTTTCTCATTTTTGGAAACAGGTCTCGTTCATTGTTACAAATCCACTCATATCATACTGTATTTGTGTCAAGTGCATTAAAGCCCCAATAACACTCTTGTTGTAACTGAAAAATATGTCCCAATCTTCATTCTGGTCAACAAATCGTATTATTTTAGAATATTCCAATTAAATGATGATATAAATTTCATCTTAACACACCTAATTAAAAAAATTGGAAAAATTCAACCAATTGATTTGAAAAGTCTAACGTAAACCTTTTCAAATGTGACTTGGATTTTAAAATATTTTCGACCCCCCTGGACAAATAAACTAGGTTGTAATGGATAATTTACACAACAGGTAGGACATTTAAACATCTAGTACTTAGAATAAGGGTATTATTTATTTTCTGGAGCTACCAAGCCAGCAAGAATGTTATTGTCCCTTTAAGCGAGTCATTGTTTTTGCCTTTCAATGACAAAGTTTGTGCTAGAGAAGAAAAAAATTTTTTTTTAATTCAACGCTCTGTAACTTTCTGTTCCAGAGTTGCTTGTGAGTGCGATACAGACTGTAGTTTTTAATAGATTTTGTCCAAGCCTGTGAACAGGATAGGCCTATAGATTAGATTTCTTGAAGGCATAAAAGATCCTCATGACATTTGTTGAACAACCAAGTTTTCCTTTTGGATAAGCTGCTGTCTATGGTCATCTTTTTTACGAGACAAAGATTCTCTGTGGGCATATTTCCATGCTAGTTGTGGCTATCTTATAATTGGTTCAAACTTAAAAGCCCAGTTCGCTGTGGTTTCATCACTCTAATGTATGGAAGCCTATAACTACCATTCATAATTTCTACTTTTCGCCCTTCAAAACACGAAAGTAGAAAAGTAGAAGTTACGACAAAATGTAAGGTGACAGCACAGTATACAAGCCAAAATGAACTCGAAAGTAGGAAATTAAGAAATAATCATTATTTCCTAATTTCTAATTTTCGACTTGCGTTTTGGCTTGTATACCGCCTTGGCAACTTTCGACTTAGTCATATTTTTGGTATTTTTTTATGTCTGTAAGAAGGCGACAACACGCATACCAAGCCATAATGCAACGCGAAAATAGGAAATTAAGAAATAATCATCATTTCGTAATTCCTTATTTTGGGCTTGCATTTTGGCTTGTATACCATCTTGGCGACTTTTGAAAATATGACTAAGTTGAAAGTCGCCAAGACGGTATACAAGCCAAAATGCAAGTCGAAAATAAGAAATTAGGAAATGATGATTATTTCTTAATTTCCTATTTTCGCGTTGCATTATGGCTTGGTATGTGTGTTGTCACCTTCTTACAGACATCAAAAAGTACAAAAAAAATGACTAAGCCGAAAAGTCGCAAAGACGGTATACAAGCCAAAATGCAAGTCAAAAATAAGAAATTAGGAAATAACGAGAGGTGCTATTATCGCAGTGTATTATTTCTTAATTTCCTATTTTCGAGTTCATTTTGGCTTTTATGCCATGCTATCGCCTTACATTTTGTCGTAACTTCTACTTTTCTACTTTCGTGTTTTGAAGGGGCGAAAAGTAGAAATTATGAATGGTAGTTATAGGCTTCCATACTAATGTGATGGTGGTTATGTAATACTTGGTCATTAATGAATTGAGGTGTATACTATCTTGATATTAAAGTAGCAAATTAAAGACTAAAATATTGTTTCTAATCCAATGTTACAAATGTTCCCAATACGTTCATTGCTTTTCTATTGTCAGAATACAGCAACCGCAGCATTCAGTATAAATCGAAATTCCTACTAAACAAATTTACCCAATTATTATTACAGTAAACATGAGTATAAACAGTAATTGACCAGTTGGTCTTGAAAATGTTGCCTTTTAGTGCCAGAAGTCTACCAGAATTTATGCCTGATTTCATCCAGTTTATTAGTCACTATTGATTTTGTCTCCGCATGACTAATCAACTTCATACACCACTTATCTTTATAATTATAGTTGACAGTTTAACTTACACATCGTAAGTGGTATTTGCATGACCATCGTAGTTTCTTACAGGAATAGTCTGACAAATTAAGTCGCGTACATAGTAATAGGCGCTGGAATGTGTTAAACAACATGTTCAAATTACAAAATACAATGTAAGCTTCAACAGAGACATTTCTCATGTAATTGCAATTGCTTGCGAGGTATTTATGTTTTCTTGAATAGTTCTAGATCTTTGTTACTTAAAATAATTTTTCTAGGTTTTGTGTGTTTTTGTTTGCAAGGTTGTTTTTGGAATCTAAACTATCTCTTCAATGACTCATAATGGAGATACATATTATGCTTGTTTGTCCTAGAAGACCCTCTCATTTGTGTGGGAATTACATAATATTCTCTGTGCGTTTACGATGGTTCAAAAAATATTGATTTATTGTTAGTTTTGATTAATTTTTTATCTTCTGTGATGAAGTGATAATGTGTGCTGACTGCGTCATATGAAATATAATATACAAGTCGTATAAGTTACGTGTCTAAACTCTTATCTTATGATGCAGACGTCAGAAATTGATGAGTTTCATGATGGCAGCAAATGATAAATGTTCATTATTCTTATTGATTTCTGTTGTGTCTTGTTCCAACTGTCCACCACGGTTGAATGATTGACTCAGTTTCAGGTGGGCCGACTGTCCAGAACAAAAGATGTGGGATTCTCTTTGTTAAGTTGTTCAGGTGAATAAAAGGTGACCAGTCATATATTTCAGTACACGAAGCCAGTATTCATGATTATTTTGTTTAATGAATCAGATAAAATATTGAATCACAAAGTTGAATCATATTTAGTTGTTGGTTGATTCTTATGTAAGTTTAGAAACTTATTTTTGTAATTATGAATTTTTATTTTCACACTTCAGTTTAAGTATTTCATTATGATTTTGATAAAATCATATAATTCTGCTTTGTTTGAGCATTGTTTGATGAAGTATGAAGACTGAAAAACTTAATATTTTTTCTCAAGTTTGGTTCAAGTATAATAAAATGTAATGAATTCGGGTTTAACGTCCTACTGTTTGCTCTGAAGTGGGCTAATGAAAACGGAGATACATCATACAGTGTGTTATGGAGGAAATTTTGCCTGGACAGCCGCACTACGACCTACTCTTATATCGAATTCCAACTGTCAAGGGATCTTTTACATGCAAGCTAATGTGTACATGGGGCCTTGGTTTTTTTGGGGGGTGGGGGGTGGCGGGAAAACATTTTTTCAGGGGGTCAGTGCCCCCTCCCCTTGCCCCTCGCTAGCTACGGACCTGCTCTCTATCTTTTAAAGCACGCATATGTTGAATTCATGGAGATTACTGTGGAATTTTATCAAGTTTAGCCTACTACATGTACTTGTTTCTATTTAGCAGTGAAAAGTAGGATGTTAGTTAACCCTGTTTAATGTCATTTCATATTAATCACAGAGGATTGTATATATAGATAACTTCGTCGATACTAAATAGTAAAACTGATTGCTTTTGATTAAGACTTCTAAAGGAATAAAATCTCTGTGTAATTTCATTTTTTTGTGCTTTATAAAGATCAATATTGTTAACATGTACCTGCATGCTTCTTGTAATTATTGTGACATTTTACATCAGTTTAACAATCTATACTGAAAGGCTGAGATTATTATAGTTTAAGTTGATGTTTCTGCACCAGAATTATGTGATTAATGATTTTGCAAGTAAAATCCATTAATTATTGTCCAACGAATAAATTTTGCGTGGTTAATGTATTGTAAATTATCTTTTATGTCTGAACAGAAAGGTCTAACGATCATAGAAATATCATTTTATGATGCTTTCAAAATTTTAGTCTATATTAAATCTCTTTTATTTTAGGGGTTCGTTATAAAATTTCCTTTAAATTGAAACTACAAAATTTGCCATATATGAGAGGGAAATTGTTGGAATTTGTTTGGGGTTATTATTAAAAGAGAGGTCTATTTAGTGATTAAAACTGGTGAGTTCAGTCTTCAGAGTGCAAGACTGTTTTGATTCTTTATTCTGTGCTCCAAGATAGGCATATGCCATACAGTACAATTTTATGAATACACAATTACTGAGTTTAATCACTTGCTTGATGAAGACGAGATTATCCTAGTCGAAACGTAGCTTAGTATGTAACTCAGTGAGTTGTACCGTGTATTAATGACTGGGGAGTTCAGGGTCGTCTCCTAAAAAATATAAAAATTTGAAAATTACGCTGTCATAGATCAGATTTTAAGCACTTTCCTGTGGGTTTGGATAGAAGCTGTCTAAGTCCACATATTTGAATATTAGTCATTCATAAAGCAAACCATGTCCTTCATAAAATACCATTTTTGATCCATAAAGAATCGACCCCCTTCCACAACACAGCCCTGTAGTCAGAACCCCTGTCGTAAATGAATGTTCGCTCAATCACAACAGCTGTATCATCCTCCATATCCCCAACATGAATACAGATTGATCTATTAACAAGACTGATCGAGTTTATGTTAGCTGTTAAATTAGTACTCACTGAATACAGATTAATCAATGAACTAAACTGGGTTGATTTTAAACTGTTATACTAGTACTTACTGAATACAGATTAATTTATTAACTATACTGAGTTGATTTTAAATTGCTATACCAGTACTCACTGAATAGAGATTAATCTATTAACTATACGGAGTTGATTTTAAACTGTTAAACCAGTACTCACTGAATAGAGATTGACCTATTAATTAAACAGAGTTGATTTTAAACTGTTATACCAGCACTCACTGAATACAGATTAATCTATTAACTATACTGTGTTGATTTTAAACTGTTATACCAGTACTCATTGAATAGAGATTGACCTATTAATTAAACAGATGATGTTAAACTAGTACTCACTGAAAACAGATTGATAATTCTATTAATCCGATTTTAAACTGTTCAACTAGTACTCACTGAATTCAGATTAATCTACTAACTAAACTAGTTGATTTTAAACTAATACTAACTGAATACAGATTGTTGCTAACAGTGTTCATGTTCAGATCTTTAGCATTTGACCCCTCAACCCATTGGCAGTGTATGGATCAATCGTAGCATGTGCCACACAACCAAATCTTTCTGGCACTGTCCCTACAATTCCTTAGGTGCCCTAAGTTTAATCTGGATTCACCAGCCAATAAACTTATTGGACAAATAGTTTTTAATATGTAAATAATCCGCAGGTCCACCTATGTGGGTTTTACTTCGAGCACTTCGCTTTTCAAAATAAAGCAAGCAGATTCCTTTTCCCCACAACATGGATGGTGACAAACATCTCTCAGCAGGACCTACTGTTTTAATCTGTTTTGGTGTGACCCCCACCCCTACCTGAGGGAAATTTTGCCGGGCAGTGGTGCTACAGCCTACTCTTATGTTGAATTCCAACTGTATTAGATAGTGATGATGATGATTATTGTCCCCCGCCTTTCGAAGAAAGTTGTTGTCCCCCGCCTTTCGAAGAAAGTTGGGGGACTATTAAAATGGGTTCGTCTGTCTGTCTGTCTGTCTGTCTGTCTGTCTGTCTGTCTGTCTGTCTGTCTGTCTGTCTGTCTGTCTGTCTGTCTGTCTGTCTGTCTGTCTGTCTGTCTGTCTGTCTGTCTGTCTGTCCGTCACACTTTTTGGGACACAATAACTCTCTTCCTAATTGAGCTAGAATGTTCAAACTTGGTGTATGTGTTTATTAGGTCAATGCCTTGATGGAGTTCAAAGATGAGCATTTTCCGCTTAGGGTAAGCAGAGATAAGCAATTTGATTGGTTGATGCTTTGGGACACGATAACTTTAGTTCTAATTAAGTGAGAGTGATGAAACTTAGTGTATAGTTTCATTACAGTAATACCTTGACTAAGTTCGATAATGAGCATTTTCCGCTCAGGGTAAGCAGAGCAATTTGATTGGTCGAGACTTTGGAACACAATAACTCTCCTTCTAATTGAGTTAAAATGTTCAAACTTGGTGTATATGCTTATTAGGTCAATGCCTTGATGGAGTTCGGAAATGAGCATTTTCCGCTTAAGGTAAGCAGAGCGATACGCAATTTGATTGGTCGAGAGTTTGGAACACAATAACTCTTCTTCTAATTGAGTAAAAATGTTCAAACTTGGTGTATATGCTTATAAGGTCAATGCCTTGATGGAGTTCGAAGATGAGCATTTTCCACTTAGGGTAAGCAGAGATAAGCAATTTGATTGGTTGATGCTTTGGGACACGATAACTTTAGTTCTAATTAAGTGAGAGTGATGAAACTTGGTGTATAGTTTCATTACAGTAATACCTTGACTAAGTTCGATAATGAGCATTTTCTGCTCAAGGTAAGCAGAGCGATACGCAATTTGATTGGTCGAGAGTAGTCGAGACTTTGGAACACAATAACTCTCCTTCTAATTGAGTTAAAATGTTCAAACTTGGTGTATATGCTTATTAGGTCAATGCCTTGATGGAGTTCGAAGATGAGCATTTTCCGCTTAGGGTAAGCAGAGATAAGCAATTTGATTGGTTGATACTTTGGGACAAGATAACTTAGGTTCATCTTGATTGATGATTTTTATGCCAATACAATGACTGCATTCTCATTTAGTAATCGATTCGACAGTAACAGTGTATAGAAACGATTGACTTGGGACACGAGGGCCCTTTCCCTTGGCCAGAGGGGCCCTTTTGTCTGCCTTTAGGGTCCCCCTAACTAGGGTACATTTTCATTTTTGATGGAGTTCGAAGATGAGCATTTTCCACTTAGGGTAAGCAGAGATAAGCAATTTGATTGGTTGATACTTTGGGACAAGATAACTTAGGTTCATCTTGATTGATGATTTTTATGCCAATACAATGACTGCATTCTCATTTAGTAATCGATTCGACAGTAACAGTGTATAGAAACGATTGACTTGGGACACGAGGGCCCTTTCCCTTGGCCAGAGGGGCCCTTTTGTCTGCCTTTAGGGTCCCCCTAACTAGGGTACATTTTCATTTTTCTCGTCGGTTTTAGCATTTTTCTTTATAAAACACTTTTGGATGACACTTCGTGTACAGTTTGATTGCTCGATACATTGAAAAAAATAAATGTGCGATTAATTGATATGTGTCTTCTATTTATTTTGGGATTTCGGCGGGGGACATCAGCCTCACTGTTGGCTTGTTTATAATTCATTTATGATGAGGATGATGAGGATGACCATGGAGATGAATTTATATAAGCTATGGCTTGTTTTCAGATCTACAATATCAGTATTGTAATTAATCATGATTCAATAGAAATAAAATATTGTTTTAACCAATTCCAACTGTCAAGGAGTAGGGCCAGGTTTTTTCTGGGTCCTCCGGTTTCCTTCCACTGCTAAAGAACACTACGAGCAAGCAAATTATTGAAATAACATTAAACCATATGTTAGTCCCAAAATGACCCACCGGTAGTTTGTGTCGAGTGGACGCTAAACCCCATTTCTCTTTCTCTCTCTCTCCAACTGTCAAGGGACCTGTCAAACAAATAGAATATATCATCTCATTCTTGCATATGATTTGCATACATCGAGCCACTTTTAGTTATGGTGACCTGATCCTGTAAGTAAAGAGGACATAATGATATTTCATGCACTATACAGATTTTGTGATATCTTCATATGGGAAGTGATATCAGGTGGTTAGAAAGAGTTTTCACAAAGTTTGCAGGACAGTTTTATCGGTGTAAAGAAGTTTTTTAGTAAATTCACTTCAAAGCATTGCATCATTTAAGTAGTGATGGGTGCACAAGGCAATGTATGCTTGATATTTCTAGAACATCTGACACCACTTCTTCTGTGAGGATTTTGTTCAGCTAATACTTCTTTGTTATATCTGGAATTTAAGACAATAAATCTGTACATTTGATCGAGAATATACCTAATGATATGTTATATCCATGGCACAACTTTCATGAGTTAACATGTTGTAACATTGATGCTTATTATTGCACAGAAAACTCACCCCACTTCTCTATATGATTTCTACTAAAACTAGCATAAAGTAGACAAGCTGTCTAGTCGTTTGTATGGGAAGAAAAACCAAGGTCCCGTGCACACAGTGGAGTGTACAAAAGATCCCTTGGCAGTTGGAATACGATATAAGAGTAGGCGGTAGCGCCGATGCCCAGGCAAAATTTCCCTCATAGCACAATGCAAGGCGTATGCCTGTCTTCATTAGTCCAGTTTAGGAGCAGAACTGTAGGATGTAAAACCCCATTCCATTTCATTGAAAAGAATAAAGGAAGATTAGTCGTCCATGTTACAAATGTGACTGTTGAAATAAAATTTTAAAAAACGGTATGAATATGTTTTAATTGACTCGTGGGAATAAAACGTAGGATTCAAAGTTGATTTAGCAAACAGTGTGAGAATGTTTTAGCTAATAGTTAATTTATTGACTCTTGTCTTGTATAAATAACATTTAATGAGTGGGATCATGACACCATAGCTTGGTAAGGATGATCGGACAATGAATTGTTTTTACTATTTTTACCTGGACTGTGTCAACAACTTACCTCCATGTCCGTACAACAGTTTGTTCTGAAAATGGCACAGCATTGATAGCAGGTCAGCATCAAGCCATTTGACAAGATCTCTCTTTTATTCTAACATGGTGTTTATGGATGTTATTTAGTATCTGTTTTTGAAATCTTAACTAAAGATAAAAATCCAAATTTTAGTACATACTACATAGTGCATTAGCCAATGTATGCTTGATATTTCTAGAACATCTGACACCACTTCTTCTGTCGCATACAATGGGGGATTCGAAATCACACCAGTTGACTCAATGATAAGCTTTACGATACAGCGCACACATGCTAACAAATCAACCTGCCATCCCTCCAGCTCAACGAAGTACTTTTGTATGTTACGGGATTGGCATCATCATGTTGTCTGTCCTCCGGTTTCCTCCAACTGCTAAAGAGAGAGGGGGTGTGGTTTAACGTCCACTCGACACAAGTCATTTCGGGACTAACATATGGTTTAATTTTATTTCAATAATTCGCTTGCGCGTAGAGATCTTTAGCAGTGGGAGGAAAGAGGAGGACCCGGAGAAAACCCACGATTTTGGACAGGCGACCCTACTCCTTGTTGCGTACAATTGGGGGATTCGAAACCACGCCAGTTGACTCAATGACAGGCTTTATGATGTAGCACGCACATGGTAACCATTCGCCATCCAATTGAAATTAAATTAAGCCATATGTTAGTCCTAAAATGACCTAGTTTGTGTCCCCCTCTCTCTCTCTCTCTCACTTCTTTGGCCTATAACTATCCGATATATCAGTGTGGGACGACCTTGAAATAAACTAGTTTATTTTTTCATCTGATAGACCCAAACGTGCTTCTCCGTATCTTGTAATACAAGAAAACTATCTTGTAATTTAGCCTAATTTAGCGATCTTGTAATTACAAGATAGCCATTTATTTATAACTATCTTGTATCATGTAATTACAAGATAGTTATAAATAAATGGCTATCTTGTAATTACAAGATAGTCAGAATATTTTTTTTTCATTTGATTGACCCTTATGGGCTTCCATAGTTTACTATGACACTATAAATGAAAAAATTTTGCCAAACGAAGTAATTTGCCAGTAGTCGTATTTATTAATCCAATAATCTCTTTCTGTGTTTGGAACTTGAAATGTACGAGTATGGGAACATTAATTTTCTGTAGGGTAACTAGATTATTGTATACTGATAAGCCAGCTGTTTAATTTGTCATGTATTTTTTTTTTTATTTCATTATGGTTATACAACATGTTTAATTTCATTTTGTACTTTGTTTGATATTGGTGTTAGATCTGGCAGACACGTTCTTGATGCAGAGTTTGTAATACTTTGTGTGGTTTTGTTAACTGGTGTTTCAGGCAAGATTGAAATTTATTCTAACATCGGTTATGAGAAGCCAAGTATTGACCTCTGTGAAGGTGATAAATATGCGATGAAATGAAATGTGACTACTCTTCAAATTGTCTGTGCTGACTGTCTGTAATAATCAAGAATGAAGCTACTTCAACCAATATACTTCTGTTTTCAGTGAATAAATTTGGTAACCAGATGGAAGCATTTCATACCATTTCATAGATCTGTTTCCAGTAGATGGAACTGAATATTTTCATAAAACAATTATGCTTTATAAAATTATCTTCAGGTTGGATATTCAGCTTTATGGTAATGATCTATATTTTTTCTGTGAGTTATGTATTTTTAGAAATTGCTTGTTTACTTGAAATGGCTAAACCAATTTAATGTATTAATTTGTTTGCTCAGTGGATATCCATCTACATTTCAAATTTAAGATTCACAGATAGAACCAATGTTGAAATTGGCTTACAGGTCATATGTATTATAACTGATTTTGTGTTCTAAAGTCGACAGCTTACGCTATAACCAAGTCTAACATTTTTTAACAAACAGAACTTAGTTGTTTCTTCACTTAATTAATGATCAACAATTTACTTTGATTTATATATCTTGTGAACAGTCTACACTGTACAGACTACATTTAGGAGATAAACACTTCCTGTTTGGCATTTAGAGGGGTATAAGCATGTTACGATTATGATCTGATAATATAGAATTTACTGTCGTTGTATCAATAATCACTTTGATTTATGTTTCTTGTGAACAGTCTAGAGAATACATTTATAATCTAATATATGTTGTTAGTGCAGTGAGGAAGCCTACTGAATTTTTGATAGTAACTTCCAGAGTTAATGTCTGTGATTACTTTGTATAAACTTCTGAATGTTGTAACAACAAAAGTTATCTGCTCTGCTTGTGTATTGAGGAATCCCATTGAATTTCTGAAAATAATTTCCAGAGATTTTGCCCATGATCACTTTGTATATCCTCTGAATACTTTAACAACAAAAGTTATCCAATCTGCTTGAAATTTTTATGCATTTACAAACTAGTTTTAAGAATTTTGATAATACTTCACTTGATACAGTCATAGGACCTTGTCAAATCGCAATGACATTATACAGTATAAGAGAGAGAGAGGAATGGGGTTTAACGTCCACTCGACACAAATTAGGTCATTTTGAGACTAACATATGGTTTCATTTTATTTCAATAATTCGCTTACGCGTAGGGGTCTTTAGCAGTGGGAGGAAACCAGAGTGCCCGGAGGAAACCCACGAGGTTGAGAAGGCGCCCCTATCTCCATGCCACATACGCTCACACCAGGGCTCGAAACCACAGCCGCAAGCCAGAGGTGACCGGCCAGCTTGGTCGAAGCGCGGCACTCTAGACCACTAGGCCATCCCAACCCCCCTATACAGTATAAAGATTTGGCTTTTCATTTAACTTTTACCTTATTTGTGGAATGCCTGGCAACCTATCTTTCATTGAATAGTGATTTTTGTTTTGTTCAAATTTACTGGTGTAGTTTTGTTTAGAATTTTAAAGTGCAATGGAATGGGTCATCTCCACCAACTATGTTGAAATACTGATATGATGAGCAAATATAGGCCGTCTGGTCTGTCAATAAATGTCTGTTAAACTGCATGTTAAAACTCTGTACCACTCGTATTATCCCCTTCTTTAAAACAAAGAAACCCACAAAGCAAAATAAGTAGAACACAGTTCTTTACTCAACGCTAACAAGATCATCTCTAATTGTCATCTGTGTCACGGAACGAGGGATTTAGTCACTCATTTAAATGTGCCATCAGCAATTTCAAAAATCAAATCCAAACTTGGAAAGTTAAAGACCGACAAATCCTCAAATCTGTGGGAGTATTTACAGAAGATTTGACCCTGTTTTAAGAAAATTGCATAACTAACCACCCAGGACTAGCAGACAAATATTTGGATTTGTTCTGCAAACGTTGTCGAGATGGTCCCAATTCCAGCCCCCCTGTCAGTAAGTGATGTTTGTTGGAAGAGAGCGTAGAGTTGGGTCGTCTTCTTTGAGTAATACATTCTATGTGTTATCTGCTAATTTTTTTCATCTCGTATCTAGTCACAGTGATTTTATACACTTGATTTACCGTGATTTACTTTACGCTATAGTAAACAGGATTATTGGAGCAGAAGTGAAATATGAATCGTGAATATAGGACTTTTTGGAACCTCCTGTTTGTGTGATAATTTGTTATGATTGGTCTTAGGTGATGGTAAGTTCATAAATCAGTTTTCACAATCTGGTATCATATAATATCATATATAACTTAAGTCCTAATTTGCCTTCTGGTTAGATATTGCCTCTAAGATCATAGACGATGAAAGATACTTTTATTTTGGTACAGATATTATTCAGTTCGATCATTTCTGATTTCAGTTGAAGTTATTCAAAGCTTAGATTTGATTTTACACTTCCAACTTTATTATTCTTCGACAAAACAATTTGGTACATATTTTTGAGATTTGTGCGAATGACTTGTTTTGCATAACCAAATTGGAATCAAATTGAAAACTAAACTGGGGCCTCACTGTTACACAGTTTGCTATTACGTGGGATTTGGCATTGCTTGTATAGTGACAGCTTGCCTTCAGTACCATATAGGGAGCTAGCTTTAACAAAGGGCTGGATTAGCCATTAAGCAAAATATAAGTACCTAAATGAAATGAAATGAAATGGGGTTTAATGTTTTACTCTTCTGCATCTAACCTGGGCTAATGGAAGACGTGTGTGCTCTGAGGGAAATTTGGTCCGGGCAGCGGCGCTACGGGCTACTCTTATATCAAATTTCAACTGCCAAGGGATCTTTTACGTGCAAGCCAATGTGTACACGGGACCTCAGTTTTTCGTCCCATTCGAATGACTAGACAGCTGTCCTTGTCAGGCACCCCATTCTACATCACTGACAAGGGAAACCCACGCTTAGGGCATCATGTTAATAAGACCACAGAATGTCTATTTTGTGATATTCCAAATTCAAAATATTTGATTTAGAAATTAAAAGAACTTTTAATTAGTTTTCTCTGTTTTTGTCTTTTCATACTCTTACTCGTTTTGTCTAAAATCCTAAAAAAAAAACCTATAATTACATACTTGCTGGTTGTTTATTATTGTTTAAATTATATCTGAACCCCAATAACAGTGTTACACTGAAATCACAGTATATAACCATTGAATTGGATGAGTATAAGAATTATCTCTGCTTTGAATTATTATTGAAATGTTACTCTATTTTAATTTTAATAATTGTTTTTCATTAAACAGTTTGTGTTCATCATAAACATTATATAATCAATCCTATCTTTGAAGAATGTCAGCGTTACCTCTAGCCCCTCCCCCCCATCTGTCAACAGTAGACAGAATGTTAGCGTCACCTTTAGCCCCCCCCCCAATCTGTCAACAGTAGGCAGAATGCAGGCGCGGATCCAGAGGGGGGTCCAGGGGGTCCGGCCCCCCCCCTGCTCAGGCTTGAAAATTTTTTATGCGATTTTATTGGCGATTTAGACCAGTAATTTTGGAATTTACCTTCCGGAAATACGTCAGAATGAACCAAATTGAATCTAATTTACTAATTTAATCGGTTGAGCGCAATTAGTCATGCAATTATCAAACCTGGACCCCTCCCCCCCTGCAAAAAATCCTGGATCCGCGCCTGGAATGTCAGCATTACCTCTAGCCCCCCCCCCCCCCCCAATCTGTCAACAGTAAGCTACCCATAACTTGCATGTCAATGTAACATTAATCACTGCTTTCTGTAATATTATTGTCTAATAAATCCTTCTGTAAATGATATAAGCAGTAATAAGTCCTTCCATTATTTTTAAGCTCATTAATCAAGATTTGTCTGGATGTTATTTATCTCCTTTCACGTAATGATCAGGAGGCGGTTTCCATTCTGTGTAAATTTGGTATCAAATTTAAGGCAGTGTCTAGCTTCCTCAACCTTAGTTAAAGATACATTATTCATAAGCTAAATTTGCCTATTGCAGGTCTTTCTTTAGGCCTTAAATGTCATATTAATTATTATATTAAATAGACATTTATTAAGATGACAAGACCATAATCCACTCTCAATGTCATCAGATGCAGGAAATTTTATCTAGATCAGAATGAAATCCTTATATGGCATTTAGTAACTGAACATATGATAAATAACACAAATTTATATGGAAAACAATCACTGAGTTTATTTCACACTACGTTTCAACAAGTTCCTCTTGTCGTTCTCAAGTGAGTGAGAACGACAAGAGGAACTTGTTGAAACGTAGTGTGAAATAAACTCAGTGATTGTTTTCCATATAAATTTGTGTTATTTATTTATTTTATTTATAGATCAGAATGGTCCGGTCATTTAATGATTTAATTTATTAATGGAGAAACATGACTAAACGTTGAATATACCACCTCCGAATTTTGCGATAAAAAGCAATGCGCACATCTTGTCGAAACTACAAACCATGTTAACTTGGCTCAGGGTAAAGTTATTGGAATGAGATTTTCAATTCATTTTTCATGTTGCCAACTCTTTATCGAAATCTTACGTAATGTATCTTTAAGCATGTAACTGATTGAGGCAGATTATTCTAAAGTTGTGTTTACATCAAGATATGGCAGGAGATTAATATAATCGCAGATAAATTGTGGAATTGTTTTCCAAATATTCATGTAATATTCAGAGTGAATGCTAATAGGCTTATAATTTGTCGCCAGATGTGGTCTTAAAATTCTATTTTTTGTGTAAGCTACAGTGAACACAAATTATTAATTGTAAATGCATAAAGGAAAATCATGTAAACAGAGCAAGAGAGAGAGAGAGAGAGAGAGAGAGAGAGAGAGAAATGGGGTTTAACATCCACTCGATGCAGACTAGGTCAACCTTGTCACATTCGAACTTGAGATCGAAACCACGCTACTTAACTTATTGACAGACATTATGATCTAAAAGTGCATGCATTAGAGACACCATGCATCACACTGCTGAATCATAAGGTCTACCATTGACTCAACTGGCATGGTTTTGATTCCCCAGTTGTACATGACAAGGAATAGGGTCACATGTCCGATCTTGTTGGTTTTCTCCAGGCCCTCCGATTACCACCCACTGCTAAAGACCCCTACGGCAAAGCGAATTATTGAAATAAAATTGAACCATATATCAGTCCTGAAATGACTTAGTGGACGTTAAACCCCATTTTTTTTTTCTCTCTCTCTCTCTCTTCTTATACAGTCTTCTTCAGAATTTCACCCATACTTTATTTATATTTGTATGTTCCCCAACCCACTGAGATCCGATCTTCTCGGCACTGTACAGGTGTTCCTCTACCCATCTGTTGTACTTTTAGTAAGGAGTTAATTTGGCCTAGTCTTGGATTTTATTACATCTACAGTACAATTTAAGATTATAAGAATTTGGTGGTTTTGTTTGTCTAAAGTTCTTGAAAAATTTCTTTTTGGAGAGATGGAGTTATCAATACTGTATGTATGCCTTTAGAATTTATTATCATCCAGGATTATTATGATGTGTAAAAGATAATTGTATTTTGCATGTACTATTGATTGTCGTCATGTTGGGTTTGCCATGGATATAAAATGTGTAGGCTGTACTCGATGGAGAGTTGTTGTTATTGTACTTGTTAATTGGCTCTAATTAAAAGTCAGTTGAAGATAAGGAAATTATATCAAGAACTTAATACGTGTGACTCTATGTTTGTGTGGGTTATTTGATGTTTTCTTTAGCAGATGACACTGAATTTAACCTTTTGACCAAAGTGCTGTCGCCATGAAGGAGTGGTCTTGACTCTTGTAATATATGGTAATGTGTGGGTATACAAATTCTCTGAACGGTTTCTGAGGATGATTATTAATTCTAGGGATGTTGGCGGTTTCACATTAAGACTTCTACTTAGGCGTATATTTTGAATGACGAAATCTTCATTGGGATATATATGGCGGTTGAAAGATGTGTTTGTATCAGTCTAGAATTTAAAAACAAAGATAGTTATTTGCATAAATCTAAAATTTGGGTGATAAAATTATTGCAACCCTTTTAGATTGCTGTAAAAATTATTATTTTCATTTTGAGATTTGGCTAATTTTCAATGATTTTAGCATGAAAATCTGGGTTTTTTTCGCTTTTGGAAGAGGTGGAAAATTAAGTTTTGATTCATGTGAGTTTACTATACAGTTACATGTTGAAAATTTTGCACCTTTAATTTTGAATTTTGATTTATAGGACTATTAGTGCTATGACAAGGATTAGATTTATTCATTTAAACTCAGATTTGCCAGACAGGGGCTTGTTTATAGGTAAATTTGTAATGATACTGTCGCCAGAAATGGTAACTAAGTAAACCACTGCTTGTTGTCTGTATTACGATACTTACTTTGATTGCAACCATGCCCATGTAAATTTATAGTATGTCTTTAGAGATGGCGACAGGAAAAAGATCAGACGTCGTTATTTAAGTGGCCATTTTGATTTGCTGGATGTCTTTTACATACCACAATACAGGAAGTTTTACGTGCATAATACAGGAAATCCTCCAGCTACTCTTAAAGAACAATAATTACTTTGAAAAAGGAAACAAAAACTGGTATGAAATGCTAGCTATTAACAGGGAGGAGAAGTCCAGGAGTTAAGAGAAGTAGCCAGCACAACTGATGGAGACTTGAAGCCCTATAGGGTCATTATTTTGTGTCTGTAATCTTTCATTGAGAAACAGATTTAGAAGCAGACGTCTGTTGTTCTACCGTTGGTTCATTGAATATGAGGAGCTACATTTGAACAGAACAGATAGGAATATGGATTCCAAACAAAAAGGTATATCTTATGATCAACTAATTCGAAATGGATGTAATGAACAATGACATTGCGCTTGTGTGTGGATACATTTTAAATTACTGGTACCTCTAAGATAGATTTTTCTTTATATATTAAGAAATCATTTTCAGATATTTTCCGAAGATAATTTGTTTGAATTTGAGTGAAAATCTGATTTGAATTAGAGAACTGTAGTTTCTATTAAATTATACTCTTGTTGACGAAATCTATTCTCTTAAGAAATGTTGTCGCTTTTATCTTGATTTTCTATTTGTTTGCGGAGAAAACGATCAAAGAAATATCCTGAGAGATGTTATCCAAGCATCACTGGTTTTGATTTATTACTGCGACTATTTCCTTCAAAGTTTCATGAATCTGTCAGCTATTTAATTGAAGTCCTGATGTATTGGCATCTTTTTCTATACTTATTGCCTTTAAATTCACCTTTTTCTAATTTTCCGGTGACATGATGATTGCTCTGCAGCAAATTTATCCTAGTCATTTGGGATTTGTTCCATGAAATCCCATGAACAATGAGATAGTCAACATAATACCGTGTAAAATATGAGAAGAACAATAGTGTAGAGGAGTGAGTTATGTCCAGGCAGCAGCATTCCCATCTTCTTCTCATTGAATTCAAACTGTCAAAGGTTCTTTTAAATCCACTCCAGCTAGTGAGCCTCAGTTTTCTTACCCATCCAAGTAACTAGGCAATAGGTAACATTTTCTTTGTCTATCCCATTGGCACTACCCCAGACAAGTGTGAATTAGGTATCAGCCCATGGTGAGAATCTCTAACCTGGGACATTCTAATCCAGTTCCCTTACCGCCTACTCATCACAAATAAATGATAAGTGTTTTCAGATGTTGTAGAAAGTAAATAGACTGATTTGGTCCCATGTTAGCAAAGCTGTGTTAATAAGCATTATCATATTGTTAACAATTGCTACAATTAGATAGCAATAATGGACTCAGGAGCTATTTAAGCTTTTCAGATGTATAATTCATTTCAATATGAGCGGCAGTAGCAGAGAAATTACCAATTGATCAGAACCATTGCTACAGGAATATGAACTGTTCTTGGTAGATCTGGTGAAAAATTAGACAGTTAAAAATATGGCAGAAATTATGTCAAATGAGAACGTAAGCTATCTCTACGTAAGCTAACTCTACCTCATACATTACACGTCATTGATTATATCTAATTGGAAATCTTTAAAAAGCTACAATCCTAGGGGCCTGTTTTAAGAAATTTTAACTAAGATAAAATCCAAAATTTAGTAATTTGATTGGATAATATGTGAACCGCTCCCACAAAACTAGACGGATGATCATTTTTATAAAAATAGAGCTGGCACCATGCAATTCTAACAAGAAGGCATACAGTTTTCGCTTTTGTGACCACAGTACAAAATGAACTTGTGCGACAAACGTCTGGTTTCGTGGGAACAGGCCACATATTAGATTGATTTTAGTGCTTAGCCAATAAAAAATTGAAGTATCTACTAAAATTTGGATGTTAAGATTTCGAGAAACAGGACTTTGCTATGAACATTTGAGATGTTTTTAAATTGTTTACTGATGTTGATGGGATTATCACTTTAATGTGTCCCCTTAGGCAGTCATTAAGGAATATTAGCATACTATGGTGATCATTATCACACAGATGATTAATTTAATAACATGACACTATAACCGACAAGTTGATAATGGTGCTTTAGTGAGGTACACATCTTAGCTTAGGAACTATTTGCAGAAGGAACTAGTCAGCCTGGTGGGGAGAATTATCTGCAGATTCAAAATGACGTTTGCATGTGGACAGCTTTCATTTACTGCTCAACATTTTCAATTAGCATTCATTTTTATACGCCAACATTTTTATTAAACAGACTTCTTATACTTCTTAGTCAATTGGCGTGGTTTCGAATCCCTGGATGTACATGGCAAGGAGGAGGGTCGCCTGTCCAACCTGGCGGGTTCTCTGTGGGTACTCCGGTTTCCCACTGCTAAAGACTCCTACGGCAAGCGAATTATTGGTATAAAATCAAACCATATGTTAGTCCCGAATGACCTACTTTGTGTCGAGTGGACGTTAAACCCCATTTCTCTCCCTCTCTTTTTAATACTTATTAGTGGGAGTTGGATGGCTGAATGGTTAGCGCGTGCGTGTTGTATCATAAAGTCTGTCATTGAGTCAGCTGGCATGGTTCTGATTTCTTGGTTGTACGTGACAAGGGGTCAGCTTGCATGTTCAACCTTGTGGGCTTTCCCAGTGTTCTCTGGTTTCCTCCCACGACTGCAGATCCCTGATAGGTGTAAGCGAATTATTGAAATAAAATTGAACCATATATTAGTCCTGAAATGACCTAGTTTGTGTTGAGTTGGATATTACACCTCATTTCTCTCTCTCTATTATATTTGTTTCACATAGTTATGATTGAATATGTAGAGAGTTCAGTGTCTTCCACAAGAAAGATAAGAACTGCATTGGCATAGTGAGTAAGGCGCTGGCTTACTATCCTGGTGGTCCCAGGATTGAAAAACCAAGGTCTTGTGTATTGGCATAGTGAGTAAGGCGCTGGCTTACTATCCTGGTGGTCCCAGGATTGAAAAACCAAGGTCTTGTGTACATGTTGGCATGGACTTAAAAGAAGAACTCTGTATTCTATTGCCATCCTAGTACAGTTTCCCTCATAGCACTCTACAGGAAGTATGTCTGCCATCATTAGCTTGGTTGGTGTAGAAAAGTAGGATGTTATACCCTATTTTATCATTCATTCATTCATTCATTCATTCATTCCAGAAAATATTGAATAAAGCATATATAAAATGAGGTGAAAAAAAAAGATATTTATTTAATCTGATGAAATTTAGACATTACCTCTGGCTTTGTTTTGTATGTCTACATGTAATATACTTCTTCGAACTGCTTGCTTCAATCCAAATGAAAAAAAAGGTATAATCGGAATTGGGGACCAAGGTGGCTAAGTGAGTTCGACATTGGCTCGCTAAAGTGAAGGTCCTGTGTTCGATCCAGCGTAGTTTCATCTTTGTCAGGGCGGCAGGATAGACGGCCTGACAAAGACAGCTGACTAGTTGTTGGATGGGGCTAAAAAACAAGGCCCCACGTAAACGTACACATTAGCCCAGTCTGTGCAGAAAAGTAGGATGTTACACCCTGTTTCATTTAATCTCTAGTTGAAATTGATTTCCATTCGCTCCAAATCTTATCTTATTAGAATAAATTTTATAAGCCTTAAATGCGTCTGAGATGAATAGTAAGGCATCACAGAATTTGGGTGTATAACAAGAAATAATATTTACATGAATTTTTAAAAGTTTCACCAAATATCTCTAAAACACTGACTTTTTATTCAAGTGTATGAACAAATGAAAGATTGTTTGAAGACAAATATCTAGTGTCATGAATAACATACAATATACAGGGTTTTTTTCATGCCTATTAATTGAACAAGTTTCACCATTTCTTGTCACCATTGCTAATTATGCAAATATGTTTCTCCATTTAAAGAAAAGCAGACACGAGCTTGTTGTTTAAAGGGTAAATGTCAGAACAATGTGACCCATTCTTCAACTAGACAGATTCAACGTGTAATGTCTTCAAAAGAATGGTTGAAGACAAAATATTGATTTGGGAGGAAATTAAACTTGAAGACAACTAATAAGACTTGAGTTTCAATTAAAATTATAGTCATTGAGGTGCTAATCTTCTTCCATTCACCCCTCAGACTAGCATTTTAAAACCATTGTTAATGCACACTTTGTATTCTGTGAGAGCTCATTTGATACCCAGAGGGATTTGATAACGCTGAAGCTCACATTAATAAATAAAACATGCTTTAGAATAAAAATCGAAGGAATTCTAAACTAACTCATTCATTTGTTCCTTATAAACATGTCATTTGTTTGGAGTTAGGACATTTTTTGTTTATTTGTTTTGATGTTGCAAACTCCAATTGGGTTCATATCTTGCTTTCTGACTTCATCACAGTGTGTAGTAATTGAATTACCTCTGGAATAATACGACTTAATCCTCTTTATAGTGCAATAGACTGATAGTAGAGAATCCTTAATACTATCTAAATATCAAAGCTTTACCAATGAGAGTCCTTCGGCAGAAGCAAAACTGAATTTTGACGAGCGCATGCGACTGTATACAGTGGGGGTAGACATGTTTAAATTGAGGGTCGTAACACGCACATTATCAGCTCGATTATTTACCGGAACATGTGTGATGTGTTAGTGAACATTGGACCACTGTCACGCAGTGTCAATACAACAAGTTTAGGATTTGTATGGCAACATGAAGAATCTCACAGAGGAAAAAAGGCTTCTTTGCGCTTCTTAATTTAACAATTCTGTTGACGCTATTAAATGGATGAAAAATGTGTTTATTTGGCAACTTAAAAAACATTAGATGAGCTTTTAAGAAAAAAAAATATACAAACACTGGATGATGTACCGGTAATTGGACTTTTATCATTAAAAGGTAAAAATATACATTTATTTTTTTTTCTGTTAAGCAGATCAGTACAAATTATTTGTATTACTAGATTAATTTTTAAAAACACTAGCATTACTGGTTTCATGAATTATCAAGTTTGATGGTAAAGTGAAAATCAATTTTACATTGGGTAGAATACCTTTTAGTATCATATTTATATATCCATGGATAATTAATATATCACACAATTTCTTGTAAACTAATTTTTCATTTTAGTATTATTACTATGGAATTGTATTTAGATTTCCTATAACTGATGGTAATAGGGGTTGTGAGTGGGCTGGGGGTGGCACCTGCAGGACTGACAACAATATTATTATGTGTTTTGAGACTTGTCTTTTGGTTGGTAATAAAAAAAATTACTGTATATTGATGATGCACGAATATGAAAAATATCCTTTGTTAGTCAGAATTTAAAGTAGAGTATTTAGAACCATCTCATTGCACTGTCCATAAAAAATTTAATATTTTCATTATGAAATTGTATGTCTCTCAACAATAGGCGTGGTATTAAATTTAATTTCTCAAGATCTAATATAAAACCAAAGGTTGACTATGGCCATTGTTTTAGATGTGGAATTTTGGAAACTTGTACCAGTAATAACAAAACCCCTTAAAATTTCCTAATAAAACAAAAGTATAAAGAGCGTTGTATTTTAAAATTTTACTAAACTGTCTCAAAATACAAACATGGTTGACCCCCAGGTCTTTGATGTTTGCCTATTCTGGCGGTCCAGTGTACTTAAGACATCGAAGTTGAACCGTTTATCCAAATACCACCGAAGTAACCACAAACCGTTAGTGAAATTAGCTAATACAGCTTATGTCTGTTTCATCTCCACTTGGTGTCAGTACTCACAAACTCTATTAATGTAACAAAAAGAAAAAAATCTTCATTTGTTCACTAATTTACATATTATTAACTCTAATAATATACCAACAAAAAAAACTGTTTCTTTGTTTACTGATTAAAATTGTATTAATAGTGTTCTTTTGTTCATTTTGATGTCTGCAAGTAGATTTGTAACACGTTTCTCTTTTGAATTTGGCAGCAGGTACATAAATATTGCAAGCTGTACATAAAAAAATCCTTTAACACTACTAAATAGTAACCAGTGAGTGCTAAATTTGTCTATTGCCAGGTTGACAAGTACTAGTAGGGTCACCTGTCCAACCTCGTGGGTTTTCTCCGGCTCCTCCAGTTTCCTCCCGATGCTAATGACCCCTATGAGCAAGCGAATTATTGAAATGAAATTAAACCATATGTTAGTCCCAAAATGACTTAGTTTGTGTCGAGTGGGCGTCAAACCTCTTTCTCTCTCTATTGCCAAACATTTTCTGGCCTCAAATGTTATATACATGTAAATCTTTATTTAGACATTTATTCACATGCCAAGCCCATAATTCAACTCTCTAGATCATTGAATGGTTAATATTCTGAGTGGATTAGACAATCCCTGTTATATCTGTGTTCAAGTCCAACTTTTTTCTGTAATGCATAAAATACCTGAGTATTATTATGGTAAACATATTTTACAATGGAGAATATGAACTAGGGGCAGAGTTTCTATCTGTCAACTATCTGTAATTCTCAGAAATAATATAAGGCAATTTGTTTTTGCTGTCAAAACTTCAAACATTCATAATTTCACTCAGAATAAATTAATTTATTCATTTTTCACTAACTTTTTCTGAACTATTATAGCAAGAATGGCCAGTTCTTTCTCTAAATGTCGCATAATATATATTTAAATCAACATTGTAGCAATAAGGCAGAGTTCTCCCCATGGGTTACAAATAATGTGATATTTATTCAGATATTTCTGCTGGGCCATTCATCTTTAAGGAGTTTCATGATACATTATACAGGTTTTATCAACAGTTTGATCGGAAATTTTTACAAAAGATCTAATCTGATCTAATTGTGTAATTGAATGTTCAAATCAAAAATTATCTATGTAGCCATCTGCAGCTTCATCATAAAAATGAAATCATTTTTACTTACATGTACCACTATGTATGCTCCGAGTAATTGAAAAAATTTATGGAAATTGAAAATTATTCATTTATCGATCAATTGCTTTACCATAATTGAGACTGCTGCTTTAAATGAAGTTATCAGTAATTGGTTTCTTAACATCTTAACTTTTTACGTAAAGTCGCTAAGAGTTTTTTCTCACAAGTAACAAATACCAAGAATAACTTGAATAATTTAAAGAATTTCTACAAAAACTGTTATGTTGTTTTATCTGGTATTGATTCTCTTAACGAAAAAACACAACAAGAAAATCCTATAAAATGCTGACAATCCAGCAAATAGGATTAAGTGTAAATCTAAATGTTAATTCTTTCTTTTTTTGTGGACTAGGAAGAATGCTATGACCAGAATTGAAACTTCTGTAAAGCAGACAGTGTTAAGAGTAGCGCATTAAGGTGTCAAAGACTTTTGTATTGAATTCTCTGATTAGTTGACCTTGTATCGATATTGTCAATTGTTGTACTAAGAGCTTTTCTTTGATGGTGAAACACAAATATGTAAACATTGGCTGTTTTTAAACCTAACACATTTGTTGTTATATAATGAAAGAGTAGTATTTGTCTTGGATGACATTGATCAGTTGAGAGTTGTTTCAACAACCTTTATGAGTACTTTAATTGAACAATTTACAAGCAACAGAATAACTATTGTATAAGCCATGTTTTGCTTACTGCTTATATCACGCTTGCGATGTTTAAAGATATCCTCATTATCCCAGTTGGTGCAGAAAACTAGTTCGTTCATTCATTTATGGAGTTTAACGTCCACTTCCACCAGGGGTGATATCGTAGGCAAAGAAAAAAGTAGGATGTTCAATCCCATTTCATTCATTCATGAGCTTCTGTGCGCTTGTTTCATAATTAATAAAAGAAAGTACCTGCCAAATGTAAAAGGCCAGTAAAGATACTTAGTACCCAGCCGAATAAGAATAAATGTCCAAAGATTTATTCTGAAATCTTTCAATGCAACTTTGAAAGATCCAAAGACCAAATTACTCAACAAGCCCGCCCCATGAATTCTTGTAAGCAGGGGAGGTGGTGGGATGGCTGAATGGTTATCATGTCATTGAGTCAACTGTCATGGTTTGTTTCCCGGTTGTACGTGGCAAGGAATAGGGTCACCTGTGCAACCTCAATGGTTTTCCCCGGTCCTTCGGTTTCCTCCCACTGCTAAAGACCCCTACACACAGGCAAATTATTCAAATAAAACTGAACCATATGTTTTTCTCAAAGATACCTAGTTTGTGTCAAGTAGATGCTAAACCTCTTTCTCTCTCTCGCTCTTTTAAGCAGTGTTTAATCTCAATCCCTAATAAATGAAATTTCATATCTTTTGATTGCTGACATTAAAACAATTGCATGTACATGTTTGTAATGGATACTTTATTTGACCATGGACCTTATAAGCTCCATGATTTGACTTAATCTGTAATAGCTATTGTTTTAAAACAGGAAATTTTCTCATGTTGATTTGGTGAAAAAAGTGATGTTATATTTACCTCTTGTCAAAACTGTCTCCGTGTTTGATTTTTAGTCAGCCATGTTTATGTATACTGAAGATGATGCTGTGTCAATTGGATGTATTTACATGTTGTCTTTTTTTAAATGTTTTTTTTAATCGTTTTTTTTTTTCAACAAAAAGAGATACGTCATATTGATGAACTTTTGTTTTTCTGCTGTAAGTTTAATTCAGATACATTTATATAATCGCCTTAAATATGTGATGAATCTTACTTAACATATCTATTCCTTTTACAGGCAAGTTTTAATTCAATTTTTAGAGAATATATTTTGAAATTATTTATCTTTTGTCAAAGCCTTTCCATTTTTTTATATAATTTACTAAGATATCAGAAGCCAGTGGTGTATACAATGTTCCGTAAAGCAAATGTTGACCTTTTTATTTGCGTGACATGATTATTGGCGAAGTTATTATGGTCTCCTCCTTTGTTCAGAAGAAAAACCAGCATAGCGTAATAGGAAACAAATGAACACATATTTGCAATTTATTTTACGGCTCTGATATTATTGTCCTCCTCCACTCTCCTCTGAATAGAATTTATCTTCTTTTTGGGGGGTGGGGGGACTGTCAACATACTGTAGTTAGCCAAACTAGGGTTCTGTAGGCTTGACAAGATGAAAGCTTCTAGCCATTTGATTGGGATGAAAATTGAAAAATTGAATTCCACCAATGTACATGTTGGTGTACACATAAAAGAACTGTTGGTACTTGGAATTCATAGTCTGGACACAATTTTCGTGATAGCTAACAAAGGCCTGTCTTCATTAACTCTGTCGGTGGTGAATTATTAAAACATTAAAGTGAATTTCACTTCTTTTCATTTTCAACAATAGACTCATACGTCAAGAAAATATGTTGGAGAAATTATTTCATTTTCGTCTTCTGTAACATGAATGTCAGTCACTCTATTTATAAGAGCCATCAGCCCTTATATGTTCAATGTCATATAGGTTGGTAGTTCAATTAAGAATTCTATTTGATAGCACACAGGCTCACCAGCTGAGTTTGCCTCAGGTTAGTGATGTGACGATAGACTAAAAAATTGATCTATTCTCTGAGGTATTCAAGCTTTTATGTGGTATTCTATATTTGGACTTTAAAGATGGCAAAAAAAAAATATTAAAAGTTCGATTATTTAACTGACAAGATAAACTGAGGTGTCTCATAAAATGTAAAATATACTACAATGCATGAAATTTCCGGGATAGAGACATAATTTGAATTTAGTTAAAATATTATTATAAGTAATTGTGGGTGTCATACACAAATCAGGGTATGCTTATTGTGTATGAATCCTCTGATACTGCTCGACCTTGTACAGTTCATTTATGTGCAAGTATGATATTTGTTGTGACTGGGAAAAATCTAATTATAGACTCAAATTGCCTAGCAATGCCCACACATTACTTAGTGGTACCATTGACTATTGATGATGATAGCAACATTAAGATTTGGGGATAATTAAAATTGTATCCTTGGAAGTATTTTGTAATGTTTTTGGTAATATTTTTCCTGGCAGTTTGGACATGTTTTCTAAACAATATATAGTTATGTATTCTGGAATATGTCTGTAAAGGAAATTTTAAGCTCTATAGAATCTTAATATCAAAAATGATACCAAACTATTGATAATATCAAATCTAAATCGTAAATAAAATTTGTTAAATATTGATCTGATGTGTCTGAAAATTGGTTCCTGCACATGTTCATCTGATAAACTCAGAGTTATATGAAGAGCAAGTTATAATCATTCAGATTAATCATGTGCTCCTCGCACCAAATTGAAAAAAATACTCAGGAATGATCCCATTTATTGAAATCTTTGAAAATTAATGAACCTCCGAAACAGGGTCTTAAAAAATTCTTTTGAAGTTAAGAAATTCTGTTGCAATTCTAATGTGTTATTTACTCTTTTTCTCTTGCTGTTTTTCAGACTATTGATGAGAATTTGACATAACCAGGAGCAGACGTCACGGAAAGTCAGCCATTCATTTCCAACAAAATGGTTTCTAGAAATTGCATTTTTGCAATAATATGGTTGTTTATTATAGGTTAGTTGGATTTCTTAATGGAATGTCTCCTTTCACTGGCTTAAAAAACTCCATGGGCACTGAATTGAATAGAGAAACTATTGATTATTCTGTGACCTTCGAAGAGGACAAGTTTCTCTGACTTTATGACTGTGACAGTAACTTGAAATAAGTTAATGAAATTCCTCTAATTCAAAAGGATCAATTTTTCAGAATTTATGCGGTGCTATTTTTTTATATGGACAATCAATAGATTGAATTATAAGATGCACCTGGGAATATAAATGAAAGGGGTAGAAGTTCTGATTATAATTAGAATGGTCCATTGGCTTCAGACGGCAACTTTTTAATTTTTCAAATCGAAAAGGCATAACCCAATTCAAAACAAGGCATTGTCAGATAAATAATAAGTATTGAATGATGTGATACCAATCCATTTTAGTTTGTAGTGTATTGAATGGGTAGCAGGGACAGTAGAGCACAAATTGCTGCATCTAAATATCGTGGTATTCCTAATCCTATACATATTTTTTCTTGTCTTAAAATACCAAAATATCATTTTATGATTATAACCATTTGGTTTAAAGTTGCCTTCCTGCATATAAAGTGCGTGATTTGCTGATATGGTAGGGCTAAAACCTTATTTGAATTAGTTTCTCTATCAAACTACCCCATGCTGTCAGATTCTATTCTTATCAGCCTTGTTTATCATGTGACTTGATTGAGGGAGAATTTCGTTGTTAGCTTGTATTTGTCATAAGTCACTGACCATTTGCCATAAATAGCGAAACCTAAGTAAATTCCTGGATTATCCTCTGCCAACGTTTTAATCCACCTTTTAATCGTAGTCTACTGGATGTTTAATTCTCTCAAAGTTTTAACAACCATTAGTCATTAGGTCCAGCACTGCTTATATCACTCGAGGAGACAGACTGCCTTTTAGGGATACCCTCACATTTTTGTCTTTAGCATTTCATATGGGTGTTAATTGCCATAATTTTAATGGAAATAACTACCCAATATATATTTTCATAGGATTATATTATTTTTAAAGATACACCCTTGTGATGTCTAAAATATTGAATGGATCATGTTGGGCCTCTACTCCCTTCACAAGATAATTAAAAAGAAAACAAAATGAGGAAGTTGTTATTAAGTTACACAGTGTTCCATATTTCTTTAAACTTTCACATTTACTTAATGACAATCTATTCTTAGAATAATTTGTTTTCCCAAAAAATTAATCAATTTTCAAATTAATCACCTATCCACGCATCATTTGATTAATTCAAAGTTTTATCAAGATATAGATTTCAACCTTCATTTACCATAGCCATGAAATCAATAAGCTCATTAGAATCATTCTATTTCTTTCCATGACACGGAATTTGAACAGAATGACCTCTGACAATATGTTCTATATTTAGAAACGTTGGATTAAGCTTTTTTGGTTTAGAGCACAAAGGTTATCAATCCCCACATATCAAAAAGAAGGGGAGCCACGTTAGATCAGAGGATAAATCCTCGCTAACCAGGAGGATAGGGTTCACTCCACGTGTTGACCGGTAAAGTTCCTCAAGATTTTCTGGTGCAGTTCCCTCTTATCAGTGCATGACAAGGAACATTGTCTAGTTGTTCGGATTGGACAAAAAATTCTATGTCCTGTGTACACACATTGGCATGCATGTAAAAGAAGAGTAGGGTTTAGTGCCAATGTCCAACCAACATTTCCCTCATATCACACTGTGTGGTGTATGCCCATTGTCATTAGCCCATTCTGTTGAGAACAGTTGGATGTCAAGCCCTCTGTTATTCTAAATACTAGGTTAATTATGTAATTTCGACCAATTTGGAATTTATCCCAAAAATATCTAGACTGGACTTTGTAAATTGGATAAATAATGGATATGCAAAATGGCGAGCCAATCAGTCTGTTTATCTGGACACATTTGCTGGTGCTGTCAATTTGGAAATGTGTTGCCAATGAAACTGACCGTTTGTATTTCTCTGAAAGATTTTCAATGCTTCAGATAGGTGCAACACTGCACAGGTCCAGGATGAGTTTTTCTGGTGATCAGATATTGCACACAGAATTAATTAGGTTTATTTTCTGAAATTTATCTGAGAAGACTCCTTTAAGAAATCAATTTGTTGAAGATTAACCCAGACAAGTTTATTACACACAAGCTTAACCTTGTCAAATTTACCAAATACGTCAACAGTAGAAATGGTATCAAGGGTGCTATTACTCTTGTGAGATATCCAAGACTTGTATATTATTCAAGAACTGTAATATAAATAGATATAGATTTTGACTGGAAAAATTTTATATCTTGTCATTAAAATGTCAGTCATCCCATTTCCTCCCTTTCCCTCCCTTTCCTTTAAATGTAATTAATTTGTTATAGAGAGTAAGATAATTTCCTCCCCTCCCTTTTTCCCCTGACAGTTTTATTTATGTACCTTTTTTACAACTCAAGAGATTGTACATGTGATAATAGAATTTGTTGTATTCTTTTTTACTTGAAATCAATGTGGAGGTTGGTGAGTAAAGTGTTTAATGCCTCTAGGCAGTATTTTAAACCAAAACAAATGGGATCGGTAATTAGATTTACCATAGTTACAGTGATTTTTATTAGGCTTTGTCTGCAGAGATGTTATTCCTTCCTCTACAACTGACGATGGTTTTAAATGCTGTATTTCTGTACCATCAAATGCACTAGAACTTTCAATTTGTCTGAAATAAAATCTGTCTATAAGCTCTCTTTGGTATAAGTGTTGTGATGCAATTTGGTAACTGCCAAGATAATTTGCTGCTTTTATATCTGCCCTCCACCCCTGAACATTATGCCCACAACAACTAATGTATTTGAATGTGTTACCAAATGATAAAAGAGAAAGATGAAATAGATGTTGCCATTTGCTTATGTTTTTTTATGAAATCACAAAAGTGATGTGGGAATAACAGGATGTTGAAGTTATATTGCATAGTTGACATTTTAAATAATCAATATCTTGTCTGAAATGATCGTAGCATTTTGACATTTATTGATGTATATGGTGATCACTTCTGTATTTTTATAGACAATAATGGATTTTTTTTGTTATCTGTTTTTCAGGTAACTGTAATGGTGAAAGTAGTGTTGCTGTAGACAGCTCTATATCCTCTAACAATGATGAACGACAACCTCTGTTCTCCAGTAGTGCTCAGCTTAACACACGGGTGGAAAGAAGCAGTCCTAATCCTACATTAGTTCATGGATTAGCTTCCTCCTTGACAACCACTTCATACAATTTCATGGCCGGAAGACAGAGCTCCACGGATCATCTCCCTTTGGTGATGCCAACAATGTCGTCTGCTTACAGAGAGATAAATGAGGACAAAAAGTCAGCTGAGAGCTTTATCAGAAGTGAAAGGTATCCGCAGTCAACAGTCAGTGCAAATCATTTGTATAAACAATCGAAGAATAGTGGAAGACTTGAAACACGTACTGGAATTTTAGAAAACCCACAAACGGATCATAGTCGCTCTCAGTACAAAACAATACAAGATAATATTTTGCAGTCTAGTTTAACAATTGATCAATTTAAGCCTTCAAAATCAGCAGACGATCGGTCTATGTTGATGAAAGATGCAAGTACAGGGTATAGTGATACAATAAAAATAAGCGCTACACCAAAAGTAAACAATATTGTGTCATCTAGCGTCTTCCAACATATTTTAACACGTACAACACAATCTAGCAGAGATTATGTCTTGGACAATTCTCATGTTTTTACACACTCTAATGTCAAACCGACATTTTTACATGTAAGTAATTCGTTCAGCCCAGTTGACATAGAACCAAGTGAATGGCACGAAGATTTATATCCAACTGTAGCCTACGTTCAGCCAATGTTTTCTGAATTCTCTAATAGTGTTGATTTATTTTATGATGTGGATAGCATTGACACTTTTCGTGGAATGTCTTCCAATAGACACTCTGCATTGCCAATGTCTTCCCGATACGAAACTAAATCCTCATACTCTTCACTACATTCCTCTCCAACAATAACTCCATCATCAAATTATTACAAAAGTTCATCCACAGTTGCGAATATTGATGCTACGTCTTCTTTATATTATCCAAATCCTTTAGGTTCAACATCAACAATAATGTCGCATACTCCTGTTTTACCAAATGTTTATGCCAAACAACAATCAACAGTTAGCTCTCAATTAACATCCAAAATGCCAACAACTACTCAGGAATTAATTAGTAGTAGTAGTAGTAGTAGTTCTCAGCTTCCAGAAACATCAACTGTGCAAATCTTGCCTTCTTCTGCTTATCCTAGTCAGTCTTCCATTGAAGTCAGTACCCTTCAAAGCACATCAAGGGGGACAACTCCAAATTTGAGCTCATCATTTTCTCCAAGTGTTCACCCATCTACAAGAGAATACCACACTACAATAGACCACCACAACTCCACAGAATCTTTCAACTTCATATCTTCAACACAGATGCAGTCGACCGTCTCCAGTGAAATGATAACCCCGGTGATGACAAAAACAACAGAAGCCGACATGAAAAATGTTTTCAAAGATTGTCGATTCTTGTTCACATTTGCTGGAGATTGTCAGCTCGTAACTAATAACACTTTGTATTTAGCTGAATTTATTGAAGGATTAAGGGAAACACTGGTTGAAAAACTTGACATATCAAATGATCGAATCAAACCTCACGATATATCCTGTGGATCTATTAAAATCTATGTAACTTTCAAAAATGTTTCGTGTCCAGAAATGGACCGTTCTCTTAAGACAGTCGTGGCAAGCGAAAATCTTATTGTCCCTACATTTATAGAAAATAAAGTTGTTACATTTACAGCTCAGTCAGTGTTGGAAGTGGCATTACAAGATTCAAACATAAATAGTCTAGATTTACCAGGACATGGTATTGATAAAATTGATATTATCGTTATTATTGTTGCATGCTGTATTTGTGGAGTATTACTCGTGATCGGAATAACTGTTTGCATAAAAGAATGTTATCGACGAAAATATGCGCAGTCATTTGATTTGTTAGATATGCCACATGTCAATTTAAAACTGGAAGACTTTACTCTGACTAGAATACCCAGACCTAAAACGACATACACTAATGAAAATACCACCAATACACATTCATATCCTGAAAGATATAGTCAACCAGTGAATAAAGAAAATGGACACCCTGTAACCAATGGCAACCATATAAATTTGAATGATGTTCATGTCAGAATGCAGCCATTAAGCGATGGAATTGTTGTTGGGGTGACAGGTTACGCAACTCCAAACGGCACATCAAAGAAGAAAAAACGTGCACCGTCTGCTTCTTCCAATTTCTCGCAATCAGATACACTTAGAGATCCATCAACAGAAAATTTAGTACCAGACGGGCATTTTACAAGTATAGGGGCTCTAAATCCTATTTTTGTTGATGATGATGATCAAGGGTCAACTTCTACACTGGATATTTCACAAGCTCAAACAGGTTTAAGTGATAATTAAGCGTAATGTTTTGTATACTGTATTTACGACAATTATGTCCTAGAATATTCCAGCAGGTTGTGTGTGCTGGATTCTACAAAAAACAATTTTCTCTGCATAGTGTGTTTTTTTCTTCCAAAGTTTTATGAAGCGGCTGAATAATGGTCATTCTGATCGTTTGTTTGGTTGGATGATGTATGAAGGAATGACAATGAAATGTTTCCTAACGAACTAAGAATATGTACATAACTGATTGTGTCTGTTGAGGATAAATTCATCGTTCCTTGAAGAAAAGTGGATGAAATTGATATATTAATATCGGTACATCCCTGACACATTAATATCAGGACACAATCCAATACTTTAGACCCCTCAAACCGCTTGAGATGTGTGAAAAGCTTTCCGACTATTATAGAATCATTTGCTAGTTCTTGGGTGCCACAGATCAGATCTAGTTAGAGTGTTTTTAATTAACTGCTAATGGATCAAAATGAAGGAATTATTTAGACAAAAAGCCATGATGTGGTTTTGTTTGTTTATTGGCTGCTTTGCAATTGAAGTCATAGAAAAAATAAAAAATAAGTGCCATCGAAAGAGTGTCTGATATAGACTATGTATCATGCGTAGTGATAATGAATGTGCCTAATGCTTGTATGATTTATGACAATGAATGAACTGTTTATGCCTAATTGATAACCAGTGACAGATGAAATGAGGTTATTACAAGGTGATCTACGGTTTATCATATATATAAAAAATAATTATGTATATATTATTAAATAGTAAAAAAATAATGTACCTTGGACACTTTGGTGTTGTTATTGTGGTTATCATGTAATTCTGCCCAAATCCATCTTGGCTTCTAATTACGCTTATTATTGGTATCTATATCTATATTGATTTAAATTCTGCTCATTTCTGTGGTGTTTTGAATTTTTACTTGAACATCATGTTAGCGGGGAGTTAATCTAGACGGATCGCTAGCCTGTTGGAGGGGAGTTAATCTAGACAGATCGCTAGCCTGTTGGAGGGGAGTTAATCTAGACAGATCGCTAGCCTGCAATATTTATTGGATTAGAATCCAATTTGCTGCTCAATGCTCAATTCTGATTAAATCAAAAAAAGGATAATCGAGACTACGTTCTTTATCGTACCGACTTTAGTAATGATAATCGAGGCAAGGTTGAAAATTCTGTTGCCTAATTTTCGGTTCAGAGTGAATCAATTTGACTGAATTTTTGAGCAAATTCCCTTTTATGTCATCTTGTTTTTAACTATTATGGTAAGAACTGCCAGCTCTTTATCTAATTTCCCATAATGTATCTTAGATTTAGGACTGGTTAATCTTCAAGTGTTTTCTACTTGTATGGTAAAAATCAAACAGTCTACAAGGGGGAAATAGATCTATAAAAGTTAATTGTTTTTCTTTACCACAATTGGATTTACTTATAAAAAATTCGATATGGAAAAGACGGCTAGGTGACTTTAAAAGACAGCTTTATTAGTCGGAGAATTGCATAGTGGTAGTGTTTAGGGACATTATTTTTTTTAGGTCCCAAAACCATAAATCCAGAATGGTTAATAAAAAAAAATGTTGAGAATTTATTGAGATAATGAGTGGTAACAATGATGGATTTGGGTAAAACATGCTATTCAGTGTTTTGTATAATGTTATTTAAAGATATTTTAATACTCATATCATCTTATACTCCAAATTTATATAAATATTATATTATATACCTTATCTTGCCAAATAAATTATCTACACTTGTACATACATTTACAATCCAAAGATTATGGAATAAAAGTTTCCTGGGGGAATTAATATTGTGGAACTTAGAGATTCACCAAAGATTAGAGTAAAATTATATTTTATGCTTTGTGATAGACTACCATCACTATTATCAAATACACAACATAATGGCAAACATTTAAAAAGTATGTGTGTGTAAAATTTGACTTTTACAAATAGTTATGATTACCCTCTTTCGGTAATGTTTCCCTCGTTTCCCCCTAAAGTAAACAAATTACAATTTTTTGTGATTATATGTATTCCTGTATAATAAAAATAACATTTTGATGGCAACAGAAGAGATTAATAGCAATGTGTTAAAGAGGAGGGAATTCATAATGTGGTCATGTGTGTATGGTCAATGGTAGCCTGATCTAGTCCCAAGAAAGTTTATCATTATTTATGTGAAGTCACATTTTATTTTCAGAATTTATATGTATATAGGATATGTTCTTTCAATTTGTATAATAAAATGGTTGTTTATTTGTTGTATTTGTTATATTGTGTCGTAGATAACATATAAATGAAATAAAATGGGGTTTGATAACTACTGTTCTGCTCCGAACTGGGCTAATGAAGACGGGCATATGTTATACACTGTGCTCTGAGGGAAATTTTGCCTTGACAGCGGCCTACTCTTATATCGAATTCCAACTGTCAAGGAATCTTTTACATGCACGCAAATGTGTATATGTAAATATATATATTCTATTATTAACTACCACTTTGTATACATGATCTACTAATTCATGTGACCATTCTACTTAGCTCCTTTATTGAGATTCTTTCAAAACAATGTCACAGGATTTTCCCTTCACTGAAGCCTCATAGACAATTTTTTTTTTGTCAGGCGTGTACAATAAAATATTGTCATCATTTCCTTAATGTGCCAGTCCTTATTGCAAAGATTTTCTAATTAGTTTTCTAACGAGTTTCAACTGTTGTCACAAAAAACATGTTCACTGGTCAAATGTTCTATGGATATGTCTCTATAATTAATACAAGTGATAAGTCAACACAATACATACTGTGGTCATTTTGAGACTAACATATTGTTACATACACAATGAGAGATCACCGACTCTTCATTGAATTACATACATTCTTTACATGCCTTTGGCTGTAACAGGATTTCTCATATCATACATAAGACTATGCACAGATTCCTTGTCAGCCTCACATTTGACTAGAATGAAACCACACCTATCTCTCCCTTGCTTGTTCCTATACACGAATATTTCAGGAATGCCAGGGAGCTTGTTATATCATATATATAACAGTAATAGGACAAATTGGAGCTGAATAGTACGACGCTGTACCTTGATTAATGCCATCTTCATACAGATCAACAGAAAAACATACACTCGTATTACATAAAGCTATAACATTATATTTAATATTCTCACTTTACATATTTCATAATATAACAAAAAACAAAGCATGCACAAATTTATGTATAAAGAAAATTTTTTAAAAAAAGTATGAGGGGGCAAAAAGGGCATAAATTACGAACCAAAATATTATTAAAGATGCATTATGTAATATTTAGATAAAAGTTAGCCGTTTTTCATGTGTAAAGTGTTAAGTTCAAAAATGGATAACGAAAAATGAATATATTGAAATTTTAGTTGGATAACTTTATTCTCAACAAAGTTATGAATGTTTGAAGCTTTGGCAAGAAATTGTGTAAATAGTCAGGATTGTCAAGTAACATTGCAACTATAATAAAAACCTTGATTTTCCATTTAAGAAAGATATGGAAGATATTTTCTAATTCAATTCATATCTTGGCCATCCCATAGTTAAGAAAGTTGATTACAGGCTTGTCATGACTAAGTAATAAATTATAAGATTTGAAGCCAGAAAAACGACCTGCAATAGGCAGATTTACCCCTTACATAGTGCATCTATAAATTAACTAGAATTGTTACATACATTTAATAAAATAATACATGAGCAGTATTTCTCAAAAAGCTCTAATAGTCCTTTTTAATATAAAATTTAATGAAGCTGGTATACATGATCTCTAGTGTATCAGGGTCCATAAGAATTACGTACACAAACATTACATATTTTACTATTCATCTGATTAAAATACAGATCTATATTTCGTTTCAGTTTTTTTCATACATGAAGATCTGACCTATTGTAGCGGGAGGTTGCATCACATGCAAAAAAAGTCGCTGTAACAGACCGTTTCATTTTGTAAACAATATTTTATTTCATTTGAAAATGGATTGGAGAACATTCTGTGCCTATGTTGACTCCGCTTCATTGGCTAATCGCCTCACATTAACCAAAACACGGCTTATATAACAACTCCTCCAGATCCTAGTGTTATGAAGACAAGTAAAACAAAATTTTGAATTATAAAAACGCCACCAAATAGGATATGTGTTTTAATTAGACTGATTTTACTATACAACCCTATTGACTTTTGTATGCACAGCGAAATGGTCCCCAGGACATCCACACGCAATTCAGATCACTCTGCAAATTATTGTACATGTCCAGGAGCCTTGTAAAGATTTTGGCTTAACTGATGTCAGCTTCAATAACACTGCATATATTTCTGGAGACCTTTAACTTTAGGGCTTATTTACTACGTTCTATGATTCATCAGTTCTAAACCCCCTTATGTTAAACACATCTTACATGGTATTAATATAGTTTATAAATGCTGTAAATATATACAAATAGTTGAGAAAAAGATCCATGATAAATACCACAAGTAATACTGTCAGATCAGACTAGCACATTATTTTATACGGAAATGACATTCAATGACAACAATGCTTCACAGACAGTGTTTATATATATAATTCCTAGTGATATCAGAATGTGATGTATATCGAATGTATGTGAGAATCTGTGCGTTTTTATACGTCAATGTCATCAGTCTGTGAACTGAAAGAACTACAGTAATCCAATATCAATTCATAGCCTTTGATTTAGTACATAGCATATTTGTATTTGTATGGTCAAAGGGACAGGATTAATAAAAGACACACGACTCATTTTATACGCCCACATGGAAATGTGGACCTATATTGCCGTCGCCCCAGTCCGTCCATCGTCCACAATTTCTTGTGAACGCACTAGAGGCTAAAGTTAATATCTGATTGACTTTAAATTTATACACATTGTTTAAGGTCATGGGACAATGAAGCCTATTGATTTTCAGTGATATCCGATAATTATTGCCAGAATTATGACCCTTGATCACTCGAAAAATCTTGTGAACGCTCTAGAGGCTAAAGTTAATGCCTGATTGACTTTATATTTATACACAGTGTTTAAAGTCATGAGATGAAGAAGTCTATTGATTTTCAGCCATATCCGATAATTATTGCCAGAGTTATGACCTTTGTTTACAAGCTATAAACAAACATTACCTAGCCAAAAAATGTATCTCACACTCATGAACTTTTTGGATTAGAATACGGTCATTTCATACATCTTTCATACTGTATCTATGACAAATACTGTTTATCACATTCCCTATCAGACCCAAGAAAAAAATATCTGTGTCTTGATCGGAAAATCCTTCATCTCTTTCATTATTTTTTTTCTTTTTGTGGAGTTTAAAATTTGAATTAGAGAAGTTTCGCAACTTTACATTCAAGAGGGTTAAATGCCATCAGTTTTTGTTATGTATGACGTAAAGCGCACATCTTAAAAGTGTGTCAGACGGATAGCAGCCTCCATAACTGTAGCTAAATCTTGTTTAATTTCTATCATCCAGTCCATAATTTTTCTCTGAATTGTGGTTTTCACGAACTAAATCCACAGAGAAGACTTCATTCTTCATATAGACAAAATTAGAAGAGGCTGAGAAAAAATGTGCCTGCTTTACTAATCTTATCTTTAACAATCTATTTGTGACGAAGGCCTATCGAGATCGTGGACCAAGTTTGTCTTGACCTAGGAAGTGTAACTGTCAGTGTGAATTTAGCGAAACGTCATAATGTACAGTTTCCATTTACACTTATGTAAATGTAAGTGTTAAGTTGCAAAACCTCTCTATTTCTCGAAAATAACACCAAAATATCTGTTTGGAATTTGTTGAGAGAATACCTTAAAGGGACATTATGTAAGATTAGAAAAAGGGCCAACAGTTCTCAATTAAAAAAAATAGATAATGAAACTGAATGAGAAATATGATGAAAATTTCAGCCAAATTACTTCCACTGTCATTGGAGGGAAAGTTATTGTCGATTGTCATTGCTACCGTTGTTACAATAATAAACAAAGTCTTGATTATCCATTTTTACATCAAATCATCAATCACAAATCGTATTAAAATCTATTAGAAATCAAGACTATATATGATGGCATTGATTATAGTCTTGACAAGATAATTAATGTCTAATTAATAATATATATAAAAAAGACCTGCAATAGGCAGATTTAGGTGTTGCATAATGTATGATCTAATCTAAATTCCATATCACCTACATATTAATTATAACCTAATGGAAGACAATTTTGGGACTTTGGTTATTTTTCTCCCTGTCATAATTGTGACATGAAACTAACTGCTGACTAACTTGTGAAATTCAATGACAGTGTCACTTCAGGATTGACTAAATTACATATATTTCAACTTCTGTCTATAACATAAAGACACAAAACCCAAAAGGTTTTAAAAAATCAAACAAATAATACTGAAACAATATAATATACCTTATATTATATATACACATATGGAAGTAAAGTAGGATGTGAGCAGATAAATGTAATATTTAAATTGCACTTGCTAGATGAGCGATGTCCAGAGAAAAAAAAAGCAAACAAAAAGAAAATCAACAACAAAATAAACAATGACTAATGAAATAACAAACAATTTCTTATCATATACATCCATAAATTTTTTTTAGACAAAAGTAGGCTATGAAAGTTTACATGACTCGGATCATTGTCAACATTCAAGTCATTTTTTCAGAAATCATTTAAAGTTTACACAATGTCATAGACATGCATTTGAAGCTTGAAAGCCCTATTATTTATGAATGCTATATTAAGGAAAGCCTCCCATTCATATTAATTATGAATGCTATATTTAGAAAAGCTTCCTATAAATGAAATATTTAGAAAAGCTTTTTATTCATATTTATAATTAAAGAAATTGCTTATCAAAACATTTATCAATATTATATAAATTTAAGTAAACACGAGTTTGGAACAAAAAATAAAATTTAACATCAAAAAGAAAAAAATAAGACTACATACGTATGTTTACAACAGGGCAACAAAAGAGCACTACATTCATATAGATCTATATCATATAATAATAAAAAAAGAAAATATATTTTTACATATAATATACATTGTATATATTTTACAAACAAATATAATGTATTTTAACAATGAAATAAAGATTTGTACTTATCATAATAACATTGACTTTTGATTTTATTGTTGTGACACCATTATTATGCAATAAACAATATAATAAAATAATGTATTCAGGCTGGATATACAAGGAAAGCATTCTAAATTGATGGATTTTTTTAAATGGAATTGAGTAAAAATTAACATCTTATCAACACTGGTACTCTTGTGACCAAAACATGGTCATATTCATTTCTATGCTTACTTATCCAACATACTCATCTTCCAATTCCAGCCATCAAGGGCTCTTTTACGCGCATGCTGGATCTCAATTTTCCATCCCATCCAAAGGAATTATAGCTTTCATTGTAAATGATTATCAATGAATCAAATAAAGAAACATATATACCTACTGCTAAACATTCCAAATATAATCTAAAATTATACTCTGTAAAGCAGACTGGTCTCAAGGATAAGTAAAACGTCCAAATCCAATCATACTTGTCTCCTACTTAGATTCATTTTACAGACTGAAATATTTTAACCCTTAAAATGTTACTATTCACAAATCATCATGAGCCATTTAAATTTGAAAATTGAAAAGCACTAGCTATTGTGACTTTAGCTTAAGTGAGAGCCATCAATAAGTCATAAGGCATGAATTATTGAGGTAAAATAAATTCATTTAGGCCTTTGTTAATCTGTCAGTCATAAAATGGCTTGATTATCCAGGAGTAGTGTATTTTTTTTTATTCCAGACATTTAATACATGTATTCCTAAAGATCAAATCATTATGATATATGTAGCCCCAGCCTTAATACATTTAACTGTATGCATTTAAAATTTAATATAACTATGACATTAATACCCTAATTGAAATGTCAATCTAATTAAAATACAGATCTATATTTCGTTTCGTTTTTTTTACAATATTTTCAATGGCTTCTGCTACATCAAGATCTGACCAGTTGTAGTGGGATGAGGTTACTGACCCTATGACCTCTGACATTTGATTAAACAATCAGCGTTGATGTTTCTAGTAGGTTACCCACAGTTTCCAGCAAAAATGTGCTGTAGCAGACCGTTTCATAGGCTAATCCCTCACATCATCCAGAACGCTTATTATGTAACAACTTTTCCAGATCCTAGTGTAGTAAAAACAAGTAAAACATAATTTTGAACTCTAGAAAAACGACACGAAATAGGATCTGGTTTTTAATAAGATATGTTAAATGCCAATAAGCATGTAAATTGCATGGAGAATTTTAAAACTGTAAAACTGATTTTCTACAAATTTTGTAAATTACTGATAGTCGTTTGATTAAATGTAATATAAAATAACTAGTATACCGTATATAAATCCAACTATGGGGACATTCTCTTTACTTTCACCCACCATCACTTTTAACAATGCTGATTCTGGAAATTTGGGATTTAAATGCTGATTGCTAGTCATAAACTTTTGGAGTAATATCATTTGAGTTCATAATGCAATCACTTACTAATTCTAGTGTGGAAAAATACTAGAATATTTTGATTATATACTATTATTGTATAACTATATAAACCCAAGTTTTGATTCTCATTGTTCAGGGTGATCGATCAGGGTTATGGATAATGGACATCTATATTCTACTATAATTAAATCTATACGGTTGGATATTTATTTCAAAAGTTTTATAAGATTCAATATCAATAATACAAATAATTCATCACAAATTGGAATTCATAAACAAAATACAATAAATATTTGCTTTACATATGAGATAAGTCTTTGGTGTTATATCTCCATTTACTGATGGGACTTGAAAAATGTGGTATACTATACCAATTCTAGAACACAAGCCAGACACTTTCATATACTACTTATCTACATGTTGTTTATCTTAATATATAAACAAACATCTTCGTTGTCAACTCATAAAATTCTTTACCTGGCAAAACCAAGGCACAACAATCAATTTGAAAGGTTAGGACCTCTTGAATTGTTAAAAAAAAAAAAAAAATCTTGTACCAGTTGTATTTTACTTTATAAAATTGTTTAATTTCGATTGAAACCTCTTGGATACTTTCATCCTAATATTTGCAGAAGTTGTTGCAGAAAGCGATTGTCATGATCATAAAGACATACACATATAACTGAATCCTGAAAAACCCTTATATGGCCTAATCAAATATGTTACATAATCCTGTTAAGCAAATAGCAATTATATCCGAACAGCGCAATACTTTTATTGGAAAAATTAAGAAATAATAATTGTGCGCATAATTAACCCTACTTCATTGTATCTAAGGATAACCTGAGAAATCTGGGAATTCCTCATTAACATCAATATCTCAGACATTAAGGCCAACAGATGTTTCAGATTAAAAATAAAAGAGGTCCCAAGATCTTAAAGTTGTGATGTTGTGATTTGTTGTGGTGAAAACATTTAATGAAATGAACCACCAAAAAAACAGATATATGATAATTTTAAATCAATCAGAAAATTGTTTATTTGTTATTACTTTAATTTCTAAAAGTAAACTTGTGATCTGAAGATTCTATTCAGAACATAGAAAAGAAATTTAATAATTTCTCAAATTAAAGTAGACAAAATAAATAATATTCCAAAAGATGCAGAATAGGTAATTACAGGTATTTTTTTTTTTAAGTCTGGAAGCAATGTATAAATCTAAAATTGTTCAATATCTATTTTGATCTTTTGTTTATTTGTACATATATCGCATTTGATCAAACATGGGTTTCAGATATCTCTTTCAGGGATAATTTTAAAATTCACACTAATTATAAGAAGTTCCATAATATTTCCTTCTTAATTCGCTCCTCGAATTTAAGTCATCAGTTATAGGTAAAATTCAAAGTGTACCATCATTGAAATGAAAAACTTACGACATTTTCTAAGCATACTGTAAACCCATTTGATCTTAGGCGATATTTGTATATAAATATTTAATCGATAATAATCTTGTCGCGCATTTGTAAAATAACGATCAGATCTTACAACAACTAAAAGTAGATATAGGCGTTGAACCTCCTGATGGAAACTCATTATTTTCTTCGGGCTGCAGATTCAGATCCCTAGCTCTTTTTGTCAATCCTCTTGCAATATCCATAAAAAGTTTTTCAACATTTTCACACTCCTTAGCTGATGTTTCTATAAACGTCATATCATATCTCTGAGCAAATTGCTGACCAATTTGAGTTGGAATTTCTTTAGACATTTTATCTACTTTGTTTCCTAAAAATATTTTAAAATATTACATAAGTAACCTTAAAGGGTGTAAAGATCTATTTTATTTTAAACTGCAAAATAGACAAAAATGTGTCCGAAGGTCTGAAGGTATACATTAATGTAATTGGATATGTTTTCTACGCTGATTACAAATGGCACCCAACACTGTGTATCGTAAGCAACAATCGCAATATTGCAACACTGCGTCCAAACAGATATCATGGATAGATCCCTACCTACCAACCCAACTACCTATCGGTATGCCATCAGAGTAAGAAAATGTTGAAATATTTATGAATGATTCAACATTTAATTTGTAATTTTCTATCCACAGTTTACTTCAACCCACCCAAACACCTAGTTACGCGAGTTCATCGTTTGGCCGCAAGTGTTGATATTTTTCGATGGTCCCTAATGATTCAATAAAGAGACTTCAACTTATCCTTGTATTAGGAGGATTGTTACATGTAATATCTACTCACCCACTAAGAATGTAAGAACTTTGCTTCCTGCATATAATTCTATTTCATTCAACCACTGTGGAAGACTATCAAAGGAATTTTGGCAACATACATCATAGACTAGAATTAAAGCATTTGCTGATCTGTAATAGGCTTGGGTTATTGAACGGAATCTTTCTTGGCCTGCAGTATCCCATATCTGAAGCTATAATACACAATATTTTTAACAAAACATAGCTGTGATAAAATGGAATTTAGAACATTCTGAATTAACGCCTTGTTAATACCAGGATTTAATTTAACTGCAAATGGGATTGTCTTGAAGAAATAACAATAAAAGATGTCATGAACTATTCAAATTGTTGGCTTATAGCTTTGAGATAAAATGATGCCTTTTCTGCCTATCATTAAAGAAGCATTATGTAAGATTTAGATAAAGAGCTGGTTGTTCTGGTTTTAACAGTTCAAAAATTGATAATGTACATGTATAATGAATATATTGCAAATTTCATTCAAATTACTTTATTCTGAGAAAAGATATTACAAATGTAGTAGAAGACACTATTGGACATATATCAGGATGGTCATAAAAACTGTATCTTTTGAATCATTTAATCTGACTTGTAATCAACTAATATGACCTTTTTGTTTTGAATTGTTTTTTTTTATAAAGTTAGATCATGATAACTAATATGCTATCCTTTATCACCATATTTTCTAATCTGAATAGAGTACTAAACTTTTATTGGGTATGTCTACCAGGGTCTGGATGACTAAGTCGTCTAACATTGAGGTGTAGCTCATATGGTCAGTTGGTGTCAATAGTTTAATCTCACAATAGAATGGGAGAATGGATGCTAGTCTTACCCTGTGTGTTTCCAGTGGGGTCGGTGCAAATGTGAATTCTTTTCTAAAAAAAATGACATTTTAGTCCCATAATTACCTAATTTGTGTTGAGTGGGGTTGGGTTGTCTAATGGTCTAAAACACATCATAAAGTATATGTCATTGGTGTGGTTTCGAGTCCACCCTTATATGAGGCCAGGAGTAGGGTCAGCTGTCCAGTTCTCTCCCATAGCTAAAGACCCCTACCCAAATTACTGAAATAAAATTGGACAAAACCTTTTTCCCAAAACAGCAGTTTGTGTCAAGTGTATGCTAAACCAATTTCTCTTAAGTGGATGTCAAATGGTGATTACGGTGTATTCCCGAGAAGGCGCAGTTACAGAGCGTGACCAAAATTAATCCTTCCAGCGAAGGCGCAGATATCGACTTGTCGGCTTTCGTTTGAAGAGAAGCATGTTGTTATTAGGACCCAATTAACAGTGATTTTATGAATTTATGTTCACTCTGAATTTTATTCACCAATTGGCAACTAATGATTAGAATGATGAATATCATCAAATCATCCAAATAGTCACTCACTCTCAATCAGTGTCATTTTTAAAGATGCATAAAATCCTGTTACACTATCCGAAATTCAGATAATATTCTAAAAACCAATTTTCTCTTTATTTGATGAAGAACTGGGTGAGCTTCGTGGCGGTAAATAGACAGATGATTCTAAAATAGTACTTTCCAACTTTTGCGTCAACGAAAAAATATCCTGTATCGCGTCAGACTATAAATATATCCAAAAATACCAACAACAAAACATGAACTTGAAATACCCGATAATGAGCCATTTTATCTATTCGATGATGGTGCCGATGATAGGATTCTTGGTTTTGTTACCCAACCAATTTGAGATATCTTTGCCAGTCAGATACAATTTTTTGAGACGATACCTTCTACGTAACTCCCAGGATATTTTACCAACTCTAAACAATACACGGCAACAGTAATGGCCAACTTTTTCCTATGGCATTCTTCCTGCCAGATATTCACAAACAGACGAATGTTCTGCCTTATGTTCTTATTGCTATTAATTTTTGTTATAGTATGGTTATGTTTTTATTTTGCGAAATTTGTTATAGTATAGTTATGTTTTTTTGTATTTCTTATTTTGCGAAATTAAATTAATTTTTGTTCTGGTATAGTTATGTTTTTATTTCTTATGCCAAAAATGATGCTAAAATGTTGGTTAATTAGTTACATTGGGGTTTATTAAAGTGTAAATTCTTATCATAACAATCTATAACACCATTGTTACGTTTTTAATCCATTTTAATCCCTAGGAGCTGATTCCCGCGAAGTCATCGAAAACGACCTTTTTTAATCCGTTACTGTCAATAACTGCGCCTTCGCGGGAATAAACCTGTCAAATACATTTCTCCATTGTGTTTACTGCAATCACTGGATTAGTGGATATACAAAATTAAAATAAAATACCTTTACTTTTTCGCCATCGACATCAACTGTTTTAATCATAAAATCAACACCAATTGTGGCTCCTTGACCAGGAGGAAATAATCCCTGAAATATATTTAATAAATTTCATTAATTGTCTTTACGCATATTAATTACAAGAATTGATTACTGTTTAGGGTTTGAGTATATCTAGATGAGAGATAAGAAGGTGTTAAGTAATTAATTGGATTTTAATTAAAACATTGTCTTAGATAACAATAGTTCCAATTAAGCTTGGCACTATCAATTAAAGGGTAAATCAATTAAAGTAGGCTAAGTATATTATGCTTCAGGATTTAATACATGAACATACATTATGGCCTCTTTTATGATGTTATGAATTAATGCAATGGGATTCAATGTCCTACCCTTTCAAGGAGTAAAAAGAATGGGCAGGATATAATTATACACAATAAAAAAGTAAAGGCACAATCATTTCAAAGTAATTAGTTACAATATTGTCTTATGAAAGCATATTTTTTTACTTTATTTTGGCATTTAATAGGATTAAGTATGTATGTATTTTCACAAGATTTTCGCAAACTAGAGCCTACCTCTGTAAATCTTCGTACTAAACATGTTTTACCAACACCAGCATTTCCAATAAGTACAACTTTAAACAAATATTTATAGTCTTCCATGAGTTAGCCTCTTTCCTGTAAAGTAAGATTTCCATCAATTTCAAGTCAAACTTTTCATATTCATAAATCTATGTAAGATTGTAACATGTAAACCTCTGAAAACAGTATAATTCATATTTCTCCAATGAATTCTTCCAGGGTACAATATGCATGTACCAAACATTATTAAAATGGAATAATCTTCACTAAATTCATAAAGTTCCCAGAACATTAGCTAACTACTCATGAATAATTACCGTTTTGAATCATTCTTTTTTTTTTTTTTATACAATATTATTCACAGGATATCGAAAGAAGCCAAAGACTTAATGTATATAAATCAGCTTGCCAAAAGCAACATACAAACCTATACAAATAATATACATGTACTATAATTGAAAATAATCAAGTTTTAGCTATCAAGTTTCTATGAATATGGTATGTTCAATTTATTTTTTTTAATTAGCCTAAATCTGATTAAGGAAAATGACTTTGAGCCTTGTTGTAGTGCATTAAGGCTTTAGTTGTGCTGTCCTAAAAGTTATTTGCTGACCTTTTCATCTTGATATCAGAAACCTGTCAATAAGTATTAAAACAATATATCAAACCTAACAGTTAATATATCAAATCTAACAGTTGTTTTTGTTTCCTGTAATTTTAATAAAATATAACTGTATGTGCATAGATATTCAGTAATATTTTGGACAATATGCTGAGTGTAGCTGTAGGCCAACTGTATGTCAAAAATTTAACATTTGCATGACAGGGCATGTGTCAAAGTTCTGTTCGGAATTCCTGTTGTTCTCACAAAATGTTTGATCTGAATCCTGGTTTTTTGTCAACATTAAGAAAATATACTCTTAGTCTCATAGTTAGAGTCATGGTATTACTGGCTCACAAAACATATTATAAAACTCAAATGTTGAATGATACACCATACAGAATCCACAGCCTTGATTCTCAAGAATTGCACAGAAACTGTCATATGTCGACAGTCTTACTTGTGCATGTTTATCTACATGCCACAGTACAAACATATAATGATTATAATGCGACACTGGACAGACTGACATATATCTCATGGTATATCTAATTTGACAAGAAAATCAATTTAAAAAATATTGTCAAACAATTTGTATTGATATCGGAAAAAAGGATTCAAATCGCATTATATTATTACCACTGTCAAAATAACATTTTTTGAACAGCAGCACTTGCCTTTTCCAATCCAGAGAGAGTATGCACTCAGTATTAACAGTTCAGTCTCCTCAGTCAGATTGAACAGAATTTACAAAAATATCCAAGCCAAGCTATAGCGTACAACAATAATAGTAAATATTGAGTCAAAAGGGCTTCATTTATAGGGATAATCCCGGATCATCAGATTCTAAATGAATTCACATTACTAATTGAGCCACTTGTTAAATTATGTGTAAAAATACAACACGAAATTACCAACGTGATAGAAAACAGCTTGTACCGGATGTTGCTGAAAATCAGTCAAAAACATGACGTCATTACAGAGAGTGTCTCGTAGTCTCGATTAATTTGTCTCTTGCACTATGAGGACATCAATAATACACGGTCACAAGATGGTCATATACGTATCCATGAATGAACTAGCAATAAATCAAAAGATTGTCAGCGAACTATATACACAGGATATTTTTACTCTGTGCTATTCTATATACCATAGTTAATCCTAAATTTTGATTAGTTTCTTTACAAAAACAACAACCCCCCCAAAAATAAACAAAACCCAACAAATTATCGCCATTTGGATTTAATTTTATTGATGTCTGTCAGGTGGATGTCAATAATATAATTTAAAAGAGCAGGGGTTCTAGCAGGTAGAAGTGTTAAATCTTGAAAATCGTAATATTGTATGAGACTATGAGTTTGTTAATTGGCGAATATTATTATAAACATGTTTGCGCACTGAATCTGGAGTCTCAATCATTATTCAGTCCAACAGCGTCCGGACATTCGAGATTACACGGATTCTATAGCCATTGGTTGAAAATAGGATCATTTTCTGCTTTCAGCGAATCATATTAAAGTAGGTCAACTAGAAGCTCAACACCCAGAGAGGTGGACGGACACACATCGAATACTGTCCAGGACGGCGACAATATTGCTGAAGTCGTTTTACTTTTGAAACGGAAAATATTTTAGTTATATCTATGGCTTGGTAAATATTAATATTGTCACCAGAAGAAGAATATCTTAGCGATGGAATCAGAAGTAGCAGAGGCGTACAGGTCGTCCCTGAAAGACCTATCTCAAAACAGCAAACCGTTGATCAACATGTTGACGATGTTAGCCGACGACCACGAACAGCATGCGGCTCTTATTATCGATGTTATCGAAGACCACATCCAGAAGGTTTTTGTTTAGATTTTGTTTTAATTTTCATCATTCTATTAGATAAAATATGCCTTCATAAACTCACAATATGCTAGCATCATCATACTCCATTTTCATGAGAAATGCAATATGGCGTCTTTTGTACTGTAGTGTGCCGTCTTGTTGATTATCGTATCTCAGGCCACGTGACTAGCCCCAGCAAAGTAACGGTATGACGCATTGCTTTTGATCTGTACTTTATGGGTCTGTTTATTTATTATTTATAGACCCATACGTAAAAAGTTATTTTTACCTGGCGAACATATTACTAATAATGAATACGGGTCATACTAAAAGTAAAGGTCTTGGGGTTGGTACGGTTACGGCGGTATTGCTAAATTATTTTATTTAAGAGATCCAATGGTAATGTTAAAAAAAATGTTTTCTTTCCTAATAATTTCATATTTTCAGTATCATGTGAAATAAAAAACTTTTTACTGTATGTCTCATTTGTGTATTGCGTATTTCTACCTATAAAAGTACATTTCTTCATGTAAGGTGGCAAACAAACAAAAAGTAGGATTCAGGAAACATAAATAAAAAATTCTTTATGAATCTGAATACTTAATTAAAACATTTTTGACTATTCTGCTTTACCGTATATAATAATATATACTACAGTTCGATGCAATGTATACAAATTGTTCAAATTTCTTGATACTTTTGAACTAGGTCTTTGTTTTAAGGTCATGAAACCATCTGTGCATACATGTGATAATAGGTCTACATGTTTGGCTTCAAATGCATCAGTATCCCTACAGCATTTACACCTTTGCTTTGTCAATTGGTGGTCTGTGACTTTTGAAAATAATCTTCAACTTTCTTTGACTTAATGGGTGGTGTGGAATGCCGTGACAATAATGGTCCTGATCCCTGAAACTTAATAGCGATAGTCCCAATTAACACCCATCTTTGCAGATCTGTGACATTTGAAAACATTGCCCAACTTACATAACTGAACCGCTGAGATGCCATCCGTAAATATCTTAGTCACAGTGCTGACAATTGGTAGCTAGCTAACAGTAATGGTCATATTTAAAATGGTGTGTTCACATTTCTCTAGACAGACTTTAAACAAAGATTCTTGTTCAGATGTATTTAGAAACAATGCCACCTTACATTGAGACAAACTTTGTCTATGTTAACTGTATTTGGGTATGGTATTACATATTATGAGTCTTCAAAGCAGTTGTTTTGGAAGTGGTGGGAAGTAATCTTCTACATACTTTGCGCAATATCCTTATTCCCATTGTAATGTAATTGTATAAAGCAGAGGTGGGTGTCAAAACAAAATTTCATTTTGTGAAGAAGCATCTATTATGATCCCTTGGAGTAAAAGACACACCTGTTTACCAGGGTGTAGGGTGTAATTATTTAGAATGGCTATTGGGTTTGCTGCTCAAAATAGCAATCAATGCTGTATGTGCGTACCCATTTACCAAAATTTGTAACCTACCAGTTATAAATAGTAAATACCCATGCTTCTAAATTGAAGTTCATGGCAGAACAGAATATGCAGTTCGATATTGTATAAGCGGTTCCATATTGTATTGACTTTTAACATATACCTTGGTTCCTACGGTAGTTGTCGAGTTGTGTCGTATACGTGTACTCTTTACCCCAAACATCTTTAGTGATCTGAAATATCAAATATCAAAGACATGTATTAAAAGCTGAGAAAATGCCAGTCTAATTTAGAGAATACACTGCATTGTAATCAACCAATTGCTATGCTCAGCCAGGAAGAGTAACATTTTTATCCGATAATATATTCCAAACTGTTATGGGAACTAAACTACCCAAGATTCCCTTAGTTTTCTATATTTCACCTCAACATACATACAACCACTTGTACCAATACAGACAGTTATATACTCAAAATGTTGGTGCCATTGGAACATTTTCCTCATACACCAGCAAAATGAAATGAAACCAGTAAGATCTGATTATTTATCTTAGTTCCCAAGTAAAGGATTATTGTCTTTTACTTTGAAGGCTTGGACATTACTTTAAAACAAAATATTTGTAAAACGTCCCAATCCTGTAGTAAGCAAATACAGATGAGAAGCAAACAGATTCCCCCTCCTTTATAGACACTTTATGAAATAGTATAAATTTATAACAGTTTGAAAATCACAATTATATTCTCCAGTTACAAACATATTAATATGATACTAAAACTAAACAGTACCTATATTCGACATACATCTATATATCATTTTACCTACCCCCTAGTAAAAGTTTGAAAATGAATCCACATTCAAAACTACACCCGACAGCAACTTATTTACAATTAAGCAACCCAAATCATTCAGTTATCTTCCACATTATCACATATATCTGATGTGAAATATGCTGACTGTCTCTATGTTGGACGTCCAACTCAAATGGTGTTGCACAAATTATATGCCGTGTTGTTAAGTGAGACTGAAATTGTTATATTACGGGTCTTTCTATATGTAGCTCGTTCACTTTTAAATTTTTCCTTCTATATTGGGTGAAATTTAGGGATGGGCAATATTTCTATATTTTGGTTGTAAGTTTTAAACTTGTACGAAAATTCTAGTTACAAATAAATATTCAGGAAAAAAAATAGCAACATTACCGTTGCTAATATCTCCATTGTAAAATATCTCAGACCTGCAAATATAGTACATGTTCACAAAAGTAAGCCTTGTTGTTCGAAGCTATAGCCAGCTAATGCGAAACTAATGCGTGGTCAAATAACTGGTAAAGCTTTACATGTAATAGCTCTGTAGACAATGCAATGACCTTTTAACATGAACAAAAAAAGACTATATTGATCAAGATCCTGATGTCAGTTTCAATTCAGTCTGCGCTAACTTGTTCTGAAGAGAAATACTACAAGCGGTTGTTGATTGTATTTCTAGTACGACGAAACCAATGAACAGCAGAAGACTTTTTTGTCTATTTTGTTTGCAAACGGCTATCAACTCAAAATTCATCACCTTATGAAATATACATGTATCTGATCTGTCCCGGAAAGACAAATATATTCTTTAAAAGGCTATACATGGGCCATAATTTTAGTCTATATATTGAAATTAACAAGTAGCATCTCAAATAGTGCTACAATATATAGTTATATGACCTGAATCCTGAAATATCAAAATGCAAGGCTGGCAATGGTGAAAATAGCAGATATCGCTCATCCCTAATCTCTGTGATCTGAAATGCCAAACAAAACAATCCCCCATGCTTTGTGAAATGCACACAAGTTATACCTTGATTAGTTTCAGTACATCCTGTAGGAATATGATGCCATTAATGAGATTAATGTTGGTTAGCTTGTGTGCATTTATTCTGTGAAAAATAAATCATATTGAAACTGTGTTTTTTTGTTTTATTTGAATCTCATGAACAATTTGTGCAAAATAGCTGAAATAAGAGCTTGGCGCTCCATCCAAGTTGGGAGTGGATGTCGAAATATTGAGAATATTTCGCACTTGACTCTGGAGTCTGATGCTGCTATTTGAACAAACTGAATGATGCAGTTAATGTGCAGAAATGGGATAAAATTGTATTTACATATTTTAGGGTGGGTATCACAAGAGAGGGAACTGTATCACTTCATCGATTTATCAGTTTTTTGTGAAATGTTACTTTAATTTCAAATGCTGCTTAGTATCATGATTTATTGCCTGATTCATAGTGTAATAGTAATAACATAACTTAAGAAATATTATTGTTGATACAGTTTCCTGATTCTGATACTAGGTACATGTACACCCTTGATATGTCGTGATTAAATGTTAGCATTATGATGACAGAGCTTTAAGGCCAGTGCCTCCAGTTTATCAAAGAAAACTAGTTACATGTATATTGATGCTTGAATAATATTAATGGAACTTCTTCCAGATATCATGTTTACTTTTAAAGACTGGATTGGCAGTGACCTTTTATAAGATCTGATTCCACATTGTCCGAGTTTGTTAAAGGGTGTTTTGAAGGTGGGATTAAGGGAGGTATAACAGATTTGCATTTTAGCTACAGATTGTATGGGAACATTCACATTCAAGGAAAGCCAAGATGTTATGATGTAATGGAAATGAACACTGTTCAAGCATGTACGCACACAAATGGTGTTTTTTTAGTGAAGAACAGTGATGATGAAATGGTGTTTTGATTTGAAAGGTGCCGACAAGCAGAGAACACTGAATGAAAAAAATGTTGGGTGATGTAAATTAGTAATATTTTATAGATTTGAAATGTTAAATTCAATAATATATTCCTTACACTTCAGGTGAAGCCATCTTTAAAACTGCCTGTGCTGTACCTAGTCGACTCCATAATAAAGAACTTGCAGACGTCCACATATAGAACTATGTTCCCTCCAAAACTTGTCAAAATGTTTTGTGAGACTTTTGAAAAGGTACTCAAAATGAATTTCTGATAAGATTTTAAAGAAATAATTGATTGATTTATTAATGTATTGTACATTTAAAGATATAAAATCAATAATTTTTTTGTATTAAATGGTGTGATGGATACCGAAGTGAACAAATGGCTGATACATTAAAACAGATACGGTATGTCATCAATGGTCTTCCCTGACCACTGGTATTTGGACAGCATTCCAGAGAATCTGTTCATTTAAAATGAAAGGGTATTCCAAGTTTAAGGATCAATATATATCCCCCAAATATTGCCACACGATGGTCTGGCTTTTATGGTATTTTTCTTTTTAATTGATAGAAAGTGTATTTTCGCAAAGTTATTTTGAAAATTAATATGAATTTGTATAAATTGTTTCCTGTTTTGAGAAGAGGATTGTTTGTTTTTACCTTCTACAATCAATCATCTTGTTTGGGTGCATTACTTCAGGTTGGATTTTAGCATTCCATTCTAACGCCAGTACCTTTTGCGCAATATGAACAGAAATCAAGAGTTCCTTTTTATACGCCCACATGGAAATATGGTCGTATATTGTCGTCACCATTTCCGTCTGTCTGTCCGTCCGTCCGTCGTCCACAATTTCTTGTGAACACTCTAGAGGCTAAAGTTAATATCCGATTGACTTTAAATTTATACACTGTGTTTTAGGTCATGAGATGAAGAAGCCTGTTGATTTCAGCGAATTCCCATAATTACTGCCATTACTGAGTTATGACCCTTGATCACTTTGAAAAATCTTGTGAACACTCTAAAGGCTAAAAGTTAATATCTGATTGACTTTAAATTTATACACAGTGTTTAAGGTCATGAGACAAAGAAGCCTATTGATTTTTCAGCGATATCCGTTAATTACTGCCAGAGTTATGGCTCTTGATCACGTTGAAAAACCTTGTGATATCGGCTAATTACTGCCAGAGTTATGACTCTTGATCACTTTGAAAATTCTTGTGATTGCTCTTGATCACTTTGTAATATCTTGTGGACGAAGGCCATGTGACAAACAATCAAAACAATTCTGATAATTACTTAATTGTCTATTACTCGTGATAAGATTTTGATTGTGTTGTAAACATTCTCCTTACTGACAAAAGAAAAAAATATGCGACAACCCTTGTTGACTGCCCGGACGACTTAGCTGTTGTGGGTGTATGTTTTGTTGCCTAGCAACTTTTTTTTATAGGTTTTGTAACGTGCACGGACGTCCATTTACCAGGTTCTCCTGTTAATGTAGTAACACTTAGTTCCAACTTAATAACTTGGCCAACAAACTCCTCCCTCCCTCGCCCTCTCTTCTTTAAAGTGACTTTGCTCTGAGGGATTTATGCTGAACTAATAAATCAACCGCTGGTTCTTCTCATTGTACTGATACTTTGTCAGGAATGTGGTGCACTACTGATAATTATGCACAGTGAAATAATTGTAACAATGGAAAATCGTACATGAAATGTTGGCCCTCAAGATATTAACAGATGCACACATTATACTGTTGTTGAACACTGCTACGTTTTGGATGTGGATGCACACAGTTTGTAAGAGTTTGACATTTCAGTAGTCTTCTCCAAGCAAAAGTAGCCTATCCCAACATACCTTCTTAAAAGTTATACTTCGACATTTTAATATTTATCATGTTTTTAGCTTGTAAACCACTCTAGCGGTCACAATATTATCAGATTTTAATAAATCGTTCAAATTTATCAACATTACAGTATCAGTAGTTAAACCATGATGTGATTGTTCACAAAATGATCACTCCCTATTACCTTGTAAACCCTCTAGCTGTCACAATTTTTATCCGATTTTAAAAATCGTTCAAATTTATCAGTGTTACATTAGTTAAACCATGATGTGACTGATGCAAGCAAATAGTGTAATAGGAAAGTATGTAATACCAAGTTTGTGGACCCACTAGTGGTTACAATTTGTATCCGATTTTGATGAGACTTAAAATATGTTTATATACCAAAGATCTTAGTTACTTCTGCACATATCTAGACTTACTTTCTGTATGAAAAAAAGATATTAGCTTGTGAACCCTCTAAAGGTCACAATTTTTATCCAACTTAAAGACAATATTATCACATATGTGATAGAACTGGTTAAACACATTCCAAATACAATTTTAACACAGATCATTGCTATGGTAGATGATTATCAAAGATCCGAAGAAAGAGAAGTGACGCATAAAAAATGGAAAACATGAGTTATCCTTTTCAATAACTGAAGTAACAAGCGTTAACAGAAACATGGCCGAATTTCTGCTCGACGATAATTTCTTCGATGACGAAAAGTTATGTCTGACAATTCACAGATGAGAACGAAAAATAGAAATGACCAGTACATTCACTTGTTTCTATACATCCACATTGTAATGTGGTGGTATATTGTTGTTGCCCGAGTTCATTCGTTTATGGACACTCTACAGACTAAAGTTAATATTTTAAATTTATACACAATATTTAAGATCATGAGATGAATAATCCTATTGATTTTCAACTACTTTTGTTAATTACTGCTATGGCCCTTAATCACTCTTTAAAATATCTTGTGGACACTTTTAAGGCTTAGGTTAAAATCTGATAGACTTTCAATTTGTACACATTGTTTAAGGTCATACGGCAAAGAATCCTATTGATTTTCAATGTTTTTGGATAATTATTACCAGAGAAATGGTCCTTGATCACTTTGAAATATCCTGTGGACACTGTAGATGCTCAAGTTAATCAATACACAGTGTTTAAGGTTGCGGGCTGATTTTCAACGATTTCCAATAATAATTGCCAGAGTTATGATCCTTGAAATATCTTGTGGACACTCATATTACATATGAAAGCTTATTGTTATCTTTCTGAAACTTTGACCTACCCTCACCCCAAAAAATGGGGTGTGAACGTTGATTAAATATATTTTCAAAACGTTTTACGAATCCGAACTCACCGAATTTTACGAACGAAAAAACTAACAGTGAATAGTCGTAACTTTGTTATTTATTGACCTATTTTATTTATTCTTTTTTCTTTTAGTACCTTGTAAAAAAATCCATTTATCTGCAGTTTCCGAACTTCGAAAATTCGTGTCTGTGATTTCGAACCGGAAGTTGAGACCAACTTGACACCTAACTTCTTTTTAATAGTTGCACAATTTCCATGAAATTTAGTATGTAAGTAGATCTTACCAATGTGACTTGAAAAATGGCTTTAGAAATTTTCTAACTTCTCTCCCCTCGGAGAAATTAGGGTCAAATTTTTCAAAAAAGAAATTGACGAAATATAGGTCAGATCACCTTGAATTTTCTTTTCTATACTAGTTACGAGACTATGATTCGTATACACAAAATGGAGTGCCGCTATCTTGAAATGTGAAAAATCCACAGGGCTTTTTTGATATTTTACTTACAGACATGGGAGTTATATTTTCTCTTTACTTTAAGGAAGGCCTAAAAAATATTCAATGCAGAATTTTGATTTTGGTCAACTGATGGGCGCCATTTTGAAGTGAATATAAAAAAAATAGTGAAAAATCAACATTTACAGGCTTTTAAACAAACACAATAGGACATAGTATGTTCAATGCGTCTCCTATTTATGAAATTAATATATTTCCGGATAGCCGGGATACGGGTCGAATTTTTGGTATTTGACCATTTCAATAGGACATAGTATGTTCAATGCGTCTCCTATTTATGAATTTAATACATTTCCGGATAGCCAGGATACGGGTCGAATTTTTGGTATTTGACCATTTCAAAAATTTGAATTTTGCCTTTGACCTTTTTCGTGCCGACAAAGTTGTTCACGAGAGAAAAATCACATTTACATCACTAGATTGTGACCAATTTTAATGATTTTTTTTCTTGTTCGTATTATTTATATGACCCATGACAGGAAGTGACTGTGAATATGAAAGCTTTAGTATCTGCTTAGCAGATCTAGTAAATTGCTGCCAGTTTTATGTTCCTTGATCATTTTGAAATATCCTGTGGACACTCTAGATGCTAAAGTTAAGATCTGACCATCGGTCGCCCATTGGTCTAATGTCCACAAATGCTTGTGGACGCATAGTCTCTATCATCCATACAAATATTCTACGAATATTAGTCTGGATGGGTCCTCAAAATTTGACGGAAAATAGGTAACTGTCTAGATTATCCAGTCTTTTAAGTTACCGTGTACTGAATCTATCAAAACAGCTCGCTTGTCAACGATGACAATCTTTAAAATTTTGTTTGTAAAGGTTTCAATTGAAATGGTAATTTTCTCGAGTCATGAATCAGACGTATGGCTTCTTAATTCTTCATCGCGATTCATGCTTATTCCTTGTCTCTATTTTGTTTCTAATAATAGATGTGCCAAGTGAATTGTGGGATATATTTCAACCACGCTTTATAGAATCTAGCAAAATCGTCCCGGCTTCATTTAGCACTTACTGAGACTTTAGCCAAAAGGTTCCATTGCCCATGCGTAACCAAATGTTTGGTTTTTTATGTGGTAGATTATCCAGTAATTTTCGTCAAAAATTGAGAACCGACCCAGACCCTCCGTGCATTGAAGACTAGGGGGTTCTGGGTGACCGAGACTAGTAGACGCATAGGATAAAGTTAATATCCGATTGACTTAAAATTTACACACAATGTTAAAGATCATGAGACCAAAGAAGTCTGTAGATTTTCAATGATTTCAAATAATTACTGCCAGGGCTCTGGCCCTTGATCACTTTGAAAAACCTTGTCGAGAATGAAGGTAACATCAGATTGATTTTAAATTTATACGGTCATGAGATTTTCAATGATCCCAACAATTATTGCCAGAGTTGTGGCCCTTGATCACTTCAAAAAATCCTACAGAGGTGGTTAATCAAATTTTATCGTGTTGTAAATGTTTTCATTTCTGACAGAAGAAAAAAAAAAAATGTGACAGCCTTGTTGACTCCTAGGAGGACTTAGTTGCCGTGGGCTTTATGTATAATTGCCAGGCAACCTATTGCATATTTTTTCTTTTTTTGTTGCTTCAGTAAATAACCGGTCACTCTTAATTATCAAAGTCACACACTTTACATAGTTGCGCAAACCCTCTTAAATTATTTTGGTCCTTACTTTAATCCACATCAGTATCATCATATAAAAGGAGGATCACAGTGGTAAAGTGGGTCACCCTAGGTGGAAGTGGACGTTAAATCCCAGGAACAAACGAACGACAAAGTGGACAAGATGCTGGCTAGCTAGCCTTCAAAACTAATCGAGTCAACTGGCGTGCTTTTGAATCCCTGGTTGTACGTGACAAGGAGTAGGGTCGGCTGTCCAACCTCGTGGGTTACCTCAGGGTCCTCCGGTTTCTCCCACTGCTAAATCCCCTATGAGCCACGAATTATTGAAATAGTCCGGAAATGACCTAGTTTGTGCCAAGTGGACTTAAACCCATTTTTCTCTAGATCCCTGCATTGGTCGAGAAAGTTTATCCAGATTTTTGGGCATGTGGTTTCCCCTTGTCAGTGATGCAGGACAGAGGGCCTGGCAAGGACAGCTCTCAAGTCATTCGGATGGGATGAAAACCCAATGTCCAGTGTACATTTTAGCATGTACGCAAAGATTGCTTGGCAGTTGGAATTTGATATAAGAGTAGGCTGTAGTGCTGTTGGCCAGGCAAAATAGCACTGTATGGCGTATGCAAGTGATTAGCCCAGTAAAGGAACGGGCCCCTTTCATTTCTTTATATAAAACATTTATATTTCTTCACAGCTGGACTAAAAATATCAAATATTTTTTTTTATCCTGTTTTTCGTGGTAAATATTGACCTGGCAATGTATTGTGATATGAATTGTATAGTAGCACCTGAATTGCAATATATATGTTTATATCTCACACATCTCGGTTGCTCTCAATATTCGGACATATCGGACCGTAACTTCATGGATTGTAGCCCCTAATTGTACTGAAAATCTTGTCTTTAGTTTGTATCACAAATTTTACGATACTTACATATCTTAATGACGGTTGAGTTGGAATTTCGTTATGATCGGACCGAAACTACCTGACAAAATGGTTGCTCCCCATATGCAAATAGTGTAAAAGTATGTAATATCAAGGTTGTGGACACAATTTTTATTCAATTCGAAAAAACATCCAAAAGATCTTAGTTCCTTTTGATATTGACATATTTACCTATAACATCTAGGATTAATACCCATTGTTGTACGAAAATTGTTTAGTATGTTCTCTGTCCATCTCTTGCATGGCATCCACTTGTTCTGTATCGGTATGTCTTAGCTGTCATCAAAAACAGTTGCTAATCTATCACTTGTTTACTCCAGTCATTTCAATAGTTGTAATTCATTTCAAGCTTACCTGCCTATTTTGAAATGACTTGTCAAGACCACCCCCTTCAGTGATAATAGCTGTGATGAAGAGGAAGAAGAAAATTGTTGAATTTAAAGATGCTTACATGTAAAATTCACATGCTTTATAGACTTTCCTTTGTGTGTTGTGTTTATTGAAATGGTGTTTGTCATTAAGGATGTGATTAAAGCTGTGATTCAACTCCATTTTATGTGTGATCCAATGAGAATATTTAAAATAGATTATGTTAACATTTGTTAAACTAAAACATTAACTCTTTAAGTGCTGATACCAGAACTGCTGTTCATGGAGTACTTGTGAATTTTTTAGTAGAATTACTTTTAAATTTCTGCTGAAGAAGATACCAAGAAGAAACAATACCAATCTTGTCTGCTGAGCTGTACTTGTGCTTTAGGAACGACATGTGACAAATGCTGCAAATCCTGTGAAATTAATCTTTAGTGGAATAAACTAAAATCCTGAAACAATAGTAATGACTGAAACATCTGATCGTGGATCTAACCTCAAATTTTAAATGTACTATGTGCACAGCCACATTAGGAACCATGTTGACAAAATTATTGATTGTTGTACATTGCTTTATTGTAAATTTTAGCATTACAATTACCATAATTAGTGACATCCTAATGTCTGTGAGGACTACACATATCTACTATGCCTATGTTGCCATAGACCCTGAATTAAGTTGTAGAAGAGCTGATTGAACGCACAAGTAGATTAACTGGAGCAACTCCCCTTGAGAAGACTACAATATTGCATACTCTGTCAAGTATGGCTTTGAGATTGGATATTATCCCCAATGTCCTTCATCCATTCTGTGCGCCAAAGGGTGGGACGGGGTATGGGTGGCTTAATTGTGGAACTTGTGTGCTTCAGATAAAGGTCACATGGAGTCGAGATGCGTGGTTCCCATATCCATCATTGATCCATTGCTCAAAAGGGTGGGTGGCCAAATTGTACGTTTTAGATTATAAAGTCTGTCATGGGGTCAACAGACATCGTTTCATTCCTGTCTTGTATTTGACAAGAAGTAGGGTAGCTCGTTCATCTCGTCGGTTTTCTCGTGTTTCCTGCTGCTGCTAAAGACCCCTATGCCCAAGTGAATTGTTGAAATAGAATAGTCCCAAAAGGATCTAGTTGCCTGGATGTCAAACTCAACTGCAGGTTTAAGTTGGAAACCCGTTAGAAGCAATGCATAACATGACAGTGCAAGCCAAAGAATAGGATAATATTTAATTTGCATGTTATGCTTTCTCGTCTTGTTTGAAATCTTGTATTATTCCCACCAAGAGACTCGCTCTACTTTTATATATTATATCTGTATGAAGACCAACGAAACTACCATTTGATCAGCTTTCTTTCATGTGAAACTCTTACCATATTTTGATAACAAGACCTAAATATTCATAATATGGGAATAGTGTTTTTTGATGGATATAAGGATGCTTTATGTAAGAGCTCAATCTGCCTATTGTAGGTCTTGTGCGGGGGTTAAATTAATCATTTATTATGTCGTTGGTACTTGACACAAACTGAAATTTGCACTGTATGCATTATTTATTTTTGAACTGCTATGGCATGAATAGCCTCACATTATCTAAATCTTACATAATGTATCTTTAATAATGTAAATGTGTTAGTGTAAAATATCTGTTTTAAGTGGGCTTGTTTGTCATGTCACTGGGCTGCCATAGCAACTACATAGCTGAAGGAGGATCCATTTTTAGCTTGTATTTGTTGTTACTCTGTCCATTGATCATAAATATCAAACTTAAGTAATTTCTTGCCATTTGATCAATCCCTCAATGTTCTCAAAAACGCTAGCAAGTTGATCAACACATAAAAAAACTATCCCTGCGGGTACTGCGTCATTTGAACAGACAAGTCACCTGCCAGTTTGTGCCACACTTACATTTTTGTTGTGTGCTCCTAAGGGTGTTTTTCAAGTAAAAATGGGCGACTGTACTTTTCGTTTATAACTAAATTGCAATACTTTTATTGGAAATACCGCCCTATTCAAGTCCTATCAAAACCCATGTAGAGTAGAAACTTTCTTTCAAACTGAGAACCTCATGCCATATTTCATTCACTTTTGTCTGAAGATTTGAAGAATTCGGTTGGAGAATTGTCAGTCCTTGTCCTACAAGTACTTGATCAAGACTTGTTAGCAGCTCGTCAGATAATTGGGTTTAAATCTGGACACAACACTGTTCTGCAGCTGTAGACATCCTTGAGTAGCTGTCAATGTTGGTAGTGTGAAACCTGACAATTGCGTATAATTGTCTGAATTTGTTGGTCGAAACGTTTTTCCCCACCATGAACACATAGAAAAGCTCTCCCCATTACCAAATCATTTGAATTTATTGTTTGATACAAAATTCTATGGTGGTCTGGATGACAAAGCTGCTGGAGAAAAATGTGTGTATAAGCCCATGTAGTTCTAAAATTAAGGGGAAGGTCCTGTCCTCAACTAATGTGCACCATTCTCGTAGGAATGCACAATGCACCCGAAAAATTAGACCGAATTATCTTGCGATTGGAATTACTTGGTATGGAGTCATTTTTCTGCAAAATGAATCAGATATCCACTGGCCACTGTTGCTGTATTCTTACATTCTACTGAAAAGTAGGAAACTATGGGGTTGAATATTTGTATGACAATGGCCTGTATTCCTTATTTGGCTGGTAGCCAAGCCCAAGACACTGAGTTATCCAAGATTTAATGTCCACCTTGACCTGTGAAGGATCTAGATTTTGCAAGCTGGTTATCAATTCTTGCTCTCCGGGGTTGTGCAGATTGTCAACCCATGCTAGTAAAAATGAATTCAACAGTTCAAATTTAAATAAGAGGCTGAAAAGTATATTGTCCAAACCAAATTCCTCAACCCATTTAAACCCAGTCCGGGTAAATAAAATTAACCTTAGTTAATCCGAAAATGACCCAAGTAAAGTGTTCACGAGATATTGCACTCTACAACATTCCTAGTTTATTGATACTTGTATATAGTCAGTTCACCAACATGTAAAACTCTATTTAGCTATAGTTAACCAACTGTTAGTTAAAAAAAAATGCTTATAAGTGGTGGCTGAAGAAGTCTGGATGAAATGCTGATAATGAACAGTAAATGATCCTTTTTCTGGGAACCTCTTTCAATTCTACTGCATGTTCATGACGACGGAACCAGTTTATTTAATTCCAAGAACATTGAAAACAAAGTGTTCAAATTTTCCAATTTTGATAATACAAAAAAAGGGTTATAGGCTCTGTTAGCTGTTTTCTAAATTATATTTCTTTATTAAATTTAAATTTAAGACTTACACTTCCGATTTTATTTATTAAATTGAAATATTAAATCAATAGTCGGATATTGAAACAAAATTTATAATTGTGTTGTATATGAATATTCGTGCTGATCCTGTTAACCCTGCTAAATTACCACAAAATACCTAAAATAAGCCACTTTTTATCAGTCCCATTCATATCGGTATGGTTCAAAAAAGGAACCATCATGGAATAACGTTTCGAAAATACACTTTCTTGAATAATTGAATTAATCATTATATGACCTTTTCGCAAAGCTTTTTTTTAACCTGAACAGTTTGTCTTTTAATTAATTAGGTTGATGAAAAAACAAGACAAGCAATGTTTAAACTGAGACAAACTTGGACCAATGTTATACCCAATAAGAAATTATATGCCATTGATGTCCGAGTTAATACGACTGACCCAGCATGGCCCATCACAGCAACTCCTCCAGAACAAGGAAGCATTCATGTAAATCCCAAATTTTTAGTTCAGGTAATTATTTTGTAATGGTAGGATATCTCTACATGCAGGGCTGGATTAACCATTAAGTAAAATAAGCACTTGCTTAAGACATGTGAATGGCGGCACCATAGAATATCAGGTTGGGTAGATGCTAAATTTAGATTATTTGATTCAAACCTTTTCACTGTTTTTGTCTTTTCTTACTGTTTTTGTGGCAAATAATATTACATGTATGGTATAAAACCTCAGAAAACTCGAAACCACTAGATTGACCGTTTGTGGTTTATATTTTTAATTACATATTTATGTGGGCACCAAGGTCTTTTAAAGTGCTTAGGGCCTCCAATGGTCTCTGTCCGGCCCTGTCTACATGTATTTATATTCCTTCATTTTCTCAAATTTGTTCAAATCAATAAATGTCGATGGATCAAGAGCCTTTAGGTGCATTTATCCTGGGTTTTTGCTTGTAGATGGAAGTTGCCATCAGTGCTGAAGTGTGTGTAGGTGTTTGAAACTTAACCATGTACACATTAGCCCAGGCACAGCAGAACAGTAGGACCTTAAACCTTAATTTTATTTCACTTTACAGTACAAGTAAAAGTACTTCCGTTTAAAGAAATGGGTGTGCAAAAGCCACAGAGGGAAAATTCTGCCTTCCTCCATGTTAATTTTATTTCACTTTACAGTATTTCACTTTGCAGCCTGCTCTTATATCAAATTCCCATTGCCATGGTATCTTTTATGACACGCCATCGTATACAAAGGATCTCAGTTTTATGTCCAATCCGACAGACTACAAAGCAGTCCTTGTCAGGCCCTCACTTGACCACTGTGGCTTCTTCACTGTGAAATTTTACCATTTGCTAGACCCGAAATGACCCCATGTGAATATGCGATTTCACATTTCCTGGGGGCTTCTCAGCTTATGCAGATATTCAAAACTTAAACATTCTATACAAAAGCTTATTACTCAGATAGCTGGAATACTGTAGTCCCACTCATGGATGACAGACAGATCGACAATTTACATTGAACGATTTGGTTGACGGCAACAAAATTTGTCTTTTGACTAAGCTTTCTCAATGAACCCCCTAATCTTTGCATGTATTTAATCACATAATATATATATATATATATATATATATATATATATTCACCATTAATATAGGAGAAGAAACCTACTCCAGCTGTCAGTCAACCTACAAGTGCTGAGGCTTTAATGAGACAACAACTTTTTGAAAAACAACAAGAATTACAGAAACTCAAGTTAGAATTAGAATTAGCAGAAACAACAGCTAAATTGGAACAACAGAGGAAACAGGTCAGCTTGCAGTATTTTTTTTTAAAAAAAACATCGCTAGTCGTATTATTCTGGAATTTTGGATTTTCTCCTCCAAAATCTAGATTTACGTCTTAAATATGTTTTCGGTATATAAATTCTGAAAAAAGAAATACTAAAACAAGTTGTTAAAATATGTATGTAAAAAAGGTTCTAATACCCAATAGTAAAATATGTGATTGTTTTTCATTTTTTAGCTTGAAATGAAGAAAAGTAATACTGCACCAGCCACTGCTTCGGTGGTGCCAGTTACTAAAGCTAAAGATCCAAGAGTGGCTGCTAGAGATCCAAGGCGTTCTCGCGATCCCAGAAAACCTGCTCCAGAGTCAGATGTCGTTTCTGCCATCTTAACTGCTTCAAAAGCTGAACCAACAAACATTCCAGTTCAGACTGCGCCACCTATCATCACACCATTTATACCAGAAGTCACAATGTCACAGGTTCAACCTGTTCACAATCAAGTGTATAATCCAGGGTACTCAGTAGAACAACCACCCATACAAACATATCCAACAACTTCGGGGAGATTTAATGGACCAGTGAATCTACCTGCTCAAACACATATTAAAAAAGATACAAACATTCCAACCAAAAAGTCATCCAATCCAAATATTTCAAATAAAAATAAACTTAATGGTCCGAAGAAGAATTTTCCACAAAAAGTTGAATCGCCTAAAAAATTCAATAGTACAAAGAGCAATAAAGTCGAAACTCCACCTAAAAAGAAAACTGAACTAAAAGACAAATTTAGTCTTGAAGTGGTAAAAGAAAAGCCAAAGATAGATAAAAATAAAACTGAAAGTAAACCAGTGTCTAAAAATGATAACCGAAGTAGTGACGTTCATAGTATTGATGATAGAAATAGCAAAGATCGTGATAGAGGAAGTAGTAGAGAATCTGATAGGTCGCGTAATAGTGATAGACGATCAAGTGACAGAAGGGATCATGGGATGGATGACCGATCACGATATAGTCCTCGGTCAAATCGCAGGGAGGACCAGAAGAGTCGTTCTAGCACAAGTAGTGGTAGTAGAAGAAGCAATAAAAGGGATTCCAGTGAAAGATCAAGCAGAAGGTCACGATCACCTGCACGTAAATTGTCACCAAGAGCTGATCAAGAAAGGAATTCAAATAACTTAAAATCTTCTGAATTGTGGAATAAATCTGAGAAACGACAAACTGAATCGTTGATAAAAATGGATGACGAGAGAAAAAGAATGTCACCCAAAATAGAAGCTGGTGCCGAACCAGATGGTTTCCCAGATGTTAAAAAACGCAGATTAGACATTAGTGCTGACAATACCGATTCCAAGAAAGATATAAGGTATGATACAGAAACTAGGTGCCATGAATTTAGTTTCTTTAATGGTGGCAAACAAATGTTTTATATTATTATGGCAGGTAACTGTTGCTGTACACCATTCTACACTATGGCCCCACTTACTTTCCATGGAAAAAATTACTTTGTCATGTTTGAATAAAGTGGTTAATATTTAATTTTGAATGTTGATTTTTGTATTTCCCTGTTTGAAATTTAGAATTATTTGTTGCATGTACCAAATATATTATGATTTATTAATGTTATTGTATTTTTCAGTGATTTATTTGGATCAGAAGACATTGATTATAGGACTGCACCATCAGGAATCCCATTCAAAAGTCCAGGTCAGAAAGGATGGGCAAAGTTTAAAGAAAATCACCCAGAGAATTACCAACAAGAAATTGATCGCAGACGATCTCACGAAATAGAATCTGGTCATGATGTAGATCTTAGAAGACGTCCTTCCCATCCACCACCTGCTGTTAGACATCAAGTTTCAGTTGACATGTCTGCACAAATACCAGATGCACTGACATTAGATAATCAGGAAGTTGTTCTTAAAGTAGCTGAACAGCAACTTAAAGCTGGAGCAATAACTCACCAACAACATCAAGATGTCCTCCGACAACTTTCCATTCTCTATGATGCTCAACGCATGCAACAGCAAAAAAGTAAAGTTTACAATGAAGGAGAAAATCAGAAAAGGGATGAACCTGCCCGTAAAAATGTTTTTGAAGTATTGATGACCGTTTCACCAGAGCATACATCAAAACCTCAAGCATCCAAACTGGAATCTCTTACTCATGAAAAACTTGACAAAGGTTTGGAAAATAAAATGCAACCCGAAGTAAAAGTCTCAACAGAGCAGCCAATTGTTATAGACCAGGTGAAGTCCAGGGAAACTAATATGGAAGATGATGATGATGATGATGATTGTATAGTGATAGAAGATCCTGATTTAGTCGATTCAAATCCTGCTCCTTCAACACCTAAAACATTTAATCAACCCCTGATTGCTCAAATACCAGATATTGCCCAAAGTGATAAAGATGAACGCCAAGACAAGAACATTGAGAAATGTAACTCTCCCCAAAATAATCCATTTGATACTGAATTTGACCTTAGAATGAATGAAGGATCTTGGATGTCCCCTCCACAGATTTATCAACCTGAAGTTGATAAAAGGAAAAGTAGTCCACATCAGTCAGAGACTTTCACTTCTCCCCCACATGCCCTTGATCAGGATCTAAGAAGTGGTGCTCCGCCGGAGATGAAACCTCCCCCCTTCCCTCCAATTTTTGCTAATGAACGAGTGAATGTTTTGCATAAAGACAGACAAGACTCTAATCCTATGGACATGATAGACCACCCTGGAGATCAACTTGACCAAGAAAGACATGACAGAATGAGAGAACCGTCCTTCTCTGGTAGAATGGACAAACCAAGAGAACATCAATTTGAAAAAACTGATTTAGATGAGAGGAGGCATAAACATAATATGATGGACAGGCCGAGAGACACACATTTGCCGGAGAGAAGAAATAAACCAGTAGATCCACGTGACAGAATGGAAAGAGAAAGAGATCCTGTTCAGGATAGAGTGGATAGAGCAAGAAGTCCACTTGAACAAATGGATAGAATGCGAGATTCAAAAGACCGGCATCCAAGGTATCCACATAATGGCCCCGAATATGTAAACCAACATGACAGATATCCACCTGAAGAAAGACCAAACCATCCACATTCCATGGACTTTGATAGACGATCCCCACATAGAGAATATGATTCTAGAAATGATCCGCCATTGAAGCCATGTGGCCCTGTTCCACTGCTGAGTCTAGAACTAGAACCTTCAAAGAATGTAATGGACATAGCTGAAAGACTTGAAACTCCACATATTGAAGAGGCTCCTCATCAAGAATCCCCTCACCAAGGACTGCCACGTGAAGGGCCTCACATTCAAGGACCACCACATCGAGGATCTCCACGTGAAGGCCCTCCACACCATGGACCTCCTCGTGAAGGGCCCCCACACCATGGACCTCGTGATGGACCACCGTACCATGGACCTCCTCATGACAGACCACCTCACCTTGGACCACATGATGGACCATCGCACCATGGGCATCTTCATGAAGGGCCTCATCATGGACCACATGAAGAGCCACAAAATCGACATCAAGGACCACCTCACCATGGGCCTTCTCACCAAGTACCAGATGATGGTTTTGGAAGACTTCACAGACCAGATTCAGAAGATCGCCGGATGATGGATAGAGATCATGAAAGAAGAGTCAATGATCGCAATTATGAAAGAAGACCATTGGATCGTGAAAGTGATAGAAGAGGTATGATGGACAGAGATAGTGATAATAGGATTTCAGATCGAGAACATCGAAGAGGTGAACGTAATAGGAGAGGTGGTAGGGATGGTCGTGATAGACGCGGTGGCAATAGAGAAGTTGATCGTGAAGATTTAGATAGGAGAGGAATGGACAGAAGAGGGAATAATTTTGACCATATGGATCGCGGAGGTGACGGCAGACCGGATATGGATAGAAGAGACAGAAGAATAAAAGACAGGCATGAAATGGAAAATGATAGAATGGGTCGTAGAGAAGCACCAGAACCTCGAACCAAATCTTTCCCAGCAGTGCTTGATCCAAGATGGTCCACGTGTGGTGCTTATCGAAAGCGTGAAAAAGAAGAAATCATTGTTAATAATCAACCATTTGAATTATTTAAGGGTTCGGAACCAAAGTCGATCACTATGAGTAAAAATACTCATTATTACTATGCTGACCCTAAACTAAAGGGTATAACAGTTGATGAGCAGCTGGTGTATAATTTTGGTGAACCTCCCAAGGAGGTTAAACTTCCAAGTGGGGAAGTTATAAATGTTTTTTATCTGGGTCGTAAAAAGGAATTGTGGATAGATGGAACTCGCCAGGAAGTTCGTGTTGACTCTCCTCCAAAGAAGATTACTTTAAATGGCAAAGATTATGGGATACAAATTGATGGCAGTGATATGATGATCTTGATTGATCGATTAGAGAAAGGCAGCTTTGGAGGTCCACCGAGAGAGATACTTGTTGATGGAGTACCACATGATTTACGATTTGAACCTCAACCAAGACAAATTTTAGTAGATGGACAACCATGCGATTTAAAATTGGACCGCAGAGTTCCGGTATTGGTTATAAATGGTGAACCACGTATGGTGCGGTTTGATGGACCGCCTAGGATAGTATGTATAGATGATAAAAGATACGAGGTCAAAGTTGACTTCCCTTCAAAAATAAGAATTGGAGTTCGTCCTTGCTTCATTGCTCTTGGTGGACCTGGTCATGAGCTGATTATAAATGGTAAATGGCACGAGATAAAATTTGATGGTATACCTAAAGAAATTACAGTAAATGACTGTATTCATACATGTTGTTTGGAAGGACCTGTACCTCAGCTGAAGATATTAGATGTTATGCCAGATGGTTTTGAAGAAGTTTTATTAAGCCAGACCAGGTTGTCTCTAAATTACACCAATCCAATACCTCCTAATTCTGATCGAAACAGTCCCAATCCAGATGGTCGTTTTGCTGGACCTCAGCAAATGGTACCTGGTGGCCCTCCTGGTCCTATGGGCCCCAGACCACTTGGTCCTCCAGGACAAATGGTTCCTGGTCAAATAGGACCAGGACCGATGGGACCTGGACAGATGGTACCTCCTGGTCAGATGATGCCTCCTGGTCAAATGATTCGCCCTGGACAGAGGATGATGGGACCTGGTCCTCAGGGTGGACCAGGAATGTTCCAGCCAGGTCCTCAACAAATGATGGGCCCTGTTCAGACTCAGCCAATGCCAATGGGACCAGGAATGTTCATGAATCCCATGCAGAATCCAGGTGCAATGGGTATGAACCAGATGCCAGTAGGAAATGTTATGCAACCAATGAATGCAGGCTTTAACCAACAACCATTTGGAGGTAAATATATGCACTCTTTTTGTAATATTCTTTTTCAGATTGTTTTATTCAATATCTTCATTTTTATATTGTTGGTCGTTATTTATTTTATCTTATATTTCCCTCCTCATATATGTATTGTAGGAATGCCTGGAAATCCACCAGCAACGCAACCTGCATCTAGTGTGGTTAATGTCCTCTCAATGCTCATGCCAAGTAAGTATTCAAATTAGATTTATTTTCCAGTATTAGGGATGGGAATAAACATTGTATCAGACTTGTTTAAGAATGGGGCACATTGCAGAAAACTAAAATGAATAATATTTATTTCAGATGCTTCCCAGCCAAGTCAATCTTCATCAGGAACTATGGACATCAGTTCATTGTTTAGCAAACTAGTTGCTGCTGGAATTGTGCCAACATCTGAACAGAATAAGACAACATCTACAACTAATCCGACTCCAACTGCAACTGTTACAAGCACTGTGATGAATACTAAAACAATTACTATTACCACACCTAGCTCACAGGTAATTATTAATTCATACTGTTACCACACAATACTCTTACGTAAGTACTACACTGAGCTTACAGGTAATAATTTTGATTCTTTGAAATCATTAAAAAGAATTAGATTTTTAAGCCATGCAAATAGTATTTACAGTTAAAGGTATTATGCTGTTGTTTCACCCACTGACTCAGAACTGCTTGTCTTTAAATGACTGAACAATATTTTATAATGAAATATATTTTAATAGGCATTCAAGTTGGAACCAGAAGAAGTTAAAGAAGTGAAAGAAAAGATAGAACCAATTCCTGATTTAACAGACCTCAATACAAAAAGTCTTAAAAAGTAAGTACTTGCAACTAATTAATGTTGTATCTAGATCTAAATTTTAGATGAACTGGTCTTGTGTGTAATTTTGTCTTATTCTAAAGCCCATCAAATTTGATTTAAATTTTTTCTCAAGAAAGTATGAATTATTCCTAGCACATAATGCCCCACCTAATGTTTTGAAATAAAACCTGACCGATATAAATTAACCTGATGAACTATTTCCAAAAATTATTCATTAAATCATTGTGATTGTAAATTTGCCACCCTTGTAATAAACTGAAATAGAGAAAATCATTCTTTCATGAGCGTTTCTTTCTTAGCTTGCATGATTTATTATATTTTTCATGATTGAATAAATGTAAATATATTTTTGTAATGTTACAGATATTATAAAGGTGCTATACAGAGGTTATACAGTGGTATACAGTGTTCAACTTGTGGTACAAGATTTGTTATGGATGATACAGATAGATATCGTGAACATCTTGATTGGCATTTCCGTCAGAATAAACGAGGAAAGGACGAATTTAACATGGCTAAGAATCGACAGTGGCATTATGAAATTAATGTAAGTAATTATATTTTTATATATGTAAAATTTACAGAAATGATATGTATAAATAGAAGACATGTTATTGACCCAGGCTGTTGCTTAATATGTTGAATTTTAAAAAAAAATAATATAATATAATATGATATAGTTTATTTTCATAGCATAATCTCTTTATCTTGCTTATTTTACAGGATTGGATTTTGTTTGAACTAATCGAAGAATCTGAAGAGAAATGTAAGTCTAAGCTTTATCTTCATTACATCAGTCAATATCTTACTGACTGAGATATTAATATTAGACTTTGTTTTAGTTATTCGGATTGGACAAAAAGACGAGGTCCTTTGTACACATTGGTGTGCACATAAAAGATCCTTTGGCAGTTAGAATTTGACATAAAGTAAGCAGTAGCACTGCTGTGTGGACAAAATTTCCATCATAGCACACTGAATGGCTCAGAACAGTAGGATGTTAAACCCCATTTCATTTCATTAGATTTTTTTGTCAAATTCTCTTTTGTTCAGGGGGTTGGGATGGCCTAGTGGACTAGAGTGCTGCGCTTCGACCTCTAGCTGGCCGGTCACCTCTGGCTTGCGGCTGTGGTTTCGAGCCCCGGTGTGAGCGTATGTGGCATGGAGCGTAGGGTGTCCTCCCACTGCTAAAGACCCCTACGCGCAAGCAAATTATTGTAATAAAATTAAACCATATGTTAGTCCCAAAAAGACCTAGTTTGTGTTGAGTGGGCGTTAAACCCTGTTTCTCTATCTCTCTCTCTTTTGTTCAATTATTTTGGAACCAGAAGTGTGTTTTTATTTTGAGGAATAAGTTTGGTAGATTATCCCTTCCTTCAACAAGGAGCCATGGTAGGCTCAGTGAATGCACCGTTGACTCGTCACAGAAAGTGAGAGTAGGACTTTAAACACCATTTCATTTCGTTAAATCACGCCCATGCTATTGGAATTATTTTGCTCACATAGATAACAATGTTGTAAATGGGGGACATCTTGGACAAATTACCATGTTAATAATTCCTGTTAATGATAATTGATATTGTTTTTTTCAGCTCGCTCCACTGTATTTGAGAATATGATGAATCCCAATGATAATGCTCTGAGTTACAGAATTCCTGAAAATGCTGATGTTGTTAATGAACCTCCAGCAAAACAAGATGCAGATAATGTAAGTATTTATTGTATTTCATTTTACTTCAAATAGATTGTCAAAAGATAATGATTAATGACCAACATCTTTCCCTTTCACATAGAATTTATTCTTTAATATGTATTGTATGGCAAAAACAAACGATAACTTTCTCGCCCTTTGTGAGATGTTTATGGTATGTTTCATGCAAAATAATGGCGATCAATTCTACTAATATTCAGAAAATGCACTTTGATGATTTGAAGAAAAAAAAACATTGTTAATTTGTTGTCTAAAAAACATCTTTGAATTTAAAAGATTTGACTCTGATTGTTATCTGGTAAATCGTTAGATATATTCTTATTCAAATTATTATAAACTGTTTATTTAAGGTATGCTGTACTTGTGGTGATCAGTTTGAACAGTTCTGGCATGAAGAATTGGAAGACTGGCATTTACGTGATGCTTTATTGGTTAATGGAAAGGTACATATACTAAGCAAACTCCTTTGGTCTAATAATTGCATATAGAAAATTTGATATTGAATACAGTGTTTATATTAGTGGTAAAAAGGACAAGAAGTCCATTTAAGTATTCAACAAAATTTGTGTGACTTTTTTCATTTTCCAAAAGTATACTAAAGACAAAGTGTCTTCTATTGATTGTAATATTTTTTGATTTTATTTATTACAGTATTATCATCCGGTATGTTTTGAAGATGCTAGAGATGTAAGTACCAAGATTAATATGTTTCATTTCTTGGGGCTGATATTTAAGTATGTCAGATATTAAACTAATAGTTTAATAGTCGCAAAAATTGAACCCATTTTTCGCAAATGATTGGTGATTAGTTTGAGGAATGGGCAGTTGTCTTCAATTAATTACTCATTACTTGACCATTACTTAAAAAAGGTAATGATTACATTCCATTACCATTACCTGTTACAATTACCCCAGCCCTGGTGGTTCCTTCGCATATATTTTGAACAGGGAGCCACTGTGGCTGAATGTGTACAGTGCTGGCTGGGTTCAATCGCGGTGTTGACAGAAAGTTCCTGGGATTCTAACATGGCTCCCCTTGTCAGTGCTTGAGTAAATGTGATGGTATGAAAAAATTGAAGTCTCATGTACTTGTTGACGTGCACATAAAATTACTCTTTGAAATTTGACTAGGCCTGAGCGGCATTGTTTGTGCAAAATTCCCCCCATAACATGCTGCATGGTGTATGAATTATAGAAGTTAAGCATGATGCTACAGTTAACTGCACTGAAATAACTGGCCTTAACAATGCCAAAACATTTATGATAATGATTTTCTATTACAGGAATCTGTACTGGAACCAACACCAACTCCAACTGAATCTCCAGAAACGAATCCATTCTTTAATAGACAGCACAGTGGTAACAGAGTGTATGGCAATGTTCAATCTTCAACCTCTACATATATACCTACAACCAATTCTGCTCCCATCACTCATCTTATCATTAAATCCGAACCCATGGTAATGCCTGAATCACCCATCCACAGTACATCTTCCACCACTGTCAGTGATAATGGTGATCCTGTCCCTGAAAATCCAGAAGTCACATCTATGCCAGAAGAATCCCCTGTTGCAACAACAGAATTGAAAACTGAGGAGGCAGCAATGAAATCTGAGGAGGCAGAGGTCAAATCTGAGGAAGCAGAAGTCAAATCTGAGGAAGCAGAAGTCAAATCTGAGGAAGCAGAACTCAAAACTGAACCAATGCTTGAGACTGAACCTGTTGTTAAAATGGAGTCTTCAGAAGATACTGATATGAAATCAGTTGATGATCAGAAAGAGTCAACAGAAATGACATCATCTTGATTATTCCAGTAGTCCTTAAAAGATACCGCTAGTATTAAATCTGATCGGCGTAAAAGACTGTATTATTTTTTGTTTATGTGAAAAGATCTAGTCAAAATATGTGCGAATTTTAACGGTGACAACTTGCCAGAGTAAATTAAAACTAGAATGTATATATTTACATCCTGTAATTGTATTTTAATCGGTCAGTGTGTATATAGGTACTACTTACACTACACTTATAAAATAATGCTGTGTAATTAAATTTAAAAAAAAAGTGACCTTTTGTTGAATTGTATATTTTTTATTATTAGGTTTATTAAGTTATGTAGATATAAACAAGAAATGAGTGAGTGTGAATGTCATGTAAATACAGAATTATTATTATTATGTAAAATAGTTTAATTTTATTTATGTGATTGTAACAGCGTCGTACATCAGATTTTATGAGTTAGTATTTCATTTCAATTTGTCATGGATAAAAGTGGCAATAATTTTAATTAAATTTCATTTTTGTACAATTTTGATACAGAGATAATTTCATCTCATTCATTTTGAATCAAGGGTATTTATTTTATGCTGTTTGGAAGAAGTGCTGTACAGTTGAATATTTCTGTTCAAGATTGTTATATTGCATAATGAATGCATTTCATGTTATTCTGCCTGTGTTCAAAACTGTATTATGACATCTGCTTAGAAAATTTAACTGAAATGTTAAATGATAATTCAGTATATACTGAATAAAAATAAAATTTGAAAAATAGCACTCAAGTTTCATCTTTTGCATGAATCCCAACAACTTGATTTGCATCTGTTACTACTCAGTTGTAAGCTGTGAAATCTCTTAAAACATGCACTTAATGTTATAAAGGCTGTCAATTATACAAGTGGCATGGTTTCATTGCAAGCTTGTATGTTACATGGAGTAAGGTCACCTCGCCAATCTTGTGGGGTTTCTCTGGGTCCCCCAGTTTCTTCCCTCTGCTACAGACAAATTCTCTCATGTTAGTCTTGAAATGACCTTGCCTGCAAGGGAACAGGGGGAACACGATCATTATTGATAGTTATCATGGGAGATTTGCAAAGCTTGAGTTGGTGGAGGTAATTGTGTCTATTTTTAACCTGAAATCTGTTTATCTTACCTCAGCTTATAAGATATTGGCTTGATCATATTATGAAACTTTTATTCTTGGATTTAACATGGCAAATGGGAAGGGGGAATAAATAGTTTAAGGTCTATCATTGAATCAAGTAGTGGGTTCGCCTGACCAACCTTGTGTGACGATTTCAGTGAAATGCATGCGTTGGATAGAGGATTGTATTTTATGTTGTTTAATGGTCGAGAGCATAACATTACGTTATTGAAACAACTCTTGGTTGAAACAAATCTTAGGGTTAATGCCCAGGTGCAGTATCAATATATAACTTAATGTCTCGATAATTAAATCGCACAAAGAACCATAGGACCAACATTTTTTAAGGGATTTGAATTGAGTGAAAGGTAACCTTAATTGGGTGACTAGCGGCAAGAAACTTTTGATAAATCGGACAATGTGTTGCATTCTGACATACCTCCTGGATCAAAAAGCCACATTTATGGCTTACACTCAACCATCCAAAGATTGTAGAGATAGCAGATTAATGTTCCAGAAAGGTTAACTAGTTTATGAATAGTACCACCAGATTTGGAAGCTTTAGGTGGTTTGGTGGGCTAAATGATTTGGGTGGACTGGGAGCATGAACCTGTTTTTACCGGTAGGAGAAAATTCCAGAAATTTATTAAAGAGTCTTTATTTCTCAGATTCAATCATAGAATCAGAACTCTGACTTGGGTATCATATAGGATCTATATTTTAACATTATGAATCACACTATTCTTGCTCTAGGATGGTTAATCTCCACAGCAAGCAACCATATTTTATCTTTTTGGATATTTGTCCCCCGCCTTTCGAAGAAATTAAAATGGGTTCGTCCGTCTGTCTGTCTGTCTGTCCTTCTGTCTGTCCGTCCGTCTGTCTGTCCGTCACACTTTTTGGGACACAATAACTCTCTTCCTAATTGAGCTAGAATGTTCAAACTTGGTGTATGTGTTTATTAGGTCAATGCCTTGATGGAGTTCGAAGATGAGCATTTTCCGCTTAGGGTAAGCAGAGATAAGCAATTTGATTGTCCGTCTGTCTGTCTGTCTGTCTGTCCTTCTGTCTGTCCGTCTGTCTGTCCGTCACACTTTTTGGGACACAATAACTCTCTTCCTAATTGAGCTAGAATGTTCAAACTTGGTGTATGTGTTTATTAGGTCAATGCCTTGATGGAGTTCGAAGATGAGCATTTTCCGCTTAGGGTAAGCAGAGATAAGCAATTTGATTGGTTGATGCTTTGGGACACGATAACTTTAGTTCTAATTAAGTGAGATTGATGAAACTTGGTGTATAGTTTCATTATAGTAATACCTTGACTAAGTTCGATAATGAGCATTTTCTGCTCAGGGTAAGCAGAGCGATACGCAATTTGATTGGTCGAGACTTTGGAACACAATAACTCTCCTAATTAAGTTAAAATGTTCAAACTTGGTGTATATGTTTATTAGGTCAATGCCTTGATGGAGTTCGAAGATGAGCATTTTCCGCTTAGGGTAGGCAGAGATAAGCAATTTGATTGGTTGATGCTTTGAGACACGATAACTTTAGTTCTAATTAAGTGAGAGTGATGAAACTTGGTGTATAGTTTCATTACAGTAATACCTTGACTATGATCGATAATGAGCATTTTCTGCACAGGGTAAGCAGAGCGATAAGCAATTTGATTTGCCGAGACTTTGGAACACAATAACTCTCATTCGAATTGAGTTAAAATGTTCAAAATTGGTGTGTATGCTTATTAGGTCAATGCCTTGATGGAGTTCGAAGATGAGCATTTTCTTCTTAAGCAATTTTTGGATGACACTTCGTGTTCAGTTTGATTGGTCGATACGTTTGAAAAAAATAAATGTGCGATTAATTAATATGTGTCATCTATTTATTTTGGGATTTCGGCGGGGGACATCAGCCTCACTGTTGGCTTGTCATGTCTTCCATCCACACTATTGAGAGCAGGGAAAATGCATACATGTCATATATTGAAAGGGATGTTGGAAACTGTTTATCTTGTATCTGATAATTTATACTGCTTAGCTTACATGTACATTTCTACAAGACTATCATGACATGTTGGCTTTATAAGTCTTAAAGGGGGGGTCACGGTGGATAAGGCGCTGGTTCGCTAGCCTGGAGGTTGGGTGTTTGATCCCTGCATTGGCCGAGATAGTTCACCTCGATTTTCCGGTGTGATTTCCCCTTGTCAGTGATGCAGAAGGAGGGCCGGACAAGGACAGCTGCCTAGTTGTCGGATGGGACAAAAAACCAAGGTCCTGTGTACACATTGGCATGCACATAAAAGATCCCTTGGCAGTTGGAATTCGATATGAGAGTAGGCCATAGCGCCGCTGCCTGGGCAAAATTTCCCTCATAGCACACTGTATGGCGTATGCCTGTCTTCCATTAGCCCAGGTTAGGTGCAAAGAGTAGGACGTTAAATCCCATTTCATTTCATTTATAAGTCTTAAAGAGGGAGTTGGGTGGCCAAATATTTAGTGAGTTCTGTCATAGAGTCAAGTGGAGTGGTTTCGATTCCCTGGTTGTATGTGACCATTGTACGTGACAAAGAGTAGGGTCACATGCTAAAGACCCCTATGTGGAAGTGAATTATTGAATTAAATTGAACCATGCGTTGGTCCTGAAACCCCCCTCTCTTTCTCTCTGTCATAAGTATCTATCAATGTAACTTTAATTACAAACAATTATTCAAGATATGAACAATTTTATTTTATAATCATAATTATTTAGACATTCAAAATTTAAAAAGATAATATAATCATGCTTTGAATTCAACCCACAAAAATGTCATGATAAAAAATGAAACCAGTTACATTTAAATAATTCCATCTCCACCTTCTCCTCGTTTACACTGTAATCCTTATAAAAGTCTGAAAATCAATCAAGATTCAAGGCTCAATAATTTACCCATCCAAAATAGAATAGACAACAACAAAATTTTTTAAAATATAGCAATACTTAATGACACCACATAATTTTTTACATGTTTAAAACTTTTTGAGATCTTGCAGTTTAGTCAGCCGCTATGATCAAATCGTGACAGAGTGGGAGGAATGTGTAGATAAATTTCAAACACAAAATGAGATATGATTTAAAAATTAACAGTTTATTTATAGTTCATCAATTGATAAAATGAATCATGCAGACATCAACAACCACGATATAATAACAACATCTATAATAAATACTTATTGAAATATGAAATATTTTGAAATGATTGAGTGTGGGTCAGAGGATACTTAATTTTTTTTATCAGGTTTCACTTACATCTATACTCCCTTTTTTTTCATTCTGGACCAATTTTTATCCAATTTGTAATATTTCTATACTGAATCAATTAATAATTTGATGAAATTGAATTTAATAATTAATTGTTTTTCAAAAATAATAAGGATGAAATATTTACAATTGGGGTATAACTTTAAAACATGCACACCACAAAACATATTGTGGTCAACAGTATATAAAAAAAAGGGTTTTAGAGCTAATTTTCATTTTTAATTGTGTCACAAATGAAGGCTATACGATAATTTTTTAATTGTTTGAAAAACATATTTACTGGTGTTGTTTCTAATTAAAAAAATAAATACCTATTTGTATGTAAACCAAATGAGATAATATCATGAACGTTATAATACATATAAGGTCCATGACAATATGAATGGAAGACATGTTCCTGCAGAGAAACAGTGCTGTATATCGCACAATGTACATTAAAAAATGTCACAGCAGTGTTATATCTTGTTGTTTTTACTAAAATAAGGTTACATCTACTGTCTAGTACACAAGTGTCAAGTTCAATCTTTCAAATACATAAATTTGGTTAGATATCAACACAATACAAAGACTTTAATAATAGTCCTATTGTGCTTACAGTTGAATGAAATTATATACCAGTTACTCAATAAAGGCTTATCAATTGCCAAGAATTGACATGCTATATTACATCAGCTTGAAAACAAGACCAAATTTTATTTAGAAACTACGAATATCTTTTGAATTATCTTTATTCTTACCAATAAATCTACAAATTGAACAGCATTTACAGTGTATTTCAATATCCCAGAAAACAATGAAATTTATGTCATGGGCTTGAAGTCAATTTCATTCAAACCATGTGATTGTGAGACAATCATAATATTAAGCCACCAAACACAGCTTAAAATTTCTAAAGCTTAATATTAAGATTCAGGAAAAATGGTTAGATTTGGTTCAATTAAGTGTAAAATCATGATTTTTATTTACTTTTGATACTGTTTTTTCTATTACAGTAATCTGTATTAAGAGATTTCTTAGAAACAATTTCAAATTTTCGTATTTTCTTGAATATGTGAGACAAACGAAATGATTAAAACAAAAAAAAATGGTTGGCTATTCATGTAGGTCCCAGTATTCACTTTTGAATCAAAAACAAGTAAAATTCGTTAAGAAGTTAATAACTCTGCATTATGTTGTTCCACATAATCACTACAATAATTGTAGATATGTACTCAATTCATGCAATTCCAATAAAACTTTTGCATTATTACAGTCTCTCTTTAAAGAAGAGAGCAGAAAATACAAAGCACTTATATATATAGACAAAATTGATATATTTCGACACTCAAAATCACAGACAACTTTAGGCAAATAAACTTTTGTTTAAATTGATTACAAGCTATTTACAAATACCTTATTCATTTTGTGAACAATTAATACAGGCATACAAAATAATGGTTCTCCTTAAAAAAGAAAAAAAAACCAATTATAATAATTGATTATAGAATATATATATTTTTTTCTTTCAACCAAAAACTTATCACAGTTACTGTTGTGTTTTAATTCCTGACTTGGATACAAGTTTTTCAAACACAAATACTTTCAGTAATTTTCCTACTGTATTTTAAAGGAGAAGTTCAACCATTTCAGATTTTTTTTATTTTTCATTTATTATCTAGATCGAAATATTTTCAAGAATGCAAAATCCAAAAACACTGATAATTTTGCAATTTATTTAACAAATTGAACAACAATTGTGACATAACAAGGAGAACTGACAGTCACTACATAAACAAACCAGCATCTAAAACAGCTAGTCCTCATACAATGTAAATCTCATAAAAGAAAACAAAACAAACCATTAAATCACATTATTTGTTCATTTATCTAAAGTGACTGACAGTTTCTCATTAATTAAAGACCAAACAATATGCATTATTTAAACTATCATTCTAACATTACTGTAAATAATAAATAAACAAATAGCACAACTGTAGTTCTCCTTTAATATAATTATTGAAAATGTCATTCTAACATTACTGTAAGGAACAAATAGTTAACAAATAGCAACAACTGTAGTTCTCCTTTAACATAATTATCCGGATAAATTATTAAAAATGTAAAAAATTGTAATTTTCATGTATTTTTAATTTTCAATTGATTCATATCAAGCTGTACAGACACAAGATTCACATATATTCTTCTTTTCCCACATTTTCACAAACAAAATCAACAAATGCATAATTATAATACCCCAAACACTATTTCTTTTCTCATCTACTGTATTCAATCAAATAAGTGCACATATTCTATGGAAGACCTACTAGTGCATCTGAAAAATCCACTGATGATTTGCCATTTGCTGTTTTTCTTTAAAGCTCTCATTTATTGCACATAATAGAACCAATCAATTTGTGTCAAGGACATCTGGCAAAATACTGACCAGCAGTGTACATTGACTTCATTTTGGGAGCACATAGAGGCACTTATTTGGTTCAATGCGGTACTTAACCTCATTTAACAATTCATCAGTAGTGACTAGATGAGACACATTTAAAGCAGCATAATAAATAAATAATCCTTGATTCTAAACTAAAAAAACAAACACTAATGTGATCTGTTTTCTGGCCATTTAACCGTAAAATTATGTACATATGTGTAGATCACTTAATAACTCATACCTAGATAATTGTTCAAGGCAAATGCCTAATTTAGATTAGATATATATTTTCATATTCTGAATTTGGTTGGTTGTTAAACTTTTGTTTAAAAATTCAATGATTATAGGTAGACATACATCCTTGAAAAAGATTAGGTAATCTGTTCGATCTTCTAACCTTATTTTCATCTCAAAAACAAATTTTTGTAATTGACCTGGAAAAATCAAATTATTGACTCAAATTGTCTAATAAGAAGCAATAAAAATATATAATATGGCCCATTTGTCTGGTAATATTAATGCTTATAAATTCGTTGACCTGCAAGTGTACTACATACTGTCAAAAAAGCTTCCCTAGTAATATATCAAGAGATATGACGTTTTTAATAATAATTTTATTTTTTCTACATTAAGCCATGTTTGATAATAACAAATGTGTATCTTCTATTCATTTTGTTTGCAGTCAAATTTGAAATCCAAATGCTGCTGCTACACTTAGCAATTAGCCAGGTCAGTGCAGAAAGTAAAGGGAGGCCAGATTCAGATGCATCTTCAGATACACCTTAAAGTCATATGTTTATATTGTATTTTACACCCTAAAGTCATATGTTGTCTACAAACTAGTGGTTAAATTGATTTTATTTGAAAAACGTTTGATTAGTTCATTCAATTCAAATGATAAATTTCAAGAATATTATTGATCCATTTTGGTGCACTATAAATCTTTCAAATCCATATTTTTTCCTTTGATCTGTTTATTTATAAATATCACTTTATTTACATTCCACACCGACCAAAAAAATATTGAGTCCCATTAGTCTTAATTTATATCAAATAACGGTTACTAAAAATCTGTTTGAAATGCCTTGAAAAATTATTCTAATTTGAACAGTCAAAAATGTGTGTGAGTTTTATTACAAAGCAAAAGGGTAGAAAAGTGAATATTTCTCAAAAACCCCTTAAAGATTTTCCAATTAACATATACTGTACATTCCTGTACGTGTTACAAATGAATGATTATAAGGAGTTAAAAAAAAATTCTAAATTTAAAATGTTACTGCACACAACACAGTTTCATTCACATAGAAAATTACATCCCTTGAAACAAATCCTAACTTCTAACTTATTTTTGGGGGTACATAATAATATATACACTTTACGTAAAAACTTCTCCATAACAAAATTTACAATGTAATATCTATATATATGATCTTTAAAATAACAAAAACAAGAAACAAATATCAATAAATATTTGTATAGTAAATATAAGATAGCACACAACAATAAACATTCACTTTATAATATATATATTTAGGGAGAATTCAATATATAGACACACCATTTGCCAACCAGGAGTGTAAATAAAGGGAATTTAAGCTTAGAGACCATTTGAATTTCTGAAAGCAGATGCATCAAATGTTACATGTTAAAACCAAGAACATGTGTATTCTCATTGTGAAAAGATAACTGAAAACTATATGACATGATAATAAGTTTTGCATAATTAGATAAGTCCTGGATGTTTAAGAGGAAAATTGTTGACTGCAGGATTTGAGGCTTTTCTGACAGTTAATAATTATAATATTACTTTAATATAATTTTCCATACTACTGAATAATATCAACCATTTCATTTTATGATAATAAACTTATTCTTGATTAAAGTGATTTTAAGATATACCTTTTAGAGATGAGAAAAACAAGGCAAATTAGATGATTAGAAGGGCTATGAAAAAACTATTATTCATTTTGTTTTAACTCCTTCAATGATATCATATATACATACTGATTACTTTGGACCAACAGTGAGATTTGTCATCTGAATCACTTGAGATTAAATATACATGTATTACAAACTGTACAACAGAGATATTCATCTGACAAAACAAAACAAACAACAAAAACAATGTCTGGTCCAAATAGTCAAATGAAAAAAAGATGTTTATGTAGGCTACTGTAATATGTATCATTACATTAATCTTACACAAATCCTTTTTCTTTGATTTGTTCGAACATGAGAGAAGAAATGATGACACTTTACATATTGAATACCAGTGATAATTACTTGAACCAAATATGTATGTACATCTAAAGCCAGGTTCCCACTATTGATTTCAAGACAACTTCTTAACTATTTTTGGTGTTATTCTCTTTCTTCCTCAACGTCATTTTAAAATTTTAAATGTCTATAGAAATATCAGCCACCAACTAACAAGTTTATCAGACAAACTGTAACTTATCCACAGTTTGAACCAACTGATTCATTAGTGCATGAAGTTAAAATCTTAAAATTCAACACTGTCTTTACATATCTGTAGTGTGAACCATGCTTCAATTCAGCTTCTTATATCATATGACATATTTGTGTAATAATTTACACAACATTTTTGTTTAAAAAATATCATTAAATGGATTTTACAGAAAGCAACCACCCTTTTGAGAAATAAAATGCGAGATTCATTTCGTCAGTTAGAATGCACTTATTTCCGTAAATCAGACAGTTGTGGAAGATGACATTACACATTATCATTAAATTAAATCATAGTAATTTCAATACGATCTTTTTATTAAATTCCATTGTCAATTTCCTTAAGGAACATTTAATATACCAATCAGTATCTACATTTAAGATACCAATAAATATAAGGGAATTTTTACATTCAGTAAAGAATGCGGAGACAGATCAGTGTATATTATCATAATACAAGTTTTTGAAAGATATGTTCCTTCGAGGTTAATAAGGCCATTTGTTTCAATATCCAGTCCCAAAACTTAATTTGATCTGAAAATATGATGCTCTTACCTAACGACCTGAAAAATTCAGATTAGAGATCTATGATATTTATTAGGCCTGCAATAACTGAAATAAGCATAGCAACTAGAAAAAACCCAGTGATTTGAATTCAGCCACAAACTCTGAAACAGCTTATATCATAGCATCTGACAGAGAATAGTAAATATCACCATGTTTTACAAAAAGAGTCTCTCTGAATAAATTTAAAAAATAGAAATAGCAGACGTTTTAGACCGACAGGAAATTTACTATTAGTTTCGATATATTAGGCCGGATTCTCAAAGGAATACATCTTTAATTGTTGTGATGTGGTATATAAAATGTATTTTAAAACTACTGTAAGTATAATATCAACAAGCACAGTTATCAGTTTTTTCTTCATTAGGATTAATAGATTGAAGACCTCTATGATGTGGACTAGCCCGTACATTAATCACCTCTCTTGTTTCACCTGGGGTATAACGTGACATATGTGGTGACATCATGGGCTTGGCATTTTTCAGTTTATGTGCCATTGTCATAAATATAGCATCCACATGATTGGCCTTTTCATCATCCTTTGCTGAGGTCTCAAATAACGGCATGTTATGACTATCTGCAAATTTCTGAGCTAAATTTGTGTTAACTGCTATTTTATCTTTCATGTCACATTTATTGCCCACAAATATACGAGGAAGATTTTTGTCCAAGTTATGTCGATCACATTCTTCTATCCATTGTGGCATATTTTCAAAGGAGCTCATTTTTGTAACATCAAACACAAATACGACAGCATGCACATTTCTGTAATAATGTTGTACCATACTTTTTCTAAATCTCTCTTGGCCAGCAGTGTCCCAAAGCTGAAGCTGTAGAAAAGAAGAAAGAAATTATGATATGATACTAATTATGATTCATTGAAAAATTAATCAAATACAATCCCCCTAGCAATTGCACATTTTGTTCTTGTGTCCAATTTCTTTTGGTTGATGTCCATATTTTTATGTCGTCTGCTAAAATGTTTGCATGTGATTTACAAAATTTAATTGGACCATCTGGCAAAAGATCTTGTTGTATTTCATGTTTTCGATAAACATAATATTAGATAAAACATGACATTAATATATTTAGCATTATTTGGTATGAACATTTGCAGATTCCAACTGACGGTTAATGACAGTACACCACTTGACTTTGCACTTCAACACCACGACTTGCAAACTAGTATTTTTTTACCCATACCTTTATTTGTTCCCCATCTAAATCAACAGTCTTTTCTCTAAAATCAACCCCTATGGTTGCTTCAGTCTTGTCAGGAAATTTTCCACTACAAAAGCGATATGTCAAACACGTTTTACCCACATTAGAGTCACCAATTACTATAATTTTAAAGATTCTTCGTTGTGCTTGTTTTTCAACAATTTTGACAGCTCCAGACGATGGCTTCACTTCCCTTGATTGATCTATTGATTGATGGGAGCTCATATTTGTTTCTAAGAAAGAGACCTTGAAGAGTAAAATATGAATTTGAAAAACTATTGATGACTAGACGTCGATAAATATGGAAATTACGAATAAATTAGTAATTGATTATTTTTGACACAACTCACTGGAAGTTGCCATCTTGGAAATTTACGTCATTTAGTGCATTTCGGGAAAACTTTTGCAAAATAATTTTTAGATTTTATTCAAATGATTACTGTTCAAACATGATAAAAAGTACTTCTGTATTCACCAAATTGTGTTGTAAAAATTATTTCAGGTTCCTTTCCTGCGTGACTTGACGGAAGTATCTGATCCGCCATATCGGAATTCGCACCACGAGGTGCTTGTTTTTGGGTTGAGTTATCAATACCTGTAAATTCCCTTGATTTGTATAAAAGCAACCGATATGCCATCCATAAACCCGTTGCCTCCCAAAGAGAATGCTCTTTTTAAGAGAATATTGGTAAGTGCTCTAATTCATAAACAAGCAAGTAAATGAATGGGCCTATCCAAAAATAAAATGAACACAAAATTTGCAAAAGCCAAAAGCGTCATTTCGAGGGATGAAAGGGCATCGAGATCACTAAGGGGACAGGCATTAGGTTTCAGTATCACGATATTAATATTTTAAGGTTCTTTGGCGCTATGCAAAATTTAATATACAACACAATTTTATTTTCTTCTAGCATCAATTATGCAAAACAAAAGTAGCCAAATGTGAATTGTGATTTTTGAAAGAAACTTTTCATGTCATGTTCATTAGAATTAGAAGCCACAAACAAGATAAAACTGTCAATTGACAATAGATTCTACCATTGTCAAACCTGTCATTTGTCAAGTTGCCTTTTGTTATTGCATTTTATTGACACGAGTAAGGGAATGTACTAATGTAGAATTAGAGATGAAGTTCATGCAGAATGATTTTACAATACATCTTAATTATTTTGTGGATATAGGCCTAGCGCTTTATAAACTATAAATGGATATATTATTACTTGGCATTAAAATGTCTTTTAATATAATGCAGTTAGATTTACCCGGCGAGTAACTCAGTACCGGTATAATAATTTAATGATTTGCTTTAATTCTGGCATTTTTACATGACAAAGACTTTGTGATTTTGCTTCAGGTGATGATTGTATCATTGGGTGTAGTTCGTTTAGGAACATTCGATCATTGAACACTCTCTGTAGAGCTATTAGATTGGAATCCTTACCTTATATTTTTCACTGTTTTCTTTTTATTTTTCACCAATAGATATCATTTCTCACTATATCTAACACAAATTTATGATAATTAAACACTATTTTAAAGTAGAATGTTGCCAATAAGATAAAATGTGGTCTGTGGATGTTAGTCTTGTAATGGCTGACCAGTTCAAATATATTTTGCGCTTTTTAATCACAAAATTCTACTTGCAAATATTGTTGAATTATTATAAATTTATGTTAGATGTTACAAGAACTGATTCACTATAAGTTGATACATTTGATTTACGTCCGTTTCAATATTGGTATTTTACAGGTTGTCTTTGGCGTTATTTGTACAACACATTATTTATTACATGCATTTTACAAGAATGACATATTCCTGAAGCAATGGCCCGAGAAATCCCTATCTGACCATTGCTGGAATAGCGTCTGTTTCTTGAACTTGTGCAGGAGTGTGTCTATTCTTTCCATTCAATGAAAGCTATCACTTAAGTACAGCAACATGACAGTCCTTCGTTTAATCTGGGTCTTCCCTAAAACTTTGGACAGTGATTTAAGGTATTCAAAACGGTGAAAGTATGTTCGTTTCCAAACAGTATTGTTTACATTTCATTCGACTTGATAGCCTCGTTTGTCACGCAATTAGTTTTACTGCAGTATTCTGCTATGCACGGGTTAATTAGGCATAATAAAATCGTGAGTCATGACGTAACGTTATGTAAACATATTTGGCCCTTATTGGCAGCTAGTGATTGGTTGGTAGACGGACTACTGACAAATCAAAATTTAAAACAACAATATCCACTCATAATAGCAGTGTGTAGTTGGATTACTTCTAATCAAACGCAACACTGCGCGGAGTATGCAAGAATGACAATGTAATAAAATTTGAAAATGATTTTGTTTCAGAAATGTTATGAACAGAAACAGTACAAAAGTGGGTTAAAATTTGCCAAACAGATTTTGACAAACGTCAAATTTGCTGAACATGGAGGTAGATATTGTATTTATACGAAATTTCGTCTGCACAGTCCAGTAGATTTTTAGTAGTTATTAATCATTTATTTCGGACTACTGTTTCATTGTAGCTTCCCTTCTTTTGAACCTTTGTTGGCACACAATCCTCGGACTATTCTATTACATTCACCAGAGAATCCAGGAGATTATTTATAACTTTAAACATGAAATGTCTACAATATATGTGAATATATTTAATAATTTCAGAAACTTTGGCTATGAAAGGACTGACATTGAATTGTCTGGGAAGAAAAGAAGAAGCCTATGATTATGTCAGGCGAGGATTACGTAATGATCTCAAAAGTCATGTCTGTATCCTTGACATTAAACTAAACTAACTGAAGTCTTATCTTAGGACATATCATCTAAACTTACGATATTATTAGTCCAGTTGTTTGCCATAAATGAGAGAACCTTTCCAATTTATTGTTATGAAATTCATCCTTATGTAAACAGTATACCTTGGAATAAGAAAATCTTTTTACGACTTGCCAATACTGTATATTATTATATGCATTTAGTTAATGTTTTCTGGGCATCCATGTCATGAGAAGTAAAACCCTTTACTGTTGACATCATATCTTAATGTTAATATTATTCTTAAATGGTTTGTTGATCAATTTTTATTAAGTTAGCTCATATAAAACCAATGGTTACTTGTTAAGATGGTTTCTCTGAATTCTCACTCAACACAATAATAAAACCATACATATTTTGCTAGCAATGTACCATATCAATTATTTGGTACATTTGTGAAAAGATGTTGATTCAGACTTATCAGTACTTGCTTTTTGTCATTAAATTTTAAAGTATGAAGTCTTATTCACTTCAATTTATTTGACTAAGTAATTTTGATTTTGAATAGGTTTTTTTCTGACTTTTCTGACATAGTAACGAATATTTACTAAGTACTGGTACTTATTTTTACTAATGATTTCTGAAAGTTTTTAGTGAACAAGCATCCAGAAGTTTAAAAATGCAAGTTCTGCCAAAATTTGTATTTGATAGTGATATTTAGTACTTGTGCACCTTAATAAGGTATCTAGGTTGGCACGTGTATGGGTTACTACAGAGATCAGATAGAAAATACGAAGAGGCAATTAAATGTTACAGACATGCTCTTAAATGGGACAAGGTATTGTCACTATATTTACTTAAATTGTTTTAAGGAAAGTAGTTTTAACTTTTCTCCCGAGAAGAAAAAACAATTCTTGCTGTATGTTCTTAGCATATTAGTCTTGTTAGCATGTTCTCCGCTTTGAATCTAGGTGTTAGCGGATAAGAATTTTTGACAAACTTTTACAATACAGGTTTGCCTAATGAAATGGGGCCATTCACTAATATTACATTTGTTTGTTTTCTACAGGATAATTTACAGATCTTACGAGATTTATCGTTGTTACAAATACAAATGAGAGATTTAGAAGGTTACAAGGTAAGGTCTAGAATAAACTGCATATTACATTATTGTGGGGTATTTTGACTGCAAATAGTTCAATGCCTGGCACCAGAGAGCAATAACTTCCATTATTTTGTAGATGCTCCATCAAACTCTTAACTAGCCTGCGGAGGGCCTGACAAGGACAGCTGTCTAGTCATTTGGATGGGACGAAAAACCGAGGTCCCATGTACACATTGGAGTGCACATAAAAGATCCCTTGGCAGTTTGAATTCGATATAAGAGTAGGCTGTAGCACTGCTGCCCGGGCAAAATTTCCCTCATAGCACACTGTATGGCGTATGCCTGTCTTCCATTAGCCCAGGTTAGGTGCATAAGAGTAGGATGTTAAACCCCATTTCATTTCATTTACTTAACTAGTCTGTCATTTAAAGAGTTCTCACTATTATAATGAAAAGGGGGGTAGGGTGCTAAATGGTTGTCATTGAGTCAAGTATCATGGTTTCGATTCCCCTCATGTACGTGACAAATAGAGTCACCTCTCCAACCTCATGGTTTTTCTTTGGTATAGATTTCACTTTTACTGAATCTGATTACATATCAGCATAGTGATAAATCATTTTTGGACAGCAGTTTACCTATTGCAACGTCCTATATATTGACCCAGTATTTACTTCAAGGTCAATTATATTAAAACAGTTTCTTTATAACAAAAAAAAAAAAAGTTATTTTTTCTTTAAGATAAGTGGTTTCTTTAAAATAAAAGAAAGTAGTTCCTTTTTGATTGACCAATCAAATCGTAGTAGATTATGTAAATTTATCACACATGCGATATCTACTGTTAAATTTGTTATTGGGTGATAAATTAATTTATATAAAGAATATATTGATTGAATGTTTTAGGATACAAGGTATCAACTATTGGTATTAAGACCTGGTCAGAGAGCATCATGGATAGGATATGCCATGTCCTACCATCTATTAAAAGATTATACCATGGCATTAAGAATTTTAGATGAGTTTAGAAAAACTCAGAGTGTAAGTATGAGCTTCTTTACTGGATGCCATTTGTCAACAAAACTCACATACCCTTAAATTGGTCATTTTGCTATACAATGCTTTTGAATCTACTTGTGAGCAACTTATGCAAAGTTTATGATTTGTTGTAGATGGGCATACATAACCAAGTAATGTAATAATACCATAACATGAGACATTATTGTATAAACAGTGGACAGTCAATTCTGACATTGCACAGGATCGATAAATTATGCCAAATTACACAGCATGTCTGAATACCCATTTGTCTCAATGCCTGAAATATACTGGAATTACTAGATGTAGAGTAACAGCATCAGCTGAGGTTAATCGAGTGTGTATTTGACGTAATAAGCTCTCTTACAAGATAACCATCAAAGACCGACATGTTTTATGTTCACAGATAACTGATTGAAGGCCGGATTATCCAATGTTAATTTAACACAAATTGTGTGATGGGACCACTGATTTATGTTGTAATTCGGAATATGAAGAATTCAGACTACTCAAAACTTTTTTGTTTGAAGTAATTAGGAAATAAATTGGGACATGAAAATGATGACAAATTTCACAGAATGCCGTAGTATTCAGGTGTCAGAAGTGACAGTCCACTGTACATATACTCATGTTTAACCATTTTCTCATTACTGGTAGTGATAAAGGGGGACACATCAAAATCTTCTTTTTCACGCAATCTCATTGAAACAGTATTGGTAAATTACATTTTGAGTTTTCTGTTAAATATAATATTTATGTATTGCAGGTAAAAACTTATGATTATGAACACAGTGAGTTATTGATGTACCAGAATTTTGTTATGAGAGAAGCAGGGATGTATAAGGAGGCCTTAGAATTTCTTGGTGAAAATGATGAACAGTTATTAGATCGGTTATCTGTACAAGAAATTAAAGGTAAGTCAATGTTATCTCATTAGTTTTTGTGGAATTAAAAGTAAGATTTTAAGCAATGGGCTAGTCGTCCTTGGTGCTGGGTTCCAGCTTGAGATGGGTTTTGCATAAATGGGGTTCTAATCTTTTAGTCCAACTTTAATAATCAGGGGCTGGCGGAATGTATTTTGATTATTTCATTATTAATATGTATTTTGATTGTTTCATTATTAATAAATGACACTTTAAAACATAACCAGGCTTAAAGGGACAAAACTCAGCTCATTTTATGTGATATGACTACTAATTATAATTTTCTTTCATGGCTTATTTCTCTGTTAGTTATTTGTCAGTCATAAATCCATTTTCCTCGTATTCCATCCATTTGATTTTTAAACTAATTCACTTTCGATAAATGTGTGTTTGTTTTCTTTCAGCCGAGATTTTATTAAAATTAAATAGAAGAGAAGAGGCGGCTAAAATAGCACAGGCTTTAACAGATAGGAATCCTGAAAACTGGGCATATTATAAATACTTAGAGGATGCGCTGCAATTAGGTAAATAGCTGGCTCGTTAATCTTAAGGTCTCATCTTCAATCCTTGCATTGTCCCAGAAAGCTTATCAGGATTTCCTTCGAGGTGCAGGACAAAGTGCCTGGCAAGAAATAATGTACAGTCATTTGGACGTGACAAAAAAAAGACCCTGTGTACACATTGGCAGGCACGTAAAAACAACCCTTGACACTTGGAATTCAATATATGAGTAGGATGTAGTTCCCCATCCAGGCGATATGTCCCTCGTAGCTCACTGTATAGCGTATGCAGGTCTTTATAAGCTCTGTAGGTTGTTGAATCTCATATTTATTTTCATTTGTCATCATTAATGTTGAGTTTGACTTTACCTGAATGATGTAGGCAAATTATTTTTACCTTTGTTTTGTTGTGTGTTGATCTATGGATGTCCTTCAGGATTCAGATTGACTAAATAAGTGAAATCATTGGCTAAGATCCAACTGTTGTGAAAACAAAACATAAGTGGAGCTTAATAAAAGAAACGATATAGGATCTGTGTTTTAATCAGGCTGATTGATGTTGTGAATGCTTTACCTTAAAGTAGCCTTTCACTTGTCAGCATATCGCGTGACAAGGAGTAGGCTTGTCTGTCCAATCTCATTGTTTTTCTCCAGGTCCTGCAGTTTCCTCCCACTGCTGGGGGGTTGGGATGGCCTAGTGGTCTAGAGTGCCGCGCTTCGACTGGTCACTTCTGGCTTGCGGCTGTGGTTTCGAGCCCTGGTGTGAGCGTATGTGGCATGGAGATAGGGGCGCCTTCTCAACCTCAAGGGTTTCCTCCGGGCGCTCTGGTTTCCTCCCACTGCCAAAGACCCCTACGCGCAAGCGAATTATTGAAATAAAATTAAACCATATATTAGTCCCGAAATGACCTAGTTTGTGTTGAGTGGACGTTAAACCACATTTCTCTCTCTCTCTTTCCTCCCACTGCTAAAGACCCCTACACGCAAGGGAATTATTGAAATAAAATTAAACCATGTTAGTCCCAAAATGACCTAGTTTGTGACGAGTGGATGTTAAACCCCATTTCTCTCTCTCTCTCAGCATATCAGTTTTATAATATAAATTTTGGTTTATTTTTATTCAGACAATGTGGAAGAAAGATGTAAGATATATTCTGAGAAAGAGAAGAAGTTTCCACGAGCAACTGCACCTAAAAGATTACCATTAACCTTTACAACAGGTAATGTATATACTCAAATATACATATCGGATTCATATACTTTTATTAATTTTAGCAGAGCTGGCTGGTACCTGGTAAAACAATAAAAACTAGCTCTAAGGGTGAACCTATTGAAATTCAGAGTTGCGCAACAGTCTGTAGAAGAGTTACTGCCCTTGTGGGAACCCTTGTAAATTCTTTGCAGATTATTTTTTTCAAGCTAGCAGATATTCAGCAAATCCTATCTGAATTCTGACTTTACCATCAATTTTCTGCAATGTTAGTGTCCCTGACCATTAAAATTTGTAATCCACGATTCAAAATGCTGCAAATTTTCACTCTGTACGTAATAAGTGCCTGTCACAAACACCATTGGCTTTGTAAATTTCCAATGAAGATAGACCTATAAGACGTACAATTGCCATAGATGTTAACTGTCGCATATGTTGGATATTTCTGTTTGATTGTCTTAATAAGCTCACTGTAAGGGGCTTGGGTGTTGAAACATTTAATATAATAGTTGCATGAACCCCATTCCATTATTCTTGTTTCAGGTGATACATTTAGAAGGTTAACAGACACATTTTTGCGGACAGCTATTAGGAAAGGAGTCCCCCCACTGTTTGTGACAATGAGACCTCTTTACACAGACCCAGCCAAGGTAATTATATCTGCTTGTTTTAATAGCATCTGAAATATAATGTGTAGTTTAAATTCTGTAGTGGATACCAACATAATATTTAGAAGTCAGGAGTGACATGTTGTCAAGCCTTTTCCATATTTTAAATAAATATCACAGTCTTACCATTGACTGCTAGCATTGCATATGTAAGCTTAAAAGTACATCATTACCTTTTTATACCCCCCTTGTCTATCGTTCCACAGACAACCTTGATCATCCAATCTTTTAAAGATTTATATATGTTGAGATGTAGAATCCTACTTTAACGGTCGATTGGTATGACTCGTAAATTACAATTTATGTTTGTCTCGACAATAAATTGAATGGTAGAAATGTCTCCCAATTTTGCATATAATTGTTATTTGAACATAACTTGCTGTAAACAAAGTTGAATCAAGTCTTTAACTATGTTATAGGAGTCCCCCTTTTTATACGCCCACATTTTCATGTGGACGTATTATGTCGTCGCCCCTGTCCGTCCGGACGTCCGTCCGTCCGTCCGTCCACAATTTGTTTGTGGACTCTCTACAGGTCACAATTCTTACCCGATTTTGACGAAACTTGAAATATAGGTTTATCCCCATAAGATCTCGGTTCCCTTCGATATTGGCATGTATCGGATCAAAACTTCATGGATTATGGCCCCTGATTGTTCGAAAAATCACGTTTTTAGCTTGTGGACCCTATAGAGGTCACAATTTTGAACCGATTTTGATGAAACTTGACATGCATGTTTGTAACCCAAAGATCTTGGTTCCTTTCGATATTTGCGGCTATCGGAATGTATTTTCCTGAATTATGGCCCCTGATTGTCCGAAAAATCACCCTTTTTAGCTTGTGGTCCATCTGGAGGTCACAATTATTATTCGATTTAAAAAAACGTTTGATTATATCACCGTTACACCCTAAGGAAGGTTGAGTTCAAATTTCGGGAAAATCGGACGAAAATTGCCATACAAAATGGCCGCCGTTTGTACGCGAATACTGTTAAAAAATGGTATATCAAGGTTGTGGACCCTGTGGAGGTCACAATTTTGATTCGATTTTGATGAAACTTGAAATTCATGGTTATAACCCAAAGATCTTGCTTCCTTTCGATATTTGCGCATATCGGATCGTAATTTCCTGAATTATGGCCCCTGATTATACGCAAAATTGCCTTTTTTTTTAGCTTGGAGGTCACAATTATTATCCGATTTAAAAAAACGTTTGATTATATTACCGTTACACCGTAAGGAAGGTTGAGTTTGAATTTCGGGAAAATCAGACCAAAATTGCCACACAAAATGGCCGCCGTTTGTACGCGAATACTGTTAAAAAATGGTATATCAAGGTTGTGGACGCTGTAAAGGTCACAATTTTAATTCGATTTTGATGAAACTTGAAATTCATGGTTATAACCCAAAGATCTTGGTTCTTTTCGATATTTGCGCATATCGGATCGTAACTTCCTGAATTATGGCCCCTGGTTATACGCAAAATCCCCCTTTCTTTAGCTTGTGGTCCCTCTGGAGGTCACAATTATTATCCAATTTAAAAAAACGTTTGATTATATCACCGTTACATTGTAGGGAAGGTTGAGTTTGAATTTCGGGAAAATCGGACCAAAATTGACAGACAAAATGGCCGCCGTTTGTACGCGAATACTGTTAAAAAAAATGATATATCATGATTGTGGATCCTGTATAGGTCACAATTTTAATTCGATTTTGATGAGGATGGTTGAGTTCTAATTTCGTGAAAATCGTACCAAAATTGCCGGACGAAATGGTCGCCGTTTGTACGCGAATAGTGTAAAAATATGGTATATCATGGTTGTGGACTCTCTACAGGTCACAATTCTTATCCGATTTTGATGAAAAGTCACATTTCTAGGTTGTGTACCGTCACACCATAATCATTGTCGGTTTCGAATTTCATTAATATCAGACTGGAACTGACCAACTAAATGGCTGCTCCCAATACAGTATGAAATACAGGACTTAATAAAGATGTAGGAAAAATCACTTTCGGTATTGCTTGTTCTCTGTCCATCTCTCGAAAATGTGGGCGTATCCTGCCTGGCAGTGCCAGCCTATCTTTTAATGTGTTGTTAGATTCGATATATTTGTATCACACAGATTACAAAATGTAATTGGATTATTATTTTGCAGGTGAAAATTATAGAAGAACTTGCTCTGAGTTATGTAAAGAACTTAAAAGAAACAGATTATTTTGAAGCTAACTGTAAGTAATTCAATGGTTTACAAATGATACATGTATATTGTTGTCAAGATACAATTTGATAAATACAGTTAATGAGTTACTTGGTTAATGCACAAACTAGCCTTGTACACCTGATCTGTGGAGTATAGGGATCATTAATGAGCCAATGAAATTGTATTAAATAATGCACGTTAATTCTATACACAATACATGTATCTTTGTTAAGAGCGAAGGGAACAAACTGTATCATAACTTTTCACCATGTCTATTTTCTGTTGTAAGTATTGCACATGCAGTGAATTGGGTTAGTGTTCAAGTTAGCTTATAGTTGCTGCACAGATTCTGAACTGGTTACAGCTTTTCTTCTAAAGGGACAATCTGATGATTTTTGTTGTGGATTCCCCTTCTGATTCAAATTGATGAGAAATTCAACAACTGATTGTTCTCTAAATCCTGTTTTACCCTGCATTCTAATAACAGTAATCATTATATTAATTTAAAAAAAAGCCTGCTTATTTTCTGTTTTCATCAGGTGATACATCCGAAGAAAAAGAACCAGCCACTGCCTTATTGTGGACATATTATTATCTAGCTCAACATTATGATTATTTAAGTCAGACACAGAAAGCTCTAGAATATGTAGATGCTGCATTAGAGCATACACCATTACTAATAGAATTATATGTTTTAAAGGCCAAAATAAAAAGGGTAAGTTGTTTAGTAGATATATTAATGGAATTGTGTTTAAGTCATGATTGGTGATTTATCAAGTCTAGTTATTACTTGTTAAGTTAATCTTGTTACTGGGGTCTGATGAAATGAAATGGGGTTTTAACGTCCTACTCTTTTGCACTTAACCTGGGCTAATGGAAGACGGGCATACACCATACAGTGTGCTATGAGGGAAATTTTGCGCTGCGGCCTACTCTTACATCGAATTCCAACTGCCAAGGGATCTTTTACGTGCACTCCAATGTGTACACGGGACCTTGGTTTTTCGTCCCACCCAAATGACTAGGCAGCTGTCCTTGTCAGACCCTCCTTCTGCATCACTGACAAGGGGAAATCACGCCGGAAAATCGAGATGAACTTTCTCGGCCAATGCAGGGATCGAACACCTGACCTCCATGCTAGCGAACCAGCGCCTTATCCACTTAGCCACCGTGACCCCCGACTGGGGTCTAGATTTGTACTAAACATAAAACAAAGTTAAGTTCGAATTTGAAGCAGAATAGACAGAAACATTGCAACATAACAATAGAACTGAAAAATTATTGTGACTCAATGTTTTTATATCGGACGGCCCTTGTTTTTATATTGGATGGCCCTTGTATTTATATTGGATGGTCCTTGTATTTATATTGGATGGTCCTTGTTTGTATATTGGATAGTCCCTGTTTTTATATTGGATGGTCCTTGTTTTTATGTTGGATGGTCCTTGTTTTTAAATTGGATAGTCCTTGTTTTTATATTGGTCGGCCCTTGTTTTTATATTTTATTGTCCATGTTTTTATATTGGATGGTCCATGTTTTTATATTGGATTGTCCATGTTTTTATATTAGATGTATTAATATAAGAACAAGATGATGAGATTTGTTGTGGATTCCCCTTCTGATCAACAGAATGATGAGAAATTCAACAACTGATTGTTCTATTGAATTAATCTGATCACTTTCAATCCAAAGTAGACCTTATCTTATTAAACACATATTCTAGATTTTATTAAATTTTAATGTAAAATATAGCCACTGGAACTAAAATCCTTATGAAATTAATTTTGCTATTTTTATTATGTTTTTGTGAAAGATGATAATGATTTAAAATTATTTCATACAAACTATGACATATTGTGCCATGATTTGTGTAATATTCTAATGACAGCATGCAGGTGATATAAATGAAGGTGTTAAATTAATGGATGAAGCCCAGTCATTAGATACAGCAGATAGATATATTAATTCAAAATGTGGTAAATACATGCTTAGAGCTAATCTTATACAAGAAGCTGCCGAAATGTGTTCAAAGTTTACAAGGGTGAGTAGATTTATATTGCCTGTTAAAACTATACAGGAACAACTTCATATGGGTTAAAATTGGCCATACTGACCAACCTTTGTCTTCTTGTGTATTAAGCACATCTATTTACATACATTTATATTGAAGGCTTTCATTGGCTAGCAGATCATGCTCACACATACAAATCTATTGGATTATGAATGCAATGTTTCAATTGAAAGGATATTTTGTGTCTGTATTTAGAGATAATGATAATAATATAGTATGTTATGAAAACAACACCCAACTTGTCATTGAATATTATTGCCAATAAGAATATGTGTTATTTTATTATAGGAGGGAGTATCAGCAATGGAAAACCTCAATGAAATGCAGTGTATGTGGTTTCAATTAGAGTGTGCCTCATCATATCAAAGATTAGGAAAATGGGGTGAAGCACTTAAAAAATGTCATGAAATAGATAGGGTAAGTGAGCAAATATTACTTAATACGAGACAATGATTTGAACATGTAGGAATAATTTTTATTGTTCAAACCAAATAGTAGTTAACCAGTTTGAATACATGTAATACTTATAGACACAAGAAATATTTGTATTCATTGACTACTTTTACAGGATATTGTGAAAAATTCTATTTGGCATATATAATATATGAAAGAGTAATGCATTCTTTATTGACTGAAGAACAATATGATGATCTTTGTTGTGGATTCCCCTTCTGATTCAAATTGATGAGAAATTCAACAACTGATTGTTCTTGAAAACCTAATTCTAATAAACTTTTTTAAATTGCTAAATTGTTAAACATGTAGAGCCGAAGAAGGACTTTAACGTAATTAAATTTAACAAAATGAAGATTAAAAGTTATTCTTTGGTGAAAAATTTATGCAACGAATATAAAGAATGTAGGTTATATATCATCTTGACTTAGGCTGAAGGTTCGCTCTCGGTGTTAGAGAGTCCTGAGTGTTTACGATGTGGTTTCCCCTTGTCAGGAGGGTCTGACTGACAAAAACAACTGTTTTGTCATTCGGATGGATCCCTTGGCAGTTGAAATGTGGTATAAGAGCACACTGTATGGCATCATTATCCCAGTAGGAGCAGAAAAGTAGGAAGTTAAACCCTAATCATTTCACCATCTTGACTGTAATGAAATGAATTACTGTTCATGTGTCATGATTATAAAAATATGAAGATAAAGGAGTGAAAATAACATGAACTTGAGTTGGCCACCATCTACTTTAGGGTTCAGCAATATGTTTTTTGGTAAGGCGACTTTTTAAATTGTATGGTCTGAATGTCTATATCTGTCTAAGTTTAAATTCTTTTTTTTTTTATGTAGCATTTTTCTGAAATAATAGAAGATCAGTTTGATTTTCATACATATTGTATGAGGAAGATGACATTAAGAGCTTACGTAGAGTTATTACAATTAGAAGATAAATTAAGAAGTCATCCATTTTATGTCCGAGCAGCTCACATTGCAATAGAGGTAGGTCTTTTAAAACAAATCTAACATAAACCTATTTTTGTCTTTATATAGAACAATGTGATGAGATATGTTGTGGATTCCCCTTCTGAGAAAACTTGATGTGGAATTCAACAACTGATTGTTCTTATGAGAATAATAAAATAAAACCCTCTTACAGACCTGTCCCAATCTCATGCCAGTCTGTTCACTGGTATCCAATCTAGTTAAAACGCAGATCTTATTTCGTTTCATTTTTTTATAGTTCAAAATTTTGTTTTACTCGTCTCCACTAGGATCTGGAAGAGTTGTTATATAACCAGCATTCTGGTTCATGTGAAGGCATAGCCATTAAAACGGTCTGTTGCAGCGAGTTCTTGTTGTGCAATGCACTGAACTGTGGATATCCTACTAGAAACATCGATGCTGATTGGTTAATCAAATGTCTCACTCATAGGGTCAAAAGCTATTGACAGGTATATCATGACTTGTAGTTGCCAATGCAGATTTGTTTATCTAATCTCAGCCTGCTTCATTCATTCTTTGAATATGCTCAAACTGATTAGTTAACATTTAATGAGAATTTAAGATTTGACTTTATTGTCCCCCGCCTTTCGAAGAAAGTTGGGGGACTATTAAAATGGGTTCGTCCGTCTGTCTGTCTGTCTGTCTGTCCTTCTGTCTGTCTGTCTGTCCGTCACACTTTTTGGGACACAATAACTCTCTCCCTAATTGAGTTAAAATGTTCAAACTTGGTGTATATGCTTATTAGGTCAATGCCTTGATGGAGTTCAAAGATGAGCATTTTCCGCTTAGGGTAAGCAGAGATAAGCAATTTGATTGGTTGATGCTTTGGGACACGATAACTTTAGTTCTAATTAAGCGAGATTGATGAAACTTGGTGTATAGTTTCATTACAGTAATACCTTGACTAAGTTCAATAATGAGCATTTTTTGCTCAGGGTAAGCAGAGCGATACACAATTTGATTGGTCGAGACTTTGGAACACAATAATTCTCCTTCTAATTTAGTTAAAATGTTCAAACTTGGTGTATATGCTTATTAGGTCAATGCCTTGATGGAGTTCGAATATGAGCATTTTCCGCTTAGGGTAAGCAGAGATAAGCAATTTGATTGGTTGATGCTTTGGGACACGATAACTTTAGTTCTAATTAAGTGAGAGTGATGAAACTTGGTGTATATTTTCATTACAGTAATACCTTGACTAAGATCGATAATGAGCATTTTCTGCTCAGGGTAAGCAGAGCGATAAGCAATTTGATTTGCCGAGACTTTTGAACACAATAACTCTCCTTCTAATTGAGTTAAAATGTTCAAAATTGGTGTATATGCTTATTAGATCAATGCCTCGATTGAGTTCGAAGATAAGCATTTTTTGCTCAGGGTAGGCAGAGATAAGCAATTTGTTTGGTTGATATTTTGGGACAAGATAACTTAGGTTCATCTTGATTGATGATTTTTATGCCAATACAATGACTGCATTCTCATTCAGTAATGGATTCGACAGTAACAGTGTATAGAAACGATTGACTCAGACACGAGGGCCCTTTCTCTTGGCCAGAGGGGCACTTTTGTCAAGCGTTGGGGGGGGGGGGCCCTTTTGTCTGCCTTTAGGGTCCCCCTAACTAGGGTACATTTTTATACGCCCACATGGAAATGTGGTCGTATATTGCCGTCGCCCCCGTCCGTCCGTCCGTCCGTTCGTCCGTCCGTCCATCGTCCACAATTTCTTGTGAACGCTCTAGAGGCTAAAGTCAATATCCGATTGACTTGAAATTTATACACGGTGTTTAAGGTCATGAGACGAAGAAGCCTATTGATTTTCAGCGATATCCGATAATTACTACCAGAGTTATGACCCTTGATCACTTTGAAAAATCTTGTGAACGCTGTAGAGGCTATAGTTAATATCCGATTGACTTTAAATTTATACACGGTGTTTAAGGTCGTGAGACGAAGAAGTCTATTGATTTTCAGCGATATCCGATAATTACTACCAGAGTTATGACCCTTGATCACTTTGAAAAATCTTGTGAACGCTCTAGAGGCTATAGTTAATATCCGATTGACTTTAAATTTATACACAGTGTGTAAGGTCATGATACGAAGAAGCCTGTTGATTTTCAGCAATATCCGATAATTCCTGCTCGAGTTATGACCCTTGATCACTTTGAAAAATCTTGTGAACGCTCTAGAGGCTAAAGTTAATATCCGATTGAATTTAAATTTATACATGGTGTTTGAAGTCATGATACAAAGAAGCCTATTGATTTTCAGCGATATCCGATAATTACTACCAGAGTTATGACCCTTGATCACTTTGAAAAATCTTGTGAACGCTCTAGAGGCTATAGTTAATATCCGATTGACTTTAAATTTATACACAGTGTTTAAGGTTATGAGACGAATAAGCCTATTGATTTTCGGTGATATCTGATAATTACTGCCAGAGTTATGACCCTTGATCACTTTGAAAAATCTTGTGAACGCTTTAGAGGCTAAAGTTAATATCCAATTGACTTTAAATTTGTACACAGTGTTTAGGGTCATGAGACGAAGAATCCTATTTGATTTTCAGTGATATCTGATGATTATTGCCAGAGTTATGACCCTTGATCACTTTGGAAAATCTTGTGAACGCTTTAGAAGCTAAAGTTAATATCCGATTGACTTTAAATTTGTACACAGTGTTTAGGGTCATGAGACGAAGAATCCTATTTGATTTTCAGTGATATCTGAATTAATCTAAAGTTTTGTTCGTGATAAATCCAAACTATTTCTGGCACTTTGAAATATCTTGTGGACAAACGCCTTGAGACAAACCATCAAAACTATTCTAATCATTTCTGATAATTATTTAATGGGCTATTACTCGTAATAAGATTATCATGTGTTGTAAATGTTCTCCTTACTGACAAAAGAAACAATATGCGACAACCCTTGTTGACTGCCCGGACGACTTAGCTGTTGTGGGCGTATGTTTCGTTGCCTGGCAACCTATCTTCATTTTTCTTGTCGGTTTTAGCATTTTTCTTTATAAAACACTTTTGGATGACACTTCGTGTACAGTTTGATTGCTGGATACGTTTGAAAAAATTAATATGTGTCATCTATTTATTTTGGGATTTCGGCGGGGGACATCAGCCTCACTGTTGGCTTGTTTTAGATTTATTTACATCTACATGATCATCCATGGACACCTGAAAGTGAACAGAACAATGATCTAGATTCAGGTAATTATTTTTCTTAATCTATATTTATCTAGATTACATAAATTTAAGGAAATAAAAGATCATTTTATCAGTCTATGAACTTAAGTTGCCTGTGATTTCAGCATGTATAAGTTTTATCTTTAATCAATATTCAGTAAAACAACATCCATCATAAATTTTAACAATTTGAATTCAATTCTTCTGCAATGGTATATCGTGTGTGAGAAGATTATTACATTATTATTGCTTTTAAGTGTAAAGATTATCGCATGGAAATGATTTTGTAAAAATTTTAGTTTTAAACTAGCGTTTAAAAATTTCAAAGCTTGAATGATTGTAGTGTCATGTGCTTGAATTCTACAGGTTTGTAGCTACCTGTGAGCAATTACTGATTAGTTCTTGCTGTTAGGGAAATTTATTTGGATGATATATTTAAAAGTCAATTTGAAAATATAATGTGTGATACTAATACTTCATTCTTTGTAATTTTCTATTCTAATGTATTTCTTATAAATACTATCAGTCTGCCTTATAATTCTAAATTTGTTTTTATTGTAGAAAATTTAACACCAGCAGAATTAAGAAAGTTAAAAAGAAAACAGAAAAAGAAAGAAAGGAAAGCGGAGGAAGAGAGAGAGAAACAGTTAGCTGAACAGAAAAAAAGAGAGCAACAGAATAAAAAATCTCAGGATAATGATCTGGATGGACCGAAAGAAGAAGAACTTATTCCGGATGAATTAGCAAAAGTAAGATTATATCTTGATTAAATATAATAAAACATACAAGATGTCTGCTGTATTTTTATATTGGTCCTTGTTTATTTTATTTATTTATTTTCAGACTGATAATCCACTGGAGGGTGCCATAAAATTTTTAAAACCACTTCAACTGCTGAGTCCTAATTTAGTCCAAACTCATGTTGTCGCTTATGAAATATATTCTAGAAAAGGTAAATAAAATGGTATAGATATTACAAAACCTAAACAACTATCAATAAATATAATCAACTGGCATCGTGTATATAAAACTTTGGAAGTTATATTGATTATCCAGGCACTTGGGATATAAGGTTAGGATTTGATTTGTATAAAGATACAAAAGGCATGTTTCGACAGCCTATTGCATGAATGTTAAAAATTCATCAATTGTCCCCCTTAATTATAAATGCCTGTTGCATTTACAGTAGATAACATAACTAAGTGAATTCAAGGCCCCAACTTCACAAAGCATTCTCAGACTTAAGTTAAGAACTTACTCAAAATTGTTCACCTTATTTCAACTAAAATATAGCCCTTTATAAAACTGTTGTTGTTTTAATGTATCAAATACATCAATAAGAAACTATGAGCAAAGTTTTATGTTTCTGGATCAAAGATATTTCTCATAAACACTGATTGAAAATTGAGTAAATTCTTAATTTAAGTCTGAGAATGCTTTGTGAACTTGGGGGCCAGATCTATTCCCTAGAGTATTCTTGTGTGCTACCTTCAATTGGCACATTATTTTAGAGAAAATCTGTTTGTTGGATAATATACCAGTTGTCTGTGTTAAGTGTTCTGTTGGAACTGTCTGTCGTTATAATTTAACAGTAATAAAATGTATTTATTTTGTTACAGGAAAGTTATTATTGATGTTACAGTCTATAAAACGTGGTTATCAAATAGATAAAGATGATCCTCAATTACATACTTGTTTTATTAGATTCTTATTACATGGTAAGTATATTACTTATAATATATCCCTAATCTAAATGGTTGCGTTCTCACTGTTCACAGACTGAGAAGAAAAATGTGGAGAGTTGTTCGGATGTTAAAAAAAACCCTAACATTAACAGGTTTCCTCACACTTAATGAACAGGTTTGTGAATATTGATAATGGGTGATGGATATATGTGAATATATTTTATATTTACAGTAAAGAAAGTAGGTGAATTAAGTGAAGGAGTTAAAACTGTGATAGAACAAGAAGTAGGAAAATTAACAGATAATAAACCAATAAGTCGAATAAATCAAGAATTCCTAGATCGTAATCATAACTCTCTTCCTCATTTATTTGCGGGTAAGTTACTGCTGATGCTTAATGCTACAGTGAAAGATGATACATTCATCTTTACCTGTATAAGATGTCTTATAATTGCCCACTGTAATCCATGCACTCGTACCTAGTATGAACAAATTGTAGTCTGAATTAACCCACGTTTTATGTTCGGTGTTTAAGATGATTTTCAGTTAAATTTTGGTGGTTAATTGCAGCAGAACAGTGATGGTCTTTGTCTTAATAGCATGTGATTTAATGTCTTAAAATTGATAAACAAATTCAGGTATATATACACATAAAACTTACTAGACATAATTTGATAAATTAAACTGTGGAGATGTAAATATGTCCTCCGGCCCTGGTAGGGGAGCCACGGTGGCTAAGTTAGTAAGATGCTGTTCGCTAACCTGAAGGTAGTGCATGTTTGATCCTGGCATTGGCCGATAAAATAAATCCGGATTTTCTGATGTGGTATCAGTGGTACTGGAGAAGAGGGGCTGACAATGCAGCTGCCTTGGTATTCAGATGGATCAAAACATTGAGGTGCCTTGTATATATGTTCATTGCTGTTCAAGTATAAGATCCCTTGGCCATAAAGCCGCTGCCCGGGCAAAATTTCCCCCACAATGTATAGCATATGCCTGTTTTCATTAGCTCACTCTGAGTAGAACAGTATGGTCCCATTTCATTTCATTTTTTCTGGCCCTGGTGTGTCAGATACTGGTTTAATTATATTTATGTTTTATATAATATTGTATTGTAGGTGGTCAGATGATGTATTTAATTGATCCTTCTACAAGGGAATTGGCTATACAATTAGCTACAACAGTATCAAGTAATGTTAAAGGTGTAACTCGATTGGTAAGTTCTTGTCAAACATAAAACTGATTTAATGTTGACAACAAGTCATTAGCCAAGCCAGTACATACACTTAAGTAGAGAAAGACAAAACAGTATATTTACTAGGTCAAGACAGTGTATTTAGGAAATCACTAGTTCCACTTAGAGTAGCTATGTCTCTAACTCATTGTCAACCACAGTCTTAGACATTGAAAACTCAAATTATTTATCAATTTAAATCAACATTGATGCTGTTATCTTGCCGGAATAAGATTGGCTTCTGATATCCAATATTTAAGACAAAATAAACATTTTAGCATTGGTACATGACTTGTATATCATAATGCGTTTCAGACCCATTTGTAACAAAGGACTCGAAGAACAAGGCTAGATATATTCCACATGACATATCAAACAGATTCCCATTTGATTGAGACTTCTGGCTGAACTTAACTCATTTTAAATGACATTAAAAACGGAAACGATTGAATGTAAATCTGTTTATATACATTCATATTACATTATTATATGCGTTGCGACCCATTTGTTAGAGATTTAGTTCTTTTAAGCTTATAAAGAAATATTTTGTTAAGAGACAGAATGTGCTTGCCATTAAACAATATTTTTTTATGAAAACAGCCATTGAAAATATCTTCTGCATTTCAGGTGTGTATAGATGTACTTGATTCCCTGTGTAAAGGGGATTTTGGAATGTGTGAACGCGAGGCAACAGACTATCAGGCACAATGCCACAATATTTTCCCTTATGCAACAGCATTTATGATACCGGACAATAATCCAACCGAACCCATGTTATCAAATGGATCAGCGTCTTAATTTACAAAGTAAATAAATTTGGAGTGGATTAAGATAAAAGTGTGGATAAACTGTGTGTCGAGTTGTTCTAAAGGAAAGTTTGAAGTGATCTATAACAAAAACGACTGACCATCTTATTACAGGCATAATGGGGAATATTAACCTACAAACTTTCAACTAAGTTTTCCCACATTACGACAAAATAAATCGATGCAGTTTATATATAATGTATTATATATGTTATTTTTTATGAAATGTGTGAATAGAAGTTCTAGTTCAAAATAATATACAGAGACTGTTAATAGTTATTATATTATTATAACTTCTCCCTCCCTCCCTCAAACCGTATATGGCAAATTTCAATTTTTTTTTTTCCCACAATTTTTTTTTTATGTCTGATTAACCAGTGATTTACATACAAACTGTACTAAAACAGAAATACAATTAAAAATTTATTTTGATTGACAGCTATAGTCACACAATTTGCATTTAATTGTAAATATCTACGATTGTTGAACATTAAATTAACAATGATGATATATCTGATAAATTACATGCTAAAATATGGAGTGTTATCCCCGATACTTAAGATCCGTCTCCAAATTATATTCCTGTGTATTTTTTTCTCTTGATATTTCATGTTTATTAGATTGTGATTACAGAATAGGATTGAGTGTTTCGATCAAAATAAACAAATCTATCAGTCTATTAATGTATAGACTTATTACATTTCCTCATTTAAAAACTATTAAACCTGTCTCGATATTGATCCAAATTATTTCACTACATCAATAATATAACACTTAAAGCAAGCCATACAGCTGTTACTGAGGTTAAACACAAATTTGTCAGAAAATCTGAACATGATGTATTGGAAATTTTCTAGCAAATTTTGTAGATATGGAATATGTATATGAAGCATCAATTGTTTTAACTCTTCTATTTAATAAATTTTAGGCAACTGTCAATTTATAAGTCAGGAATTTTTTTTTCTGTAACGTGTATTTCTACTTAATTTTCTATCTGTATTATGTTTAAAGGTAGATTACAGATGTTGAAGGATTTTTTTAAGGGTCATGACCTGTAGATAATATTTCAGTGTCCTCAACGTAAAGTAAAGAAACCTCAACTCTCAGATCTTAATGTTGCGCTTGTTATAAAAATATTCCATCCATTTCATGGAATCAATCTGTGTATCGTTTCTTTGTCAATGTGCTACTGGCTGTCATCTTTAGTAGAAAATTCAAATAAAAAGATAGCCATGTGGAGAAAATGTCTGCTGAATAACAGAAGTTTTCCAACAGTTTCAGTTGGCGTTACAAAATAGTTCACCCTTAGCTTTAAAAAGTTCTACAGAGAATAGAAAAACTTTTCACATGACAAAATTCATGGCTTCTTCTTATATGGATCGTTTTTTGTGTAATTGAATTTTGATTTAGTTGTTGTCATATTAATATTCTATTTATTACAGACTCTAAATTATATTTGATGAATTTTGTTAATTTTTTTTGTGGTCATCAAAATATTGTTGTGCTTAGTGTAAAGAAGAATTTTAATTAATCATGAAGAGTAAAATCAGATAAAGGAATCAAATCTCTGCTTAAAGTGGGTAGATATCTTTTACTCGGTGATTATATTTTCCACATCTATGTTAATTTCACAGTATTTTTATCTAATTTGTACTTTAATTTTTATACCATATAAAATAATAAACGTTTGTGTCAAATATTTTCATAGAAAAAACGAAGTTCAATTATCTCGCAACTTTGATCGTATATCATTTTGGATTGTTGGTAAATGAAATCATAACTTGAAAAATAATGATATTCTTTCATCCAAAATGTAAATTATTTGTAATGGTACAGACAGATTTATGGATAATGTTTTGATGAGATTACTCTAATTATCACTGCTTTATAATGGTAAGAGTAACCTTATTGAAAGGTTGCAGTTAATATACTTTATTAATGCTATCCACAAAGCTGCCTGTATTATTATATATTGCTAAATGCCCTTTAAAGATAAATTGATTTTGTACTGGGTCATTGTATAAAAAATATTAAATCCATTATTCGCTTAAGGTTCGATAGTTTATTAGCACGTTCAATTCTTTCATGGAGATAATTATTTGACATCTAGCTTGTTTCACATATCACTACAGATGTTCACCAGAGTCATTGATTTCAACACATTTATTAATTCATTTGCCAGTGGTGATGCTTTTTATGAATATATTCTTTCAGGGAAGTTGTATGTAAAATTCTGAATACTGGTATAGTTAATAAATTCTATTGATTATCTTGCTTAATATTAAATCCTGTGTTTAATCAAATTATTCACAGTATTGATTAAAAGTATTTAATTAAATATTATTATCAAAATCAGCTTTGGTTGTACATTGTACCAAATATACAGGTTTTAATCTTGTTCTGTTAAAAGCAATTTGTGTGATTTTCAACGTTATTGTACAGAGCATGATTTTGTTTTTTCAAGATAATGTATTTTGTAAGTTTTCTTTGGCTAAAAAAAAAAAATATAAGTTGAAAAAATATTGCAAATGAAGGCAATTGTGTGCTATGTGAATAAACTTTCGTCTTTTTTTATGAACATTACCAATGAATATTTGTCATTTTTATCTGTTGGTTAATTTTATTGTCTCCTACCTTTCAAGCCAAATGACTTTAATTCTAGAGAATTCATTATTATATACTGTGAGGCAATGAAAACACACAATTGTCAGTTGATTTGCCTGATTGTAAAGTAGACACAAGAAAAGGTAAACAAACCACAGAGACCATTATTACCCGCCTTTACTGGAAAACCTATTCACAACAGGTAAAAATCAAGTCATTAACAGGATGGGGTCAGAATTGGTCCAAAGTAACTTGTCGGCACAGATAAACACGTGAACTGCTAACAGTAGAATAAGTACTGGTAGTATGCAATCCTGTTGTCTTTGTAAGATAATCCGCCAGGTTTGTCAAGGTGCTATTGTCCGTGCCTTGGATCCTGTCTGCTGAAAACTTTAGCCAATCTCAGGATGGTAGGGATTTAAATTCAAAGCCCATCTGTGCACAGTAGTTGGCTACATGGTTGGTTCTACGAAAAGCAATAACTTTACTTATTGTGAATGGATTGTGATAAAAAAAAATCATGATCACAATCACGTACCAATGTTCAACCATGTATAACCACTGCAATCTGATTGACCGATTCTATGAAACATAACTTTACTTTCAGTAATTGGATATCAACTAACCCTTGACAGCGTCAATGTCCTATCAATAAGCTAGAAGATTAAAATCTGAACATGTCTAATTAGCCTGCTCCAGTCTGATTGGTCCCGTCATTAGAAATGAAACAACTTTACTTTTAGTGTCTCATTTTGAATTTCCGGCGTACTTTGTTTTCAAATAATGACATCCGAAAGCTTTAGGTGGGCATGTAACGTAGAAAATTTCAACTTGTAACTGGAAAAATTCTCCCAATGCATTGCAAAGGAAGGTTTTGGACTAACCCAGTGTTAGATTTAATCAAGACTTTCTTCTACTGTTAGTACTTGCATGTTGGGTGGCAGAATGATCTAGTTAAAGCATAGGATTTCTGATTGAAGGGGAATCTGTCCCATAATTAAATTTGATGAGGAGCAAGCTGGTCTACACATTTAGTGGAGTTTGCTAGTAATGCTGAAGTGAACAGATGAATAAAGATCACCTATTGTCCTCGAAAGATCATCAGGATTTTCCAGTGTTGTTTACCCTTTACACAGATACAGGACGAGGGGGGGGGGGGGTGACAAGGGCAGTTAACAAGTCATTAGGATACATTGGCATGCGCGTAGGATCCTTTGGTAGTTAGAATTCAATATCAGAGCAGGCCATAGTGCCACTTCCTGGGCAAAGTTTTCCTAGTGGCACACATTTTCAGTAGGACATTAAACCCCATTTCATTTCAAAGATGAACCTTCTATTAGTCTCTATATGCTTTAGTGTTTGAGTACACTGTTAAACCCATTCTTTAACTTTCATATTAACTACAAATAAATTTAAAGAATAAAACATTTTATTATAAATATAAACCCACACCAAAAATCGGACGTGGACATTGTGTAAAACAACCATAAAGGCCAAGTTCCAACACCATTATGACAAAGTTGTTTTTTTTTTCCCTACATAATATATTTAAATAAAACATTTATTTTATATCCAGAGTGATAATAATTTAAAAAATTCAGATTTAATTTGTTAACAGACAGTAATATTTATATACAATAGCTTAATTTTAACACAAATTTAACAGATATAATTAACATAAAGTATATATGAACCTTTGACATTAGTAACAAAGTGACAACCTTTAACTCGCTATGACACAGACCACACAGTTGATAAATACTGACCATATATAGAGGCAATACTGCCTACATGTGGTTGGCGTTCCTCTCAGCTGTCTCAATTTTTTTTGCTATTGGAGAGAGAGAGAACTGGGGTTTAACGTCCACTCAACACAAACTAAGTCATTTTGGGACTAACATGGTTTAAATTTATTTCAATAATGTGCTTGCGCGTAGGATCTTTGGCAGTGGGAGGAAACCCACTATTGGGCGAGTTCTAAGGTATTATAAGCATCTTTGAAGTTTTTCAACCAGACAAATGACCAGCAAAACAATTTTGATTTTAACAACCATTGGGTGATTCTCAGTGGACTTTTAGATGTATTTTTAATTATTAGAATATATCATAATATTTGATTCACAGAACATTTCACTATATTATTTGCATATCCGGGACATAGGATTAAGATTATTTGAATGACAAGTGGTCACCATAATACCATACAAAAACAGAATTTGATATAACAGAAAATGTTTAGCGAACAGAAATAAAAACAGACATCACAATATAGATACAATATTGCAGCTAAAATAAAGTTCAGCGTATGAACGTACAATGAAACAAAATTCAATTTATGCTTTTAAAAGAGAATTAACAACTGCCTTTGCATTAAGATTACGAAGGTCTGTGTAAGTTTGTCCAGTACCTACAAATACTATAGGTTGACCTGTGGTATAGGTCATAGATATAGCGGCACCAACCTGTAAAAATACAACAGATTTATTAGGAACCATTAATAAAGAATAAAAAGATGCAGAAACATCAAAGAATGTGACTATGGGGACTGAACAATCCCTAATGTAAATGAATTTGACACAGCAGCCACGGTGTTCTAAATAATCTGAATATGACTAATAGCAGAAGAGTGATGAAATCAGTCTGTCCTGATAATTGAAGAAAGCGGTTTCAATGATTGAAGAATTATTCCAGCTTTTCTTACTGATAAGGTTCAAAACTTTATTTCAACAATTCGCTTGCGTTAAGGGGGTCTTTAGCAGTGGGAGGAGAGAGGGAGAGAAAAATGGGATTTAAGGTCCACTCGACACAAATTAGGTCATTTCGAAAATAACATATGGTTTTAATTTTATTTCAATAATTCGCTAGCGCGTAGGGATGTTTAGCAGCTGGAGAAAACCCACGAGGTTGGACAGGCAACCCTACTACTTTTCGCGTAAAACCATGGGAATTGAAACCACGCCAGTTGACTCAAAGACAGGCTTTATGATACAGCACCATACGGCCATCCAAGCCCCCCAGCAGTGGGAGGAAACCAGAGAAAACCAACAAAGTTGGAGAAGCAACCCTACTCATTATCACGTACAGACTGGGAATCGAAACTATGCCACTTGATTCAATGACAGACATAATGATGCAACTTGCACATGTTAACCATTAGGCCACCCAACCTCCATTAATACATTATTTTTGAGATATTAATACTAACCTTGTCATCAATAGTGTCAAACTTGGTGAGTATTATACCATCTATAAGACGGGGATCAGTCATATTAGAATGGTCGGCTAAGGCCTGATTAAATTTAGTCAGCTGATCAACAGCTTCATTCCCGACTAGAGCTTCACCCACAAATAAAACCAGATCCGGCTGGTTGACTTTGATTAACTAAAATATAAATACATCAAATTTTATTTAATTTCTGATAAGAAGAAAAAAAAAATATCAAAATTAATTCATTTGAAAGATAAAATGTAATATATTCATCAGTTGTACGAATATCAATATTATGTACATGAATGCAAGCTGTTTCGTAACCTGTCTGTTTATTCATGACACAAATGGATTCATACCTTTCCTATATATGTTGTTGAAATAGATTTAAATCAAGGTGAAACCTCTCCGCATAATTAAATGATTTGAATTAGAATTACAACACGCCTGTGATTTTAGAGAGAGAAATAAGGTTTAACATCAACTCAACACAAACTAGGTCATTTTGGGACTAACATATGGTTTAATTTTATTTCAATAATTTGTTTGCACATAGGGGTCATTAGCAGTGGGAGGACACGGAGAAAGGCGACCCTACTTCTTTTTACGTATAATCAGGGATTCAAAACCACGCCAATTGACTCAATGACTCTCACTTTATAATCATAATTAAAACAAATTAAACAGGAATTTATTTATCTCTTTTAAGCTAAAGGATAAATAAATCAAAATCTACTGATCATTTCTTCAAATATTCATACATTTTAGATTACATATTCATTTTTAAAATAGGCCCACTATAGGTTTAATTTCTAAAGAAAATCATATACCATACCTTAGCTAAAGCTCTCATAAGTGGTTCATTATCCTGCATTCTACCAGCTGTATCAACCAAAACTACATCAATATGACAATCTCGTGCTACAATATACAATATAATTTATTAGTAACTCTTCTTCTCATTCAATAAAACAGATAAAATACACCAATTGTAAAACATTTCATCTTGCAGAATAATGTCTGAAATTCGAAAGACCTTCAGAAAATCTTTTAGAACTGTTACATAAGTGTCTTAAATCTTAAATGACATTTGTAACTGTATACAGAAATATATAACATATTTACCATAATTGATGGCTTCCATGGCAATACCAGCAGCATCTTTACCATAACCTTTCTCGTAGAGTTGTACCATTTGCTGGCCACCATGAGCTTCTGCAGGATGGAGAGCGTTTAATTTGCGAGTGTGTGTTCTCAGTTGTTCAACAGCACCCGCACGGAAAGTATCACAAGCAGCTATCAATACTTTGAATCCATTCTCAATCAACCAAAAACATATCTAAATTGAAGAAACAATCATTTATCACGATGTATGAAAAAACCAAGTTCCAAGTTTTTTGAAAGATGCTCGAATACCAGTACGTAACAACCTTAAATTGACAGAATTGCAATTAAGTTACCCAGAACGTCATAAAAGCTGTTGATCGGTTTTAGAATGTGGAAGGGATGACCTCATTATTGTAGTTGATTATGTGGTTAAGTAGACTTATTGCTTCCTGTTTCTAAGTCATCAATGTCATTGACTTTAGGTAAGAAAGATCCGATTTCAAAGGAGATTTCACTTCAAAATTAAATTAAAACAATTTAAAAACAAATAGCAAATTAAAAACTGAATATAAATTATTTAGAGACAATAATTTGAGTGGGAAATTTTTAAATCTTACGACTTCATATGAAATTTAGTCTTATAAATCATCAAAATAATGGTGATTTACCTTGGCTAGATTGGTCGATTTACCAACTCCATTCACTCCACAGAAAGTTATACAGTAGGGTCGTTTCTTAATCTTACAATCCATAGCATCACGTAATATATCTATACGTCTTTTAGGTGCCAACAATTGAACACATGAATCTTGTAGAGTCGATTTTACAGTTGTTGTAATTCCTAGTAAAAAAAATAGTAATAGAATCAATTTTATTAAAATCATATGTAACTTGTATCATGATGATACAAATAAAACCCAAACTTGGCCATTTCCCCCCAAAATCAAGAAATTTAAGTTGGACAAGGAAAAAAATACACATCTTTTCTCTAATGTAATTTGGGTGGATAAGGCGCTGGTTCGCTCGCCTGACAAGGACAGCTGCCTAGTTGTTTGCATGGGACGAAAAACTGAGGTCCTGTGTACACATTGGAGTGCACATAAAAGATCCCTTGGCAGTTGGAATTCGATATTAGAGTAGGCCGGAGATCCGATGCCCGGGCAAAATTTCCCGCATAGCACACTGTATGGTGTATGCCCGTCTTCCATTAGCCCAGGTTAGGTGCAAAAGAGTAGGACGTTAAACCCCATTTCATTTCATTTCTAATGTAATTTCATTGAAAAATTTTAGTTATTCACACATTATTTGAACTTGTGATATTAGACTATCTGGATGTTGTTTATTAATCACCATATGTATCTAATCAAGTATAGTTAAGAAACAGAAGAAAGTTGTCCTTCGGGATATATTCATTGGATTAGATATATACATATGTTGTCTGTCTGTGTGATTCATGTCTTGTCCGAAAATTTGGCTTCTATATTTTGTTTATGTGTTGTGCAGTCCTCCTGAACTTAGTAGTATAGTGAGAATTAAGTTGTTAATATCAAAATATATACATCTTGAAATAAACGAGAATGACATTAACTTAATATAACATCAAAACAAACAATAAAATTATCAACTCACTGCTAAAAGTTCCAAGAACTTTTCCTTCTAGTTTTACAGCAACAGAATCACATAATTTCTGTGCAATGTCAGAAGCAACATTTTTGGCTGGAAAGTAAAAGACAACAAATATAGATTGACATTGTATTTCCACTCAACACAAACTATGCCATTTCGGGACTAACATGGTTCAATTTTTATTCTAATAATTCGTTTGTGCGTAGGTGTCTTTAAGGAGTGGGATGAAACCAGAAGACCCTGAGAAAACCCATGAGGTTGGACAGGCGACCCTACTCCTTGTCATGTACAATCAGGGAATGGAAACCATGTCAGTTGACTCAATGACAGACCTTATGATACAGCACGAACATGCTAACCATTCGGTCATCCTCCCCGTCCCAGAAAGCTAAGAAGTATTACATAATGTTGTATAAATACACACCAATTAAATGGTCTCTCATTTTATCAAGAGCTGGTTCCACATCCGCTTTAGTTAAAGCTTTTGACCCAACCAAATTCTTAAACATACTAAACATTCCATATCCACCACCAGATTTACTTGACCTGAAGAAATAAAAAAACAATACGGTTAATATAACATTCAAAACAAGACCGGTTAATGTAACATTCAAAACAAGTACGATTGTACTATAGACCAGAAACTGGCCATGTTGTTTAAGGCAGGACACTACCTAAGAATTTCACAATGATAACAGAAACTTGCCATCTAGTGTAATATTAGTATATGATGTCCCAAACCAGATTGATAATTTGAGCGTAAAATATTAATTTGTTACCATGGAAATGGTGGCCATATTGGATTTTTTATTATATTCACAGTGGGTAGGTTCGGAAATCAAAATCTTCACCAAATTTAGTGAAACAAACTATTTGTGATTTGGAATAACATATAGGCATTAAAGAATGCAATAAGGCATCAATTTTACTATTTGAATGTGAATAAAGAACATTATACTCCCCACATTAAAAATGTGGGTGTGGCCAAACACACCACTAAAATGATTTTGTACAATAAAATGTCCAAATGTATAACAAACACCTTGAAAATCATCTTATTGCACACAGTAGCTATAGAACTAGCTGTATTCCTAAGATGAGACCATTATCTCTCATGGAGTTATAGAATTTGATTTTCTAAGACCTGATATGGGTAAAAAATTGAGTACAGAAAAAAGCAAGTTAAAAGTTAAAAATTTGATTTACCTATGTAAATGACTAAATATTCAACACTATATAATTTTGACTATATTGGGCAATTTTAACTGATATCAAAATATGACAGATCAATCTATACAGAGTGTTTTATAAGGTAGTGTCCTGCCTTAAAGGGACAATAACATTCTTGCTGGCTTGGTAGCTCCAGAAAATAAATAATACCCTTATTCTAAGTACTAGATGTTTAAATGTCCTACCTGTTGTGTAAATTATCCATTACAACCTATTTTATTTGTCCAGAGGGTTCGAAAATATTTAAAAATCCAAGTCACATTTGAAAAGGTTTACGTTAGACTTTTCAAATCAATTGGTTGAATTTTTCCAATTTTTTAAATTAGGTGTGTTAAGATGAAATTTATATCATCATTTAATTGGAATATTCTAAAATAATACGATTTGTTGACCAGAATGAAGATTGGGACATATTTTTCAGTTACAACAAGAGTGTTATTGGGGCTTTAAAGAAATTCAACAACCTAATTCACTAGACTGATGCAGAATTGTTCAAAGAACAAGCACACCAATCATGTCAATCGAACTTGGATTGACAGAGCCTTTTTCAAAGAGCGTCACCCAAAGAACAAGCAGAACAAGTTCCTAGTCCAAAAAGGAGAAGCCACCTGAGGATGGTTACCATGTCAGTGATCCAGAAGAAGGGTCTGGCAAAAACAAAGTATAGTTTTTCATTTCATGCGAAGATGTTTACACAATTGCATGCATATAAAAGAACCTTACAAGCAGAAATGTCACTGTAGAATTTTAATTAAACTTTGATCTATAACTGAATGACATCATCCCTGTATATTAGGGTATTTTATAACAGTCGTAAAAACCAGAAGTGCAGAAAAAAACTGCTATACATATCACTGTATATTCTTGCTTGACAAAATTAAACAAATCAACACAGCTTATATCGTAGTAAATAAAACTTACTTAGCAGACGTAGCTGCTGGTCTCTCATCTTCACTCTCCTCCTCTTCACTACTCTCTACTTCTATATCTTGTAAACTTCCTTTCATTTGTCCAACAAGAGCAACCTTAAAAATACAAACATTATAATGAAATACGATAATATTCTGAACTATAGGCAATTCTTAAAGCATAATTAAGTCGAACAGTCGATATATTAAACTTATTATTATCTTTAAGTATCCTATTTCAAATGACAAGAAGATATAAATTAAGGCTCAATTGGCACACTACGCCTGCAATAAATGAAATAAGTAAATTATGACACACTGTCAACCACTGTTGGCCATTTGCCGTTTCATAAAATTGAAAATTCCGTTTTTAACATTATGAATTAAGATAGTTTGTTGTGAAGTGTGCCAAGTGTCATCACCCCTAACTATGGTACAAGGTTGCATTGTTACATATATTAATATTTGTGCTTTTCATGAGATTCCTGTCTATTTAAAACAACTGTGAATACAAACCTCAGCTTCTGATGTAGCTATCAGTTGTTCATCTAGACCATTGGAAGATTCCTGACAATAATTCAAATCAGCCATATCTTTAGTTGTTCCAGCATTATCCCATTTTCTAGCAGCTTTACCTTTCTTCTTTTCACTTTCAGCTACTGGACTTTTACTGAAATATGTTTATAACATTTGTATTTTCATCAAACTTTTTTCATGAAGTCCATAAATAGATATTGTACAGCAGCTAAGTCTTATGAACAGTCCATAAATGTGGTCAGAATCAGTTGACCATCATCTGGATTTGTCAATGATAAATGACTGCAATCATTGGAAATTGATGAAAATCAACAGCACTCTTCATCTCAACAACATTAAATATAATTTGCAAATCATCGGATGACAATCTGAAGCATTCATGGAAATCTAATAATTCTCTAGACACAGCACAAATCTGAGTTAAATTCAGTAGTTATAGGACCACTACAGATGAAGCATAATCAATATACAATCAGTTATTTTTTTGTCCCATCCGAACATCTAGATGCTGTTCCATGCTAGGCCATTTGACATGCACCACTAACCAGGGTAAATACAGCTGGAAAATCCTGAGGAACTTTCTCAGTCAATACTGAGATAGAATATTAACTTACGATTCTGCTTTTGGCTTCTTGCCTCTGTTGAATAATTTGGCTCTATTCTTGAGAATAGTTTCTTCATCTAGGGCACCATTACTAGTATTAGTATTATACGTTTCTTCTACCACAGATTGTTTAACAGGAGTTGCTGGTGTCTCAACAACTACAATAAATAAAGTAAATTCATACATAAAATTATATTCTAAATGTGAGAAATAACAAACAAAAATTTATAAGCAAATTGATGACAGTCCAAGGAATGTCTAATGCAATTGATAGGGCTGCAGAGATTCATCGATGATTTGCGATGTTTTAAAAATCCACAATGAACAATACAATCAATGTCCGTATTAAAAAAATTAGACTAATATTCATTCAAATAAGTAAAGAAGCCCATGAACAAAATAACTTTTTTACTTTCAGTGAGTGTTAAAGTGTTTTCGACACTTGAAGTGGCTTAATATTAGATGACTGAGAAAACGACACATCTAAAGTAAATCATAAAAGAAGGCTTACTTTAAACTTTATTTCCTATCATGATTTAATCGTATTGTAGACTATGAATGGTGATGCGCATCAAATCATGGCCTAACATATCGTTGCAGCCCTAGCAGTTGAACATATTAAGATCTCAAAGATTAACTCAAGTTGATAATCTACAAATTTAAGAGAATTCGTACTGCACTTGCCACATGATGTATATAAGTGATGCACAGATAATATCTGTACTAAAACAACAACATAAGACTCAGTGGTTAATGTTTCGTAATATTCATCATACTTTCTGATATAAATAAGTTTTTTCGGGTCAAATGTGTGATCGGTATTTATTCTTACCTTTTGGTAGTTTATTTTCTTTTCCTTTAGGTTTTTTATTGTCTTTACCGGTGTCTCTTTTATTTTCTATCATTGATGATACGCTTTTTTTAGATTTGTTGGATTCTTCAAATGTTTTCATCTGTCTGTAAGATAAAACAATAAATAACATTATTACCAAAATGCATGTCTTCAGTATTCAGTGATGAACTGGATAAACAACTACAGTCATTGTTTTTTAAGGTGAGTGATCGCTCTCGAGCGCCTACAGCTCACCTGAATGTTGACCGAGGGGAGTTTTTTCCCCTCCCCTTAAAATTGAAAATCACTCTCCTTTACAAAGTCATTGGGGGTTTATTAACATTTATCTACCAATCACTCTCCTTAATATCAGATCACTCTCCTTAATATCAGATCACTCTCCTTAATTTCTAAATCACTCTCCTTAATTTCTAAAGCATTCCTCTTATCAAAACTGGGAGAAACTTTTAGGAGAGCCATTTTTTTTCAATTTGTTGATTGAGGGGAGCTTTATTTGGCTCTCCTCTGAAATACAAAAAACAACGACTGCAACTATTCTTCCCTTTAATTACAATGTTGGGATTTGAAATGGTAATAATAGCATATGCGAAAAACCCAACCAAAGTGAATTTCAGTGTCTTATAATTTCAGTGTATTCCATATAAATGTGTCATGTGTTGACTTATAGTTGTATAAATTTGTCAGGAATTTGATAAATCTTTTATCTGGGGTTTGACATTTGTGATAAGACAGGGTATTACTTACAGGAAAGGTGAAATCATTCACATATACTCAGAGTCAGAAATACAATTGTTCCTCATCTTTCAACTTGAAAGGGATTTTATTAGAAAAATAGGTGATTAATGTCCACTCAACACAAACTAGGTCATTGTTTGGACAAAGCTGGTCAATATTTATTTATAATTCAATTGCATGATAGAGTCAATAGCAGTGGGAGGTAAGTGGAGATAAGCCACAAGATCAAGATTATACAAAGAGACACAAACTCAGTCATTTTGGGACTAACACATGGTTCAATTTTAGTAGTAGGAGGAAACTGGAAGACCCTTAAAACACCCATGAGGCTGAACAGGCGACTCTACTCTTTGTCACATACAACTGGTGAATAGAAACCACCACGCCAGTTGACTCAATGACAGATCCTATGATACAGCGCGCAAATACTAACGATTCGGCCATCCCCTACAGGGTTATACAAACGATACTAATCCATGTTTCACACAAGCCTGAAATTGAAACCATTGAAACATGACTCCTGTCTATGACCTAAAATGGATCTTTTGGAAAATAAGCCCCTCTTCCCCCAATAAGACCAAAACAACATGACATCCTTCAAGACTAATTGAAGCAACTAAGAATCACATCAAAAAAAAAAAACTTACTTCGGCTTCCTTGCCTCTTCTTCACTCTCTCTTTCTCTAAGTCTTAAAATACTTTGAAAGGTGTCCGTGAAATTGAAAGTCCCACAATAATTCTTATCTTGTAAGACATCTTTATACCGATTTCTAAACTCAATCTGAATATCGGTTAAAAACTTATCAACATACGACAGCTTCGCTATATTCTGATACGCAACCTGCCAAAAACAATTAAATTAGACTCTATTATAACAACAATGCTTCATTGAGGATATATTTTGTTGATGATATGACCTCCTAGCTATGTGTGTCAACTGTCAAGCAATATAGTATCACATGTATCTCAACTCAAAATCATGTACTGGTAATATAATAACTGTTGTGATTAAATTTATGTTTTTTCAAAATCAAAGACAGAATTGGAAAAGTACTTACCACAAAAACTAACTCAAACTCATTATCAAGTTTATATTTTAGTACCAACTTTTCATGAGTGAACGAATTGCTCCCACTTCTCTCCTATAAAAAAAAAAATAAAAACTTTAAAACCAAATGCCCTTCTTATTTAAAATTCTAAGCAATAGTGTTGTGCCGATATCAATACCACACAGGTCGATAGCCTATAATATGAGTTTCAGTCTGTGACAATGACAACAAGCCACTTCATCATCACCTACATGTATCTGTTGGCTGTCCACCAACTGTTTGCTTCTTAACGCCATCGAGGCTACAGTTCTGGGATCATACATGTAAGCGGATTAAAATGTCCACCAACTGTTTGCTTCTTAACGCCATCGAGGCTACAGTTCTGGGATCATACATGTAAGCGGATTAAAACCCTATAAAATTTTATTGCTCTGCGAACTGCTGTTCCTAAGCTATTCCCCCTTTTCCATCTACTAGGATTCAATTGCTGTGTTGCTGCTACTGTCTAAAGGAGTCCACCGGTTTCATCAGTGCTGACATCATTCTTCATCAACTACGATAGTACACCGTGAACATTTATAATGATGATACATAATTTTCACAATATATTGTATAATTTTCATTGCAATGTTCCTACTTGGTTTTGTTCACCCATTAGTCTTGGCTCAATGTGAATATGTAGTATAATTATTTACAATACATGTATTAGGTTTCATAATTATAATTTTTTGGTTCCTTACATTTCATATCCAATAATATGGCAGGCCTACCGGTATCATTTTTGGTTTACAATATTACATTATTAATATTAGATCTAATAGATCTATATTTAAAATCTTCAAAAAATTTAGCTGGTACATGTAGTTATTCCAGTGATGTTATTTATTTTATATCCTGCAGTTCTTTTGTACCAAAATTATGATTATAATGTCATTGCAATGAATGAATTGAGACCCGTGTTTTTAAATATTAAATGTCCAAAATAAAAACAACAAAAAAAAACAAATACAATCTTTATACTTTAATTAATAGAACTTTGTATTCAAAGACACGTGTACAACCGTTAAAACCAAAAATCATTTATTGCCTAATTTAAACATAATTATGTATTAAATTATAGGAATAAATGCCAATACGGTTTCAATGTTTTGCATCACATTTTTTAGTTGACGTCTGATTCGACTACAATATACAAATATGAAGATCTACATAATTACAAAACTACTCACTTGTAAAATTACGCTTTTGATCAAAGCGTTCACAGATGGTGTGAAGAGTTGGGAAGTTCCTTGGAAACACCAAAGAACTATTCCACCTTTACTAAAAACACTGAAAAAATCCAACATCTTGAACAGATATTTTCACATAAACCTCACGTTGCTTATTTACCGGATATGACGTTTACACGGGGGTTACGAAATCGGCAACGTTTCATGATGGGAAATTTCTTGAATATATGACGTCATATCGCGCACCTGCCGTAGTTACCTAAATAAAATACCTATAATATTCGAAGTCGAAAATACGAATTATCCAGCCTTATTCGCAGCTACAATTGATACACTACTCGAGGCTTTGCGCAAGTAAAATTAGGTTCAGTTGTAACTTTTTAATATCATCTCAGTTAGCATGGAAATAAGTAATTATATTATGAAGAGTGGAACACTGAAATCCTTATCTTATATCTTACCAATCAGTTTTTCTATATTTTCGAGTAATATGAAATCACGTGATTCTGGTTCAGTGGCCATTTTAAAATGAACAGAAATTCGCATACCAGTTGGGTTTAATCAAATCACATAATTATGCGGTAATATTTCCCCTTTATTTCAATGTGAATTATAGTGTATTATATGTTAAGCTATGTACATTACAGTTGGGGTCAGTGTATTTGGAAATTAAAGATACATTTTGGGAGATTGGATAAAGAGTAGGCAGTTTTCACAATAATAGTTAAAAACTAGATAGTGTAATGGTAATTTGCTGAAAATTTCAGTCAAATTGATCCACAATATGAGCCGAGAACTGAGCGGTTGAAATTTCCACCTAGCTTCGATCATCATTACTAGAATTAGTAAGGTGAACATCATGGTCACGATTATCCAATTTTTAATTTAATTATCAATGAGCGTTAAGCAGAATATAGGATTCTAATCCAGCCAACATCGAAGGCTAGCCTAGACACCGAGAGTTTATTATGGTCTGGATACGTTAATTAATGTCTAATTAATAATTTAGATAACATTTCAGGCTTAAAGAAAGACTTGTGATAGGCAGATTTAGTTCTTGTATAATGCATGTTTAAGGGAGTTATGTGCCAGTAACTTTTTTGTAGTCAAGTAGAGGAACCATTTCTACACAGGAATCGACTCGTGTACCCTATGGTTTCGGATGTCATTTTGTAATTCACAAATAAAAACATATCTTACACAACAATATGGAAGTAATTAGAATTGGCTGATTCACAAACGACAAAATAATGTTGTCTTATTTTTTAAAAAAAACAACAAAAAAAACCCCCAAAAAACGTGTAGAATGCAGATGCACTAAGCAGGCGAAAACAGCTGTCGTCCCATTTCAACTGTTCACGTATTTCACCGAACATAATTGATTAGAAATTACATTAAAAGAAAATGAATAGGAAATCACTTTACATATATTGGGATAACATTAATATGTGCTTTAAGAACCATTTTGTCTATTTAAAGGTTCCAAGAAATAGAGCCATGCGTCCTTTAATTGTCAACCAGGAACAATTTATTTCAAATTCATAAAGAACAGAGACATAATAGTCATTTTTATTAGCTTATAATTGAAATGTCACATGAAATGCTTATCCTGATTTACAATCATTCAATTCCACTAATACTTCAACTTGAAAGTTTGGATCTGTATAACGCCATTTCCGCCATCAATTCGAAACAGATGAATATAGATAAAATATTTTCTTGAATATTTTTGGAATATTTGATTAAATTCGCATTCTCCGTGTGTGGAAGCTCATAAAAATAATAGTGATAAATTTTGACAATGAGAAAAGTTTATCTTTTTATATTGACCATAATACATATATAGCCTACGTAATGCAATTTGCTAAATGTATGAAGGAAATTTTTGTACGCCATTGTGTATCTACATGAAATTTCGGTTTTTAGACCCATCTGGACGTTTCTTGACAAATCACCTCAATTCTGGAATGAACTTCGCGATTTTACCCCAATGTTTACCGACATAGGATTATACTCGTAAGAAATCTGACGATAAGCAAACATACGTCATACGTCAACGCTTCCGAGGATCTTGTGTAAAATATTTTGATGGGCTTCATTTTAATCCAATTAACTCCGCGCAGGCAGATTATACCGTTGATATTTTGATTACCGGTACATTATGTGGAAATTGCACAACAAACAAGTGGGGTTGGGTGGCCGAATAGTTGTGCGTGGTCAGTCATTGAGTGAACTGGCGTGATTTCGATTTCCCGGTTTGTGTGGCACGGCGTAGGGTCATCTGTGCAACCTCGTGGGTTTTCTCCTTGAAATAGAATTGAACTATATATATTACTAATATTAGTCCCGACGTAGGCCTATCTCACTGGATTGCGTCTTTTACTATTTGGCCTATCCAGTATCCAGTGACCCAAAATACTTCATCTGCTAATTTACGAAAAAGTCTCAAAATTTTCACTAATGAACATTAATCTAATTCAGAATTTACACCCTGTTTTATTTCGGGTGGTGTGATGTTCTGTTTACCATCGATATAATACATATCTTTATATGACAGTAAAAATAAACGTTCGTCGATTATGATTTTTTAGTAGAATAAATACGGCATTATACGTCCGGCTTTGCCTTCTCGGCCAGTCTGTTTGCGTATATTCGGTTTGCGATATAAAAAATAGTTCTGAATATCAGGTCCACATATACTACTACTATTTGAATATGGTGCAATGGGTTTCCATTAATATATCCACCCGGCGTACCTTACACAAATAGTGGTATTGAATTCTGATAATTCTACAAAATATGAAAACTGATTTTCAGAAATTTGTTCTTATGTTAATGCGCTACAGACGAGCTCTGGATCCGCCATTTCTGTCACATGTTCATTTTCCCTTCTCACATGACCTGTTGTTTGGCCCCGTGATCAAATTGCTATATTTCCTGGCAAATTCAAAACCACTTTAAAAAGCCACATGGATATGCTAGACCAAGCACTGGAAACAAGGTAAGTGGTGATAGAATAAAGAAAACTAAGAAAAATGTGGGCGGATATCGCTTGTTTGCCCAGAAAAACCAGTCACCGACATATCATGCAAATACGTGAACGAAATATTACATACACGCAGTGACTGGGAATACTTCTGTCACCTGGGAGGCGAGTGTCGGCTGCTACAAAAAAAATGATATTTAACGTGTGGTAGGCGTGGTCCATGATTAATATTGTTCAAAGTTTTACAATTAGTATTATAGATTGGCTCAAGTAACAAGGCAGTTTTTGTTTTGTTAGCCTAAAAATGTAGGTCATCATATATGCCTAAACTAGGCCGCCGCATTAGTATTTGTATTACATGATACAAGCATGCTGTTTGCGGTTAACAACTTAACAGTTTGACACGGAAATGTCGAAAGACCTTGCTGAATCACGACTCCTAAATAGACTAAATATAGAAGAATTATGACATTATTTGTTTTGCATTGAAATATTTGAAAAAAGATGCTTATATTAAATTATATTTAGGGAAGGAGTTCTTCCCAGCCTATTTAATATAAGTCTATCGAATTCGAAATGAGTCGGTTTTGATCTTCGCTGGCAAATTATTACTTATATTAGGTGAAAATACCTAGCAACAATGGCAAGAAACTTGGCAAAATAATTAATAAATAAGTCAACAGTGAATGCAAGTCACTCAGTGAATACGAAGTCTATGTGGGTGGAAGGCAGGCTACTTATATTAGCTCATGATGTACATGAAAATAGAATTTTGTTCCTCTTTGTAATAGACTTAATACTCCAGCCTCTGATAGCTCTGTAGTAGGAATTATTATACTTTTAAAGCTTAATTATTAGGTCACCTGATTCGTGTAACCCCAAACGAGTGTACTTGATCAAAACATCACCTGCAGCATCATTAATATTTAGAGTACTAGGTATGTATTAGTATTTATTAATATTTTCTTTTTTTCACAGCCAAGATAAGGGTAATGATTCACCAGTTTCTGAAGACCACATACAGTTACAAACCCATGTACAAGAAGGTAATACTTTTTTTAAGAATTTTAAATTGAGAAACCTTTTGAAATAATTCAATCTGATTAAAACACAGATCCAATTTCGTTTCGTTTTTTATAGATCAAAATTTCGTTTTTACTTGTCTTTACTACTCTTGGATCTGGAGGACTTGTTATTTAAGTCGTGTTCTGCCTGAAATGAGGGGTCAGCCAATCAAATGGTCTGTCGAATCGACCGTTTGACCTTTTCATGCGTGGAACTGTGGGTAAATATTACCAGCGGATAGAAATCAAAACAAAACAAAAGTAGATTTTAAAAAGCATGGCGTTCGCTAATTGGTTAATCGAATGACTGACGTTATCGGGTCAAATGTCCCATGCTTGATACCTGACATCATAGAACGTGAGCTCCCACTTTAACTTGTTAGATCTACATGAGTGTAGGCCATCGAAAGTATAAAAAAATGAAACGAAATATAGTTCTATATTTTAATTAGATTGGAAATAATTCTTTTTTCAATAAATTAAACTTATATTAAATAATTGTACGTCTTTCATTTGGGTAATATTTATAGTTGTTGATTTAATTAAATTTAAACAGGCATTAAGAACTAAATATGCCTATTGCTGGTCTTTCTTGTAATTTAGGCCTCATATATTGCATGCATTATTAATTAAACATTAATTAACTGAACATGACTATAATTAACTCTACATGCCAATGAGTGATTCTGATATTAAGTAGATTTAAATAAGGTACATTTTTCGGTTGTTGATTTACCATACAACTGGATAATTGAGGTATTGTTTATTATGCCAGTAGTAATAATGGTTGCAAATGCAATGATAATCACGGCTACAGTGTAATTATATCGCCAATAGCTCAAGAACTCAAGAGTGAAGTAAATCTGCAAAACTGTAGTTATTAGTCCTACATTTAAGATTCTGTCATTATTGGCCCAAAATCAAAAATTCAAAATAGTAAACAGACGAACATGTGGTTAATATTTAAGAATAGATAATGGAAATAGAACATTGACAGTCAAGCTAATTCTGCACTATATTTTGATTTAAATCATATTTCAGTAATAATTTGTTTTAGATCTGTTAAACAAACAGAAAAAAATTGCAGAGAATTGTAAATCTAGTTCCTTATAAATAATGATGTGTCTATATTAATTAGGCCTGTGTGTATAAGTTTACTAAGAGTAATACAATATGAATGATATTTACTAGGTGACAATAATATATGATGAATGAGGTTTTTTTTTTGTCTTTTTTTTTTTTGAAGTTATAACTTATTCATTTATATTAATTTCTATAAAAGTTTATCAGTAGTTTTTAAAACCACTTCACTCTAGGATATAAACCAAGTTGTGCATATGATTATCTTTATTTATTATATACTGTAAATAAATAAAAGTATGTGTCATAATTACCCTGGGTACAATTTTATAGATACACAATTGCCGGTACTGAATTTTATCAAGCCAACTCTAACTTGTGTAATAGCAGAAACTTTATAGATATATCATTCATGATCTTATTTTTTTTAGGCTATTTGTATAAATTATTAATTTTTATAGATTCCTTTGTTACATCTTCATTGATCAGTCTGTTATTGCTTACTCTTGTGCATTTAACATATTCTTTGTATTTTAAGAATCTTTACTCCCCATAAATATGCATTTCTCTATTATAGTAATTATTCTTTCATGGCTTTGGTTAATTTATTTCCTTTTAATCGGGATAAGTATTATATCATAATATAATTAATTGATGTATAATAGTAATAGACTAGTATCACCTTATAAATGACCTCCCATTGTTTCTTTTTGTGTATGTTATAATTGTATTCATTGTTAGTGTTGTTGATTAGTCTGTATGAATTGACTACTATCCACATATCTATATTACATGTATGTGTCTGTATAGTAATAAATTCCGTAACTTTGTATCCATAAAATTGTTATTAAGTTCAGTTAATACATGTAAATGCCTATCAAAGACATTGCTGTGTTTTTAATGAAATAATATATTGTGTTATAGGTGAAACAACAGAGGAACAAGCAGCTGCTATAGCCAGTGTAGCTAATAGTCAAGGTTTAACGTTAGATCCATCTACAGTACAATATCAGTTTCGTGCTGACGGACAAGGTAACTTGGCATTGATGTATAATTTCAATTTTATCAACAACCTCAATGTATTAATAATAATAATACTGATGAAAATTGAAAGAAGCCAATATTGGTTATTTAGTCCACCAAGTTAGCTTAAAGTAAGAAATTTAGTCACAGAATGGTTTTTATATTATAGGTGGACCAGTAACATATAGAGTGGTACAGGTTTCTCAAGATGGATCTGAAGCTACTGCTCAGGTTGTTACAACTACAGGTTTTCCACAGGCACAAGTAGCACAGGTAATGCATTTTACATAAATTTGTGAAAGGATTTGAGGGACTACCATCAACAATGTTGAAACACTGAGATGATCAAATTGTTTCAACAGAAAGCAAGGGAAAATCAAACAACTAGATTAAGAATAATAACATCACTTATGCACTTATTTCCAATAATAAATACATATGTCAAAGTTATTCCATAATTTAATGTAGGAAAATTATGAAACTTTGAGTTCAGCTTTCGATCTTTTAGAAAGATTTAGCATGCCTTGTCTGACTGCTCTTGCATGATACCCTTACAAGCTTCAGCGAGATATACAGTAGTACCTGTATATAATGTAGTTTTATTGATTTAGTTTTGTGTATAGTATCTAATATACATATGGTACATTTTATAGGCTGTCATTCAAAGTCCATTTAGTAATGGTGGAAGTCCAACACCAGATGGACAGGAACAAAGATTTGCTTATTACCAGGGTGCTGGGGATGCTACAACTGTAACAACACAAGCATCTGCTGATGTCACAGCAGCAACTCTAGGTCAAGTGCAATCAGCCGGAGGTAATATTACTATTTATATTCCTTAACTTTCAGTTAGTACAAGAAAAAAGTCAACATTCTTTTTTTTAAATATCTATTAAAATTCTCAATCTGATGGAAATATACATCTTATTTCAAAATTCGTTTTACTTGTCATCCCAGCAATAGGATCTGGAAGAGGTGTGAAATAACAGGTGATCTAGTTGATGTTGGAAATTAGCCAATGAAATGTCTTATGTCGAGTTCTTGGTGTGCTCTGCCCAGAACTGTAGTTAATCAATGTCTGACGCTCGTATGATCCCTGAAGCAACCAACAAATAAAATTGGTCAGATCTTCATGTAGTGCAAGCCATCGAAAGTCTAAAAAAACAAAACGAAATATATATCTGTTTTTCATCAGATTATTTAAATTCTCTTAGTTGTCTTAAAGAAAATGGATTGTCACCTTGTTATTTTCATTTCTCATTCTCAAGCAGGTCAGTTTTATGTTATGATGTCCCCACAAGATGTTCTACAAAATCAGCGAAGTATTGCCCCAAGAACGTCTTACACACCCAAAATGGATGGTAGATCACCCAGAGATGATAGGCGAAGAGCAACACACAATGAAGGTTAGGTCACGTTTTATTTTCTTGTAGTGCAGTCAGAGTTTTGGCTTCCTAGGAAGAGTTATTTCCCCTAAATTGATATCTTTTAGATGAGTCTTAAACTGGATTGATGTCTATTTGAAAATATGGTCTTTAGAGTAGACACAAATTTTGGGTGTTTTTTTTTTACCCCAAAATATTATATATGGTAAGCGACCATGAGTTAAAAAATTCTGGTAGTTTCTTGAAAGGTAACCCAAATCGTGCTCCCCTAAAATAGTTGTGTGAAATGCAGAAGCAACAATATAACTTTAATTACTTTTTGCTAGACTATCATACAGTGTAATGTGTGCACTCTAAAACAGAAGCGAGTTACAACTGTACATAAAACTAGATTTGTTTTAGTATAACATTATATAGCATACTACTTTTGTTATAACATTATACTTTTGTTATAGTAGAACATTATATTATAACATACTACCTGTGTTTCAGTTGAGAGAAGACGACGAGACAAAATCAATAATTGGATTGTTCAGTTATCTAAAGTTGTACCAGACTGTGCCTCAGAACAAGCTAAAACTGGAGCTGTGAGTTATATTATTATATAAATAAATTATCACACTACTGATTTGGTCTATTACAAAACATAATTGAATTATTAAATAATATTAATAATAAGTAAAATTATATATGTGAAATGTATGCAAGAAGATGGTAGATGTAGTATATTTTATTAACTTTGTTTTCAGAATGTCAATTTATCATTGCAGAGTAAGGGAGGAATATTATCGAAAGCTTGTGACTACATTACAGAGTTGCGTACATCAAACGCGAGGATGGCAGAAACCTTAAAAGAGACTGAACGCATATCTGTTGATAACGAATTGCTTCGGCAACAATGTGAAGAACTCAAACAAGAAAATGCCATTCTCCGTAGCCATTTACAACAGCATGGGCTTGTACTTCCAGATAGTATGCCCTCGTCATCGTAAGAAATGATCTTAAAACTTTAAAAGTGTGTGTTGGTGTATATGAATGAAGATATTCTATATTTTAATCTATTATTGTGTTATCTGAGATATAGTTCTGAACTGATGATAACAACATATATAAAGAGAAGATAAAGAAAGACATATTGTGGTATATTTTACATGTGTGGACTGATAAGGTTGTGCATCTTGACAACCATTTATTGATATTTTATTTTCCTCAGTGTTTAACAAGTGCTTTTCAAATCATTGTGGTGTTAATATCTTTGAAATGGTCCAATTATTATCAGTGTTTTTTTATGGCTATGGTGTCATTCTTAAATCAAAAGATGTTATATACGTTTGTTAAAATTTATAACATCATTATGTTATTAAAAATTATATTATTGTACGACACAATTCATATCCTATTTCAACAAATATAGAGCTAAACTTACGATTCAAATCTGGTTCATATGAAAATGCAGACAGAAAAACAGAATTTTTCGGTAAAATGTTTTTAATTGCACAGAAATTAACATTGTTCGGATCAGTTACATATTATAAAATGATATAAATGAGTGGTTTCAGATAAAATGTATGTTGTGTGAAATGACTTGTCTTCAGAGATGAAATCTCAAGTTTGGTTTTTTTTGGCAGATGATATAAAATCGTGGATACATTTATGTGTGTGCGCCAGTAAAGATAATTTTCAGATAGCCTTATGTATTGGGATGGGAAGGTGGATATCAAATTGTTAAACTTAATTTTTATAGACTATTATTGAAAATATTAATTTGCCTTGACCAACTTCTAGTTGTATAGAATTACTTATTACATGTACCTATGTCGTTTAAATTATTAATTCCTCAGTAATTCTATGAATTCCAGTTATTTTATTTAAACAGTTTCTATTTCGAAACTTATTCCCATTTGTATCAATCGAATCATCCAAGTGAAATATTATGAAATCAAATAAAGTTAAATAAAATGTGGATTGTTTGAATACTAGTATCAAACAAACATATCTTTCCAACTACTCCGTTGTTATGGATGCCATGCAACCACTGAGCAAGGAAGCAATGGTGGACATCAACTTAAATACATCTTTTGATTGAGCAAGGCAATATTCGATTGGTTGCCAGTGGGAATCAAAAGTAGGTTCAAGTAGATAAGCATGTGTCTTACACTGCATGTTGTTATGATCGTTTGTTTGTAAAATTATCTTCAATTTTACAAATTTTAGCACAATAATTAGAAGCAATTTTCTTTTCTTGTATATATTCTTAGTCAAAATGATCATAATTTCTAAAATTGGGGGTTTAACTTGGTGAAGAATTTTTTTTTAAAGATTTTATGTTGGTAACTTGAATTGATCAGAGTTTAAATATGCCGAAGTCCAACCTGTATTTGTGTGCTAGAAAACATTTTTGTTACAAATCATGGAATAAAATGTATTATGTTAACTGTTTATGGGTGTTCATTATTCTTTCCTCAAAGTGTAATTTAGGAATGAAGAAATTAAGACTAAGCCAGTGCAGCATTTATTAAGTGGACTTTTGGATTCTAAACAGACTACTGGTATACTAATCCTTGTTGCTGATAGCTTCAGGCTCTGCCATATATGATGTGAATTTCACATATTAGATTAATAAATGTCAAGATGATTCCATGTAGAGACAACCAATCATTAAAATCTGATTCAACAACAAATATCTGTGTGCAAATTATTGCATTGCAGTCGACCTGTGCAAGTGAATGTAATGATCTAAAACGAATACCCGAGTGGAACCATGGCCAACACATATGCCTGAAGCCTGGACATGGGAAATCCCCGTCAAGTGGGATTATGACTAATGAAACATAACACTGCCAGGAGTGGCAAGCATGTTCAGTGTCCGGATACTCCTATCCTTTGAGTTATCAGCTATGATTTATAGGTCTGCACAAACCCCAACAGACACTTCATAAAATCTAGTGCATTCTTAATTGAAATACCCTACAATTAATACTAAGGACAACAATTATCTGAACAAATGAAAGCAAACACTAGAGTTTACAAATAAATTGCTTTATTATGAAGTCCATAAATTATGAACAGCTTCCTAAGTATCTATACTCTCAACACTCAGTCATATATAGCTTTTACTTCATTTATTCTAAAATATCAATTATACAACTTTAATACATTATCTCTAATTATTGATTATACATGTAGTTCGCATTTATTCATATTTTAATCAAACTTTAATTTAAGAATTTTAAATGATCAACTTTTAAATTTGGATAATTCAAATTGAATTAACAGATAAACACTGCTTTTAAATTTAATATATATTTATAGCCGAAGTAAAAGCCATATGCAACCTAAATTCATCCCTAACATCAGCAACAGACAACTTTGTTAAATAAAATGTTAAAAATTTGGCAGACACACATCTTTTTTAAAAACAACATTTAAAAATAATTGTGGTAGGCATAAGTCGATAAAAAAAGAAGAAAATGATTTGAATAATTTACAATGGTCTAAATGTTTTATTGTAATTATGAATAATGTGCAAGAGTTTGTAAAATATAGCGGTTGTGGAGATACTTCTAGAATGAATACACATTATGATAAAATTAAAACTCCATAATTCTATTATTAAGATACAAGTATTAAATGTACAAATTACTAATTAATGAGGCATGAACTAAAATAAACGTGCAGAAATACGAACAAAACCTGCGGATGAAAGAAGAAAAAATAAGACAGCTACATAAATACTGGCAAGATTTATAAACATATGCACAAAAAGATTTCTTAAATAATAAAAATAAATACAAATATCTATAATCTTCACTTCAAATTAAAACTTTACAATCAAAATATTAAAATCAGCAAACCAAGCCATATACAATTCGAATGTGTCAATTTTTGCCATTGTCTTGGAAATAAAATTTTAATTTAAAATCTATGTACAGTTGGACTAGTCTTGTGTATCAAACTATATAAAGCAATACATATTATGTCTTATTTTTGATAATATACATATTGTGACAATAATTATTTATATATTGCAGATGGGGGATTACTTCATGAATTTGTTCTTAATGCTTTGAGCTTTAAATATATTGAAATTTCTATAAAGATCTTGATAAATTTGAAGCATTAATTTCATGTTACCAGTTTTGAGCCGCTACATTTTTAAAGTTTTGTCCCACTATTTTGCATCTTATGTTGACATTGTTGGATTTATATTCACACTCAGAGCTCAATCATGTAATATATTTAATTTCACACTCTCCATATCAATATTTACAAACGCATTATATTAAAAATATACAAAGATATATCAGAGAGCCTGCTGACAATCGTAACATAAACACACTCAGAATATATTTGCACTTTTTTATAATTCAAACTTAAGATATACATACATACAAATATTTACATTTGACTCTTTTTTTCCCCCACGATAAAAAGAAATCCTAAGAGTCACACCTTGTACTCCAGTAAAAACAATATAAAAAGCTTTTTGAATTATGTAAATATATAGCACAATATTAAATAATACTTAACCAGCAAATAATTCTTTTATTCCATATTTCACATTCACAGAAACAAGTCTCTTGATTTTCACAGATGATTTAATGATGGTCACTTTTTGGAACCATAAAATGGTTTTGGTCCTAATCTCACAGCCTGAGGTTTTAAAACTCCTTCTGCATGTGATAACGTTGATCCACTGGGTAGTTCAAGACTAAACCTCATTACAGACGTGGAAGATATTTCAGATCTACCAGACGTCTCCCTAAACGACGGAGAAACACTTTTGATTCTATCTTGACTTGTTTTAACAGCGGAAGAAGCAGATTCTTCTTGATCCGGGTCTGATTTACGACATTCGAAAAATTCACGTAATTCTTTAATGCTGCCTCTTCGTTGTAAATCACATCTTTCAGGAAGACTATCCTCTATAGATTTACGAATCGCTGTTTCGCGAAATCTCAGATCTGTTCGATTTTGATCCCTTAAAATAACATCACAATCAGTTAGTCTATGAAGTAGTGCATGATCATGATGTAGCGAACTTTCAGATTCTGATGTTGAAGATTCACTGTGAGTTCTTGTACGAGAGTTACTTCTATATTTGGGAGGTTTTCCCATACTACTATATTTTTCGGATCTACTTTTTTGTTTTCTAGATCTATCGGAACTACTGTCACTTGGTGAACCTTGAGGTGGAGGAAAATCTAAATCTCGAGTACGTTCACCACCTGGTGGTTTGCGGCTGGGTGTGGGACTCCTTGACTGCAGACGATTTTCCTTGTCTGAACCGATTCCACTGCTTTTTCTAGCTCGATCTCTCGACCGGGATCGTGATCTATGACGAAAGCTATTAGTTCTTACCCTAGTAGGTGTTAATTCATCATCTGTGTCTGCCTCGTACTTTGATGATGATTCAACAGAATGTGTTAACATGGAAGGTTGGGATGATGTCATATGACGTCTGTCTTTTGGTCTGGTACTGGGGCTAGAAGAATCAGAATCATTGTTATCGGACACACTTTCAAACAGTTCCACTAGTGACTTTAACTTTTGTGATCGTTTGACCCTTAAAGATCCTGTATTGAAACCAGGTTCTTCCTCTGCTTCTGGACCAAATATATCATGTCTTTCAGCTACGATTGTTAACAAAGATTCATCTAAAGAGGAACGACTGCTGATCATTTCATCCACTGCTTTGACTGATATCTTCACAGGATCACTGGAAACCTTTTCGATGCTTGAAACCCTTTCCATTTTACCTAAACTTGCACGGAAATCAAAATCCCTATTTTCAATTAATTTACTTCTTCTGAAGGCTTGTGAATTTTCATTGACATCTGAAAAGACATCGTCATCAGTACTTGATAAACCAGATGGATCAGCGTCTGATGGACCTGTGCTGGAGAAGTCAGTGGTTAATGAATCAGAAGTATCATCCATATATTCAGCTAAATGACGAGGTGGATAGGACATTTTACAGGAGTGAACTGATTTCACATTTTTGCTTTCTTTTGACCCTTTCTTGCCTTTTATTACTGATGGTCGAGTTACTTCAATGACCTCTTGGTGTGGAGGAGGCATGTCATTTGTGCCAACTTTAACTGACGTTCTAGCTTTTGGTGAGGGAACTGGAGCAACAGCACTTGATATGAAAGATGGAGCACGCAAGATGTCTCCATGAGGTACGTTAACATTTGATACATCACTAGCTCGACAAACAGCAATGGGTTGTCCAGGTAATATCCTACTTTCCAGGGATGTATTTTTTTGAATAACCGGAGATGTAGGCAATATTTTTGTATCGATCTGAGCTTTGTCAGCCTGTATTAAAGCTTTACCTCTATTGATTACATTTTGAAATTCTTCTGAATCAATTTCCCCAAAACTTTCTACACGTAATAATTGAGACTCAGTTATTTCGCCTGTGGGATCTGGGGCTGTTTTTTCACATCTGCTTTCAATTACTGTGGCGGGAAGATGGCTTGCTGGAATGAAAACTACATTATCGGAGTTTTTTTTTGTACCGAAGTTTTTTTTTGTATCACTGTTTTCTGATGATGAACCGGACCACGAATTTGACATTGAAGGTCGACCATGGTGTGAACCAGATGAATCAGAGTAAGAACTTGACATGGTGCTGGGTTTTTGAATGACAGTGTAATCCGCTGAATTTCGATTGCTTGGTAAATCTACTTCTATGTGCTCAAAAACAACATCTTCTAGCTTTCTTCCAGCATTTGATGAATCTAACATTTGGAGCATCTTTTCACCATCTTTAACAGTTCTGTGAGCTCTTTTGATATCTGCTATTGTCATTCTATCATCATCTCCCTTCTCATCCATTTTAGAAGCTGCTGGAACAGTTGTAAGTACTGGTATGTCATTCTGAACAACAGGTAATGGGGGTTCATTTGTAATAACTGTAAGAGGAACTTCATTTGGTAAAAAAGGTGATGGCACTCGATTTCTTGAAGCATTCATTGTTATCTCCATTCCAAGATTTGTCATGGGATATTGATCAGGTCTAGGACTCACCATGGTGACATCTCTTGAATTATAATCTATTACTGGTATTTGGGATGTATGTTTTGGTGCTGCTTCCATTTGTTGTTCTCTTACCAAATCCTCCATTTTCTGCCCTGCATTTGAGGAATCCAGCATACGGAGAACTTTTTCACCTTCTTTCACAGTTTTGTGAGCTTGTTTGATATCTTCGATAGTCATACGATTATGGTCAGATTCTGCAGGTTGTTCCGTCATTGGCTGATGTTGGTTTTCTATGGACTGTGGAGAAAATCGTCGAGAATTATCAAACTCTGGTTGACGCTCTGAAAATTGCCAACTATGTCGTTGTGGCTGCTGTTCAGCTGCAGGCCATGCTTCTAATTCTGTACGTCGTTCTGTAAAACTGCTTCTAGACTTTGGAGCAGGATCTAACTGCTCAAAAACCACATCTTCTAATTTCTTTCCTGCATTAGAAGAATCTAATACTTTTAACATTTTTTCTCCTTGTTTGACAGTTTTATGAGCTTTTCTAATATCCTCATTGGTCATTTTATCATTACCATCATCCACAAGTGTATTAGGTACTGGTGAAGCTCTTACTGGTTTTGCTTCATCAGGTAAGGGAGAAGCCCTTAAAAAGAAATTTGGAGATGGTTCTCTTGGTACTGGAGAAGCCCTTAAATATAAATTTGGAGATGGCTCTCTGGGTAGTGGTGAGGATCTAAGAAATAAATTAGGAGAAGGTTCTCGGAGTACATTTGTATTCTTTGGTACATCTATATGTTCCATGACAACATCCTCCAACTTCTTTCCAGCATTAGAAGAATCCAACATCTGCAACATTTTTTCACCTTCTCTGACTGCTTTATGAGCTTGCTTGATATCTTCAATAGTCATACGATCACTGTCACTGGTCTCTTCATCTGCCCTCAATTCCGAAACTGTTTTCCTGGGTTTTGGAACTGGCACATATGTCGACTGAACAGCTGGTTCTGTGTTGAATGATGGTTCTGTATTGAAACATGATTCCAATTCTTTTTGAATGATGGAATCCATCTCCAATTCTGATACAGTTGTGGACTTTTTGATGGTCGGTTTCTGAACTGTTAGAGTGTCTTGATGCACATGGACTTCTGGTAAAGAGGTGGATGTGTGGAGCTGATTATTCATGGCCTGATGTGCAGACATATTTAAACTTTGACTAAGTGATGTAATATTTTGTTGGGTGAATGCAGTGTTATCATCTGAACGTCTGAAAGTTCTTGGTGTCTGCCAGCCATCAGGTATGGGAGATGTGGTTTGAGGTAGAGAAGATTTGACAAAAAGATTTGAAGATGTTTGTTGTTGAGGCATGGACTGAGGATTGCGGGGACTAGGTTTAGGACTAGCATCGAAAGAGATGGGACTGGTTGTTATTGTTTGAGGATTGGCACGGTTAATCTGGCAGTACAACGGTTCATTATTGTTCTGTCCATCATAAGATGTATTAATTATAATATTGCTGTGTCTATCTTGTTGATGTATACTCTGTAAGTTTTGACCAGAGTTGTTAGTCGATGCCAAAGTGGGACTAGTTTTGTTCTTATTTATTCTAGCATAATCAGGACCATCAGATGAACCACTGTTTCTCCAAGCTAACTCTCTATCTCTCAACTGCTGAGCATAAAGTTGCGAACTAGTAAGATCAACAGGGAAAGGTGCAGTTTGGTCTTCATCTTCAGCAGGAAACATGGCATGACCGCTGATCTCATACTGATGATGTAAAGATGGTTTATCCCCTAGTTGTCTAGTAACATCCACTCTAGCCATTTCGGTCGAGGAGTCAGATGAAGAAGAGTTTCGCCGACGGTAAATCCCTGCTATAGAGTCTGTGTGAGTATCTTGAGTATAGCTTGGAGATTTATTCATATTGCTAGATATTTCTGTTGTGTTATTTTCAAATAAATCTAACGGTATACTCGAAAGAAAAGTAGGATTTTCTCTAGAAAGTTTTTCATGATGGTCTTCTAGTAGAGATTTTGAGTTTGAATCTGGGATACATTCATAAGAATTATGAAAACTTCTCTTTTGACCAACCGCAGAAGGGTAAGACTCGGACAAGTGTAGAGAGTGAACGTTGTTTCGATCGTGTTCGTGACGGTGATAACCTTCCCCTTCCAACTGTAACGCCCTATCAACATTCTGCTGAAAAGTTTTGTCCATTTGTTGATTTATTTCACGTAAAGTCCGACACAATTGTGAATCGGCAGCATTTAAACTGTCACATGATGCACTTCGCCGTCTGCGAGGATCTCGGACATAACGACCCTCTTCATGATTAAAACTGTGATTAAAGCTGTCAACTGATTGAGATAATTCACTAATAGTAACAGATGACAACAAATCCATATTACTACCGGCAGTAATATTTTCTAATGATTTCGCAATGTCAGACGGTACACTTAAACATTTTGACATTTTGTTTTTTGATGAAGACTTGTGGATGTTTGAACCAAGTTCCACAGCTTCTCTATTAGCACTAGCTGATGAATTATAGTTTTTAATATCCTGTGACCTCTGACTATCAGTGTGGGTATAATCCAAACCAGCCACTGTAGGAGAGATTTGGGAGCCATTTTGTTGAGGTGTTCGCTTTTGAACCTGAGCGTAATCGTACGAATCATTTAAACGTCTGTTAAATTGTTCATTATTTTGCCACGAAGACTGAGAACCATTTGATAAGCGTTCTTTTTTCTCAGGAGAATTGTCAACATACGAACTCGATTGTTTATGCTTGGCGAATTTATTATCTATGTGTTCAATAAAATCTCTCATATCACATGGAGAACACAAAATATCACTATCACGAAAACTAGAATCACGATTTCGCCCATTTTCCTCATCTGACATTATTTCGGCATAATCATGAGTCCGAGAGAAAAAATACTGATTTTTGTCAGATGGTTTTGTAGGCGAGTCTCCTGATTGAACTTTTCTACGTGCACCTGGACTTTCAGGCAACTGTACGACTTCTTTTAATGGTGGAGACTTTGGTGATTTATCAGGTGAATTATTTTTAGTTTTTTTACGTCCTTTCGGCGGAGTTTTAGCAGAACGTTTTTGAGGAGTAAGTTCTTCAGCAGATTTAGCATATTTTGCTTGACTACTTATTGGAGAAAGATTGTTTTTAGGCTTTCCTGTGTTTCCATCAATGAAATGTTCACCATTTAAGCTTTCCTCAGATGAATGGATATATGTGTACACTTGTCTACGCTGAACTTGGGAAGGACTCTCTAAAGCTGGTTGTGAAAGAGTCTTCTGATGAGCTGAGACCTGTTGAGTTTTAGTTGTACTACGTTCTTGATTTGGAGTATTAGGTGCAGATGGTGTACGACGATGATGTAACGGCAACCTAGACGAATCTCCACGAATGAACGAACCTTTCCCTGGATCCTCGCGTCTCATTGGTCTAGATGTTCTTGATGGTGACATTTCTATGTCCTCCATAACTGAAAAACATAAAAAGAAAATCTAAATTTTACAGTAACACAGAAATATTATTCTTTGATACTGGATGAACATTGTCCTGTTGTTTGACAACAAGCAGATTTCAAAAACTAGGTCAACATCCTGACTTGGATATTTAAGTTAATTTCGGCACAATAAGTCATTCTTTGTTTACATTTGAAAATAGGTCAGTAACTTGAGTTACATTTTTAGCCTTTGAACACATGACCTCATTGTCAATAAATTGTATGATCATATACATAAGATGACGTATGAAAATATTGTTGGGTGTGACAGATGAAATGACTCATATAAACATGGTTAATATAAAGTGAATATTGTCTCCTATCGGAAATATCAACAATATTTCCACATAGTCTTTAAGTGGTATTTAGTGATTGTGCTTGCTAACAATTATATGACACAAATGTTCATATTACTTTAATACAAACAAAGAAAATGATTTCAAAATAATCACATAGCTCAATCAAATGAGATTAAAGAATTGGATAAAACTGTAGAACATTAAAATACCTCGACGTAATAATTTTTGACCATTCGACACAAGCTGTAATAATTCAAAATTGAAATAAAATGGGCAACTGCATTGCACCCTCCCACCCTAAAATCAATGGGACCTGATTGATTTCATGAGATTGAGGTTTTACAGAATGTAACAAAAGTCCCTGGTGACAATAGACATATTACGATAATTACAAATGGTGATTTATAGTGTAACAACAGTAAAAACATTCTCAGAAACTAAATCAGCTCAGTTCAAGTTGGATGGCAGCCAAATCATTTGATGCATAATTTGCCAAGGAACAATCATGCCAACTTTTATGCCGATCGTATGTGAGCCTTAGTTTTTTTTGCAGAGAGAATTTCCCCCAAGAAGAAGAACAGCAAGATGAATTGCAGTTGTCTGGTCCACAAAAAAACATCTTATGACATCATTATATGCCTACATAGGAAGAAAAGAGAAGATATGATTTGGCTGGCATCTATCTAGATACAGTGAATGATTTAGCTGGCTCTGGGAGCTCATACGTTTTGGAGACAATGTATGATACACATATACACATAAATGATTTGGCAGGCAATGAATGATTTAGCTAGCCTCGAGAAATGAGAGCCAGTGAGAACAGGGGAAATACAGAGACAATGTATGATACAAATACACAAACAAATGAATCAATTAAAATAAATGAATAGACAATAATTTCCTTGTTTTTTACCCAATTGCCTCCATTGTTGGTATAAGATAAAGATATTCTTTGAAAATAATGTGAATATTAAGGCCCTGAGAAGACTAACACAACATACCATGAGGTACAACAGACGAATCAACATCTATAGGCATTTCACGACCACTTTCAAGAAATATGGGAATATGGGAATGCTGCGATAAAATGGCTGTAGCATCGGATGATAAAGATCTTTTATGGTGGGGTCGCTCTTCTGAAAGATGGAACCAAACAAAAAAAAATAAACAAAAGGCACACAAACAAAAAATCAATTTAAATAAAATAACGGCAAATTATATAAGATTCACAAATGACTGAATAAAATAAAAGTACTTTAATTTTGTGTGCAAATAATGTGCTATAATAAACATAGAAGCATATTCAATAAGATAACACAAACAAAATATCAAAGAAATTTGAATATAGTTTTCAACATGCAAGTTATTTCATCTTTTTAAAATCATGGTACACAATTCAATACCTTAAAATTAAAGTTAGTTATGCAGGTTATTTTCCGTCTAACATTAATTATTTTACATTTCTATGGTTACATAAGCAATGGCTTTAAAGAGCCACTCGACACAAACCAAGTCATTTGGTACAATGTTATATCAATTATTCAACTGTCTTGAGCAGTGGTAGTAAACTGGAGGTTGGACAGGCGTCCCTACTCCTTGTAACCTAGATGCTTGGGATTGAAACCACGCCACTTGACTCGATAACAGACCTGATGATCGAGTAACGCATCCATCAGACCACTGCACCACCCAATCCCCAACATTTTATATTCCAACTGGTGAATAGTGGGAAAGTATAAATGGGCATGAGGCATGATTCTGAGTTTAGGTAGGAGTTTGACACAAAGCAGTGTTTAAAACCCGAAAAATTAATTGAAATAAAATCATAATCTTATTATAATTAGACTGTTCTGTTGCTTGGTCAGAGTTTCATCAAAGCTGATGCTTGTTCATGTACTAAATATCAAACATTATCAAATATTAATTTTATATAGATTTAGAGCATGCCTCATTAAATTTAAATGTTCTGGCAACACTTTAATGACTCAGACAGTAAGTGATATTAGATGTACCAGGATTATAAAAAGATTGAAAGAGCTCATGCAAATAATATTACAATATAAACATCTAAAACCAGGGTTCAAGCTGAATGATTTCCCTTCCACAGAAAAATAGTAATATCTGTGAACAGTTAATTGCTGCCAATAGAGAGAGAAATGGGTTTTAACATCTCCTTGACACAAACTTGGTCATTTAGAGACTGACATAGTTCAACTTTATTTCAATAAACTGCTTGCATTGGAGGAGACCGGAAGACCAGGAGAAGAACCACAGGCCCAGATAGTCGACACTACTCTTTGTCACATACAAGTTGGGAATCAATGTCACACCACTTGGCTCTATGACAGATCTTATGATCTAAAGTTCACACATTAGACCATTTTCCCCCACCAACTGCCAACAGAAGGGTAATGTCAGGTATCTAAGAGTAAGATCATTTTAGATAATGACATAAAGTATTTAAGTTTGAACCCTGTAGTGTAAAGTCATGATAGTGATTACCATTGTAAGTAGTTTTCAAAATGTAAGCTAAATGAAATAGTCCTAGTAAATTATTAAAAGATCAAAGTTTATTCTACTTTCAGAAATAAACATGTTAACATGCTCTGATAAATGAATCAAAAATTTAGTGAAGGTAAACCGAAGAATCAGCTGATCAACTTAATAAAATTTCAAAAGCATGTCTTTCTTAAACAGAACTTTTTCAAACATAAGCCCTGCAGATGACCTTTTTTAAAACTAATTTCTACTATCATGCCGTTATTGTTTAAAGTGTGATGTGTGTTTACTATGATAATACTACAATAACTAAAATGAAGTTAAATGTGCTACCACGACAGATGAGCGAGACCAACCTTTATAGACATTTAAAACCATTGTGTTATCTGGTGCCTTAGCTATCCGGCCACCGCTGCTGCGATTTGAACTGGCCAATGAGAGCAGAGATTCTGCACTTTTGGCACTTCGTAATCGCTTTTTCCAATTGTGGACGTCTTCTTCCGTGAGAGCTTTACCCTGAACTGGTGTAATGTTGAGATTATCTGTGGAAAAGCGTGCAGATGTCAGAAAACCAGAAACCACCCTCAGTGAAAAGCTTTATAAAAGGACTTAGGGTTGGGCAAGTGTATTCGAGGAAAAAATGATTTAAATTATCTAACCCTAACCTATAAATAAAGCAGTGGAATTAGGGAGAGCTTGATGAAATATAAGTTTAAAACCAGCACCGTATATTTCTAATATTATAATTAATACTACAAATTGCCCATTTTTAAGGGAAATCAGAAATGTGAACATTAATTGATAATATATCCTTAATTCCCAAATTTTATTTTGAATTTTAATTGTTAGTGTATTTTTAAAAGGATATAATAGAAAGTTATAACAAGTAAGGATTGTGTTTAATTGTTTGTATCACAAGAAGGGAAAATCAAATGTTACTCAAGCGACAATAAAAACCCAAACAACACCAAAGATAAGTTATAATGATCTCTCTATATATAATATACATACCTTGAATACTGGATTTACGTGCTTTTTTAATACTGCCAGATCTTGGTTTAGAAAATATAGATTTCCATCCACTAACTGGAGATTTCTTAGTTTTAGTTGAGACAGATTTTTTTCTGAAAATAAAGAAACAAATTATGTAAATTATTGTCTAATTGATCAAAAAAGATCATTTACACTACAGAAAAGTCTAAATAACATCTTTAACCAGTGTTCAGTCAGCCAAAAATGTTCTTTTATTAAACTTCAGCTTTTAACAAAACAGTGAAATTATAAAAAAAAAAGTTGTCAGATCTTCATGCAGTATAGGCCAACCAACAGATGAAATTCTCCACAAGAAAACACATTGGAAAATCCTGGGGAACTTTCTGGGCCAACACTGGGGTCATACCCCAGGCCTTGTTTGAGAGCTAGCACCTTGCTCACTGAGCCACTGTGGCTCCACTTGCCAGAGACAAATTGAGGAAACAAGATAGGTTGCCAGGCAACGAAACATACGCCCACAGCAGCTAAATTGTCCGGGCAGTCAACAAGGGTTGTCGCATATTTTTACTTTTTTCGGTAATGAAACATTTGTAATACACTAAAAACTGATTAAGAGTAACAACTCATTATGTAATTATCAGAAAATCATTAGAATTTGATTGCTTTTTATAAAGTTTTACCCCACGCTAACAAATAGTATATACATGAAACATTTAATATCATGGATTAAGCAGTTCAGTTATCTAAATTCATTGAAAATACTTGTTCGTTTCAACACCTTAAACTCTATGTATCAATCTGAAGTCAATCGGATGGTAACTTTGGCCTCTATAGCGTCACAAGAATTTTTGAAGTTATCAAGGGAGATAACTCTGGCAGTAATTATTTGAAATCGCTGAAAATCAATAGGCTTCTTCGTCTCATGACCTTAAACACTGTGTATAAATTTAAAGTCGATCGGATATTAACTTTGGCCTCTAGAGCGTCCACAAGATTTTTTGAAGTGATCAATGGCCATAACTCTGGTAGTTATTATCGGAAATCGCTGAAAAACAATAGGCTTCTTCGTCTCATGACCTTAAACACTGTGTATAAATTTAAAGTAAATCGGATATTAACTTTAGCCTGTAGAGCGTCCACAAGCAATTGTGGACGCCGGACCGACGGACGGATGGACGGACGGACGGACGGACGGACGGACGGGGGCGACGACAATATACGACCACATTTCAATGTGGGCGTATAAAAATGATGTTAAATAATAACTTACTTATACCCTGGTAAATCTATGACTGTATGATATTTAGCTGGAAGACTATCAGGACCTCCACCAACATCAATAAATTTCTGATTCATAGGGATCAGACCACCTACAAACGCTCTTTCCCTCGCTTCCTCTAAAGTTAATAATCTTGTTGGTGTTGATATTGCTAGAGATTTAGGTCTGGGCTTTTTATGTGCTTCTGCCAAAATAAATAATTCATAGAACTGAGTTACAGCTTACTAGATAGAAGTGCATAAAAATGAAGTAGTCATTCTGAGAGAGAGATCATTAAATTACCTCCCTTGTTATGAAAATGATTACCTCCCCTTAGACCACAGTCCAATATTTTTGTTTATAATAACACTTTTGGTTTCACATTTTTTCTTTTAATAAAAAATTAATTCTTAAATACTGTTATTCAAAAGTTCGTGAAGGACAAAACCAGAGAAATTCTTTAAGAGTGGTTTAATTTCAGTAAGAGATGAGCATTCAAAAAAGCGATTTCTGGTAAATATATATCGGATTTAACTTACTTTGTAGTTCAGGTGATGAGTAAGATGGCATTTTATCACTAAATATAATATCACTATAACATATTAAACATTCTGTAACAACAGCTTGTATTCCTACACCCTGTAACGCTGCAGCACCACCACCCATCTCTAATTCTTTAGATCTAAAAATAAAAATAACTATGATTAAAGATACCTTCGCTGAATGCATAATCAGGTCATTTATTCAACCCACTTAACTTGGCAGTAAGTATGATAGTTCTATTGGGCTAAAACAATTCATTTCTAGAAGGAAATAACCCTACAATAAATAAAGGTAATTTACGCAACATTATTTAAATAGGCACCTGTATTAAGATATGTACTGCTTAAAATATGCTTCTAATTAATGGTCATGTGTTGCGTATCTCAAATAAATGGTAAATTACCTGAGAAGATTTGGAGCCCACACTATGGCTAAATTTTTTGAGTGCATACCAGTTTCATGGCTATGCTCTGCTACCCTGGCTAAATGTTTCATTAAATACTCTGTGGTTCTGAAAATAAATAATAATAGAAGTCTGTAATAATTTATCAATATTTTCTACTCTTTACAGAATTACAATCATAGCCAATCCCAATAATGGATGAGGTGGACTAAAATTATGAAATTGATAGCCATCATTCGAATGTGGTAATAGGTGCACATATTTCACAGGGATCTAATCAAGTTTATTTGATTGTCACCGATTGCTGGATTAAGAGAAAACAAAAAATGGAGATTAACATTTATATATATTTTGGTAATTCTCTTGCATGCATAGTGTATTTAGAAGTGGTAGTAAATCCTAAGAAAACCCATAAGGTTTAATCAGACAACATATCCCCCACGGTTTGAACCCTTGACAAAAATAACAGTGCACCCGGCCACCAAACCATCCCTGTAATTTAGAATGGTGATATAAACGAACCTGTAATGTGGTGGAGGTAACTGTTGTACAACATCATGTATACGTAATAACTTGTTATCTTCATCTCGAACAGCATCCTGTAAATTCAATATCATTCAATTAATCAAAATAATAATCTTCTAAGATATAATATTATTTACTCAAAATAATTTTTCTTATTAAATAACCTACAACAGTGAATTAATAAGGAATTATCTGAGAGGCAGAATATTTTTGTATGGCCTTGTTTGGGTTTGGTTTTATATTATTGTATTAATGTACTTACAGCAAATTTATCATATAATTGATAAGTTAAGAGTGGATTAGGGAGTTCCCTTAGATACATCTTGAGCAATGAACTGATACTATGTATATCTTGTAAATAACAATCATCACGTAAATCAGGTACACAATCTTCATCAAAAGCTAACCTACAATATACAATATATACATATAAATACATCACAACACTCCAGTTTCCTCAGACAGGAAAGACTTCGGTGTAAGCTCTAAGATAATATAAAGAGAAATAGACATCTTGTCTGCGATATAAGCCTTGGTGGAAGCTGATGTTAAACACCAAGAACAACAACACTGATAAGACATTCAAACAAAACCATTATAAATTGAAACCCATGATTGGTGGCCAATTAATCTCATCCTTATGAAGTAAGAAGATATGATAATTAGAAGTTATATTCTTTTCTTCATAAAGAATTAAGATTTCGTAATCTTTGGCAAAAATATTATCAACAAGTTACTTTCATTTTTTGATGCACATTACTGTAAGGGGTATCTAATACTTACAGCTGATAAATAGACTTTTACAATATAAAAAGACATGGATTTGACACACCAAACCAACAACCATTTGCATGCAGATTTAACCAAGATGAAGATATACAGTGTATAATGTTGCAACATATTTACCTGAGTTTTTGTATATTAGACGTTATTCCTGATAATCTATATATACCATCTACAATACCATCACGTTCAATAACTTCTGTACAACTTTTTAATACTAATGGCACTGAAATTATATATAACAATTTCTTCATAATATTTTCTTGTTATATAAAAGTCTGATATGTTTAAATCCATATTATGTTTATATATAACATAGGAAGGATCATCTCCACAAGAGGCCTACTCTTATTTCAAATTCCAACTGTCAAGGGTTTTTTTTTTTATGTGCACGCCAATGTGTACACAGGATCTCTGTTTTTCGTCCTATCCTAACGACTATACATTTACCAGACCCTACGTCATATCACTGACATGGGAGAACCATGCCGGAAAACCATGAACTTTCTGGGCCAACCCAGGGAACGAATAAATGGGACCTCCAGGTTAGCGAGCCAATGTTTTACCCACTAAGCCATCGTGGCTCCCACACATGGCAACAACAACAAGATAAGTATCATTTTGTACTGAGTTCCTGGAGAAAGAGAGAAATGGGTTTAAGGTCCACTCGACACAAACTTGGTCATTTAGGGACTAACATATGGTTTAATTTTATTTCAATAATTTGCTTGCGCGTTGGGGTCTTTGGGAGGAAACCGGAGGACCTGGAGTAAGCCCACCAGGTTGTACTGAGTTCCTGGAACAAAAATATTCTACTTACCATCATGTCCTGAGTTGAGTAAATGTTCACCAAGATCGCAGCCAAAAACTCGTTCTTTCACAATACCCGATTGTTTTAACTGATTTCTGGCTGGACGTGTGGAGAAGAAGGTGCGTAAAAAAGACATCAATTTACCGTGTCTGCGTATTACTGAAATAATAAACACATCATTATTATTATTATACACTCAAACCAAAGAACTATTTAATTAATAAAAAAACTTTTTGGTCTAATTCTCAGGTTCGAAATAACTAAATATATCCTTTTCATTATATTTCAAATTAAAATACATAAATAAGTATACAGAAATTTAAAGAATCTAATCCAGATATACATCAGTCAATCAAATGGGTTAATTCTGCTTGAAAGACTCCTAGACAGTTCTTTGCAATTAATGGTATCTCAGTGGTACACTTTCTTAGAAATACAAATTTTTGCATGAAAAATCCCTGAATTCTACTCTATTCCCAATTGCCTGGGTAGTCATGTCTATATACATGCATAAGATATAGTAGTAGTAAGATATGATCACAATTACCAAGTCCACCAGTGGAATTCTTAAAATGAGTCACATAACCCTGTTAAGCATACCTTGCTTACATGTATATCCAAACGGCTCAAAATTTAAACTTACACAAATCTATAGGACAACTTATAAATGAATATGTTTGTTTCTGTAGTTTATTCCACAAATATGCAGAAATAACAAGTATAAATATATTGTTGTAGTTACAACTCATGCATTAGACTTTATAATCAAACAATGCCACATACAAATTCTATTACATAACTATTTTTACTTCTTTTTGTGTGGAAGTATCAACAGATCATGTATTCTTTAACAGTATTCACAAATAATGTGACTCCATCTAAAAGCATTAACACATAACTTTATAAAGGAAAAAATGATACAAACAGACAGGCATTGTACTTCAACTTAATGACTAATTCTCATATAATGTACATAAATATTTTATATTTCATTGAAAGTGCTATAATGAGGGATGCTTTGTTCATGAGCTAAATCTGCTTATTGCAGGTCTTTCTTTAAGCCTTTTTAAATGTTATATAAACTATTAATTAGACATTTATGAACATGACAAGACCACCAAGACAAGACCACAATCAACTGGTTAAAATGGAGAAGCGAGGCTAAGTATCAATATAGCAAGTATCGTTGTTATGATAATAAACAATCATACATCTTGTCAAAATGTCAAATGGTGATACCTTTTCTCAGAATAAAGTGATTTGATTTTGGATTAAATTTTCAATATATTCATTTTTTTATGTCTGTTTTTGAACTATTATAGCAAGAATTGCCAGCTCTTTATCAAAATCTTACATAATGCATCTTTAAAGGGTGTATGGCTCAATTTTTGTGGAACCATAAAATGTGTCGGAAAGCACATATTAATGTAATATGATCGTATATAAAGTGAATTGTATTTAATTTTAAAAAAAAAATAATAGTAATTTCTAATCAATTAAGTTCAGTGAAATATGCGAACAGTCGAAACTGAACAACAATCGTTTACACCTAATTAGCCCATTCTTCATGTTTTTTAATTATCATTTTATCCCACATTTTCACAGCAACATAACAACATCAGTATAGATTGAATTTGTGTCTTTAATTTCAAATATTATAGAAAATATTGAGTTAGAGACTTAGCTCCTTTAATAGAAAATCATATGAAATAATATAAAATATTAATGTTTATAAGAGATTCATTGCTAATTCTCACTTAATCGTAAGTAAAAAAAATACTAAGAGGTTTACTTCCATTAAGATATTAAATATCCATTATGTAAGAATTAAATACTGAGCTGGTCGATCTTACTATAATAGTTGCAAAATACATAATTTGGATTTAATATATTGGGAATTTCATTTAAATTACTATATTCTGAACGATGTTATCATTGTTTGAAGTATTGACATGGGTGGTTTATTGTTGTAAAGTTGTTGTTAAGAGAGACTCAGCTTTTCTTCTCCATCTTTAAATTAAATCATTATATGGCAGTCGTGTTTTAATCCTTCTGCATCTATGCCATCTTTTGGTCCAATCAGTTGATTACGAGCAGGCTTGTCATGTGAATAAATGTCTAAATAACATCACTTCACTTCACTTGGCATTTATATTCTTTAAAACATCTTTAATTTTCAAAATAAAAAAGAAGGAAAGAAATCTTTAAGGACTATAAGAAGATTTAATTATGGGATTTGACCGACTAACCTTATTAATTTGTAATGAACACACAATTATATTGTTCAACACATCTAAAATTTATAACATTTTTTTTTAAAGAAAAGAAAACAAATCCTTAAAGAGTATAAGAAGATTAAAGATCTGATAAGGTCATTTATTTGACCCACATAAACCTTAGTTTTATTAAATGTTAATTTCTAATGTCCAAGTAATTTCTTACAAGTAGAATAACATGTCATTCATAATGGCATGTGTGTTAATATTTGGATGTTTTAAAGTATCCTGATAATTAGATGATGTTTCCCTGTTAATGGTTATGCATCTTGACTGGTGAGGAAATATATTTTTTAATGCCTCTGTTGAAATATATCATTATTTGAACCAGAGCTTCCACTTTTTATTTTTTCAAGTAATGCCTAGCAACTTTGCAAATTAAATTCTGTTTTTGACAGTCTGTTGTATATAGAAAATAAAATCTTAGTACAATAATTATTTATTATTGATATGTTTCTATTCATTTATTCAATGAGCTTTTATAATTAAAATTTGTTTTTTTGGTTAATGAAAAATAAAGAGCTGAAATGATCATTTCAACAAGTCGTACCACATGGTCTAGAAAACACACTGACTTTATTGGCCTTGACTAATTTATTAACTTTGAACTAGAGATCAATAAGAGGCAGGCAGAGAGAAATGGGGTTTAACGCAAACTGGGTAATTTTGGGACTAACATATGGTTTAATTTTATTTCCATAATTCACTAGCACGTACGGGTCTTTAGCAGTGGGAGGAATTCGGCGGACCCTGAGAAAACCCACGAGGTTGGACAGGCGACACTACTCCTTGTCATCATGTACAACCGGGGAATCAAAACCACATAAGTTGTCTCAATGACAGACCTTATGATACTATGTGCACATGCTAACCAATCGCCCACCGCCTCCCCGAGATCAATAATAGTTATCTATCAGCTTTAACCCATCTTGTGTGACATTACTACAGTAAATACTTTAAAAACTTATATTTTTACGATTCCAATGAACATCATATCTAAATACTTACAGGGTTTTTTGGTGGCAGCTCGACGCAAAATACGAGTAGCCATAGAATTAGGAACTTTATCACCGATAACTTCCACACATTCTCCAGGGAAAAATCCCACCTGATAACGAAGCAAAATGCATCACATGCAGTTAATAATTAAACAAACTAATGATATGTTATTATCAGTGGTGTAGCCAGGGGTCTTCTAAGGGATCAGACCACAAATTCAGGTTTATACTAAGGGATCAGACCACAATTTCAATCTCACGCTTACCAAATTAACCCCCTATTGACAGATGACATAGGTGTTTTGTTTGGCTTAAGCGAAGAGTATTAACCTCTAGCCTGTACCCCCTCACAACCTAGCTACACCACTGGATGTTCCTGTATAAGTAAGATATACATCAATAGATAAATGTTATTATATGTGAGCTGCTCCCACAAAACAAGACGAATAGTCATTTTTATAAATATAACGAAAAAGCTGTCCACAGCTAAGCTTTCCAAAAATGCAATTCTTTTTAAATTTGTAGTATTATCTGGAGTTGAGTACGGCTCATTAATAGTAACAAGAAGGCATAAAGTTTATGATTTTGCACCCACAGTACAAAATGAAGTTGTGCGACAAGCGTCTAGTGTTGTGGGAGCGGTTCACATATTTAAAGGAGGTTTTAAACTAGGTTTTGGGATAAAACACAAATTGCTTGGTTAATCAAAGCAGAAAAAATATAGGAAACAAAACTCTTCAAAACTAAACCAATCAAAAAAGGCTACTTTAGTTCAAGTTAAGGACTAAAAAAAATTTGAAATTTGATTTTCTGAAAGCATTTAAGAAAGGGATAAATGATAAAAAAGTAACCAAAAACTTTAATTAACTCAAATAACTGATTTTAATTTAGACGCTTACAAGATCCCTTTTTGTTTAAAATAAAAACTGAATGTATATATGTAAATAACATTATATTTCAGTTATGCAAAGGATAGTATGCCTTTTATTTGCATACCCTCAGACATCATATTTTGGCAAAAGATAAAAGAAAATAATAATGTGAACTTCAAACATTATTTTAAAATCTTTCTTAACTGATGCTGATCTGTAAAAGGTTATTAGGATGCATAAATATTAAAACGGTAAACTATTATTGTCTACATCTGCCATTAATGATGTTATAGTCTAAATATCAGTAAATTATTCAAATACACTGCATGCTCACTCTTTCATGCCATCAAATACAATCACACCATGCATTCACTCACAAATATATTCTGGTATTTTAGAATCCATGGAGGACGGTACTTTATCTCCGATCAGTTCCACACATTCACTTGGAAAGAATCCAACCTAGGAATGGATTCAGTGACATTAAAGCTATTGACTGTTTGATTTAATTATATGTTTATACGAAGCATGATTCTACATAAATAAACCATTCTAAATGTCCCCATACTGACTATAACTATAAATAAACCTTTGTTATTTATCAGGAAAAGCTGCCTCACAAAACAAATATCAAGTAATAGTGTTTTTTCAAATTTATAGACTCTTCATAGAAAAGTACATGTAAGCTACAAACTAAATAATAGAAACAGTTCTCACCTCGAAACCCCTTTTCCCTCGCCACCATATTGTGTCTTCAGCTGGCGGCATGTCAATTACAGACACTATATCTCCAACCTGTAATAAAACAACATTTCTATGCAATATATTATTTATATTAACAAAGTGTTATAGTTGTGCGGGATGTATTTTCATTCTGCTTTTAAATTCGACATTAAACTTTAAATGGCTAAATATTTTTGATCTTAGTCTAAAACAAAATTTTGATTCTATTGTTGATATATATAGTGGGATGAGAATCCGTATTCGTACAAAATTATAGTCCACAGACAAAGTCTGTGTCGATTGATTGTTCATTAAAAAAAAAAACAGTGGTAACTTTTCCCTAATCTCTCGAAACAAAATTTCAATCATCCCATTTACTTTGTCATGATAAAACGTGATAGGGCACTTTGTCACAATATGTGATGGGTCACTTTGTGATGATCTTTTACTGTAATCATATGTGAGGGTCACTTTGTTGTAATAGAATGTGATGGGTCATTTTATTGTAACAATATGTGATAAGATCAGTGACATGTGTAATATGTAACAGAACAAATCACTGTGATATGAAATAGTGTTTAAAGTCATACTGTTACAGGTCATTTTGTGGTAATATTTTTTTGTAATAGTATCTGATGGTTCACTTAATAATATGTCATGGGTCACTGTGACACAATATGTGACTGATCATTTCATAGTTACAATATGCACTTTGTTGCAATAAAATGTGACAGGTCACTTTGTCAGAAATATGTTATCTAGGTCACTTTGTTGCAATAAAATGAGACAGGTCACTGTGTCGAAATATGTTATAGGTCACTTTGTTGCAATAATGCATGTTTGATAAATGTGGTGCTATAGTATGGTCTCTGTGACCAATTATTTTATCTTCATGCAGCATATAGAATAGAAATTTGAAGGAACTTTTAGTTTTTTGCATCTGCCTTGTTTGTCAAGCGACTATTAACAGCTGTAACAGTTGTTACAAGATGAACGATTTATTGTTGTCATGTACGACCACTCGAGACATTGCTTTATCATTCTTGCTAACAGATTAAAGTTTTTTATGTCTGAATTCAACTGACAAGTAATAAATCCACATGAGAAATCACAAAAGTCATTTTCCAATAATCACTGAATGATGCATGCAGCTACAATTAATTCCTAAGAAGAGGATAGAAAGCTATTCTGATTTAGGGTCAAATTTTTTGGGGGATCAAAATAAATCAGTTCCACAGAGAATTAAATTCATAATATCTCTTCCAATTACATGATCTATCGCAAAAATATATTAAAGACCTCACAACTTCATACAAAGCCTCAAGAACACTTAGATCCACAAATAAACAACTTATGTATCAGATATCCTTGCATCTTAAAACCACAAAAAGATCTTTCTAAATTATCTGCTTCTCTCTTTGGAATTCATTGCCTCACAACATTAGAACCATTGGCTTGATAAATGCATTCGAAGTTCAAGTAAAGACATTCCTGTTTACTGAGGTTCCTTCTATAGTGCTATAGAGAAAACTTCAAAAGCGCAATTGAAAATTTTAGTATTATTGAGATATATAAATAGAGAATTATTATTATAAATATGCTCTCATTCTAAGAGGACAAACCACCTTAAGACATCTGCGCGGCTTAATAAGAAATCATTTTCGATGTGATAGGACAGTCTCACATATATTTTGGGATGATCGGATTTAAACATATTAAAATTCTATCAAATCTATCAATCCTTCACTGAGATATAGATGAAGTTTTACCCTTCATTATGAGTCATACAAAATAAAGCCGTTATTGGTTCAATGTGAACACACCTAAAAAATGACTGATTTATGTACATTGTGTTTCTTGCCTATTTCACAAAAGAAGAGAGGGACCACAGTGATTTCATACACATCTGTGATGGTTTTGACTGACAATTTCTCTTTCATGCATGGTGCATACCCATGCAACAAAGGTAATGTAAATATATATATATACATAGCAAGTATATTTATATTCTTACCTCTAAAGAAATCTCATCGACTGCTTGTGCGTTATATCTTTTAATGGCGTGAGCTGCGGCTATAGCTGGTGTATTAATACCTGAATCATCTACAGCTAATAAACGATTTCCACGATTATCCAACTGGAAAAAAATGACAATCATTTAGACAGGCAAAACAACCAAAAATAATAGATCATTTTCTTGAGATAATTTTGAATTTGATGTTTTAGTAAACATTTAATATTAAATTTCAGCTTATATTCATAGCTTATACATATTCATAAAAAAAAATTCAATACTGCAGATAATGACTCAGTATTGTTGAAGAATAAACTATCTATTACAAAATCAAACGTGAGGTAATTGCTTGTAAGCCATTACTAGAATTGATATTCTTTAAGAATAATAGAAACTGTAAGCCATGTATTGATTTTCTTCAACCAAAAAATCTAAGTTAAATAATTCTTTCTAAAATCAATAAGACAAGAATTGTTGAAATCAAGTTCCACTAACCTCTAACCAGTTTAAAACTGATCCACAATTGATCATGCTACCAGCCAAATAAGAGAATCTTTCCAGATATCGGCGTAATATCCTCCGAAGATCCTGAAACGTTCAAATCCATGAATCAGTTGAGTGAATCAACATCAAGTCACAAAATCAATCTAGCTTTTACTAGTCCGTCTGCTATGAGAGATGATATGCGAGTAGCTTGATTATATCGCTAAGTGTGCATTGCATGTCAAGATGAAGGTATTCTGTCAGAAACAGTATGGTTCCATAGTGAATATCAACTTTACAGTTATTGACCGCAGGTTTTTGTTAGCTATCGAACATATGTACATTATATAATACGACAACAGAGTGTAATAAAAGGGTGGTTCTGTCAGTGTTCAATAAATATTCTAGAATCAGCTTAAATATTGTTTAATCCTTTCATCAGGTTCACAGTATTCTAAAAGATCACTGGAATTTTAATACATCAATGTAATAGGGATAATTACAAACCTTTCAGATTTAAATGCAGATCAAAAACGAAAGAGACAGAGAGATAGACAGAGAGAGAGAGAGAGATAGAGAGAGGGTTTAAACACAAACACAAACTAGCTCATTTTGAGACTAACATAGGAATCAAATCTATTTTCATAATTAGTTTGTAGGGTTTATATCAGTGGGAGGAAACCGAAGGACCTTGAGAAAACCCACACAACCCTGTTCCTCATCACATACAATCTGGGGACCGGAACAATGCAACTTTATTCAATGACAGAACTTATGATTTATAGCGCACGATATTGTACTTTTCATAAGATTTAAAATCACACGAACTACGATCAGGAGCTTCAATAAATGCATCAAAATCAAAATAAATATCCATCTTTATCAATTTTTATTACATTTTAAATCATTGGATATAGTTTAATATTAATCTAAATAATAAGTTAAACTTATACACAAAACTTACTGTGTTTTCTTTTTCTTCATCTTGACGCTGTAATTCTACAAGTTGACTAAATTTACGATCAAAGATACATCGATGCAACTGCTTATCCAGGCTACGAAAGTTACCAAATGTCCGTCGAATGTTCCAAGCCTTTTCATTAGATTTGACACGCATGAGGAATGTATCTTCGATCCCTTCCTCTTCATTATGATGGTAATTTTCACGGTCGTCATCACATAGGTGGACCTGTAAAAATTGAATTTGTATTGATTGATAAGACTTTGTATCATTTAATCTGCCCAAGTTAAATTAATAGCTTTTTCTACAAACAAACAGTATAGCTTCAGACAGGGTCTAAACGGAGGGGAAGAAATATGAAGGGGGTCCTGTGTTCAAATTTGGAGCACACACAAATCATGGAATAGAACAAGATTTAACATCTCAACAACACATTTTGGAACTAACATGTAACATTCATTTAAATGGTCACAAATGGAATGGGAGTGGAAGAATTTTGTCTACTCCTCACTGAATTACATGCTAATCTGCACAATGGTAGACTTCACTTATTGTTAACAAATTATTCTTGTCCTGACAAGTGAGAAAAAAAGCTTGAAAAATCTGAAATCATCTTCTTCGCCTATTCTAGTTGATTTACTTTTTTGGTAGGTTTGAGGCATGAGGCTAGGTTGACATAAGAGTTGTAGTTTACATGATATACACGTATTTGTCTGATCAATATGTGAAGCTGAGGCATACTTCTTTGGTTATACTTTTATAGTTTCTGTGTATCTAAATTTATCTCTTCAATGAATGTGAAAATCTACCCTAGTTAGTATCTACAAAATAACGGAAAATTCAATGCTTATGTCTTTAAGATAGAAATTCTTTGTGCAGGTCAAGTTGTTCCTGTATGACAACAGACATGTCAACCATTTTAAATTTGTTCAAAAACTCAATTCTTTAACGAATTACAAGTAGTATAGTGTACATTTACATGTACTTCTAAATTTTCTCTTTTGGAGCACAATTTAGTCAGTCTACATCAAATTTCAACAACTTGGTTACACAGTCACATGACACACAACAAACAGTGACATAACACACAATAAATACATTCCATCCGCACAAAGGTGATTGCTGTCATTAGTCATACTGTTCACATAAGTCTTCTGAGAAGAAATACAAATGGAGAGAGAGAGAGAGAGAGAAATGGGGTTTAACATCCACTTGACACAAACTAGGTCATTTTGGGACTAACATATGGTTTCATTTTATTTCAATAATTCACCTGCGCGTAGGGGTCTTTAGCAGTGGGAGGAAACCGGAGTGCCCGGAGGAAACCCACGAGGTTGAGAAGGTGCCCCTATCTCCATGCCACATACGCTCACGACAGGGCTTGAAACCACAGTCGCAAGCCAGTGGTGACCGGCCAGCAAGAGGTCGAAGCACGGCACTCTAGACCACTAGGCCATCCCAACCCCCCAAATACAAATGGAAAACATTCTAAAATATGATGTCTGTGAAAATGAAGAAACTTTCATTTAAAGTGCAGTCGTTTATTTGTTGATTGTAACATTAACATGATATACTGCAATCACTACTGTAAATTATTCATATTTTTAACATCCATTCATTATATTTTCATAGAAATTATTTATTATATTTTCATAGAAATTATTTATTATATTTTCATAGAAATTATTTATTATATTTTCATTGAAATTATTTATTATATTTTCATTGAAATTATTTATTAAACATTTCTTTAACATACATGTATTATATTTTGATAGAAAATTATTATCAATTATTTTCTAAACATCCAATCATTATATTTTCTTAGAGAATATTCATTAGACACTTTTTTCTAACTTCCATTCATTATATTTTGATAGAAAATTATTCATCAAAATACATCCATGTATTATATTTTTAAAGGGAGTTGTGTTAAAGGTGTTACCTGATGATGCAAATATATATCATACATTAAACAAAGTTAAAATAATATTCTGTTGCTATGACATCTGTGTCTGGCAGGTGCATACACAAGTTTCACTTCCAGTTTACATCAATCGAGTATAACTGGCTTAGGTAATAACCACAGCAGACAGCAAATTGTGTAATTTACCAGGTCTATGGTTTTATGACTGTATCATGTAAGATTCAATATTATTAAAGCGATAATTGTAATGTAAATCATAATCATTTATATATATCTATTACTTAATAGGTCGTAAAATCACTACTACACAATCATAGGAATCATTCCAGCACTTAAATACATACAAATTCTAAATAATTTGTACTCCCCAACGGTATTTGGAAATTGCATCATTTTTTTTCACTGGAAAACTAAGTCTACACAATAAAAGGAGGAGTTGTCTTGATTGTCAAGGTCTGTGGTTAAAGGGGCTAAATCCCTAATATTTGGGACCTAGTAATTGATACAAATTGGTCACAACACATATAATAATGTAATATGAATTTATATTAACTGATTTAGGTCTTTGGTACACCTTTACTAGATTCCAGTGAAAGAAATTCTTTTGCAATTTGTTGGTACTTAACAAACAGAAATTATATCACTCAGTCTACAAGTTTGTTGTTCTAAATCTCAATAATAATCTCTTTATAAGTCAACAATTAATGATAAAATTTTGTAGTCTTCTTTTGTTTTTCAATTGGGGGAAATTATATGTTTAAAATTTCCCATTAAAAAATATATTTAACAAAATTGTAGAATTAATGGAAGTGAATCCTTCCTGTGTGTAATGTAATCTGTATAATATCTAACTTAACATGTGAATATCAGACTAAACTTTCCTGGTCACATCACACCACTTGTAACTCAAGTGCTAGCCATTAAACGTGGCCCATTTATCAAGCTCGACATTAATTCAATACAACAACTGGAATTTTAAGTTAAAAGAACTTTAAGAGGAAACATTAGGTCAATGTATATTTGTGATTATAAAAATATTTCAGGGTGGGGACTGAGAATCAAAATGTTGAATAATGACAGATGTACAGACTTGTTGAAAATATTGCAAATGCTGTAATGCAAATACAATTTATCATCTGTGAAAATTTAGGATCTGAGAGTCTCTTAGTACAATTGTGAATAGATCAAATGAATTCTTAATAAATATGCAGCCCGATGCTATAGCACATGGTTACTAAAGTGTTTTTATTTTAATATTTATTAAGAAATGCATTTTTCCTTGCTAAACTCCTTACGTTACATATTTTTGTAGTCTATACTCTACACGTCTAACAGATTTTCAACAAATAAATGAAATAATAACGTTCAATGAAAACTTCAATCAATATGCAATGAAGTAACTCTTGTATATGTCTGAAATAGGGATACCTCAGAAGTTTTGGTAAGACACCACACTTCAATAAGATAGAGATCGAAACTAAGGAACAAATTATTCTCAAATCACAGAGCTATGTCAAATGTTGGCTAGGTCATCAATTCAAGTGAATGAAAGGTATTGTATCAGTATGGGTGAAATATTTATTATTATTTTATCTTTAATACGAGCAAAGCCTTCCTCCAAAATGTATTTTCAATTGAGCATATGAAGCACCTAACTCTTTTGCATAAAGGAAGTGGGTAAATATAGCCTTTATTAATATAAAAGTTTGACTAAATCGAAAATGAAATGTGTTTACGTCCTACTGCTCCTACTGGGCTAAGAGAAAGAGAGAGAGAGAGAAATGGGGTTTAACGTCCACTCGACACAAACTAGGTCATTTCGGGACTAACATATGGTTTTAATTTTATTTCAATAATTCGCTTGCGCGTAGAGGTCTTTAGCAGTGGGAGGAAACCGGCGTACCCAGATGAAACCCACATGGTTGGACAGGAGACCCTATTCCTTGCCATGTACAACCGGAGATTCGAAACCACGCCAGTTGACTCAATATCAGACCGTATGATACAGCGTGCACATGCTAACCATTTGGCCACCCAACCCCCCACTAGGTTAAGAAAGATAGGAATATGCCATACAGTGTGCTATGAGGGAAATTTTACGTGCATGCCAATGTGTACACAGCACCTCAGTTTTATACCAGAGGAAAATATCATTGTAAATTATACAAATAAACCAAACCCACAGAACCAACGTAATTTGTAAAACACGATAAAAAAAATGACAAATATGTTTGTGCATAATTACAGTGTCTACAATAACTACAATATAAAGAGAAGCAGTCATTTTTCAACTGCAAGAATTCAATTCAATTATGATACATGTCTGCAAAATTAAGAATACACAGGTGGAACGAATTAGGGTCCAACATTAATTTATTAATACGCGCAGATGACCCCCCTCCTTTTCACAGATGAAATTTCATGACCTGTCTGCTTTAACAAATTCAATTGTATTTTTCGCAATTTCTGCCAAGGAGCATAAATCACTCAGAGCGGGGCAGTAATTACAAGGGATATAATATAATGGAAGATTAATGTATAAATCCACGACAATGCAATAACCAGACTGCCTTCGTTGGATAATTTCACAAAGGGAAGGCATCATAAATCTCTTAAATGGACTCGCTGTAAGACCCACTAATCCAAACACACTTTATATAATAGATGGGGAAGACCTAACTTGCACCATCAGGTATGGTAAACGTGATATCAACATGTCCAACCATTCTGTTTATTTTACTCAACCTGACCCACTTCTGGTGTCTAAGACTAGCATCATCAGGGCACCCAGAGCTTTTATCTCGTCCTCTTAATCAATTCACAATCAATTACATTCCACAATATGTAGGTTTTAAACAAATCAATGTAGGTCAAATTAATGTGATTCTAATGTATGTTAAAGTACTGGACACCAATCATGCATTATTAGACAATATCTAATTTCTCATGGCATTATTCAACTAAAAATAGGTTGCCAGGCAACGAAACATACGCCCACACAGCAGCCAAATCGTCCGGGCAGTCAACAAGAGTTGTCGCATATTAAGGAATTATCAGAAAATCATTAGAATTTGTTTGGTTTTTATAATCAAACATTTTTTTTTAAATCAGATAATAATTGTGACCTCCACAACCTTTATATAACATTTTTCACACTATTCGCATACAAACGGCGGCCATTTTGTCCGTCAATTTTGGTCCGATTTTCCCAAATTCAAACTCAGCCTTCATTACCATGTAACGGTGATATAATCGAACGTTTTTTTAAATCGGATAACAATTTTGACTTCCAGAGGGACCACAAGCTAAAAAGGGCGATTTTTCGGACAATCAGGGGCCATAATTCAGGAAGTTACGGCGCAAATATCGAAAGGAACCAAGATCTTTGGGTTATAAACATACATGTCAAGTTTCATCAAAATTGGTTCAAAATTGTGACCTCTATAAGGTCCACAACCTTGATATAACATATTTTCACACTATTCGCTTACAAACGGCGGCCATTTTGTCCGTCAATTTTGGTCCGGTTTTCACGAAATTCGAATTCAACCTTCATAACCATGGAACGGTGATATAATCAAACGTTTTTTTAAATCCGATAACAATTTTGAACTCAAGAGGGACCACAAGCTAAAAAGGGCAATTTTTCAGACAATCAGGGGCCATAATTCAGGAAGTTACGATCCGATGGGCGCAAATATCGAAAGGAACCAAGATCTTTGGGTTATAAACATACATGTCAAGTTTCATCAAAATCGGTTCAAAATTGTGACCTCTATAAGGTCCACAACCTTGATATAACATATTTTCACACTATTCGCGTTCAAACGGCGGCCATTTTGTCCGTCAATTTTGGTCCGATTTTCACGAAATTCGAACTCAACCTTCATAACCATGCAACGGTGATATAATCAAACGGTTTTTTAAATCGGATAACAATTGTGACCTCCAGAGGGACCACAAGTTAAAAAGGGCGATTTTTCGGACAATCAGGGGCCATAATTCAGGAAGTTACGGCGCAAATATCGAAAGGAACCAAGATCTTTGGGTTATAAACATACATGTCAAGTTTCATCAAAATTGGTTCAAAATTGTGACCTCTATAAGGTCCACAACCTTGATATAACATATTTTCACACTATTCGCGTACAAATGGCGGCCATTTTGTCCGTCAATTTTGGTCCGATTTTCATGAAATTCGAACTCAACCTTCATAACCATGGAACGGTGATATAATCAAACGGTTTTTTAAATCCGATAACAATTTTGACCTCCAGAGGGACCACAAGCTAAAAAGGGCAATTTTTTGGACAATCAGGGGCCATAATTCAGGAAGTTACGATCCGATGGGCGCAAATATCGAAAGGAACCAAGATCTGTGGGTTATAAACATACATGTCAAGTTTCATCCAAATCAGTTCAAAATTGTGACCTCTACGCTGTTCACAAGCTAAAAAACGTGATTTTTCGTACATTCAGGGGCCATAACCCATGAAGATACAGTCCGATACATGCCAATATCGAAAGGAACCGAGATCTTATGGTGATAAACCTATATTTTAAGTTTAATTGAAATCGGATAAAAATTGTGACCTGTAGACTGTTCACAAAAAAAATGTGGACGGACGGACGGACGGACGGACGGACGGACGGACGGACGGACAGGGGCGACGACAATATACGTCCACATAAAAATGTGGGCGTATAAAAAGTACTCAAATTGATTAAAAAATCAAGAAAACTAAAGCTAAATGTCAGCTGTAAATAATTCAGCAGCTTGGATTTGAATGGAAAAATAGGTTGCCAGGCAACGAAACATACGCCCACACAGCAGCCAAATCGTCCGGGCAGTCAACAAGAATTGTCGCATATTAAGGAATTATCAAAAAATCATTAGAATTTGTTTGGTTTTTATAATCAAACGTTTTTTTTTAAATCATATAATAATTGTGACCTCCAGAGGCACCACAAGCTAAAAAGGGTGATTTTTCGTACAATCAGGGGACATAATTCAGGAAGTAATGACCCGATGGGCGCAAATATCGAAAGGAACCAAGATCTTTGGGTTTAAAACATACCTGTCAAGTTTCATCAAAATCGACTCAAAATTGTGACCTCTATAGGGTCCACAACCTTGATATAACATATTTTCACACTATTCGTGTACAAACGGCGGCCATTTTGTCCGTCAATTCTAGTCCGGTTTTCATGTAATTCAAACTCTCTCTTCTTTACCATGTAACGGTGATATTGTCAAACGTTTTTTTAAATCGGATAATAATTTTGACCTCCAGAGGGACCAAAAGCGAACAAAAGCGATTTTTCGGACAATCCGGGGACATAATTCAGGAAGTTATGATCCAATGGGCGCAAATATCGAAAGGAACCAAGATCTTTGGGTTATAAACATACATGTCAAGTTTCATCAAAATCGGTTCAAAATTGTGACCTCTATAAGGTCCACAACCTTTATATAACATATTTTCACAATATTCGTGTACAAACGGCGGCCATTTTGTCCGTCAATTTTGGTCAGATTTTCACAAAATTCATACTCAACCTTCATAACCATGGAACGGTGATATAATCAAACGTTTTTTTTAAATCGGATAACAATTTTGACCTCCAGAGGGACCACAAGCTAAAAAGGGCAATTTTTCGGACAATCAGGGGCCATAATTCAGGAAGTTACGATCCGATTGGCGCAAATATCGACAGGAATCAAGATCTTTGGGTTATAAACATGCATTCCAAGTTTCATCCAAATCGGTTCAAAATTGTGTCCTCTACACAACCTTGATATAACATATTTTCACACTATTCGCGTACAAATGGCGGCCATTTTGTCCGTCAATTTTGGTCCGATTTTCACGAAATTCAAACTCGACCTTCATAACCATGGAACAATGATATAATCAAACGTTTTTTTAAATCGGATAACAATTTTGACCTCCATAGGGACCACAAGCTAAAAAGGGCAATTTTTCGGACAATCAGGGGCCATAATTCAGGAAGTTACGATCCGATTGGCGCAAATATCGAAAGGAACCAAGATCTTTGGGTTATAAACATGCATTTCAAGTTTCATCCAAATCGGTTCAAAATTGTGACCTCTACACTGTTCACAACCTTGATTTAACATATTTTCACACTATTCGCGTACAAATGGCGGCCATTTTGTCCGTCAATTTTGGTCCGATTTTCACGAAATTCGCACTCGACCTTCATAACCATGGAACGGTGATATAATCAAACGGTTTTTTAAATCGGATAACAATTTTGACCTCCAGAGGCACCACAAGCTAAAAAGGGCGATTTTTCGGACAATCAGGGGCCATAATTCAGCAAGTTACGATCCGATTGGCGCAAATATCGAAAGGAATCAAGATCTTTGGGTTATAAACATGCATTTCAAGTTTCATTCAAATCGGTTCAAAATTGTGTCCTCTACACTGTTCACAACCTTGATATAACATATTTTCACACTATTCGCGTACAAATGGCGGCCATTTTGTCCGTCAATTTTGGTCCGATTTTCACGAAATTCAAACTCGACCTTCATAACCATGGAACAATGATATAATCAAACGTTTTTTTAAATCGGATAACAATTTTGACCTCCATAGGGACCACAAGCTAAAAAGGGCAATTTTTCGGACAATCAGGGGCCATAATTCAGGAAGTTACGATCCGATTGGCGCAAATATCGAAAGGAACCAAGATCTTTGGGTTATAAACATGCATTTTAAGTTTCATCCAAATCGGTTCAAAATTGTGTCCTCTACACTGTTCACAACCTTGATTTAACATATTTTCACACTATTCGCGTACAAATGGCGGCCATTTTGTCCGTCAATTTTGGTCCGATTTTCACGAAATTCGAACTCGACCTTCATAACCATGGAACGGTGATATCATCAGACGGTTTTTTAAATCGGATAACAATTTTGACCTCCAGAGGGACCACGAGCTAAAAAGGGCAATTTTTCGGACAATCAGGGGCCATAATTCAGGAAGTTACGATCCGATTGCCGCAAATATCGAAAGGAACCAAGATCTTTGGGTTATAAACACACATGTCAAGTTTCATCCAAATCGGTTCAAAATTGTGACCTCTACGCTGTTCACAAGCTAAAAAACGTGATTTTTCGTACAATCAGGGGCCATAACCCATGAAGTTACAGTCCGATACATGCCAATATCGAAAGGAACCGAGATCTTATGGTGATAAACCTATATTTTAAGTTTAATTGAAATCGGATAAAAATTGTGACCTGTAGACTGTTCACAAAAAAATGTGGACGGACGGACGGACGGACGGACGGACGGACGGACGGACGGACGGGGGCGACGACAATATACGTCCACATAAAAATGTGGGCGTATAATAAAAAGAGACCACAATGATTACTGTGCATTCCCAATCATCAAATACGTAACCCGGATTAATGGCGATGGACGATTGTAAACTGACACACTGAAAATTAGGTATTTTCTTGTAAACAAATTTCTATTGAGCTTAGCATACAATAACATCAAGAATTAGTGACAAGGGGGAACCACGTCGGAAAATCAGGATGAACTTTCTAAGCCAGTGCAGGGATCGAACACCCAACCTCCAGGCTAGCCGAGCTAGCATCTTACCTACTTGGCCACCGTGACCCCAAACCATATATGACCAGGAGGAAACCCAAAAGAATTTGCCATGCCACCATACACTTAGTCACATAGCAGTGAAGAACTGAAATCACACCACTTGACTCAATGACAGATCATATGATCTAAAGTGCATGTAAGACAATTCCGCCACCCAACCCATCTTGAAATCAAAACCTTTATTGTAAATAAGATAGTTGTGCAAGATATGAAATGAAATGGGGTTTAACTTCCTACTGTTCTTCTCGGATTGGTCTTATGAAGACAGGCATATGTCACAGTGTGCTATGAGGGAATTACAAATGCAAGGGATCTTACACAAATATATGTTGTCCCTTGACAGACTCAGTCCTGCACCCTTGGAAAGAAAGAACCACAACAGAAAATCCCAGACAAAGCACTATGGCCTACTCTAATATTTCAACTGCCAAGGGATCTTTTACGTGCATGCCAATGAATACACAGGACCTTGGTATATCAACACATCCAAACAACTAGACAGCTGTCCTTGTTAGGGGTTCTTTCCTGTGCTACTAACAAGGGCAAACCACATCGGAATATCTTGAACTTTCTTGGTCAATACAAGCGTCTACCCACTTAGCACCGTGGTTCTCCAGTTGTGTAATAAGAAATGATCTGAGAGTGGTACTATTTAAAGTTAATCTATATCAGATCTTGTGTGTTTATCTAGTCATTTGTTTGTTATGATTATTGTAAAGGTTAGATGTGTTAGGACAAGGTCAGGATTAGAAGAAGATGGTCCATGTAAATCTGCTTACCTCAATAGGTCCTAGTTCTACAACATCATAATGAAAGTGGGCACATTCTTCTAACTTGGGAAATCTAGTTGTTCCATCCAGTAAACTGAAAAAGATAATACCATCAAAATTACTTACACAGGAATAATAACATTTATAAAGTACATAAACACAATAATTCTAGGTTTTCAACACATTGTTATCACTAATTATTTTTTTATAAGGTATTTCGGAACAGAAATGTTTTGCAATTTGAAGATTTCCTTGGATTTGGAAACTTTTGATGATGATGGTGTCCAGATTCCATGATAAGATACAAGATTAACCATAATCTAGCTAATCGTAACATTTTATACATCAACAGACAAATGACAAAAAAAAACACATTTAGATCAATGAATATGTATGAATGATTACATAAGGACTTTACAGATTATCATACTATCACAAAACAAATTAACAGATCAAGTAAATGAGACTAACAACTTTATATTTTCCCAAAATAAAACTTTCAAGGGGTCTGATCATGTTAAAATTTTATCATGAACGGTCTGCAAATGAAATCACTGAGGTCCGATCATTTTATGATTCAACCCCAAAAGGTCCTCAATCTTTTCATCTACTTCCATTTTATATTCCCATTTACCACGAGGTACCTTGTGAAACCTGGGACACCTCCTTTAAGTGAGATAGTGACAGATGACCTTTTATAGTTTGATCAAATCAAGTCACAGATACTGATAGATGGTGTACACATGATATCAATGTGTTTTCTATATGTATAGGTTAACAACAAGTTTAGTTTGGACAGAAATCAAGTTAAGGTATAGACAATAACAACTTTCTCCATCCCCAACATAAAACTTGAAATGTGGTTCCTTGATGATCTACATAAAAGTCAAAGTACTGTACTTATTTCACAAAAATTAGAACTGCACAAAAAGAGAACTACTAAATTGGTTGTCTCTGCGTATGGTATGTCTTAATTCAATATTTTGTTAGTTGACTGCAACGGGATCAATTTGTACTAGAAGGAAACTGAAGAACCCAGAGAAATCCCACAAGTCTAGGCAGCTGACCCTACTCCTTGTAATAATACCTTTGCACGGTCAACACAGTGTCATGTTCGCTATGTTGCACATAGTTATAATAACGGTAATTTTCTTGATATGAAGGATATGTCATCACACAGTCTAAATAATCAGACTTTGCTGCTCACAAATATGCAGCTGAATGCAGCATATTTTTTTTTGAAAATGTATAATGCTCAGACAGGAATATCAAATAAAACTGTGGACACTTATTTCTAGTTATATGTGCAATTTGAAGTAGTAGAATTTGACCCAGGTAGAATTGTTTCTGTCTACCCTTCTTTCAACCGTCAGGGATTCTTTAATATTTCTGTCCAACTCTATTGACTGTACATACGTTCTTTATTAGTCTGGCAATGAAGGATCTTCTGAGTTCCTACTGGGAATCAACCCTGTAACTTTCTAGTCCAGGGTCCAGACCCCCTCCCCCTGCCAATCCCCACCCATGAGGGAATATCACTGTGTATTGAAAGAAATACTGGGACGATAGCATAGCGCACAGCAACCCTATTACACATCAGTATACACTGATACAGGTTTACCATCATACTATTAAACCATAATTACATCTGGCTTACTCAATAATAGTTGGCTTATATTTACTCATAAAACTTCCATGTTATTCACTAATCTTTATCTCTCAAAGATGTTTACATTAACACATGCAGTTATCTCATGTTTTTACTGGCTACTATACCTGTGTCTAGATGTCGGAACCGTATAAAACTTTTTACACAGATTCTCTAAAGATCTTGAACAACGCTTCCAATCAAATTTTGACACAAAACATCCCCTGGAATAATCTTTATCCATTATATAATAAATCCTACATAGGCACGGCACTCCCTACAGTTACAGACAAAACATACAACACACAGCACACGCACAGACATCAAACGCAGAACTAGAGGCAATAGTTTCCATGAAAGAAGAGCAGTATGAATTCACCTTAGTCCTTCAAATGTCACAGACTCCGTGATTAGATTCATACCAGCAACCAAATACATAACATCATCACCACCTACATATACCATAACACATATGTATGGAATGACAAATACGTCAAAAATATAGCACTATAACTAATATGAAGATGTGAATTTTAATCACAAGCTGCAAACAAGGCTCAACAATTGAGATAAATTTATTTTTCAGTGCAGTAAATGATGCTTAACATACATTTATCAATTGCTATTTCAAGCTTAATATAGTCCATTTCAGTAATAGATACAATGCACCAGACAGGGCATACTTTTCCCCTGGCTAACAACATTGAATGCATTTCTTAAAGTATAGTTCAAAGTTTTTTAACTCTTGTCAACTTTTTGTGTTTCCCTCATGTGTAACCTTACACAACTGGGTGTATGTGTTATTTTGAAGGAATCAGTTTCCCATACATGTTCACACAACACAGCTATTTATATAGACTGATCTGTGTACTGCAGCAGTGCCAGCTAAAAATATATACCTGGGTGTACATCATTAGAAAAATACTCATATCTACTACCAATGACAGACACGATGATGAAAACACCAAATATTTTGTCAAGTGTTGAGAGATTTTCCATGTTTACACCACAAAATGACTAACTCATGATCAGTTACATGGCCGCCATGGAAATTCAACTATTTCTTTTTTTTTTTACTTTAAAGAAAATAAACCAACACAAGAAGGTGTGAAGCATTTCTACTGTTTTCTGAAATCACAGTAAACTGATACCAAACACAAGATCGTGGTCTCTGGGAAGTTTTAAAGTCTTTCCTAAACAAATCTAATCTGACCTGTTGTAGGAATCCACCTTACATTAACACTACAGGCCATAGCTTGCTCCTAAAACATAGCCATCAAAATCCCACCCTGTATAAAATCTAATAATTTGCCATAGAGCAAATATTTTGAGAGTTGAGTCATTTTCATGTTGTAAGTCTCTTCCATTATTTTACTAAAGCAATGGTTACAAGGAGGATTTCAATGCACAACTCCCAGTTAACGAGGATTGATAAATGAACTAGACATTACAGAAGCTAAATTGCTATTATTTGGTACCTAGAAATAGACACAAATGGGTCACAACACATATAATAATGTATATACTGGCATCTGGTTATTCAAGTCTACACCTGTAGTATTCTCCAATATGGAATATGTTTATTCTTGTTCATCTAGTCGCTTGATAACAAATGGCATCCGAAAGCATTCTGGCACGCGATTCTTGTGCCAATTTTAAAATTTTCATTTTGTCTTAACTATTGGATTTCGATCAGAAGCCCAACAAAGCTGACTAATAAAAACAATCTGATTCTCCCATTTTTGCTATAAAATGTGGCAACGATTAATGAGAAAATGTTTGCTACCATTGCTTTGGGACTATGGAGAATTGTTTGTTATCCCCAACATCTAGGGTAGTAAACAATAATTAGCCTTGCAATTTTCCAGGAATAATAAGTATTTTCATGGAAAAATTGCAACAGCAAACCTCAAATCACTCATAATTCAATATGGTGCCTCATCAATAATATTGCTTAATGTCATGGAGCACATGCAGTGGTGGTATTCTCTTTCTGACAATAACCCTGCAGGATATCGATGACAATGGATGTCAATAGAACTCCTGACTTTTGTTTAAAACCAAATTCCAGCATGTGTAATTGATAATTATTGCCAGTAGAATGTCAGTGAAGACATTAAAACCACAGACCAAATAACCAACAGGAAGTCCTATCTATTACTGATTTAGATGACCCATATTCATAGGTCAAATCACTCTGTTATAAGCAGACGGCAAAACCACAAGCTGCATATTTCCATTTTGTAAACTTAGGTAATAAGTGTGTTTTGCATATGTGCAGTATTCCATTTCTGTTGCATAAATAAAGCGTGTGCGTTTCCTCTACGGATATTTACACCTTATACTACATGTAGAAAATATATTTCAGATGAAAAAATAAAAACCGAGTTTGAATGATGTCCAAGAGCCATCTGTTGTAATATTATATTATAATACTCACACCTATTATCTGGTAGCTATACATAGAGTAGTGGCGTGCTCACTCATTAATATGTATACAGATGAAGGTTCATGTAATAACCATGCATTACAGGATATTGAACTGGAGAGAGGATTATCCTAGTGTAACTTTGACTAGCAATATTTCCATTATTAAACCTAACAAGACAATTTTTCAGCAGCAAGTTCTTATCATCATGTATGAATATATTTAACAGGCTAGTCAGTATTTGACACTGTTAATTCAGATCATTCTTAGTAACCAAACCTGTTGTAAGACACGTCATTTTCAGAAACAAATCATAACTCAAGATGTCAATTGTCACTATCTATAAGGCAAGTCAGTCTTCGTAAACTTATTCCTTCCTAACCTTTACAAAAAAGACTTATCATTCTCAGAAACTAATTAATCGCCAAACTTAAAATCATTATTTTACAATCAAGTGAAAGAAGACCAAGGTATGTTGTTTCAATTCGACAGTAATCTTGGCTGTTTTATGAAATGCAAGTTTGGTTTTGTTAATATCTAATAAAAGTATAGATATTTTATTTTCTAAGACATCTGGTAATATACTATTCAAAATCTATCCTAAGCTCATACATGATGTATTACTAATCCCAAATATCCATTAAAAATATAGAAGCTAGTTATATAATTGATTACTTTTAACAATAACAGGAGAGTAAGTGATGATAAGCAATCATAGATTATGTCATTTGTTTACCAAGTACAGTTGATCTAAATACCAATGTAATGTGCCTTAAAAACAAAACCTCAATTAGTTTGTTAATATAATAGTAATTCGTCATACCTCAATAACTGTAAGGGTTCAGTAGGACAACAGTAAAATTGTGACAAACCGCATTCTTTAACGCTGACATTTTGTATTAAAGATCTGAGTGGAAGTGATGGACTTCGTGATGCCTTTGGTTTAGTAAGTTTAATATAATCCATCTCCATAATGCTAATCTGAGGTCATTAAATCAATCCAAAATTTAATCCAGATATTATTTATTGACTTGTTCCATTTCTTCTTTACTTTAAAGGTAATCGTATAACTGATAGCCTTTAAGCTACCTTTATCCACTTTAACTTATTTAAACGAAACAATTTGAGTAAATGCCAAATTTCAAGTACACCCTTCATTTCTGATCCACTGACTTTATATCAACACATGTATAATAGCAGTAATTTTCGAAGAAATTTCTATTACGAATACTGTTTGTCGAAAACTTGTCGCCACTCATTAACGCAAGATTATCTCCTTTGTGTGCTATGCATCCTTGCATTTTTGAAAGCGTATTTACACTTGAATTTGTCCTATCAACATCACTGTTTATAAAGTCATATTACAGATTCACATTACTATTGTACATTTATTTCCTGTATTCACGAGGCTACAATCGTATATCTACGCATGAAACAACAACCCTTGACCCAATCCTTGAATAATAATCACAATTAGTCCATCCTTATAAATTCTGATATATCTCTTCTTAATTCGTGATTATTGAATAATGTTTCAGAAATTTTATCACATTCTATCTTCCGAATAATCTTATGCCTAATTTGTAGAAATACAGTTCATTTAACCTTCACTTAGTCCTTGCTACATGTCATAAAAAAGATATATCGAGTAAAGGAACTGACGGAATTATGGTTTGTTTGTTGATTCTTGAGCTGCTTCATTACCAAAAGAAATATCTTTACATCCTCCTATCCTTTCTTTCCAAGTCATTGCACAGAATAAGCCAGAAAATGATGTTCTTTCTTAAACTACTTTAAAATTACACTGCTTCCTTACCCTGCTCATTACTATATTCGTACATGTGTTTGAGTCGAGGAAAACATACGCGGTAGTAATGGTAGTTATGTATATTATAAATATTGCTCGTATAATTACTCAATTTTACTCTCCTGCCTTAATTTAAACATTGGCTTAAAATGAAGAAGCAGTACCAGAATAGCTTTAAACCCTCTCTCTCTATTAGTCTTGTAGAGAAATTGACAGCCCACCTATCTGCGTAAGAAGCATTTTATAATGAATGTTTCTTATGGTCCCTTCCAGCTGTTCAAATCATCATAGTGTAAGTTTTGAATAAAGTTACATTTTCTACTAGTATTTTTACCTATATCTAAAGACTGGTAAACCGCTTACCTTCGCATCTTAACTCGAACAGGTATAGCTCAGTGATGTCAGTACTAAATAATATATTATATATACATGTTTCTTTCAAACTTACTGTAGTCATATATTTTGAGTTATTCTACTTTTTCAGTTCTCAGTTTTATTTTAACATTCAAGGTGCTGAGAAGACAGCTGTATCTAATATTTTTGGAACTCGGTTGCTGTAACTGTAACAATAAGTCTTTATCAGTCGAAATCTTTAGCAATTTAGGAAATTTCTACAATTGCTTCGTGCATCTGGTGAAGAATTACTAAAAGTTTTTACATATATTCGTGTAACACATAAAACATAATTTAATATAATTTTCCTGTTCATTAGAAATACCTAATACTTTGATACAATTCAAAATACAAACTGACCTAAAATGGGATTGAGGGATGGCCGAATGGTTAGCACATGTGCGCTGATCATAAGGTCTGTCATTGAGTCAACTGGTGAGGTTTCGATTCCCCAGTTATATGTGACAAGGAGTTAGGTCGCTTGTCCAACCTCCTGGTCCTCCATTTCCATTCCACTACTAAAGACCCCTACGTGCAAGAAAATTATTGAAATAAAATTGAACCATATTAGTCCCGAAATGACCTAGCTTTTGTTGAGTGGATGTTAAACCTCATTTCTTTCTCTCTTATAAAATGTAATAAATGGTTAAGTTATTAAAGAATGTCTATCGTGTTTTATTTCAATCATCATCAATTTACATCAAATTAAGATTATTTAAAATTAAATACAATTTTTTCAATTTCTACAGGATCTAAGTTATTTCAATAGGGTTAGGGATGGTTATTTTAACCATTTAGTTTTTTAGAAACATAAAACCATTTAAACTGTAACCAAATTCTTTTATATGTTTGTACTATACGCTATAGGGTATATATATAGTGATGAAGATTAAATATCTTATGTTGTTGAGGAATGGCTATAAACATACTAGCAGGTAATATTATTTACACCTTTACAATATAAACTAGATCGTATCAGGTGCCAAGATAACGCTAGAGAAATATAGTCCACATAAAAAAAACGTATTTTACTGATTGCTATAAACCTAGTACACCCTTATTACAACTAGACATAATTATACGTAGACATCAGAAGACTGTATCATCTATGTGGCTCAAACTAAGTGATTCCTAAATCACTTAATTCATCAATCATCACTATTATTGATTAATTAATACAGGTCCGAGGTCGGAGGGCCTGACACGGACAGCTGTCTAGTCGTTTGGAAGGAAAAAAAATGAGGTCCCGTGGACTTAAAAGATCACTTGCCAGTTGGAATCCGATAGAACAGTAGGCTGCACCGCCGCTGTCCGGGCAAAATTTCCCTCATAGCACACTGTATGGCGTATGCCCGTCTTTATTAGCTCAGCTCAGTAGGACGTTTAACCCCATTTCATTTTTATTACACCTTGAGATTATTATATGTAGACATTAGTAGACAATACCATCTGTCTGGATCAAATTAAGGATTCATAAATCAATTTATTATTATCACACTAAGACAGAATACATGTAGACATCTGCAGACATAAAACACTCACACTCTTCTTAATTAAAGAGTGTTGACCTAGACATGCAACTATCTGTAGATAATTCATAGTCACTGGGCCAGTAACCTCATTATTAATCTTTCAGTGCTTGTATGAATGACATTTTAATATGTGATTCAAATAAAATAATTGCTCACTGATATCAACAAACTGAACTGAATGTAAATATTATTTCAATGAATACATCTTTTGCAACAAATGAACATTCATTTTTCTCAAACTGACAACTATTATATTCTATTATTAGTCTATATATAGAGAGGTGGTCTATTTGTGGGATCCCTATAAGAAACCAAACAGTTGAACATTGTGGGTTCACTAAAAGAAATCAAACAGATAGTATGTATGTCCAAGCCAGGGTTGTGGAAGGTACATGTATCAACCTTGCACAATGCAGAAAGGAAGGAAGCTCAAATTAACTTCATAATAATCACACAAATTTAACGATGCTTGGTTTTATTTGGTGCTGTATTTGATATGAAATTGACAATAAATGATTATTGCACCTGCGCTATTGCCGGGTAACACAGCTAGTAAACCAATAAATAATGAAATAACATTGTTGATCAAATGCAATACAAAATATGGCCTTGACAATACAGACAATACAAACAAACTCACACACTTTTGGCGGAAAGAAAAGAAATATTATCTAAAAATTATTTCACTATGAAAGAAATCTATTGAACTTAGAAACTAGGTGACTGATCTTTAATGTATTGATCTTAATGTTATTTTAGCTGTATGTAATTGTGTATTGATCTTAAAGTTATTTTAGCTGTATGTAATTGTGTCATTTACCTTTATCAGGCATTCCTTAATGCATTTTATTTGACAATTTCACAGAACAATCAGATTTTTATTGTATGCCTCAGATATTAAATTTATTCAACTGTCTACCATACTAAAAAATCAATACGTTAAAATTGTAAAAAAAAAATTATTTTAAACTTAAACAATTTGTAAAAACATTAAGGATACACCACATGTTTTTATTAATCTGTTAAATCTACCCAAGTAATCAAGTTGTTTCATAAAACTGACATAACACCAACATAATATTTGGTAAAACCGCCATATTGATTTCTGTCATGACATCTTCTACTCCATCTTATCAAATACTACAAAAAACTATGCTTAAATATTCATGCTATGAAATGAGAAAGTTACCTTGGAATTCTTCGTATTTTCATACCAGTACTGCTACGCTTAGAGTCCAAGCTATCGGTACTGTCATAGATAGGCAGTATACCATGCTGAAAGATCAAATCATTATAATATTAAATCCTCTCCAAAATTAGTAAGATATAGAACCTAAAATGTCCATCGTAGAAAATCTAAGAAATTAACATTTAACCACTTACGTAGGAGTAAATCCGCATGACGTATTAGTGATATTGATTACGCTAGTGCTAAAGATGATAAAATTATGATATGACAGCTCTCTATTCACAAAGTCCTACTAAGGTTCACATCAAATTTCGCCAGCTGATTACAATTACCAACCACCAATACGCTTTGAATGGTATGTCATTAACCGTTAACATTATGTGACGGATGCGAATAAATGCTCAAAGTTTTGTAAATCACTGCCTGGAGATTTTTTCCTTGTCTACACCCCCCGAAAAAAAAAAAGAATCGAAATTGACATTGAGAGATTGGCTATAAAATCAATAGAGCAATAGTGAGTCACAGTAACGAGTTCTCTCATCTAGCGAGTGCTACAGATGTCTAGTAGAGACTGACTGAGTGAAGGATTGTTACTGTCCTTCGCATACTTCAATACCCATGAATTTCTCCGAGACATTGACGAGAAAAATGGTCTTCAACCCTGATGAAAATGGATGTTCGTATTATCAAAGCCATTATTCTGGCAGACATTGTTAGATCAATCCAATCTCTGCCATTTGGGAGATTTAGACGGCTTAAAGCTATACATATTCAAGCTGCAACAGCTTTGTAAATCAAGGCATGAGATAACGCAGAACAGAAGCCATGAAAAACTCATCATTATAGTTACCATTATGTAATGAGATAACCTTATTTTGCCTCTAAGCCATCCTTAGAATTTCCATTACACATATTTTTCCTTGCCTTCTAAACATGTGCTTGCTATTTTTAAGTTTAAAAAGCTAGAGATCATTTTTTATGGCTGCTGTCACCCATGTAAAGGTCAGAGTATTAAGAGAAATTGGAGCACATCAGTTTCCCCACTGGTACCAAATTATGAAGTGAAATGAACAATTTAGTCTGTGCCACTGTTAGCATTGTGAATTATCCTTGTTAACAGTACTGTTATCTTAAACATCAATAGTCTAATTGCTGCTATAATTAAATACAAATTTGCTTCACTGATTTCATTATCTTTGCTTGTCACAATGCAATATTTTCAATTACCCAAATAGCCGTCTGCTTTGGTCACCATCAAATTAACCAATAGTGGATTTCCTATAGATTTCTGCAGCATGATTATTTCAAAGGCAAATTAGACGTTATTTCCCCTTACTATCCGTTGATGACATAATCTCAATTGATGAGATATAGTATTTTGATTAATCTCATGAGATTTGAGCCTTAGTTTGCTTCCAAAAACAAAATGATATTGCCCACTTTTTAAATCAAAACCATTATTTTGCAATTGATAGCAAGTAGGGTGAAGGTTACCATCTATACTTCAGCAAGTTCTAATAATAACAACTTGGAATGGGGTTTTAACGGAAATGAAATCAAACGGGGATTAACGTCCTGCTCCAAACAGGGCTAATGAAAACATGCCCTACAGTGTGCTATGAGAAACATTTTGCCTGGACAGCAGCACAATGGCCTACTCTACTAACATTAAATTCCAATGGCCACGCAGCCACAGGATCTTTTATGTGCACTCCAATGTATACCCAGGACCTTGGTGTTTTGAGCCATTTAAACTACTATACGCCGTCCCTTGCCAGGCTGCCCATCCTGCAGTGCTGACAAGGAGGAACCACGAAAGGAAATCACGGACAAAACAGGGATCGAAAACTCAAAATCCTGGTAAGTGAGCCAACGTCTCACTCACTGAAAGACAGGTTGTATTATCTCATATGAACAACTATACATTGTCCCTTCCCAAATACTCTGTTCTGCAACACTTACATGGAGGAAACACACCTGAAAATCTCAGACAACGAGAAACAGGTTTTAACGCCTACATTTCAGTCATTCTGAGACTAACACATGTTAATATTCATAGACTGCCTCTGATCATCCTTAATTTCAAACTAGGCACATTTTCCTTGATATGGTCACAAATTCGGTCATTTCAGTTTTAACACATGGTTCAATTTTATTTCAATAATTCAATTGCATATAGGGGTCTTTAGCAGTGGGAGGAAACCAGGAAATAGGAATCATGTAAAACCAGGGAATCGAAACCACGCCAGTTGACTCAATGACACACTTTAAGATACAGTGCACCTTGTGCTAACCATACAGCCATCCAACCTCCCTTCTTTGATATGGTTACAAGACAACAGTTATAACATAAATAGTCTTAATATTTCAACTATTACTTTGTTATGTAACAAAATGGCTGATCTTTAAATCATTACATACCTTGGTGTAATACTGTGATGCTGGTAGACCCCCCTCAGATCGGACAGTTCCCGAGCTGGCTTTTCTGTGTGGTACATCTTCCTCTGATAATGACACATTTCTAAAAATAACAAAAAAAAACCCCTGTCAAAACAAAGTAGCAATTGTTTTTATTATCAAAATTATCAGTTCATATAAAAAACTATGTAACTTTTATGCATGTTTCATGAAACAGTGAGTAAAGGTTAATAGCAGAGATACAGAATTTAATATTTTAAAAAATAACATGAATTTCCACATCACCCATGTTGATGTTTATCTTACAAAATAAAATTCTGCCTTTCATTAGTTTCATTTCTGTCTTGTCAAGCAGGGTTGACAACATTTCCCATTCAAATTAACCTTCCACATAACAAAAGTGTTTATTTATATGAAAACTGCAGCTGTGTGGTTGAGTGGGAAAAAATTTAAAAACCCAGATTCAGAACATTTAGTTAATGGCTTTCTCTACCATACATGCATGTTGGAACGGATTTATTAGGCCTCCATGTTTCATGCATGTAAATGCTAAACTGACAAACACATTGCTTATAAATAAATCAGATGCTACAAAACTGACTGGAAAAATAAATAGCCAATTAATAAAATTCAAGAAAGAACATGGTGATGGTATGTGGTGGGAGGGGGTGTTATAGAATGAGACATACACATGCAGACTAAAATAAAAACATAATTCTAGGTAGACAATTGATTGTTTCACTTTAATTGAGTAAATAAAACTTGACAAAATAAAGAAAGAGAGGCGGAGATGGGGCTTTAAGTCCACTCAACACAAACTAGGTCATTTTGGGAATAACATATGGTTCAATTTTATTTCAATAAGTTGTTTACGCGTAGGGGTCTTTAACAGTGGGAGGAAATCGAAGGACCTGGAGAAAACCGACGAGGTTGGACAGGCGACCCTACTCCTTGTCACATACAACCTGGGAATTGAAACCACACCAGTTGACTTAATGAAACACTTTATTATATAGCGTGCACACACTAACCATTCAGCTATCCACCCACCCCCCCCTGACAAAATAAAACCCTCGGTTGATAATCTCCTGTCATGACTTTAATGAAACTAACAAGAGGCCACCTTATAAGATTTAAACCAGTCCATTATGTAATAGTAAAGCTGAAAGTTGACCAAATTTTCAGTTTAATACTGAAGCATTTTTGGACGGATATACTTTGTAGTTTTATGAAATTCAAAATCTAACAAGACATTCAGAAGGTTTAATGAACACTTGTGAAATATACCTTATTAAAGATTATTTTGTTACGTTAGATTATAATTAAAGTCTATGATGAATCTGATGGTATGCCATAAATAGAACAAGAAGACGTCTTTATAGTTGAACATTAATTTGATACAAACTTAAATCAAGTTTATGTTAAGATGTAAAATCCAGCTACTCATTACAAACCTCATATTGCTATAGTCAGTAAGAAACCGTTGAACGTTGCATAATCCTAAAACTAAATGTATTCCAATATCTGTCGTCAATTTTACACACAAAAACACTTCAAATATTAGGAAGAATATGTGATATCACATCTGTAGGGTAGTCAAACTTTTATCCTAATTCCAACATTTGGTTAAAAAATAGGTAAGTCGAGTTTACAAGCCATGTACTTCTATAAGTAAAGTAGATCTTTAACAGTAAACAACATCTATTAGCTTCTAGATCTTCTTACACACCAAAAATCTATCTTGAATTTCTGTACATCTCATTTTGTGTGTATATGGGGCCATCTGTTTTAACAGGCAGCCGACAGTCTCCAAAATTCCCATTACTTAATCTCAACATTTGTCTGATTCCCTCCCCATACATACACACCATTATATACAGACAAGCTTCAAGGGCAATCTAACGAGCCAGTTAAGTTGAGACGCCTGTCACTCAATTAAAATCAACACTTTTTTTAAAAAAAAATGAAATATATCTCAAGAAACAGGATAAACCAATCTCTTTTGTGCTCTGTTCAAAATATAAACTTTTCTTACATTTTGTTTACAAAAGATGCATCACTGTCGTCTACGATAATGTATGTCATATCCATGTAGGAGTTGTGTATGCATTCAAATCTAGTGAAATGAAGCCATTTTCTTTTATTGTGCACTTGTATAGATATGTAGACTGCATAATATTGTTGTATTATAAGGTTAACATGACCATCTTGTGGACTAGTAATAGCATTTTTAATGATGAAATTTTCTCATTTTTTGGATATTGGTCAAAGACATAACAGCAGTGGTGAAAACTAGGATAACGCCCTAAAATAATCCAATTACTTATTGTATGTTTTTACAAGAGGACATGAAGGGCATAAGTTTACATATTAACCTGTGAGAATATGTTTATTACCATGGCACTAAATTTAAAGTACCTAATTATAAAATGACTACTCTTTCACTGATTAGTGGAGGGATTCATATTGGGAACTCATCAATAATGTGTCGAATGTTATTACCAAAATTAAAATATATAACATCTTTTTTCTAACTTCATTATTCATACAATGAAATGCATCTCATGTCAAATTCAGATAACCTGAAATGAAATTATCTCAAAATAGCAGGTTCTTAACACTGAGTCCTTGTTAAGAAATATTCGGAGATGAAAATAAAAACATTGAATATTTGTATGTTAAATTTATCTTCATATTTCTTGCTTGTTTTCGCCATGTTAAATGTTAAATGAGTCAGCCATAATGTAAAACACCAACAAGAAAGTGAGAAAGACAGAGAGAGTTGCAACCGAGTTCGGTAGGTGAGTCATGCAAGGCTCCTAACTAAATGCTTCCTTATTTGTTTGGTGTGATGAAAATAATTGCCTCTTGTTTTAGAAGTGTTGAGGGCACCACCTCTACCCTTAAGGCCTGTCAATCAATTAAATCAATATTACAATTGCCGTTTGCTGCGAAAACAAATCATGTTTACTTCCCCTGATTTCTAAACAAATTACATTTATTTATACACAACATTGTTTTAAAAAGAATTGAAAACTTCTTCTGGTCAACAAAATTAAATCTATCGACTCCAAATAAAACTCAAGATCATTAGCAAATTAGAACTGAAGCCAATGACCTCCATTCTACAACAAATTGTGTACTTTTTCGCAGGAGAAAGCGTATCCTGATACATGTATCTTAACATCTACAGAAAGTAAATCTGAACAATAAAAACAAAAAAAAAATCATCTTCTTCAAGTCTGGCAGCATTACGTCATAAACCATTATCAAATTTCAATCCAGCCACAAAGTAATTTTCAAGAAACTGATTGCCGTACGACAAAATCGATGTGTCATTAAGACAGAATTATCTCAGTAATGAAGCTTAATTCAGCTGTTTAATCAAAATGTTCATTTGCTAGTTTGCACATTAGCCATGAACTGTCTCAACAGATCAAGGATAGAGATATGAATGAAAAAAATGACCAGTTTTTTTATTTGTCACTCTAACCCTAACCAATCAGAAAGAGAGTTAGATATGGGTTTAGGCTCTATAAAGACTAACTTGCTAATTTGTTTCCCCAAAAATTTACTTGTGTGCAAGAGTCTTTTGAAGTGGTAGGAAAGTAGAGAGACAAAAACTCAATTGTCAGGCAGGCAACCCAACTCCTGTTAACGTACAAGCCTGAGATTGAACCCATGTCTAGCATAAATGATTGAAGGCCTTATTACTATTATCTTTAGTACATGTGTTGAACCACTTTGCCATCCCACCTCAGGACTCCATTGATCATGTCAGCTATGCCCTTAAAATGTTTAATCATAATTCGAAAAGGGAAATAAGTGGATTGCCTCTAATAATGGAAATCTCAACAACCCTTCGTCAAAATATTGATGGGGAACCAATGGAATTATTCCTGAAAATACTACAGTCAGTTGTTATTGAAATAACACCTCAATGATATCGGTACTTGTGATTGTGGATGGGACGGAAACAAAGCTGAAAAGAAGTGATAGAATTAGAGGGTATGACTCATTGATAAGAACTAAAGAGCGATCTGGAAAGTTTCTTTTTCTGACAACTCATTCATCCATTTACCAATATGAAAAAACTACATCAGGAATATGAAGCATCTATCATTATATTTGTTCGCATGATCACCGATGTGAACTCACGCTGGATAAACATCTTGCAATAACCTTTTTAAGGTAATGAAATGATGGCAAATCAGGGGGTTCGTAAAACGCATCCTAATGCCAGTGCTGTCATGACTAATCCACAGAGAACCGTTGAGTTGTTCTAAATAAGAGATAAATGAATCCCTCGCTTAGTGCAAGCTGATTAAAGAGGACTTAAAAAAACAACAAATTTTACAAGTGATTCAATATGGTGTGCACGGAACGAGTAAAAATCAATCTGTATTAACTAGCACTGCTAAATGTTACCATTTTGATTTCTCAAGACTCCAAATAGAGCAAACACTACAGAACTGATTCAAATCTGTAGACCATCTTGAATAATAAAGTCCTACCCTTTGTGGAAAAGTGCACAAGTTGATGACTATGCAAACAGTATTCCTATCTAATGCAATAGCCTTACTTTAAAGATTGCTGAAAACCATGCATTACAATAAACCTATGTCGTTAAACATAATTTACATATCCATCAAACTGTTTACCATTTCTAAACAAATGTATGTGTACTGTAAGTGAAATGTACATTTAAATGACTACAAAATGTGTGAGAAATACAAATCTTTGCAGTTGCATGTAAAGGTATTTTATGTTAAACCAAGCATAAATGTACACCATCAGTATATAATCTTAACAAGCCAATCTCCATATCCATGTTTTTTTAACCAATGTCCAATTAAAGGTGCTGATGTGCCATTTGCATTTTTGCTAAAATATCCAATTTCTCATGGCTTAAACAGGCATTACGCAAGAGCTAAATCTGCCTATTGCAAGTCTTTCTTTAGGCTTTAAATGTTAGACAAATTATCAATTAGACATCAATCAACTTACCAAGACTATAATTGGCTCTTGAGGTAACCTGCCAAAACTTAGACAGCCATATCTTAGACAGCTTAAAACAACAACATTTACGGTTAAGTGCACAACTAATCCTCAACCTGTTACCTATATTTGATAATGGAATAGTCCAAGAAAATCTAGAAAAAATCCCAAAACTTAGCAAATTGTAACATTGGTATGTTAAAGCAGATTGATTAACAAGTACAAAACAAATATAGTACCATTTCTTTCATTTCTTTACTGATCAAGTTTTTACTTATATAAATAATAATAATTTTAATACTCTTATGTTCACAAATCTTCAATGCAAATGTTAACAAAGTGTCTATCCGAGATGGATCAATTGGCCGACATGCGTCCAGATACTGAATCTTGGTTTTGTCACCTCGTAGAGGGTGTGCATCTGTGTGGTCTCTTCTCTTGCTCTCTTCCGTAGGTTGCTGAGGAACTTGATCTTGGTTGCTTCTTCAAGAGGGTGAATGTGGTCGCTGACATTCTGACAAAAGTCACCCACAGTGGTGCACTTTCTGGAACATGCAGTAACTACACATCGCCAGTGTATGCAGGTCTGTCTCACTTTGTTTCTGTTGTATAGAAAACCGTCGAGGAAAACTTGCGGAGTTCCCTTCTGTGATGTGACAAATTCTACCTTTCACAGTCCAGCCATTTTATATTGCTGTTTAAAGTTCGAAGGAAGTTATATTTTGAAATCAAACCATCTCAGCTGCTTACACATCCTGTACTGCTCAAAGGTAGACATTTTAAAATCAAAACATCTCAGCTGCTTACACATACTTAAATGTTTAATAATCACCCTTGGATCAAAGTTAGATATATTTATTGTTTTGATAATCAAACTTGCATCAAAGACATGCATTTTCAAATCAAAACATCTCAGCCCAACAAACTTAATCTCCCTATGGGTCAATTACACCACTGATTAGGACTGTTCCATTGCAGCTATGGGTGTTGTGTTAATTAATCACTTTCTCCACTGTCTAAGTTATGGCTGTCTAAATTATGGCTGTCTAAGTTTTGGGAGATAACCGCTCTTGATGCCATCACACGACTCTGATATTAAATAGATTTAAATATGTTCATGATTTACTGCAAAAATGGATAATCGAGGCTACAGACTGAAATTTTCCACATATTCCCTTTTCATTATCAATTTTTCTACTATAACTGAATGCTTGTTAAATGCACATGCAAACTAAATATATACTCAGATTGATAATTCAACATTTAATTAAGAAAGCAAAATCTAATAGCCAGATAAAATCCCAGCTATGATTCAATCATATTTAAAAGATGGCAGCATATATTCGAAGGAGTGGTGCATGTTTTTCACATTAAGGTTACAATAATTCATCAGGCTTAAATATAGTTACCATAAAATTGATCTCTTTTAAAATATATGAATGAGTATAAATATGAAATTGGGTTTAACGTCCTACTTTCTTCTCCTATACTGGGCTAATGAAGACGGGCATAGCCATATCTGTGCTATGAGGAAAAATTTGCCCTGACAGCGGTACTACAGCCTACTCTTATATCAAATTCAAACTGTCAAGGGATCTTTTACGTACATGCCAATGTCTACACAAGACATTGTTTTTAGTACCATCAGAATGACTAGACAGCTGTCCTTGTCAGGCCCTCTCCGTCATGCATCACTGACAAGGGGGAACCATGCCGGAAAATCTGGATGAAATTTCTCAGCCAATTCAGGGATCGAACACTCGACCTCCTGGCTAGTGGGCCACTGTCTTACCCACTTCCCACCGTAACCCCCATTTTAACTATTGTACACTGTCAAGACTTTGCTTACTATATTTCTTATGCTTTCTAGTGATCTACATATTTGATCGTGTTTTGGAATGATCATTATGTTAAACATGTCTTTAAATGATCTTTATATCATTATGTTTAAATATGGGTTTAAATGATCATTATATTTCATAAATGGTCATTATATAATAGATCATTCTATTTAATCATGTTTTAAAATGATCATGATATCTAATTATGTTTTGAAATGGTCATTATGTTTAATCATGCTTTGGCATGATCTAAGCATGCTTTAAAAGATGATACAAACATGTTTTCAATTTACCATATCTTAAGCATGATTTTGAATTAAACATAATGTTCAATTCACTGCAGACATAACTGTCATCTGACAGTTTTAAATACACATGCACACACCAGGAGGAAAATTGTATCAATACAACCAGACTAAAAAAACTAAACAAATTTCCAATCGATTCTATAAAATGTGTGACTAATCACATGGAATGAATTAAACTCGACACAGTGTATTATTGATTTGCTCTTCAATAGAGGAACTCAAAGAAGATATCTTTTATCAAACTTGCCGTCTGCTGTACATACTTAATAAGATGGCATGGCATGACCACCTTGCTATCTGAGCAACAGTTGGCTAATCTCAAACAATTAATCAATTCTTTACTGCCATGTTTTACAGTTGGTTACCATTTGTGCTGCCTGGTTTATGTGCTTTTAAGATTGATTGGAAGCACTAAAACTCAAGATATCGGCAAATAAAACAGTATGGAGGATTTGATTTACAAGTTGTTTACAACAAGTTTTGTAACTAAGAAAGATGTAATGGAAAGTTAATTTTGCCTTTAATTTCCCACCGAGTGATTAATTATTTAATAATTTGACAGTGTAAACTAGATCGAATAAACGTCAATCAAATCTGTCAAAGATGAATTATTGGTAAATGAACTGTCCATGATTCTAAAAACACAAGAAACAAACAAAACACAGAATTAAAATTTAAGCATGCAAATTATGCTTTGTTTATTTAAATTTTCAAACAGAGCAACTGTAAATAATATCTTTGATTCAATTTGTTTAAAAAATAAGTGAACAGAATACACAGTACATGCAGAAATGTATAGAACTAAATTTTCTAAATCATGCAATTCAAAATGCAATTATCTTCAAAATGCAATTATGATGGTTGGTACAGTACTAAATTATGTCCAACTGGATCTATGACAGGTCAAGGTCTTCTGCAAAACAAGTGAAAATGCAGCAGGCAGAGTAATTTATTGTTTATATACCTCAGGTCAATCAGGGTCATTCTCCGAGGTCGCACCTGAATACACGGTCGTTTCCGTGGGATCTGTGGAGTTCCATAAATATTCTGCACATTGAATAAACGCTGTCCGTTTACTGAGGCAGTGTCAACTTCAGTCGCCTGTCCCTCCATCTTGACAGTCACAAATTAGCAGACGTCTCACCTCTTCTAATTTTTCTTGACTTCGAAACGATGCACATGTAGAAAATCCAGGTTAATTCCATGGCACCACATCTTATCATAAAATTCCAGAGGATAATCCAATCACAAGATAAACCTTGTAAGAAAAACAAAATTTCTTACACTCAAAACATTAAAACTTACATTGTACTGGGATGATTTTCCTTCACAGAACAGCACAAGTCCATATCCAAGACCGTCTGTCGGCTTAATCACTGACTCAATTCATACACTAATTCATTAAAAGTGTATTATGTCATATCCGAAGTTGTAAAGCACTTAATATCCTTTTCCTTGGTTCAATCTTGTTTATAATATTACCACAAGTCTGACTGCTTTTCAAACTAACTTCTTCCGTTAACAATGTACATGAATACACTTAATGGATTATTTCCACAAAAATCAATAATGCATTCTTTAAAAAGTGTACACATATTTGCCAGCGAAGTCAAATTCAGCTACACTTTAAAAATGGCTCAGAAAAGTTGTTCAAATATATTGTGAGCTCTTAACGATACAATGGTTATCTTAAGGTGCGGTTTTTGTCTCCCTCATAACCAAGATTGTGTTTAGAAAGCAATCTGAAATTTAACAATATGCTTGTGATTCAGTAGATTTATGCAAATTACTACGTTTAAATTTATATATCACCTGGAGCATGCTGTTGCAAACGACAAAAGGAAGGGGAGATTACTGGTGGGGAATAGTTTGAACTGATTTGATTGGTTTGCTAACATGTTGACATAAATCAAGATTATCATAACAGTCATGACATACAGATAACTATATGTGTCATAAAAACTTAAATTCTTTTTTAGCAATAGCATATTTCATTCAGTGTCTGTTTTATAAATAGCAGGTTTCATTCAACAGATTTCTCTATATTCACAGTACAATTCAATCATTCATTCAGGTTTTTTCCTTTCTGAAATTTTAGTTCAAATATGAACTAAAACCGCAAATTTTATAATTCTGGGCCTTGCTTCTCGAAATCTCAACTAAAAATAAAATCCAACTTTGAGTAAATACATCAATTTTGATTGGCTAAGCACTAAAATCAATTGATAATCATCCAATCAAAGTAGTAAAATTTGGATTTTTTTTTAGTTAAAATTTAGTGAAACCGGCCCGATTTTGATTGGCTAAGCACTAAAATGAATCAAAATTATCCAATCAAAGTAGTAAAATTTGGATTTTTTTTTAGTTAAAATTTAGTGAAACAGGCCCCTGGGCTAAATATCATCTGTATCTATGTATTTACTAACAGTTTTTTCAACTATTTGGCTTTAATCAAGTTATGCAATCATATGAATTTAAGTATAAAATTTGAATTTTGCAGCAGTACATCTAGTTAGATACATCCATGTTATATATTCTAAAGAACCCATGTCTGTTAAAAGGAACGATATGAAAATATAAAATGTTACTGACATTGCACAAAACCATTTTGTTTATAAATAATAAATGCAATTATAAAGTATCACTATGACTATTAACATTATTATCCAAGTCTGAATTATGTATACGCTGTACGCCTCGAAACATTATAGCTTTCTTTTACAGAAGAAATGATGCCATTGCCCGCTGACTTGCACATGGCCGATAAAAACTACAACCATTCTTTCTAACATTGGTACAAATTGTACATTTTGCTACACATGTATTCTTTAATTAAAATTACCTTGCAGTTCTTTAAGCATGTGTTTATGTTTACATGTAGCATTAACACACATGGTTCTATTCTTTCATCTTCAAATAACAGTTGTGTTCAATTACACTTTCCTTTTCATATCAAAAGAAACAAAAAAAAAACTTTCCTGTTAGGCTACTGTCTTACTTCATTTCAAAGCGTAGCATACAATTCTAGAATTCGGATAATTTGATTCCAAATATTACACACCATGTTTAACCTTTTATCATGTAATAATAGTTTCTTAATGTTGATACTTAATACGTAATAAAACATAAATTCGTAAACAGAATCATTGTTTTATGACTTGCATACGTGTAGAGATGCTTTCCTTACAAGCCATTACTAACATAAAACAGCAAGCATTTTCTCTAGACGACACAGTTTTTGAAATTGTTTTGTGCATATACTTTGTATTTCGACTACAGGTAAGACTCGAAGTTGAGTTAGCCTTTAATTAAATGTTTAATATTTTACCTCTCTTCAAATAATTTGTTTAATATTTGACATCTCTTTAAATAATTTGAACTGATCGCATTAAGCTGAAGAATGAATGGAATGCGATTTCACAAACCAAGGATCCCCCAAATTCAAGTTTCTTGCAATAATTGGTATAAAACAGCCATTTTCTTTCGCCCATTTATAAAAATGATGAAACACAATCCCTTTAAAAGCAATTACTTTCCTCCATGTTAGTGTGTGTTTTGGATTAAAACACACCATGCTAAGTATCAGTTATCATCAAATACCTGGCCATTATTCTGCTGTGTAATTTTCATTCAAAACTTTCATCTTCTAATTGTTCATTTCACTGAAAAATGATTCATTTAATTAAGAATTTAGAACTTCTCCATACACACTGTCATGTAAATAATTAAATTGTAGAAATGTGTATGCATATTTTTAATTCATTACTCAGATCTCTTATTTCACATTTTTCTTTATAGAGATTTAACAAGTTTTTAAATTGAATGTAACATTAAAATAGCTGTTGTATGGTCAAAGGACAGACATATCTTGGTGGTTTTATATGAGCATGAATATAGTTGGTTATCTTAAATATTTTGACAGTTGTAAATAGTTATAGTCCTCATTAATACCAGTACAAGAAAATCATTGGTAAAACCTGCAGATACAATGATACTGTCAAAGGGAGACCACTCACTTTTAACACGTCAAAATATTGTTTATGTTAAGAGTATCGGCAATAGAGCATTAGTAAAACCAAAATTGGATACCAAAATTCATTTCAAACAAATTTTTAAAGTACCTTAAGAATACAAAATTTTAAAGATTGAACCATCCATGGAATGTGCAAAGTATTTATTTTATAACAATATAAAACTGTATAAAGATACAAAAATGTTGCTAATATTTAAAATTCAAAATAAAATAGCTCCACATTAATTTAACTATGTTCTGAATATTAAGAATTCAAACTATTAACATCTCCATCAATCACTGTTAATAACCTACACTAGAAAAACAAATACCCGGTTCTCAACATACTGGACATTTGGAGAAAATATCTACTATCAGTCCACATTCACTATATCCAGTTCACCTCTTCACAATTTCATTTTAATTGTTTCTGAGATGTGCTGTGGAACAACAAATGCTCATCAAACATTAAGTCAAATAATGTCGCCATTCTCCAACACAACAAGTTTTCAACTGAGAATAGGATGACATATGTACAAAGTTTCAAAACGATATCTAAATTAATTTACCAAATATCACCCAAAATAATAATTATGTACCAAAAACAAACTCAAATTGCTTCAATGGAAACATTGGAACAATTCAATGCCAGGAATCAGTTTTCATCAAAATGCCAAAATTATTAAATCCAAGAAATGTCTAATAGCAAAATGGCTTAATAGGCCAACTATAATAAGTTGATATGTGATACTTTGAACTAATAATGTTTTACATTTTACTGTGTATGGTCCGGAAGTCATATTATTCTTCAATATTAAATAATACAACCACAAATAATAAGTTACGGAGAACCATACACATAGAGAGGGAGAGAGAAATGGGGTTTAATGTCAGTTTGACACAAATTAGGTCATTTCTGAAAAAACATGGTTCAATTTTATTTCAATACCGGTAATTTGGTTGCTTGTAAAGGTAAACAAGAGGCCCCAGAGAAAAGCCATGAGGTTGGACAGGCGACCCTACTCTTTGTCATCAGGTACCACTGGGGAATCAAGACCACATTAGTTGTCTCAAACGGCCATCCAAGCCCACCATAGAACATGTATAATTTATATTAAAATACTAGTAGAAAAGTTTTATATATTACTTTATCTATACAAATATCATGTATCCTCAAACTAGTTGCGTCAGTTGAATAAATTAATATTAAATTATTTTTTTTCATTATCCAAAATGTATTTTTGTATGTTAAAACAAAGTTTAGTTATGAAAAATCTATGAGTTAATGCATAAATAAATATCAAAATCCATCGTAGAATTTATCGGTAACCATAATAGAGGCCTTCGAAAGAAAGCAACAGCCTAACATGTTTCTTTACTTTTTAACAGAAACTGATAGAGCACACCTTTAAAAATGAATCAACACTATTTACACTATACATGTAGGTAAACACAAACATAGGATAAACATCCCAATGGACTCTCCTATTCACATGAACATGTGTCATAGAAATTTTAAAATTCTATGTTAAAATTCTGTGTGGCATTATTTCCACAATAAATATTCAAATATTTCACAACAAATAAAAACAAAACTGTGTATGTAAACTCACTTCATGGTAAAACATGTGTTCTTATAACATTCCTGGCTTATCCTGTTTTCTGTATACAATTACATACTAAACAGACGGCCATTATCATTTACCAATGCCAAGGTCACTCACCTTGCCTTAAAGGTGAAGGATCATCAAAGGTGTCAGAAGTCTATTCAAATGTTAAACTTAAGCAGACTATATTATTAGCAGTAAATGGACAGGCAGAAAGGAATGTGACAAATAATAGTGTATCAAATTCTTTTCACTTTGATTCTAACAAACTTGGTCACACCTGACTGAACCAAACGTTCAAATTGTAATCGATAGACATAGCACTCCATTTACCAGTAATTTAGTTTGACTATGAACATGTTTGAATACAAATGTATTAACTAAATAATATCCTAACACTACAATGTATGACTACTCTACATACTCCCCAAATACTCCAAATATCATAGATAAGACAAATGCACTAAGTGACACATTAACCCATATCAAAAACATAAAACTTATCATACTGGTTAAAAAGAATATCCGCAATTAACATACTTGTATCAAGTTTCTACATCATGAAGTACCGAAAATATTCTTGGTGGCAATCTAGTACGCTACTTAATTAAACATACTGTATATTGTCACGCTTAATCGTTATTTGGTTTTCGGCATTGTAGGCCTATATTTTGTAAGACCGTGAGAAATTCCTTGTTAACATTTCCAAGCAATTCATTATAAGCATGGTGCCACTGTGGCTCAGTGAGTAAGATCCTGGCTCACTCACAGACCAAGAAGTAACCGGGGTTCGATCTGAGAAAGTTTCTCTGGATTTCCCTGCCTGATTTCCCCTTGTCAGTCAGTGGTGCTGGATGGCGGACCTGGCAAGGAACATTATATCAAGTCATTTGGATGTAATGAAAAAAACCAACAAGGTCCTGTCTACACTTTGACCTGCACATCAAAGAACCCTTTAATGTTCAGACAGAATTTCCATTATAGCACTCTGTATGACTTAACCCTTAACCGGTCAACGTCATTTTGACGTTATGACGTCAAGTGGTCAGGCTAAAAAATAACTAACATGAAATATTTTGTATGCCTATTACAATCGACTACTGCCGAATAATTATAAGTGATAGACTCTTGACACAAATAAAAAAGTTGAAAAGGATAAGTTAATCTATAATTTGCATATCATTTTAAATCATTTTCATCAGAAATATCGTCTTCAGAATCGGCGTAATCGATATAATCCGAGTCATAATCATATATAGGCATTTCAATGACTTTGAGGGTCTTTAACATTCCCGACATCGTTAAATTACGTTTTTTGTCAAAAAATGTAGAACGAAGACATGTTTTTCTCAATGTTATTGACAAGACAAGTTCCTGTCTGAGACGCATGCGTGGCGATATCAATTAATACGAAACTAAATACTCAAATGCGGCTTATAAAAAAGGTTCTTGCTATGGTCGCAAATATGCGACCCTGACCACTTTTGGATATAACGTTGTGGTGCAAATATGCGACCCTGACCGGTTAAGGGCTAAGTCCATTTTTAATGACCTGGTCTTGTGCAGAAAAGTAGGATCAGAAAACCACATTTTATTTCACTTCAAATTAAGTATACAGAAAAACATTATGGAACATACCCCATGACGATAACCAATGTCTTTAGAAACACCAAATTATCCTCCTGAAATTAACTTCTTTAATATTATTACTTTACACATTATTCCACTTCTGGAGGTGATAAATTGACAAATGTTAATAGATCATGTCCACCAGATTTATATTCGTGAAGGATGAAACACCATAAATACAAACACAATTACTATAAGAAGTTGTCCAAATATTTGGAAATCAGCGAAACACTGTAACCCGCACATATCTCCAGCCATTTAACAAGATGAGCTGGTCATGTTCCAACATAATAAAATGACCGCTGTCCACATCAAATAACCATTGTTAAGAGCCAGTAAAACAGCCACAGATAACAAGAATTTGACCGGTATGTGACCACCTCAACTCATTCATGCCTCAGTCACAGTGAAGCAGAGATATTTGTCAAGAGACAGACTTGGAGTTGAAACCAATGAAAGTTTTGTACTCTTGGTATGATAGACAGTTCTGTTATTAGAAGTTAAATTCTCTATGGACCGTTGGTCTGGTAGAAGGCCATTTTACCAAGATCGAATCATGAATAAAGAAACAATTTATATGTCTCCCGCAAATTGCGGGCCGCAATACTAAATTTAATTCAGTTTCTGCCATTTCCTACCCTGGTGTCTGTGAATAAATTGATTTTGTGATGATATTATATATAACAATCGTATTATAAAAGCTTTTTTTAAAAAGAATAAATTGGGTGAATAGATCAAAAGTCAATGTCACTTTTTAAATTAAAACCAGCATTTAGTGTTAAGTTTATTCTTGAAGAATGCAAAAGAATGATGACGTTAACGGCTCACACACTCTGTAATCTTCATGTATAAATATTGATCTCAAACAATGACTACATGTATATAAGAAATATTTTTCTTTTGTATTGTATACAAAACCCATACTGTTTCAGAAGATTGAGCTAATTATCCATAGCATGATAAAAAGCAAAAGAACTGCAGTTATAATCCCTGACTTAGTATGGCAGCAACAGTTATATAGACCTTCATATTAACATACAACATAAACTCTCAGCAGGCAATCTAAATCATGTTATTACTGTAGTTGATAATCTAATGTGTGTTGACCCTAAGTGACCATTGAGAGCATATCTATTTCAAATCAATAATTTGCCACATTGGCTGTAATCCATCAATAGTCTAGAAGATGATCATTGTGCCTTTCACCTCCATGAGCCATTATCAAAATTAAATTAGAAGCTAGACATTTACAGATTGGACATATATCACTATGATAAATAACTTATTCATTGCCCTGTAGGCAAGTCATAATATTTATGTCTTATAAAGTATTACCGTCAAATTATGAAGTGACCCATGCTATTTTAACATTCTCATCTTGTGATCAATGATCCATTTACAACCCTGTTAAAAATATTTCGGTTTGTTCACTGTTTAATTTGCTCTTAACAATGTTAAGCTAATATCACATCAGTCAGATACATGTACCATAACCGCATTAGTCCACATGGGCTTGGTCCACATTGTGATTAGTATCTGAATTTGATTTGGTTAAATAGTAGAATCTGGGGCCTATTTCACGAAATTTTAACTAAGATAAGATCCCAATTTTAGTAATTTGATTGGATAATATTAGATTGATTTTAGTGCTTAGCCAATCAAAATTGAAGTATCTACTAAAATTGGATTTTATCTTAAGTTAAAATTTCGTGAAACAGGGCCCTGGATGATAAGATGTGAGTAGGCACCCAATTATTCCCTACCCACAGGTGATGTCTCGCATATGTACATGAAAACATTTCTGCTCCACCAAACAGACTAATCTATTTTGTGTTCGTACACAATTTCTTATATTGTCAAATATGAACACAAAGGTTGATTGGAATGTATTTGGTTCAGGTATTTTACTTCAGATAATATCATCTGTTATTTAAATGCAACAGTAATGAGACAAATATCAAGCAAAATGACTATGGTACTATATTGATGACATAAATATTTAAATATAATATTTCACTGGCTCTGGATACTATTTTCACTTGAGATCTGATCATTAAATGAAGAAGCTAAAAATGAATATATATATATCCATGAGATTTGTACTTATTATAAAAATAGAGTTAGAATTGACATAATGAAACGTACAGCTGTTAATATTGATCTGCTAGGCAACTGGTCAGGGCTAGGCTAAAACAATAAAACTACATCCCAACACACCTTTGAACAGGTTTTCAGCTGAAATTTAAACCTTCCTTTGCTGTAAATCCAATGTGGGAAGGTTGTGTCAGTATTCATTTATAGGGTCCATAAGACTAATTTTTTCTTCAAACAACTGGGCTAGTTGAATCCACTGGATCCAATGTCATATGTTACTCTTTTGTCTGGTTGCTTTTGGCCCCTTACATATCAGCCATCCACACAGCTACAGAAATATATATATAGAAAGAAACTAGGTGATTTCAGGAAAAACACATGGTTCAACTTCAACTGGAGGGCCCGGAGTAAACCCACAAGGTTGTACAGGCGACCTACTCCTTGTCACATACATACAACCAGGGAATTAAAACATCGACAGTTGACTCAATGACAGACCTTATGATACACAGCGCATCCACCCCCATAAGGAATGTAGATTATCAGGCTTTAACATACCCTTTCTACAACATCTGATGCCTTTTCCTTCTTTGTTTAAGTTCACATACAAGTAGCTAAAGTTTTTGGTCTACCTTTATAATGACGAGAAGTGAATCTGCAAGTCTAAAAGTTAGTAAAAGTGTTAATTGTAATCCAATAATGGCTGTAAAACATTGTCTGACATTTTCCATCTGTTTCTATTGAGTTATATTATAAACATTTACATAACAACCACTCTACGACTCTGTTTTACATATTTCAATTATATATAATGACTTGTAGATGTACATGTTACATTAAAGCAAGATGTATTGTATAAATATATTAAGCAACACTTTTTTGAATATGCCTTTAGCTAAAGAATATTCGATCGCCATGAATCATTGAGAGAATGTGAATCATCTTTCTTTGTTTACATGAAGGCAGTGAAATTTTAGAACATTTATTGTTATTTGACATTAATTGTTATAAAGAGACATTAAGTTTAATCATGTTCTATGGTCATTAATGTCAGCTGCTCCAGTTTACCTTGTTTATACATCTAAATAAACTATAACTATTCAATTTATCAACAAAGCTTATGTTCTGTAATATCATATTTTCAAAGAGATGATTGATGTCTTTAAGAAGCATTCATCAAACGAATCTGTTTTGTTGGTACCAATTGTGAGTTGAGTTAATTGTAATGCTGAAAAACTACCTCTTTTCTGGTAGTAGGAAGAAAGATTCAACAATGGTGGGTTTGGTTATACTACATAAATAAATAAACTTAAAGTGGTAGCCATCACTGACCCAAGACCAGTAAGTTTTGTTCTGAAATCCACACCATACAATAAATAAAGTCGAATGTCATTTCAGTCTTCTGTCATTAACATACCAGTTAAAAAGGCATGGATAAAAGTGGTCCCCTTGTATAATAAATCAATGATCAAAGTTCTTCTAAACCCATTAAATACTACCCTCCCTATAATCACCTCAACAAAATAAATGTGTTTGTTGGTAAAGATGTTGTCATCACTACCAATAAACACTTATCCTAATCACCTATCTTCTTACCTACATGTATCCTTGTTTCATCAATTTATCTATTATTATACACTGGCAACACCCCAATCTTTTAATCTACTTGTAAAGACCTTTGACCCAGTATCTAACACTCATTCAACCTTACAACACTCACATTTTATTCATTTACACACTTCCACATAAATAAATGGCAAAAATGAAACATACTATTAATTCAAATGTCAAGATTTTAAAAACTGTGGATAAAAAAAAATCTGTCTGACCGGAAAACTGTATTATCTATAATGTATGTCTAATATAAGCTTGTTGGATTATTATAGTAAAAGGGACATTAACTTTGTGATGGTGGTAATAGTCTTGTAAATGGCACCATTAACTATACTAACAAGTCAGATATTTTCGATATAATTGATATAACAGCGGAACACGCTATATAATATCATAAATCAATATAATCATGGAAAAAACTCAATATCAACCAGAACATGGTGTGTGTATATAAAAGGAAGCAAATCATTATTATTGTCAGGACAAAATTATAAATCTATAAAGGCCAAGCTAATTTCAAATTTTGTTCTTCGGGACACATATTAAAATAATGCCTGTGATTTCATCAGGATAAAAACTAATTTTAAAACTGTGCAGCTCTTTTCAAAAGCTGTTAGTTCCAAATATTTAGGATTTGAAATTTAACAAAACATCACAAATAGGAATTGAGTCAGTTATTTACTGAACAAAACTACGAAAAACTTAAACATTAAATTGGTTTGGACTAACTGTTCACTTTTATTTTCAAAAAGATGCATTGAGTATTCAGATTTGGTATACAGGGAAATAATTCTTTCTAATATTGAGTTTTTGGCTCAGATCAGGTATTATTTTCTAGGTGTATATAGTAACATTATGTAATGAAGTCAGATTTCTTCTACATAAACTAGTAATAATGGCAGAATTCCTGGTTTTATGAAATAGGATAAAACAAGTAAATAACGGGAATAAAATTACTCTCTGTAGTGTCAAGATCTCATTCTTTTCCCACCAAAACTATATAAACAATAGTGATTTGGCACTAGTACATGCTTATAATAAACTGTAAGATAAGCCAAAAAAAGGTGCAGGAAGGTGGTTTCTTTCTTTCCTACATATCTTATAACATACACATTTCTATAATAAGATTTGTTATTAGGTTCCAACACTAAAAAATGGCTGACTCATCTTCCTGCATGTATTTTGAAACATTTCTGATCAAACTTTGTGTTTTTATATACCACTGAAATGTCTTCTAGCACTCTCCTAGGTAAATGTTTTGTGTTAATTGTTCTGGCAAAGTGACAAATGTGTCTTTGATAAGAGTTTGTGTCAAGTTTTTTAAACAGGTTGTCATCAAGAGAACCAATGCTATGTAATTAAAGATCAGAAATGATCAACAGTTTTTATTTAACCTTCTATATTTCTCAAACAAATCAGATTTGATTTACCCTCTAAGTACAGTTTGTGAGAATCAATACAAAAACATAAAACTAATCCTGCTAGCAAATTTACATACATGATTTACTAGTTGTTTGATAAGAACGTACCAGATTCAATTCCTATTGAGGGCTGAGACGAACCTGAGGGATATTTCAAGCCCAGTTCCATACTGACATGACAGGAAGTGTTGGATCAATGGAGCTTTGACGTGGAAACTATGTCTAGTTGTTCAGATGGTACAAAAAATGAGATGCCAAGTACAGAGTGGTCATGAACATATAAAAATAAGAGTTGGTAGAAATGCCCTTGTCCCTGCAAAATTCTCACTTTGGCCTTTGAATTGCACAAGTAATCCAAGCAATAAAATTACTGTATGTAAGTCTAAAAGTGTTGATGAGAATCTAAATCTTTTTTGATCCAAAAAGAAACTGAATCATATTCGATTCAAAAGAAACTGAATCATATTCGATGCGAGGAGAGTCTCTAAAATAGAGTAGGCCTAATCTCGATAAAGATGTGCATCTATTAATGAATCAAAATGGTGGCTGAACCCATTAACATTTCCATATCAATTTGCTAATCACTCCCGTTTATTTATATTGCCTAGATTTGATGGTGCTATAGCCGACCATGAAATTACAATGAGGCATCAAGATAAGCTGTAAAATGGTTGATGCAGAGAAGGGAGTTAATCTGAAATGATGTGCGACCTGATAAATCTGACATTAGGACAAACACTGATGCGCATGCACCAGTTGAACTCTCATAAAAATGTGGTATGTAATGAACGAGAGGTTGCTTTATGGAAGCTTTCAAATATAAATAATCACACTGATAAAAGACATTTTTTATCTTGACAGAAAAATAGGATTATGGTCTCAATAGCATACCATTTAGGTCATTCTATGAATAACATGGAAAATCTATATGATTGCCAGTAGCCATCTCAGATCTCTCTCATAAAGCTACTTGTTTTGTTCTTATGCAAACTCTCTATACTACAGGTTAAAGTGAATCACATACTTATCTTTTTACAAGTAGATGGCTCATCTATAATGCAACATCAGTGAATTTTGCCATACCAAAGTTGCTTGCCTAAACTGTTCTTTCAATTTCAACTGGCAAAGGATCTCTTATAAATATGAATGCAAACCAAAAATTGTTTATATATCGGTATTGAATTTAATTAAGGATATGAAAAAGGAACCATATGGAAATACATGTTCTATTAGTGGAACCAGTCACTGGTGATATTTTATACTGGTGATATTTAAGACTGATATGAAACTTACTTGACCATCCATATTTTGGCGCTGACAATATGGACATAGATCTATTATGACCTTGAATTATCAAAGAATCCAAAACAAAGCTCCTGTACATCTTATACTGATTCACAATACAAAATATTAACAGGTGAAAACTGACCATTGATAAATATCCAGAAATTGGAACAACCTGTTTCAAAGAATAGGAGAATATGATACTAATATGGCACCATTAGCAGATAGCCTGCTGGGTAATGGAGAGCCAATATCATTCTATGTGGCCGTTGTAAATCCCCTAGTTCCTGGTAGGAGAGTTTTGGTTAATGCTAAGTAAATGGACCTCCTCTCTGGAATGTATACACTGTTTACATGATCTACCTACAACAACATGCAGAGAAATCTCTGTGCATCTTTGTATACTATCCATCACATGTTTCACACAGCCAGGTCAGTTAAAGAGAGATTCAGCTGGGTATAGATCATTCAAATCAGTTTATAACTTGCTGATGTGAATTCAGTGTTTGCATGTAAAATAAGTGTTTTTAACAAAATAAATGACCATAGATATTATGACATGCTTGATTAATGCTCAATCTAAAGTTTCTTAGGTGTTCATCAACAGAAATTACAGATAGCAATAAGCATTGGACACTGTAACACAAAAGGAAATGGCGGCACATTTGCACCTTAAAAGGGAATGGAGGCGGTTATAGTACTAATATTTCTTAATCGTTCCTCTATCTCTAACCTATGTTACAAAAGCCAAATGCTCTAAACTATTTCCTCATACAATTTCTAAAGAAACATTATTCTGCAATATGACCTTAGACAGAAGGGGAGGTTAAACCCTGCAAACAAACGTAAGATGGCAATTAGAATTCTAAATCTAGAACATAGACTCAAAATGATGAAGAAGTTGAGTTCCCCTTAAATGAGCATGCTGGTTTGCACGCTACCAGGTAATATGGCGGAAAATAAGTCAATACGAAAAGTGACACGGGATGTAGTTGAAAGAAATCAAGCACAGAAAACAATCATTAATTCTACTTTCCACCACAATACTCCGTCACATTATCATCAAGTTTACTTTGATCTATGGTAATTACTACATTCATGTTCTCTTCATACACAATTATCTCTTTATATTAACCATTTGTATAGACAGATCAAAGAGGAGATGTGGACTTAGATCTACTGTGGTAGTGGTAAAAAAGAAGGGAGGGAGTCCATTCTGAAAGTCTTACTCAGAAGGTGGGAGTACTTAGGGCCACATCTGCAAGACAGTGACAGAAAAAGAACAAGATAAGTGCAGCCACAAGCCTTTAAGAAATGGGAGGGAGCAATAAGGATTGGAAAAGTTAATGAGTCTTTCTCATATATCCCAATTAAAAAATTCACTAAATTCTTGAATTGTAAGTTTTAATGTAGGGTACTTGGAATGGGGTTTAGTCTCCACTTGATGCAAACTAGGTCATTTTAGGACTAACACATGGTTCAATTTTATTTTAACAATTCGCTTGCGCATAGTGGTCTTTAGCAGTGGGAGGATACTTGAGGACCCAGGAAACCCATAAGGCTACCCTACTCCTTGCCATGTACAACCAGGGACCTCCCAAACAAAGTAAGGGAATGTCCTTTCCACAATACTATACCACTGCTTACATCTCTTGCTATTAACATATTCAGATACATATTCTGTAGCACAATTATTTCTCTTTGCCCTCTAGTCCCAATGCAGCCTCTCTCAACATTTCGTATCAATTTAAGTTATTTTAAAATTTTGTTCCTCCACTTCATCTTAAAGAAATCCTACACAGAGCATACACCACTATACCTTTCCACCCCATTCACCCTAAATATAACTTATTGATATCTATTAACATAAAGTTTTCCATTGTTTGTTCTACTAATTATCCTTTCTTTACCTGATAATTTCTATTGGTCATCAGGCTCAAATCAGACAACATTCCTACCAAATGGTCATTTTGATAAGTCCTAGTTTCAAATTTCCATACAAATACCATATGTACATTTTTACCTCTATCACAGGATCGTTTTCGAATATAAATAAAGCCATTGGCTGATGTTATCAGTGATTCAAGAACCTTGTAGCAGAAGTCAATTGGAGGAAGGTATATTTCTTTCTCTAATGTAGTAAATTAGTCTTGTTTAGAGGGAAAATAATGCTTGGTATCAAATATCCTAGTATTGGAAATACATGGGGAGAAAGCCAGCATGTACATTTCAATTTCTGAGAAATGACACTGATAAACAGCGAATGATATATTGCCTATATTTATCATTGACACTTTATATATGTATACATTCATTTTTATATTTTCACAAAATGTTTACGTACAGAAAAAGTATTTAATTTGAATAGAGTTTTTCATAATGGTTGCAGTTATTCTTCAGTAGGCCAGGTAGTTTTATCAGAGTGACAAACAATTGATATTTTTGTTCTCTCTATTCCCATAAACATCTAATAAAAGTGCATTTTGTGATTAGAGAGTCATTAATCAAAGCCTTTTGTGCAGTTTTCTGTATCAAAAGTTTTAATTGTTATGTGGAACTTTATTGACCAATCAAACCTGAACTTAACTGACCGACGAACACATACTATAACTAAATGTTTCAAAACCGAGATGACAGAGATCACACAAACGAAAAAATAAAATGCAATCAAACTGTTGATTGGTAACAAAATATGTTGAACAAACACAACTCTTCATGACTTGTTCTAAGATGCTTAGTTTTAGTTTACCTATATACAATTCAAAGGGCCGTTAACACTTGAAGTGGAAAAAATGTAATTAATTTTCATAATGAAATTAATCCTATAGACTCACCTAATTATTGAAAATCCAAGCATATCCATGAATTGACTATCTGTTTCAACTTTTAAATGCAATCTTATTTACTGGTATAAGTACCGGTAATGATGCTAGATGTAACTATACCGTCAAACCACAATATTTTTTAACAACCAACACATACACCCAAAGAGTTATTGCTTCTTTAAATTATCAACGTCATTAAATACGCCATATTATCCTAGTTATAGAGCGATATATAAATTTTACAGCATGTATACCATAGCATAAATATTCAAACATCGTTAATAATTAATTTGGTAACAGTTGTTTACAAGAATTGACATTTTTTAAAAAACAGTATTTTGCTATTTAATCAATACTAAAACATGGCAGAATGGGTGTTATCAGCGAAAATAACAAATCAATTAGACCGAGAAATATTAACGGTTATTCTAGTGCATATTGATTAATAATTAACCATCAAACTTTTGTTTTTATTTCCACATGAATTCATTCAGGAATTCTAGATATCTATATGGAGACTGAGTTTGTGTTGAAGCTGAAATAAAATGAATCATTATCACGCAATTGTCATTTGAAATGTGTTGTGTTCTTGTGCTGACGTAATTCTGCAAATAATGGACTTGCGAGTCATTTCACCTGTTCAAATAAATACAGAACTAGAAATTTTTGCGATTTACATCTCAATTTGTTTGAAATATTTGTGGTTTGTTCGATTTTGAGGACAAATATTGCAAAGCTTTCAAATTTTTGGCTCTAAACTGACAAGACAACAATGAAAAAGCTTGAGTGGTAAGATGATTCACATAGCCATGGCAGACAGACATCGAGGCAGAGATACGTCTTCTTATACCAAACACAATAACAACCATAACTGATCAATTTTCCTACCTTAGGTTACCAAATGATTTAAATCGTTTTTTCCATGATCCTTTATTAATATTATCCTTCGTTTCATTTTTCTTTTTCTTCCTAGCCACCATAGCCTGCATGGACACTATTAAAAATCCTCACTATAAAAAGCTACACGACCATTATTGTATTAATCCATTCTGATGAACTGTGAGCGATGCTACTCAAAGGTGGCTGACTGCACAAAGCCATTGTCTGATTTTTCACCTGGCGTCTGCTAGCATGGCCTGAGTGATATAATCAATAGGATATATGACATCTAGGGTGATAGATGAAGATGTTTTATCAGTATTTTGTTCTGATTATAGTCTATAACATTACATGCAGGCTACATCATAATCATGTCAACAAGTACAGCCTCTTTATTTGTTCTTTTCCCCAAATAGATTAGAATGTGTTCACTTGAACAACATGTAGGCCACCATTTTTTACTGACTTGAAAGGACCCTATTTTATTATGTATTAACGACTTCATTGTTATTCAGTTTTGTGTTTAAAGAATACTTGAAGTTTTAATGGTGTCATTCTTAAATTATTCATTCAGAGCTTTTCATGTTTTCTATGGGTGCCATTACTCAGAGCTTTTCATGTTTTCTATGGGTGCCATTACTCAAGGCTGAATTAACTTCAGATAGTATCTTAACTTAAGTTCATTTGTCACAACTTTCCACTTGGTGTATGAGAATGCTGATACATGTGAGAGAGAAAGCGAGATAGAGTTAAATGTCCCCTTGACACAGTAAGAATGAAAATATGAATATGGACCTTTATACTTCATGTAATTTGCTTTGGGTATTATATCACAGGTGATGGCAGCTTAATACTTCTTGTAATATTACAATCTATATTTGTTTGTTAAGAAAACATTCCACTCTATTAGTGTTAATATATATAGCCTACAGCAACAAATGCTTCATGTGACCTCCTGACAGAATAATATTGTTTATTATATGTGACAGTAATATAACATATTTATTACTAGAGTGACATAGTAATAAATACATACATTTGTAAAATAATGTGACAACCATAAATTTCATATAAAAAGATACTTTTTTTCACTCTTTATTCACATGTAAAACAATCACGTATAACAGTACATGTACATTCTCCCCTGGATGGCTCCCACACCTTCAATCCTTTAGAATTTTTGATCTAAATTATTGCTATACCAAAAAAAAGCCAATGCCCTATAAAACTGAGATGAGCAAGCATACTGTGTATCTTGCATGACACCCATTATGACTGATAGTTACATGAATAAATGTCATTCAAAAAAAATTTATAATTTTTGATACACATACATGTATCTGTCCAACATATTTTATATGGTACATAGGCCTACATAAAACAACAAATGAAATACATGTATTCATTCAAAATATTCTAAAATCATTGATATTATATCTAAAATCATCATTTTACCACACAAATGTTTGCTACATTTCAGAAAAGAGGACATCAAAAGTCATAGCTACTGGGTAGAAGCCTATGTACAATATCAAACCGCTGGGAAAACCATAGTACAACTAAAAGCTTCCCCTGTGGCCTAATCGGATAATATCATAGATTTTACTGACAACCCGTAATATGAGGTGTGTCTAAGCTTTTGACAAATTGCATGTTTATAATCTGTGACAGTAACGCCTGCTTGACGAACTATAAAACCTTTAAAAATCCACACTAATTAACAAATACCGTCACTGATCAATCAATGCTATCTGATAATTAATAACCATGTATTGAACATGTAGTAGAACAATAGAAATTAGCAAATGGTCACCCTATAATCTTAACCCATTAATTAATAGCTTATAGCTATGATGCATAAAATTCCTATTAACATACGTGAAATAATCATCACTGGAGTCCATACATGTGTATTATAAATCTATTGTGTTGATATCAACAGAATCAACATCAATTTAAGTTCAATTACCCGGGTGGGAATAGTCCAGATTATCGCACTACAAGCTCTAGCTGGTCGAACACCTCTGGGTTGTGATCAGTGGTTTGATCCCCTGGTTTGAGCAAATTTGGCTACTTGGAGAAAAGGTCGTCTTCGCTGGTGTTTCATTCCCCCTTCCCCAGCAAAGACACCCTTACGCATACACATAGGTTGAATTTTGATATTTTGTGATATTGCACATTTAGGGCTATGACGCAAAGCATGTACGATTCTTGATATTCACTGTCTGAAGGAAGAAAATAGGCTGTGCATCTTGGCTTTAAACAGTGTACATGTACCATCACAAAATCAAAGATCCAAATTACAGACTAGATTTTCTGGGCTAGGCTTGTGTGAAAATGCGTAATTTTATTGCCTTTGAACCTTGAAGATTTGACAAGTAGGTCCTACTTTCTTTTTTTTTATCAAATTCAGTTAATGAATCATTTCAGGGTGTTTGTATGATTAATAATTCTCTTTGATTGTACATAATATCAAACAATCTCTTTTTATTGACAATAACCTAGATGCAGTTAGTAATCTTTTTCTCCAATGACTCATATCAAAGAATGATCCAACTGCATGAGAATGTGTAAAACTATATACGTTCAATTGTCATAAAAATTAGTTTATCATTTTCCTCATCTGATTCGGTTACATTTCTGCTGTCTTCTTAATCACACAAAAAAAATTCTTTGAAAAAATATTATAAAATTTCGGATTAAAATACAAAATTCATCACGGTTTTACATACTCCAGATTTAAATCGGTCCGATTTATGCTGCTAGTCCCAAAATGACCTAGTTTGTGTCAAGTGGATGTTAAACCCTGTTTCTCAATAACTCGGTCAAATTTCTGCTGCATCTTAATCACACGATAAAGAAAGTGAGTGCAAATTTGTAATCAAAATGTGGTAAAACTACAAACAGCTGTATATCTCATCACACATCCTACATCAACTCATCATAAAGAAATTAAATTCTTTTTTATTTGAAGAACTTCCTTGTAACAAGAAAGGCAACATAAGATCATTAAAAACTACTACCCAGAAAAACTGAAAGGATGCAAAGAAATTAGAAGGATGTTCACATGATAAAAATAGTTCACAGTTCATCATTCTGTGTTTATATTGAAGTTTAATTTATATCGTTAAACAAGACTTTCCAAACCCTGCTCATCTAAAATAAACATTTACCAATTTCACTCTCAAATATTTAAGATGAAAATAAAACCAAAATATTCTCACGCATTTAACATTTGATATAGATCTATTCTTGATGAAATATCTATTTGAACTTCACCGTAACAACCATGGTTTTAAACGGTTGTTGCGTGAGATAATGAAGAGAGAGATAGAGATGAGATTTAAACTAGGTCATTTCGGGACTAACATATGGTTCAATTTTATTTCAATGATTTGCTTGCATATAGGCATGAGAACATCTGTGAGGTTAGACAGTTGACCCTACTCCTTGTCATGTACAACACGGGTAACGAAAACCATGGCATCCACCCCCCCCCCCCCAGATTATGAAGAAGTAGATTTGTTGGTTAACTGCATACAGTAGATTAAAACATTATAAACAGAAAATGCAGGGTTAGTGGAGGACTGTAGACCATAAAATATAATCTAGTTACCGGTACTTATTTCTGGCAACATTTTAACAAGGGTTCTCTAGTATTTCTCAATCAAAGAATGATATAATTTATCATTGAACAGTTTCAATGTCATTTAATTGAAATGAAAAACAGGACACAATTCTTTGGAATTTTAATCTAGTAATTAAATATTGTATTCAACTGAATTTTGTCCTGTCCAGCCGGGTCCTGTGTCCTATGCATAAATACAGTAAAGAGAAGACTAAACTGTAACGTTATCATCTATTAAGTTATTTCTTATTACCTACACACACACTGTAATATCCCCATAAATCACCTAGATTTTACTCAATCATTTTCTACCACCAGAATATACAGGTACATGTAATTTTTATGGTAATTAAATCTAGATGCAATCATTTATGAAATTCTTCAATTATCTAGGAAAATGAACAGCTTCATTTATAGAATAATGACTAATTACTACCTTGGTATAGTAAGATTAATGGATTTTAAATCAGTATGTAAAAATAATCTCTCTTCATTTGAGCACAGTAACTTAAGAAAGTTATGATAATATGATCCACTTGAAAGTGAAAAATAAATAGTTTGAAGACCTTGATGGGATCATACCTAACTGCACTAGAACTTGAGAGCCATATTCCAAAATGCTAAGGAGGGATAAGTGTTCTTTATCCCTTTAAGTTTATGACCCGTAGTGTCTGCACCTAATTTATGATAGTCGGATGTACTTTCATATTATCATCAAGTTTCATTCATGGCAAGATATCTAACATGTAGATTGTAAACCTTAAATTGAAAAACACAAAAAGGGTCGCTTTTATCACCATTTTGTTTGTTTGCATCTCTGAATGATTTTTTTAGTCTAAAATACTGAGGACCATGTAAATTAGGTGGTCTTAATCCATGTACATGTGTACAGCAATCCGGAAGGTTATCAAATTAGCCAACTGGTTAAGCCAGTTCAGATATAAATGTGAAAACTTTTGCCTCGTATTTAAACCTACTGATAATATTAAAGCTAATAATTTATCTACAATTACAATTTGTTTTCTTGCTCCAGTCTACTAGAATATGGTTTATAGGAGGACATTGATTTAATGGCTGAATTTGAATTTTTGTATATTATGTCTGGGATATTGATATTTTTCACATATTTTTTCAAGAATAAATCTTGAATGACAAATATTATCATTGTTTTCTTGTCACTTTGTTCAGTCACAACTAATAACTACAGTCGATGTTTCAAGATAAATTTAAACTGAGCAGACATTTTGATCCATGGGAATTGTCTAGATTATGATTGTTTCTGAAGAAAGTAGATCCCTAGAGTTGTCCCAGGTGAGTTCCAACAAACTCAATTCATAAAAACTTAATTAGTTTCAGAATACTGATGGGTCATTGGGTAAGCACTAAAATCTCAGCACAAAATTTAGCCAATGAAAAGGCTGCATTCCTTAAATATTTTACTTGCAGTTTTCTTCCCTTTCACATACATGTTGCTACAGTAAAAAGTCAATTTACACATTAGCTGACCTAGTTGGCAATAATACAATGAATTCAGGTATCTTCTTCATGTTCAAACATTTTTTTTTACCAATAAGCCATCATTACACAATACTTTTAATACAACCCTATACAATTCAAGAGTTGAGTTTGAAGTCCTACATGTATATAACTTATTATATTAACTTTATTCTTTAGAACCAGTCATGCAGAAATAAGTTTATTCCATTAAACTATATTTCATTACGTGATTAATACTTACTAATATTATTATATATATATATCTACAAGTTTAATAATAACTTTGTGTGATTAGTTTACTAAACAACCTGCCAATTGTGATCATATCACATGTCACCTGTCAAATGGAACAATGATTTATTAGTTGTAATCATATCAATCAACACCTTCACCAATTCTAATATTATTATGACAGATGATGAATTTCATTTCTAAAGTTATACAACATTACTTCTGATATTTCTTTTGTTTATTAAATGGCAATAAATAAAGTCCTATTATTGTATTTACCTGTTACATGTAGCATTATTGGCTCGGAAACCTCTGAATGAACAGAAAAAGTAATTGTTTGCAGAAAGACAAGTGGGATTTAAGGTCCAGTCGACACAAACTAGGTCATTTTGGGACCAAAATATAGCACAGTTTATTTCAATAATGCATTATCATGTTCTGGTCTTCAGTAATGTGAGAAAATTAGAGGATCCAGAAAAAACATGGCAACTCATTTCTTTGTGACGTGCAGCGTAAGGATCCAACACACACATATAAGACAACTCGTCCCTGCTTCCTTTCCGTCTGGCTTTTACACTTGAAAGAAATGACTCCAAAGACTTTCTTTTGTGCTTTATATAATTGCTTATGTATCTATAATATACTTTCATGAATCCTAATTATTTTTGTAAAATACATGTACATCATCCTCTGTTTTATGGAAGGAAACTGTTTTTAAAGGGACAATAACATTCTTGCTGGCTTGGTAGCTCCAGAAAATAAATAATACCCTTATTCTAAGTACTAGATGTTTAAGTGTCCTACCTGTTGTGTAAATTATCCATTACAACCTATTTTATACTTGTCCAGAGGGTTCGAAAATATTTTAAAATCCAAGTCACATTTGAAAAGGTTTACGTTAGACTTTTCAAATCAATTGGTTGAATTTTTCCAATTTTTCAAAATAGGTGTGTTAAGATGAAATTTATATCATCATTTAATTGGAATATTCTAAAATGATACGATTTGTTGACCAGAATGAAGATTGGGACATATTATTCAGTTACAACAAGAGTGTTATTGGGGCTTTAAGTAATCACGTTTTAAAAGTTTTATCTTTTTCTTTGAACAATTTTTATCTCAGAATACACAGATTAAAGCACAACAATCAAAAAATTTCTAAGATAGCGCAAACCATCCAAGTCATTTACTTTACTTCACTATTAATAAATTAGAATTTTTACAAGTCTGCTTGGCTCCAGCTTTGGCATTTAATGCATCTCAAGTGTTTAATTAAATGAGAATTGAGCATTTTATTTTCTTCTGTAGATAACCTAAACAATGCAAATGGCTGTGATGATATTACACTGACGAAAATAAAGCAGACATACAAGGTTTTTAACCATATATTATATGGAATTTTCCCAGACAGTAGGATTATGGCCACTTTCTCAACTAACAGAAAATGGAAGGTAGACAGATAATTTTTCAGATGAGAGAGCATTTTAATACAGTGTAGAACTATTGGAAGGTTAGCAGCTCCCCAATGTGCTACAAACTATTTCACTTCAATTAATGTATGAACAAATTTTGTTGGTCATTTTGATTACTGGTATTACTTGTCGCATTTCCTGCGATAAAAAAGGGTTCAAGCAGACGGCTAATTATTTTTTCCGAAAAAAAAAGACATCCAGCATCCAAAATGGGGCATGTTGCTTACACACGTGTAGAGACAGAGAGAGAAATGGAGTTAAATGTTCACTCGACACAAACTAGGTCACATAAATTTATATGATTCAATTTTTATTTCAATAACAGGGATCTTTAGCAGTGGGAGGAACCTGGAGAAAACCTACAATGTTGGACAGGCAACTCTACTCGTTCAATGTAATGACTACCTGGAAATTGAAACCACACCAGTTGCCTCAAATGACAGACCTTCTGATGCAAAGCGCACATGCTAACCATTCGGCTATTCAACCTAATATAAGATGGGGTGAGCAGAAACATTAATTATAACGGTTAAATTATGCGACATTGAGTTAAACAAACAGGAGTAGTATGTCACTTAGTTTACAGACAGTAGTTGAAAGCCGCCATTAGACCGGTAAAATCACACTGTAGTAAACAGGTGATATGTGCTGTTTAGCAGGATTTGTTTATACAGACCACCGAAAAAAGCAAATGCGTCTAATTAGTATGAACTAGTCAAACAAGTTTTCAAGGCTGACCAAAACAGTTGTTCTTTTGTTTGTAAACTCTGCCATGACACTTAAAATGGCGATCCAACCCATTTCTGACAGTCACAGCAGAAAATGAAAGATGAAGATGGTTGAATACCAGACTTAATAATCAATTACGTCTTAAATGAGAAGAAAACATGGCCAGGGCAATAGCCTTTGATGTGACAGTAAGATTCTTCAAGCAAACTAATCACATTATTCAAGCACCTCAAATTCACCTATTTCTCTATACTGGGTAAGCAAGGTCTATTCATGTGTCCACACACCTGATGTTTGATGGATGATGTGTCTATTCAAAAATTTTGGGTGTTCAACTTCTACTGCCGCAGACTACCAACTCAACTTTTTGACTGGAACGCACAGTCAAAACAAAACTCTGGTCATTTTGAGACTAACATATGGTAAACTATATTCTAAAATTACTTGATCAGTGCAAGGAAGGAGAATGTTGCCCATACAGCAACTTCTTGCCTACTCTTTCTCAATTTACAATGGTCAAAGGTTCTTCTTACTTTTTGTTCCACCACAAAGACTGCCAATCCGTTCTTAGAATACAACATCTATAAATACTATAATTAAATTATCATCCCATATTGCTGGGTATTGAATTTGAATTAATAAGTAAATTGGCATTGGGGTTATCATTAAATTTTTCTACATCATCCTAGGTAATGAAGAAGGGATTTTCTACTATGATGTATGCAGAGACAATTTAGGAAATAAAATAGACAAATGGAACTTAACATGGAAACTTGTGAAAGAATGTCTGTTATTTGGTTTTGTCAACATTCTTTATGGGATGTTAAACAGCTGTATATTGACAGATGGTCAGTGAGAGAATGAACATAAACAACCAATGTCCACACAGGACATCTCTTTACTTCTTCTTCATTTGTCCAGTCATTGTTTCAAAATTATCTTCTTAAATCCTGAACAATTTCCCTCCTCAATCTTTATTCTGACTTCGTCTGTGAAAGTATTGTAACAGATTGAGCTGAACAATCCTCTTTCCAGACGTGATGATGTAATGATAAGAATTACTGGTAAACAATCGTAGCATCTGTCCCCAAGAGTTCACAAAGCATTCTCAAGATTTAATATCCTGGATCAGACGCAAGTCACATAGCATTTTTCTCTACATGACCTTGAATAATAGTTTTAATAGTGAATCCCAAACAAAAATACAGTACACAATGATTCAATCTGTTGTCAATTTGACATTTCACAAAACAATACTACATTTTGAATTCGCCAAAATCAGTAAAAATTTGGAAATGAATCTGTCAAAATTTTGTCAAATTTGGAACTGAATGAAAATTGAGAAACAAAAAAATTCCAAATCTTGCAATTCTTTTCAATCCTGGTAATTAGGTATTTTTTATTTGGTTAAGATGTGCAACCAATCTGTATTGACATGAAAGTATCAATCACAAAACAAGAAATCAGCATTAAAGAAATAAAATAGAGATCATAAAACATAATTGAAAGCCAGCAAAATCCTATTTTTTAGTAAGCTCTATTGACAGTTAAATTATAGATTTGGTTCAGTAAATCAAATATCAATCTTCGGTTCCTGTCAGCTGTCTTTTATCACAAAAAACTCTACATTACAATTATATCCTGACATTGTAATAAATTGGATTAAACAAGATTTGACAGAACAAAACGGATCCTGAACAGACGATGTACTTCGATAGGAATATGATTAAAACAGAAGAAACAATACTCGGTCCTGGATATAGAAAGTGAGGCCTAGGCTATTACATGAATGAGGCCTCTCCCAATTTCCCACCCACTCTGATCAGCAGTGAGGAGTATTCAACTAGGCCACTACAATCACTGAGAGGGATAACATCAATGCAACTTAATGAGCCCAAAATATAAACTTTTTTCCTTTTGACAAATTAAATTCTAAAACATTTTTTTGTGTATTAGAAAAATAAATAAAGACGTTTTGAAGTATTTTTAGGTTAAAAAATATTTCATATCTAGTGTAAATTGGCATTAAAATGAGTAAAAGGCACCATCCTACCCAAACTAGTTACATCTTATATAAACAATGCACGTGCCATGAGCCAATGACTGACGCCGTGTGATGTGACTTCACTGTTGAAGACAGTCATCTTTCACACAGATGTAAGAAGACTTTCCTAATCCTCTGTAAAACAGAGTGATCCCCACCCTAATGACGAGAGGATGAAAGTGTGTTTTAACCACAATTGAGCAAAATTGAATATGACAACAGATGTTTAAGACACCAGTGCATGTATGAAGGGTCATATTATGTGTCAAAAATATTATACACCTTGTCAGACGAAACTATGGTTCAACTGGACAAACCTATAGGTAGATCTGGCACTATTATCCCAAATCTAACAAAACTTTAAACATGACAATCAAACAACGTAATGACTTTTACTGTTTTAAAAAGAATTTAAGATAAATTCATAATTGAGCCATAGAATTTTAAATGTACATGTACACACGTGGATTGATATCAAATTTCAAACGTTAAGTTGTGTTGTAGAAAATTAAACACACACATCCAATTAACTTTGATTGGCATTTAGACCAAGAATCTGTTTTAGTTTAGATCACTAATTGTGAGGGATTACATGAAATCTCTCTTCAAATATGATGAATTTAATAACATTATAGGGAAGTTTTGTGGCACATTTTTGAAAAAAAACATCCATTGTGCATCTGCAATTTAGCATGATGTTTTTTTTATTCCGAGAACATATGTTTGAATATTTTTCTTTTGTTCATTACATAGTAATTCTAATACCAACCTCTTTCTAAAGGACATGTGCTCCTAATTTATTTCCTCACATGGGTTTAATCACAGTTTGAATCTGTATTTCCCCGTCTGGCACCAGACGCCTAATAATCACTATCCTCAGTCTTTAGTCTCTACTACTACATATATCCGGTTTTAGATTTTCAAGATATATCCCCGATCTTTTATCCAATATTTGGCATTTATGTCAACATGGGTAACCATTTACACATCTCAATCTAATCCAACTTCTGATTTGTGATTCTGGAATAAAAATAAAAGGTTCAACATTAAATGGGTTGAAAGCTTGAATACTCTGTGATCACAAACAAAAGAAATGTTAATAGCTTTCTGCAGTTTATTGTGCAGAAGTTATTGATTTATTTCTAGATCTGATATTAATTCACTTTTATAGGTTAGATAATCGGATAAGCGATTGGCATACATTAACACAATTTACCCAGTCTCTTTCTACTTCCCAAAACAATGGCTGCAGGCTTCAATTCACCAAGTAACAGAGATTGAACATGTATCAAATGCAGCTGTCAATTTTACTGTTTTAAAAATGAACAGAGAGACTTCTTTTTTAAAACAACATTGAAAAGAGCTAAAATGGATTTTAAACCTTTTACAGATAAATTAATACTGAAAAGATCCAATTTTTTTATTAGCTATTTATCTTGAACGTAAATAACAAAACATAGTTAAGCCAGTGCAAAGGAAATCTTAAAAAGGTTTTTTGTATGAATTTATCTCGTTATTAGCTAAATGTATTTGTCACAAACATAAAAAAATCAAGACATCAATAAGCCAGTGAATGTTAAAAAGATCAGAAACAACATTTATTTTATGAATTTATCTCCTAGTCCTAGAATATTTCAGGTAGATTCATAGATATCTTCTAATACAGCTACATATAACTACCCCTTTTCAAACTGCATTTCCTCATTAAATAGTACATACTAAAACCATTTAACTCCAATAAATTTCAAAATTTATTAAATCCAAATAAACCACAGTATCACATCCATTACAATCATCATTGCTAACTCTGTGATTTTTCTATCCTGTCTTCCAAAATCATTTAGCATACACTGTCTTGTGCATGATAATTGCACAAAACGATTACATATAATTCACAAAACATAGTCCACAATAGCAAGGACTTTCAAATAAATTTCCAAATTAATACCTGTATAAAGTGAGAATTCAGTCCATATTCAATAATTCAGATGATTATAATTCATATGTTAACGAGTCATAACTTGTTAATTACAAACACAGGAACATGTTAATTTGATCTCTAAATAATTAACGAGTGTATGTAGTGATATACATAAGTCAAGATTTGTTTGTGGCACAATTTATTGTAAACTATTCAGGAACTCTTGCCATTTTACACAAAGTATAACAAAGACAATTTCAAAGTGATAAAGATAAGATGTATGAATGCATGGTCAGTGCTTATATTAACGAAACAAGTCACCTGTACCTAAAATCTGAGCAGGAATAAATTCTGTTTTAGAGAGAGAGAGAATTGGGGTTTAACGTCCACTTGACACAAACTAAAAACAAACAAACAAAATATAGATGTGTATTTTAATCATATTCCAGTAAGTAATGGCCTACAATTAGCAACCAGGTCAAACATAATCAACCATAGCAATATTTGAACCAAATTTGAATGGTAAAATCCACTATTGAGCGATAATTCAATCCTTTATGGAGAGAGAGAAATTGGGGTTTAACATCCACTCGACACAAACCAGGTCACCCAAGGACCAACACATGGTTTAACCTTATTTCATTAATTTGCATGCGCGTAGGGGTCTTTAGCAGTGGGAGGAAACCGGAGTGCCCGGAGGAAACCCAAGAAGTTGAGAAGGCGCCCCTATCTCCATGCCACATACGCTCACAGCCGCAAGCCAGAAGTGACCGGCCAGCTAGAGTTCCAATCGCGGCACTCTAGATACCTATGCCATCCCAACCCCCCAAATTTGGTTATAGTATATCTATCACCTATAAATTAAACGAACTTGAGAGAAATATGTTTTAACATCCTAGACAAGAGGTAACATTTTGGGACCAACATACAACTTTATTTCATTAAGTCGCACACATGCAGAGCTTTTAGTTGTGTGAGGAGACAAGATACAACCCAATAGGACAGGCAGTTGGCCATTCATCTATTGACAAACTAGAGAAGTTTAGAGCAAATGAGATCTTGATCCATATAACTTAACAGATTTCATAAGTTCAAGAAAAATTTTTTTTAATGATATGTATTTTTTATATCATTTCCTTTGTACAATTGTTTGAAATTTGTTACAATTAATAAGGTCAGTTTTTTATCAACTAATCTGATAATCTGATAATCACATTACCCCTTGACTCTTGTTATTATATATGTATGAAGTAATCCAACTATGTACACTATGCGGTGTTAAAAGGTCAGATTCCTCACACAACATACGGAATGCAGTTGACCACAATATAAAAGATTTCCAGACCTTTTATTCACAACAAAGTTCAGTGAATTTTGAAACCCACCATGTGCAACAAAGTTATCTAAGATTTAAACTTTGACAATCACACCCTTCTCCAAGACTTTAATCATTTGGACAGTGTAAATGAAGCAAAGGTTAAAATGAAAACAACAATAGTGAATTCCAACTGTAATTGAATGAAATGAGTGGGTAACTTTCTACCAGTTATTCTGTAAAATTTGACAATATGATTATAATGTACCTTTCAATGGTCACACATGTTCTATCATTTGATTTGCTTGATTGAAACCTTTCATTGTTGTGAATCCCACTAATTACTGTCTCAACAGAATTGGTTTTCATTTCATATATTGGTACTTGATTATCAATTGGGATCTAATATGTGGTCTTTGTGTGGTGAAATTAATAATTTTGGATTTATATCTTTCCGTAATTATTCCAATTATTTGAACATATACAACTCAAAACTTTCAATCCTAAAATGACTATTCATATGTGCACAAACTCAAATCCAAATTTCCCACGGGCCTCCACATTATACACACAGAGAACTATTAAGAATAGCAGCCATATCCAAATATCAGTACGGTATAATTTGGAATATGGTTCCAGTTTAGTCTGTTTCACACCGGTCATAATTAAACACAAAGACTAAATAAACCTTTTCAATTTTATTAATTAGAAGTGGAATAAATGTTTTTTAAAATAATTGAAATTTACTAGTTTTTTTTCACTAAAAATTATTAATTTAGGAATTAAAATCTTGGTCAACTAGCTTTCTGTTCACTGTCTGAACTAATTGTTGATAGTCAGTAAATTTAGTAGGAGTGATCCATTCAGTCTATCTCAGGGTTACCATGAACTAACACCAACAACAGCAGGGATCTTGTAAGGTATTAGATAAACAATGAACAGATTGAACCCAAATTAAACAGGAATGTCCTGTTATTATCAATGAATCCACTATGGCCCCCCTGCAGTGTTTTATGTAGTCTTAAACTGTAATGGATAGAACATGTTCAACTCCCTGAAACAAGTGTTATGTATAGTTAATTAAAATGTCAATGACCTACATACTGTAAAACATGTCACCAGAAACATAAAGGCAAATGTTAACGTCTGCACACTAGACAATTCAACACAGTAATATCCCAATCATTATTTTTCAATATTATTGTTTACGTTTCTGCCATCTGGTTACAAAATCATGTCATTATTTTTCCAGTCTCCAAATGATGTTAACAAAAGCCTGAAAATCAAGTACCATAATGTTCTAGCATAGGGGAAAGTGATCATTTGAATAAATTACACAGAGTGCTAGTGTATAACCAACTCTTAAGCCTAGCTTATGTCGCCCTACGACGCGATGAAACTGACGGCAACTAACGGCGACTGAGAGCTTACGTCGCTACGACTGAATTTATCCACGACTGGATTCAACCACGAGCAACTAGTTGATCTTATCGTAAGCCCGCTTATGTCGCCCGGCATCAGTTAGAGAATCGGAGTCACAACTGATCACATGACTGCAAGTAGCACGTGATAAGCTTTAAAATGGCGGCGGCAATTCTGAAAGAGGAGAGTTCCACATCAACAAAATTTATCGTTGTAATAAATAAAAGGGGGTAGGCCCTACTGTTCATTTATCCCAACAATGCGCGGTATTAACATGTTTTTAAACAAATCAGATTTAGTCACGTGTTGCCGAATAGCGAGGGTCGTTGCTGCCATAATTCAATTAACCTATCTTCGTCGGCCTCGATCCACTTTTCCGCCATGATTGTTGCCTCCCATGTTACCACGTGACTAAATAAACGAATCTTATTGACTACCTCAGGGAAGCGCTGAGTCGAGATTGTCGTAAGAGCGCTCATGTCGCTTGCGACTAGAGACAACTAGTTGTCCCCAGTCGTAAGAGTAGAACATGCGCGACTCGAAAAAACTGGAGACGACTGGACGGCGACTGATCGCCGTCCGACTTGCACCAGTCGTAAGAGCGCTCAGGTCACCAAGGGAGTCACGACTGATCAGTTCCAGTTGATCGTAAACCAGTCGCCGATTCCCAGTCGCCGTCAGTTTTGTCTCGTCGTAGGGCGACATAAGCTAGGCTTAATGTAATCAACACACACGGTTATGTCTATATAAATTACAGTTAAATACTGTGTACACATAAATTTACACCAATATACTAATTCATGTAGACATTTCAGATCCATAATAAACCATACAGGATAATTCATAGTGGAAAGATATTTCCCAGCGATAGATATTACATATATTTATGGTAAATTTATTCCTATTATATGGTAAATGTTTTATTACCATAAATACATGTGCAAAAGTGTCTTCCCAAAATGATTGGGTACAGCCATCAATTCTGTTTGGTCCTATTAAATATTAATAGAAATGGAATAAAATCAAGTGCTTCTTTACTAACAAACAGAAATGATGAGTAAAACAAATTTATCTACAAACCTATGAGTTTACAATTAATCCTCTTAAATATGATAAATTCCTTGTACACAAAATTCACCAACCAGTCAAAATGACCACAGCATATAGAATTTCCAGTCAAAATATGGACTCCTCTCTCCCCCTTTAATCCTGACCAATGAATTGCTTTTTATCCCACATATTTGTGAGTTTTCACTATTGATAAATATTCTACACCTAAATCCTTGAAATAAACTCTACCTTTGTGTATGCGACTCTACAGACTGCATGTAGTTGGCTAATAAACCGGCTGAGCAGTTACACTTTTAATTGACCACTATTTTCCCTCTCATATTGTTATCCCTTCTGGGCTTTTGACAGGACTGGTCCATTTACTAAAGTAAGGGGTGTTAAGGTAACGTCATGACTGACAATAATGCCACGGTTTGTGAGTTTCAAGCTGTAGACGACCCTGTATAAGCTAGGTTAGGTAATAGAAAGTAAGTTTAACCTATTAACTTCCCAGCATTTATTGATCTAAACTCCCAATGAATCATGGTATTTATGCCCGAGGAAAGAGAGGCTTAATATTATTGGTTTAAACATAAAAATATAAATATTTAAGTCTGGCTGAATCTGGTCTACCTCCTTAATTCATTAATGGCTCACTTCATGTTGATTTCTTGCAAATGGTTCACATTTTAAGCCATGGAGAATAAAAATGAAGGTAAATAAAAAGAATTCCTTTCTTGCAAATATGCACTGAAAGGTATTCCGACGCACTGACAAAAGGGATTATTATGTGAAATTGAGGTAAAAATTCTTGAGGATATCTTTGGGCCTTAAAATATGTAGTTGTGACAAAACATTCCTAGTGAAATCTAAAAGCAACTGGTGGTACCGATCTCATACAGGGACAAGACAAGCAAATTAATACGCACATCAACACTCGATAGGTTCTAACTAAACACAGTGCACCATAGCTGTCAATAGCTGATTGTATCTTTTAATGACATGCCAATTTATTCAGATTCTACATACTGATAAGCATCAGCTTAAGAATATCAATATGACTCATGTAAAACTCTAGTTTAAATCAGAATAACAGGCAGAGTCGTTGATTCTGCTGATTCTGATGCTGTATGCATCCAGCCTACCAAAAATCTTCGATTATAATTTAAATCGGAAGTAAGAAATGAAATGAAATGGAGTTTGATATCCTAATTCTCTGCGTCAACAGGGCTAATGAAGAAGACCAAGAGAGATATTTTGCCTGGACACTGGCACTATGGCCTACTCTTATTATGAATCTCGATTGTTAAGGGTTCTTTATGTGCACAATAATGTGTACATCGAACCCTGGTTTTTCATCCAATCCAAAGGGCAAGGCTTGATTCTCTACCACTGACTGACAAGGCGAAAACACGCCGGAAAAGCTAGAGTGAATCTGAGATCTCACGGCTAGTCAGCCAGCGTCCTACTCACTGTGCTACTGTGGCTCCAATTGCGAGCAAATCATATACAACACAAGGGTAGGGGATAATGGGATTTCAACACATTATATATCTGACAAATGATCTTAATCAAATAAATATCATTAGATACCATCGGATAATAAGTTGGATCGGATCTGGTCTGATTATAGATGTGATGGTATTTCATGGTGATGAGTCATAAAGAAAATCATAAAAATAACAATTCATTAGGATATTGGCAATAATATCATAATACACAAATTCTTAATATTTACAGTTTATTTGAAGTTTCTGATTAAACAGAGATACGACACGCTTTTGTCATGATTTTCGACTAACTGTCTGACCTGCAACACCAACAACCAATCTTTGAAGGCCCTAGATGGGCGGTAACTTAATCAGATGAATTCATGAAAAAGTTATGATCCATTCAAACGGTCGCAGCTCATTTACCAACAGTTGGAACTCTTCAAAGTTATTGCTGTTGAATCAGAGAAGCTGAAATTAGCAGAAGTCAAGAATACCCTTGTTACTGATTCCAAGCACACTTCAACATTATCAGGAATCAAATGTCTTGGACATGATTTCTATGGTACAAAGATCTGCTCTTTTCTATGAATAAAATGGCTTGTAATTAGCCCACTATTGATTTTGCTGAGTTGGTGTCAGAAATGGGGTGATATTTTAGTTTTGAAATCAATTGGTTGTCCACAATGTCATATAATTACAAATATTAATCATTTCCAAAAATGGATGGCTGGTCATGGTAAATCCATAATACTTCCTAACAGAAATATACTGTGTCCTAAAGATAATATAATACACTTTCGATTTAATGTTTTCTTTTCTTTTTATCTAGTTTTTACAACAAGAGTTGTATTCTAGTACTGTTTGTTCTGTCTGTGTCATATTGTGCAACCTTTCTGCTTTCTGTATTACCAGTATATGAATGGAATAGAAGGATAAGTAGCATTAATATTTGTATAATTTTGTTCTCTTTTTTCATCTGTGATGCTCAATGGAATAAAGAAAACTTAGTCATCAGTGATTATCATGCAGCTGTTTTAACTTAGCGCAATAAAACTGAATCTTTAGCAGATAAAATACAGTAATAATGAATAATTCAGAGAAATAAATATTATTACACCACAAGTTTTTCCTATTGAGACTTCTGTAATGGTCCAAGAACAAAATAAACATCAAAACCTAGTACCAGTTACTGAAACTTGACAAATCAATACAAATCATGTTAGACTACCAGTAAAAGTCAGTCAATGTTTCCGACATTTACATATTCACCAAACAGTTCTTTTATAATAAAAATCTTATTAAGAAGCAATTCATGTAATTCTGATATTTTGTAGAGGCTGTTATATATTGCAATACTGCATTTCATTTTCCATAGATAACCAATATGTTTATTAGCCATTCACAAACTAACTATTTTTATCTGTCTGGCAGATGTATCTGAACTAATTGAGCAATACTTCCTGTTTATGTATTAAACTAACTGTCACTGAAGCAGCAAATGGTTCTACTTTTAATTGCTCATTACCTAAGTGGAATGTTTGATGTAATTCAACTAATTAGTTTTGACAAAAACCTGCAATCAGACAATTCTGAATTTTTGTTACCATAGTTATAATTTTCAATTCAAATATTTTCTTTAACACAAACTACTATGATAAGAACTATACCATACACTGCCAATTAGCCCTCCTATTCACTTCATGCAAATATGGAAAGGTATAATGATTTAAAGTCAAATTTTTGGACAAGGAATCCAAACAAGAAACTTGCATTTGATCATCAACAGACCTTAAACAGCAGATTGCATTCAAATGTAATGAAAATTCTGCAACATAAGATGGCATCTAGAGTTGATTATAGTCTTTTCATGTTAATCAAAATGTATGAAATGAAATATATTGAAATGGGGTTTAATGTCCTACTGTTCTGCTTCGAACTGGGTTAATGAAGACAGGCCATACAGTTTGCTATGAGGGAAATTTTGTCCGAACAGCAGCACTGCCGCCTACTCTTATATCAAATTCCAACTGTCAAGGGATCTTTTACGTGCATGCCAATGTGTACACAGGACCTCATTTTTTGTAACTATCCGAAGGAATAGACAGCTGTCCTTGTCAGGCCCTTCATTTTGCGTCACTGACAAGGGGGGACCAACATCCAACCTGCAGGTTAGCGAGTCATCGTCTTACCCACTCGATCATGTTAAATGTCTAATAATTTATATAACATTTTTGGCCTAAAGGAAGACTTGCAATAGGCAGATTTACCTCTTGTATAATACATGTTTAATATTTGGTATTGCATTGATATGTCAAATTTTTCTTTCACGAGACAATTAGCCACATAGTTCTACTGAAAATGATCCCAAAGTCGTATTATGATTTACTTGTGTTACCACTTTGTAGTGCTTCCTGAATTCCACAGAACATGTTATTGTGGTGGATAAGGGTGCAGACTTCTAACATAACGCTAAAATATGTTGTACATTGTTTTATTTGTCAGCAAGATTGTGATTTGTGTATAAATAAGTTCAATGTTTCCAGAGCAAATACAATCTTTTGTAACATCTCGTTGCTTGTTTTTATGAAGGTTGTTGAATACAGATGTAGATGTTATTACCCCATATTGTCTCAATTACTGTACGGTGTGGTAAATCCTCTCTACCAGAACTCATCCGGTTACCTAATTCTACAAGGTAAGAAAAAACAACACAGGCCACTGTTTTATATCAAGTACCACTCTGCGTGGTTTATCTTTACCTTCAGTTTAAAAAAGTAGAGCTACATGTTATCAACCACTTCTTCAATGCTTTTCCCTAAACTCACGTGTCGTAATTCCCTGCATATTTCGCCACCAAGTCCGATTGGGTAACAAGCCCAACTGGAAAAACCTATCAAATTCATCGGTCGCCACTAAGTTCGATTGGGTAACAAGCCCAGCTGGGGAACCTATCAGATTCATCAGTCGTCGTGAATACCAAGACTCGCGCTTCCAGATAAAATGTCTACATGTGTCGAGAATTGTTAAGTATTGAATCTTACAACTGGCCAGGAGATATTTGGTACAATCACAGATCAATAAATCATTTCAACTAAAGAATTACAAATGAGATCCACTTGAAAGATAAATTCTAAAACAAAATTCCAAGACTAACTCATTTGCAATCTGTAACAATCATATAAACATCAAAAGATTTATTTAGCCTCCAAAAAACATAAACAAATTCAAGACATTATAGTAGCTAAACTTTATAACCGTATGCTATGGCAGACATTTGCAAATTTAATGATGATAAATTCTAGTTGGTGTATTAAATGTACGAAAGCTGGTTTGCTTCTATCAATATCATAAAATTTTACCATCTGGTTCACAAATACACCTGCTTCCTTATCTCATTGGAAAGACAGACTCTTTGATTCACAAGAACAATGCTTTATGAAATCTTGGTTTTCATAGCAACCAGACCTCCTCTAGATATAAGGCTATAATACACTACAATATAAACCTTTTTTTCTCTTGCTTAAATTGTGTGTTAAAAAAACTGCATGCAACTCCTGTAATTAGGATTCTCAACTCCATATGTTGTTCTGTAATTTCTGGCTTCCTAGCTTTCAATTTATTTTTTCAAGACGTATCAAGCATAGCAAAGAAGTAGGTATTACATGTAACTCATCTGTTATTTAATCTTTAGCTTTCTATTTTTGGTGAAAGATTAGCGTTACATTATTTCAATGTTTATGGGCACAAATCTGTTATCATTATTTCAAGTGTTCGGAAAGTTTTTTGGGTCGGTCTGTTTATGTATCTAAGGTTCTAATGATTTAAATCAAAATATCTTTTGACAACATTACATAAATATTCTCAATGTGTGGTATCACAATGGTCTTCTGTTTATAAAAACTTTTTTTTATGCTGTTTGTAAAACAGAATTCTTCAAAACCCAAATTTAAGATTTAACAAATTAAAGCAACATAAGCACATTTAGTGTGCACACTGACAGGATTAGAATCTGTAAATTGCAGATGACAGTATGGATTAGTCGATATCATGGATTAGTTGTTTGGTTGCTTTGCAATAAGCATCATCTAGAGATACAGCCAGGTAATGATGTGTTCACATAGGAATTCACTCAAACTATCAAATAATCAATACAAATTACATCATCTGAGACTAATTGAAGTACCATATAACCATATTATTTCTCATGTGTCCATGTAATTCTTAATGGCAGCTGTGGACAGATTTCAGAGCATATGATTCTAATAGGTTACTAAGGTCAGATTACATCCTGTAATTTGGTCAGTTACTTCCTCTAGACATACATCAGAAACAATGACCATTTGTTGCCAGTTATAAAACGTTTGAGTATAATTAATAGTAATTATAATGAAGGAAAGAAAAAGTAAATACAATATTTTGATCGATTGGTGACTAACATGTTTTCGTCATGTGCCATGTTTGAAAGTAGTATTTTGAGTCCGATAAAACTGAGTGGTATTTATATGACTGAACATTATCATTAATGTCAGCCAAACAGGTTCTATCCATAACAAATACATAGGAACTGGGGTTAAATAATCTTAACAATTCTTCTCCCTATGCAAGTCAGGATTCAAACCTAAATAATTCTAGTTATTAGTCTGTATCCTGAAAGGCCCTATTGAATTGTAAAATTTGAATGTACTAATATTTGTGGATTTCTGGGTGTCTGAAGACCTTTTTAATGAAGGATTGAAAGAGAGAAATTGGGTTTAACAACCACTCTTCACAAACTAAATCATTTTGGGACTAAGACATGGTTCAATTTTATTTCAATAATTTGCTAGTGCGTAGGGATCTTTATGCAGTTGGAGGAAACCAACGGAGCAGGAGAAAATCCACGATGTTGAACAGGCAATCCTACTCCTCGTTACATATAGATGGACACAGGATATGGACAGACAACTGGACAGATAACTGACCATGATGTAAGCCACCACTTTTATCTTCTTGTTCATTTCACACATTATCAATAACAACCGGGGGAATCGAAACCACGCCTCAATGACGTCCTTATGACACGGCCCACACATGTTAACCATTCGGCAATCCAATTGAAGCGTTGTCAATAGTAACCTACATTACAAGTTGGTTACATACAATATACATCTTAGATTATTATTATTTCAACTAAATTTTTGATACAAGAATGAACATATATATCCAAATTTCTTAAAATCACATATTTCAACAAATTTCAAATTAATTTCATAGATACCCATAACAAATGATATAACTAACAGCAAAGTTCATCAATGCATACATAAAAATTCAATTTTTATTAACAAAAGCAATGACACACATGGGACATGTACACGAATAAATTAATCAATTTCATCTGCCATTTATACATGCCAATTGTTAATAATTCAAGCGAGTCATAATGACCTGGTCAAATTGTATCCTTACTGGTGTAATAATACTATTACCTAGCGTCCTTTCAATTTGGCATTCAGCCATTTTGATTCAAAATGCTTAAGTTAAGTCTATAAATAATAGTTGATTTCACATATCATACAAAATGGCAAATGAAATTGATAACCAAATTTTATCATAATGGATAATCCATGTAATATGTTTACATAAATCAATAATATCAGTTTATGTAATTATAAATTTGAACACACCTTAGTTAGTTAGACCATTAGTGTAAGCAGGGATGCTATTCCGCCAGTATTTTTCGGACATGTCACTCGCTATTTTCTAAATGTCTGGCCATGAACATGCCCATTCGGACATAGCAACAAATTCGGACATAGCAACTCTGGGTGTAAGTGTCCATTTTCCCAGAGCTAGAGAGTTGAGTGTGAACAGTTGCAGCTTGGATATGTACCTATAACATCCATTTGCAAGTTACTATCTACAAGTAGTTAAATATTTTAATTTTAGTCGAAATCACAAAGTATACTTCAAGTGTTTTTGAAATGAATTTATTCTGCTTCCATTTAATAAAATTGAAAATGTTTAATTAGTCTTTGTGTATATGACAGATGTAAAACCGATAAGAAACACAATACCATATAGTATACTAGTAGTATAGTAATTTTTCAAAATGGCAAGCATATCGAACAGAGAACTATTTGCAGAATAAGTGACATCCTCAACTAAATTGCAATGTGTAATATGAACATTATCTAAACTTGTCATTGAGCAAGAGAGAAATGGGGTTTAAAGTCCACTTGACACAAACTAGGTTATTTCGGGACTTGTCATTGAAGAATAGTGATCTAACAAAACTTTTGTCATTCTAGACCTCTAGGTAATTTCAAGACTTTCACAGCTTGCCAATTAAAAAGTAAGAATATATACATCTTGAAAAATGACTGCATTTAAATAAAACTTCATGAAGCAACGACTGAGAGTTTTAAAACATCAAGACGTTGCTAGATTACTTGAACATTCCTGAACTATTAGCTACGTTATCTACAGACACGTAGTAGCATCTAATCGGAGGTTGTGACATAATAACCTGCACAGAAACCCTGACACTGACCGAAACTTGAACTTTGCAACTCGATTATCATAGGTAGACATTTTAGAGGAATCTGATAGGCTCACAACCTGGGCATGTAACCAATGGAAATTAGTGCCCAAATATGCAGGGAGTAATGTTAAGACCTTGATAAGATGCACATGGTTAAAGCAAGATCAAGCCTTCTATTGAAGATGATAAACCTTAAATATACATTATGCAAGTTATTAACTTATCCAGACCATATCAACTCTTGATGTCATAGCTAGCTTATATTTACTGGATTAGAATCTGATCTGCTGCTCCACGCTCATTGATGAGTCTAAAATTCAATCGCTTAGTTCTCTTTATATTACTGGTATCTAGTTTTTAACTATTAAAATGAGAACTGCCAGCTCTTTATCTAATCTCTCATATAAATGTATCTTGTGACCCTTTGTATGTAAGCAAGTAACTAATTATTTACAAGACACTCTTTGAACATAGTCACATTCCAAGGCAGCAAAAAAACCTCCAGTGCAAAAGATTGGTTCAAAATCTTGCCTTTAGGAATTGTAATCAGACGGGTGTGCCGACAATACACATACTATTGTTGATGTGAGCAAAGCAGAAAGTTTACATTCCTAGCAATGTCGCTTAAGAAGAAAATAACTAAAAACTTACAATGTGTTACAGAGAAATATTTCTAAGAATCATTACAGGAGTCAGAATCTTGATTTTAAAAAGAAATTCAGTCATTTCTCTTTGAAGTTGATGTTGATAAATTTGACAAACTTGATCAAAGCAGGCTTTATTAGAGAAGTTCACACCCTTTCTACAAAACATGGTCTTCAGATGTTAGAGAGTGAGTTTGGACAGATTTATTAGAGAGAGAGAAGATTGCTGTAGACAGGTCTAGGGGTCAAAAAAGTTCAAAGACATATCTAGATGGACACAGGATATGGACAGACAACTGACCATGATGTAAGCCACCACTTTATCTTCTTGTTCATTTCACACATTATCAATAACAAAAGTCTGTTTATAAAATTAGTAATACTTCTGTCAATATGATCATTATTTTACTAATATATCTATACGAACAACATTCATAAAATTGAATTATGTTCAAGGCAAGATATCGGCAACTTTGCAATATCAGAAATAATGTACATACTTCCACTGTAAAAGGAGGAATAAGCCCTAATGATTACAACATGCGGAACAACTGCAAACAAACCTCAATAAATCCAAAATTTCATTATCCAAAGAACAGATTGAATTTCCTTTCATAAAACAAAGAAACGGAAATGAATCAATTTCTAATTTGTAGAGTTTCCCTTTCTTCGCATAAAAATCAAAAGGACACTTTGAAATGTCACAATCCTGAATAAGTACAGACTTTCCCTTCTTCCAAAATATATTCTCATATATATGTAAGAAATCAAACCAAACCAACGTCTCTTGACAATTTTATTGCATTTCTTATTGTCCACACACATGCTTGTCAATTAACAGTGAATATTAACTTATTTCCTAAAGTATGTGTGATAGCTTAGGGTTAATGTGATGTCAAACTATTAAAAATGCATCAGAAAGATAGGTTACCAGGCCATACATAGAACATACTAACAGAGGTTGTCACATATTCTTTTGTAGGTAATGTCACAATCTTGAATAATTACAGACTTCTTTTTTTATTATATGCTCATATATGTAAGAAATCAACCCAAAACAAGCTCTCTTAACAATTTTATTGCATTTCAAATTGTCCACACATACGTTTGTCAATTAGCAGTGAGCACTAACTTATTTCCTAAAGTATAAGTGAAAGCTTCCATTGAACTCTAAAGGTTAATGTGATGTCAAACTATTCAAAATGCATCAGAAAGATAGGTTACCAGACCATAGAACACACACTCACAGCAGCTAAGTAATCCAAGCAGTTGACAAAGGTTGTCACATATATCCTTTTGTAGGACATAGGTAATGGGTGCATTTGTAAGATATTAAAACTGAGCAAGAGTAACAACCCATGAAATTGATGTTAAACCCCACTTCTCTCTCTCTCTCTCTCTCACACTTCTCTTCTAATAGATTTGTCCAGAGGATCTAAAATATAAACATTCCCAACAAAACATATATTTCACTGCAGTCTGGATATAAGAATACAAATAAATTGCCTATGGATAATTGAATAAGTGCAAAATAAATATAGACCATAATGGTCTGAGGAATGGCAGAAGTAGAGCAGAAACATCAATATCTAACATGTGAGGTTAAGCACAAACAAAACCCAAGTCTATGGCATTTCGACCTTCGTATAGGTCATGCTGTCCCTAAAACCTTACATGGAATGACCATAATCAGTAAGATCATCAAAACCTTATCAATGTCAGATCTTCATGATCTTTCTGCCTTGCTTGTATCACTTTGACACTGGATCAGGGGCACTGGAACCCGGATTTCTGGGGTATACATGTATACCCATGCCCTAATGATGAAAGTTTTCAACCTTTTTACTACTCTATTCACTTTTAAATGATAGATATGTAATTGCTCTCTGGTCGGGCGCGAATCATGTACTTTAAAGGGTTTTATGTTGGAATTTGGAATGCTAGAGGCATTCTAAAAACAGCTATCTCGGAAATTGACAAATTTCAAAATTTTCTTGTGGCCAGGGTGAGAGACCCCCCCCCTCTCCATCCGGATCCCCTATCTTTTGGTACCCTGGCTCTCGTGCCATTTCGGCGCCCCTGCACTGGATAATCTTGTCTGCAGTCAAATTTGTGTGTAAATAAATGATCCACAACAGTCACTAAAGATAGGTTGCCAGGCAACGAAACATACGCCCACAGCAGCTAAATCGTCCGGGCAGTCAACAAGGGTTGTTGCATATTTTTACTTTTTTCGGTAATGAAACATTTGTAATACACTAAAAACTGATTAAGAGTAACAACTCATTATGTAATTATTAGAAAATCATTAGAATTTGATTGCTTTTTATAAAGTTTTACCCCACGCTAACAATTAGTATATACATGAAACATTTAATATCATGGATTTAGCTGTTCAGTTATCTAAATTCATTGAAAATCAAAATACTTGTTCGTTTCAACACCTTAAACTCTGTGTATCAATCTGAAGTCAATCGGATGGTAACTTTGGCCTCTAGAGCGTTCACAAGATTTTTTGAGGTGATCAAGGGCCATAACTCTGGCACTAATTATCGGAAATCGCTGAAAATCAATAGGCTTCTTCGTCTTATGACCTTAAACACTGTGTATAAATTTAAAGTCAATCGGATATTAACTTTGGCCTCTAGAGCGTCCACAAGATTTTTTGAAGTGATCAAGGGCCATAACTCTGGCACTAATTATCGGAAATCGCTGAAAATCAATAGGCTTCTTCGTCTTATGACCTTAAACACTGTGTATAAATTTAAAGTCAATCGGATATTAACTTTGACCTTTAGAGCGTCCACAAGATTTTTTAAAGAGATCAAGGGCCATAACTCTGGCACTAATTATCGGAAATAGCCGAAAATCAATAGGCGTCATTGTCTTATGACCTTAAACGCTGTGTATAAATTTAAAGTCAATCGGATATTAACTTTGGCCTCTAGAGCGTCCACAAGATTTTTTGAAGTGATCAAGGGCCATAACTCTGGTAGTTATTATCGGAAATCGCTGAAAAACGATAGGCTTCTTCGTCTCATGACCTGAAACACTGTGTATAAATTTAAAGTCAATCGAATATTAACTTTAGCCTGTAGAGCGTCCACAAGCAATTGTGGACGCCGGACCGACGGACGGACGGACGGACGGACGGACGGACGGACGGGGGCGACGACAATATACGACCACATTTCAATGTGGGCGTATAAAAACAGATCAGACAATACGTCAAGTAAATCTAACAAAATTGTCAATTTAGGGAAAACAAAATTAAACTCACATCGCAGTTTGTTATACTTCATTGGATTCCCTAAAACAAAAATAAATCCAATTCTTAAAAAACACTGTTACGTGGTGGCCAATTCTACTTTTAGTACTTCAGGGTCTTGATCAATAAATAATCCACTAAATTCTTGTGTGCGATGTTTTGTTAAAATTTCAAAAACTATGACATTTCGGGACTAATTATGGTTAAATTTTACTTCAATAATTCGCTTCTGTGTAGGGAACAACCCATGAACAGGAATAAACAAAGGAAAAAAATCAAATTGATGTGGCCTGAATATAAAATATTATCCAATAGTATTGCGATTGTTAATTTATATGTTTGGGGTTTTAATATGTACAGCCTGATAACAGGTTTGTTGATAAATCAATATGTCTGCTTGTATGAAATATGACAACAAGCAGAGATAATTACGTCTGCTCTATCAGACTATATAGTAATTTCATGCACAATAGCGTTTCATATCTACAGGCAGTCTAATTGTATGTTTTACTTTTAAATCGGAATAGCATCACGTAAACTCTAACCAGAACCCGATTTTGAAAACTGACTTTCCAAAGAATGAAGGAGAAGGTGGAAATGAACCACTTTTCATCAGATCAGGAAGCTCAATACCTACACCAATCCTCAAACGAAAACTTTTCGTGGCAGTTGACCTTTTTAAAAAAAGTTCCAGATTTCTCTTCTAATAATAGACATCAGACCGTCTGAGAATATATGGTCCAAAAAAAGCTTTCTTTTGAAAACAAAACCATTAGACAATTCCTGCTTTTATAATTGGAATTTCTGATCTAAATGCCATTCATTTACAGCTTAACATTACATATTTTTAAAAGTTATCCAAACGTGATATGGAAAGAAATAAAAAAAAAAAATAGGCTAGTGTAATTTTAGATATGGCATGACTTGTAGTACATACTTATGTCATCAGTTTGATATCAAAATATAGAATTCCTGCAAGCCTACGCTGTATTTTACAAATGGTAGGCGTTAAGGTGTAACAAAATACCTGTACCTAAACCTGTCTGCTTGCACATGCATTTAAAAGACAAATGAGCAACATATCAGCACGATCAATAAAAACATAGGAAAGCCGTTGGATAAAAAATTCAACATGTGATGATATATGAACATTTTTATTACTGAGCCGTGATATAAAAAATGTTAAAGACTTACATGAAATATCATGTTTCAATCTTACCTACAATTTATAGAGCAAACTTTCTGGAATATTCAAATCTCTCAAGTTAAACAGGTATAATTCAAGAAGGAAGTTAATATTGTAGTCCGGGGATAACAAAGAAATCGCTAATTTTTCTCCCTCTTGGATTGTTTGAAAACACATGCACAATAAAGTCAATAAGCATATGACTTCAAGTCGTGTTTTATAGATTTCAAATCCAACCTTAAGAAACTAAATGGAAGATACAAATTTGTTTTTATCAAACATGGCTGAAGATTGTCAACAACATTGAAGATTGGTCAATCATTAAAGATGCATTATGTAAGATTAGTTAAAAAATATACATAATGAAAACAATATGCTTCACTTTGAACCAAGATATTAGCTATTCAATTTTAGACTGGCCTTGAAGGTCATTACAAGGAAACAGTTTTATATAAGCAGTTTTGCATCCTATTCACTTAAATGATAAAAAGTAAAAACTAATGTTCTGAATAAAGAGAGAGAGAGAAATGGGGTTTAACGTCCACTCAACACAAACTAGGTAATTTCGGGACTAACATATGGTTTAATTTTATTTCAATAATTCGCTTGCGCGTAGGGGTCTTTAGCAGTGGGAGGAAACCAGAGTGCCCGGAGGAAACCCACAAGGTTGAGAAGGCGCCCCTATCTCCATGCCACATACGCTCACACCTGGGCTCAAAACCACAGCCGCAAGCCATAGGTGACTGCCAGCTAGAGGTCGAAACGAGGCACTCTAGACCACTAGGCCATCCCAACCCCCCTTCTGAATAAAATACTGTTTAAAACCATTACAAACTTTGGTGCGATAATAAAGCAAGTCTCCATTATCCATTTTTATGTTAAATCATCTAACAAAAAATGTATTCAGTCAGATTCACTAAATATCGCAGGCTAACGATGACATCGAAAGTTGATTATGGTCTGGATAAGTTAATTAAAGTCTAATTGATAATTAAGAACTGCAATCGCCAGATTTAGCTCTTGCATAATGCATGTTTAAGAATATCCTTTGATCACTATTTGAATATTTTTATCTCTTGAACAATGGATAAATAAAAAGTGATTCTACTGGTTTTCTTGACTTTTGTAAAATATGATGGATACAGTATATAAATCACCGATATTACCACTAAAGATAAATTATGCTTCCACAGTAAAATAAATCCATTGCTCGTATATTTTTGGCAAACCTTTGCAATAATTAGTAATCATGTAAGACAGGTAATTGAGTTAACCAGATTATTTTGGTTGAAGTACATGAAAGAAATTTGACAAGATCAGCATATTTCATGATAATATGCCAGGTTATTGAGTTTAGAGAAATTCATCTGAATATCTTATATGTAGGACCCCAAAAAATGATTTTGGTAATGTTAGACTTTACATAAACTAGTACCCAACATTTTTAACTTTGTATTCACAATTCATAAAATGGTTGAAACTGTGCCTGATATGACAGGCAAGATAGGGATTGTGCCTGACATTATCTGTGACAGTTGCCTTATTTCCAGGCTTGCTAGATTCTTGAGAAATTTTCAGTGTATAAAACCCCTTCATATAGTATCTGAACTAGTGCATTTATGACCAGGTAGTATATCAAGTAACCTCTAGTATATTAGAGGAAAGATTGTAGATCGTAGGTAGCTGATCACAGACAGGCAGCAGGACACCCTGAAGGGCAGGTCTCTGATAAGTTATTTCTTAGATGCTGTTCCTTGCTAGATTACCTAGTCTATGGGTCATTATCATATATATATATCTTATTATTGTTAATTATTAAAGAGAACATAAGATTATACCAAGAAGAAGTGAGTTATTGAATTATTGTATGTTCAATCATACACCCCCAACAAGATTGAACATACAACCCATCGTCGAAGGTTCAACTATAAGTAGGTCCATAAATCCCGGATGATACATACATGCATTTGCTACATTATGTAACCTAATTGCAGATGTAAAGATCTTTACCCTTTGTGAAACGGGTCAGGATATTTGTCACTTATGATAAAATTTTCTTTTTCAGATAATCCTTTGTTAATCATAAAAAAGGAAATAGGCACAAAAATTAGAATAAACTATAACGTTTGGTATTGTACATTCAGAAATAGGTGATTCATCTTTTTTAAATAAAACAAGTACCATAATCAAGGATATTTGCACAAAAATTATCTATATCACTCGAAATTTCAGAATGAATCAATCATTAACCAAAACAAGTTTTTTCTTAATTCATTACAGATTAATAAAACTTTACAATATCCTAAGCAAAAAACAATATTACATAAAATCAAATTAAAACTGAATTTCAAACAAATAAAACGAAATGTTGAAAGTTACACAGAGCAATACAGTTGACTAAATAAACTGATCTCAAAGTACTAATCTACCCCCGATAAAAAAAACCATTATGATGAGTAATAGATATTACAAAGAATATTAGGTGCTAACATCTCCTTTACATCTAGATCTACGCAACCTTTGAATCATTTACCAGGATTTCAAGATGGCAGAAGTCAATGAGGCGAAGCCAAGACTTTCCTACCTACCACAAGTATGTAATAAACAAGATAAGCAGGTGATAAATAAGTATATCATAGTATGTACTAAGATAGTAGCAGAACTGATGCCTGTAATTTTATATATGATCATGATTAATTGAAAGTATGGATCCTACAGTGTGTCTGTTTCTAATGTCAGAATGGACATTTGATTCAAATAGCAGAAACTTTGTCTAATTGTTAATGTTCGTACAATTGGTGCATGAAATCAATTCACATGGATGATAAACAGTTGCATTTGTTTCAAAATATTAATATATAGGCTACCAATTCCATGGATATAAAAACCTAACATGCAAATGGAAAGTTCTATAGAACATAGAACAGCACCTACAATCAAAACTGGGCCACGGTGGTAAAGTGGGTAAGATGCTGGCTGGCTAGCCTGAAGGTTGTGTGTTTGATCCCTGCATTGTCAGGGAAAGTTCATCAAGATTTTACGGTGTGGTATACCCTTGTAAGTGATGCAGTATGGAGGGCCTGACAAGGACGACAAACTAATGTCCGGTGTACATATTGGTGTGCACATTAAGGATTCCTTGGCAACTGAAATTCAATATAAGAGTAGACGAGAGCGCTGCTGCCCAGACAAAATTTTCCTCATAGCACAACAGTAGGAAGTTAAACCCATTTGATTTGATTTCATTTACAATGAAAACTCTCTTAAATTCCTCTTAATTTAAAACTACAATTATCTTTCACCAGTTTACAATTTCTTTTTAAACAGTACACAATACAAAATTCGATATTTCAGGAGTAGTCAGTAAAGAGGTATTTATTAATAATATACATTTTTACAACAAAAATAAATGATGCAAAATTATTCTCCAGACTATCATCCAGTTTATAAATTTCACTCAAAAAAGTACTAACCATCTCTATAAACACTACAATACTAATATGTGTATGTATAGCCCGAAGCTGTGATATTACGATGTACAGTCGCGTAAAATAAACAAAAAAAAACATACCTAGTTACCCACATTATAGCTCTTTTCTTTTATCCCAATACGCAATAAGTTTACCAATAATACTCCACTGTTATCTATTACCTGAGAAATGTGTAAAAGATGGCAAAGGAACAATATCATAGATGGGCAATAAGAGCTGGCCGGCCTGGGAATCTACTCTCACTGGATTATAAATAGCTCACAGATAGATAGCAGCCGTCAAAACTACCAACTCTGGTCTCTCACTCCACACGTGTTGTAGACCACAACAAACCTTACACATCACTTATCTATAGTTTTTTACTCTGTGTATTTCATCTACACTAGTCGTGAACATTTAACATTTATGAAAGATGTAAACAATAAGAAGAGTATCAGGAAGAAATAGCATCAAAACAGGGGATCGTCAAGATTGCACTTGGCATTAGTCATACTAAGATATGGTCAGCGTGATAAAAACAATCTTATTTTTTAGAACCTTGGCTAAATCTGTAATAATTGTTCATAAAAGATAGCTTCTGAAGCATTTCTGATCGGATTTGTTATCCAAAAGGAAGATGGGCGAAAACTAAGCCTGTGATATAACTGATATTTGTTCAAATAAAAAAAAATTGTTTTCCAAGGTGTTACACCAGATTGTTGTATAAATTTTCAATCTTGAGAGATATTTGCCAAAAGCCAATTTAACTGTTAGTGTTAGATAATTATTTTATTAGAGTTTATGTATTCTTGACTCATTCAGAACTAAACTGTTTAGAACCATCAATGTTCAAACATACAGAAGTTAGAGACAGAAGTATTTTGGACATCCGTGGATCGTTAATCTTTTTTTCAATTATCTTGACTTGACTAAGCAGCATTTACATCTTCAAATTAGATTGCAAGCAAAATTTTAGTCAATGCTAGCTGAGATACAGGTGCTTAAAGATTCATACAGACAGATGGACGAAAGCATTTTAACAGTCCCCTCCTTTTTTTAAACAGTGGAGGATAAAAAGTTATATTTTAAAGAATCGACATGTTATTATTTAGAAATGCTTATAAACTGATGGATAAATAAGTCTTAGCCGTCTTAACATATTTCCTATAAGCATAACAAACAGCGAGTCAAATATTACACAATTTCTCAATTTGATTCTGTTTGTTTATCACATCACTTTCTCTTTAACTTATTTTATTTTACAAGAAAACTTTTATCTTTTCCATCTGCAAATCTTCAATATAGAAGAGTTTATCATGTTTTCATATCTATACATAGGTAATAAATTACCTTGAGAACACACAAAATAAAAACAACAATCATACATTACTTGGGATCTATTTTAACTGGCAAGAACTGATTTTTTCAAGTATTCTATAATTAAAGGTGCAGTTGCCCCGAATAAAACCCAGTATTAAAGTTTATAAGGGTTGCATAATACTTTTTTGAGTGTGCACCACAAGTAAGGCGCTAAGTCTAAAATTAAAGGTACAACAGCCCATAATAAAATCTAAGTAAAAATGTAACATAAAGTGCTTGCTTTTATAGTGTTCACCTCAAGTATGGTACCACCCATTTATAGAGTGCTCACCTCAGGTTAGACTCTAAAATCAAAGGTTCAGAGTTCAGTTCAGACAGCTTGAAATCACTTTTTTTAAGTATACAGCTTATAAGGGATATGTAACACTTATAGAGTGCTCAACTCCATTATTCAATGAGCGACCTGTTAACACTGTTTGTAAACTTTACCAAGAGGTAAATAAAACACAGCAATAACCTGCAAATTTTTTTAACTTACTCTAATGTTTATGAAACCTAAGTTACTATCCCAATAATAATAATTTTTGCACAGATTTTATTATAATTTAAATAACGAAAGAAAAGGTTTATTGGCCTTCTGCCTCTTTAACAATTTCATTTTTGGCAGCATCTAAACAGGTAACAGTAAGTTTATATGTAAATAGTCTTTGTAATGTTTCGACAAATGTGTGAGAATTCAAAGTTAATTATTTTCACATCTACTCCAACTAAATGTCAAATGCAGTTGCTGTCTGTCAAAAAGTGATAAACTACCATTGACTATGTTCGATCAAAGTACATATAGCCTAGGTAGGCATAAAAAAAGTGAAATGTATACAAATTTTTAAGGCTACTTACTTTCCTCTTCAATTACTGCAGTTGCTATTTTCAACAACAAACTAAAGCCTCTTAAATACAGGTAAAAGAATGACTTTTTTCAGTTCACGATCTCCATAGGCGTACATTGCCAAACTGTCCAGAGAAAAAGAGAGAGAGAGAGGAGTTAATGACCACTCAATACAAACTAGGTCCTTTCGATACTAACATATGCGACACATGCAATCCTATCCTGGTCATGTACACGTGTGGGATTGAAACCAGGCTTGTGACCTAAAGAGCATGCTTTAGACCATTCGGCCATCCAACATCCAAACTGTCTATATCCAAATTGTCCTTAGTCCTAACATGTATCATTTCTTAATTTTCACATAAACTGACCATATTATTGTAGGGGGGTTGGGATGGACTAGTGGTCTAAAGTGCCGCGCTTCTATCTCTAGCTGGACTGTCACCTCTGGCTTGCAGCTGTGGTTTCGATCCCTGGTGTGAGCATATGTGGCATGGAGATAGGGGTGCCTTCTCAACCTTGTGGGTTTCCTCCCAGTGCTCCTGTTCCTCCCACTGCTAAAGACCCCTACACGCAAGCGAATTATTGAAATAAAGTTAAACCATGTGTTGGTCCCGGGGTGACCTGGTTTTTGTCGAGTGCATGTTAAACCCCATTTCTCTCTCTCTATAAGGATTGAATTTTTGCGCAGTAGTGGATTTTACCATTCAAATTTGGTTCAAATATTGCCATTGGTTGATTATGTTTGACCTGGTTGCTAATTGTAGGCCATTACTTACTTATAGATGGAATATGATTAAAATACACATCTATATTTTGTTTGGTTTTTTTTTTATACTTTCAATGACCTACACTACATGAAGGTCTGACCGGTTGTACTGGAATGTCGTACAAGCGGCTTTTGATCCTATGATGACAGACATTGATTTATCAATCAGCGATGACATTTCTAGTGTTTTACCCACAGTTCTGTGTATCACATGACAAGAACTCACCATAAGAGACCGTTTCATTGGCTAAAAAATCTTCCAGATCCTAGTGTAATAAAGACTAGTTAAACAAATTTTGAAATATGGAAAAAAAAAACCAAACCAGATAGGATCAGTGTTTTAATCAGATTGATATTGTCTGAGCCATTAGGCTTTGGTGGTCACATGCATTTTTCTGGAGAATTATTTAGTCTCAATAGTAAGTGCAGCACCAGATATAAACAAAACACAATAGACTGGACGCGCAATATATATGTATATATCAAGTGAATGGCTTTGAGGATCAGTCATAATATTGAAGACAAAACACTAAACAAACGGGAATATTTCAAAACGGTAATGGAAATTTTTGTACTGTTTGATTCACAATTAATTAAAACTGGTGTATTTGACTGAATAGGAACATAGTGCAATATAAAGCGAAATTAGATTTTTTACACAAAACTTTATGTAAGAGCTAAATCTGCTATAATCTACTCTCGATTTTTAATTAGATTAGAACGCTTTGGCCATTTAAAGATTTAATTTAAAAATGGATAAGAGAGGCTAAGATTCGAATAACCCGTACAGTGGTTGCAATCAATGATTACAAATTGATAAAACTACAACCATTAATAACTTCACTCAATATATTCCTATTGCATTATCTATTTTTGAAATATTAGAGCGAGAATGGCCAGCTCTTTATCTAAATCTTTCATAATTCCCCTTTAATTCACATTACACAAGTAAAATTGTAAATTGTCTTGAATTTTTTTTTTTTAAAAAATGGATATAAAAATAATTTATAATTGTCTAGAAACAAAATGAGATCAAGACAGTTATTTTATCTTATCGTAAAGTGGAATATTAATGAGACCTATGATGAACAGGGTGTGTTGAAATATAATGTTTTGTCAATAACCTTTACTAATTAGTTCTATTTCCTGGAATAGTGCCGATGATATATCTTAACTAACAAAAAACAATACAATGCACTCCATTAGAAGAACAATTACTTTAACTTTGTACTGTTAAAACAAAACATCCTTTAGGTGAAAATTGTTAGTCTCGTGTTTCCAGAACTCAATGTATATTGTTTACACAGTTTACAATCTCTTAACAAATATTGGGTCTGAGTACATTAGTTTTAAAGGGGATCATGTGGCTAAGTGGGTACTAAGGCACTCTCTCACTAGCCTGGAGGTCGGGTGTTCGATCCCTGCATTGGTTGAGAAAGTTCATCTCAATATTCCAGCATGGTTTCTCCTGTCACTGATACAGAACGTAGGGACTGACAAGGACAGCTGTCTAGTCCTTTGGAGATGAAAAATAGGTTGCCAGGCAACGAAACATACGCCCACACAGCAGCCAAATCGTCCGGGCAGTCAACAAGAATTGTTGCATATTAAGGAATTATCAGAAAATCATTAGAATTTGTTTGGTTTTTATAATCAAACGTTTTTTTTTAAATCATATAATAATTGTGACCTCAAGAGGCACCACAAGCTAAAAAGGGTGATTTTTCGTACAATCAGGGGACATAATTCAGGAAGTAATGACCCGATGGGCGCAAATATCGAAAGGAACCAAGATCTTTGGGTTTAAAACATACCTGTCAAGTTTCATCAAAATCGATTCAAAATTGTGACCTCTATAGGGTCCACAACCTTGATATAACATATTTTCACACTATTCGTGTACAAACGGCGGCCATTTTGTCCGTCAATTCTAGTCACGTAATTCAAACTCTCTCTTCATTACCATGTAACGGTGATATAGTCAAACGTTTTTTTAAATCGGATAATAATTTTGACCTCCAGAGGGACCAAAAGCGAACAAAAGCGATTTTTCTGACAATCCGGGGACATAATTCAGGAAGTTATGATCCAATGGGCGCAAATATCTAAAGGAACCACGATCTTTGGGTTATAAACATACATGTCAAGTTTCATCAAAATTGGTTCAAAATTGTGACCTCTATAACTTATAAGGTCCACAACCTTTATATAACTTATTTTCACAATATTCGCGTACAAACGGCGGCCATTTTGTCCGTCAATTTTGGTCCGATTTTCACACAATTCATACTCAACCTTCATAACCATGGAACGGTGATATAATCAAACGTTTTTTTTTTTAAATCGGATAACAATTTTGACCTCCAGAGGGACCACAAGCTAAAAAGGGCATTTTTTCGGACAATCAGGGGCCATAATTCAGGAAGTTACGATCCAATTGGCGCAAATATCGAAAGGAATCAAGATCTTTGGGTTATAAACATGCATTTCAAGTTTCATCCAAATCGGTTCAAAATTGTGTCCTCTACACTGTTCACAACCTTGATATAACATATTTGCACACTATTCGCGTACAAATGGCGGCCATTTTGTCCGTCAATTTTGGTCCGATTTTCACGAAATTCGAACTCGACCTTCATAACCATGGAACAATGATATAATCAAACGTTTTTTTAAATCGGATAACAATTTTGACCTCCAGAGGGACCACAAGCTAAAAAGGGCAATTTTTCGGACAATCAGGGGCCATAATTCAGGAAGTTAAGATCCGATTGGCGCAAATATCGAAAGGAACCAAGATCTTTGGGTTATAAACATGCATTTCAAGTTTCATCCAAATCGGTTCAAAATTGTGTCCTCTACACTGTTCACAACCTTGATTTAACATATTTTCACACTTTTCGCGTACAAATGGTGGCCATTTTGTCCGTCAATTTTGGTCCGATTTTCACGAAATTCGAACTCAACCTTCATAACCATGGAACGGTGATATAATCAAACGGTTTTTTAAATCGGATAACAATTTTGACCTCCAGAGGGACCACAAGCTAAAAAGGGCGATTTTTCGGACAATCAGGGGCCATAATTCAGGAAGTTACGATCCGATTGGCGCAAATATCGAAAGGAACCAAGGTCTTTGGGTTATAAACATGCATTTCAAGTTTCGTCCAAATCGGTTCAAAATTGTGACCTCTAAGCTGTTCACAAGCTAAAAAACGTGATTTTTCGTACAATCAGGGGCCATAACCCATGAAGTTATAGTCCGATACATGCCAATATCGAAAGGAACCGAGATCTTAGGGTGATAAACCTATGTTTTAAGTTTCATTGAAATCGGATAAAAATTGTGACCTGTAGACTGTTCACAAACAATTGTGAACGGACGGACGGACGGACGTCCGGACGGGCGGACGGACGAACAGGGGCGACGACAATATACGTCCACATGAAAATGTGGGCGTATAAAAACCAACGTCCTGTGTACACATTGGCGTGTACGTAAAAGATCCCTTGGCAGTTGGAATCTGATGTAGGTCGTAGTACCACTGCCTGGGCAAAATGTCAGTCATAGCACACTATATGGCATATTCTATCTTCCGTTAGCCCAGGTTAGGTGCAGAAGAGTAGGACTTTAAACCCCATTTCATTTACATTAGTCTTAAAGAGGCTAAATCTCTATCCTTTGGCACCTAGAAATGGACACAAATGGATAGCGTTGGGAAACCCATATAATAATGTAATATGAATGTATAAAAACTGATTTTAGACAAATAAAAGTTTATAGGAAGCCCTGTAATGATGTAATATAGATTATTTACTTATAATACAAAGTAAGCTTGGGGTGACCAAGTTTAGATTTGTTGTTGATTCTATGATAATCAGAAATCTTATTCAGTTTGTTACATAACGATGCCACAATAACCAAGATGTCGTCCCAGATCCAATCCCTGTGTTAGCAGAGAAGATTGTGTCCCCTTGTCATTGGTGCAGGACAAGACTCATTAGGCTAATCATTAATTAGGGTGGAAAGTGAGCTTTCAACTCAATTAAAAGCAACTCTATTGGTCTCTAAACAATCTTAATAAGATAAGAAATATCTTAGTGAATAAACAAGCACCATCCCCTAGTCAAAGGGAGATAACACTGTTTAGCACCAAAACATAAAAAAGACATGACCAGTAATTTAGCCTTTTCTCCCTTCATTAATGCATTAAATACTCCTACAAAATAGCAAGATAATCATCTATGTATTGATTTACATAAAGCCACCTTTAAAGACATTATACAAAATGTTCCTATAAAGCAACATTCACAAGAAAACCTTGTGGTTATAGCATATCCTTGAAATTTGTGATTTATTTTATGTGCTTACTTACCTGCATTTATCAAATATTCATTTATTGATGTGCTAATAACAGTATGGTGCTGTAAAAATAGAAAATTTACAATTAAAACAAGAGTTCCAAGTAGCCTACTGTAATCACCAATCTTTTAAGATTTAACTTTATATTTAAAATAAATTCAATAAACTTTTTTCCCCCTGTGTTGCTTATCTTTGAAATTTTATCATGACACCTGGTGTCATACAAGTGGCTTTTGGTCCTATGACATCAGATCAGCATTGATTAGATCAGTTTTCCAACTACAACTGGTCCAATCTTATAGTATAGTAATCAGAATGACGAATTTCAGAGACAAACAACATGTTGAATAGGGTTTATTGAATTTATTTGACCATATTTCGTGTACACTAGCATGGTGGTTGATAGAGGGCCTTAGAGGCCATGTAAAATTTCGCCCTTTACATAACATGACATCACTATAATATCAACCTTGTGCATATGTCCAGTCAGTCGGAAGTTGAATGTAAATCATTCAGGTTCACATTAAAGACATATAGCTTACATGTGTTCGATTAATTTGTTAAAACACCCATTGCGGGATGTGTGTTGTAATATTACAATTACAAAATTTATTTTAGGCTAAAATATATTTTCAAATATTTTACGATAAACTATACAAATTTATTTGATAGGTAAATGAAGATGCAATACCTGTTTATTTTTATGTGCCAATATAAAAGATATAGGAGAAAGACATTTGGTTTTGCTTGCTAAATATCATTTCGTACATGTAATAAATGGTTTGTTTTTTGGAGGGTTGTTATGATCAATTTGTATGGCCATCACCACCAAACTTTTATGACCAATTATTTGGACCATCATGTCTATAACCCCTCAAGGGCTACTTTATTATTACATAATGGCTATTGTTACGACGAGTCGTTAAATAGTCCTCAGGCTATTAAGACGAGGATGCTTTCAGAGTCCTCCATCGGCTAGGGTTGGGCTTAGGTATAGATAAAAGTTCTTTGCGTACAAATTTACATTGGCACTTGCTTTCTGTCTCTTAATTGCTGCCTTCAGTTCTCAAAATGATGAAAATACTTCTCCTTTTTCAAAGCTGGTTGTAGGGGAGATTGGCAGCCATTTAGGAATTCATTTGGGATGTATTCATAACGGACCCATGCCATAACAGCAAAAAACAGGGTTGGTCAAAACAGCCCTACTTTAGTCGTAACTGCCAAACAGTTTGGTTATAACAGCCAAACAGTTTGGTTATAACAGCCAAACAGTTTGGTTATAACAGCCAAACATTTTAATTTAATGAAAAACAATATATTGTTGTTATCTATTAAAGATTTAAAGTCCAATACATTAGATATGATATTATGGACGGGTTGATTTGATTAAATTATTTACACTTAACGGATCGAAAATTGGTAAAAACATGCAATATAAATGTCTGTATATATCAAAAATCTCTTTAAAAGTGGTTGACACACAAAATACAAAGTCCTTGTAAATTAAAGTAAGTCAATTTAATAAAGCAGACTTATAAAATCGCTGTTGTGAGAAGAGAGAGTGGGTCATTTTCTCCATTTGTCGTTTAATAAAAACATGTTAAAACAGGAGGTTCAGTTGACTGATGTTACTATATCGAATTTGGATTTGCTAACAAGGTGGTTCAATACATGGTCTCAGCAAATATTACTTACCTTTATAAAAATAACAATTGACTTTTAATTATTTGACAAAAATAACAATTCACTCATCAGATAATCCAAGGAAAGAGGCGAGTACTAATTAATCAACTGATTGGATAATCCCTAATTAGGTACTTCACACCCTCTGATTTGATTAGGTAATCATTTATTTTTTTTATCAAATTGTGTTTTTAACAATTTTCAAGTGTAAATAGTTTGATTAAATCAACCTGTCCAACTAATAAAATTTAAGAAGAAAATCAGCCATTTACATCTGCAACTCCAATCTGCTCTGATGTTTGAGGGGAAACTTTGCAGGTATTTCATAAAAAAAAAAAATAAAACAGAAAGTCAAGATGGAATTTCAATGGAGGGCTCAGAAAGCATCATCGTAAAAGTCTGAGGACTTTTCTTCTTACCACTTGTCGTAACAATGACAATAGTCCACTGCGTTATTATCAAAACATTGATGAATTAATTTTAGCGTGATTGGTCCATCAAGTTAGGCGTACCATTTGATAAAACAAAAACGACTCATGTGTAAAACTTATTTATTCAATACAATTATTATGTGTGTACGGGTGGCGGTCCTTTCCTCCCAAAACCATTTCACCTTCTCACTCCACTGTTTCAAGTTTCAGTGTTTGGAGTTTGGGATGAAAAAGCCCTGGGCCTAGGTGAAAAACGGTGTCTTTTTGTAAATTGAACCGCCTGGGATTAATCAACCTGTGTTTGTTACCTTTACTTAATAAACTACAACTTCCTTACGGCTATGTTCAGATTTCTATTCATATTAATATTCAGATTCTTAAATCATTCATGAAAAAAAAAATCCGATTTCAAGATTAGCACCAATTCTGAACTTCCGGAGTGACATGATTTACCCCTGTACTATTATATTTTTGAAACGGAAATATAAATAATTTAATAGAAACAAATTGATACAAAACTATATTTCGAAGTCTTCAAAAATAACAACAAGAACTATTTAGACATATATTCATTTTTTTCACAATAAAAACACATCTGAAATTACAAAATCCTCGGAGCTAATATCCGGTAATGTGACGTGCTTCCGTTTAGTTGGCAAAATAGTTCCAAATTAGGTTACTTTTCTTTGCAAGCATAAACATTATATAACAATATACATTTAAGAAAAGTAGTATATTAAATATATTTGAAATTTTAAGACATATCGAAAGAATATCTTTACTTCAATTAGTTAGCAGGTGCGCGCGTAAGAATACATGTACACCGACGTGGCCAGATCCATCTTGGAAGTAAACTTGAAAGCCAACACGAAGTCAAATATTGTACATGTGTCGATGAAAATCGAACAATTTTCAGTTCATTGTTAGTTGCAAAAGGAAAGAAATAATCATGGTAAGATATTGTACAAGAATGAAAATTATGTATCAATGCTAAATCTTAAAAAATTGACGTCAAATATTAGTTAGTTGTCGGCAAATTATTCGATATTTTTATTTGATGGAAGTAAAAAGTTGCAAATTTATTTTTTGTTGACAAGTTAATGTCTGTAAAATATTCTACTTGATTATTATATTGTTTGATTTCGTAATTTTTGTTTTGTAAAAATATATTTAAATGTGATGTTGATTAGCATTCATTACCAAAAAAGAAAGTTTTTGAAAAGAGCTGTCACTTCAATATTTTAGAATTACATTCATTTCCTTCTTCAATCAATCCAAGTATCTGGTTAGCCTAGTCTTAAAATTTTAGCGACTCATTTCGCAATGTAAGTAAATAACACAAACAGAAAGAAACGGAATGAGACTCTTCTTCTGTTTAAAACTACCTGACCTATCATGTCAGGCGCAATTCCATGATTTGTCATGCACAAAACATCTCTGGTGCCTGTCATTTTGTCTGACACTGATTTGTCTTTTTTATTGATATATCTAATACATGTCCGGCACTATTTCCTTAGTGAGTTATTGCCTGACATTTTGTCAGGTACATCAAAAAGGTAGCACATCATTTTGGTCCCACGTCATTTCAGACTCAACACAAACGTCGTTTCGGACTCAGTCTGGCGACTTTTCAGGCTTACTTGGTGTTGTTTCTGACTCAGTCCAAGCGACTTTTCGGACTTTGATTAATAATTAAAAGGACCGTAGAAAAATTTGATCGTTGCTATTTCTAATATTTTGCACAGAAACACTTTGCTTTGTACGCACTAATATATGGATCAAGGTATTGCCAAGCGGGAGGAATGCATGTCAACGTGCAGCTCACGGGTTATCGTTAACAATTTCTAGGTACTTGTAAATAGAGTGCTGTCGTGTAAATAATTATTTATGTTGTATGTCATTTTCAAATAAATTCATCAGCATATTATTGGTTTTAAAGAAATACATTACTTTTACGGGAAACAATGATTATCCAAAGAACCGTAAGTGCAACTAATGTTTTATCGTTTGGTGGAGCCTTTTACTAACCACGTGTTTCATGTTAATAAATACGTGTTATTTTTGTTGGGCTATTAAGAATAGCCACGGCGTATTATATATTGATTTGACAGTTATGTTCAACCTTCCTTTCAACTTATTCCAGAGTCCGAAGCATCACCTACCCGAGTCCAAAATGTCATAGCCTATACACGAGTCCGAAACGTCAAGGCCATATGTTATGGAGTCCAAAATGTTGTAAGTCCGAAATGACGTGGGACCAAAATGACATGTAATCCATCGAAAACTGTTATTTCGAGGCGCAGACCTATGGTGTATAATTATATCGTAACTCTCGATAGGCCATAATTTTGTACTGTGACTTTCACTGTACATACGTTTGTAATCATAAGCTTCTAAACTGTTTTATGCTTTGTAATGATTTTAGTTAGCAAGACTTCATAAAATCGGACATAACTAATAGACTGGTAGTGCGGGCCATGCTTGCGCTTTCATTATTGCTACTTCCGAAGACATCATCGCATGACATGGAACTGAAGACAAAAAAAATGACGCTTGAGCTAATAATAATGCAGATTTGATATGACACACAGTTAATAATTTTCATAGTATTACTGCAACTGATGTAACTTGATTATTACATTTAGCATCTTATTTGTCATAATTTAAATTGGCTCTTAAATGTGTGAGTTTTAAGATTGCTTAAAATAACAAGATCTGATTTTTGAAAAAAAACACTGTTCTGTAATTAACACCTGAACACCTTAACTTATTTGAACTTTAAAGACCTTTGTTTAAAAAACGTTTGTAGTGAATAGGCCTACATATGATTTATGATCTGACATTTTAAAATACAAATATTGTAATGTTACTGTTACATGCATATTTTTCCCTTGTCGAGACACAAACAATAGAAAAAAATAATTATTGGATGTTATATTGAGGCACATAACTTATATTATGTATGTATCTATAAGGTGTATTCCAACTTTTATTGTTCATTGTTTTGATGTTAATAATACTTCTAATTCTGTTTTTTGTAATTTTGACAGGTGCTTTTGGCAGCCGCAGTGTGTAATAAGGCCGGAAAAGGTATGTTTTAACATGCTTTTTTTCAAAACAGTATATGGATGTTATAATGATTCGTCATCCATGACGTTTTTGATGGACATTCCCACATGCATAGCAACTTGATATATTAACACAGCATACCATTATCGCAACCATTTTTCTCCAACTGTACATGATTTCTTTTGAATTCAGAAAGAATTGATCTACAGCAACTTTTAGCCAAACAGAAGCTATAGTATTTTTGTAAGATTTGGTTGAATGAACATGGCTGTTTTAAAAGTATTATTTGCCCAAGGGTGCAAGGAATAGATGATTTTATCTTGTGGGATACATTGTTACATCAACTTATGGATTGTTATTATTATGAAGCCAATGTAAAAATTTGAAAGTAAATAATGTAATCTTATTATTTTTTAGCCCTGGTATCCAGACAGTTTGTTGAAATGACCAGATCTAGAACAGAGGGCCTATTAGCCGCTTTTCCTAAATTGATGAATTCTGGTAAACAGCACACATTTGTTGAAACAGAAAGTGTGCGATATGTGTACCAACCAATGGAAAAACTTTATATGCTTCTTATTACCACAAAAGCCAGTAATATATTAGAAGATTTAGAGACACTTAGACTATTTGCTAGAGTTGTAAGTTATTTTTAGAAAAAGCATTTTTTTTTCTAATTGAGCATGAAACCTGTTGAATTTCCTTTTAGTTGCCATTTCCTTTTAATTCTTAAAATTTGGGACCCATCTCTCACTTCCGCCTAAATAGCGTGGAAAAGAAAGAACTCAATTATTATGTTAAAGATCTGTTGTATCTTACGCCTGAAATGTCCCGGGTGATTTGAGTGGATATTGAACCTCATCTTCCTTATCTATTTTTTTCTAGTATCACAAAATGGCATTGTTTAACCTTTGGTTCAAGTAAATCATTTTTGTTATATAATGTTTTGAAATATTTTTTTTCCAGATACCAGAATATTGTAGAAATATGGAAGAATCTGAAATAATAGATCAATCCTTTCAGCTTATATTTGCCTTCGATGAAATTGTAGCTCTGGGTTATAGGGAAAATGTTAATCTTGCCCAAATTCGTACCTTCACAGAAATGGATTCTCATGAAGAGAAAGTATTTCAAGCTGTCAGACAGGTGAGCCTCCACCGAAATATCTTCTATTCGGAACCTAATTATTATTAAATTGGAGAATTGATGATTTCCAGTACCATTATGATATTTCCATTCTTGAGTACCAAGAAACACTATGTTAACATTTACCATGAAGATATTATAATAGATAATAGTATTAGTTATTTATATTGCACTCATTCCACCTAAACAGTAAATTCATGGCAGATATCTGATGTTTGATATTGGTAAAACCTCTCCTTTTAATTTAAAGTATGTGGAAGTAAATTATCCATTTACCTGGGGGATTGGGTGGATAGCCAAATGATTAGCGCATATGCACAGCATCCTTTTGAAAAGCAGTCCTCGATTAGTTAACATATTTGCAAGAGTTGTAAAAGGTTGAATTAGAGTAATATTGGCAATGTGTAACGTTAATTTCTTTTCCTGTTCTAGACCCAAGAAAAAGAGGCAAAAGATCAAATGCGAAGGCGCGCCAAAGAAATACAACAGAAACAACGTGAAATGGCTAAGGGTGGTAGAGGTATTACCAATAGTGGATTTGGTAGTAGTTCATATAGAAATGATACTGGTAGTTCAGTCATAGAATCATCTTTACCTGAACCATCATCTAAGCCATCTTATACTGCTTCTAGTACTAAACCATCAGGTCCATCTAAAGCTCTTAAACTCAGTACGAAAAAGAAAGATGTCGACAGTTTTGTTGGTCAATTAGAATCAGAAGGAGAACGTAAGTAAAATTATTTTACTACTCATGATTAGTTCAGAATATACCTAACTATGTGTAACAGAACACAAATTAGGGAGATTACCCTGTGTTAAAACTTAAGCATTCAGAATTGGTTATGACATCTGGGAAGTAAGAATTGGTTATGATATCTTTTGTATTTTTTGTACTTTGAGATATTTTCATGTCGATGTCAGTTGAGTGAGTTTACATCATTTTGTCTAATTTTTGCATAAATCCAGTAAAATGAAATAACAAGATTATTACTGCTCTTTTAATTTAAAGTAAAATCCTGAATATTTCTGTCATAATAATAATGATACAGTATTACACAACCATTCGATACACTATGAATTTCTCTGGGCACCAATACTGTATATTTATGTATCGTCTGTCTGTGTTTTGTTTCAGGAGTTGTAAGTGTAAATAAATCCGTGCCCAATGCAGTAACAAAATCAAGTACACCTGCAATAGATCAAGAAGCGTAAGTACGATTAGCTCATTATGCTACTTACTGTTCAGCTTGTCATCGCTTGACCCAGCACAATAATACAAATGTTGATATAAAGATAAATCTGTTATCCCAAATTATAATACTAATACAAGCCCTACAGGATTGAATGGTATTTTCTGCATCACATTACAGTTGGTTAATAAATGAATCAACTACTGTATAACAAATAAAACTAGATTAACTTGCTTGTTATAAGGTTAGCTCTCAGGAGTGATATGAGATCTCGACCTCAGTCTTGAAGGAGACGTCTGAAGATTTCTATAAGTGATTCAGAAGGATGTACAATTGGACAAAACCTCTTGTGTTGTTCTAGTGTATCGTAATGCTCAATAATTTTTCTGTTTTTTATAGAGTTCATTTATCAATTGAAGAAAAAATATCAGTCTCAGCTGGTAGAGATGGTGGTCTTAATAATCTGGAAGTACATGGTATTATTCAGCTGAAAATCAACGATGAAAAATACGGTCGTATTCAAATAGGTATTTTAAATAGAGATAAAAAAGGCGTTCAGTTACAAACACATCCGAATGTAGACAAAAGATTGTTTTCAGGATCTTCAGTTATTGGTTTAAAGAATCCAGATAAAGCATTCCCACTGAATCAAGATATTGGTGTGCTCAAGTGGAGGTTTCAAACACAAGATTCATCTTTTATGCCTTTATCTAGTAAGTCATTATAAATTTCAGATTGGGTATTTCTTAGGTTAAATTATAGACATTTGGGTTGACTTGTAAAGTCTTTGAATCAGGTTCTCAACATACATTAAACAGTGTTCCATAGTTGGAGAACTGGACCTGCAACTAGAATATCAAATCTTGGAACCATCAGGAATCTCTGGTAGGACCTATGGGGTTACAAGAGAGAGAAATGGGGTTAACGTCACTCTACACGTGGGACTAACATGTTAAAATTTTATTTCAATAATTCCCTTGCGGTCCGCAGAAAATAAAGGACCTAGAGAAAAGCCATGAGGTTGTGCAGGTGACCCTGCTTCTTGTCAAGACGAGTTTTGGATCCTAACTAAGAAGTTTTACATTAAAATGTAATGCATGTATGATTAAATTAAGTAGTTATTTTATGGTCTCCATAGAACTTTTGCTACAATTGAAATTTAAAAAATTAATATTTTGAAAATTTCAAATTACTTCACCTGAGCTTAGATATGAATGGAAGAAGTTTTGACCAGAAATAGACTTAATAGTACACCATTGCCGCGATAATATATGAAGTTTGGATTTTCAGTCTTTCAAAAGTTAGCCATATTAACATTTCATGATGTATATCTTAACTATCCGATGTTCTAGAGAGTTGATTATGAGCTTCTGTGTGCATAAATGTTGAGATAATAATTTGTATAAAAGTCAGAAAAGCACCTGCAATAGACAGATTTACCTCTAACATAATGACATTATACATATTACGGACAAAAGTGTAGACATTGTAGTCTAAGTTACTCTGCTGGACAAAGATAAGAAAAAGGGAAATAAGACCTTCTCTAAAACAGAACAGAACAAAATTTAGTATTCTTAGTAATGTAAGTGTTGATGACCATGTGATTTTAATGATTTATTTGTATTTTGTAGTAAATTGTTGGCCATCTGAGAATGGAAATAAATGTGATGTGAATATTGAATATGAATTGGAACAGGATGAATTAGAATTAGAAGATGTTTTAATATCTATACCTTGTCCGTAAGTAGAATGTCTTATCAATTATGTGCAAAAACCAGTAATATTTTCAGGGTAAAACAAAACCCTCATACCATAAATCCTAGAACATAACACCTACTTAATTAAAACTATTGTTCACAAGGGTCAGCTGAACCTATGCAATCGGCTATAATGTGTACTAATTTTATTAAAATACCATGGTTTTAATGTCTTAAACTGTTTTGAATCAGATAAAGACTAATACATTTATTTGTCCATCTGCAAGGCTTCTTTAATGTAAAGGAAATATGTGTAATTGCCCTTGTTGTATATGTATAAATTTTATTGTAGGACTGGTGTAGGAGCACCTGTTGTTGCAGATTGTGATGGAGACTATACCTATGATTCACGTAAAGCTACATTACAGTGGAGTTTACCTCTTATAGATACAAGTAACAAATCTGGTAGTATGGAATTTACTATAGCTGGCCATCCGGATGACTTTTTCCCAGTTAATGTCTCCTTTATGTCAAAGAAATCATTTTGTGATCTACAGGTAAGTTCCAGAATTTATAGAAATATGCTAAACATTCAACTCATTGTTAGTTCATTAGAATCATAAAGTTTTTTTTCTAAACGTGGTGTGAAGCATCTAGTGTGGGTAAAGATGTGTGGGTTGTTGGGAGGTTCCTGTTGCGTAAAATCAAGGATTTTTAACACAGTTTTGACAGCGAAATGCATCTTTTGTAAAGTCTCTTTTCTTATTGGAAAATGTTTCTCTTTAAACTAGCATGGGTCATGAGATGAACCTAGAGGATCTGTCATGTGTGTCCTTCACAGGTTAAAGATGGTTCTCCCGTCTGGACAATACTTCAACCCTCTATCTTTCTACCTGTATCAAAAGAAAATAAGAATTTTTTTTTGATACCAAGTTTTGATATAATTATACTATTTCTATATTTCAGATAACCGATGTTAAAGAAATAGAAAATAGTGAATCAGTCAGATGTTCTAAAGAAGTCCTTCTCTATGTTGATAAATATGAAATTGTGTAATAGTGTCCTACCTTGTATATATAGATTTGAATTTACATTTGTGAATAATCATGTGACAAAAAGACACCATTATACAACAAGGACAAAGAAAACATTCAATATTGAATTCTAATTTTCAAGAGTTGGACTTATGAAAGAGAGGTAATTCTGACAGATGGAATATGCTTGGTTTGTTTTTCATCGTATCACAGTTTAACTGATTCTGTTATTTACATCTTTAAAGGGGTTATACTATTTAATCACAGTTCACCAAATTATATAATAGAACGGTATCACCACATTTCTAGTTTGAAGTATTAATTTGCTTTACAGATTAAAAAACTTATGAGTAATAAGCCTTAGAATGTGTTGTTATTTAAAGATGCAGTATGTAAGAATTAGGTAAAATGCTAGCTGTTTGCTACAAAATTTTGAAAGTAGATAATGAAAAATGAATATATTGAAAATAATGATTGTTTTGAAGCTGAGTCTGAGCTTATCATATAACATTTGATGCCAGGAAAAAGAGTTGCAGTAGGCAGATTTAGCTCTTACGTAATGCATCTTTAAAGTTTTGTCCGATTTAAAAAAAGTTCCTCTTCCACAGATGGTTGAAGTTAAGTTGTCATGCCTCATGTTTGTAAGAAGGGTTTAAGCCAGTGTCGAGCGCTCTTAGAATAATTCAGATGTAAATAAATGGAAATCGTGTACATTCTATATGTTTGTACCCTCCTATTTAATATCCATGTTTTCGTTACTATATTGTTATTGTAAATACATCTAATACTTTGGATTTCAAATCTTGTGTGGGAAAAGTAAAATATTATATTCTTAGTTTAATATATTAATGTATGTAAGGCAAGCCAATGATTTGATGTATATAAGAATTAAAAATATATCCGATAAAATGTACACTGAGCAGCATTTTTGAAGTATTTTATGAAATTTCTGAAGTGCTACATTCTTATTTGAACCCTGCTGTTAAATGTTAAAAAAAAACCCAATCACAAAGTCATATAGTAGAATTAGATTATTTATTCCATTATAGTGTTCAATTTCTTTATTTCTGTCTAATTGTATTAGTTATATAAGAATTATCCTTTCAAGGATATGTTTGTTTTTCTGTCAGTTAAATCAGAAATATTGATATTGGTTTAAAAAGGTTTTACAACCATTAAATGGTGTCTAAATCTTATAGAATTGACAGAAGATATCTTAATTTATATTAAAACGGTTAATAATACTGTTAATATATATTAAAACTGTTAATTGCCTTCTCTGTTTATTATTAAATGTTGATGTATCTCTGTGTACTATTTTGATCTATCTCTATATGTTTCTCCTCTCTAAACTTCTGTAAAGATATATTTTCTATTGGGGTCCAAGAAGAAACCACTGTGCATATTTTACATAGATATTATGTATATTATCAGTATAACAAGCTCAGTGAAAGAAATAAAATATTTCAAGTTGAATATCACCTTTTATTTTGTTTGAAATGAAGAAAAGCAAAACACAAGTAAAATGGTGTTAACAAATAAAAATAACTGAAGAATTTCTTGAACACCGAGGCCTACAGTCAAATATCTCTCAAACCTCTGTGTTTTGAGATAAGAGTTGATCCTAAATAGTTCCACATTGCCAAGCACAACGTAAATGACAATCGCAAAAAGTAAGCAAAATTGACAATATTTTTCATGAAAACGACTGATTATTGTTATTTGTAACATTTCTGAGACATCCCACCACAATTAAGCAGAAAATCCTACCTGAAACGTGTACAAATCCCCACTTTTTAAATCAAGGTGATAGATTGCTTTTTCTGACATCTTAAACTCACATTGTGAATACATAAAGGCGGGGCCTTGTGTGCAATGGCCAATCAAAGTACTAAACCTGATCAAAGTTGCACAGGATTAATGCGTCGTAATCATGAATGTCCAAATCAATTTTGATAAAAACGTTTAATTTACTTTATTGTCAATATTTGCTGTAAAATGATTGTTGTAACAGTAGATTGGGCCGTGTATGTGTAACAAGTACTAATAGTATAAAATTGACTTACTTTTAAGATGGTACATGCATTAATACCGAAAATGAGTTTGCCGCTTGGAACTAAAGGCATCAAATCGTAGCTAAAAACAAGCACATCAGTACATCTCAACGATTTTAGCTATGTTTTCATTCTCGTAGCTAATAATTCTATGGAATACAATTTCTGCTTATTACTGAGTGATGTGTGACTAGCAATAAATAAAGCTTGATAATGACTAAAGAAGCCTTGTGGAAATGTTGCTTGGTAATAAGCTGTAATTGTATTCCATAGAATTGTGACCTGTATATTTTGGCTCTGGGGAAAGTGATTCATTAATTAACATTAACGTACAATTAACACTGCTCTACAATTGGAAGAACATCTTCTTTTTCTGCACTGATTGGGCTAATGAAGAGGGACAGTGATCTAGGGAATAATGTGGACAACATTCTGTTTTTTAAAGGATCCGTTATGTCTATGTTTCTTAAATAATGTCTTTCCAGATGTCTTGGTTCAAGTACTAAATTCTCCTGAATCGCTTTCTACATCATCGAAGAGAAGTGATTTCTTTATAGGTCCACAACTTCACATATTTATTATTTTGTCACTCCTTTCTGTATTTCTTGCATGCTAACAACTTAATGCTTTTGGTCAACTTGACCGAATTAGGTACAGAATTATGGAACCTGATTAAATTGAGGCTGATATTCGCAATCCCACCTTGACTAAGTTCGATAATGAGCATTTTCTGCTCAAGGTAAGCAGAGCGATACGAAATTTGATTGGTCGAGAGTAGTCGAGACTTTGGAACACAATAACTCTCCTTCTAATTGAGTTAAAATGTTCAAACTTGGTGTATATGCTTATTAGGTCAATGCCTTGATGGAGTTCGAAGATGAGCATTTTCCGCTTAGGGTAAGCAGAGATAAGCAATTTGATTGGTTGATACTTTGGGACAAGATAACTTAGGTTCATCTTGATTGATGATTTTTATGCCAATACAATGACTGCATTCTCATTTAGTAATCGATTCGACAGTAACAGTGTATAGAAACGATTGACTTGGACACAAGGGCCCTTTCCCTTGGCCAGAGGGGCCCTTTTGTCTGCCTTTAGCATTTTTCTTTATAAAACACTTTTGGATGACACTTCGTGTACAGTTTGATTGCTCGATACATTGAAAAAAATAAATGTGCGATTAATTAATATGTGTCTTCTATTTATTTTGGGATTTCGGCGGGGGACATCAGCCTCACTGTTGGCTTGTTTTTTTTTATTTTGTCTTAAATATTGTATATCAGAAGCCCATCTTTTCCCAGCAAGATCACAACATCAATGTTGAATTAAATTGACAAATAATTTGTGTTTTCATTGTCGAAGATTTTGGATGATATTGAGGTTGAGACTTAGCTACTTTAACTTAAGATTAATCTCTCAAGTATCTTGGCGCAAAGCATCAAGCAGTGAAATTGCTTATCATTAGAGAAAAATGTTAAGATATTCACCTACATCTACATCAAGTTAAAACATTCTACATCAGAGTTTTAATGTTCCAGAGTCTTGACCTATCAAATCATCAGCATTCACCTAATAAACACATCCACCAATTTTGAACACTCTAGCTCAATTAGGTGCGTTATTGAATCCCCAAAAGTGTGACAGACAAATGGAGAGATGTGACTAACAAGCAGCATATCTTTATGTTATACAGACACCCACACTTTATGTACAATGGCCACATTTCTATACATGACAAGACATGCACTGCAGCACATTGACATCAATCATTCAACCCACAACAACCAGGTTAGATGGTCGAATGGTCAGCGTGTGTGCGCTGTATCCTAAGATGATGTGGTTTCGATTCCCTGGTTGTATGTGACAAGGAGTAAGGTTACCTGTCCATCCTCGTAGGTTTTCCTCTTGTTCCTCCAGTTTCCTCCCACTGCCAAAGATCCCTACACGCAAGCTAATTATTGAAATAAAATTTAACCATGTGTTAGTCCCGAAATGACCTAGTTTGCGTCAGTGGAGTTTAACCCCATTTCTCTCTCCCCCAAAGGGTTCACTGTGGGTAAGCGGGTAAGATGTCGACTCACTAGCCTGCTGGGGGTCAGGTGTTCGATCCAGATTTGCAAGCGTGGTTCCCCCTCTTGAGGGCCTGACAAGGACAGCTGTCTAGTCATTCAGATGGTACAAAAAACAAAGGTCCTGTGTACACATTGGCATGCAAGTAAAAGATCTCTTGACAGTTGGCATTCGATATAAGAGTAGGCCGAATTGATATCCGATTTAAACAATAAAAATAGGTTGCCAGGCAACGAAACATACGCCCACACAGCAGCCAAATCGTCCGGGCAGTCAACAAGAGTTGTCACATATTAAGGAATTATCAGAAAATCATTAGAATTTGTTTGGTATTTATAATCAAACCTGTTTTTTTTTTAAATCAGATAATAATTGTGACCTCCAGAGGCACAACAAGCTAAAAAGGGTGATTTTTCGTACAATCAGGGGACATAATTCAGGAAGTAATGACCCGATGGGCGCAAATATCGAAAGGGACCAAGATCTTTGGGTTATAAACATACATGTCAAGTTTCATCAAAATCGATTCAAAATTGTGACCTTTATAGGGTCCACAACCTTGATATAACATATTTTCACACTATTTGTGTACAAACGGCGACCATTTTGTCCGTCAATTCTAGTCCGATTTTCACGTAATTCGAACTCTCTCTTCATTACCATGTAACGGTGATATAGTCAAACGTTTTTTTTAAATCGGATAATAATTTTGACCTCCAGAGGGACCAAAAGCGAACAAAAGCAATTTTTCGGACAATCAGGGGCCATAATTCAGGAAGTTACGATCCGATGGGCGCAAATATCAAAAGGAACCAAGATCTTTCGGTTATAAACATACATGTCAAGTTTCATCCAAATCGGTTCAAAATTGTGACCTCTATAAGGTCCACAACCTTGATATAACATATTTTCACACTATTCGCGTACAAATGGCGACCATTTTGTCCGTCAATTTTGGTCCGATTTTCACGAAATTCGAACTCAACCTTCTTAAATATGAAACGGTGATATAATCAAACGTTTTTTTTAAATCGGATAACAATTTTGACCTCCAGAGGGACCACAAGCTAAAAAGGGCGATTTTTCGGACAATCAGGGGCCATAATTCAGGAAGTTACGATCCGATTGGCGCAAATATCGAAAGGAACCAAGATCTTTGGGTTATAAACATGCATGTCAAGTTTCATCCAAATCGGTTCAAAATTGTGACCTCTACACTGTTCACAACCTTGATATAACATATTTTCACACTATTCGCGTACAAATGGCGGCCATTTTTTCCGTCAATTTTGGTCCGATTTTCACGAAATTCAAACTCAACCTTCATAACCATGGCACGGTGATATAATCAAACGGTTTTTTAAATCGGATAACAATTTTGACCTCCAGAGGGACCACAAGCTAAAATGGGCGATTTTTCGGACAATCAGGGGCCATAATTCAGGAAGTTACGATCTGATTGGCGCAAATATCGAAAGGAACCAAGATCTTTGGGTTATAAACATGCATGTCAAGTTTCATCCAAATCGGTTCAAAATTGTGACCTCTACACTGTTCACAACCTTGATATAACATATTTTCACACTATTCGCGTACAAATGGCGGCCATTTTGTCCGCCAATTTTGGTCCGATTTTCACGAAATTCGAACTCAACCTTCATAACCATGGCACGGTGATATAATCAAACGGTTTTTTAAATCGGATAACAATTTTGACCTCCAGAGGGACCACAAGCTAAAATGGGCGATTTTTCGGACAATCAGGGGCCATAATTCAGGAAGTTACGATCCAATTGGCGCAAATATCGAAAGGAACCAAGATCTTTGGTTTATAAACATGCATTTCAAGTTTCATCCAAATCGGTTCAAAATTGTGACCTCTACACTGTTCACAAGCTAAAAAACGTCATTTTTCGTACAATCAGGGGCCATAACCCATGAAGTTACGGTCCGATACATGCCAATATCGAAAGGAACCGAGATCTTAGGGTGATAAACCTATATTTCAAGTTTCATTGAAATCGGATAAAAATTGTGACCTGTAGACTGTTCACAAACAATTGTGGACGGACGGACGGACGGACGGACGAACAGGGGCGACGACAATATACGTCCACATGAAAATGTGGGCGTATAAAAACATCCTTTTCTTTTTTCCTTTATTTTACAACTTATGAAGTACATAAAATGGAATTGAACAATAATATATACACAAGATAGAAGAAATCAAATGTTATCCTACATGTGTATAATACTTTTTCTAAAGATAAAATTTAACTTAAAGAGTTGCTATCGCTTTTTCATTGTTTTGCACTTTCCACGAGACAGTTTGATGCAATTAAAATAGCACTATTTAGTATTTTGATCTTCAAAATTGCTGTTTGAAATAAAAATATGGTGCAAGCTTTTAAGTTAACAGCAAAAATCATAAACGCTTACTAAATCTCTCATCATTATTAATGCATTTTTGTAAAATTTCCTCCATAATTGCCTTATTTAAGGCAATTTAATTAACAACTATGTTTAACCTTGTTTCAATTAGGTTAGTTTCATTTTTCTTCTTTTTTTTTTAAAGAAAGGGAAATTTCCATAAAAATATTGTTTGGTGACATATTAAAATGAATATGTATACTTAAATATAAAACAAAAAAAACACAATAAAATATATAATACATAAATAATAAATATCTTATATTAAACTCGAAAAAGGTAAATTTACGAGTATAAACTGATATATACAAGGGCTGTATGCATATCTTTAACTTAAGTCAAATACTTTTTGCAATTTTTTATTCCTCAATTTAATATTCTCGGGATTGTAAATATTTTGAAAGGAAAATGGTTAACATTCATCTTATTTGTAGATTAAACACATTCCTTTTAAAATTCAAAACCAAATTTCCATTTCAAATTTTAATTTAAATATTTGAATAAAGTACAAACAGACCTAAGTGTTGAGCATGCAGCCCTCAGATTATCACAGAAACTAGATACTCTCTTTAACAAACCTATATCATGGTGAACAGTTCACTTCTCCCGGCCACTCAAATTTGATCTTCTGTTCTTCTTGTACACCTATTGAAAAGTTTGCATCCTATTTTGCAGGGGGAAAATCACCAAAAATATTTCCTTACTCAAATGCTTTTCATTTTGAAGTTTTAATCTTTTACATAAAACATTATTCAAGCGACTATGGATTTATCAAAATCGTATAAGAACTAAAAATTAAACAGTATTGGCCTTATCCTGTGAGTTTATCTTGATAAGTTATCTACCAGCCGAAAAGCATAACAAAAAGTGAACTGTACACTGTGGTATATGTGAAACAATTCCAACAAATTAGTAAATTGAATTGGCAATAAATGGGTTACTAACCAAATATGATATCAACCACCTTGTGAGATATGAACTACCTTGTGAGAAGGACTACCTATTGACATGGTGATTTCATAAGAAATTTCTACAGAGTGGTTAAAAGTCTTTGAGTCGTCCTTTAATTCCTATAATTAGCAAACATTTTTTTCTAAAAACATATTGCTCAAGTTAATTAATGCTCTTGAAAGCCTAACCATTATCTTCTTCATTCTATTTTTGTTTTTATGCATCCAAGTTCAATGAAAGTGTATATTTTTTTGCAATATATGAACATTTTCTATGTGATTTTACTAAATCTGTACTACTTTTCAGGAAATATTGATGGCACAAGGTATTTGATGTCATATATTTAGTAACTCGTATTTCACCTTTTAAAAGGACAAACTGTCAAAATGTTACAAATATAAAATATATACATGTATTTTAACGATTGTCTTAAAACCATAATTTTTCGTCTCCAAACATTTTGATCAATTTGTCCATTTAAATTTTTACAAAAACAATCGACTTAACTTCTGCTCCTATATGTATTCCGTTAATCTAATATTACACATCGATTTCACTGTCTCAGTACCGTATTTTAATACATGATTTGAGACAAAAAATTCTTAAACTAACAACTTGACAATTTCATTATCAATCATTATAACATTCATTACAAATATCCATCTTCATTGATGCAGGTATTAAACCCTATTTCATCTCATTACAAAAATATCATCTTTCTAAAAATCATTTCTTTATTGTTCAATCATTAAGACCATGCAAAAAAAATCATTCTGGTTCTCAGACAATCCTTTCTAAAAAAAATTGGTGTGGGCTGGAGTTTTTTTTTTTTAATTTTTTCAAAGCATCACTATGGGGCCTAAATGAATTTGAATAAACATCACCTTGGATTTCAAGGCTCCACACATTGCTAATTGTTTGATTATCCAGTATCATTATAATTGTCAATAACATTTATCAGGATTCCATATTTGATAATTGAGCCTACGGTATATTTCTGAATTTATTCATTCGTGTAATTGTGGACAACATTTACACGCAGTAACTACATGTAACAAGACTATTTTTTTTAAATAACTAAAGGTCATACAGCCGTTTTTAAGTGGCATGGGAGTATCTGAGGACAAGAATGTTTTTTTGTTATTTGGCCAATCACATCCATTCCACTTTCATTGTTTCCGGGGATTCAAGACGCCATGTAATAATCATTTAGCCTAGAATAACCTCGTTCCACCTTCGTTTGCATTGTTGATTGCTAATACATTGTTTCTCTAATCACAAAACATTTATTGTTTGACATTATTAGTATTATCATGTAAGAAATATAATTACGACTCTAAAACAACACATATCCTAGCCCTATTCTGGAAATTTTATCCCAAAATATCAACTAAAGTATCTTCTTTTAAAATCCTACAGTTCTTCTCTGCCCACTCCCAGATTCCAAACAGGACATACTAGTTTTAAAAAAAAGAAAAAACAAACACAATTTATATGGAAAATAATCACTGGTTTATACACATATAGCACAACGTTTTGAACAGTATTCCCTTATTGTTATCATTTGTACTAGATAACGGTAAGAGAATACTTGTCGAAACATTGTGCTATATGTGTATAAACTAGTGAATGTTTTCCGTATATATTGTGTTGTTTTTTTAATATGCTCAAGGAATAAATGCCACTCAAGGATGACATACTAATCAACGAGCTTGGCCCCTTTTTTTTATCCAAATAAGAGCAGCGGTATGATTCATTATGATTTCAAGCTTAGTCAACAGACATCTGAAGTAATAACAGATCAAAGTGATGATAAGATAGCTTCAATTTCTAAAAATTCAAATTCTTTAAAATGAATTTGATTTTACACAATTCATTAACTTCATAAGAAAAATGGCAGAGAAAAAACATCGGTCATAAAAAACATTAATGCCAGCATTAATTATATTATTATTCATTGCAAAAGTAGAATTATAAACATGATTTGTTGAATCATTTGCAAGAATCACTGCACAGAACCAAATTTTGTATACAATTTAGAAACATTACATTGAGAACACGATAAACTTAAAAATTACTTTGCTGATATTACCAATTGGTAACATACAATGCTTAATTTAAATGCTTTTCCACAGAAATAACAAAATTCAGTTATTCACAAAAACGAAATCATTATTTACATACAAACAAACATAACAATATTTTTTACTTTATGTCAGATATCGATTACACTAAAAATCAGTTGAAGCAATCAGTAAATTATACATATAACTAAATGGAGGATTAATCCAAAATTCAAAACTACCAACTCAAGAAATTAAACTTTTTTCTTCCTCGAGTCAAAATAATAAGAAATCAAAAGAGTTCTGTTAAGAGTATTGAACAACGTTTCAAAGCTTCTAAACAATTTGAGAAAGAAGAAAGTGACAAAAATTATAAATTGACACCCATGACTGAAGCAACAATTAGAGCAGTGGGAGTTGGCCAGAAATATAAAATAGATTCTAAAAAATATTTTTTACATTTATAAAAGATTGATCACATTATTGCACAAGGAACAGATTTGTGTAGGTAATTTTAGTTTAAAATATTCACAGTTGATACTTCTCAAACTTTGAAATGAAGAAAATAATGTTACAAGTCTCAACAAAAATTGTTTTTTATTCTCTAATTGAAAGACTGTAAAGTTCAATTTTTCTATTTACACACAAAATATGTCTTAAAAGATTTCAGAAATCAAATTTAGGGGTTACAAACCCACCAATATTTACAGTTGATACCTGATTTAAACTTTTTTTCATCAAGAAATACAAACAATAGCCTATACTTATTTTATATACAAAATGTTTCAATTCTGTTTACAGATGTTAATCGAGTCCTTTCATTTATCAGATCATTTGGACTAACATGTAAATCCTTTCATTGTGCCATTGTGAATTTCTTTAATCTCACATAATACTTGGTTGTCATGGATACCCAACTTCATGTCTTGAAATGCTTCAAAACTTCATAATTCTTGTTTATCGTTGAGCTTTGACTTTCCAACGCAAAACAAAATAACATCCAATTCTCAAAATCACAAAAAATATACACAAAACAATGAAATCAATCCAAAATTCGGCATGCTCAACATCCATTTGTTTCAAAACGTCTGAAGCTTTTTTGAAAATGCAAATTTTTTCATCACAGTCTAAAGCACCCCTATCGAAGCCATAAATAGCCTGCAACACTCCTTCAAATGAGTATCTGAAATCAGAAATGATCAAAAATTGAATACTTGGTTACAGTATGGTTAAATGTTTAAAACTATTCAAATATTTTACTGTGTTTTGGCAATGAAAGAAAATATTTGATGTGGCCTGCCAGTGTACAGTAAATCTTTCTTTTACTATGCTATGACTAACCACTTTTCCTTTTTATATCAACAAATGTTACTCAATGCATGAGAGTTAGACTCCATAGTTAGCCATCATATGCCCACAAAAACACTAACAATTTGAGTAAATACAAGAATTTTCGATAATTCATTTTCAACTAAATAAGAAAATATAACCATTATTTGTCACATCTGAAACAGGTTTGTGATTAACGTAGCATAATTCTACTCAAAATCATTAATTAATGAAACTGACAGAAATTGTTTCTGCTATAATAACAGGGAGAGAAATGGGGTTTAACATAAACTTGACACTGCGTAGGTCATTACGGGTGTAAAATATTATACAATTTCATTTCAATAACTGGCTTGAGCGAAGGGGTCTTTAGCAATGGGAGCAAATCTGAGGACCCGGATAAAACCCACAAGGTTTGACAGGCGACCCTACTCCTTGTCACGTACTACAAGGGAATCCAAACCACACCAGTTGACTCGATGACAGGCATTATAATACAGTGTGCATGTGTTTAGTATGATAAATCAATGAGTTACTTACCGAATATAGGACATATATGACAGCCATTGTAAGTATGGGGGAATTGTATCAAAATTAACAAAGAAACCACTGAACAGGAGAATAGGAATGGCTGTTACTGGTCCCAAAAATACAGCAACCTGAAATAACATGAACATGTTTTCAATTAACAGTTATATCACTGATGGTGAACAGCTCAGATACAAAGTTTACTTCAGGCTTCAAGGGAAGGTACTCAGTTTAACAACTCAAAGTTTACTTCAGGGTTTAAGGGAAGGTACATAGTTTAAAGAAACAATTCAGTTTATATTTGATCTATTTCATACTGAAATGTTTTACCCAAATAACAAATTGTTTTATCTTTAAATAATAAACTACAATGTACAGCGCCCACGATTCCCTTTGAATTATTGATGTATTAGGTGTTACTTGTTTTTGTATATAAACTTTCTGTATATTATATTCATGATCATTTGCTTGACAACGTTGAAGGAACGCACAACGAAAAGTCGCTTTATTTGAAATAATAATTGTGTTCCATATCATGCTAATGTGTTTATTAAGTATGTCAATTACTAAATGATGTTCCAAAAGAAGTATTGATTATGTCAAAATGTATTAATTGTGTAACTTACCTGTAGTGATGTTGCTGCTCCGATTAATAACCCTAGTGATTGGGCAACTAGTGATGTCTGTGTAGCCAACGTTAAAAACATCACAAACCGTATAAAATCATTTGGTTGTGATGTCATCCAATACACAATACTCCCATACACTATTGGAAATATTATCTGCAAAAATTCAACAGAAAAATTAGTTCCAAGCATGCATGAATTTCAAGGTATATTTTATTAAAGAGTAGCTATACTAGTAGAAAATGTAAATATTGAAAAAACAAATTGAATAATTTATATAAAACAGAACATGGTACAATATGCCACATTATATATTCTATTTGGATAGTAACATTAATGAATTACCTGAAATGGCATGTCTGCCATTGTTTTTGCCAGATAATATGCCTTCAGACTGTACCAATAATTCAAATGTTCTCGGACAAATACAGACATTTCAATAGGAACTGAAAATGAAAGAAGAAATTCTAATATTTCAGCTACTTGTGTGATGACAACTTGTCTGCATTTTTTATTTACATATACTGGTAGTTGTAAGTTCTGTGATTGTACTTTTTGCTGAGTGATGATTTTCTGGAATTTATTCTTCTTTTAAATGCAAAGTTTAAAAAAAATTGGTATTTATTTGAAAGACTTACATGTAAGAACCGTTGGCATCAAGGCTGTAAACATGAGAAACAACATACAGAAAAACAAACATCCAGCATTATTAAATACTTTGCTAGCTTCATTTCCAATACCCAAATACAGTAATCCTATCAATATACCAACAGTCAGATGTGATATCAGTCGTAATCTGGTTAACGTCTGAAAAATACAAATTATAGGACATATCGTAAAATACATATTTCTCACACTTATCAGTAATTGAGTTAATGCAAATATTCTTTACTTCTTGAACACAGCAGAAAGAAATCTAGGTTGCCAGGCAATGAATAATATCACAAGACAACAAAAATTTAATTCTTGATCAAAAATGTTCTGAATCAATATATGCATTTGTTCCTTAAAGAACTCTAAAAGTTATTACATGTATTCACAAGCAATTCCTCAACACATTAACTCCTCTCTGTAATGAGCCAAGTTTTTCAAGCTAGTAAATAACTATCATTCCCTGTAGATAACTAAAAAAGATCAATTGCTAATTAAACAGAGAAAAGAACTTACTGCATCTCTCATTATAGACATAAACGTCCTGACAAACAGAATACGAAACTGTGTAAAACAACTTGTATTAAACGTGTGACATTCTTGATCCAGTGGTAAATCCTGAAAAATGAAATATTACCAATTGAATATACATAAATATATCTCATTTATCATCTTAAAGTACCACTTCCAGTTTAATTTGTTAACCATATCACAGCCTACTCATATCATAAATGGTTAATTCATTTGAATATGTCAGCTTTAATAAAAGGGACTATATATAAAATTTGTTGCATGCTTTACTGCACGGTCCCATGGCAAATCTTCCATATGTCTATTATAATTAAAGAAAGTTGGACAAATATGGATGGTATGAACTACACATTCTGAAATGCGTAGGGTATGGTTGCGATGACAAACAGTTGCTACAGCTATATGGTATCCATTTCTACTGAATGTGGATTCACAAATTTAAAGGTGTAATAACTACTTGTGCATTTTCTAGTTGATAGATGGGATTTAAAGTGTTTTCTTATAACAAATGAACTGGAAGTGGGTCTTTAAAAATGGAATATTAACAAAAAATAAAACTGGTACAATTAGAATTATACATCATTTATTGTATTTTGCTCAGAACAGCAGTCTTGTATTTCCTATTTTAAATTTCTTAATATTTAACCGACAAATAGCCACACAAGTTTTTAATAAAGGAATTTGTAAAACTTGAATAAAATATACTCTGAATCAAGAGTAATGTGACAATCATATATATAGTATTTTCATTACGTACACATACATGTATGCCCAACAATGCACAGGTCATTTGCCATCAATGTTTGTTCCAAAAATACTGAAAGCACCTTGTTAGTAGCATAAATATTAACTCTAGTGAGCAAAAAAATCTATGTGAATGATTATTGCTGTTAATTGTGCTGTGCTTAGCATGTTTACTTGTTAAAACCAACACTGAATCAAATAATTTAAAAAAAACAAAACATCTTAACTGCATTACAATGCATGAGTGGCAAACTAAATGAAAGCCAAAAAAAAGTTGAAAGACATAAATAAATGACTTCCCATGCAATTATTTCCCCCGACACACTTTTCAATGATTTAAAGGAGATGGTTCTAACAAAAGACAGATATTCTAACAAAAGACAGATCATCATGACAGCAACTCCCCACCACCACAATTCATGTGGATTAATGAATGGGCTAATGCCAATTGCGCACTTTCAGTACATACTTCTCATGAGCTGAAATTAACTGTTAGTCACATTCTAGAATTTAGTCTGGCATTTGAACAGAGAGATTTTAACATTAGTTCAAGTCATCATATCTATCTATTATTAGAATGTAAAATTAAGTGGACCATCTCTTTTAAAAGTTATCCCCAAACCAATACTGTGGTGTTTGTTATGTACTGCATAAAACACCTAATACCACCTCATTTTTATTTTGGAAATGCACAGCTAAGAAGTGTTGTTGCACTTTCGTAATCCGAACATTTCTAATTCATTCGCCATTCCAAAGCCATGCAAGATAATTATATAAATCATAAGATAGCAACACAAGGAAAAAAAGATTAATAACAAAATTCATAAACCCCATTCATATTCACAAATATTAACAAACCTCAGATGATTCTGTTTGCTGAAATATTTTTAGGAATTTGTTCACTAATTTTCTATTCAAACTCAGATATAATATAGATATAAAGACATATAAATAAACATATGAAGATGAAATTAATTTTAAATAATCAAAATCATTCTTGGCCCTTGCAGAGAATTATTCAAAAGCATAGAAAAGGTCAACAACTATTCATACAGAGCTTTGGCCATTTTTGTAAGTTATTTTCCAGACATTATCAACGATGTCTGTCTGGAGAAATACAGCCAATAGCCAGTCAATTTGAAGTGAATTTAGACATTTAATACTGACCCTTTTACAGGTAAAGTAACATATTGGTCACCACCTTTATAAGGAGGAAGCAACGTGTTGCATCGCCCCGTTATAAGGCCAAAGTGGTCTGTTATTTTGAATTTTTTTCTAAAATGTTGGACAGGCAAAAGTTGGAACTCAACAAAATGGAGATAGGAAGAAAAAATTTTGTAACAATCTGTTTGAATTTACACACCTCAGTTTTTGGCACCATGGGGAAACAATACATTCCATTATATTTTCCATTACTTTTCACTGGTAGTTGACCATTAGCAGACACAATAGGGCCGCCATTTTCAAACTCCATCAAACTCTTCTTCTCTTCAAATATTTTGTGTATGCCCTGCATGGTAGGATCTTCTGCTAATGATACTGATGGTTCTGAAGGCGTTGATGCACAAGATGAAGCTCTAGATGACAAAGAATGTTTACGTCTAAATTCCTCCTGAAAGGGATCACATCTACCTGACTTAAGCGCCATTATAAGTCTTTGGACTTTTTCAATACCATATTCACCAACTGCGACCTCCATTGCTGAAAAAAATTACATTTCTTAATTACATTCAAAACAGATAGCCAAACAAAATGAGAAAATACACCCAAATGGCAGCTTTGACTCAAATGATGGCTAAAAACAGCAGATTATCCAAAAGGAAAACTTTTGTTGAGTGTTAACCAAATTTGCCCTCAAGAAACCTAATCTTTATTGCCAAAGGGGACATAAAACCAGAACAGTAGGTCATTGAATGATTCGTTCTCACAGGCATTCAATGATTTACAACAAAAGTTTAAAAAATCTATTAAAACTGTAGCCCCTATCACATCAATGTGGGCATATAAAAATTTTAATTATCATTAGAAATAAAAAAAATTCATACATATCTGACGAAGTCAACAAAGATAGGTTGCCAGGCAACGATACATACGCCCACAACAGCTAAGTCGTCCGGGCAGTCAACAAGGGTTGTCGCATATTGTTTCTTTTATCAGTAAGGAGAACATTTAAAACACATGATAATCTTATTACGAGTAATAGCCCATTAAATAATTATCAGAAATGATTAGAATAGTTTTGATGGTTTGTCTCAAGGCCTTTGTCCCCAAGATATTTCAAAGTGATCAAGTGCCAGAAATTATCAGATATCACTGAAAAGCAAATAGGCTTCTTTGTCTCATGACCCTAAACACTGTGTACAAATTTAAAGTCAATCGGATATTAACTTTAGCCTTTAGAGCATTCACAGGGTTTTTCAAAGTGATCAAGGGTCATAACTCTGGCAGTAATTATCGGATATCGCTGAAAATAAATAGGCTTCTTTGTCTCATGCCCTTAAACACTGTGTATAAATTTAAAGTCAATCGGATATTAACTTTAGCCTCTAAAGCGCTCACAAGAGTTTTCAAAGTGATCAAGGGTCATAACTCTGGCAGTAATTATCAGATATTACCGTAAATCAATAGGCTTCTTCGTATCATGAGTCAATCGGATATTAACTATAGCCTCTAGAGCGTTCACAAGATTTTTCAAAGTGATCAAGGGTCATAACTCTGGTAGTAATTATCGGATATCGCTGAAAATCAATAAGCTTCTTCGTCTCACGACCTTAAACACCGTGTATAAATTTCAAGTCAATCGGATATTAACTTTAGCCTCTAGAGCGTTCACAAGAAATTGTGGACGATGGACGGACGGACGGACGGACGGACGGACCGACCGACAGACGGACGGACGGGGGCAACGGCAATATACGACCACATTTCCATGTGGGCGTATAAAAAGCATGAATGTTGATATATCTCTTGTTTTATTAGAAAATGGTGAAATTATTTCTCTTACCATAATCAGCTGGATTGTGGTAATTTGGACATTTGAAACCTTGAGCCTCAAAATATGGCAATAAAGCAGCTATACTGCCACGGTAGATACACTGTCCTTCTGCTAACATATATAACTGTAAGGAACAAAAATAACATTGGAAAAAGATTACAAAATGCAACATAACATGAAGAATCAATAAACTGGTCTATTAATGCAATGTTTCACTTCAATGTTAAAGTAACGAAATGTAATATGCACTTTTCGCTAAAACATCAAATTTCTCATGGCTAATATGAACTCAGGATGATTTTTTAACATTTAATTAAGGAAACAAAACATAAAAATATTTATAGTTGAATTCCATTAGGAGGGAATGGAAGTTTATTGATGTTTCCTGAAGGTGACAAACAACTTCTTGTGATCTAATTCTGGCCTCTTAACACAAACTAAAAATGATAGCATCCCCAATGTTCATGTACTATATGACTGTGTACAAGTGAGGAAAATTTTGTGCAGACTTTAGCATTCCAACATTTATAAAGAAGAATTTAAGAAAAAGATAGCACAACGATAATTATTATTATAATTGTCTAAGAGAGAGCAAAATGGTGGTATGAAATCAATATAACCAGTAATAGCCACAACTTAGGTATTTTGGGGCTTTAATGTGATCTAATATCAATTTATATTTACCATATATAGCTACATTAAAAGTAACCCAATATCAACAACGTATCTCACAATGAATCAAATGTGACAATTTTTCTACTAAAATGCAATGTGAGTATCCACATCAATCTTTAACCCACTAAAAGACAATGCAAGTATGGCAACCCTACAGTAACATATCCACGCTAATGTATGGTAACCCAATATCAACATTTTATATATCACAATGTCTTGTTACCGTAACCCCACAATAACATTTTCGTCATCAAATAAAAGATTAATGTCGCCTGACTTTTATTATAACTCTGCATGACTTTAATGTACCCCTATCAGCTTTCAGACTGATTTGAATAAAACTACATGTTTTTCAATTTGTCTTATATACTCTTCAAAAAAAGTAACGCACAACCCATTTTTAATCATTTTTTTATTTACAAGAAGTCGTTCTTTCCATAAATCTTACTTGTTTTAATGTCATTATGTAAGGATAAAAGAAATTCATTGTTGGTTTTAAATGTAATGTTACTAATTGTGACTGGTCATCATTTTTGTCGAAATTTGTTATCGTTTGATTGCACCAAGAAACATGAATTTAACAACTTCGCGAGCTTTTCGCATGGAACCTACATCTAAGGTCTTTAAAATCCTGGGGTTCTCGGTTCCCAAATCAGTTGCACATGTAAACACTCAAGGAACCAAGTGATGCCATATCTGAATGAAGACCAACGCGACAACGCTATTGGTCGATTACAGGCAGGTGAATCCAAGACAGATGTAGCCAGCCTGCTGAATGTTTACCTTAATTTCATTTCTCGCCTTTGGGATAGGTACCGACAGCGAAGTTCAACACCTGACCGCCCAAGCTCAGGCCAAACAAGAGTGACCCCACTTGTCCTGGATCGTCACTTCCGGTTCTGTCATTGGCGTAAATGGTTTTCAACAGTGACCTCTACTGCAGCAGCAATTCCCGGACAGCGTAAAATCTCGTACCAGACAGTCCGTAAACGCCTACATGAAACCGAGTAACGAGGCAAACGTTCCCGTTAGAGCTTCTGTTTTGAAATACGCCGACACCATGAAATCCCACTTTAATGGGTTCAGACACTGAGGGTATGGCCACAGCAACACTGGAGAGCAGTTTGGTTCAGCGATGTGTCGCTGTTCTTGTTGCAACAAGGTGATGGTAGAGCCAGGATATACCGACGACGAAATGTAACTTTGCGTTTCTTTTTTGGGAGAGTATATTATGCATTTTATTTTTTATTTAACATAATCCCACAAGTTTTATCAGTATGTCATGTTCTTAGTTGTATACGGAAAACAGCCAATGATAATGCTGCTGTTACAATAATGTTATTTACATTTTCATGACACCAGTGATCTACTGAGGCGCAGTCGCTCGGAATATACGTTATGTGTGTATGTGCAGTCCCCCTGCACTTACTAATAATACAGTAGAAAATCAGAGAAACAAAGACAAAACGAAATAAAGATATAAATTTATGTAGACTGATTTCAGATGTCTGTTTTTCAATTGGTTGCTTTACTTATTTCAAATTTAACTTACATGATCAAACATTTCAAATAATTTAGCGCTAGGTTGATGTATAGTACATATAATTGTTCTTCCACCAGCGGCTAATGTCTTTAATAAAGATACACACTGGAAACAAGATGCACTGTCTAGACCACTGAAAAAAAATATCATAAGTATCAGATATAAGCAATTTTTTATATCTTAATATGAGTTTATATCAATTCTAACCAAAGCTCATTACCTCAGGATAACACAGACACATGAGAGTAACATTGACACAGGAGATGAGAGTAACATTGACACAGGAGATGAGAGTAACAATGGCACATGGGAGTAACAATGACACATGAGAGTAACAATGACACATGAGAGTAACACTGACACAAGATTAGATTTATTTTAAGTTAGTTTGCGCCGTTATAATTCATAGACAACCAAATCATGATTTATCAACAAGTCTGTCAGTTGGGATTTAGCATAAATGGATAGTACAGCTGTATTTAACAGTGCCATCTCAATATTTTATTCTTCATCCTTCATCCTGGTCTCAATATGAACAAGAAGCAGTGTCTGGATAAATAAGGCATACTATGTCTAGGGTTGATCTATATGTCTCCAGGAAATACTAATCTTCAAATGGAATCCGTATAAAGTTTATACTAATTTTGAAAAAGGTAATATTTTGAATCTAAAAATAGATTGTTAGGAGTTACAGATATTTTATTATTATAATAACTGTGAAATCTAGGAGGGTGAATATCTAAAAGTGACATCAATCGCCATATTCGAAATTAAAATTTTTTCATTTCTATCAATCTTCAAGAACAGTCATAAATTAAATACCAGTACACATACTCATGTGTTTATTTAAACTCCTAATATTCTTATTCGAGTAATCATCCAAAATGAAATGAAATGGGGTTTAACATCCTACTGTTCTGCTCCAACTGGGCTAATGAAGACGGGAATACACCATGCAGTGTGCTACTCTTATATCAAATTCCAACTTCCAAGGCATCTTTTTCATGCCTGCCAATGTATACACGGCACCTCAGTTTTTCGTCCAATTCAAACGACTAGACAGATGTCCTCGTCAGGCCCACCGTCCTGCACCACTGACAAGGGTCGAACATACCTCCTCCATGCTAGCGCGCAAGTCTCTTACCCACCGTGGCTCGTAATATATCAATCATCAAGAACAGTCATAAATACTAGTACTAATATTTATAGATTTATATAATATTCTTTATATCATCTGGTATTGACCTGATTATTTGCACTATTCAATGGCAGGCCAACTCAAATAAACTGGACTGTAGAGTAATATGACATACAGACTGATTATTTGGATCTGTGCTACCAGATAAATTTTACCACTAAACTAATTGCCAAAAAATGATGGCAACTGTTGAATGTTGACCGAAAATCAATAAACTTTCCATAAAGTTAATACAAATGGCTTTCATATAGTTTATCTGGTTAATTCGAGCAGTTTATCACTGATTTGTGTGAATTTCTTTTACAACGCTATTCTTAATTTCTTAAAAATTTTCAGGAGAGATCAAGAGTAGAGTCTCTCTTTTTTGTTTATTTGTGATTTAAATAAGACTAAATGTATTATATTAGAGATCCTGAACATTATTTTTGTTATAAATTTTCAGCAGAAGCATTGAGAGAATAACCTCAACTCGAGAGAAACAAGGTAATTTTGGGACTAACATATGGTACATTTTCACTTCAATAATTTGTTTGCTTGTTGAGGTCTTTAGTAGTGGTATGACCCTGCTGAGAAAATCATACTCTTTGTCACATACAAGGTTAGGTTCAACTGCAAAATCATGCCAATGATGCAATCACAGACCATAAAGTGTCCTGTTAAGACCACACTGTACAATTTGACTCCAAAATAACTAACAACGAAAACAGACAACCACACTTCGATGGGGGTGGAGGCATATAAAAGGTAAATTTTGGAACAAATATTTAAATCATTTGACATGATAAACTAACAATGAAAAATAATGTTTATCAACCAATTTCCAAAACAATTTACTCCCTACATACAAATGTTTCCTATTCCTCACATAAAGAAAGTAATTCTTGGAGATCTTCCAGAATCTAAATTCTACTGAAGCCATGTGTTTTATCTTTAACTTGGCTTAAACATGTGTATAATATAATATATTAGTAAATTTCACCTTGACCATAAATTATTAAAAGTGAGTAACCATTCAAAATCAAGGTTTATGAGATATTTTTTGTACAAGCTTAATAAAATCGTGTTCTATTTTTTTATGTTCATATCTTGGTAATAATAGGATGGATTCAGATTAATAGGGCTAAAGTGAGAGTAATGAAAAGGGCCCAAAGAGTGTCATTTGTAGACTATAATAGTTAATTCCCTGAAGAAATCACTGACTACATATTTCACAAAAATGGCCAATTCAAAAATTCTGGCATCTGTATAGCAATTTACATCCAATTTGAAACAGTCCTTTTGTTACATATTATCACATGATCTAAAAGACTTGTAGAATGTAGTAAACCCATTTGAAATTTGACTGCTAAGCCTAATTAATAAGGCAATGCCTTTGGGTTTTTAATTTTCTATCCATAACCAATTTCATGTCTTGAGATGTTTGATTTGATACAAGAAAACTTGAAAAATTTAACGACGATTTAATGAAATTAAGATATAATGCTGCAATCTTGATAACGGATACTTCAGACAACATCTTATCATGCAACTCCTATCTTGGTTGCTTACTATAGATAATTAATAAGCCATCATCAATTGATATCTCTATTATCTAAATAATCATCAAATCAGCAAGTATTATATATAATTTATATTATTTAGGTCGTTTTGAATGATTTAGGTCATCAGCTAGACTTAAGGACTTTAAGTGGGAATGACCTTATGTTATGGGGTCAAGTTGATAATGATATATATATATATATTGAATAGTGTTGAAGGTTACATAATAATATGAATGATGATAGATAAATAGATTTATTAACATCCTATTCCAGAAATTCAACAAATTTGATACCTAATTTTTACTACCAATAAATCAATTTTTTTCTGAAAGTAAAAATTCAAGGAACTATATCTCAAATGACTGAATTATTTTGGTTTAATTTACTGAATTTGTTACTAATTTTCCATCTTTTCACGATAATTTTATATGTGTATGTACTACAACCCTGTATTTAACACTTACTATTACGTAATGTAGGATCATAAATTACCCAGAAAACTACTGAAACCAATGTTCAATATGCCTACATTCAATATGACAGTATTATTGATGTGCTATATGCTTGTGTATAGGATTTACTATGTATTATACTATGTACCGTATATACGGTCCATGATTATACCAAAGCTGCATTTTTTAAATATCCATGATGTATATATCTAAAGGATATATATATATATATATATAAGAAAGATGAAACAATTATTGTGATGTAGTATTTAAACCAATCTCTAGCTTGTAATACTTCTCAACATGTTGTGCAACCCAATATAACAATATCATACACGAACATGCTGTGTTGATTCCTTTACTAAAAATACCCAGTCTCAAGTGTAACACCTGCCTCTTTTATCATATTAAAGATAAAACTAAAACATTACATTGAAGTAGACCAATCATTTCCAATTATATGCAATGCTAGTTTAAAACAAGTGCTTTTACTGTGAAATGCCAATTCTCACACTATAAACATTGACCTGTCTTCATTAGCCCAGTCGGAGCAAAACAGTAGGACGTTAAATCCCATTTCATTTCATAAACATTGACAATAATCATACATACGATACATGTGACCCTATGGACAGCAAAATTAGTCAGATGTTGGTCATTGTTTTAGAATATAAGTGAATGTGTTGCAATGAGTTAATCTTCTTTTAGTTTAGTTTTTATATCTAATTAAAAAGAGACTCATTTGGCACCTACATCTGCCCTATATTAACCTTTATTATACAAAACATTTATATTAAGGACCATAGCTCGCAGTATATATTGGAAATTGTTGACAACAAATAGGCCTGGTTTCATGACCTTAACACTATGTATAAATATGAAGTCAATTGGATATCAACTTCAGACTCTACACCATCCGCAAGATTTTTCAAAGTCATCAAGGGCCATAACTCTGGCAGTAATTATCGGAAATTGTTGAAAATAAAAAGGATTTGTTGTCTCATGACCTTAAACACTGTGCATAAATTTGAAGTCAATCGGATATTAACTTTAGTCTTTAGATCCTGGGTTCCCAACCTCTGGGTCAAAATCATTTTGGTTTGGTTGTCACATCTTGCCACATTGCCTATCAACTTTCTTCTCTTATTCCCAGGTTTTGTTGGATAATAACTTTAGTCTGTGACGACAGCCCCAACAATATACAACACATTTCAATGTGGGCGTAAAAAAATAGAATATTTTTAGATATCTTTGTTCATATTACAAACAATGACTTGTGACATCTGACTCCTCCGCTGTCACTGGTAATATAAATATATATATATATATACTTACCTAGTAGGTTCATCAAAGAACATTATAGGTGGATTATTAACCAACTCTAGGGCTATAGAAAGTCGTTTTCTCTGTCCACCAGATAAATTAATAGTTCTAGTTTTCTTAGCTTCTGTTAATCCAAGGGTGTCTAATATTTCATCAACCTGAAGATATTAAATCAAGTTTTACCATAAAATATATCTCATACATATCTCTGCATTATCTCTTCCTTTTACACTTTTCCTGAATTGTTTATTAGGAAAAAAGCTTTGACACTCAATGACATTTGTTTCAGGCCTTACCCAAAAGATTCCCTGCACCATCCCCATACAAAAACCACCCAGAAAAATTTTTTTTAACTTTTGCTAAAGACTTTAAAATATATCACACATACAATTCCCCCCCCCCCATCTTAGTATCCAAATTTTCTAGTATCATTAATGCACTGATCAGTTTATGAATGATTATAAAACATGCACTTTTTAGTATTATTAATGAAAAAAATAGGGTTTATTGATTAATGAAAAAATAGGGTTTACTGATGATCGCTTCATAAATAATGAATGAAACATTAATTTTTATTACACTAAAATGATATCAGTTATTCTGTCACACATGGAACTGTTGTTGATGTAAATGTGTTTGGATATATAAACAGATCATAAACTGCCTGCACACTTAATAACAAAAACATAGCACACTATATCCATAATAATGTATTTGATGACATAGAAACTGACAAATACTGACATTTCAACAATAAATTCATCAGCTGATGACAGCAGCTAGGTCAAAAACAAACTGATATTATTGTGTAATAAAAATATGCACTTGATGTGATACATGTGTTTGTTGTTTGTGGTATCTATATATTCTGACATGTCTGTTGGTTTGTGTAATTGTTTGTGTGTTGTGTGCCCCCACCCCACCCATTGGACTTTATAATAAAGACCTATATATATACCTAAGTGAATTTATCACTTTCACCCAAAAAATAGATGTTTTATATGGTATCTTCCCTTTCATTACCTATGTTAAAAAGAGAATTGTCATCTCTTTAGCCTAAAATGTATTAATGGCTCTTTGTATTTGAAAACAGAAAATTATAATGATATAAATAATTTCAATAGACAGTATTATTTAAGTTGCCTATTTTAGGTGTATGACAAAATAATTTGAATGAGCATGTTATTTCCTTAGTCGGGAGTATATATTAATATTTATAACAATCATGCTCCAAAGTCTAACATTACACTTAAACGAGTATTAAGATCTAAAATTGACACTATATTACATAATAAGTTGTGTTGAAATCAATGATTAGTTCAACATATTTGGCAGCAATTGTATGTTTTTAATCTACACCTTCACCTATTGTCATAAAAAATCTCACTAAAAAAATAATCTATAATGGACTTAATGAAATGATAAGAGTGTGACTACACAGTGGAATAAGTTCATTCTCCCATTATCTAGATTAAATAGGAAAACTATACCCTTATCTAAAATCAAATGGGGTTTAATGTCCTACTTTTCTGCCATGCATAAGCTATGCAGTAAGCTAGGAGAGAGAGAGAGAAATGGGGTTTAACGTCCACTTGACACAAACTAGGTCATTTTGGGACTAACATATGGTTTCAATTTTATTTCAACAATTCGCTTGCAATGGGAGGAAACCAGAGGAAACCAGAGTGCCACATACGCTCACACCAGGGACAGTAAGCTAGGAGGGAAATTTTGCCTAGATAGCGGTGCTACAAGCTACTCTAATATCATATTCTTTCAAAGATTCTTTTTCGTACATGGCAATGTGTCCCATCCTAAGAACTAGGCACTGCCCTTGAATAATGTCAAGCAAAAGAGACATCAGGCTAAACATCCACTCAACACAAACCAGGTTTGGGGCTAACATATGGGTCAATCTTATTTCAATAATTTACTTGCGCATAGGAGTCCTTAGCAGTTGGAGGACCCTGAGAAAACTGATGACACGTGCAACAGAAACCATGCCAGTTGACTCAATGACAGACCTTATGACACAACGCGTACATGCTAACCATTTGGCCATCCAATACCCGAAGTTAAGAGGGACACTTTCTTAAAACAGCAAAAACAGTTGAAGTCGAAAAATTAACTTTGACATTAAGGAACAAGTACCTTTTTCGAGTCCATGTGAATAAATCTAATTTATCAGAAATTAATCAATCAATAAGTTTTATTACTGTTCTGTTCTTATATATGCATGCAGGAGGCAAATATAGAAGTACATGTAGGTGTTGTACAAATATACCATACTAAATTTGGAGGTTGTGCCAAGTACAACATCATATATCTATATAACATGTTAAGGTAAATATCCTAGTAGAACATAACATAATTACTAGGCTTTATGTACTTGGTTGGTATTTGTTCTTTAGTGGATATATTTGACATTAACCTACTCCTACTGTATGAGGTGAAACATGTTTAGTACAGACAGAGCTTGCTTCACCACTAACACAACTAAACACCTCAAGCTTATGAAGAGACCATATAACATGCAGTCAACTATGAGGAAAATTAGGCCCAAACAACAGCGTTACTGCCTATTCAATCTCCAATTTACCGGCAAAACAAATCCTCAAGATTCTATGAATAAGTTTCTATTTTTTTTAGAGATTTAACTCATTCTTTCTGTTTTAACTCAATTTTTCATTTCAATGGTGAATTGTTTAATAGAAAAAAATTGCATATCATATCTAACCATAATACCGGTATTTTGTTAAAAAAAATGAACTGAATAGCTTGATTGATGTAATTTTACAGGACTGACTAAAATTATACACAATTTGAAGTTATTCAGTGCAAGTAATTATCTTTAATAAACCACTTAAATATGTCATAGTAGGATGACTTGAGAACAAGTAACCATTCCCGCAATACACATGTTCTCCCGCACAAACAACTTTTCAATAAGTTTGAACTAAACATTTAAAATTAAAATTGCTATCAGTATACATCAAGCATAGATAAATTCTTCATACTAGACAAAATAGACTCTATCTTTCCACTTTGGATCTCGCTATCTTTGATAGGAAAGTGAAGGAGTCAGATAGGACAATGTTTTATCTGAGAAAGAATATTGTACTAGAAACTGACCAAATTCAAATTTTAGATCCAATATAAGATTAGGTTGCCATGCAATAAAATACGTAACATTTATCCAAGACATCATGATCCAAATAAATCTAAAAGATCATAATTAAAACCTCTAAGGTGCTTTAAGTTTTTAAAACAAAGGGGAATAAATCAAGTATAACTTTTAACGGGACCGTCAACCAATATAAATATCAGAAAGATCGGATCAAAACCTGATCTCTAAGTGGGGTGTGTATGTACGAAATTATGTTATGTCTATTTTCAAAAGTAAACAGAAAATTCAATTAATCCATTTTATGATACATATAATTTTCAATGACCTCGCCCCTCCCACACTAAATCCAAAACATTGATCAAAACTGTTGTTGTCCATTTAGATTGGCAACAGTTTGATTGCATATATGTCAGATTTTTAATAATATGTAGGATTATTTAACCAAGTACAGTGTTCTACTGACTACTTATCTATGTGGTTTTCTTTTTTTATCTTAATACTAAAAATATATTGTGGTTTCTTATTTGTAGGACATTTTAATCCATGTGATGTCGACCAACAGCATGTAAACTGGTCAAAATCGTCCCTTATTCTAATATATATTACACCTCAAGTTTACTGATTATTCATACCATATCCGTTCACTAGCATACTGATATCCGAAATTATTTTCTAAAATCATAGAAATAAAAGAGTGCTTAATTCGATCACCATCAACGACATTCTAATCTATAATCAATTTCTTTTTTTAAGAATAAACCAAATGATGAAAGTTGTTTTGGCCCTTGTATAAATGCGGTCACTGAACCATTTTCCCTGTCTCTTCTGAACAGTTTCCTTAAAAATCTAAATAATATAAATTAAATAAAGCACTAACATACCATTCCAGCCTTTTCAGCTGTTGTTAATTTTTCATCTAATTTTAAATTAGCTGAACACATCATTGATTCTTCTATAGAAAGATGAGGTAGCAGATGATCATCCTGCATGATGTAACAAGACATCTTCCGGAAACTACGGAGATCTCTTTCCCTTCCACGGACTAATATCTCTCCAGATATATTCTTAGTTCTGTAATAAGAAACAAAATTGTCACAATTTGAGAATAACAAGATTATTTTTTTATAATACCTAATAGGATCCATTAAACACTATCTTGTTATAGGGACTGTCCCGTTTTAAACAGAGTCTCAAAATAAAAGTCTGAGTACCTGTGAAATTTAAAAGCCAAAATATAAGAAGATTGGGGCATTTATCCTGTCTTAAAATGTCAGCTCAAAATATTGAGTAGTTTGGGCGTGAACGTCAAAACTGCTTATCCGAACACGTAACCCTTTTAAGAATTCAAGTCTATTTTTTCGTTGACGACCTGATAATTGACTCCTGTTTATTGAGAGGTCTATATAGTGAATGACCCATGTACTGTACTTGATATCGAAAGGTAAATTTCACTGGCATTTTTTTTTTTTTATAAAAGAAGCCTGGTTTTAATTAGACACCGCACAATACTGCTTAGGACACTTGTTTCCTTTCCAGATGAAGATTGACTGGTTTAAGTTATTTGAAAACATATCACAAATACTGAGTTAGTTTCTCTGCCCTTGGGTAGAGGATTTTAAGCGATTTTAACACAAAATTAAGCAGTTTTATTCTCCAAAAAATTATCCTGATTAGCCCTTTAAAGAGGCCTTGGTGCTCTTGAGATCTTCGCCAGCAGGTAATAATTTTTGATATGACTATAAAGTTACCGGTACACATTACCAGACCATTGTTGTGATATCATGTTTTGCAGTTGTTTTTTTTTTTAAAAGTTTTAAATTTTTTTATAGTGGATTTCAATGTGTATAACAAACCCTTCTTAAAAATTCTGTAGTCTAAGGAAGTAGGGGCTTAAGGTTTACATAAGATGGGTCTAAGAATATACTGCATATGAGACAAAAACTAGATTATTTTGGAACTAACTTTTGGTTTAATTTTACTTCAATATTTTGCTGAACATAAGGGTACTTAGTAGTGGGAGGAAACCAGGGGACTTGGAGAAAACCCATAAGGTTGGACAGGTGATCCCACTCCTTGCCATGTGAAAGCGGGGAATCGAAACCAAGCCACTTGACTCAATAACAGACCTTACAATCTAAAGTGCATGGTAATAAACCAATCAGTCACCCAACACCCTTCAATCTGTATATGATAGCATTCAAAATTCAAAATATCTATTTTCTTGTTAAAGTACGTCACAAGTAGTATCACATGTGATCAACTTGACATTACATTGTTCTAATTTCAACTAGTAGCATACAGCATATAGATACAGACTGTGTCAAAATTTAACATCCTCTTCTATAGTGTTGACTTGTGTAATAACCATTTCTCATTATTGTCTTATCTATATCTATCCAAGCTTATTTTCAGTTCAGGACAGCTTTACATCTAATCTACATGTCTGAAGTTAATCCAGATTTTCCAGCATGGTTGCCACTTGTCATTGTTGCAAAAAAGGGGGACTGACGAGGACAGTTTGGTTGGGATGAAAAAGTGAGGTTGTGTGTACACACTGACAAGCACATTAAAGATCCCTTGACAGTTAAAATTTGATATTAGTAGACCATACTGCAGCCGTATTAAAGGGTAAAATTTCCCTCATAGCACACACATACCTGTCTTTATTAGCCCAGTTCAGAGCTGAATAGTAGGACCTTAAACCCACTTTCATTTCAGAACCAAAACAGACTGTTGTTAACATAGCACATAACAAGATTTTTACATCAAAAATTGCAATGTATAAAATATATCATTTGACACATGTAAATAAAAAATAGTAAAATCTCGGTGACCTGTCAGTCATATCATACATTTTTTTATAAAATGAAAATTGTTGGTGAAATCAATAAGATGAGTGTTGTGTTATCATTACAATGATTATGAGTATAATTAATCCACCATTTAATTTTATTGCTCTATTTTTTTTATATCCAATATTTTTATTTAGATAGGCCAATTATTGAATGTGGATTGGAGGTCAAGTAGTTTATTTATTAAATGAAATGGGGTTGAATGATATTGTTTTTTACATGGGATCTTCATTTTCTGGTCCATCTGGATGAATAGACATTCCATTGGTCCAGCGCCACTGACAAAGTGAAACCCGAGTTGGAAAACCCCCTAGTAACTATCTTGTCCAATGCAGGGATCAATCACCCTACTTTCAAACTAGCAAACCAGCATCTTACACACTTAGCCACTGTGGCTCCAAATAGAATAATAGGTGTATACTATGAATCCATATTATAAATACTAAGATTATTAAGATTCCACCATTAGAAAATTAAACAGCTTTACACAGGCCCATGTATGAATAATAGATATAAAATACGAGAATAAACTTGCCTGTAGCCAGCTAGTATGTTCATTAATGAAGATTTACCAGCTCCAGAAGGACCCATTATAGCTGTTAGATGTCCTGGCTTGAAATTTCCAGAGATGTGCTTTAATATGGTCTTGGTCTCTGAAAATATAGGATGACATTTAAATTTTCCATTTTTTGCACACAATAACTGGTCCCCTTGGGGACATCTTGCAAAGTGCTGTGTTTAAAAGAAATAATATAATGACATGTATAATTCAAATTTCTATTTCTTCACACAATAACTTGGTCCCTTGTGGACATCTTATAAAGTGCTATGTTTAAAGGAAATAATATAACAATATGTATTATTCAAATTCTCTAACACAATAATTTGCCCTCTTGTGGACATCTTGTAAAGTACAACATTATGAAATGAAATAATTTATATAGATGTGTATTGTTAGAGCCAATAATGTATTTTGTTGGTAATGGCTAGGGCAGTCAGACAACTGAATATACATAGAAAGCAGGGGTTTATTGATATTTTAGAGGATCAAATATGTTGGGATCGTTTATTAAGTCTCGAGAAGGAGCTCTACCAAAATATATACATCCGTGCAATATTTTTCACAGGGTTATTGGGTCATACAAAAATATTCTGGCTTACACAGGCTCATTGTCACTTCAACGTACATTATTATGTGGATATCACTATTCTGTATTGTTCTAACTTAATATCTCGTTGCTTTTTACTCACAACTTAATGTAGCCTATTTACATATGGGGGAAAAACTTTAACTCCCAAAGAAATACGAAAACTTCAGGATTTTAGTGAAATGTAATAAATCAAAAATATAGACTAGAAATCAACAAAAATTGTCATGTTGGCCTATGACATGGTGGAATTTTGCCAATCTTTATATATTGAGTAGACGTGTTAAACTAGTGGGGACCAAAGGTCATTACTTATTAATTACTATACTATTGGGTCATACAAAAATATTCTGGCTTACACAGGCTCATTGTCACTTCAACGTACATTATTATGTGGATATCACTATTCTGTATTGTTCTAACTTAATATCTCGTTGCTTTTTACTCACAACTTAATGTAGCCTATTTACATATGGGGGAAAAACTTTAACTCCCAAAGAAATACGAAAACTTCAGGATTTTAGTGAAATGTAATAAATCAAAAATATAGACTAGAAATCAACAAAAATTGTCATGTTGGCCTATGACATGGTGGAATTTTGCCAATCTTTATATATTGAGTAGACGTGTTAAACTAGTGGGGACCAAAGGTCATTACTTATTAATTACTATCCTGACATGTACATGAGGTTATAGTAATAGCCTTCGGCCAATTTGAACGCAAATAACCAGACCTAGATTGTACGATATTATTTGAACAACAGGAAAATATATGTTTTTCTCTACTGTGTCTTAAAACAGATCAATCTGACAAAAAGTCATGAGTATGCACAGTTATTTTTTCTATTATTTGTCAAAATAGATAGAGGTTCTTTAAATATAAACTTATGTATCAGAATTTTTTCGAACAATAGCCCAAGCCCTAATGTAACGAACATCATTAAGAATAAATGTTAATTTTTCATTACTTTTAAATAAAAACCATTATAAGATAGGCAAAATCTAAGATTTAGATAAAGAGCTGTCCGTTCTTGCTCTAATAGTTTAAATATAGATCAATATAAAAAATAGATATATTGAGATTTCAGTCAAATCAATTTATTCTGTGTGAAGTTATGAATGTTCAACATTTTGAAAAGATATCCTTCCAATAACCAATTAAGAGTTAATACTTTCAATTGTAAAGTAACGTCACCACAATAACAAATGACGTCTTAATTTTCAGTCCTATTGGCAGATATTGTCTAATCCAATCAATATCTGGGTCATCCGATAGTCTAGAGACATGATTAATTGCTTTGTCATGTCAATATATTTTAAATAATAATTTGATGCCAGAAAAAAACATGCAATAGACAGATTGAGATCTTACACAATGCAGCTTTTTATAACATTTAATCAATTGGTGTAACCATATATGTATGTATTAAAGTTATCTATAAGTATTTACACAAATATTTATTGATCACTAAAGTAAACATGGTAGTTTACTTATTACATAATACACTAAATATACAATTTAAAATAAAATAACCTCTCAGCCTTCTTAAATCAAGATCATAAATACCTCTAGTATTTAGTTGTAAAACAATTAAACCATAAATTCGTAAATGGAATATTCTTTTAAAATAATTGATATATAATTTCATCAGATTGTTTTTTAAATTTATCCCCAAAATGGTATGCTATTTATTATTTCACCACTAATGAATTAGACTAAAATTAGCTTTTCATTAGTCATGTTTTGTTATACCAAGTAGTTTTTATGTTATTATACAAACACGCTATTCAGGAAATGTTTTCGTAAATTTAGTAAATCATGTCCACTAACTAAAGAAAAAAAAACAACATTTTACTTACCTTTTGAGTTGGAATCCTTGACTATATACGCTAGTTCCTTGAACTGTATATCCACAGGTCTACGATAAGGCAGATGAGAAAATGAACCTTTTGTTTCTTTACTGACCACACTTATATCATTGTGTGCTTCTATATCACTTTCCGAATCACTAAACATAACTTTCTTTGGTCCGTCATTCTGAGCTTTACTCAGATGCGATGGTAAATGAACATGAACAGACAGTAACTCAGCCATTTTTCTTTAAGTTTTATCGACAATTGTAACTTTTATCCTGTTGATTTGACCATTTTATCGTTACAATCCACCAACTCTGTCTGAAAAGTGAGAAAAAAAGAGATTTTAACCGACTGGCTCTGTCAATACGAGACCATATGTTTCCTGTCAATGAGTAATGTTGAATAAAATCCATCATCTATAATGGTTAACCAGTACATTCTTGTTACAAATGACGTCTGCCTAAACTTACAAGATTTTAACGATTGGTTTATGCGAACTAGATAATTTATATGATTATTAGTCAACATAAATTGATAATTTACAAATCAACTACATGAACTGTCATGGATAAGAAATGGATTCTCCTTGAAACAAAACGGAGAATTCATGTGATCAAATAATAGGTCAAAATTCACCAATGACCCCTAACCTCGAACCTACGTTAAGGCACACAATTGTGACACAATGTAACAGACTTTGGACAGCGGGTTTAGCCCACTGTTCCAAATTACTATCTAGTGTAAATGAAGTCACACAGAACCACCTTTGTCTTTTTATCTTCATTAATAATGAATCTATATCACTAATATTATACACTGAGTGTAACTAGGAGAGTTACTCAATTTCATTAAAAATGTCAGTGAGATTAAGATCCCGGATAGAATGCTGTGTAATAAGTAGGTGGTATGACCAGCTTCATCTTAAATTAATGTTATTACAGCCATATGTAATATTATATCAACAACTATGTCAAATATTGATATTTTCTATTGCAGTGTTTTCAGTCTCACCAGTCGGTTTTGAATATTTTCAATAACTGAATTTCGTATAAATATCTGACTTTTTGGCATTTTATTTTTAACTTCTCAATAAAACATATTTGACAGAAAGTCAGGAAAATTTAAAATTCAATGTGCTTCAAGTTCACTGATATAACCTCCAGTGATTCTGGTAAGAGTCACACTAGGAAGGAACAACATCACCTTGTTATAAAACTTTAGTGATTCTTAGCTAGAAACTAGGAACAATATCACCATGTTCATGCAATTTACAAGAAAAGATAACCTTTATTCAAGGGTCTGTGTTCCTAATAGCAGACGGCATCAACATGATTTCCACATTAATGGTTGTGTTTATACACAGATTGTATTCACGGAATGACATATGTATGCTAACAATATCACGTTATTCCCACTGCTGTCATTTTTACTTTAACAGACCAATATTTCATATGCATATCAAAATGCAATATGCCAAAAGAGTGTATCATCCAAAAATTACAAAGTTGCTGAACCTCATTTAAAGGATTATGATTAAACTGCTATTTGAAAGTGGAACATCTAAAACAGCCAGAGACAGAAAGGGGGGGGGGGGGGTAACATTGACTTAAAACAAACTAGGTGAGTTGGGGACTAACATAAGATCATACAATCTTATTTTTATAATTTGCTTGAGCGTAGCACCACATATAAGTTGTACCTCAGAATCAATTATCACACTAGATGAACTTTGGCTCAATTCCACTGATCTTAATTTTGTCAGAAATCAATAAATCTGTGATACGGTACATTTTTATTAAGTTTCATATTTAATTCTGACCAATCTCTTACAAAAATCAACCGTTAAATCAATCCTTGTCTGTAATCAAAATACAAAGTCAAATGGATGTATTGTGTAAAATCAAGAAGGATTGGACTAGCCACATAGGAAAACTCCAGTCATGGAAAGTCAAGTGGTACCACATGTTCATGGATTGGAAGGGCTGACTGCCATATGCATAACACACTAGCTATTATGACAATGTGTTTTAGAATGTGTATTCCTATTTGTCGATCCCACCCCAACAGCACTAGATTTATTACTGAGATTTAGAAATAGCAGACCACAAATAGATAAGCTACTAACTACAACCTGATTGAGCTATTAGAAAAGTTTATCTGAGTTGACATAATAATGTTGAAAGTTCAATATCCTTAAAGAGGCATCATCATTCACAAAGAAAATAAAATGTTATCATTTCTAAATAATAATATATTTCAAAATACTAATTATTAAAAATCCAAGCACTGTCACACTTTGCGCACATTAGTTTCTACCAGCACTTTTATCCACAGGCACTTGAAGGGATTAAAATAAATTAAAATAAAACTTCTTACCACTGCTTAATACAAGAAGGTAAGTCAGACGCCATCTTTGTTTTGGCTGATTTACCATGAATCGTCTGATATCATCTCACAATACTCACTAGTTCTAACACTTCATGTCATTTTTATTGCTAACGAGACTTTATTTGATTATTATTCACCTTCCGATGTAATTAAATTGGTCATTTAACACCGTTATTGATAACAAATCAAACTTGAACCGCTATCATTTATCGACAATCAACTTCCCGAGACCGGAAGTAATCCGAAAATAGGTCAAAAGAAGTCTGTATCACCCAGTTCCTTTATAAACCTATCATTACTCTATATGTGCATAGGAACTGGGTGATCGAGTCTCGCTCATCAGCGGCCTCGCTTCTCAAGTTCTATCACGTGATAAAGGCTACGAAGCGAGGCCGCTGTTGAGCGAGACTCGATCACCCAGTTCCTATGCACATATAGAGTAATGATAGGTTTATAAAGGAACTGGGTGATACAGACTTCTCAAGTTCTATCACGTGATAAAGCCTACAAAGCGAGGCCGCTGTTGAGCGAGACTCGATCACCCAGTTCCTATGCACATATAGAGTAATGATAGGTTTATCAAGCAGTGGTAAGAAGTTTTATTTTAATTTATTTTAATCCCCTCAAGTGCCTGTGCTTTTATCTCCTTGAAATCTACTAAATAGGGGTAAATGACTTGTAAATTGATAGTTAAAATGTATCTTAGCCGTGGCATCTCAAATTTTACAATATATTAAATCAAATTTGTACAAATACTTTTTTGCTTTTCAACAACCAGTCAGACCTCCTACACATGTTAATGCTAATGCCTCCTTTAGGACACAATGGTCAGGTACAATTTCACATCAGAAACCATTGAAAATACAATATTTTACTATACTGTGCAATTGTTATTTCAATGTTTAATGTGATAGTTATACAGATAAATATAGATCAGTCTGTTTATTACAGTTTAATGTATTCTGCAGTAACTCACAGGGAATATACATATAACGCCCACTGAGAGCATAATGTACAAGGTTTAAAATGCTTCAAAATAAAATTATAAATAGAGAATCTCCTACAGTGTTTTTTGATATCAAAAAATATCAACACAAGTTGATAAAGTGAAAAAAACGAGGCTCTGCCGAGTTTTTTTTTACTTTATCAACGAGTGTTGATATTTTTTGATATCAAAAAACACGAGTTGGAGATTTTATTTATCACCCAATCCTTTCTTACATGCACAAATAAATAAATATAATTATTTGGTATAGATTTCACTTTTAAGAATCTAATTACATTACAGCGTAGTGATACATCAGTTTTTTGACAGCAGTTTAGCTATTGCAAAGTCCTATATATTGACCCAGTATTTCCTTCAAGGTCAATTAAATAAAAACAGTTTCTTTTTAACTAATAGCCTACATTATATATTCTCAATAACAATCAATACTGAACATATTATTACCGTACCTGAATTGTATTATACACAATTTTTGACATCAAGCAAAAGAAGCACTACTTAATTGGTGGACACATTAGCCGAATCATTTTGGGACTAATATATGGTTTAATTTTATTTTTGATAATTAAATTGTGTGTAGGAAACCACAGGACACCGAGAAAAAACATATTGTTAGGCGACTCCACGCCTTGTCTCGTACAACCAGGAAATCGAAACCACACAAGTGGACTCAATGACAGACAATATGACACAGCACATGCTAACCAGTCGGGCCCCCTCCACCCCTATAACTGATCAGAGAGAATGGACAATAAATAATTTTTCTAGAACACCTCATACCACTTCCAATTTGGGTTCAGAGGAAACAAGTCTGTGTTTTTTTGCCTAACTTTTTTTATTAATTGACTATATAGAATTCTCAGCCAGCTGGGATTTCAAAAAACATGTATTGCTTTGTTGTCATGTGATTTTTTAATGTGTCAATAATGTTCAATACATATGATTCACATTAATTTCCGACCATACATGTTTAAAGCATGCACAGACTAATGCACACAAATACGGTGCAATATTGCCTTATAGATGTGCCTTATACTTATTTCCTGGTAAAAGTACAACACCATGAGACAATGTTTATAAAACAAGAACAGTTAAACTCGTACAGTTAATTTAAGCGTATTAAACATTTAAAGGAGCCACATTCAGAGAACGGCAGAAATGGAGTTTAACGTCCATTCGACACAAATTAGGTCATTTAGAGACTATCATATACAATTTTGTTTCAATAATCCTCTAGGGCATAGAGGTCTTTTTCACATGGGGGAAATCAGAGGACTCTGAGAAAACCTCAGAGGTGGGGCAGGTGACCTTACTACTTGTCACACACAAGCTTGGGATCAAACCAAGGCCACTCGAATCAATGACAAAACTCGTTATCTAGATCGTACTTGCTAGACCACCTCTCAACCCTTCCTCGACTTCAAAACACCTCTTGTTTCGAAATTTTAAAAAAAGATTGATCATCACTAAGTTCAGTTTTATTATACCATATTTCTCTTAAACTACTGGACTGTAGTAACACATTATGAAAATAAATCCCCCAGTTTAAATTACTGATTAAATTGAATGGGTTGTTGATTAATTAGAATTTGTATTGTCTCCATGGCTCATTATCTACATCAAATTTAATTAATCATCCTACATATACCAGTCATTAATCAATATGATTCATATATATTGTACACAAATTTAAACAAGGTTGTGTTCAGGAAATGAAATAGCGTGGCAGATAAGCTAATTGCTCAGTATGAACAGAAAGATTCTTTTAAAATACATTTTGTAAATTGTAGGATTATTTCGAGACAACTGTCGCAAAATCAAAATTTCCATGACCATCAAAGCATAAAAGCTCAAAGACCAATAATTATCAGTGCCAACACAAAGCTTATTCTCTGTACTAAAATGTGTGAAAAGAAACAGTTGTGCTAAATGTATATCTACACAGTCAGTTTGAACCATATTAAAATTAAGCAAAGGAACAAATAAATTGACTGATATAAAATATATGCACTATGGGGAACCAATCAGATACTGCTATCACTCCTGATCAATGTGCAGGGAAATGCAGCCAATTGTGGAATCGGTACATTAATTTTACATGATGGTAGACCTACTTAACTATAGCTACATAGATTGGCAAAAAATACGATTGATATACGGTAAATACTCCCTCACAATTATTCGACTAATTGTCAGTTATTTCTCTTGATGCAAGCACGATTCTAATTTAATATAAGTTATCCCCAGAGAGAAAGAATGGTGGTACGATGGTATAACTAATTCTAAACAACCAGAAAGAATTCTTAGGTCCATTCTTAGACATCATATAAACAAATTAACTTGTCACTCACCACTTGACTGCTAACTAACCATATAAATAACTACTTTAACAGACTAGATAATTCTTATCTTAGCTTAATCATCACTCTATTCTTATAGGCCTTTAAGTATAGGGTACAGCCTTATCGCAAAGATATGTAATAAATCCAAGCTTATGTCTCTAGCTGGGTGAGATCAGCTGTTATTATAAACAACCCAGTAGATGTGTTGGGGAAAGGCTGGTCTAAAATCTATTGACCTTATGTTCCACATGATCACCTTAATTATCCTACAAACATTGCATAATGTTTCATAATATTAATACTGTTATTTTAACTACATGTACATATCCCTGTGCTTAAAGAAACATCTAACAACCACCATAGCCATGATTAATAATATAAGTTTTCCTTCACACACATCTCTTGTTGTAACAAAGCCATGGCATAAAGCTAAAAATAGACATGCCTTCATCACCCAAGAAAAAATAAAAACAAACCGTGTGGCCTCTAAATCTTCAATGTCAGCAAAATAACCCTTCTCTTATCGTCAGTAAAAACGACTGTTCATCTAGTTGTGTAGTAATCCAAGATGAAAGCTATGCGATTTGGGGGAATTAACGAGACTTTTGCATCAAAACCAAAACACACATAAATTTCCTTACTTCATTGACACACGTCACAGAGCACCTCATTATCATAAAGAATCATAACAAGCCAAGATCATAGATGTACTACTAGAGTTAACATTCCTAGGTGTATATTAATTTTACTCCCAAGGAACATTACTTTTACTTTTCCTTATATTGCATAAACTGTTATTAAAAGTACAATACTGTTACCTTTCTTCTCTGTCTGTTATCCAAGCACACTATGATGTAGCACGTGACGGTATAATTAATATCAGTAGTTGCTCTGTTTCATTGGCCGTCCTTTCAACGTCATGGCGCGCGCTTCTGAAGCTATTTAAAATGTTCAATAAAAGCTGGTTGTCATTTTTCATTTAAAATTGTTTGGTAATCCATGGCACGAACAATTTAAACTGTCAATTATTGATCAAGTGGTAATACGCCTAGAAAGCTTACACCTTTTAAAACACGTGGTAAAAAATTTGGCGGGAAAAAAATCTTCCCGTTTCTTTTTAAAGAGAACAATTGGCTAGGCTATTGGATCAGAAATATCGCTACTTTTCTTTATAGAGTTACTAGAGAGAGAAAGTTGTGGTGAACGTCCAGTTCACACAAACTAGGTCATTATAGCACTAACACGTGCCATGGTTGAACCAGAGGCTCCGGAGAAAATTCACCAGATTGGGGAGCGAAACAACGTGACTTGCCTCAGTGACAAAACTTCTGGTCTAAAGCACATGTTTCGTTTTAATAATATCAGTGTGATTTTTGTCATTTTGAAACTGACATGGTATGTTTATTTCTATCTTTTTGTTTGCACCAACCTACTCTTCTACTAATTCCAACTTTCGGGTGCACTATACTAATTGTTTGTACCGTCCAATGGACTATACACTTTCATTGGCTGCCCTGTGAAATCATGCAGTCACTTCTGCCCTGTGGAAAATGGGCTGTAAGATATTTCTTAGCCCATGGCTGGATTCGAATCTGGGACTTGCACTTGATCAGCTTCTTTATTTTCATTTTGGTCCTTTGGATGGGACGAAAAATCGAGGTCCTGCATAAAGATTGGCGTGCATGTAAAAGATCCCTTGGCAGTTGGAATTCGATATAAGAGTAGTCTTTCATTAGCCCAGGCTAGGAGCAGAACAGCAGGACATTAAACCCCATTTCATTTAATTTCATTTATAAAGTATTGCGTTACGTTACGTAATAACATAGCATAATTTGTATTTTTTAATGGGAATATTGGTCTTTTTAGTTCAAAGTTATGTGCTTTTCTTTTTGATACAAAATATTTTTTTTTTCAAAAACAAAGTTGGTAATATTGTGTGTGTTGATTGTGGGGAGTTGTTCACCCAAGGTGGTTGATAGTCTGGCACCAGCCTTGAAAAACCATTGAAATTAATCTGTATGATTCTGAAATGGAGTAATGTCAGCTGGACAGCCCCCCCCCCCCCACCAATGTATTGTCATTCAGAATGGATACAAATACTAAGGTTAAGGTACCATGTACAATATTCCCAAGGCTTTTTTTTTTAAGGAAACTAATGCACTTTGTGGAATATTGTCGTTGAGGCATGACATATTGATATGCCCAGAACATTCATAATGCACATGAAAGATCCCTTGGCAGTTGAGTAGTAGTATCTGGAGTAGTAGCAGAGCATAGGCAGCAACAATACTTTTCTACCAAATCCTCATCCCTGTCATTGAATCATAGAAAATACATATTTACTGTATGGTGGTGGTCAGCAAGACTAAATTGCTTCTATCAACATATTTTTTGTTCACTCTCAGTATTAAATGGTACATTATTTTATCGTTTCATAAAATTTGTTAATTAAAAATAAAATCATTATCTACAGAACTATTTTAGATAAAATAAGACACTTTGCAACCATATCATGATTCTTAACCATGGGACGCATCTATAGACTTTCGCAACAATTTGACAATCTAATCTTGATACAACATATGACACTGCAAAGACAATAGTTTAGTTTGAAGAGAGAGAAATGTGGTTCAATTTTATTTCAATAATTATCTAGCAGTGGGAGGAAACCGGAGGACCCAGAAAAAACCCACAAGGTTGGGCAGGCGACCTTAATCCTTGTCACTTACAACCAGAAAAAAAACACACCAGTTAAAAGATCTCATGATCACCCCACACTTTCAACCATTCGGCCATCCAAGTTAGTTTCAAAATGACCAGTGGATTTTGTTGATGAGTAATGAGAAATTTAACAGCTACATCTTCACCACCTTGCCAAACACCAAGCTTATAATTTTCAAGAAAAAACAAGAAATCATTGTTGTTGTCAACATAAATTTAATAATATGTTAAAACTAAGGAGCACACATATTGGAATGTAAGCTATGGGTAACAGTTAATAAACGGGAACTAAGGTAATCAAATTACTCTCATAGCTCACTATCTTGAGAAAACTAAAATATCTTTTAACCTACATGGTACAAACAAAAATATTTCAAATAATACATTTATTTATTTAAAACTTCACAAATTACCTATGAAAAAGAGTATTACCCATTATATCACCATGGCAAAGAGTTTTCTTCTTTTTAAAATTTGCATTAAGTACTGGGTCTATCAAACTGAATTGGATGATTTAAGGCATTTTAAAAGTTCAGAAATAGACACAAGTAATTAATTTTAAAATATTAAAGCATCAATGTGGTTCAAATTACACAAATATGTGTGGAAAAAATAAAAAAAAAGTCTTAGCACTTTAAGTTAATAAATCAAATGTATAATAATAATAGTAATAGTAATCATATAATAAAAATTCATAAATATTTTGGTTAAGGATTTTTCAGGTATTTTAGCTCATAAAATAAATTATTCTATAAATATTCTATATATCTTTACATGACTATATTCACACATAAATAAGGAGACAGTTGACAGATATTTATTCTAATCATGACCATTCTCCCTTTTTTTTGATTTAAATGCTTTTTAAGCGTTTAACGCTTACGTAACCACACATTTATCACAATTATTTGAATACAGAAATGATGAGATATATCTAGCAAAATGTTAATGATAATTTTACACTGAAAAACCCTTGATTTAAAACTATTATGTAAGTTTCACACACCACAGACCTAAAGCATAGCACATGTAATACTATAACATATAATAATTATATATTAAATATGGGATAAAAATAATTAATACACATTTAATACAGGGCTGCAACCATTCCCTTAAAAATCTTTCTATGCTGGAAAAAGGTTATAAATTGTTCAGATTCTATTCTCAAATGATTTAGTAGAACCTCTCTTGAATTTCAACAAACTATAAGCCACCATAATATATACTTTCAGCATATGTGTTGCAACCCAACTTCTCATCCTAAGACAAAAGCTATTAATGTGTAAAAACATTATTATAATATAAGCACCAATTCTGTCAAAATGGAGGTATCTATTTATGTGTACCAATAATCAACACTGCTGTCTAATGTTACCAATATTCTACTATTTACAATTTTGTCCAATAATATAAATAATCATACAAATCAAAACAAACTTTATACCAGTATCCCCATTATTGTTTTCACAGGTAAACTTTCAGCAGGCACTAAAAATAGCAACGATCAATCAGTATAAATATACCGGGACTGTGATACATACTAAAATATACACAAACAGGTACTTTCTTAACCACTAGGCAAGGTCTGGGCTAATCTAGACTTACAAATAAAATCAAAGAATTCAATTCATTTTTTCACACATCAGTCTAATTGGAGGGAATATACATAATGTGTTTAATTGCCATTTAAATTTTAAGGACATAAAAATAATAACTTGTCATTTTGAATATATATAAATGATGTTTATGTATAAGTATCAATTGAATATAGCTTTTCTTCTTTTCAAAATAAAAAGAATAATTAATGTATATTTTACTTCAACAAAGTGAAATCCACTTAACAATGAATGTTATGAAATGTTGCGATCTGTGATACTTAATTTTCCAGCTACCCAGTATGTCTTATGTTTACCCATTCATTGTTACACATACCGAATGGTAAAAAGATATATGTTCTTGGTGTAAAAGATTTAAGTAGAACCTTCATTATGTTGAATACCAATAAAGAATCTGATAGTATAATGAATCTATCACTTAATTTACATGTATGTACAAGCAATTTTTGGAGATTTAAGTGTCCTACTAGCAGATAGATGACAATACATGTATATTCTTTCAGAAATAAATTTTACACTATTTAACATGAAATTTTGACAGTGAGAGAACAAGAATTCATTGATATGTTACTTAAGATTCATATGAAAATACTTCTTCTTGAAGGATGTACAATAATTTGATATGCGAAACTACATTATGATTCTAAACAAAATGAAGAAAGGATGATTTATAAAATATAAGTTTAAAAAGTAAGACCTTTCCTTTTCTAACTACTTACAATGGGGGGATGCTACATAAAAGTTTGAAGACATGATTCTTGTAAAAAAAAAGAAAATGAAACCCGCAATCGGCTGCATTATTTATACTTGGACGTTAATACCCGTAGCACAGCAGATGCATGTTATGGCTCAATAATAATCATAAATACAAAACATCCATTCAAAATTGGTCTTACTTTCATTATATATTAAAAAGACTTATTACTCCACAAAAATTTCAATGTGATTGAGAAAATATACTATACAACCACCATAAGTTATTAGTGAACATTGTACTTCTAGCATATGAACATGGCCGAATGTAATTGAATAATTTGTTTGAAAAAAAGATAAGAAAATGAGAGTACAAACCGTCAAATTTGTGGAATAATAATTCAATTTAACAAACAACAATGTTTCCAAAAAAAACAAAAAAAACCAAGTGCACAAATATGTATACAATGTAAGGGCCACTCCATTTAAAATCACCTCAGGGGTGGAAATGCCACTTTAAAAATGATTTGCACCTTTTCATATAAATTTGGAAAAAAAAAATCCTTTTGGATGATTCCCACAATACACATTATAACCAGGAAGTGAACAATATATTATAATATTTTTGTGTAACACATGCACCATCAACAATTAAAGGCTAATCCTAATTTTATATTACAAATCACCTTTTTTCTTTATTAAACATTTTATATAAAAATCATATAACCTTTAAATAAATAAATTATTCATGCATTTATTGTAGATCGATAAATATTCATTATTTCATCTGAAAATAAACCTTGTAAATTACAAAATGTGAACAAACCAGCTACAGCAGCGTAGCTAAGCTTGTGACACAGTAATATTGGACTTTTTACATGCCCAATGGAAGCGATCATTGGATAAACTTTGGGAAACTTCAGATGCTTTGGACCCTTTCTTTGTTAAAAAATTCTTTCGAGATGAGTTGAGATTTTTGTTTCGATGAGAATAGCTACCAGGATGCTGCCAATGTACTTGGTCGTTGACAAGGGTGAAGGTTTGGTTGTCATGATGGCCATTGGGTTGGCGTGGTTTATTGTGAATAATTTGATTGAAATTGTTGTTTGTGTTGGCGTAGAAATTCCGAGAGTTCATGAACTGTACATTTTGCTGTTTACTACGTTCCACCAGATCTTCCAAGTCTATGGTGTGTGCCTTATTATCAATCTGACCATTTTTAAAAGAAGCAACTAGACAACAGGCTCCAGTTGTTTCACCAAATCTAGAACAGAAAAGATTGTAAAATTGTCAAAAAACATGATTAACTAGTTTTTACTAGTTAATGGTTAACTGTACTGTATTGCACAAAATGCCCACTATGATCTTCAGTAAGTTGAATGGAATCAAAACAGAATTTTCCTTTGAACTTGAATAAATATTACAAACTATACACTTTCTTTTCCATCTACCTTAAACAAGAAGTACATGATTACCTCTGTTGATAAACATTTAAACTTAACTTATACTGAAAGTATGAGCAGAAATGTCAAACTTATCAATTACCTGCAGTACACTTCGTGTGGGTCAACCCAAAGGGTCATCTCACTGGGCATGTTCAAATCCCAGAATTTCAGGCCACATTCTTTTGCAGCCTGATCGAGCACATCATCTTTGGGGTCACATGGATTAATTCTAATGCATCTGTAACCTTGTCCTTTAAAGGGCTTGTCATCATACCAATGATTTCGAAATCGGGTAACAAGAATACTAGAAAGGCAATTGGAAAATTCATCCACTTTATCTTTGGAAAGAGTCTCATTCTTTTGAACAAGTCTCTTTACAAACACAACAGCTGCAGCTATTTCTTCCCTCATGTCTATTAACTTGAATTATTTCAATTTTGAACATTAATATATCAGGCAACTTTGACGTAGTTATTATGGGGAAGAGCTTATTGGTGAACAACAACTCCTGCTTCTCTTTTATCAGATGGTAGACTGTCCTTCTGAAAGAAAAAACAAAAATCAATACCACATATTTATAATGCCAAGAAAAAGGGTTAATTTAGGCTTATTTGTTCTAGTTACACTGTAAGTGACGGTAGTGACTATAGGCGTACAAGCTGGGGGGGGGCTGACGTTCCCCCTATTTTGGATACCAAATGCTGGGAAAATTTGGGCACGCAATTGTACCTTGTTAAAGTTGTATAAAAAAAAATATTGTGTTCTTGAAACAGCAAATTTAAATTCAGAGTAGTGTCTATAGTTAGGCAATTAAATAGAAATCCTAAAGACTCGAACCCTCTATTGTTTGGAGTACAGTAAGCCACGACTAACATACTAAGAACCTAACTACATTTTTTGGGCTCCAACCACTCCCCCCCCCCCCTAGTCAAAAATTTCCCTGTACGCCTATGTAAGTAACTCCTTCAGGTGTCCAAAAAGTGTCTTTTATTAATCTGCCCCAGCATTTTTCATATTCTTGTGTGTAGTAGAAAATTCTTAATTTCGAGAACTGTAGACCTAAATATGATTATGAATGAACTAAATAATGACGAATGAAATGGGGTTTAATGGCCTACTGTTCTGCTCCTAAACTGGGCATATGATGACGGGCATACGCCAAACAGTGTACTATGAGTGAAATTTTGCCTGACCAGTGGCGCTATGTCATATCGAATTCCAACTTGGAATCTTTTACGTACGTGCATGCCAATGTGTACATGGGACTTCAGTTTTTCGTCCCATCCAAACAACAAGACAGCTGTTCTTGTTAATTCCTCTGTCCTGCATCAATCAAGGGGAAACTACATGTACACCGAAAAATCTGGATGTACTTTCTCAGCCAATGCAGCAATGCAGGGACTAGAGATCGAGTGAGCCCCCAAAATGTGACAAAACTGAAATAGGTTTATTGAGTACCGTCACTGTTAAATAGCCAGTACTGTGGTCAGTGGGGGGGGAAAATGAAGACTTTACCTACAATTTCCATTTGGTTTTGTCTATGCTATTAAAAGGTTTATACCACCAGGCCAGGCCCTAATAAGAAGCCACTGTCACTGACTAAGGTTGAATTACTGCTATCTATATTATAATTAAATAGGGCCTAGAGCCAGAAGTAGATCTAGAGCTGAGTAATACGGTAATATTTAAAAAAAAATAGAAGAAAAAATAAAGGTGTTTGTCCTTTATCAAAGTAATAACTGTACGCCGGTCCTCTTCAGTCGTGTCCAATAATGTTTGTTTTCTTTTGACATTTTAGTTTAGTCTAGAGAATACTCTAGAGTTACTACGCCTTTTTTTGAGATGAGTCCACCTACGTGACCTACTTCTTTAAGCCATACAACATACCTAAATCAAGGCTAAATCCACGTTGTAGATAAGTCTGAGGAAATGGCAAATACAGAAGTATTGAAAATAAAAGTATGAAATAGTGTCCAAATTATCTTTTTACCCAGATAAATCCAAAGCCGGAACCTTCCTTTTTCTACTGGTAATGTCTGCTGCCGATGACGAAGAATGTTTTGGTATGGCAAACATTAGCCAATCAGAAGCGATATTTTTGACATTTGTGACCAATACTGCCATCTATAGGAAATACCCGATCAAAGGGAGCTAATTCTTCTGTGGTTAGTGGATGCAAACCACCATACGATGCTAAATGCCCTGTTGTAAGTGTACCTTCCCCGTACTTGCAATATGTGTGAATTATTATTATCATGGAAATAGCGTCGAAAAAACTAACGTGCGAGCGACGTATCTCCACCGATTTGGCATGTTCCCGAAGCAATAATGGCCCGAGAAATCCTTGTCTGGCCATTGCTGGATTGACTTCTGATACTTGAGCTTTTGGTGGAGTGGTCTATTCTACCCGTTCAATGAAATCTCTCCTAAGTAAAGCAACAGGGAGTAACAACTTCGTGAGCTCTGTTTAAACGCAAATTACGAGCAAGCTAATTATTGAATTAAAATTATACCATGTTAGTCCGGAGTTTGCGTCGAGTGATCGTTAAACCCCATTTATCTCCCTCCCTCTCTTTTAAACGCAAATGATATTGTTACGGTCTTAGGTATTGGTTGCTAGTCGGACTAATAGTATTGATAGGGTCATTGTTTAATTTAGAACAGAAATTTGCTTTCATGACAGTGACTGAGTGGGATTAGGTATAATCAAACGAAACACTGCAAGGAGCATGTCATTTTGGTGCTTCTGATTTGATCAAATTCGCGTGTAGCCTCACCCTCCTCTCCTCAACCTAACACCAAACTTCTGTTGGACCACACCCACTGATGTTTCGAACTGAACACCTCGATTAATGTTTAAAGTCAATTATTTTTTACTTGCCCCCCCCCTTTTTTTACCCCATTTCTCAACAATGACATTGACATTTCTTGTAAAACTAACAGGCACGGATCCAGGATTTTTTGCAGGGGGGGGGGGTCTAGGTTTGATAATTGCGGTTGGCGAAGGCGCTCAAGCAATTAAGGGGGGTTTGGGGGGCCTCCCTCAGAAAAATTTGGTAAATTAGATTCAATTTGGTGCATTCTGACGTATTTCCGGAAAATTACAGGTCTAAAAATCGCCAATAACATCGCATAAAAAATTTTCAAGTCTGAGCAGGGGGGGGGGGGGGTCCGGACCCCTGGATCCCCCCTCTGGATCCGCGCCTGACTAATCATGACTTAAACTATTCTACAATGATGCAGTGTTTGGACCCCGACTCTTGCGCCAATTGTCTCCCTTATTGTGAGGTTTTTTTTTCTTTCATTTTCATTGTGTGTGAAGTCTCTATCATTAGATCTATACATGTAGATCCATTTACTTGATTTGGTAGTAGTTATATTAATGTCCGTGTGTTATTTGTGTTTGTGCACAAATATACCACTCGGGGCAACCGTGGCTCAGTGAGTAGCCTAAGGATCTGGCCAACTAACCAGGAGTTTTATTGTTTGATTGATCTCAGTGTGTGGCAAGAAAGAGTCACGGGATTTTCCATTGTAATTCCGCTTGTCAGTTGTGTACGATTGACTGTGTACTCGTAAAATAAACCATGTCCGCGCAAAATTCCCTCACAACACACATTGCGTATAGCCTACACCTTTTCTTCAATACTTTTCTGCAATTGCACTTGATCGCACTCTCATGCTATCTGGCATTCGGATTCTATCACCATTCAGCCCACTGTCACCTAAAACGTAAATGTAATTCTGAATTTCGGTCAAAATTGTATATTGCAATGACAGACAATGTACCTTTTTTTTAACCAATATTGGCTGGACATTAATCCTTAGATTTAGAGCGTCTTGACCCGAAGCAAATTCTGAGATTCGTGAGAATATTATTTAGTCCTACCCACGCCGAAGAAATAAAAAGCTAAATATGACAACATTCAGTTCAAAATAAGAACCTTAACAAGTTAAAAGATCATTAGTATATATACCCATGAACTTTCCGAGCCTAAACACAGGTAGTAATATTTTCAGTCTAAAATGGCATAGAAATATCCCTTAGTATACGTATTCATACTATTAACACGGAAAAACAGAACTAGTATATGATCACAGTCAAATAAAATTTACGGTAATGAAGACGAGATTATGAACTTTAGATCAATTAGCGCGGACGACTTTGGTACTGGTTGGAGTGTAATGACAAACTCTATCAATGTTTAAAAATCAAAATTACGGATCCTAAAGACACGTGTTGTTAAGAATAGATCATATTTTCGGCATGATAATGTGGCGTAGACTAATCGAATTCCATTGACCAGTATGACCTTACAATGGCAATGTTAAAATAGGATCGTAAATTCAATAGTTTCATTACTGGTTAACCTTCTTCTTTTATAATATATACCTACACACTAACAATATGATTACCATGATAATCTAATATTTTCATTTATGACTTTAGTATGATAATGAATAGATAGTGTTTGTTTTTATGACTTGATCCAACTCGCAAGGCGTCCAAAATATAAATAACGCCATGGAAAAACGTCATATTATGTCGAGAAACTTGAGGTGTTTTAAAATTTCGAGAGATGAAAATGTGGTAAGTTTTTTTTTTTGTTTTTTTTTAAATAATGTTTATTGAATCCCACTTTCGCGGTAAACCCGAAAGCGTATTTGAAGTCTACTTATATCGCAGTCATCCGATTTTACTGATGGTTGATTATGATCTTGGTAGGTTAATAAATGTCTAATTAATGATTTATATAACATTCTAGAAAGAAAGACCTGCAATAGGCCAACAAAAGAATTATTGTTGAAACGTATATCTCGATTTCCCGGTGTGTTTTCTCCTGGTCAGTGATACAGAACGAAGGGCCTGACAAGAACAGCTGTCTAGTCGTTCGGATGGGACGAAAAACCGAGGCCCCATGTACACATTGGCATGCACATACAAGATCCCTTGGCAATTGGAATTCGATATAAGAGGCCGTTGCGCCGCTGGCCGGGCAAAATTTCCCTCATAGCATACTGTATGGCGTATACCCGTCTTCATTAGCCCAGTTTAGGCGCAGAAGAGTAGGACATTAAATCCCATTTTATTTCATGCTAATAATCATTGTTTGAATTTCCGTAATTTATACATAAAGTTGAAAGAAGCCTGAATCCCACGTGTAAACAAGCGTTTGTCATGCAATAAGTTACGGCCCGATATCGAAAGAACCGAGGTTTCTGTGATATAAACATATTATGGTTTAAGTTTCATCAAAATCTAATAAATAATTCTGATATCTAGACGGTCCACAACCTTGATATTACATACTTTTACACTATTTACGTACAAAGAGTGGACATTTTATCGGACAGTTTCGATCCAATTCTCATAAAATTCGATATCAACCATTAGGGTGTAACGATTTGTTCTCATTCGAATAGAAATTGTGACCTCTAGGGGGACCACAGGCCAAAAGGAAGAAGAAATGCAGTGAAACAAAATTTGGTTTAACGTCTTACTTTTCTGAGCCGACCGGCCGACGTAATGAAGTAAGAAAAAAAAGTACCCTAACCAGCCTAGGAGAACATTCCAACAAATGGAGGGATCACCAGCAATTTGCTTGAAACAGCATCACCTGAAATCCAGCTGTAGAAGAAGAACCAGTAGAGTCGGATATAAAAAAGGAAAGACCAGCGGGACAATCCTGATAATGGGAGAGAGAGAAATGGGGCTTAACTTCCACTCGACGCAAATTAGGTCATTTGGAGTCTAACATAATATTTATTTAATTAATTCGCTTGCGCGTAGGGATCCTTAGCAGCGGCAGGAAACCGGAGGACCCGTAGAAAGTCGACGAGGTTGGACAGGCGACACTTAAATTAGAGTTGCCAAATCGAAACCACGCCACTTGACTCAATGACAGTCCCAATGATGCAACGCGCACGCGTTAACATTTCACTCATCCAACTCCCCCTAGTGATAAATCTAAAATGGAGAAGCAACATACAATCAAAGCCCTCAGAGACTGATGCCATTGTTGGTCTCTCACAAGATGTGCAGGACAGTATAGTGATAACACCAATATGGGGGCATTGCAGGGGCGGATCCAGGAATTTTTGCAGGAGGGGGTTTGTCAGGTTTCTGTCACCGAAATCTGCCATCATCGTCTCTAAATTACATAGGCTCACATACAAATTGAGCTTTTTAAACAGAGAAATCATTTTTATACTGATGTAGGATCACTTTGTGATGTAATTTCATTGATGCAAGGCATTATTTTTTTTTTATGTAGCTGAGTAGGGGGGTGGGGGTGGACCCCCCTCTGGATCCGCCCCTGCATTGGAATGAAATTTAACGTCGGATACTTTTCTTCTCCGACTGGGCTCATGAAGACGGGCATACACAATACAGTGTGCTATGGGGAAACCGCCAATATGGGAGATGAATTAAACTAGAGTTGGATATACCCTATCACCGCTAATCTTTTCGCTGGTAGCGACAATTCCAAGACGAGAAGTGGGAAAGTTTACTATCTATCTGGTTGTATCGCCAATAAAATGTGGAAACTGACTTGGATATCAGCGTTTGGATTTCGTACACTGATTGGTTTAGTAACTAAATTGAGTTGATTGATTTTAAACTTGTACTCACTGAATAGAAAGTAATCTATTAACTAGACTGAGTTGATTTTAAACTAGTACTCACTGAATACAGATTGATCTATTGGCCATATTGAGTTAATGTTAATCTGTTAAACTACTCATTGGGTAGAGATCAATCTAATAACTGCGGACAGAGTTGATTTAAACTGTTAAAGTAGTACTCACTGAATACAGATTAATCTATTACCTAGACCGAGTTAATTTTAAACTGCTATACTAGTACTCACTGAATATAAATTAATCTATTTACTAGACTGAGTTGATTTTAAACTGTTGAACTAGTACTCACTGAATACAGATTGGTCTTCAAACTTGATTGAGTTGATTTTAAACTGTTAAACTAATATTCACTGAATACAGTTTGGTCTTCAAACTTGATTCAGTTGACTTTAAAGAGAGAGAGAGAAATGGGGTTTAACGTCCACTCAACACAAACTAGGTCATTTCGGGACTAACATATGGTTTAATTTTATTTCAATAATTCGCTTGCGCGTAGGGGTCTTTAGCAGTGGGAGGAAACCGGAGTGCCCGGAGGAAACCCACGAGGTTGAGAAGGCGCCCCTATCTCCATGCCACATACGCTCACACCAGGGCTCGAAACCACAGCCGCAAGCCAGAGGTGACCGGCCATCTAGAGTTCGAAGCGCGGCACTCTAGACCACTAGGCCATCCCAACCCCCAGTTGACTTTAAACTGTTAAACTAGTTATATTGACTGAAAACAAATTAATCTATTAACTTGATTGAGTTGACTTCAAACTAGTACTCATCGAATACAGATTGATCTATTAACTAATGAGATGCTTTTAAACTGTTAAAGGCCCAATCCCGATAACTTTTTGGGGAATAAAACTGCTTAATTTTGTGTTAAAATCCCTTAAAACCCATTACCTAAGGCCGACCAACTAACCCGATATTTGTGATATGCTTGTAAATAACTTAAACCTGACAGTCTTCATCTGGAAATGGAGACCGTTGTATTATACAGTATAGGGATAAAACCAGACTTTTTTCTATAAAAATAATATGTAGGTGAAATTTACCTTTTGTTATCAAGTACAGTACATGGGTCATTCACTGTATAGACCCCTCAAGAAACGAGAATCGATTAGCAGGTCACCCAATGAAAAAATTGACCTGAAATCTTAAAAGGGTTACGTGTCCGGATAAGCAGTGTTGACGTTAACGTCAAAACGACTCAATATTTTGAACTGAAATTTTGAGACAAGGTAAATACACCATGCCTCTATGTTTTGGTCCATAAATTTCATAAATGCTCGGACTTCAATTTTTGAGACTCTGTTCTTATCGGGATTGTCCCTTTAAACTAGTAGTCAATGAATACAGATCACAGGATTTAATCCCCCAACAAAGTGTATGTCATAACTCAGATATACTACGTCAAATCAATTTGATTTGATCTTCATTTTCTAGGGGTGGTTATTGTTTGAAACTATTCGAATAATATATGTCAATTGTGATACATTTTTTCAGTGTAAGCTGCTGTCACACACTCCAAATGAATACATTCTCCTCGCTCAATATGTTTTTATTTATCTATTACGACTTGCGACTGACATCCCTGTTAAACTACAAATTGTGCATAATTAAAGATAAATAAACACAATATTTCTACTTACAAAGTCTTGAAATTATTATTTTTTTTTTAAAAAAAAACCCCAACAAAACTATGATCGAATTATAGTGAACTGGAAGAGCGAATATACAAAATTTGAAACAATTCATCTCATATAGCTAAGCAAGGACAATTCATCGCGAAGCCAGTATTAATCTCCAAATATTTGTCAAAAACATTTGATGCCATGAACACATACTATAATATAATGAATGAGCCATTTTAACAAAAATCATTGCATTAATTACATCTCTTAATCATTGAAACAATTCAATGCTGGTTAGTTGGGACGTCAGAATCTCAGAGGTAATAAATTCTAGTCGAAATGGAGGTGAACCGTACCGGCATGATTCAATTACCATACGCCAGGTTAAACTCATACACAAGTCAAAGACACGCAAAGGCGAGGGCGACCACTCCGATGGCCTACATTATATTTCCACGACTGGTTTTATTACTTCGAATTTCGAATGTTGTATATTTCTTTTTCTTTTTTTAAACATAACTAATTGTATATAAGGGTTTTAGTTTACATTTGGCTAATCGAGACATTAAATCTAGAAGAGTTATTTTAAGATGTTTGTATACACCTATTTTTACCTTGATATCGCCAGTGTTATTTCTCTTGGTGCAATATACTGTACTTTTATTATTAGACAACTAAGTACAACTGTCCGATATTTCAATTTGTTTTTAGTAGTCGGAAATTGTTTATAATCTAGTATTAAATGAATTACAGATGCAGAAAATTTCAAATTATTTTACTCTTAAAGAACAAATTAAGGCACCGACTGTGACGTAATTAAGGTAATTGTCCATCAATGTTTATAAATAAAACTACATGTATGTAGTTGGACTATAAAAACTACCCATGCGCGGATCCAGTGTGACATAGTTGATTTTCGTTTTCGTTTGCTTTGTTACTGTTGTAGTTCACATATCTGCTCTTTAATAGATGATATAAACATGATTTTCGCATTATCGCCGCTGGGGACTACACCAAATCTGATTATTACCCTTTGCTCCAATGTATGGCCCCTCCCTCGACAAAATCGTGGATCTGGGCTTGCTACTTCCATACTTTGTAAACTCCTTTGTCTGCGATATGACCTCGGTGGAAGCGGACGTTAAATAAAGCTATTTCACACACATTTGTAAACCTGTTGCTTGAGAATATTACTTTTGACCGCGATATAATGAAAACAGTTACATCCATAGTCGGTATATTATTATGCTAATTAAAATCAGACTATTTCGAGTTGGAACTCGTGTAGAACATGACTGAAACTATTTCAATGATATGCAGCGACTGGATAACCACGGTTTTATGTCTATATGTTGTTAATTGTCGATATCTAAAAAAAATGTCCCTGTCTCTGTTCATGATTGATATGATCTCGACTGTCAGCTGAAATTGACTCTTTATTGGGCAGAAATACTACTTTAGCCCCAATCATCGATTTTAAATATCATATACGTGTAGGCCTACTACTCTTGAGCGCTGTGCTAAAATACTGACTATTGTTATACTGTATAGCACCGTTTAACAAATTGGTTAAAAAAATGTTCTCCTTATCTGACGACGTTCCATATAAACCGTTTTTCTTGATATTTCGACCACCACACTGACGTTTATTTGTGCAATGACATGCACAAAATATTTAACTTGACAACCAAGGGAAGTTCTAAAATTAATCCGAACCATAATATAAAATAAATTATTATCATAATATTGGGAGACCAGAGCTTCATTTGCACATAAATAGTTTACCAACGCTTACTTAACACTACAAACTGTCATTATTTTGTCATTTGAGAGTCAAGAACAATATATACTGAGCGCAACGAATTGCCGGTTAACTAGAATTTACTGTCTTAATATAATTCCGTAATTGAAATAAAATTGAACCAGGTGTTAGTCCCGAATTGACCTAGTTTGTGTCGAGTGGTCGTTACCCCCCTCTCTCTCTGATATTTGCCCCTCTCTCTGATATTGCCCCTCTCCCCGATATCTGCCCCTCTCTCTGATATTGCCCCTCTCTCTGATATTGCCCCTCTCTCTCTCTGATATTTGCCCCCCTCTCTGATATTTGCCCCTCTCTCTGATATTTGCCCCTCTCTCTGTTATTTGCCCCCCTCTCTGTTATTTGCCCCTCTCTCTGATATTGCCCCTCTCTCTGATATTGCCCATCTCTCTGATATTGCCCATCTCTCTGATATTTGCCCCTCTCTCTGTTATTTGCCCCTCTCTCTGATATTGCCCCTCTCTCTGATATTGCCCATCTCTCTGATATTTGCTTAGAGGTACACATTTTATAAATTGCGATTACTATTCCTTCACTGTCCAATTGGAAATCCTGTCCAACACATTTAGATTGTTCTCGGTTATTATATATTCTATATAATGTCATGTTTGTCACAGACGAGACCATTAAACATCCGCCAACATCAATCACCAGGGCATTTAAACCATAAATGATTCCTCATTCTTTTTAATGAAAAGACTTGATAAACTTGAATGAATTATTCAAGACATGAACTCAAAGTGACAAAAACGGACTTGTTTGAAAAAACGTTGAGACGTTTTGGGGGTTACACAATGACATTTAAGGTTGAATTAGTAAATATGTATTTTTGTAACTATATTACAACTACATTAGACAAATGTTTATTAGAGTAGTTTGTTACGCTCGGTGGGAGCTATACACATTAAAGGATTAAGAAAATAAGTGTTGATATAAGAGGTAAGTTCGGAGTTACTTTCATCCCAGGACATTGCATTTCTCAGGAATTTGTATAATATGATATGCCAGTTCTTGATAAATATTTTCTTCTATTTATTCGCTTGGTCACAACGATGACGAAGTTGAATTAACAGCTGAAAATAAATCGGTACGAAAAGTTCGCTTTTAATCAAACTAGAACATATATATTACTCTCGCCCGAAAACTAAATATAGCTTGCGACTTCTCCATACAGGCCCGGTTCCAGGATTTTGTCGAGGGGGGGGGGGGGGCATACATTGGAGCAAATGATAATACGTTGAAACATTGGATATATTGGGCGGAGACAATGCGAAAATCATGTTTATATCATTATTAAAGAGCAGAAATGTGAAGTGAACTACAACAGTAACAAAGCAAAAGAAAATGAAAATCAGTTATGTCAACGGGGGGGGGGGGGGGGCAGGGGGCCTGGGTAGCGTGTATTTATGTTTAGGTGTTGTAATAAAGAAATACAAAAGAGCCCGAAAACTTCAACAAAATATATTTTTTGGTTTCGTCTAGCCAATGATTGATAATGTAGAAAATATTAATATGCGTTAAAAATAACAATACAAATTTTATATACATATGACGCTCTGTCAGCATTATTATACATTAATTACGAAAGTAAAGTGCAACCTTAAAATTAAAAATAAAGTTATATCTGAAAATTTAATGGAGAAGGCACATATTCTTTGCTTGAAAAAGACGGGAGAACCATCACCAGAAATAAATCCTTCAAGAAAATTGTATTTCATAATATTGTGTCATGTGTTAAGGCATAGATACGTCAGATATAAATCTTAATTACAAGAAACTATAAAATTTAAGTTGTTCATCAAACATTTTTTTGACGCTGACTTTTATGACCTAAACCTAAAATATGAACCTTTATGTCTTGATTACCTAGCACCCGATAAGAATACTAAAATCTTTAGCTTCTATGAAATACACCCATTAGGATTTAATTGAAACATGAAACAGCTAATTTTGGCTTCGTTTGAGAAATAAATATGTTTACTGTATAAATGGTGTTTTTTTTTTACCAAAAGATGTTGGTTGTTTTGAGTAATGACGAGTTTTCCTGCACGTTTGATATCTTATTATGAGAGGGAGGTGCTGGTAAAACACCGTAAAAGTTAGAATTAGAATTCTGATTATCAAGATTGTTATCCCATAAAGTAATTTAAGGCTTATAAAATTAAGAAAAGATAAACGTTATAATCACCCATTTAAAGAATAAATCCTACAATTGCAGCGCTATGGGCACCAGGTGTGAAGTGCCCTACCCCCTTTTCCACGGAATTAAAAAAAAATAACACAAGCGGTTGGTGTGCAAAGTATGCACACGGTTTGTAAGAGAATACAGCCAAATAAACGATTTTTGTATAATTTGGGGCCATATTCCAGGATGTTACGGCCCGACATGCGTCAGTATCGAAAGCGGTCTAGATCTTTGGGATATCAACTTGTATTTAAAGTTTCATTATTTAAAATATATAGTATTTGCGTAAAGGGGAGTGACAAATTTTGCTGGACAGTCTCTGTCAAGTTTTCGACCGCAACTTTATGGTGTAATAGTGACATATTTGATATGATAAAAACTAATGTATCCACCTCAACCTAAAAATAGGGGCCACAGTGCAAATGCAAATATCAACAGGAACCGAGATCTTTGGCATATACATGTAAACATATCTTCAAGTTTCGTCAAAATCGGCTAAAGGGTCCACAACATGGATACTACACGTTTGTACTCTTGTACACTATTTGCTTAAGGGGATGGGGTGGGGTGGGAATTGACAAGAAGTTTTGGTCCCATTTTCATGCATGAAATCCAAACTCAGCCGTATACAACCAAGAACAAAGGTCTTTGGGACATGGACGAGGACAAAATACGTCCACATGAAAATGTGGGCCTTTAAAAATTGACAGTTTTGCTTTGTGAATTCCGATGTGATTCACACTGACATCTTCCAGAAAGAAGTATATAGTATCACCTCTTGCAGGGCCGAAAGATGAGGATTGTTATCTAACTAAGGGGTTTAGACGGCCGAATGGTTAGCACGAGTGCGCTGTATAATAAGGTCTGTCATTGAATCAAATGGCGTTGTACGTGACAAGGAGTAGAGTCGCTTTCCAGCCTCGTTGGTTTTATCCTGGTCCTCTAGTTGCCTCCTACACCGCTTATAAAGATTCCTACAATTATTGAAATAAAACGGAACGATGTTAGTCCTAAAATGACCTAGTTTGTGTCGAGTGGAGTTACCCCCTCCCCTTTCTCTCCCTTTTCAACTTTAATCTCAGCACAGAAATGGTCGCGAGTCGCGGATTATATTATTGTACCACAGACTAAAAAATACCACCTTGCATCAAATAATAAATATTACAGTACAGCAATTTGCACTTTCAATGTATCGTATTTAATGTAGGTTACTTATGGAAGATGATATATTTATTTTATATATCAATTACATTTCAATATGCAGTGTGATCAAAGATTAGTATGTCTAATCATAACTTTAGCGTTACTAACATTAGAATCAGATGTTCAATATTAGATAACCTCATAGGTCATTGTATTATCAGCAGGACCTTGGAATAAAATACAACCATAATCTATACAGATCATCTACCAACAAGCATCATCTGATCTTGTTTATGAACCAACTTATTTTTTATTTTTCAAATCTTATATTTGGATTTTCGATTAAATTTTGTCTTGAAATAGCTTCACCGGAAGTTAGTCCATAGTAAGTAGCACCCTTATTTCTTTTACAAATTTTAACATTTATCTTTTAATAAAATGTCTGTATTACCGTATTTGTTATTCAGTTCCAATTGTTTAACCTGAGGATTTGTGAAGCAGCCTTTCACATTTTTATAGTGTGTAACGCGAGTGTAACATGAAATATACAGCACGCCCCAACATTTCCTCAAAGCAAACTCTTAGGAACAGTTATTTAGTTATACCGCATCAAGTACTAATCTATAGGGGGTTGGATGGTGCGCCTGTCTTGCGGTCATAGTTTCCATCCCTGGTGTGAGCGTTTGTGACTCAGATATTGGGTCGGTTACTCATCTTCGTGGATTTACTCCGGCTACTCCGGTTTCCTTCCGCAGGAAAGAACCCTGCGCGTTGGCTAAGATAATAGAAAAATAGACAAAGAAAGAAAAATAAAGCAACTTTTCTGCTATATCACCATTGGTGGAATTAAACAATAAGAAGAACAACAATAGGTACAAATATGTACGAGGGTTTATTTACTTTATATGCAGATTATATAATGAATCACTAATGATACCTTGTGTCCCATAATTAATCATAACTGCTCTACGGGTAACTGCTTGATTATTTTTTTTAGCTCACGATACGCATGCTTATGTAATTCTGATGGTAATTCAAAAGAGATCCCAAAATCTTCTGATAATATATGATAATTAGGAATATTAAAGGCTCAAATCAAAACAAAGCAGATCGTTAGCCAACCTTCGAAATTTACAATCGTAAAGTTTGAATTTAGAAAGTTCAACAGTGCTCAGGACAGTAACAACAAACACCTTTCAGTGAGTATTTTAGAGTGTCTTATATACGGGGAAAATGTCGATCGTTTTACATTCTACATAGGGTATGTTGTGACCGCCCCCCCCCCGCACACACACAATCGTCCTTTAAATATTATATCTGAAACCTCAGTTAGGCGTGGTGGCTATTAGAAACCATTCAAAATAATTTCTCTTCTTACTAGAAATGTAGGATTCAAAATTAGCCAATCAATATTCTCCTCAATCACCGTCCCCGATTTTATCACGAACTGGGGCCCATAGGCGTACGGGCTCGATGACAGTTAGGGGGCTGAACCCGAAATGGCCGAAAAAAATTCCGGTTTACAGAGAGCAGCGCCGGTCTTCCTCGAGAGGCCAGGTAGCGGATCGTACCCTGTGTATGGACCCCCCCCCCCCTACTCAACATAAAATTTTGGAATATTTGACGGCTGTAAACACGTTTTCCTACTATTTCAGACCGTCAACAGAGCAACTTCAAAGTGGTCTAATATAGCCTAATAAAGGTGGCTGACTCGAATTCCAATCAATCGTTTTCAGTCCACGAAGACAGGACCGTTGGGAGAAAATTTTACAAATTTAAATGCTGCAAACGCGTTTTCCTGCTATTCCAGCCTGTGAATACAGCAACTTCAATTTGTTCCAAAGCCAAATATAGCCTACCCGACTGACCCGAATTCTAAACAACCAATCAATCGTCGCTAGGCTTGGGGTCTAACCCTCCCGGAGAAAATTTTGAAAACTTAACCACCTCAAATGCATTCTCTGCTATTCTAGCCCTTTTAAGCAACTCCAAAAGTATCCAATGGTTTTGTTACAGATCCCACTCTGAATTCCAACCATTCAATCAGACTGTGGCAGCTGCATTCACAAATAATAATCGATGCGCGAAAAATGTCGCACAAAGTAGAGTGGCCCCTGACAAAATTTTTTAATCCATAGTCAACTTAGTACAAATTCGTGGTTTTCAATTTAAAGAAAAGTAAAATTAGTGTTATATTAGGGCTGGATGACCGTTAGGGAAGCAAAACTAGAAATTCCCGAGAGGCGAAGAAGCGGAACTGACCTTGTATGGACCCCCAAGAAATTTTGGATTTTTTGACGACTGCAAACGCGGTTTCCTGCTATTCCAGCCCGTAAAATCCGTGTTTTATTAGATTTCGGGCACTTTATTTTGCCAAATAGATGAAATATTTTTTCCCCACTTTACTCGTCTGCCCGAAAAGTCAGCTTGCCCGAAAGTAAGGGGGCAGCTGCCCCCCCGCCCCCTGGCTCGTACGCCTATGCTGAGGCCTGTGTCGCGTTCACAAAACTGGTAGTCTTAAGCTTTTGAAAACAAATTCAAAATAAACAGACCCTGCAAATTAAAAAGATAAATACAAACATGAAAGGTATCACTATCATAATAAGTAAAAGTTGGACGGACAATGAATAGATGAACGTTTGTGACGACAAGAAGACTTTTGTCCATTAGCTATAATTCGCAGCCTTATGCGAAGCGATTTACACATTTTTTTCGGTGATTAGAGAGGGTATACATATTGTTGTTGTAAACAGTCGATTTAGATTCTACCAAATGAACTTTGAAAATGTGGTAGTAGTTACATTGCTAAAAGAGACACACCCATGAGCGCATGTCTGTTCTTATACTGACCTTACGATTATGTAATGTCCACGGTGATTGGACACGTCTGCTGTGAGCAGCTAACTTTACCGTCACAAGTTTTTCTCGTTATATCACAAGCGTTACTTTATCAGATATTGACTTCACTTAAGAAGAAATGAAATGTATTGTGTACTTATATATAGGTTTATGGAATAACTGACATGCTTCCAGTGCTAAATTAACAGGTAGGCTATAATGTGTGACGTAAACGTAACTTTACTATTGCCTACAATCACGGTAAGGTATAAAATAATGAACGCCAAATTGTAAGGTGTCACTCTCCTAGACCTTTCCAAAATTCCTTCCAGTGAAACACTACTAAATATTACGTACCGGAAGTAGCGATGAAACATATTTTAGTAATCGTCTTTCGTTACACCATTTTGGCTTCTTAAAAAATAATAATTTAAAACAATAAAAAATCAGGAGGAGAATTTGTCGTTTCATTGAGTTAAAATGACAGTGTTCATAGTAGTTCAGCTCTGAACGTCGGTCTCATTACACTCACGATGACCGTTCAGGGACTGGCCTATTCAATCAATGTCGAAAATAATTTGAACCCCAGTCAATTTTACTGGGCAACTTTTCACTGCGAAACATCGGAGTGTCAATCCGTTTTGACGTCTGTACAATGTCAATGTAAAGGAACATCTTAGTGACAAAATAACACCTTGCTTAACTCGCTAGACTCAGTATGAGCGAAACAACACGCTGTTTAAAATACGTCCCCTCCTATCAATCTATCCTTTCGCCACCATGACACAGCGTGTTGTGATGCTCATACTGACTCTAGCGAAATGAGCAAGGTCTTATTTTCTCACTGAGATGTTCCTTTACACTGTACACGCGGCCACACGGAGTGACACCCAGTGAAAAGTTGCCCAGTAAAATTGGGGGTCGAATTATTTTCGACATTGATCGAATGGGCCAGTCCCTGAACGTTCAGGGTGAGTGTAATGAGACCGACGTTCAGAGCTGAACTATGTTCATAGAAGAGCCTTTTTAGCGTTGAAAATCTGATTTATTGAAAGATTGGCTACATAGATACCACAAATATTTCATAAGGTGAAATGCATGTTGCGAAATGAGTAATGAAATAGGGTCTAACGTCCTACTTTTCTGCACCGTCTGTGCTAATGAAGACCGACGTGCGCCATACAGCGAGCCTACTCTTATTTCAAATTCCAATTATTACGTACAAACCAACATAACAGTGGACCTCGTTTTTTCGTAACACCAGAACGACTTTGTTTCTTGTCTGTTCTGACAAGGGAAACAACACTGAAAATTCTGGGAAACTTTCTCGATCGACCATCGAACCCCGGACCTCCTGTTCAGTGAGCAACCGCGTACACTTTAGATTAATGGTATATTGTCGAGTGTACCGACTTATTCCATCGGTAACAATAACCGGACTGTACACCGTTTACAAGAATTATGTGCAGAAATGGGGGTATCAAAAATGACTCATTGCTCGGTTAAAGTTAGATTTGTCAATTCTCTATCATTTTCATTTGCACGGCTTACCTTATTTAGATAACATTTAGATATGTGACTTTTCAATCTCGAAACCAGAAAAGTTTTTGAAGAAATTTCTCTGGTGAATCGGGGTAGCCATGTTCCCGGAAATGATATGTAATTCCTACGCGCGAAAGTTCTCGTTTATTTGCGTCGTACGTCCCTGATTTTACGTGCCTGGATGACCGAATCATTTAAAAATATACCCACGCGTAGAAAAATAGATCTTTACAAAAACTTGAATTTGTTCGTTTAGGATCCAATTGTTTATGTCAGCGAGTTGACTTTGAATCAGGGATCATTTTACAACAAACGAAACGACGATCCGACTTCTAGTTTTCGAGAAATCGACCCAAAAAGATTGACCAATCAGAGGTCAGAATGGGCGGGGCTTAGGTTTGAAAAAAAATGGACGGTCTAATGTGCCAGAGGCCTTCGGCTCCGCGGCTGCCTCTGGGAACGAGATTGGTGACTTTTATATCGCTATTAATATATTTATAAGTTTTAAAAGGATTGGTAAAACAATTCAATTTGCAAACATTAAACCACGTAGGCAATAAAATGATAACTTCATGTGTGGTAAGGTGTGCTACTTGATAATTGGAGATGATAAAAATATAATCCGAAGAGGAGCGAAAAATTACGATATATGCTAAACCCACCTACACAATTAAAAGAAATAGATTGAAGTACTGAATCTTTCGCTTGCATATGGGTACCTGCAATATTTGTAGCGGCGGTAATTATCTTGGTCACCGCTACAATTTACGCACCCCTCGAGGCTTCCACAAGTAAAAATAGCTTCTGTTGCAAACTTTTCAACACAGAAGGCGTGGAAATAAGTAATAATGTCATAAATAGTGAAGAGTGGAACACTGAAGTCTTAAGGGGGATTGGTGGACCGAATGGACTGTCATTGAGTGACGTGTGGTTTCGATTGCCCGCTTATTTGTGACAAGGACTATTCCTCGACTGTTAAAGACACCTAAGCGCAAGCAAAGTGTTGCAATAAAATTGAACCAGTTGATTGTATACCCCCACCCCCTTCCCACAAATATTTGATGAAAGACAGGAGGAAACGAGGTCGTCCTTGTAAAATTCTTCTTTCCACCAATAAGGTTTTGAAATTACGTTGCCGAAGATGGGCTTTAGAACCATCTTCTGTCGATTTAGAGAATAATTGGAGTCAAGGATATCGTTTCCCACATCAGAAGATTGCAAAGACACCGAATTCATTAGATCTGTATACGCATCTTATACGACCCGGCCAGTCTATGAAAGAATTGAAAAAAAAGAACTGCAATCATGATATTTTCCATTTGTCTAATATAATTGGTTCGTGCATGATTGCACTGACTGATGGGATGGTGCTTTGTTCCTGTGCCCTTTGTAAAGGACACAAGGGTTCGGCAAAGTTACATTGTCCTGTAAGACATTTAACCCAATTTTACCAAGTTTATCTGTTTTTAAATATAAAATAGCGACCGCAGTCTTTGAAATAGAACTAACCAATATTCGGATTAGTGGGAGAACACTGTAACAGGGGGTTACATAAAGACAGCGAAGAATGGGAAACCTGATCAATAAACTTTTGATGCTTATAAAATAGGTTCAATATATAAAAACAGGAAACCAAATAGATACGCACTAATATTGTAATATACACTATAGACATACACCACGGTTTGCAACTAGACAGACAATATGCCATACCGAAATCAATGCCCCCCCCCCCGGTCTACTTTTTCTGTCTACCGCTCGACCAAACCAACCTGTCCTGCCTTAAAAAAAAATAATAGTAAAAATGAACACATATTTTTTTTCGCCTTTTTTTGACAGCACATATCAGTCTACAATCTTCTATGACTGTGGCAGGAGCATTGTAAATGTTAACAAATTGTTATACAAATCACTATATTTAAGCTACTTGCAGTCTTGGCATAAACCAGATACACGCGGCATATTTTCGTTAACCATAATGTTCATCACCTTAATTAAAAAGGTGTGTAAATCTACATGTACAGCTATTATTAAAGTTAGGATGAGAACCTGCAGGCTGTACGTACTGTGTTATCTATGTACAAATTACTTATGTGGATATATACACAGTTTATCATTAATCAAACCCCTCACAGAATCCATTTTGTCACGTATAATTCATCTGTCTGATAAAATAATATTTCTATTTAGATATGGTGACTTCTAAACAATGATAAACACGTCTGTCGGTGTTGAGAAAGTTGAAAATAGAAAAATTTACAAAAGCTCCAGGTCATATGGTTTTTTGATAATAAATGGTTTTAGAATCGACGGTTATCCCAAAAGATAATTGAATAAATTTAACACTACTTGGTTAACCTGAAGTTTTCCAGTGATAAACAAATGTCAGGAATCGTGTCACCCTCACCAATATTATTCTTTGTATTATTGTAAAATAATAATCTGTATATTTCAAGGAAATCATGTAAACGGTGTAGAGAATATAATTTGTTATAATCAACATGTTCTGCTCCACGTGCAAGTTAACAATAAAGGGGTGGGGGTGGAAGTAGCTATAATAGAGATAAACGCCGCAGCCTCTGTGGCCGGGCCCGTAGGCACGAGGGGGTGGGGGTGGGGGTGTATGCCTCCCTCCAATCTTTTCGCCCCCCCCCCCCCGCCTCAAATATTTCGCAAATAATAATGATTTCTTAAGAGCGTTCTTAGCCGGCCACACCCTAAGCCTCCCCCCCCCAAAAAAAAATTCCTTAGCCCTACCGAATTTTATGAGCTGGCTACGGGCCCGAACTAGATCATTCAATTTTGTTGACAAATTTCGTTGTTTGCTCAACATCTAGGTTGATTTAAACTATTTATGCCAGAGAGCAATGTTGTCCTGAGATCCGAAGACCGAAGCTTAACCCCATAAACACCGTGTTAACATATTATTCTGTTTTATAGGCAGATTAAACGTTGTAGGCCACCATATTGATAGTTGGTCTTTTTTTTTAACTTTCGAGCATGTCTGGTAAAACGATACATATTCAGATATATGAATCGCGCTAATACGAATTCAGGAAAGATCAGAAACCTTTAGAAGTAGCGTTATTTGGAATTTTAAATTATCGGTATGAACTTTAATGAACTCAGTTTATTTCATACTTTTTTTCGCATTTAAAATGTCTCCCCGTCTCCCTTTCTATAGTACCTACATGTATATTTGAGTTCTGGTAACATGTAATCAGGGAGTGGGCAGCAGGCATTATCAAGCTACTGCGCCTGTGATTATTAGCTATTTGAACGTCTCAATAAGTGACATTAAAGGGGCTAGAAATTGACCCAAATGGGTCGCAACGCATATAATAATGTAATATTAATGTATATATAACCTGATTTACATTCAATAGTTTTTGTTTCACTGTAATTTCTAATCAGTTAAGTTTGGCGAAATATGCGAAGAGTGCTCGTTGAATCGCAGTCTACTTCGGTAAACATTTTTTACCGTCCACCGGAGCCTGGTCTTATGACGTCATATGTGGATTGTGGGTTAGGATAAGGGTTAGGTTTGGCCCAGGGTTAGGGTTAGGGCTAGCCCTGTCTACATCTCAAGACTGTGACGAAATCTGCAGGCCACAGCCCTTATCCTTGGGCTCATTCATCTAGTCACTAAAGTAAAGTTCAAATTCTAGTATTTTTTTGTATTTTTAGAAAAAAAACCCAACTTTTTTTCGAAAAACATGTGGGAAAAGATCAACAAGAAAGCCTGGGTTTGTTTTCTGGTATACACAGATGTAACTCGGGCTATAATATAGAAAAGTTCCTGCAACTATCAGGCCACGCGAAACTGCCACAGAGCCAAGGTGTTTTTCTCTGTATTGTACGACTACTTTTGACGTAATGTTTTGGTTTTCAAAGTGTGTGGGATATGAATGCCAAGAAAGGTGTGATTTATTTTGACTTCTGGGTTTGGAAGTACATCTGGTTTTGATTACATTGTGTTAAAATTGTTCCTGGCTCTACTCTTTGACAGCGTTGGATTGTTTTATTGATTTTATTTGTTCGCGTTTAAACATTTTGGTGGAATTATTGTTCTCCCTTTTTTTTTGTTTTATTATTTTAAAGTTATGGAACTATATTCTAGTTAATATGGTAGGTTATATTAAATATTTTTAGCAATAGTCTCTGATCATCATTGTTACTCGCTATAATCTTTACCACTTTTCCGAGTTAACCAAATCCAGGCTTTTATCGTTTATTGCTATGTTTATTTTGTTTTCTTCATTAAATGTTACATAATCAATCTGTGTACATTTTAACTTTGATTTAAAGCAGAAATTGAGAAATTTGAATGACGCACAGAAATTGAGAAATCTAACAAGGATCATCAATCTAAAAAGAATTCAATAATTTTAACTGTTATGTCGAGATATGACCAAAGAACAACATACGCATATCATACTTGCACAATTTGTTAAAAAATCGTATTTCATGTATCAGGGGCGGATCCAGGATTTTTTGCAGGAGGGGGTTTGACAGGTTTCTGTCAAGGAAATCTGTCATCCTTGTCTCTAAATTACATAGGCATACATACAAATTGAGCTTTTTAAACAGAGGAATCATTTTATAATGATGTAGAATCACATTGTGATTTAATTTCATTGATGAAAGGCATTCATTTTTTATATGTAGCTGAGCAGGGTGGGGTTTGGACCCCCCCCCCCCCCCTCTGGATCCGCCTCTGTGTATGCATCAGAAATCCATTCATGTAAGTAAAACAACACAAGGATAAATTGAAAATTTTCCTCTTGGTAGGTTTGTTAGTGAAACGGACCAGCTGGGATTCATGGGATTAGTAATGATAACCATTATATTTCTAGATAATATACTTTTTGATATTGCTGCTTGGGTGGCAAGGGTTTGGTTCTATAGCTTTATATAAGGTTTTTATTTTATTTATTTTTTTTTTTACAGAAGGAACCATATAATATAGCAAATCGAGTTAACAGATTTCAAAGTGGACATAAATTAACCATAAATCGTGATGATGATAAATATTTTGATATCGTATATTTTAACACTTTAGCTGTTAAATATAGAACTAATCATATCAGTCGAGACACGTCATTTCTGTACTTATAAAATGAAATGAAATATGGCTTGATGTTCTACGTTCTTCATCGACTGGGCTAATAAGGAAGGCGGACATAAGCCATTCAGTGTAATATGAGCGAAATTTAGCCCGGACAGCGGAGCTACGGCATACTATGAATTCCAACTGTCACGGGTTCTTTGACGTGCACGAGATCTGCGGTTATCGTCTCATCGGAACAACTATACGTTGTTTCTTGTCAGGCCCTCCGTCCTACACCCCAACCAACGGGACCTCCAGATCAGCGAGCCAGGGTCGTAAACACTGATTCGTTGCAGTACATATAATGCAGGAGTACGGCAATTTGTTAGCGGCTTGAACTTGTCAGTATTTTTAGAAAGCGTTAGCATGTTCTACCTGGTGCATGACAACCTGCATGGAGCGATGGTTTGAAGAAGCATTCCTAGTGGTCTAGAGTGTAGCGCCCGATCGCTAGCTGTCCGGTCCCCAGAGGTTTCGGTCCTTGATGTGAGCGTATGTGACTAGGAGACAGGGGCGCCTTCTCAACCTGGTTGGTTTACTCCGTGTACTTCGGTTTCCACCCCAGGAATGGCCCCTGCGCGTGCACCAAGCATAATAAAATAAGACAGCTTGTCTGCGATATCCCCATCGGGGGAAGCGGGCGTTAAACACTAATAGAAGAAAGTTCGGGGTGAGGGCTTACAAATTATTATTATTTATGAAATTTGATATGACTGGTTTTAAAAAATGGCTGATGGCACTATTAGAATGGGGGCACCAAGCTTTGTGTTACTAGGATTAGCTTAAATTCTACCCTGATTTCTGTATATAATATGGATAAAACAACAAGTGGTGCGACTCAGTTAATCTCGCTTGATTTATAATTCCATATTATATCTAATCATCATAATTTACAGTGTGCTAGACGGTAGCATTTTTTGAAATAAACAAATACGCATAAGTGATCATAAATTTAAACACAGACGATTTAAGAGGTTGTCGATGCCAAGACAATTTACACAATTGTTATGCTGATATGCTTTCAAAAGATAATATAGTGCTAAATATGAGTGGTGGTGTGAATTGGATCCACGTGCTAGTTTTAGTTGAAACGATGGCGTTTTTTTTTAATTTAACGTTTACTTTATAGTTATAAAGTGATATACTGTTTTAATAAAATGATGACGTTACAATTATGATATATGTTATGTCACTTTGTAACCTGAAAAAAATATTGAAAACTGTTAACATGCCTAGATGAATAAATAAAAGAATTCCCGACACTCCTTTTCTAATTAAACTGTAAATGTTACACAACAAGGGGTGCAATTCGGATTGTGTCAAAGACTGTAGATAATGATATTGTAAATTACGCATACTTATGAAACTCTTTCAGGAGTAGGTCTATGTATAAGAATTTTCTAAAATATACGGCAATTGACTGAGGTATGGTGATTATTTGCAATTAATTTGCTCCGGATATATTTGTTAAACTGAAAGAACAGTGGCTCTTATTGTTCATTAAGATTTGAAAATGTTCTTAGTTACATCTGATAAAAGTTAGTTGCATTGGGGTATGTCGTATAGCAATTCGATTATGATTTTAAATTTTTTCACAAATTTCAAATATATTCTTTGGGTTATATGTTAAAACAAGTTTCCACATCCTGTTATACGCTATCAAGTATATAAACTATGACACCCGGTGTTGTTTATTTTTTGAAACGGTACCTAAATTTATAATGTGGCTCAGCTGGAGGGAGCAGTCGATACCTAAACATTTCAAGATGTAACCATACGAAACATTAATTTATTTTGTATATATTTCAGACATCCACAGCTACTTTCTTCATTACATTCCAATACAGAAACAGACGTGAAAAACAGACGACATGACCATTATCTATCAATACAAAGTGGCTACCACATCACTCGGAGGCTTTGCCAAATTATTGGCAGCCTGGAAGGGCAGTGTTTATAAACTTATGTTCAAAGAGATGTTAATTTTCGCGGGAGCGTACTTCCTGATCAGCATCACTTATAGATTAGCTTTAACACCGGATCAAAAACTGTAAGTTAGCCCAAAATTCCTTCCTTCACATGTCATTCTATTTATAAGCACACCCATCCTATAATTTTGTAAAATAAAGAGTACGTTTTAAAATAGCTTACCAATACGCCCGTACTGCAAGGCGCATTTCACTATAGGCCGTATAAATATGAGCCCGTAATGCAGATGGGATTATCACTGGACAATGTTGGAAAGTAATCTATTGATTGGGGTTCATTAAATAATACCTACCATAACTGTCCCCGGGACGTTCTCGTGTGACCGTATAATCAGCTGTCGATTTGCTATAAATTATCGTCTTTTATTCTTGATTAATTGTAGTTCAACTACAACGTTTAATCTACCTGTATACTGACGTGATTTGCCTACGTAACATTTTATTTGGATCATCTGTCATTTAGAGAAAAAAAAAGGATAACAGTCATATTATGGTCATACGAGGACACTTTTTCGGGGCATTTGTCTATAGACGTAAAACTTTCAGCGGAGAGAAATGGCCAACCCACAAATCAAATCAACACATAAAACACTGCAGTGTGATCGACAATTAATTCTTTATAGGAGACTATATATCCTTGAGCTACTCTACTTCCCTGTCTTATTAATTCATAATTGACTTAAGAACACCCGCCTAAAAGATACATTTTATATACCGTACATTTTATATACCGATCAATAATTGAAAGCGCGTGTATTCAGAAAAAACCCAATGCCCTATCATTCGGTGTGGAATTGGATGTAAAATATTTTTAAGGATGCTTTGATACTCAAGTTCATAACATTCTGATTCCTGGTTATCTTCGTATCGGTGGCAGATCTTAATGGAAATTATCATAGAAGTATTATTATCTCCTTGAAATACCAGCCCAACATGGTGTATATAAACATAATATATATGACAAAGATCTAAATCAAAATGAATGATGCTATAGCCTCCATACCTTGTTGTACATATATTACATTCCTTCAACTCACATACTTTTGTCTCTTGTAGCATTAATTGTTGTTTTCTTGCCCTGTAATGTCAAATAGAGTTGTTTTTGGCATTATTTTTGTATTTTAATTGTTGCTTTATGGTCTCTCCATTACGAATTGTTTGTTTTCGCTGTAATGCTTGTTGAAAATAAATGCTATACTGCGTTCTGGGAAGTCAACCAAGGGCATCATTTAATTAATAGGATATAGATGCGAATTATAATTTAACTAATTGACTTGTTAGCTTTTGATAATCGAGCCAAAAATGAAAAGTGGGATTGGCCTACGACAATGTTTTTTTTATATTAATACCTGTTCGCGTTTAAATCTTGTTAAGGGTATCTTTATATTGATGTTTAGAGTAGTTAAACCGCTATTATCTGGCACCTGGACACACATGGGTCGCAACACATATAAAATTGTTATATGAATGTGTATAAACTGATTTACATTTACATTTCCAATTATGCGAAGAGTACAAATTGAATTGCAGTCTGATTATTCCAGTCTACACCGGTAGTATGTTTAGCCTCATTCGTTCATCGAGTCGCATAATTACAAATGACGCTCGAAAGCATTCTGACACGCGATTCGTGCGCCAATTTGAAAAGTTTAATTTTGTCTTAAATTTTGGATATTAGAAGACTATCTTTTCACGGTAAGATAACAACGCCAATGTTGATTTAAATTAATCAATAAGTTGTGTTTCCAATGTCGAAGATGGTGATATTGAATTAGCGAGTTACCTGCTTTAAACTAAACCTAAATTCTTTTAAACTTTTACCTTTCAGCCTTTTCGAAAAAATCGTAACTCATTGTAACACTTTCACAAGTTTGATACCAGTTTCTTTTGTGCTGGGTTTCTATGTATCGTTTGTTGTAAAAAGATGGTGGGAGCAATTTATGAATGTTCCGTGGCCAGACAGGTAAACTACTCTTTTTTTATAAACAAAATTAAACCATCTGTTGATTACTAAAAATATGTTAGAGATGATATGATTAGAATGAATATTACTTATGGGGGGTCTGCTATAAATCATCCTTATAAAGATAACCGGAAGACTCAAGGTCACGGTTGCAGATGATCAAAACGTGAAGAAAATCGGCACTAATCGTTACACAAAAAATAAGTTCCACAAAACAAAATTATCCCTATTAAGTGAATTATGTATAGAATGAAAGAAAGAAATGTTGTTTAATGGCACGTCAGCTCCAACCGGGCTATATTGCACCAATAATTATATAGAGGGGAAAATCATACATGTTAACGTGTTTCGGAAAGGTTATAGCGTATACCCTGCCTATTGCACGAAACCCAAGTTGTATTCCATTTAAATTCCAGTCATTGCAATACTAGTAACCATGAAACATGATTAATTTAAATGGCCTCCACCTCCAGAATCAGATGTTACATGTGTTTCATGGAATGGAAGGGGGATAGTTTCAGTTTTTAGTTATTTTTTAATGTTAGCACATGGGGTTGGGGTTGGGATGGCCGAATGGTTTAACGAGTTGGCATTATATAATCTGGTCTGTCATTGAGGCAAGAGGGGTGGTTTCGAATTCGGTGCGCTGCTTGTACGTGGCAAGGAGTATAAGATCTTCTGTCCAACCTTGTGGGCTCCCCTCCCCCAGACACACACAGCTACAGACCACTACGTACAAGCCAACGTTAAACTCTCTCCCTGTCTCTATCTTGGTTCGGGCCTGAGATCTATAAAGTATTGAGATTGTTCCCCAACACCAGGTTCAGGTGCGTCTGCTCCCACAGAAAATATTACATGGATTTGCTCTTGTCCATCAAAATGTCTCATTGCTTTTGCGGAAGACACAAGTCTTTGGTAGCTCCCCCATTCTATAACAGCTGGACGAAAAACTACAAGCTTTTTAATTAATAAGGTGACGGACAGGGAGTACAGGTAAGACACTACTAAAATAAGATTTGTGGGTTGAAAGAAGTAACTTGGAAGTGAATCTCAGTCCTAATATCAGGTTTGAGGTGACATTTAGACAGTTTAATGGTATGTTTATAATGTATTTTACAGAACATTATTTATAATGAATACCTATTTACACAGCGATGATGACAGAGCTAGAATAATGAGGAGGACAATAGCTAGATATATGTTACTTGGTCTTATTATAATATGCCGTTCTGTTAGTGTAGCTGTCATGAAAAGATTTCCTACTATGGACCATCTGATCGAGGCAGGTAAACACTAAACATGTACTGATAGATTCTTTTGATTTTTCTTTAAAGGGAATAAATCAACTATTTTTTTTATTCTAACATATAACAATGCAACACTTTTAAAATGTCACACCAAATAAAACTTAGCTTTCCCGACAGACGCTGGTGGCACCAGGGCTAGCAGTTGTCCTTTAGTAATTATATAAGTACCACAAAATCGTTAAAGGGACAATCCCGATAAGAACAGAGCCTCAAAAATTAAAGTCCGAGTATTTATGAAATTTATGGACCAAAATATAGTGGCATGGTGTATTTACCGTGTATCAAAATTTCAGCTCAAAATATTGAGTCGTTTGGACGTGAACGTCAACACTGCTTATCCGGACACGTAACCCTTTTAAGATTTCGGGTCAATTTTTTCATTGTGTGACCTGATAATCGATTAATGTTTCTTGAAAGGTCTATACAATGAATGACCCATGCCCTGTACTTGATAACAAAAGGTAAATTTCACCTACATATTATTTTTATAGAAAAAAGTCTGGTTTTATCCAGATACTGTATAATAAAACGTTCTCCATTTCTATACGAAGACTGTCAGGTTTAAGTTATTTACAAGCGTATCACAAATATCGGGTTAGTAGGTGGGCCTTAGGTTGTGGATTTTAAAGGATTTTAACACAAAATTAAGCAGTTTTATTCCCCAAAAAGTTATCGGGATTGGCACTTTAATTTCAAATTAACAAATTTGATGTAGATCGCAATATTTAAGCATGAAAGAAAATGTTGTGTTTATGCCGAAGACCCGTAAAAGTAGCTATCGACAGCGATAGTGCCCTTTCGGATTCAAATAGTGTCGAAGTCAGCATCCATTTCTTCGAGATATGCGAACACATAAAAACCGACCGAATCGTTAAATTGGCTTCTAACAGTAAACGCTGGACAAACGGACCATGTACGAGTCCAACGTATGAAACACAAAACAGCCCTGATTAATACAGTAAAGCTATAGTGCGAGACTGCCTTTAAGTTTATTCCCAAAGATTTACATTTGGCTATTTCTCGAATAATAGTGTTTAAACAGAAGGGAAGATTACTGAATGAAATTTATATTTATAGGTTTTGCGACCAAAGAAGAAATTGAGATGTTTGAAAATACTAAATGTAAATACAACAAATTTTGGGTGCCCCTGATGTGGGCTAACAATATTTTAATTCAAGCCAGAAGGGAAAGAAAAATCGACAACGATTTTGGTCTTCGAATGATAATTGAGGTGGGTAATAACCATAAAATCCTGTAAGGTTTGGATTAATTTTTCAGATGAAAGAACACACTGAACCGTGGAACAAGAAAGGTTAATTATATAAGTTTATATTCTGACAGATGCTCTAGTTGTAGATTGGGTTTCAGATCAGGCAATCATTATAGATTTCATTGGGTCAATGTTCCCTTTTATGAACTCGGGCCATCTCTACCAATCGGGTTTAAGATGGTCCATTTTACGTTTGCTTTTTCTTTTATGCAGTCTGTAAGAATACCTACTCAATATCAGCCAGAACTACAGGTGTATTACTGTAGCGTGGATCGAACTTCTTCTGTCTCATTTTACATATCTTGGTCGCGTTTCGTGTGCCGTGTCGTCGAAAAAGATTGGAATCTCTTACCTTAATCATCTGCTGTTAGGTCATTCTTAGGGCACTGCATTCGTCGACGTTCAAGATTAATATGAAAAAAATGAAGAATTAAAAAATATTCTGTTTCCGAAAACAAGTAAAGATGAAAGAAACCTTACAATCTACATGCATTTTACAGATGTACCTTTGTTTCAGCAACTGGCGGCATTTAGAGATAGATGTTCTTTATGTTTTGTATATGATTGGATAACGATACCTTTAGTATATACACAAGTGAGTATATGATTAGATACACTTTACAAAATAATTCCAATAACCCTCTTTGTCAGTTTTAACCGTTTATCAATTCGGCACATTGATGGTATTCGTTAGACTGGATTTATTTTATTGTACAGGGAAATTAACCATCCAGAGCCTAGGTAATTACCAATGTTTAAAGGATGCCAATCTCCTTATAGTTAAAAAGTTGAGTTATGGTATCTTCCAGAACTGATGCCCAGTCTTGAATATTGGAGGGAGTGGGGCGGGGATGTATATGATGCTGTGGGGCCCATTTCTAGTTTAATGAATGTTAATTACAACCAGTTCTTACAAATTTTAAATAATAATTTTAGTTTTATTAACTGTTAAAAGATTTCTTTAATGAATATCAGATGGTCTCTTTCAGGTTGCTACTCTATCTGTTTATATGTTTTTCGCTACATGTTTATTAGGACGACAGTATCTTGACACAAGTAAAGAATATCCTGGTTATGATATTGATTTCTACTTTCCTCTATTTACCTTATTACAGTTCTTCTTTTACATGGGTTGGTTAAAGGTATGCACCAGTTATTATAGACAGGGAGGTGGGTTGGCTGTTGTAGCCACGTCGCTGTAAACCAGCTGTTCTGAGATGGGACTAGCAGAATCATGGCTTTTCTGTAAATTGATATTTGGAATTGATATTTAGCTGCAACCTATAAAATGCCACTTTTAAGGTGTACTCAATAATGGCATCGTAAATTCACCTATGGTGTTACCATAAATTTACTCCAGTTTGGCTTTTGTCGCAATTATCCATAATACATGCACTTGCTTTGTTAGCCTCTTAATGAAACCAATCATCTAGTTGGCCGTGATCGGCCAGTGGTGTAAATACATGTAGTATTTGTCTGTTTCGATGATGACTTACGAATAATTGTGTCTGTATCCACCAGTTAACAAATAAATGGTTCTGTAGCCTTCGATCACAAAGTGAAAGCAATTTTTTCTCAACCAATATTCGCTGCACGGGAAAGTTTAGCTAGGACGACCGATATGGTCTTAGGTTTAAAACCGTTCTATCTCCTATGACTTTAGCCTATCATATAGTCATTGAATCAAATTAAATATTAATATAGCTTGATATTATAATTGATAGTTTCTCATTCTTTGACAGTAGAACTTGATTACCTTCCAGGTTGCTGAACAACTAATCAACCCTTTTGGTGAAGACGATGATGACTTTGATATCAACTGGTTATTAGATAGACACACGGAGGTATATTTGACTTTTGGGTATTTTTGGCCTACGGCCTACTCTTAATTTGAATTTGAACTGTCAAGAGTTCTTTTACGCGCAAGCCAATGTGTACACGGGACTTTGTTTTTTACTTCCCATCCGAACGAACTGAGGCTCTCCACTTTGCAACACCGCCAAGGGGAATAACGCTGTCAAATCCCGGGGAACTTTATCGACCAACACAAGGATGGAACCCCTGGCTCCTATATCAGAGCCACCTTGGCGACCTTTATGATTAAGCCAATGAAATATCGAAAATATTACTTGGCGAATGTTGAAATGCTTACTTTTAGTTTTATGTTGGCGTCCAGATAATAGCAATGGTTGACCTTGGCTATGTGATATACTGAGCGCCACAGAAAACGGTACATAGTCAGAGGGGTCAAAACCAAAAGTACGACACATATGTCAGTAGCTCGTGTGACCTCAACAGGCGCTTACACACGCTGTACAGCGACGTAGCATGAGAGAGAGGGAGAAATTGGGTTTAAATGTCCACTCGACACAAACTAGGTCATTTCGGGACTAACATATAGTTTAATTTTATTTCAATAATTCGCTTGCGCGTAGGGGTCTTTAGCAATGGGAGGAAACCGGAGTGCCCGGAGGAAACCCACGAGGTTGAGAAAGCGCCCCTGTCTCCATGCCACATACGCTCACACCAGGGATCGAAACCGGCCAGCTAGAGGTCGAAGCGCGGCACTCTAGACAACTAGGCCATCCCAACCCCCCCGACGTAGCATGAAATTAACCATCTGTGTCGTACGTGACCCCTCTGACTTTGTACCGTTGATTACAGATTAAACATCCATAAGTGTACAAATGTGTTGTTATTGATGTGTTCCCATTTGAATAGTGTTCACAATAAGAAGCAAAATAAATAAGATATGGTTACAGGATCATTTTGTTATACGAAAAACTAAGTGATGCGTTTTCTATGGCGTTCAGTATAGTTAGTGCAGTAGAATCGCACAAGACACAAACCTTTTAAAAAGACAAATTTATTATATTAATTAATTAAATTTCAATGTGGAGTACAAGTATTTTATAAATATAATCCATTGCCATGTTTGTAGGTGGCGTTTTCTCTAGTAGACCAATGTTATGGTAAATATCCCAAGTTAGTTCAAGATAAATTCTGGAATGATGAAGTCGTACCAGATTTACCATATACAGAGGCTTCCAAGAATTCCAAGAAACCAAATTACTTAGGATCTACATATAATTTATCGTAAGAGTAACTTTTAAAAAAGGTTTCTTTTAATAAAGGTAGTGATCTCACTCTCCCCAGACAACAGAACCTCACTGACAATTGAAAGAAGATTTTTGTTGGTCAAGAGGTTGTAATCTGGTATTGTTGATACAATAGTAGTAAAGTTTTTAATTTCTTGGATTTATTCAAATAAGTCAACATGAAATAACCCAATTAACATATCATTGGAAAATCTCTCCCCAGAGGATTATGAAGTCTACATATTCGAGTGTTATGGTTGATTATTCCTTTTTTTTACAGTAAACCCTCGACGGACGATCAGCGTCTTTTTGTTCCTCATGTGAATGTAAACGGCTTTGGTGTGAGAAACAGAAATAAGGACTCCCTTACCAGTAATATAGGTGATTCAGTGATAAGTTTATTTACTGGAAGAGGAAATGTCCCGTATGTATATTTAGTATTTACAAACGTCTTTGCATTATTATGTATTTTCTATTACGGTTCCGCTGTCTTATAAATATACACCTTGTTTATAATGCCATCAAATATATTGGCATAAAGCGTTTACAGAACGGTCGTATGCGCAGGTTTAATGTATTATCGATTCTATATTTGGCATATATCCAGGATCTATTTTTATATTTTACGACGTGTTAAATAAATATCTTGTTATTCATTACTGTAAAATACCTTTGAATCTGATTTTAGGAAACAATACTATGATTCCAGAGAAACTCTATGTTCTGTTACTGGTAGCGAGAAAATGTTTAATAATTTACATTCTAATGGCGGTCCAGGTTATACACAGCTACCGTCCATTATCATCAGCGAGCCACGACAGCGTCGCGCGTCTGCAGATCTTCCTGTAAACACTGATGAACTAAATGAGTTAAGGCGAGAAAGGGCTAGTACAGATTGTGACCAAAGGGGCATGTCGTCAGAAAGAGAAAGAAAGTTCAGTACACCAGTTAATTTCCCTTTCTTTAGTCGTGAAGAAAATAAAACCGAAGACACACTTCTGCCGAAACCACCTTCAAGGTATGCTTGTCTTTGTATTGGCCTATCTTTGTTTAACACCTCCATCATTTGAAATTTGTCGATGTTCTTTGCATAGTTCACATTTTGTGCATTGTTGGCGCCACTAGGTGTCCGTACGCCTATATGTGCATCCATAGTCGTAGTTTGGGAGATTTTTTTAAAAAAAAAGTAAACAAAAAAATACAAAAAAACCCTATTCACTTGGTAACCGAAACCTTCGTAGTCTGAGCGACCTACAGCTACCAGATCACAATAATTGCCGTCGTGAAAGTGGTGGATTTAATAATGATTGCCATTTGGAGAATAAAAAATAAGTTTATTAAAATTAACTCAGTCAAATTTCTGTGTATACGAAGTACCACGGCTAATAGTTTTTTGCCTTTTGAAATGTATTTAATTGGGAAAATTGGTGGCAATGGGGTTATGCTCCCGTATTATCTACTCGAAATACGTAGGGCCTAAAAGGAGTATTAATGAATGAAATGTTGTTTGATGAGATGTCAGCTCCAACCGGGCTATATTGCATCAAACATGATGATTATTTCGAGACGGGCTAAATTATATCATAGAACAAATTACATGCACAAATAAAATCAATATCACAGTAAATAATATTAAAAATAAAATAAATCTTTTATGCATATTACTATTTAAAATACAAAAATGAAATGATAGGCCTACAAATTAAAATTTATGATAAAAACATGTCTCTTTTAAAAAGTCTAACACTTTACCATATAAACCCGGTTGGGCTCTAAAGAGAATGAAAATCGTTATTTTCTTTAAAACAACTGACGAAGTCGTTTTATGAAGATACCCAGAATCTGTTCCAAAATTATCTCATGCAAGTCACACTATCCAACAGTTGTGGTATCTCCAAGGAAAGACAACTCCGTTTGGCAGAATGAGAGAAAAATGACTAATAAACGACGTCATAATGGAATCTGTGACGCCAGGCCCTAACAACGTCACGGCTTAGCTACAAAATCCTAGGAGATATTAGAAGTCAAGGAGATTTTAGCCATATTGGTGATTGAACCTTTTTGATATTGTCTAAAGATATATTGGAAAATTTCAACAAGTTAAAGATGATTATGTCATCTGCAGTCCAAGCGTTTGATCACGATGTTAGTAACAACATCGTCAACACCATTCATCTGAACCATCGATCGGATTCCCAATCCCAGGATGAGACTGAATGTCACGCGACTAATTTTGCAACTGAAGAAGAAAGTAGACATTCTAGGCCTAGGCCTACTGGTGGAAGACGATCATCATTCTTTTACAAATTTTTTTCATCTGCTCTTGAAGTAAGTTCATCATTTCTTACACAAAAAAATATGAAGGCCTGAACTACTGATATCAATTTTTATAACAATGTGCTGTATTTATTTAAGTTGACTACCGGTACCGGTAGGAAAAAAAAACGTCAGCTCTTCTAGTTCTACTTCTAGTCTAGCATATATTGATGAATAATTTATAAATAAAGTATTCCCTTGCCCTTAAAGATCAACGAACGAGTACAAGTAGTCTTACTACAGTCGTACATTTTAAGCCATGACCAGATTGGGAAAAAATAAAATAAAGCGCAGCGTAGCCGTATTTCTTTTATTTTATGGTAATGTAATGTAAGGCCTACTTGATCTAATAGGCTAACAGTATTTTTTTATTTGTTTATTGCAGCTTTGTAAGCAGGAATTACGGCTGTTGGAAACCCAAAGAGTTTCATTGAAAATAGTTGGTCGTGATTTACAAAGGTAAAATAGTAGTTTCTAATTCTATTAATTCTAAAACTGAAATTAACGACCCAAAATTTCAAGGATAATTAAGATATCTTGTACAATGATAATACCTTAATTAAGAGAGTGGGGTGGGTGGTTGTGTATCTTTATAACAATACTTTAATTAAGGTGGAGTTTTATGTTTTTATGTTCCTGAAGTCTTGGTATAAATCATTTTCTTTTAGTTCGGTGGAAATTCCGTCTTCATTAAAGATCTAACATTGTATGTAGTAAGATTTAAAATTGGTAAAAAAAACTATTTAGTGGAGGTTCAAATCAGAAGTTCATGAAAGACCTGGTAACTCAGTCTATTTTTGTTTATCTTCCAGAAGTGTCGTTGGTGGGTATACTTTCACTGAAGAGAAATCGAGGAAACAAGGGAATGACGAAACTGATACCTTCAAAACTGTTTGGTTAAAAGGGTGTGATCCCCAACAAAAATTTTGCATAATTCCTTTGAAAACTCACAAACCTACCTCTACCACAGCATCCACACAAACCAGTGATCAAGCTTCTATCAATGATCTGGAAATATTGCTCTCAAAACTCGTTAATAACGACAACATTAAAATAGAAGTTTTGGTTACAAAGAAAAATGGAGATAAATCAAAGATTAATATCAAGACGCTGCTTGGAAATATTGGAGAGCACAAAGAAGTTTTTGATGGTTTGTCTCCGCCATCAATGTCAACTCAAACCATTGATCCAGTTATACATCGAGATATGAGCTGCCAAACTGTTGATCCAGATATATATCGGGAAATTAGCTGTCAAACTGTTGCTCCTAAACATCAAGATATTAGCTGCCAAACTGTTGATCCTGTTATACGTCGAGATTTTAGCAGTCAAACTGAAAGTCGTCAAACCACTACGGAGTGTCAAACTGCTACACCAGATAGCACAGATGCATCAGTACAAGCCGCACCATTATCAACCAATGTATCTGTTCAAGCTGTACCACAATGCATCCAAGCCGTTGTTCAAACTATACCGACACTTATTACCCCAGCGATTAGGTATGCAGCAGTGTCCAAAACATCTCAAGTTCAAACAACACAGGCTTCAAGCCCGACTACCATCAAGGATTTGTACATCCAGGGCGAGTCTAGACTTGAAGAAACTTATGCTAACAAATCAAAAGATTATGTGGTCATTGCCTCGACCATCAACAACGTAGATACAGTTTCTCAACTCTCAACTGTACACGGAAATGAACACTGCAGCTATATAAACAAACGTATACAAATAGGATCTGCATCACCGGATGAAAGAGGTCGAACAAAATGGGCCACCAATGCGGCTGCTGGTGAAGCTCCTTTATTTTCCGGCGTCGTGGATTTCAAACGTGTCTTAAGGTGCAATTTGCTGCGGTTTAAAAATCATTCTGCCACACTTCCTGGAAAAGTTCCCGTCATACCAAAGAGTATACAATACAGCTGCCCAGTGCCAATGATGGGTATAGCTTTTCCAAACAAAATACGTAAACCAAGATTAGAGTTTATATTGGGAGATGAACCAACAGTTCAGCTAACCAGTTCAGCTGCTTTGGTTGATCCGACTTACTTTAGTAAGAAAACAGAATGTTGCCACCAAGAAGAAGATGGGATCGTACAAGAAAGACTTTTGAACGACAGCTCGAAAGAAAAGTTTGACATTGCCAGTCTGATATATATTGACAGCTTTGGCGATTTCTGCATGAACCAAAGCGTCATGATGGACATGTTCGGATATGATCCAAGAGATTCGCCCTTCCTACCATCAGGATATGAAGCTTCAAATGATCTACCCAAAGACTTGGATTCCGTTTATGTGCCCTCCATTCGATCAAGGGACATTGTATTTTTCAAGAACGAAGACGAATCTTTTAAAGAGATTGGACGAGGTAGCTATGGTGTGGTATATCTTGGACGCCTGCTCAAAACATCAAAGAAGATAGTGGTTAAAGATTTCTTCAATGAAACAGTCTGTTGGGAATTTGTGGAACACGAAGCCCAGATTGTAGCTATGCTACAAGGTAAAGACATAACCCCAACATTCCACGGACTTCTAACATCTACCATCAACGAGAATGATCATTCGCTGGTGCAGGACTTTTTCGGGTCGGGCAGCATCGAAACCATCCTGAAAAACCACGATGAACTGTCAGCTGCATCATGGATAAAAATCTGCATAAATACTAGCAAAACGCTTCTGAAAACCCACAGATGCCATGTTCTGCATAACGATGTAAAAGCTGACAACATCCTGGTGGATCTCGATGGTTTTGATGTGCGTTTTATTGACTTCGGGATGTCCACATTTAGGAAAGGCTTGGAGTTTACTGCCAGCCCCGACTACATGTCTCGGTACCAATTCTTGGCTCCCGAGGTCCGTGAAAACTGTCACTCGACTCCTCAGGCGGACGTCTTCAGCTTGGGTTTTTTATTTGGTCAAATTATGACCCAGGCTAAAGTCGTCCAATTAAGGCCCCTCTGGAAAGCCTGCACCAGCGTCCGAGCTCTGTCCAGACCAAGATTACCAGACATCATTGCTACTTTGGAAGAACTATTTATCAAATTTGCAGCCTAAATTATATAAGTAAAAAAAATTGTAAACGTTTGTATTTTAACATTGTCACTAAACCGTTAAATGCAGAAATGTCGTTTTATGAACATGTTTCTATAGGATATCTGAAACCAGTTCTAAGTTTTGAAATTATCCCGACCAATTACAATACATATTATAAACTTGTGCTTTGTATTTATATTATATCAGTAGTGGATTAACCAGATAGTAGATACATTTTGTTATGGGTACTGGCTATCAGCTTAGTGGTTATTTAGAACAAAAACTGTTCTGTACACATGTACTTCGAAAGGTCAGGATCTATGAAGCGTTTTAATGTATACGTACCTGTATCTAGATAACAGTTTTTCTACCGGTATTGATAACTAAGTTTATATAGTTTGTATCATGAAAGTAATGTTAGCAGATAGAAATATAAATATACGGTTAAAAAAAGTTTCTCCACGTTGTCATGTCACCCAAGGTAGATAATACCAACAGGGTCGGCTTTAAGCCAAAAAGACAAATTGCTTGCAGGGCATGTAAATAATTTTGTCAAATAAAACTACCCTCGTACGTATCTACCTAATAAAGTAGTCATTTCTGGTCTTTTTTAATAAATCATTTTCTTAAAACAGACTATGGCTGTTGTGGTCGGCTGTCTGCCAGGCTGACATCTTCATAAATGATTGCGCAATGTTTTTAGCCAGTAGGAATAAATTAACTGAGTAATATTAGCTGTGTAGTATTTTACCATTTGTAAACAATTCAAGCTAGATTATATAAGTCATAGAGGGAAATTACCTCGACCGTGGAAATTCTTCGTGGATTTAGTTATGCTGCAAATAATAAGATCGATATATTAACGATTTTTGTTCTACACACCCTTTAATTATGTCAGTAATGACATTGCTAGAAGAACTAACGGGTGATTGATATATTAAAATTATATTAAATTGTAACTCATGCCTCTTGGTAAAATGAATAGTATTCATGATAACTATAAAATTATAGTAATTGTTACCCATACAGAATATTATATTAAATTGTCACCCACACTTGTTGGTAATACTGAATATGTATTCATGATAACTATAAAATTATAGTAATGTTTGCCCAAATTGGCACCCATACTTGTTGGTAATACTGTACATGCATTCTATGGTAACTAGATTACAATTAATTTGTTACCAATTTTTGTTGGTAAAAATGGATATTTATTGTATTGTATTTGTAACTAGAAAATTATATTAAATATGGCCAATCCGCGTTGGTAAAAATGAATATTCTATGGTAACTAGACAATTGTATTTGTTACCAGTACTTGCTGGTAAAAATGAATATGTATTCTAATTCTATCATAACTAAAAAAATATATTAAATATGCCTCATAAATTGGTAAAAAGTAAAAATGATTATGTATTCTACGGTAACTATAAAACTTACATTAAACATCACCCATAATAGAAATTAGAATATTATATAATATATTAAATTGTCACCAATACTGTTGGTAAGAATTAATATTCAAGAGAACTAGATTATAAATATTGTATTTATAATGCATAGGCTTGAAATATAAGTTTTATAATATTGTCTTTCTGTAAGAATATTTTGTTTTAACACAAGATATTATAAAGAAAGCATATTATGTGGTTGTTTTATATAATTTTATTTATATAGTGTATAACTATAAGAGCTAAATGTGATACTACTGTACATATATTGATCTTTTTACAAGATATTATTATTACAAGACATTATTTCTATTTTGATATCATTTAGTATTTATTATTCACAGAATATTTTTTGATTATATACACTATTATTTAAGTATCATTAAATACAATATTGATTGATTAAAATAATCAACAAAGAAAGTGACGGCTTCTTTTGTTTATTTGGAACTGTTTTCAGAGGAACATATTATTGGGAAAAGGTTTGACTGTGTATGAGCGATTTGTATGTGTTCTACATGATCATCTGATAAGTTATAGTGGGAGTTCACGTCAGGGGACAAAAGAGCGGCTTTTCACCCTATGGTGTCAGACAGCGTTGACGTTTCTAATTGTTTACCAATAGTTCCGTGCACCGAACGGACTAAAACAGACCGTTTCATGGGCTAATCCAGTGTATTAAAGACAATTTTGAACTATACGAAACGAAATAGGGTCTGTGTTATAATCAGATTGTAAACTCCAAGAATGAAATGGGAGTTTGCCACCATCATATACAGAGCGCAAAAAAACACCACTAGGGTCGAGAAAAAATGGAACCAAACGAAATAAGTCCCTATGTAAAATTGACGAGAAAGATTACTATTCACAGAAAAAGTCCCGATAAAAGTTTATCAATGTCCCTATGTAAAATTGACGAGAAAGATTACTATTCACTGAAAAAGTCCCGATAAAAGTTTATCCATTTACAATTTAATTATTCCAACAAACACAATTTCTACCAAGAACCCGAATGGGGTCAATGTCCAGTAACCAAAATTTTTTTGAATTGTTTGTTTGTGGTCTCTGAGTATGATGTCTTGTCCATATATTTGTTTTTGTGTAAATTGTGTGTGGTGCAGCCCCCCTGCACCTGCACCGTCGATATTTTTGTCAGATGACGCAGAACTTAAAAATCAATGTTTGCCCAGGCTCGCCTACAGTTTTAGGGGTTTCTTTTCAGATTTTTTGTTGAACCTGTTGTGAATGATCCAGAACAAGATTTCATAGCTCCTCGTACAAGACGAACAGGACAAATAATGTGCCAGCTAGATAAACATATGAAGCATAATAATGTTTCACGACCGCCGGTATTATCAGCAATAGAGGAGGGTGGAACAGTGAACAGTATAAGACAGTTATTACCCAGATCAGATAGCGATACATCGGACCCTTTTAACGAATCCTCGACAAGGTAAAACTTTTTTCTCGCTTCCCATATAGATAAGCAGTGGAGGGCCTTAGATGTGCGTGTATGTGAAGTAGGGGGGTTGTTAGAGGGTTGCCTTGAGTTTGTTATGTTAGCGTGATATCTTATTATGTAGCCCAGTGGCAGTAAAACGCTGAATCACTAACCTCGAGACCTGGGTTCGATACTGGTGTTGGCTGAGAAAGCTCCTCAGAATTTTTTGGCGTTGTTCCCTCTTGTCAGTGGTGCATGACGCAGTGCCTGGCAAGGGAAGACTTCATCTCATTCTGATGATGTCATGTACAATGACATACACATAAGGCAACCACTTACGTAGAATTCAACATAAACGTTGTCCTGGAAAATGTTTCCTTGATAGCACACTGCATACCGTCTTCATAATCAGTCATTTAGATGGATTTGCTCGTATACCCGATGGCATCTAATACCCATTTCTACTTTGAAACACGCGCTTAGCGTTTGTAACCCTTACAATGTCAGCTGGTGGAGATGTATTTAATAAATATGTCAAATTGTAAGTGAAATAATGTCAGTTTCTAGTTATCTGTTTATTATTTCTCACAGATCTTCCAGCACTCACTCCCTAGAAGAGAACAGTGAATCAGAAGAACGTCCACATAATCAACTTATTCCTGAAATTATTATAGAGGAATATTGATCACCGACCCGTATATATAATACTACTTTAAAACAATACTTACAACGTATTTATAAGTGACCAGGTCACTGGAATGTTTACTAGTGATTAATTTCAAAGAAAGAAACCAGGTTAAATGTAGACTGTACATTTAATAATCACACAAATCATAATAAAGGAACATTGAAGATTGATCTCTGTATGGATTATTCATGTGTGATTTTACTCTGGTGTTTATAATCAACTGGTGTTGGTGTTTTCTCTGCATAAAGTATTCCTGGAATTGTATCGTATAAAGTGTTCATGAATTTGTTGTATATAAAGACAAGATAAGTGATTGTATGTACTGGTAACCCCTTACATGAAATTGTATATAAAGACAATATAGGTGATTGTATGCAGGGGTAACCCCTACCTGAAATTGTATGTACAGGCAACCTTCTACATGAAATTGTATATACTTATAGTCTGTTACCTGTTCAAGGCACCATTGTACAAACCATTGTTTTAATGGGGGATACCATACGTTTTAGTGAAAGATTTTGGAAGACATATTTTGTAGCTATAAGTTTTTAAAGAGTGCAATAGTAGCTAAATAGTAAATACCTGTACAGTTATTTTCAGGGAGAACTGTTCTAGGAACAAGCCTTCACATTAAAACAAAACCTATTTGATACTCAAGGAAAATCGCAACCATTTTCTTTTTTTTGTATTTTGCATTATGCTTATTTAACCTCCGGTAAGCAAAGAAAATTGAGTTTAGTGTCTTCACATAATAGTTTGGTTGATAGCTTTACACAGTCAGTATTCAGTGCTAGGGGCTGATTTTGTGTGGAGAAATGGGATTCACAGTCTTCAATTCATCGAATTCCGACCATTAAGGGTTATTTTCCTTGCAAAATGTAAACATGGGTATTTTTATACGCCCACATGAAAATGTGGACGTAAATTGTCGTCGCCCCTGTTCGTCCGTCCACAATTGTTTGTGAACAGTCTACAGGTCACAATTTTTATCCGATTTCAATGAAACTTAAAATATAGGTTTATCACCCTAAGATCTCGGATCCTTTCGATATTGGCATGTATCGGACGGTAACTTCATGGGTTATGGCCCCTGATTGTACGAAAAATCACGTTTTTTAGCTTGTGAACAGTGTAGAGGTCACAATTTTGAACGGATTTGGATGAAACTTGAAATGCAAGTTTATAACCCAAAGATCTTGGTTCCTTTTGATATTTGCGCCAATCGGATCGTAACTTCCTGAATTATGGCCCCTGATTGTCCGAAAAATCGCCCTTTTTAGCTTGTGGTCCCTCTGGAGGTCAAAATTGTTATCCGATTTAAAAAAACGTTTGATTATATCACCATTTCATGGTTATGAAGGTTGAGCTTAAATTTTGTGAAAATCGGACCAAAATTGACGGACAAAATGGCCGCCGTTTGTACGCAAATAGTGTGAAAATATGTTATATAAAGGTTGTGGACCTTATAATAGAGGTCACAATTTTGAACCGATTTTGATGAAACTTGACATGTATGTTTATAACCCAAAGATCTTGGTTCCTTTCGATATTTGCACCCATTGGATCATAACTTCCTGAATTATGTCCCCGGATTGTCCGAAAAATCGCTTTTGTTCGCTTTTGGTCCCTCTGGAGGTCAAAATTATTATCCGATTTAAAAAAACGTTTAACTATATCATCCTTACATGGTAATGAAGAGAGAGTTTGAATTACGTGAAAATCGGACTAGAATTGACAGACAAAATGGCCGCCATTTGTACACGAATAGTGTGAAAATATGTTATATCAAGGTTGTGGACCCTATAGAGGTCACAATTTTGAATCGATTTTGATGAAACTTGACATGTATGTTCATAACCCAAAGATCTTGGTTCCTTTCGATATTTGCGCCCATCGGGTCATTACTCCTGAATTATGTCCCCTGATTGTATGAAAAATCACTCTTTTTAGCTTAGCTTGTTGTGCCTCTGGAGGTCACAATTATTATCTGATTTAAAAAAAACCCGTTTGATTATAAAAACCAAACAAATTCTAATGATTTTCTGATAATTCCTTAATATGCGACAACTCTTGTTGACTGCCCGGACGATTTGGCTGCTGTGTGGGCGTATGTTTCGTTGCCTGGCAACCTATTTTTCTTGTCCCAACGAAATACAATGTATGCATAAGTATCTTTTATTCATGGAATTTCAGCTGTCAAGGTTTCTTTTACTTGCAAAATGTGTACAGGGACCTCTGTCCGCTGGCTTACTGGTAGCCAAAAATTCTACGGAAATGTAAGGTGTGACATATACATGTGTTATTTATGTTCAGATTGTCCATACTTCTCGGCCGAATATTTCGAGTTATGGATAAGCTAAAGAAATAATGAGCCTTCTAATTTATATTCAATTTTTTCTTTTCGATCAACAATAAATATAATTTGTTTTAAAACTTTCTTTTTCTGTCTGACATATCCCGTCTGTTGTGGTTGGCACGTGAAGATTTGTGTTTGTCTTTATAAGATCTATTACGATTTACATCATCTGATTGACCTTGACCTTTAGCCTGGCCCTCCACATTATATTTACGTTGTGGTTGACCACCTCCTCGTTTTGCAAGTTTAGCAGCACGTCTTTGGGCAGCTGCCTCTCTAAGCTTAGCTGGGTCAGCAACAAACTGGTCTCTTCTTCTGGGTTCAGATTCATCTGATGGTTTCTAAAAAAATAAATAAAATGAAATGTAATGGAGTTTAAACTCCCTACTGTTCTGTTCCAAACTGGGCTAATGAACATGGGCAGCATATCCCATCCAGTGTATTATTAGGGAAATTTTGTCCGGACAGCGGCACTATGGCCTACTTTTGTATCAAATTCCAACTGTCAAGGGATCTTTTAAGTGCACACCAATGTGTATATGGGTCCTTGGTTTTTGATCCATCTAAAAGACTAGACAGTAATGCGAAAATAGCAAAGAAATTTTTGAAATAGACTGAATATGAATAAGGTTTGTCCTCTCATTAGCACAATGCTTCACACCAAATTTGAAACAGGTTTCAGCCAAGCCAGGGCAACTATGGAAGGAAAGTGGATTTTGATAGGGTTCATCCTCTCATGGAACAAATGGTTCCTCCCAAAATTTAAACTATAGTCTCTATTTAAACTATAGTCTCTATTGTGTTCACAATGTTTTTGGGAAGGGGGGTTAATTCAGAATGAAAGGCTGCAGAATGATTGTTATCAATAGGATTCTTCCTCCTAAAAATTTGAAAAAAATCTTTTAAAAGGTATAGTGCTCACAAGGGGTTAACTCCTGTATAAAGTTGTCGAAAGCTGAATATCTATAGGGTTTGTCTTCATCTTCTGATGATGGCAATGTTTCGTACAAATTAGAAAAGCATCTGTTCAAAACTTTATTCTCTATTGTTGATGGATGGATATGGGTGACGGCACAAAACGCAGACACTGAAAAGTGGGAATAAGTCAAATCTGATGTACTTACACTATCTGAATCTGATTCACTACTCCCTGATTCGTCGTTTCCATCATCTTTACCACGGAATACACGAGGTGTTGTAAATTGTCTGCAATATTAAAAATGAATAAAAAGAGTTTGTGCTTTCATTGCAAACTACCATATTGTGCAATTTGAATCTTGTAAAAGTAGATCAGTCAAAAATGGATGAATTCTGTTCAACATATTTATAAACTTATATTTCCTAACAATCGGCATCCTTTGCAGCATATTAGTGAGCCAGCATCACTCATAAGTGCAAAGTAAAATCTTTTGCTGTTTGCTGGGCCTCTTCTAAGCCATGAGATTATCTACCATTTATATTTTGATTTGGTTTCGTGGATTAAGACCGGAGAAAAAAAAAGATATTGGCCCCCCAAAAAATCAAATAAACATAATGTCTCAATCAAAAAATCAAATATCTATCAGTGGTTTTAATCTTTTAAATTGAAAAATTTAATAATTGTAGTCTTTCCTGGACACTAATCACAATATCATCTCAGAATTTATTATTTTGACATCAATTAAAGAGGTTTAGTTCCTCTATATGTATTCTACCCTCAATGCACAGTTCTGTAAGTTTGATGTGAATAGTGCAGACAAGATAGTAATTATGATATCATTTATAAACATGTCTAAATTTCAAATACTGAACAGTACAAAACTTTCTAAAGAATCAATGCAGTCGATCACAGTGGACTTTGCTGTACCCATAGGTATCTTTTAAAAAGTTGAAGTATAACCTTTGATGATATCATATCCAAATTACCTGGGAAAATGACAAATATCTTATTTTACAGACGTTTGAAAGGAGAGAGAGAGAGAAATGGGGTTTAATGTCCACTCGACACCAACTAGATCATATTGGGACTAACATATGGTTTAATTCTATTTCAATAATTTGTGCGTTAGGGGTCTTTAGCAGTGGGAGGAAACTGGAGGACCCAGAGAGTACCCATGAAGTTGGACAGGCGACCCTACTCCTTGTCCCGTACAACTGGGGATTCAAAACCACACCCGTTGACTCAATGACAGGCTTTATGATACAGTACGCACGTGCTAACCATTCCCCCACCCCCTACGTTTGAAAGGATGAGAATAATTAATGATAATAGTGATGTTAATACATACCTTCTACTTGTTAGTTCATCTGCAGAATCTGCATCATCAGCACCAACATTATTGATATCATACGTATCATCATATTCATCATCATATAATATTTTATCATACATACTATCCTCTACATCAGCTGAACCATATGCATCATATGTAGCTTTAAATTCTTTTATAAACTCTTTATCAGTTAATGCTACTTTCTCCTCCCTGATTTAGAAAAAAAAAAAAAAGTTGCTAATAAACATCACTTTGATTCATACAATATTAAAAAATTTAGGGAATACTCAAGTGGAATGTTTGGTTTGTGTCCAACCCATGAATGGTGATAATGAAATGAAACAAAATGCAATGGGGTTCAACGTCATACTTTTCTGCTTCATCGGAGCTAATGAAGATGGGTATACACCATGCAGTGACCTCGGTATTTCCAATCATCTGAATGGTGTACCTTGATAAAGGTAAATAATACTGGCATCAAACATGGGATCTGCTGACTACCAAACCAGAACCATACACACTAAGCCACTGTGGCTCACAGTGACAATCAAGTAAATCGGAAAATATCTGGTGACAAAACATGTGCAATCTCAATATGTACATACCATAGAGATATTTCATTAGTTATAATAATACTACTTACTTCTTGCCTTTATGAATACGTGACATATCAATATCATCTCTTCTAAAAACATCAAACTCATCACCATCATATATATTACGTCTGGTTTCTACTAGTAGTTCAGGTTTAGGTGGTGGTGGCTGTCTAGAAAAACAAAGACAAAAAATTCTCAAAATTATGAGAGAAACAAAACTATTGTCAAAAACGTTTGACAATCTCACTTCTATTGATCCTGTAAAGTTTCCCTTCAATAACATAACAACCTGAAAAGAAATCCAGCTGATGCAAAATTGATTTACTTTGAAAAAGGTACTGGGCCCCTTTAACATAGCATAGATAAGACTAGTTCAGCTCTGAACGTCGGTCTCATTACACTCACCCTGACCGTTCAGGGACTGGCCTATTCAATCAATGTCGAAAATAATTTGAACCCCAGTCAATTTTACTGGGCAACTTTTCACTGCGAAACATCAGAGTGTCAATCCGTGTGGACGTCTGTACAATGTAAAGGAACATCTTAGTGACAAAATAAGACCTTGCTTATCTCGCTAGACTCAGTATGAGCGAAACAACACACTGTTTAAAATACGTCCCCTCCAATCAATCTATCCTTTCGCCACCATGACACAGCGTGTTGTGATGCTCATACTGACTCTAGCGAAATGAGCAAGGTCTTATTTTCTCACTGAGATGTTCCTTTACACTGTACACGCGGCCACACGGAGTGACACCCATCGTTTAGCAGTGAAAAGTTGCCCAGTAAAATTAAGGGTCAAATTATTTTCGACATTGATTGAATAGGCCAGTCCCTGAACGTTCAGGGTGAGTGTAATGAGACCAACGTTCAGAGCTGCACTAAGATAAGACATACATACAACTGAACTGACTATTTTATTATATAACTCTCTGAAAATTCCATGCACTTAAAATTCTGTTTACATTTTGAACTTGTTTGTCAATATTATTTATCTATCATAATGGTTAGGCACCTTTGTCTATCAATGTAAAATTTTTTCCAGTTAACAATAATATAAACTGAAAATAAAATATTTACCTTTCATGTTTAAATTATCATACAAAAAATGAAGTTATGGCTGTCAAAATAAAATCATTAATAGATAGGCAGAGGTTAGTTATTGCTAAATCTTCTATTTCAAGATTTAAACAGTTGGCAATAAATACCTACCTTGGTAAAGTTGTATCTAGATCTTGTAATGATGATGGTAGTTTATCCTCTAGGATACCGTTAATTACTCTTTCTACACTATAATTCAGTTCTTCTAATGCTAACTATAATAATTATAATATGAAACGAAATGGAGTTTAACACCCTACTGAATGATAACAATATCATAACAAAAATAAGAAATGAAAAAAATATAAATAAATGAAAAACAAAAATATATTAAATGACATTAATAATATTATGTATTATACTTATAGAATATATGTAAGGATTTTGGAATTATATAATTTAAAAAGACTTTGCATTGTGACTTAGTACACAATTTGCCGCTGACCATTTGTTTATTTAATGGAATGTTATGTATTCTGACTTGTCTGCAGGTTCATCTTGTTGATTTTATATTGTACGTAGTGCAGTCCTTTTGCACTTGCTATTGAGTATACAATACATCTACCGGTACTTAAACAGCTCTTAATAAGTTCTATTAGTTTTATATTGAACATTTATAAAAATATATATAAGGAGAGAGTGAGAAATGTGGTTTAAGTTCCACATGGAAAAAAACAGGGTCACACATGGTTCAATCTTATTACAATAATTTGCGTAAGGATCTTTAGCAGTAAGAGGGAACAGGAGGACTCGGAGAAAACTCATGAGGTTGGATAAGTAACCCTACTCCTTGTCACATACAACCAGTGAATCAAAACCCTGCCAGTTGATTCAATGACAGACCTAGCGTGCACATTCTACCTATTCGCCCCCCCCCCCCTAATATATTAGGAAACAACATAATAATATATATTTGTCAAAAATCAGAACACAAGATGGTATACCTTAGAAATATTCTGATATATCAATCCATGTGTGAAAAAAAGCAAAGAAAACATAAATAGGGGTTTAAAATATTATTTGGAGATAAATTAATATGACTTATGAATTTATAGAGTGACTGAACGCCAGTAAAGATTACTGCTCAGCGGTACTATTACATTTTACAAAATAAAAGATTAAAAAATTAACGAAATCGTCGCTTTGCTGGCGAACTGGCGAATCTGAAATATTTAAGTATTGAGAATTTTGCGTTTGAAATTTGCGCTCAGTTGTTATCTCTGTAGCCATCAAATATTAACATTTATTTATGATTTAATATTTCATACATATACATCAGGAAACATGACGCCATTTACATATAACGTTATTATTGAATGGACATAGAGATAACGACAGAGCGCAAATTTCAAACGCATAATTCTCAATACTTAAATATTTCAGATTCGTCGGTTCGCCAGAAAAGCAACGAAATATTTAAAAATGGTTGTCGCAAATTTTTCCCTTAGTCTCTAATGAAAGATTTACAATACAATAAAACCTGATTAAGAGTAACAACTCATTAAGATATTCTCAGAAATCAGGGGAATTTGTTTGACTTCTAGTTTTTTTATACAAAACACTTAATATCATAGATTAAGCTGTTCGTTTCATAACCTTAAACACCAGGTATGAATTTCAAGTCAATCGAATGATACCTTTAACCTGTAGAGCATCCCCAAGATTTTTTGAAGTAATCAAGGGTATTATTTTAGTCTGTAGAATGCACTGGGGCCGCGACAATTTACACCACATTTCTATGTTGGCGTATAAAAACAATAAAATAATATGCTGCACACAAACATTTTTTCAAGATACTATTTTAGTCTTTTTAGTCTTTTTATTGCTTTATATATCAGTATTTACACAATAATTATCTAAAAAAAACCATCTTATTATCATCAGAGTTCTGCGTTAAATAAAATACTGAGAATCCATCATTCAGTGAATGACAAGATAAGTGTTTTAAAGTATAATGTAAAACCAGCAGGTCTCTGAAACCTAATGGGGCAGAATACTTTAAATTAGTGTAAGCCTTAGATAAAGACAAATGTAAGCTGCATACCTCTATAAAGCCTTCACCTAAATCAGGTAATAAATCTTTTACAGCTGATATCATTGACTCAAATTCAACAGGGGATACATTTGGTGCACCAGGTACTTGTTCATCCTATTAAAGAAAAAGGACAAGCCATCAGTGAGGTGGATGTCTCCCACTGATATCCTAAAATAAATATATGACACATACTGATCAATAGCACTTTGAGCAATCAAACTGATTATCTAATCTTTACATTAAATGTTCACAATCAAACTCAGTCAAGGTTTTAAAGTAAATGGTAGTGAACTACATAATAAATTTCATCACTCTCCATCAGTTCGAATCAAAGTTATCTTGTCCTAAATCAATCAATGATATTGATTAGCTTTGCTTAGCTTTAGCTCAAAATGTTATTCATTGAACTCAGTCAGTTACCTAATGAACATCTACAATAAGTTGGAACATTCTACTGCAATTAAAAGCCAGAGTTGGGAAGTTCTAATCGCTTCTTAGTCTAAGCTGAAAAATCTCACCATGGAACTTAGTCAAAGTTTTCATATAATGAATCTACAGTTTCATCACTTTCACCCAATTAGATCTATAGTTATCGTTTTCATGATTCCAGTAGCATGCCCTACTTTGTTCATGGCACATCAATAAAACAAACTTAACAGTTATCTAAAGAGCACTTTGGTGAAAGCTCTTTACAGTTTTCAGTATAAATGACTGGATCATATAATATGTTATAAAAAATAAATATTTCTATCAATTAGTAATTTGAAAAATGTGCTAAAACCAAAATACTACTGTTTTGAAGTTCCCCCTCTCAAACAAATAATATCCATCTTCATTAGTCCAGTCGGAGTAGAACAGCAGAATATTAAAAGCCCATTTTCATTTAATCTCTCAAATAATAATATATAATTTAAACGTTTCGAATAAGAGCAAAAAATTGTCAAATTGTCATAATATGTCTTCAAACTTACATAATCTTCAACTTGAAAAGCTTCATTGGTGTAATTAGATGCTTCTGATTCTTCTCCAACTCCTGCACCACCCCAGCTAGCAGACGCACCACCACCACCCCCACAAGCTCCTCCTACAGCTCCTTGGTCATCAGGAGGTCCTGGAGAACCATCAGGACTAGTTCGACCACCAGTAGTTGTTGCACCAGATGGTTTCTTTCTCTTTCCATACGTAGCAAAAGCTGTATTAACTGCATTTCTAATATACTGCAGCTGTTCGTCATCTCTATTTTAACTTGGCTAAGGACAAATAATTCACTAATCAATATAAAATTAATTGATAAAAAGTTTCATATGCAGTTTTTTTTGATAAATTAAATGCATAGTTACAACTTTTATGGCGTATAATAATAATAATAATAATCACTTTATTTCAAAAAGATAGAAAATTAGGCCTGAGGCCTTTCTTACATTTTGCCCTTATAACAAGATATATTTGGGGTTTCTGTTTCAAAATTTTGCTTGTCAGTTATTTTTAGATGGTGTTAACAGAGGACAGAAGTGGGTCACTATAAGTGGTCAGCTTCGGGAAACATGGTCAATATGCTTCCATTCCCTTTAACACATTATAATAAAAAATTTCTTCCTAGAAATCTGTTGCATTTTGTATTCTGAATAATATTATCAACACAGAAATAGCACACTGGCTCAGACTTTTCCATATTTAATTCATGTATTAGCTTCTTCTTTATAAAAGGGTATTTCAAAATTACAGCTTCATCACTCAACAAAAGTCATCAGGGACTCTGCATATTATCAAGTGTTTTTGATATTTTGTTGTGCAATTTTCAATCCAAATTTAAAATTTGTTCTTACACCTGTAGTATGCAATGCCGTATATGGCATGGAACTGTATAAGGCATTGTCGACTGCCACCTATTATCAAGTCTAGTTGTTTGTTATTCATGACAAAAGTTGTTCCTTATGGACAATAAGTTTACAGCTTTTTATTAATAGGTAATAATAGAGAGAGAGCATTCGTGTTGACATATTTTTCGAATGTACGGGTACAGCATATTTTGTCACAAAATGATAAGAAAAAATGATTACAATATTGAGTTATAGGGAATACCCTGGAAACTTTGTTTTGCTGTTTAAAAAAGGATACACAGTACATTCTGATTGACTAAATATATCCATGATATCTTGAAAACTATAATTACTTTCATAATCAGCTAAAAACCTGAAATAATAGATAAAACCATACACATAACCATGCATTATAATTTACATCATTGTTCCCTGCATTTATTGAAATCTGAAAAAGAGTCACAAATAGCCTAAAAGAGAGAGAGAGAGAAATGGGGTTTAACGCCCACTATTATTATTTAGTCTCATTTGAGTGTATTGCATCATGTTCTGTATAAGTGACAAACATTATATAAAAAATGTAATACCTTCTTTCTCCAAGAATAGCTGACATCGTATGTAGAAAATCTTCAACACAAGATTCCATTTCATCTTCACTGCTGGAATAAAACAAGTAATTCATGAATAAAAATCTGAAAATCTATGACTTTAGAAACAAATCCACAGTGAAACTGATGTCCCCTGCCAAAATTCCAAAATAAGTCTCTACTTAGCTTAAGCAGGAAATGCTTATCATCAAACTTAGTCATGGTACTATACACAAAGTTTCACCACTCTCACCCAATTAGAATCAAAGTTATCGAGTGAAGTTTTGACCAATCAAATTGTTTATCTCTGCTTGTCTAAGCAAAAAATGTCCGTCTTCGAACTCTATCTAGGCATTCACCTAATAAACACCTACAAACATTCTACCTCAATTAGAAGGAGAGTTATTGCATTCTGAAGTCTCGATCATGTCTGTTTGGGGATACTCCATTGAATGTTCCATAATTGAATCCAAAAATTAGTGACAATCGAGTGAAAACAAGGCATTCAAATTTTACGTCACTTGATGGCAATTCTGTCAATTTGGACTTTTCAGGTTGGCAATCGAGCTCCCCCTAGATGTTGTGTTAAAGGGACATAACTCACACAATAAGATGCATCCAAACATTAATACTTGTCTGTTTACCTGTTTTCTAATATAGGTTGTATACAAGTATGGGATATAATATTATTAAATATCTTCTGTAAAGAAATCTTTCCTTGATGTAACTTCTGCTTCATCAGATGTAGATGACTTAAAAAACAAATACAAATATATTTACTCTCATATTATAGCTCCATTTATTAGATTAAATAGTGTTGTCTTTCGTGACATTTGAAACCTTATTGAAATTAATCTTTAAATGCAGTTTTGATAATTCTAATTTTAATCAAGCCAACAATGATACTTATGTCCCTCGGCCGTAATCCTATAAAAGATGCTAACTATAGAAAGTAGTCAAGGAAACTGAATCAGAGTCCTCTAAAGCATGGGAAAATTGCTGATATCTCCTTAGCCCAATCATGATCATAATTAAACTCTGTCAAGACAGTCACCAGCTGAACATCTACACTTAGTTTGAAAATTCTACCTCAATTAGAAGTGACATTGTGTTCCAAAACCATTCTAATGGTCCCCTGTGTTTTCATAAAGGTGGGGGCACAACTCGATAAACTATATGGAAGTTTGTTGAATACCTGATACTGTCAAAGGTTCTTAACTTTACAGCCTGAACTAATTCTGGAATAACCAATTCATAGAATGTCGCCAATCTGAAAAATAACATAAAAAATCATTAAAACATTTTCTATTGTTTCGTTTCTATATTAAGTACTAGGTTATTCTCTAATTTATAGAAATAAAGTCAGATGTCTTAACTTTGTATTTAATACACTTACATCTTTCCAAAAACTTACAATGTTTTGATCCCATCCGATTAATGTCTAATGTCAATTATTTTTAAATGTACTTTTTACCACATTTCTCATTTAAGAATACTTATAAACAAATTTGTTTAATATTCTGACATTAACATTTCTTGTGGCACATAACTGATACTGAATCATAATAGAATGACATGTTTGAGAAATGTTGACCTTCGTAGGTTTTCTGTTTCCATTTGGAGTGAAGTCTGTATCATTACAAGCATTGTTTGTATATATTATTGTGCATCTTGTTGACCAAGCCTGATTGTCTTTATGGGTTTTCTTTAGAAGAGCACTGAATATTTCACGTCAAAAAAATTGACTGACATCTACTTCATTTATTAAACATTTAAAATAATTACCTTTGTTCAAAATGAAATTCATGTAGGATCTGACATCCTTTAGGGTAAATTTCTAAAAAACTTGACAATGTAATTCCTATATCAGCAATATAGAATAATATATCCTGAAAATCACTTGCAGAAATAGTATAGAGAGTTTCGCTAGAATGTACATTTCCTAGTTTTTTGGGTTCTGTAGCACTGTATTCTGTTTCCAGTTGACATTTGGCAACAACATTATCAAAAACCTAAAACAAGCAAGGTAAGTATAAATTTTAAAAACAAATTTGATGAGAATACTGTCAGAGCATGGAACTCATTCGGGTTAATTTCTAGGTCTCAAATATGAGCAATTTAGCTCCTTTAAGGTACCACAGCGCTGGTTATCCCCCATATCTGAATATCCCACAACCAATGTCCCCAGAAATGATATTTCAGACAGACATGCTTATGAAGATAAAACATTATGTTTCTTGAATAAAGAATCCATTTATGTCAAAATATTCATCAAATATTAGTAATATAAGATTAAGAAACTGTTTAGAATGAAGGGTATACTGACAGAAGACAGTTTTTATGGGTTACAATCACTAGTTTTTTATTCTAAAAGCACAATGTTTTGACAAGTATCCTCTTATCGTTATCAAGCACAATGTATACATACATGAAGAATTGTTGGTATAGTAGCTCGAAGATCCTCTTCATATTTAGGTTGCTGTGTAAATATATTAGACACCATCTTGGATAATAGTTGAGAATTTCCTTTTCCATACAAAACACACAGATCAAAGATTTTCGGAATATCAAATAAAAAATTCTCATATAAAATATCACCAAAAACCTTTGGCGTTATAAATTTATCCTGAAAAGAAATAATAACATGATTTTGAAATTTCATTACGAAAATTAGTTTTGATCGCTCCAGCGCAAATTGCATCTGCTTCAAATGGTGCTCTGAACACAGCCTGATTTGTATATATGGTAACTGGCTGTTGAAGTGTTTGCTGTGAACATAAATAACACAAGACTCAACTTCATAGCTGAATCAATAAAAAAAATACATCAGTGATCTTTATTGCAGTTTTCCTACAACTTGAGCATTAAGTGAGAGAGAGAGAGGGGGAGAGAGAAATGGGGTTTAACGTCCACTTGACATACACTAGCTCATTTTGATGGTAACACATGGTTTAGTTTTATTTCAATAATTTGCTTGTGTACGGATCTTTAGCAGTGGGAAAAAACCTGAGTACCTGGAGCAAACCCATGACGTTGGACAGATGTCACGTACAACCGGGTAATTGAAATCATGCCAGCTGTCTCAAAGACAGACCTTATGATACACCGTGCACATGTTACCTATTAAGCCATCCAAGCCTCCTGAGCATAAGTAAAACTTACCTTAGATTCTTTATGAGTTGCCATTCGTAATGATGTCATAAAAACCAAACGATGTACCTCCTTCTGTTTCTCTCTCCCTGCTTCTGGTAAATCATAAATAACATCATACGATCTGAAAAATAATACTGAAATACTTCAATCTTGAGATTCTAAATAAGAAAGATAGGTTAGCAACAAGCAATGCATGTATGCAAACAGCAGCTAAGTCACCTGGGCAGTCCAAAAAGATGGTCACAATATGAATATCAGGTAAATAAAAAAAACAAAATCTGTATACCAGGTACTAATAACAAAGACGTCAAGGCCTATAAATACTAAAATAACAAAGAAGTCGAGGCCTGTAAATACTTTAATAACAAAGAAGTCAAGGCCTTTAAATACTATAATAACAAGAAGTCAAGGCCTATAAATACTATAATGAAATGAAATGGGGTTTAACGTCCAACTTTTCTGCTCCGACTGGGCTAATAAAGACTGGCATACGCCATACAGTGTACTATGAGGGAAATTTTGCTCAGACAGTCACGCTACAGCCTACTCTTATATCAAATTCCAACTGCCAAGGGATCTTTTACGTGTACGCCAATGTGTACATGGAACCTCTAATTTTTATCTCATCCAAATGATTATACTTTGACCCTTGCCAGACTCTCTATCCTGCACCACTGACAAGGGGAAACCATGCCAGAAAATCCTGATGACCTTTCTCGGTCATCATTTTGGGAGGAAACAGAATCAATGCCCAATCATATAATACACCTTCTATTCTATTTATTCCATCTTTGAAAGCATTGATGTTATTACCAAAAGTGATAAGAAGGACTTTGCTTAATACTTATTACACATTTTGAAACCAAAACTGGTTCAATAAAAATTACTCAAGTTAATCCTATTTTAAATCAATTAATATCATGGGCATTTGTAACAGATAGTGATTTCACTTGGAGTTTAATATCACTGCCAGACATACCCAATAAAAACATGGTACATGTACATTAATTTACCTTGGCGCAAATCTCAAATATGAATCTAGAAGAGCATGAAGTTTCTCATCAAAGACAACCTGCAAAATGGTTAATAAAATAAATAGTGATTCATTTCAAACGTTCAAAAAATGGTCTACTTGAGAGACTAAGAGGATACTGGATCGAACATTCTGGAATTCAATTATCTTCATCCCAAAACTTGTCACAATTGAGTGAAAAGGAGGGATTTTTGGCTATAATCGAGCATCCCCCAGGACATAACAACAGTTTTTACTGTCACCAATAAATTTACACGATAAAAATTCTTCACCATATACCCTTAAAAATTTACCTGACACCAAAATTTGTCATGAGGTTGTTGAAGTAGCCAATGAAGATCTTCTGCTATGAATTGTAATCGTTCAATCCATTCTTCAAATTCAGCCTTGTCCCGAGTATCTACAGGTGGAGCTTTGTAGGGGACAAAATACTTTTTCTCTATTCTGTTTGGGTGCTGAAAAAAAAAATTGTAATATAATGTACTGCCGTTTTAATATCTAATTTAGAAAACAAAATTAAAAATGTTTGTCGTAAGGTAGATAATCTCAAAGATTATAATTCCCCCCTCCCGCCAAAATACAGTGGTTGAGTCATCCACGTTGCATTGGTTGAGTCGCCCAGACATCAATGCCGACTCAATTTGTTATTGCGATTCTTTTTATTTCACCAAAGAAATCATTCTCGGCACAACACAAAATTCTTCTTGAAAGTTGAAAATAGCGTTAAGTATTATAAATTTGTGTCAGATGTGGCCAGACATGATTCTTTTCTGCGAAAAATATGGAACCCTGTTGAAAAATAGAAGGTAAGGATTCCAAAATTGACTGAGAATATAGAATTGTGGTGGGAAAGAGCAGTATTTTCATATTTGGACTTATGAAGACTTTGCAGCTGGATGGATCATCATTGGATGATATGATTGGAACTGTCACTCAGCGGACAGCGTCTAATCAGAGACCGTTCCTAAAGAAACTAACTTATTACCAATGCAGGGATGGAACATTCTTTTCCCTTTTCATTGTCTGTGATTTGTTGCTGGTCAAGTGGCACCGACATCAGTCAAGAAAATGCGTAAAGCTAAAAGATGTTTACAAAACTTATTTCCCAGCCGATTGTAATGCGGCCTTCACCTTTATCTTCAAGGGACCAATCATTATGCTATAAATTTCATAATCAGAATTTTACGACAGGAACCTACCAAGCTCAACAATATAACATTTTATTTACCTTTAGTATTACAGGATAAGATTTCTTAGTCCATGTAAAAATGTATTTATGCATCTAGCAGGGTAATTTATGCAAAGAAAATGTACAATAATGAGTTCTCCCTTATATTCAGTGCGAAACTGAAAAATGGCAGCCCACATGAGTAAAGAAGAGTATCTAAAACGTTATTTATCCGGAGATGATGCATCCACTTCTAAAATTAAGAAAAAAAGAAAGAAGAAAAAGCCAGAAAATGAGAAGATAGTTTCGAGGTATTCTCCTAATTTTTCGAAATTAAAGAGACAATAACATTCTTGCTGGCCTGGTAGCTCCAGAAAATAAATAAGGGATGTAGTCATAACGGCTCTATGTCATAACGGCCAAAAACAGGTTTGGTCAAAACGGCCCTACTTTAGTCATAATGGCCAAAAAGTTTGGTCATAACGGCCATAAGAATTTGGTCATAACGGGCAAACATTTTAATTTAATGAAAAACAATATTTTTTGTTTATTAAAGATTTAACATCCAATACATTATATATGATGTTATGGACAGGTTGATTTGATTAAATTATTTACACTTAATGGGTCTGAGCAAATATTACTTACATTTGATAACAATAACAATTGACTTTTAATCATTTGACAAAAATAACAATTCAATCAAAGGAAAGAGATGAGTACTAATTAATGGGTCTGAGCCATAGAGTTATATATAGAAACTAGAGTCCGCACTGATCACGTGACTCCCATGACTACAACGTTAAAGGTTTGTGCCGGAATGAAGCGACGGCCGCCATGTTAGTTCCGGGGAGTATGCACGTAAATACCCGGATGTTCACTATGTTATCGCATCAATCAATCCGTGTCGAACTGTTTTAAATCAATTACCCCTAAGTACCACAAGGATAGCCAGTCAGCAAATTCGGTCGATGGTTGGGTTAAAATTTGGGAATAGTTTGTTTGACGTAAATAAAAAACGCACTAACTCCAATTTCCTGAAATCGTTTTTGTCTATTTTGTTTATTTTCTCCGAAGTTAAAAACTGACAGTTGAAATCAAAACTTTATTGAGATTTTTCTTCAATAGCAATCCACTAAACAACCTGTAGACCTCTCTTAGCGAGTAAGGACATCAACTTCGGGTTAAAGGTCAACGACTGATGTCATCGACTGAAAACATAAACATAAACAATGGTCGTGCTAGAAACGGCTAGTGTTTAGTCTGTGTCCCATTCAAACCATTCGGCCATCCACCCCTCCCCCATTACTGAAGGAGTCAGACGCTCGATAGGGAAGGGGAAAGGGTGGGGAAGGACTTATCATTCTAAACATCAGTCAAATAGCTCAGTCGAATAATCCAGTCGAATAATTCAGTCGTATACTTCAGTCGTATAACTCAGTCGTATACTTCAGTCGTATAAGTCAGTCGTATAGTTCAGTCGTATAATTCAGTCGTATAGTTCAGTCGTATAATTCAGTCGTTCAATATTAAGTGTAGTTGACTAAGATAATATAGTAGCAAATCATGCTCGTAGCTATAGCTGAAGGTGTCGGGGCATAAGGTAGGGGCCGGGGGCATGAGGTTGGGACCGGGGGCTTTCCCAACTAGTTTCAAGTTCGATTTTACGTAAGGTATTCGGGCGATATTAAAGCCATAACCGAAAGAGAGATAGAGAATAGAGATAGGGAGAGACAGGAATGGGGTTTAACGTCCACTCGACACAAACTAGGTAATTTCGGGACTAACATAAGATTTGATTTTATTTCAATAATTCGCTTGCGCGTAGGGGTCTTTAGCAGTGGGAGGACCCGGAGAAAAATCCACGAGGTTGGACAGGCGACCTTTCTCTTCTGTCACGTACAGCCGAGGATGCGAAACCACGCCAGTTGACTCAATGACAGGCTTCATGATACAGGGAGCACCTACAAACCATTCGGCCATCCCCCACCCCCACCCCATAACTGAAGGAGCCAGAAGCTCGATATGGAAGGGGGTGGGGTGGGGAAGGTCTTATCATTCTTTATATCAGTCAAATAGCTTAGTCATATAGTTCAGTCGTATAATCCAGTCGTATACTTCAGTCGTATAGTTCAGTCGTATAACTCAGTCGTATAGTTCAGTCGTATAATTCAGTCGTATAGTTCAGTCGTATAAGTCAGTCGTATAGTTCAGTCGCATAATTCAGTCGTATAGTTCAGTCGTATAATTCAGTCGTTCAATATTAAGCATTGGTGGCAGTGGACTAAGATAATATAGTAGCAAATCATGCTCGTAGCCATAGCTGAAAGTGCCGGGGCATGGGATACGAGCCGGGGGCCTTCCCAACTGCTTTTAAGTTCGATTTTACGGGCAAAATTAGCTTGATATGTAAGGTATTCAGGCCATAGCTAAGCCATAACTGAAAAATAAAGTGAGAGAGAAGGGGGGGGGGGGTACCGTCCACACGACACAAACTAGGTCGTTTCGGGACTAACATATGGTTTTTATTTTTATTTCAATAATTCGTTTGCGCGTAGGGGTCTTTAGCTGTGGCAGGAAACCGGAGGACCCGGAGAAAAATCCACGAGGTTGGACAGGCGACCCTTCTGCTTGTCACGTACAGCCGAGGACCCGGAGAAAAATCCACGAGGTTGGACAGGTGACCCTTCTCCTTGTCACGTACAGCCGGGGATGCGAAACCACACCAGTTGACTCAATGACAGGCTCCATGATACAGCGAGCACCTGCAAACAATTCAGCGATCCACCCCACCCCATTACTGGAGGAGTCAGACGCTCGGTAGGGAAGAGGGTGTGGGTGGGGAAGGTCTTATCATTCTTAACATCAGTCAAATAGCTCAGTCAAATAATCCAGTCGCATAGTTCAGTCGTATAATTCAGTCGTATACTTCAGTCGTATAAGTCAGTCGTATAGTTCAGTCGTATAACTCAGTCGTATAGTTCAGTCGTATAATTCAGTCGTATAGTTCAGTCGTATAGTACAGTCGCATAATTCAGTCGTATAGTTCAGTCGTATAATTCAGTCGTTCAATATTAAGCATTGGTGGCAGTAGACTAAGATAATATAGTAGCAAATCATGCTCGTAGCCATAGCTGAAAGTGCCGGAGCATGGGGTACGAGCCGGGGGCCTTCCCAACTGCTTTCAAGTTCGATTTTACGGGCAAAATTAGCTTGATATGTAAGGTATTCAGGCCATAGCTAAGCCATAACTGAAAGATAAAGTGAGAGAGAAGGGGGGGGGGGGGGGGGGGGTACCGTCCACACGACACAAACTAGGTCGTTTCGGGACTAACATATGGTTTTTATTTCTATTTCAATAATTCGTTTGCGCGTAGGGGTCTTTAGCTGTGGCAGGAAACCGGAGGACCCGGAGAAAAATCCACGAGGTTGGACAGGCGACCCTTCTGCTTGTCACGTACAGCCCAGGACCCGGAGAAAAATCCACGAGGTTGGACAGGTGACATTTCTCCTTGTCACGTACAGCCAAGTATGCGAAACCACACCAGTTGACTCAATGACAGGCTTCATGATACAGCGAGCACCTCGGACAATTCAGCGATCCACCCCACCCCATTACTGAAGGAGTCAGACGCTCGGTAGGGAAGGGGGTGTGGGTGGGGAAGGTCTTATCATTCTTAACATCAGTCAAATAGCTCAGTCAAATAATCCAGTCGCATAGTTCAGTCGTATAATTCAGTCGTATACTTCAGTCGTATAAGTCAGTCGTATAGTTCAGTCGTATAACTCAGTCGTATAGTTCAGTCGTATAATTCAGTCGTATAGTTCAGTCGTATAAGTCAGTCGTATAGTTCAGTCGCATAATTCAGTCGTATAGTTCAGTCGTATAATTCAGTCGTTCAATATTAAGCATTGGTGGCAGTGGACTAAGATAATATAGTAGCAAATCATGCTCGTAGCCATAGCTGAAAGTGCGGGGCATGGGGTAGGAGCCAGGGGCCTTCACAACTGGTTTCAAGTTCGATTTTACGGGCAAAAGTAGCTTGATATGTATGATATTCAGGCCATAGGTAAGCCATAACTGACAGAGAAAGTGGGACAGAAGGAGGTTGGGGGGTAACGTCCACTCGACGCAAACAAGGTCGTTTCGGGACTAACATATGGTTTTTATTTTTATTTCAATAATTCGTTTGCGCGTAGGGGTCTTTAGCTGTGGCAGGAAACCGCAGGAACCGGAGAAAAATCCACGAGGTTGGACAGGCGACCCTTCTGCTTGTCACGTACAGCCGAGGACCCGGAGAAAAATCCACGAGGTTGGACAGGTACAGTCGAGGATGCGAAACAACGCCAGGTGACTCAATGACAGGCTTCATGATACAGCGAGCACCTACAAACCATACGGCCATAACCCCCCCCCCACCCCCACCCCCACCCCATAACTGAGGGAGCCAGACGCTCGGTAGGGAAGGGGGAGGGGGTTAGGGAGGATCTATCAGTCTTAAGATTATTCAAATAGCTCAATCGAATAATCCAGTCGAATAATTCAGTCGTATAGTCCAGTCGTATACTTCAGTCGTATAAGTCAGTCGTATAATTCAGTCGTATACTTCAGTCGTATAAGTCAGTCGTATAGTTCAGTCGTATAGTTCAGTCGTATAACTCAGTCGTATAGTTCAGTCGTATAGTTCAGTCGTATAACTCAGTCGTATAATTCAGTCGTATAATTCAGTCGTTCAATATTAAGCAGCGGTGGCAGTGGACTAAGATAATATTGTAGCAAATCATGCTCGTAGCCATAGCTGAAGGTTCCGGGGGCATGGGGTAGGGGCCGGGGTCCTTCCCAACGGGTTTCAAGTTCGATTTTACGGGCAAAAGCAGTTTGATAAGTAAGGCATACATTCGGGCGATATTTAAGCCATAACTGAAAGAGAAAGAGAGATAGAGAGACAGAGAGAGAGAGAGGGACATAGTAATGGGGTTTAGCGTCCACTCGACACACACTAGGTCATTTCGGGACAAACATATGGTTTGTAATTATTTTATTTCCATAATTCGCTTGCACGTAGGGGTTTTTAGCAGTGCGGGGAAACCGGAGGACCCGGAGAAAAATCCACAAGGTTGGACAGGCGACCCTTCTCCTTGTCACGTACAACGCCAGGTGAATCAATGACAGGTTTCATGATACAGCGAGCACCTGCGAACCATACGGCCATCCACCCCCGCCCCCACCCCATAACTGAGGGAGGCAGACGCTCGGTAGGGAAGGAGGAGGGGGTTGGGGAGGATCTATCAGTCTTAGGATTAGTCAAATAGCTCAGTCGAATAATCAAGTCGAATAATTCAGTCGTATAGTCCAGTCGTATGCTTCAGTCGTATACTTCAGTCGTATAATTCAGTCGTATACTTCAGTCGTATAAGTCAGTCGTATAGTTCAGTCGTATAGTTCAGTCGTATAACTCAGTCGTATAGTTCAGTCGTATAACTCAGTCGTATAGTTCAGTCGTATAGTTCAGTCGTATAATTCAGTCGTATAATTCAGTCGTTCAATATTAAGCAGCGGTGGCAGTGGACTAAGATAATATTGTAACAAATCATGCTCGTAGCCATAGCTGAAGGTGCCGGGGGCATGGGGTAGGGGGCGTCTGGCTCCCTCAGTTATGTGGTGGGGGTGGGGTGGATAGCCGTATGGTTTGCAGGTGCTCGCTGTATAATGAAGCCTGTCATTGAGTCACCTGGCGCTGTTTCGCATCCTCGACTGTACGTGACAAGGAGAAGGGTCGCCTGTCTAACCTTGTGGATTTTTCTCCGGGTCCTCCGGTTTCCCCACACTGCTAAAGACCTCTACGCGCAAGCGAATTATGAAAAAAAAAATAAAAACCATGTTTTTGTCCCGAAATGACCTAGTGTGTGTCGAGTGGACGCTAAACCCCATTACTGTCTCCCTCTCTCTCTCTCTCCTTCTCTCTCTCTTTCTCTCTCTTTCAGTTATGGCTTAAATATCGTCCGAATGCCTTACTTATCAAACTACTTTTGCCCGTAAAATCGAACTTGAAACCCGTTGGGAAGGACCCCGCCCCTACCCCATGCCCCCGGCCCCTACCCCATGCCCCCGGCACCTTCAGCTATGGCTACGAGCATGATTTGTTACAATATTATCTTAGTCCACTGCCACCGCTGCTTAATATTGAACGACTGAATTATACGACTGAATTATACGACTGAACTATACGACTGAGTTATACGACTGAACTATACGACTGAGTTATACGACTGACTTATACGACTGAACTATACGACTGAATTATACGACTGAAGTATACGACTGAATTATACGACTGAAGTATACGACTGAAGCATACGACTGGACTATACGACTGAATTATTCGACTTGATTATTCGACTGAGCTATTTGACTAATCCTAAGACTGATAGATCCTCCCCAACCCTCTCCCCCTTCCCTACCGAGCGTCTGGCTCCCTCAGTTATGGGGTGGGGGTGGGGGTTTATGGCCGTATGGTTTGTAGGTGCTCGCTGTATCATGAAGCCTGTCATTGAGTCACCTGGCGTTGTTTCGCATCATCGACTGTACGTGACAAGGAGAAGGGTCGCCTGTCCAACCTTGTGGATTTTTCTCCGGGTCCTCCGGTTTCCCCACACTGCTAAAGACCTCTACGCGCAAGCGAATTATGAAAAAAAAACAAAAACATGTTTTTGTCCCGAAATGACCTAGTGTGTGTCGAGTGGACGCTAAACCCCATTACTGTCTCCCTCTCTCTCTCTCTCGTTCTCTCTCTCTTTCAGTTATGGCTTAAATATCGTCCGAATGCCTTACTTATCAAACTACTTTTGCCCGTAAAATCGAACTTGAAACCCGTTGGGAAGGACCCCGCCCCTACCCCATGCCCCCGGCCCCTACCCCATGCCCCCGGCACCTCCAGCTATGGCTACGAGCATGATTTGTTACAATATTATCTTAGTCCACTGCCACCGCTGCTTAATATTGAACGACTGAATTATACGACTGAATTATACGACTGAACTATACGACTGAACTATACGACTGAGTTATACGACTGAACTATACGACTGACTTATACGACTGAAGTATACGACTGAATTATACGACTGAAGTATACGACTGAAGCATACGACTGGACTATACGACTGAATTATTCGACTGGATTATTCGACTGAGCTATTTGACTAATCCTAAGACTGATAGATCCTCCCCAACCCCCTCCCCCTTTCCTACCGAGCGTCTGGCTCCCTCAGTTATGTGGTGGGGGTGGGGTGGATAGCCGTATGGTTTGCAGGTGCTCGCTGTATAATGAAGCCTGTCATTGAGTCACGTCTGGCGCTGTTTCGCATCCTCGACTGTACGTGACAAGGAGAAGGGTCGCCTGTCCAACCTTGTGGATTTTTCTCCGGGTCCTCCGGTTTCCCCACACTGCTAAAGACCTCTACGCGCAAGCGAATTATGAAAAAAAAATAAAAACCATGTTTTTGTCCCGAAATGACCTAGTGTGTGTCGAGTGGACGCTAAACCCCATTACTGTCTCCCTCTCTCTCCTTCTCTCTCTCTTTCTCTCTCTTTCAGTTATGGCTTAAATATCGTCCGAATGCCTTACTTATCAAACTACTTTTGCCCGTAAAATCGAACTTGAAACCCGTTGGGAAGGACCCCGCCCCTACCCCATGCCCCCGGCCCCTACCCCATGCCCCCGGCACCTTCAGCTATGGCTACGAGCATGATTTGTTACAATATTATCTTAGTCCACTGCCACCGCTGCTTAATATTGAACGACTGAATTATACGACTGAATTATACGACTGAACTATACGACTGAGTTATACGACTGAACTATACGACTGAGTTATACGACTGACTTATACGACTGAACTATACGACTGAATTATACGACTGAAGTATACGACTGAATTATACGACTGAAGTATACGACTGAAGCATACGACTGGACTATACGACTGAATTATTCGACTTGATTATTCGACTGAGCTATTTGACTAATCCTAAGACTGATAGATCCTCCCCAACCCTCTCCCCCTTCCCTACCGAGCGTCTGGCTCCCTCAGTTATGGGGTGGGGGTGGGGGTTTATGGCCGTATGGTTTGTAGGTGCTCGCTGTATCATGAAGCCTGTCATTGAGTCACCTGGCGTTGTTTCGCATCATCGACTGTACGTGACAAGGAGAAGGGTCGCCTGTCCAACCTTGTGGATTTTTCTCCGGGTCCTCCGGTTTCCCCACACTGCTAAAGACCTCTACGCGCAAGCGAATTATGAAAAAAAAACAAAAACATGTTTTTGTCCCGAAATGACCTAGTGTGTGTCGAGTGGACGCTAAACCCCATTACTGTCTCCCTCTCTCTCTCTCTCCTTCTCTCTCTCTTTCTCTCTCTTTCAGTTATGGCTTAAATATCGTCCGAATGCCTTACTTATCAAACTACTTTTGCCCGTAAAATCGAACTTGAAACCCGTTGGGAAGGACCCCGCCCCTACCCCATGCCCCCGGCCCCTACCCCATGCCCCCGGCACCTCCAGCTATGGCTACGAGCATGATTTGTTACAATATTATCTTAGTCCACTGCCACCGCTGCTTAATATTGAACGACTGAATTATACGACTGAATTATACGACTGAACTATACGACTGAACTATACGACTGAGTTATACGACTGAACTATACGACTGACTTATACGACTGAAGTATACGACTGAATTATACGACTGAAGTATACGACTGAAGCATACGACTGGACTATACGACTGAATTATTCGACTGGATTATTCGACTGAGCTATTTGACTAATCCTAAGACTGATAGATCCTCCCCAACCCCCTCCCCCTTTCCTACCGAGCGTCTGGCTCCCTCAGTTATGTGGTGGGGGTGGGGTGGATAGCCGTATGGTTTGCAGGTGCTCGCTGTATAATGAAGCCTGTCATTGAGTCACCTGGCGCTGTTTCGCATCCTCGACTGTACGTGACAAGGAGAAGGGTCGCCTGTCCAACCTTGTGGATTTTTCTCGGGGTCCTCCGGTTTCCCCACACTGCTAAAGACCTCTACGCGCAAGCGAATTATGAAAAAAAAATAAAAACCATGTTTTTGTCCCGAAATGACCTAGTGTGTGTCGAGTGGACGCTAAACCCCATTACTGTCTCCCTCTCTCTCCTTCTCTCTCTCTTTCTCTCTCTTTCAGTTATGGCTTAAATATCGTCCGAATGCCTTACTTATCAAACTACTTTTGCCCGTAAAATCGAACTTGAAACCCGTTGGGAAGGACCCCGCCCCTACCCCATGCCCCCGGCACCTTCAGCTATGGCTACGAGCATGATTTGTTACAATATTATCTTAGTCCACTGCCACCGCTGCTTAATATTGAACGACTGAATTATACGACTGAATTATACGACTGAACTATACGACTGAATTATACGACTGAACTATACGACTGAACTATACGACTGAGTTATACGACTGAACTATACGACTGAACTATACGACTGACTTATACGACTGAAGTACAAAATGTATACGACTGAATTATACGACTGAAGTATACGACTGAAGCATACGACTGGACTATACGACTGAATTATTCGACTGGATTATTCGACTGAGCTATTTGACTAATCCTAAGACTGATAGATCCTCCCCAACCCCCTCCCCCTTTCCTACCGAGCGTCTGGCTCCCTCAGTTATGTGGTGGGGTGGGGGTGGATAGCCGTATGGTTTGCAGGTGCTCGCTGTATAATGAAGCCTGTCATTGAGTCACCTGGCGCTGTTTCGCATCCTTGACTGTACGTGACAAGGAGAAGGGTCGCCTGTCCAACCTTGTGGATTTTTCTCGGGGTCCTCCGGTTTCCCCACACTGCTAAAGACCTCTACGCGCAAGCGAATTATGAAAAAAAAAATAAAAAACATGTTTTTGTCCCGAAATGACCTAGTGTGTGTCGAGTGGACGCTAAACCCCATTACTGTCTCCCTCTCTCTCCCTCTCCTTCTCTCTCTCTTTCTCTCTCTTTCAGTTATGGCTTAAATATCGTCCGAATGTCTTACTTATCAAACTACTTTTGCCCGTAAAATCGAACTTGAAACCCATTGGGAAGGACCCCGCCCCTACCCCATGACCCCGGCCCCTACCCCATGACCCCGGCACCTTCAGCTATGGCTACGAGCATGATTTGTTACAATATTATCTTAGTCCACTGCCACCGCTGCTTAATATTGAACGACTGAATTATACGACTGAACTATACGACTGAGTTATACGACTGAACTATACGACTGAGTTATACGACGGAACTATACGACTGAACTATACGACTGACTTATACGACTGAAGTATACGACTGAATTATACGACTGAAGTATACGACTGAAGCATACGACTGGACTATACGACTGAATTATTCGACTGGATTATTCGACTGAGCTATTTGACTAATCCTAAGACTGATAGATCCTCCCCAACCCCCTCCCCCTTTCCTACCGAGCGTCTGGCTCCCTCAGTTATGTGGTGGGGCTGGGGTGGATAGCCGTATGGTTTGCAGGTGCTCGCTGTATAATGAAGCCTGTCATTGAGTCACCTGGCGCTGTTTCGCATCCTCGACTGTACGTGACAAGGAGAAGGATCGCCTGTCCAACCTTGTGGATTTTTCTCCGGGTCCTCCGGTTTCCCCACACTGCTAAAGACCTCTACGCGCAAGCGAATTATGAAAAAAAAATAATAAAAACCATGTTTTTGTCCCGAAATGACCTAGTGTGTGTCGAGTGGACGCTAAACCCCATTACTGTCTCCCTCTCTCTCTCTCCCTCCTTCTCTCTCTCTTTCTCTCTCTTTCAGTTATGGCTTAAATATCGCCCGAATGCCTTACTTATCAAACTACTTTTGCCCGTAAAATCGAACTTGAAACCCGTTGGGAAGGACCCCGCCCCTACCCCATGCCCCAGGCCCCTACCCCATGCCCCCGGCACCTTCAGCTATGGCTACGAGCATGATTTGTTACAATATTATCTTAGTCCACTGCCACCGCTGCTTAATATTGAACGACTGAATTATACGACTGAACTATACGACTGAGTTATACGACTGAACTATACGACTGAGTTATACGACTGAACTATACGACTGAACTATACGACTGACTTATACGACTGAAGTATACGACTGAATTATACGACTGAAGTATACGACTGAAGCATACGACTGGACTATACTGAATTATTCGACTGGATTATTCGACTGAGCTATTTGACTAATCCTAAGACTGATAGATCCTCCCCAACCCCCTCCCCCTTTCCTACCGAGCGTCTGGCTCCCTCAGTTATGTGGTGGGGGTGGGGGTGGATAGCCGTATGGTTTGCAGGTGCTCGCTGTATAATGAAGCCTGTCATTGAGTCACCTGGCGCTGTTTCGCATCCTCGACTGTACGTGACAAGGAGAAGGGTCGCCTGTCCAACCTTGTGGATTTTTCTCCGGGTCCTCCGGTTTCCCCACACTGCTAAAGACCTCTACGCGCAAGCGAATTATGAAAAAAAAAATAAAAAACATGTTTTTGTCCCGAAATAACCTAGTGTGTGTCGAGTGGACGCTAAACCCCATTACTGTCTCCCTCTCTCTCCCTCTCCTTCTCTCTCTTTCAGTTATGGCTTAAATATCGCCCGAATGTCTTACTTATCAAACTACTTTTGCCCGTAAAATCGAACTTGAAACCCGTTGGGAAGGACCCCGCCCCTACCCCATGCCCCCGGCCCCTACCCCATGCCCCCGGCACCTTCAGTTATGGCTACGAGCATGATTTGTTACAATATTATCTTAGTCCACTGCCACCGCTGCTTAATATTGAACGACAGAATTATACGACTGAATTATACGACTGAACTATACGACTGAGTTATACGACTGAACTATACGACTGAACTATACGACTGAATTATACGACTGAACTATACGACTGACTTATTCGACTGAGCTATTCGACTGAGCTACTTGACTGATTTTATGTAACAGACTGAACAAATGACTGGTTTTTTTATTGAGTGGACAAAGCGACATGAAAATGTCAAATACCTCATGCTCAAAACAAACGCCGTGACTCGGCGACCATTGGCGTTATATTGGAATTAATGCGTTTCTTCTTTAACTTATATTGATTACATACTATTCCAAAATTTTAATAAGCCATCGACCGATTTATACGACTGACTATTCGATTTGGACTTAGGGTCGACTCTTTTAAATCGTGCACAAATATTACATTTTTAAATTTTCTCACCCAAATATTTATTGTTTGATAAAAATAATAATAAAGGTCCATGGACCGAGTCTCCGGGCCCCTCTTTTCACGTAAAGGTTATAGAATAATTTATTTTGACATATCAGCGATCTCGACCGCAGTGTCTCTATCTACACTATGCGCTACTATTTACTTTACCTTCGCTTTCTCTTTTAATTTTTATTAAAATATTGATCTTTTGAATTGGTGCAATGTCCACAATATGTATTCTTATACAGTAAATTTGTTTTAAAAATTTATGGAACTAATTAATAAAGAGTGTAGAGAAATGAATGTTTTTTTTGGGTTTTTTTTAATTTAAGCACTAAAAGTTAACAGAAAACAATAGCCCGCAGAATTATATGTACTGGTATTTTTATTTATTTGTTAATTATTTTATTTCAGGAAATTTGGGAATGGAAAGTGAAGAAAAATTACTAGTCTACGAAAATGTTGTATTTCTATTTACCGCCCGGTATTTATTTATTTGTTAATTATTTTTAGAAATATATGGAACTGAAAAGGGAAGAGGAACTAAGAACAGCCTGCAGAAAATGTTGTATTTTTATTTATTTATTTATTTGTTAATTTGTTTTAGAAAATTTTGGAATGAAAAGTGACACATGTCATTGTCAGCGATCCCGTATTCTTCTTTCACTTTCAATTTAATTTCCAGTATAATATTTGATACTTTAAAATATGTCTCGAATGTGTATTCTATAGTAAATATGTACTGATATTTTTATTATTTGTTAATTATTTTAATTCAGGAAATTTGGGAATGCAAAGTGAAGAAAAATTAATAGCCTACGTATAATGACATGTTGTAGGCCTATTTCTATTTACCGCCCGGTATTGATTTATTTCAATATTTGTTAATTATTTTTAGAAATATATGGAACTGAAAAGGGAAGAGAAACTAAAAACAGCCTGCCGAAAATGTTTTATTTTTAATTATTTATTTGTTAATTTGTTTTAGAAAATTATGTAATGAAAAGTGGCATGTCAGTGTCAGCGATCCCGTAGGCTTACTCTACTTTCACTTTAATTTCCAGTTTATTATTTGATACTTTAAATTATGTCCCGAATGTGTATTCTATAGTAAATGTGACTAATAAATTTATAAATTGAAATCTTACCTTACTGTCATAAAGTTTGCTAACTTTTTGAGGCCTATGTCATAGAGTATTATTATTATATTAGTAAAAAAGGTAAAGTATTAAGTAAGTAGACGCAGAGAGACACTGTTGTTGTCGAGATCGCTGACATGTCAAAATAAATTATTATATAACCTTTACGTGGAAAGAGGGGCCAGGAGATAAGTCGGTCCATGGATCTTTATTATTATTTTTTATTAAACAATAAGTATTTGGGTGAGAAAATTTAAAAATGTAATATTTGTGCACGTTTTAAAACAGTTCGAAACCGATTGATTGATGCAATAACATAGTGAACATCCGGGTATTTACGTTCATACTCCCCGGAACTAACATGGCGGACAAGGCTCCATGTCGGCACGCTGTCACGTGATCAGTGCGGACTCTAGTTTCTATATATAACTCTATGGTCTGAGCAAATATTACTTACATTTGATAACAATAACAATTGACTTTTAATCATTTGACAAAAATAACAATTCAATCAAAGGAAAGAGATGAGTACTAATTAATCAACTGATTGGATAATCCCCAATTAGGTACTTCACACCTGATTTGATTAGGTAATATGAGAATGAGATAAACATTAATCATTTATTTTTTTTATCAAATAAAGGTAAAAGACATGGCCCTCCTGGGACCTTTTTTTGTATTTTTTTTTACAATGTTCAAGTATGAATCAACCTGTCCATAATACCATATTCATTGTATTGGACGTTAAATCTGTAATAAACAGCAATAACAACAATCATCTTCAATCCATTGCATTTGACTTTGTTTGGGTGGATAGCCGACTTATTTTGTGTGTTAACCGATTATAATATCATATCTAATGTATTGGACGTCAAATCTTGAATAATAATAAACAACAACACCCAATCAATTCGGACCAGGGGCAATATTTGAAGAAGCAGCCAATAAAATTTTAGAAGAAGATCAGCGAATTTACTTCTGCAACTCATACCAACTGTTCTGATGTTTGAGGGGAAATTTTTGAGGTATTTGATAAAAAAAAATACAACAGAAAGTCGAGATGGAATTTTCAATTCGTGGTACACAGTACAAAGACGATAGTATCAGTGTGTCGATGCTGCTACGGATATGTACCAGAATTCATGGTCCAGTAGTGCAAAGGCGATATCTTGACTGAATATTATATTTTGTATGTTTCATACAAGTGTAATATCTATGTGTGTATTTATATTATCTATTAGGCAATATTTTCGTGAATATATATCATTTCCTGCATGTAAAAAATGTTTTGTTTTTTTGGGCCGTTATGACCAAATTCTTTGTCCGTTGTGACCAAAAATTATGGCCGTTATGACCAAAAAGTTTGGCCGTTACGACCAAATTTTTTGGCCGTTATGGTTTAGGGCCGTTATGTCTATAACCCATAAATAATTTATTACCCAGTTTAGACCACAATGTGTTACGATTCACATTTTGGTATTCTAAATTGATTCAATTACAGAATTGATTCTTATACGGAATTCTTATATTTAGAGTTATTTAGTTCCATTTCATGTACAGAAAACAAATCAACGATTAGTTTTAAAATTAATTAATAACAATGCCAAAATAATATCAATCTAGTTTGTCTTATTTACTCGTTTCCGGAGTTTTACGTCCTCCTGATGTCGTAGACAAGTTGTGAATCAAATTCTCAAGTCTAAGTTCAATAATAAACCCAGGGTATAGTGGAGTAGAACTGAATGAGAACATTGGGGATACCGGGGATTCTTTTTCCGGGACCTGTCTCTTTTTATACGTGACTTGTAGGGTTCCCGATTTTTTGTCATCTGTGATACAATTATCAAGTTATCAAAACAACACTTTATTTCTGGTTCGAGTAGTCATATTAAAGCAAACACAATTATCAATTTATTAAAAAATCACTTTTTTATTGGTTTGAGTAGTCTTATTAAAACAAACACAATTATCAATTCATTAAAACAACAATTTATTATTGGTCCAAGTGGTCTTTTTGATTGATCTGAGTGGTCTTTTTGTATATTCCGAGTTGTTTTTTTTATTTGGGACGAGTGGTCTATCAGTTGGTTTGACTGGTCTTGGTCTGAGTGGTCTTTGGCCTGAGTGACCGAGTGATCATGGATTCATAGAAACTCTCATACTTCAAAGCTAAGAGAACTAAACTCTTGTCTGATGCACTATCCAGCAGGACCCTGCACTGTATTCTCACATATACAGGCCTACATGTTACTCACACTGTCACAGACTATGTTATTTCTTATACAGGTCACAATTCTATGGAATACAATTACTGCTTATTACTGAGCGACGTTTCGACTAGGCTTCTCGAAACGTCGCTCAGTAATAAGCTGTAATTGTATTCCATAGAATTGTGACCTGTATACTCCAGTTCAATTACTAAATGCCATTGAAACAGTTTATGTTATTTCTTGTATTTTCCTACTTTTAGGTCAAGAATTGTGGATGACGATGTTGATTTTCACTCATTACTACCAGAAAATATTGAAAATACTTTGGAAGAGGATGTAGGGGATAATGATCCGACTGTAGCAGAATTTATTGATGAAAGACCAGAACATGTCAAGAGACTTGAAGATTATCGAAAGGATGATAGATGGAAAATCATGGGAAATTCTGATGGTTTGTAGAAATAATGAAATAGTAAATGCATCCAACCCTTGGTCATGATGTCATTTTTTTTAATACAATATTGAGGGGAGTGCACTTCGAAATGTTGCCTAAATGCATTTGTTTAGTTTATTAATATATTACTTGATTCTTTAACTACTAAATGTCTCTTAAAGACTACATTAGGAAACATTGTGAATTATAAGGGGCTCTGACTTAGGATTGATCAATTTGTTATGTGGGGGGGGGACTGAAAGTCTACACATGTATGTAGGTATTGAATACTATTGATACATGTATCTCTTCATGGAGCGGTTCCATCATGATTCATAAGTTTAAGAGCACAACAATCCAAATCATTCACATATATTATAACTCATCATAAATCAAAAACATGTACAGTTATTTAGTATACATGTAATGGAAATACTGTTAAACATTGTAACAAAATACATCCATCTATTGAAAAGAACTGTATGAAAAATAAAAATTACTCTTGTTTTTTTCAGATGATGATGATTTTGGAGTTGTAAAGCAGGGTAATCAATATGATTCTAAACAAAGAAGACAGAGGAATGATTCAAATTCTGATCAATCACCAATTAGAAGAATGGTAGATTGTGAGTCACTTCCACAGAGAAATAAGAATGATTCCGATTCAGATCAATCACTTCCCAGAAAAAATAGGAAAGATTCTGATTCTGACCAATCACCTCCAAGGAGAAAAAGGAATGTTTCAGATTCAGACCAATCACCTCCAAGGAGAAAACGAAATGATTCAGATTCTGACCAATCACCTCCAAGGAGAAAACGAAATGATTCAGATTCTGATCAATCACCTCCAAGGAGAAAAAGAAAATACTCAGACTCTGATAAATCACAGCAAAAGAAAAATAAAACAGATTTGTCAAAAACAGTAAAAAGAAAAACCAGTGACAAAAATACAAACTCTGGTAATTCCCCCAAACATAAAAATCGTAATTCTGATCCAGATGTGCCCAGAAAGAAATTGAAAAGTGATAACAAAAGTGAAGCTAAACCCACTAAGACTTTAGGTGGTGCAAAAGCTGGATTGTCAAGTGCTAAAGAAATGCGTGAAGAGGCTGAAAGAATGAAGAAAAAAGAAGATGCAGCATTTAAAAAGGTGTGTTCTTGGAACTGAGTTTGATAACATCCATATTGGGCAAGGTTGCAATTACATGTAATTATGTAGATGTAGACGGTTTGAATTTTTGCCAGACATCTATACGATCTGAATAGTTTCATGCTTTCGGTACAAGAAAAGATGCACAATTCTCTTATTTTCTATGTACATTTATCGATAGCCAACAAAAATATCTAAATGTGTATAATAAGATATACCATGGACCTTATAATACAACAGAATTATAGTTAATGACTTACCTTGTCAAACAAAAGTTTATTTTAGCATTTTTTGGTAAATTCAGGACACAACGGAACGATGAAAACGGGTGATTAAAGCTAATTAGGGAGACATCGGGTAATATAATCTCCCAAACAGAGTTGTCTTCCCATGCTGTCTCGCGTGTCAGGCACTTAGCGGTATTGCTTCTCGTAACCAGTCCATGTGTTATAAGGTCCATGGATATACTTATACATGTACATGTATTTAATAGAAAGACACTACTTTTATAAATGGGTGATTGTAAATCTGGTTAGGGCAATGCACTTTAGTCTTGCAATTCCAAATGTACCAACATTCTTTCTATCATAATGATAACATGTTATCATATGGTTCACTTGAAATTTGTAGATATTGCTTAAGCCTACTGATTGTCATTGATTTCCGATAATTAATGTCAAATGAATGCCCTTTGATCAATGTGAAATAATTTGATGATGCTCTTGAAGCTGAAATCATGGCCGATTGACTTGAAATTTATACACAATGTTTTTGTTCACGAGATGAGAACCCTATTGATTGTTAACGATTTCTGATAACTCTAACAGTCATCACCTGATAACTGGTATAGGTTTTATATATTAATGTACACGAGGAAGAACTTGAAGCCAATATGATTTTAATTATTTCTTGTTAATGCTCCCCATTTTTACCTACATAAAAATAGATTTAACAACCTTTAATGATTTCTTGAATGACTTACTTTAGTAGCTGCTGTAGACATGTATTTTGTTGCCTGACAACCTATCTTTGCAGGAGGATTAGGTGGCTGAATGGTTAACGTGTGTGCATTGTATGTGACAAAGAGTAGGGTTGTCTGTCCAACCTCGTGGGTTGTCTCGGGGTCCTGCAGTTTCCTCCCACTGTTAAAGACGCCCAATGACCTAATGGGGTTAAACCAAACTGATCCCGCAGTGAATATTCGCTTGGCCGCTACAATCACTGATAAGCATGACATCGACGAGGCTTAATGAGTACGGCATATTAACTTTTTTACTCCGACAAATTAAATTCTCAAACATTTTTTTGAGGTAAAAGAAAAATAAATAAAGACGTTTGAAGTATTTGTAGTTAAAAAATATTTCCTATTTAGTGTTAATGGGTATAAAATGAGTAAAATGCATCATTTTGCCCGAAGCAGTAATGTGTTAAGTAAACATTGCACGAGCCATTGAGCCAATGACAAACGCCGCGTGCAGTCAACGCACGTGTTGTGGACACTCATCTGTTACAGAGATAATTCGTAAGTAATTCTCTGTGAAACAGATTGGGGTTAAACATCCCCTGGACTCAAGTGGATGTTTAACCCCATTTCTCTCTCCTAACTCTGCATGTTTCGTACTTATGATTGAACTACTTGGAATGTTGTTTCCTAATTCTGATGATTCACTTATTCCAATTTCTGTTACCGTCTTTATTTCAAATTCATGTTTTTTGCATTTTATAGATTGGTGATTCACGGCTTGGTAAAGATGCAAAAACTGTTTTCCGTGATAAATCTGGCAAGCGCAGAAATTTACAAGAAGAACATGAAAAACAAGATGAGGAAGATTCCAAAAAGGCTGAAGAAATAGAAAAATACAAAAAATGGGGACAGGGGTAAGAACTACATCTACTTGTATGACTTTTAAATTTTAAAATTCACCAATTCTAAAATTTGCTGTTTCTCATTGCCATTAATCACATTATCAATGTTAAATATCTTCAATCACAATCAAGGAAATCAACCCAAAGTGATCATTAAAAAATGGTCTCCCACAAAAGGTAAAGTGACTTTAGAATGAAAGACAGTAATCATATCAATTGTTGTTTATTTCAGTTTAAAACAACGCCAAGAGCAAGAAAAATCTTTAACAGAAGCTGTTCACGAAGCTTCCAAGCCCATGGCTAGATATAAAAACGATCATGATTTAGATGATCATTTAAGAAATATGGAAAGAGCTGACGATCCCATGTTAGCATTTATTAAAAAGAAAAAAGCAAAAGAAAACACAAAACCAGGTATTGTAATTGAATGGATCTTAATGTAAATCGAATATTAATTTCTCTTGGGACATTTTAGGGCTAAAGTTCTGTAAACATTTCTTTGCATAAAAAAACTGAGGGCATTTTTTAGGGCTAAAGAACAGTAAAAGTTTGCTTGTATAAAAACTGAGGCATTACTACATTTTGTACCTGTAGCATATTTCAATGTGAATTCTGCATGATTCCAATTCTTTGTAAAGGACCTTCAACCTGTCACTAATTTCGATTTTTCAGTCAATGATCATCCTTATAGACATGTTAAAAATTATAAATTGATCAAGTTATTGCCTTTGTCATGTTACATGCATATATTATCTGAACTTGCCGCCACAGCTAATGGACTCGTATGGCATCAGGTACATTGTGATGCAGTATTTGAAATTGCACACTTTACTGTAAAAAAACTTGTACCATCCAATACAGAGGCATGTGTTAAGTAAGTTACTGAACTGGATCATACATTTATCGTATTAATGCATGACTTTTTGTTTCAGAAAAGCCAAAATACAAAGGACCAATGCCTCCACCAAACAGATTCAATATCATGCCAGGATATAGATGGGATGGGGTGAACAGGTCAAATGGTTTTGAAGCTCAAATATTTGCCAAAGCAGCAGAACAAAAAGCTACGAAATCTCTGGCTTATAAATGGAGTGTAGAAGAGATGTAGTGATTTAACAATCTGATTAAAACACAGATCGTGTTTCGTTTTACTAGGATCTTGAAGAGTTGTTATATAACAGGCGTTCTACTTGATGTGAGGGATTAGCCATGAAGTTGTCTGTTACGGCGAGTTCTTGGCATGCTCTGCACAGAACTGTGGGTAAATCCCTAGAAAAGATAATGTTGGTTGATTAATCAATGTCTGACGTCAAAGGGTCAAAAGCTGCTCATATGACCCTTGATGTGACCTCCAACTACCACTGGTCAGATCTTCATGTAGTGTAAGCCACCTAAAGTATAAAAAAAAAACGAAATGAAATATAGATCTGTATTTTAATCTGGGACCTGTTTCATGAAATTTTAACTAAGATAAAATCCAAATTTTGGTAATTTGATTTGATAATATTAGATTGATTTTAGTGCTAAGCCAATCGAAATTGAAGTATCTCCTAAAAATTTGGATTTTATCTTTAGTTAAGATTTCGAGAAACGGGGCCCAGATGTAGTGATATAACTACATTGTTTGTATATATTTGTATATTATTAATAGATTACGGTATATAAAAATTACAAAGATCTTCCTTTGTTCTTTTCATTGAATAAGCAGATTGTCTTACCTCTGCTGAATTAACTGGAGCATAACTGTGCAATAACTAGATATTTTCAAGGTTATTGCACTCTTTCGCTGGCTTATGCTCATTTTAGTAAAAATCATATAGAGAAGTGGGGTGGGTTTTCCGTGCAGTAACAACAAGCATGTTGAACAGATGTCAGTGTTACATGTCATTGTGTTGAACAGATGTCAGTGTTACATGTCATTTATAGCACGCTTCATTCGTAAATTACGCCTCGATGTTTAAAACTATTAACTCATGAAAAACGTGCTATATAAACATAACATATTGATCTGGGGTTTAATCCAAATTAAATTTCCTCGCATAACATAACTTTGATAATATAGTATTTTATTTTGAAAAAATAATACAACAAAAACAAGCAGGAATGATAATATAATAAAGAAAACAAACCAACAATAAAATATTAGGGTATATTATATATACTAAAGTCTTAAACAAGCTAATATATAGACTAAAACAATACTGATATACAGGTCTGTTGTCAAGGCACTACTCCCCTGGTGCTTGTCATCTTGTCAGTCACAAATTTGACTGTTTTCTGATTTTTGTTGACATTTTAAAGACATGTACTAGTACTGCAAAAATAAGCCACCTCAATAATGCCTGACATTGCCAGGTACAATTAAAATAACTATTTACAAGCCTGTCCTTAGTTATCATATTAAAGAATTTTTACTGCAATTTTATGTTATTTTTAGTTAACAAAGAAAACTCATAAATATAACAATAATACAAAATTTAAAAAAAAAAGTTAAAAGATTGTTAAATTAACAAAATATATTTATAAAAAGCAAAACTAAATAACAATTTTACATGAGCCAATAGCAAAGCTGATAAAAGTGTTACTATATAAATGTGACCATAACTATGTGGTATCATCAAAATATTACAGTGCGGTTAAATTTCTGTTGATTTTTTGTGTTATCCTGAATGAGGCCAGTGAAATCTAAAAATACATGTACATTTGTATGGATACTGCTAAACATATACATGGACATGCATATCGTATTCCACATAGATGTAGCCTATTCAACATACATGTACATAGCCTATTCCACATGGATGTACATTATCCAACATATATGTAGCATATTCAATATAGCTGTAACCTATTCCACATGAATATAGCCTATTCTACATGGATGAGTATTAAAACAGTGTCAAATGAAAACATGTGGCAAATCAGTTTGATGCTTTACAACATGGACATAAAATTTTGACATGCTTAAAATGGATTGTATTTTTTATTTCAGGCAGTATATTTGAACATGCATTATGCAAGAGGTAAATCTGCCTATTGCGGGTCTTTCTTTAGGCCTGAAATGTTATATAAACTATTAATTAGGCATTTATTGACATGAAAAGACCATAATCAACTTTTGATGCCATCGATGTCTGATTTTCATTGGATTTGAATCTGATCTGCTATTAAACGTCTGTTGATGATTAAATACAAAAATGGATAATTAAGACTATGTTAATTATCGTGACAGTGGCAACCTTGACAATCGAAGGTACATTGATTTTAAAATAAGGTTTTCTCAGGTTGAGTGAAGCAATTTAACAGTATATTCCCTTTACTTACATCATCTAGTTTTTAACTATCATAGTGAGAACTACCAGCTCTTTATCTAATCTTCCATAACAAAAAAAGTAATTTAGTCCCAAAATACACCAAATTTTTTTGTGGCAGACTGCAACAATATTATACATGTATTGTAGAATGGGTGTATCGGACATAACCATAGAGTTTGTGTATAGCAATATGGTTTATACCGTTTGGTAATTGGGTTTGCCTCAGGGAATAATAATGTTTTTGAATTTTACTGCCTTACTGCATGTAAATCATCACAGCTTGTTTTACTACTTGTTTCTCTGGAAGGATTTGTACATGCTATTTGCGGTATGTGTACATCATTAGGCACTAGTGAATTAGAATCAATTGAGTTCTGCAGAATTAACTCCCCTGTGGCATTCATTGTTAACATTGTTTCTGTTTGTAAATTGTTTATGATAACTTTCTTATTTTGACCTTGATCATAATTTTTACCAGTATGTCTTTTCATGTGATCTTTTAAGGAATTAGAATGGCGGAAGCGATTTCCACATATTTCGCAGCAAAAAGGAAAGGCATTTTCATGAATTAGTTTATGTCGTTTTAGATTTCTAGGATCTGAGAATTTTGTTCCACATTCATCACACTGAAACGGTTTCTCTCCGAAATGCATGGACTGACGATGTAAAACCATGCCGCTGTACTGATTAAAGGCTTTTCCACAAACGTCACACAAATACTCTCGCAGCTTATAACATGCTCGATGATGACTCTGTAATCCATTTACTTGAGAAAAAGTTTTACCACAATTTTCGCAGGTGTAGTCATACACTTCTTGATGTGTCTGTTTATGTCTACGAAGAAATTCATGCCTTTTCCCTTTGTATTCGCATCCAGGATGATTACATTTAAATGGTTTTGTTTCATTATGTTCACTTTGACAATGCTTCCTTAACAATGTTTCTGCTTGCATTTTGATTCCACAAAAACGACAAATAAGGTGCTCTAAATGCAAATGTTTCACTCTTTTATGATGTGTTAAATGTGACTTCATTTTATAGCCCTTACCACATATGTCACAAGCATATGGAGACCCATGTGTGTTTTGATGTAATATTAGCTCCTCAACACAGCCAAAAAATGAATCGCAAATTTCACATGAATATTCTGATGACTCGCCTATTTCTGGGACATCTTCCACTTCCTGTTTAACGATTATTTGACTGAAATCTATTTTTATTGGGCTTGATTTTCTTGATCTTGTTCTTTTTGGTCTAATCTTGATGGGTAGATCCACAATGTCTGTACTATCACTGCCGTCTGCATTTGTTTCTGTGTCTGGTTTTTCTAACTTTTCTTCAACAGGGACTAAGCTTGAAGTTATACACTTTGATTCTTGTTTCATAATTTTCCCTGTGAGGTCAGAAGAGTTTGTTTTTATCTGTTGTTTATCTGTGTATTTTTGTCTGATTTTTATTGGGCCCCATTTATTATTTTTTCGTTTACTTTTTCTTCTAGGTCTTACCACTTGGTAAGAACTTTGTTTATTTACTTTGTATGTTGCTGTATCCTCCTCCAAATCTGCATCTTTAGCCTTTACTACTTTATTTGTTTCCTGGCATTTTGTTAAATACTTTTGACATCTATCTTCAGCGGTTTGAAGTTTCATGAAATGTGCCACACTTTTAATCTCTGTTACATTATCTTTTGATTCCTGTTCTAGATCTAGAATGCCAGTATAAATAAATTTAATCACAGGATCAAATGCACTTCTGGAAAATTGTTCCAAATTCAAAATATAGCATCCAGAATTTCCATTTTGAACTTCCAATATTCCTTGTAAACTTGGACAAACTCCAAAAAGAAGCCAAGCATGAACTTTAAGTGATGTATCTCTTAGAATAATTGAAAGATCACAGAAAATTTCATTTTGCCACTGTTTGATTAGCATCTGGTTTATTAATTTTTTGTGGTCTGAATCATCTTGATTTTCATCAGGATCATCATTAAGTTCAAACTCGTCCATCTTGAGACCTGAAATTAGAAGGAAAAGATATTAAATGGACAGGGGGGTTGGGATGGCCTAGTGGTCTAGAGTGCCGCGCTTCGACCTCTAGCTGGCCGGTCACCTCTGGCTTGCGGCTGTGGTTTCGAGCCCTGGTGTGAGCGTATGTGGCATGGAGATAGGGGCGCCTTCTCAACCTCGTGGGTTTTCTCCGGGCACTCCGGTTTCCTCCCACTGCTAAAGACCCCTACACGCAAGCGAAATATTGAAATAAAATTAAACCATATTTTAGTCCCGAAATGACCTAGTTTGTGTTGAGTGGACGTTAAACCCCATTTCTCTCTCTCTCTATTAAATGGACAAGGATTAAATGGTGTACGGATTGTTCAGTCTTTGCTAATGGAAAGCGTTCATAAACTAATACCTCATCTCAAATTCAGCATAGACTATGGATGAGAAGCTGAATAGTTTATTATTTACATCCCATTTTCAACAGTGAGTGTTTGGGATTTGGTGGCTGGTTTGGGAAGGGGAAGGGGAAGGGAGGTGGGTGGGTGGGTTATATCCTGGTTACTTACATTGATTTTAAAGGTTGGGGCATTATTTCTTTTTTAAGATTAAAATGAGTAAAATAAGCATTATGTTTCTTAATGAGAGACATAAGGTTTTATAGTCCTCTCAACACAAACTATGTCATTTTGGGCCGAACATATAGTTCAGTTATATTTCAATGATCCGCTGGCACATAGGGGTCATTTACCTATAAGATTCTTGTCTCTTACAAGATGCGCATCGAATTAATTACACCCATTGACTGGATGACATACCTTGTGATCTAAAGGGCATGCATTCGATGATTCGGCCACTCAACTAAACTGTTATATTAGATTATATAAGTCTTTGTTATTCATTTAAAAGTTGCTTTTTCCTTCTCATTTTAGGGGAAAATTCAGGACCCTGAAAAACCTTTGACAATAGGCTTACTGAGTTGAGCACGTACAGTGAAGGCATCAGTTATGTAAATATTTGGTTCCTGCATGGAATCCATTTTATAAAAGCCAAGAACAGATTTATCATGTTATTTCACTTTTCTTAACATTGTCTATGAAATCATGGACCTTATAATGTATTTCCATGATGAAACCCTTCAACTACCATGGGCAACAGTTATTTATTTTACTAATATGTACAAATTTTTCAATTGGTGGTAACTTTCGTTTTTTTTTTTTTTTTTTAATAATTTATTATTATTACCACTTCCATTCTTTCAACAATGTTATGGTTATAAGCTTTTTTGAAGCTAAAAGGGGTACCAAGCCAAACCGGGTACCGAGTCAAACCGGCACACATTTAATGATACACCCAGCCAATCATATTTTACTATTTTCTATTCTTGAAAAAATATATTATTCTAACTTATTGTTTGCTTTTTATGTGATTCGTCATCTGACACGTAAAAAATTAGCGATGGTTTACGTTGGCCATTCCACAGTTAGGCTCTAGTTTCCAGTATTTTACGGTAAACTCAGGTTTACCTAATATAATTAACACTTTGGACACCACAGGCAGATATTTTCTGCTTCAGTTATCAAAAGGTTATAATTGAGTTTCAAGTGTGGATTTACGCTCTAAACATAAAACTTACCACCATACAGAACAACAGCTCGCCCCTGATTGTTTTATTTGATTACAATTACTTACAAAATCTTTCACAAAATATGGCGGATCTAGGGTTTATCCTTAGAAAGTAGGTCACATTGAATAAGTATAAAGAGTTGTCTCCCATTATTCTCTTTAGACAATTCTTTTTAAGTTCCCGACGTTGCAATTAAATTATATGAAATGCTGTTGCTAATAAAACGGAGTGGACATTAAGCCCCGTTAACGAATGAAGTTGAATAGGGTCAAAAGATTTTACTTTGTAGCACGAACCAGGTTAATGAAATGTAATGGGGTTCATTTAACGTTCTATAATAGATTCTGCACCATGGCAACCGGGCTATAGAAATTTGAAGACGGACATATCATATATCCGCTATGTATTGTGCTATGATAAGGGAATTTTGCCGAGGCAGCGGCGCTACGACATATCCTTTTTTCAAATTCCAACTGACATGGATTCTATTATGTGCGCGCGAACGTAGGCTACACTACCTCGATTTTGTCTTTCCGTTCAAAAAACTAGAGGGTGCACTATATATATGAATACGGTATACTGTTTCAAGAGGTGCTATAGTTATATTGCCTGTCATTTTGGGGGGTTGGGATGGCCTAGTGGTCTAGAGTGCCGCGCTTCGTCCTCTAGCTGACCGGTCACCTTTGGCTCGCGGCTGTGGTTTCGAGCCCTGGTGCGAGCGTATGTGGCATGGAGATAGGGGCGCCTTCTCAACCTCGTGGATTTCCTCCGGGCACTCCGGTTTCCTCCCACTGCTAAAGACCCCTACGCGCAAGCGAATTATTGAAATAAAATTGAACCATATGTTAGTCCCGAAATGACCTAGATTGTGTTGAGTGGACGTTAAACCCCATTTCTCTCTCTCTCTCTCGCCTGTCATTATTTTGTACAGTCTGTCCCAGAAGCTCGCACTGTAGGCCTACTGCTAACTGGGCGGGAAAATGATAGGGATGATAAGAATACAAGACCACAGATAGGAGTGGAACATAGAGTTATAACTCTATGGAGTGGAAGAATATAATGACATGGGATCGAGTGCCGTTGGCGTGAAAAATATTTCAGATAGCGATCCGATTATATTATATAACTGAGCATTTAATTTTTGGGTTTGGTGCAATATAGCCCCGTTGGAGCTGACGTGGCTTTAAGCAACATCATATTTTATTTTAATTTTGGGGGGACTGGGACTAGTCAATCTTCTGGCATTTGAGTTCATTGATGGGAGCAAATTCTTGTGAACGAAAGGATCAGACATTCGACAAAATATTGAGACCTGCCTATTTTTGTGAGAGTTGACATTAGTAGGCCTACAGCCTGTCGCCCCATGCCTAATTAAATGGGCGATTCACTAATAACTATAACCTTGGAGGATCCGCGATGGCTAAGTGAGTAAATGCAGCTGGCTCGCTATACTTGATATCGCAGGTTCGATTCCTCTAGTCAGTGGTGTGGCACGGATAGGCTGGCAAGCGCTGCTGTATTGTCGTTCGGATACACTGTTTTAGTCGATCGGTGCATTTTCTTTTTTTTTTTTTTTAAATCCAGTATTCGTCCCGGCTGGCTGATTATAGATTCAGTTGTTATAAGTCATCGAGTAATATAATTTATTTTGGGGATACAAAATTTGGTGGGAAAAAATTGGGCTTTATCTCAAGTATATTGTGCACTTGAAAATCAAGTCTACGTATATTTTTATGGCAGAGTTAACCTTCACAACCGAGGCCAAAAACCGGATATGAAGGTAACATAGCAACCTTTGTTGACATTGTCGACCATTTCAACAACAGCGTTGTAAATAAAGTGAAGAAGTGTTCACTGGCACAAACAGTATTCCATCAATTGATTTTATCGGGCACAGGTAACGGGTCTATAGCAAATTACAGCAAAGATGTCTAACATTGGATCTGAAGAAATGGAAGAAGAAGAACAGGGGCCATATTTGGGGGTACGTACTGTCACTGTCGTCAGTGTCGTCGTCAGTGCAGTGTCACGAATGTCAGTCTGCTGAGACGAGTGTCACTGACACGAGTTCAGTGTGTGTGGTGTAGCGTAACTAGCGATTTTAAATTATTAATTAACGATACTTATGAGAATGCAAATGAGAGAGAAAAGTGGGGTTTAGAATCAACATAAATCTACTAGGTTATTTTTCGACACTAACACTAACATTTAGGCTATTATTAATAATATTATTTATGGCTTGGTTTTAATTAGCTTACGGCGTAGGGGTCTTTTTGGGAATTGGAAGTAGGAGGACTCTGACGGCCTGAGAACGTACAACTGGGAAAACGAAACAACACCAGTTGACTCAATCTTACCCCACCTGTCCAATATTAATATTAATAATAATATATTATTAATAAAGCTAGTTTTCCAAAATTCTAACCTAAAAAAACTATTATAATTAAATTCATATTTAGCTTTAATTCTAAGAAAAAAGCTTATTATTTCATGAGTTCAGTTAACATTTTGGTAACTAGGTCTATAGCCTATGAGTATGACAGTGATTGACATTTCACTGTCAACATTTATAATAAGCAGGGAAGGTAAGTCAACAGGAACCACTCCATCGTGTTCAAAGGCAATAACCTTATTTACTGGTAACGTGGTTAGCCTAGTCTGTCATGCCTTTACTGATTCATCATTTAAATACAAACATTGGCCTAAACCTGCATGTTCAATTGACATTGATGTTTGCATTTAAATTAGATAATATTAGAATATTGTAAACAAATTAGATCTACTCGTAGAAATGGATGTTGTTAAATGTATACAAATTAAGTGATCTGTTATGGTCATAAAATAATACAGCATGTACAATCATAGTCAAAAAAGTATCCCATCCTAAAAAATTAATATTACCCCTGTCTTTTCCAAACATATTTGGTTAGTGTAGATTTTTGTTTAATTTGTATAATTGTAGGAGTATGAAGGCGATCGAAATGAACGTGATGAAAGACATGGTCATGGTAAAGCAACACTACCAAATGGTGATACATATGAAGGAATGTATGAACATGGTAAAAGACATGGAACTGGTGTATACAGGTATTACTAATTTACCAAAGTGATGCTCAGCACATAAATGTGCCTGAAAAATCTCAATCTAATAAATGTTGACAGTGATAAGATAGCCTAGCAAGGTGACTTGGAGTGAACATGAGAAATAAAACACAAATTGTTAGTATCAACTTAATTTAGTGGTTTACTGGGAAAATATGTAAGAATGTTGATCAAAGTATGATGACATAACTGTATTTGCTAAATGCCCTTGAAACACATTGAGGATAAGCTACATGCCTAGAAAGAAGAATCAAAATATTATACATGTAGAATTGTCATTTGTTCTGAGATATTAATAATAAGACAAAGTTTCGCTTTTCAGATTCAAAAACAGAGCTAGATATATAGGTGAATACAGTAAAAATAAAAAACATGGTCAGGGAACATTTATATATCCAGATGGCTCCAAATATGAAGGTACGGTTCTTAAATTTCTTACACAATTTGCCATCAACTGAGACGTCTCCTTAACCACTGGATAATTTAAAAAAAAAAAACCATAGTAGAATTTTGTTGTTACTAAGCTTAGAACAGAGGTTTCCTGTATAATTTGATTGTTTGGGAGGGATGGGGATGAGTATTACTGTATTAAACACTACATTTGGTGTTTGATTGTGTATTGCAGTATAGAATAAGACATGTAACTAATATCACATGTGTTGTTATTTCAGGTAGCTGGGTTGATGATCAGAGATGTGGTCAAGGAAAATATTATTATGTTAATGGTGATTTTTATGATGGTGAATGGCAAGGTCACTTGCGACATGGTCAGGGAGTATACACATATGCAGCAACTAATACAAAGTATGTTGGTACATGGGTTAATGGAAAACGAGAGAGCCATGGTGAATTGATTCATGCTAATCATAAATATGTAGGAACATTTAAAGATGATAGAGTAAGTACAAGTTATTTACATTTTTTTGGTTCCCGCTTTATCAGTAGTATCTTCTGTGTGACAGATCAGAAAACAACTATCCTGTCATTTAGTATCAAAAATATGGAATGGATTGTCATTTTGTGACAAAATATGATAATTTTATTGAGATTGGAGAAACTTGGGCCAGATATTTCTGCTTTCTCAAACAATTGGCCCAAATCCTTGTCAACTCGTATTTACTTTTATCAAAGAAGTATCAAAATAACTGTTAATTAATTTCATTGTCAGAAAAGCAAATTTATAACAATTACTTTATAATTATTTCAGATGGAGGGTAAAGGAAAATATGTATTTGATATTGGTTGCGAACAACATGGGGAATATATACCAATAGAACAGGTATGGCTGACTTTCTAATTAGATACCATGCTACATTTAAACTAGAAAAACTCAAATGTCTGATTATTTGTCAGATTTCTACTAATTATATTATCGAGACTTCTTTTCTTTTGGTGCGGTTGGGTAATCCAGTGATCTACGGTCTAGAATTGTGTCAAGTGGCATGGTTTCAACCCCAAGCTTGTATTTGGTTTTCTGTCTAATCTTGTTTGTTTTCCACCCACTTCTAAAGACCTGGACGTGCACAAGTGAATTATTGAAGTAAAATGTGTTAGTTCTCAAATGAATGGAGTGGATGTTAAATCCTATTTCTCTCTTTTTACTTCAGTAAAATTCTGCCCTCCTTATTTCTTGAAATGATTTTATTTTGAAGGAAAAAGAGGATAAAGGAGATGATGAGGAGCCTCAGGCTAATATTATACCAAAATGGAAAGCTGGAATTGTCACTGCCATTCATTTAAAAACAGAAGAAGAAGAAGCAGAAGAAGCCAGACAAGCTGAATCAGAAAAAGAAAATACTGCTGCAGCTGCAGAGGGTGAGAAAGCAGAAGAAACTACCGAACAAACAGAAACTGGTGAGTACCATAATGTAGAAGAAAAGGAAAACAATCATGGCATAGTGATTTTTACAAATAATACACATTCTGTGCTTTTCTATAAAATGGTTACATTACTTTCACTATACTAACATGTATAATTAAACTTGATTCTAATAGTACAATATACTTTTTAAAATAAAACACTATAAAATAATAATCTTGTTTAAAATGAGTTGTGACCCATTTGTATAATATACAAATTAAAAATAGTATCATTAATTAACACACATAAATATTTTGCACTCGTTACAGGAATTAAATCTATATAGAAATGATTCTGCATGTTCCATTATCAAATACATAACCCTGATAAATGTTATTGGCAGTCTAAAACGAAACTAGTTAATCAAACATTCAACAACATGATGAGATAAATGTAATGACTTCTTGCAACCATATTCCTGAAGCAATGGCCCGAAAAAATCCCTCTCTGGCCATTGCTGGAATAGCGTCTGTTTCTTGAACTTATGTGGGAGTGTGTCTATTCTTTCCATTCAATGAAAGCTATCACTTAAGTACATTAACATGACAGTCCTTCGTTTAATCTGGGTCTTCCCTAAAACTTTGGACAGTGATTTAAGGTATTAAAAACGGTGAAAGTATGTACATTTCCAAACAGTATTGTTTACATTTCATTCGACTTGATAGCCTAGTTTGTCACGCAATTAGTTTTACTGCAGTATTCTGCTATGCACAGGTTAATTAGGTATAATAAAATCGTGAGCCATGACGTAACATTATGTAAACATACTTGGTCCAATATTGGCACTCGTTTTAAATGTAAAGCTTTTGTAGGGCAGCTAGTGATTGGTTGGTAGTCGGACATGTTTTTGGGGAGTCTGTAATGGGTCATTTAGCCCAGAAATTATCATTTGACAAAATACAAAAATGTAAACCTCCGTCCTGTATCTGATTTTAAGGAGGCAAGAATATTTCCTTTGTATAGTATGACCTTATTTATATTTAAAACTCTGCTAATAAATATAGCTCAGAACTAAACTATTTACCGGTATTTGAAAATACGTCATATTATTGTCTTTACTAATAGGTCACTGCACTTTTTTTTTAGAAGACACATTATGGCATTGAAACAACATATTTTGTTTTCTAAGCACTTTTCACTTCTTTATACTATATAATATGTACTTTTCTGTCTTTCTTTCCTTTATTTTTCACGCTCACAACAGCCTAAATCAAATAAGGTATGATTACAACAATGTTGCGTGTTTTACCCTCTGTCCACCATTTGTATTGTCCAAAGTTTACCTAGATTGCCCCAAAACTTGCTAACATGTTACAGATTAGCTTTTCTGTCAGGTCTCATCAGAATATGTCATGTATCCGCATATGAATGACCCCTTCAGGGGGATTGCATAGCATACAATTTTGCATTTCTGTCACAAGAGTTAAACAATTCCTATGATTACAAAATGGCATCCCATGCAAGAGCTTGTAGGCCTATTTGGAATAAAACCCACCCTTTTCCTCAAAATGTCTTTGTAATATGTTATACACTTGAATGAACCGCTTCACTAATTTTGTGTCATTGTGCTTGCCTTAGTGTGTGTCTGCATTCCTATTGTCCAGAGAGCATCATTTCGTAATGTGATCGATTTTTATGCTTGGTGTTGTCGTGTTTGTATTTTGTTTGTCCCAAGTGTCTGAAAAATACAACTAAAATCTTTCAAAGCATGATTCAAGTTGCAGGATTTTGTTCAAAGGAGAATGATTTCTAATACACTCAATGTATTATAAAATTTTATATTTTCACATCTTAATTTTGAAACCAAAATAATCATTATGGTGTATATTATTTACTTAACTGCAGTTTATAAAAATCTGTATTAAATCTTTTTTTTTTTTAGGTGCTGAAAATACTGAACAAACAGGTGAAACACAAGAAGAGACGCCTGCTCCTGCTACAACTGAAGAAACAACAGAACAACCCGAAGAACAATCTGGAGAACAACCTGTAGAACAATCTGGAGAACAACCTGTAGAACAATCTGGAGAACAACCTGTAGAACAATCTACAGAACAAGTGACTGGAGAACAAACAGAACAAGAAGAGAAGAAAGAAACAACTGAAGATAACAGCGAAGAAACAACTCAGGAAAATCAAGAAGAGGAAGAAAAAAATGAATAATAAATTTTAGGAATATGTTTATAAACTTTCATTTAAATATTTCTTCCAAAAACAATTGATACAGAATTAAATTACTCTTCAGCATTAAAAGGTTTAAAATAAATCAAAATCCAACATCCAATTGAAGTAACAATAGCCAGAAAAAGAGCAGACGTCACTTCTCGAGTTTCACAGCATTTGTTCATGTTTTTAATTGTATCATATTTATCATAATAAATTATAGTTTATGTATTATAGTATAAATATTAAATGTTGAATTTACAATGAAGATAAAATAGTTTGTTTTCCATACATGTAGGGTGGGTAGCTGAGTGTACCTTACATTATAAGGTCAGGACACAGGCACTTGAAGGGATTAAAATAAAACTTCTTCCTACTGCTTGACTACTATACTATATAGTCAAGCAGTAGTAAGAAGTTTTATTTTAATCCCTTCAAGTGCCTTTGGGTCAGGATTTGTCCTGCAATCCCCTCCCTCCCCTAATGTTTAAGACCAAAATTCTCCAATCCTTTTTTCAGCTGACAATTAAGCAATTTATTGGAGATGATAATGGTATGTAAATGACCCAGCAAAGGTCTATTTCAACTGTTGGTATGGAGGGCAAGGTAATTGTCCTTGTTTATAGGGCAAAATAGTCTTGCCCTGGTTAGGATTTACCACCACTAGCAGAAAGTACACATTTTTCACAGGGCTTGCCTTATAGATGCGTAACCAAGATCTTAAGAAACAGAAGTCATGCAAAAACTGGGAAACACGGGTTATCTGCATATATATAACTGAAATCTTCGTAGCAACGATTACAGTGGTAAAATTACATTTGGAATATGTTTAACCAGTTCTATCACATATGGCCGACACCAACATTGTCCTATTGACACTCCATACATACATATGAGTTGGATAACCTATAGTGGTACGTAAATCGACTGGATTGCTGGTTTATAAAACGGAATTAGTGTATAGATTCAGCTTTACCAATATCCTTGATTTTTATTCATAAGATGGTTGTGAACTAACTTATTTCAAGCCAAGTTGAAAGTAGCAAAGAAAATAAATGAAATGGGGTTTAATTGGGCTACTTTTCTGCTCTAACTGGGCTAATGAAGACAGGAAAACACCATACAGGGGGTTATGAGGGGCATTTTGTCTGGACAGCACTGCAAAAAGATACTCTTATTTTGAATTCCAACTGTCATTGCACAAATGTGTAAACAGAACTTCAGTTTCCTGTTCCATACAAACAGCTAGACACTGTTCTTGTCAGGTCAGCTGTCCTGCACCACTGAGAAGGGGAAACCGTGTTGGAAAATCCTGGGGAACCTCAGCCTACAGAAGAACTCCTGGTTAGTGAGTCAATGACTTAGTCACTGAGCAAAGAAAATAAACGCAATTTCACCTAACTATTCCAATCTCGTAAATAGCCTCCAATACACAGGGATTAGTGACTCCAAAATTGAATGGAAAATAACCTCGGCTAATTCTACTTGCATGATGTCAGCGTATAATTTCAAATACAGTATGACATAAATTACAGGAATTAATTGAGGAATACTAACAGAAGATAATGAATTAATCACACTGCTTACAGAATTATAGACCAACGGCTTTCAGTGAAAACTGTGCACCAACTGCATTCAGTGAAAACTGCAGAGACATAAAAATGTCCGGTTAACAGGGTACATAAAATAATTTTAATTTCGAAAAAAAAACTTCAATGACTACAATTGCACATGATCATTTGCTCTCTCAACATCCATTCAGTCCTGAGATTACTATGTGTAAGTACAAATGGTGTTTATTAATCACCCACTATCTGAATAATCTTGTCTCTTGCTCTTATGCTTATGTTTAGATTTTTTTTTATTACGACGCCTTTCCTCATTTTCCTGTCTGCCTTTTATATTAAATGTCTTTGCATGTTTTCTGGACCTGTTGTCCTGACTTTCTGAGCTGTCACTCTCAACTTTTCGTTTGGCTGATTTGTTTTTATCACTTTTCTTTTTCTTATGTTTGTTATTTTTGTCACTACTTTCGTGTTTGTGTTTTTTATGCTTTGATTTCCGTTTCTTCATTTTTTCTTCCTCCAACATTTCTCTTTTCTTTTCTTTTTTTCTTTTCATTTTTTTTCTCCTGAAATTTAAATAGGCATTATCATTTCTACCAAGACAATAAATATGCTTCATTTTTTAAAAACAAATCATGTCTAAAAATACAGTATTGAATATCCAAGCACGAAAGTTAGAACAAAGTATTTTGTGCATTGGAGTTTTAAAATGTTTGTTAAATGTTAGTTTGATGTCTGATGTCTTGGAAAAATTCTACTTATTGATTTGAAAAGTTTAACGTAAACCTTTTCAAATGTGACTTGGATTTTAAAATATTTTTGAACTAAAACATCTAGTACATTATTTATTTTCTGGAGCTACCAAGCCAGCAAGAGTGTTATTGTCCCTTTAACGGAATGATACGTCTGATATATTATCTTGCTACTGTTCAAGGAATCAAGGAATTTTTCTTGCACCACGACGAAACCAGTTTTCTGAAATCCGAGTCTTTTAAAGAAGGTAGGCCTAGTATTAAAACAGAGGAATAATAAATTTGATTAATGTATTTAAGTTTACCTTTTCCGTCGTTCTTCAGAACTAGTTGATGTGGTAGAACTAGAGGAAGATTCCTCGTCTGATCTGCCACTGTCAAAATCTTTAGGATATAATTCTTTATAACCACTATGACCCCATCTGTAATCATAACAATGGATTATGTGAAGTGGTATCAGGTGTTTTAGAAAGAGGATAAATGGGGTTAAATGTCCACTAGACACAAACTATGTTATTTTGGAACTAACATATGGTTCAATTTTATTTTAATAATGTACAACTGTGGATTTAAAACCAGGCCAGTTGACTCAATGACATGCCTTATGATGCATGCTAACCATTCAGTCACAAAAGCCCCCTGTTTTAGAAAGAGTGGGCATAATCTTCCTAATGCATGAACTCAACACTTGCAAACCATCTTGCTATTTGCAATGTTGTATATTACACTTATCCTGCAATATTTTCTGGAAAATACTTTTTGACAAGTTAAATGACTTTGAACATCACTTGAGGGATTTGTAAATCACTTGCTAACTTACAATTTCATGAAAATTGAATTTCTAGATGGAGTATCACTCCAGAAATGCTTCAATTTTGTGTTTACAAAGAGATAATGAATTGAAAATTTCATAACATTCAAGCTCAGCATTCTCTGTAGGAGATAAACAATGGATACAGTCAAAACCGACACAATCTGATTAAAATACACATCTATATTTCGTCTTTTATACTTTTGATGGCCTCAACTACATAAAGATCTGACTGGTTGTAGTGGACGATCATATGAACGTCTTTTGACCCTTTCTTGTCAGACAATTGATTAACCAATCAGTGTTAATGTTTCTAGTGTCAGTACAGGGATACCCAGAGTGACCCACAGTTCTCTGCACTGCACTCAAAGAACTCATTGCAACAGACCGTTTCATTGACTAATTCCTCACATCAACCTGAATGCAGGTAATATAACAACTCTTTCAGATCCTAGTGTAGTAAAGACAAGTAAAACTATAAAAAATGAAACAAAACAGGATCTGTGTTTTAATCAGTTTGAAACAGAAATAAACTAAAATGGAAAAAGAATGATTGTCAAACATTTAATCAATCATTTTTGACTAAACTTTATATCCGTTTTGACAAAATTTTTGGCCGTCTTAAACAGACTGTTGCCATCTTTAATTTTTGCTTAACCAGTATGATGGGCCTTTTTTTAAGAATCTGATTATACGCCAGAAATAAAACCAGAACAGAAGGATGTATGGAGTCCATTTCGATACCCCTCCTATCAAGAACTTGTTAATACCAGTATTGAATTTGGTGCTGCAAACACATTTCTTCAGAAAAAAGCTTTTGTTTGTTTATGGTCTGAAACTTCAGAAAAAAGCTTTTGTTTGTTTATGGTCTTAGACTCTATTTGAACCTTTATTCTACCATGGTTTGCTTTTTTAAATATTGGTCGATTATGCTATAGAATTCGTGATATAAATTGAATAATGACCTTTCTGAATCTGCCTCTTCTGTTTTCTGTAGCTGTCGTACCCAATAGGTGCTGGCGTCTTTACTTTCATCCATGTGAGCTGATCTACTCTTCATATTATATCTACAATCATTCATATCATCTCGTTTATCTTCTAGAAAAGATTCTCCAGTTTTCGGCTTATACATATATCCTTTCTTGTCTGTTTCTTTCATCTTTGCATGCTGCCTCCACATATCAGTTTCTTCAACAATCTGTAATAAAAGTAAATAGTAGCTAATTTTTAAATCAATAATGTTATCTACATACAAAAAGAGTTAAAAAGACTTAAAATCATGCCACAGTCCATAGGGCAAAATCTTTGAAATATTTTATAAGTTTGCTGGAATTCTTTTGCTAGTCTTATATAGTGGGATTCACTTAAATAAGTTTAAATAAGTGAGGCCATATTAATAACCTATAGTCATGCATCAATTTTATGCAGATTTGTTGCCCTTGTAAATTGTCTATAGGTCAGTGTTGTGGGGATTTTAAATTAGAGGCTAAATTATCCATGCAGGTTGTCAAATATTTATGATTTTGATATGGTTCTTCTCCAGCATAGACAACTTGGCCTCACAACCCCAGATGAATGTTGAAGTAAAGTGTACCCTGACATACATGTGGGACCATTAGAATTGAGAATAAGACAAAAAGTGCATTAAGAGAAAATGACTTACTCTGTTATGTGTGTCTGTGTGAAGAATATAGTTTTTTAACAAACGCTTTGTTCCAGTAGAAAACATTTTACTAGATTAGTAGAACAGGTCTGAAAGTAAAATTCATAATGGTAATATTTAGATTTTTATCTAAAAAAAGACATTGCCAGGCAACGAAACATATGCCCACAGCAGCTAAATCGTCCGAGCAGTTGACAAGAGTTGTCAAATATTTATTCTTTTAATTTGTACTGTAGTTTATGCAAGCATTTACAAGACAGTGAAGACACTGATATAAATTGCATACAGATCAAATCATAACTTTTCATAATAGGAGTCTTTGTTTTAATAATCTAAATAATGCATACACATTTAATACAGATCGGTTGATGGCTTTTTGACAGGTGTTTAACAAAAAGAAACAAACATTCAACAGACTTCTTCATTTTACTAATCTAAATAATGTATATAATTCTAATACAGATCAGCTGATAAATTTGGATGTCTTAGCGTTCACAATGTAGACTGTAGAGTTTAATAAGAAATTATGGACGACAGATGATGGGGTGATGGCAATATACAACCACATTTCAATATGGGTATATAGAAAATGGAAATATTTATGAAATGATTTGCTTTATAAAGATGTGTGTGTATCATTTTCGAAATCTTTCAGTTTATAACCCAGCAATCTTTATCATACATTTTAGTTTGTTATTCTTCAATTACTAAAGGCCATTCAAAGAATATGTTGAAATGATGCTCAGACAGCTTTGAAACACTGTCTGATTTTTGTTTTGATTTATTGTATTGCAGTATTTTCACATCCAATTATGACTAGGATTAGGGAATTTGTTTAAAATATAGATTCCATTGCCATTAGGCTTCTTTCCACTTTTGATAGCTTCCCGTCCATATAGATCTGACCATTATGATTTGCTGTTCCGACAGGTGGTTTAGTCTTTCTTTGTGGAGCCTCTATATGGATAAGTTCCCCGATTCAATTAATGATTAGCATTTGCACACTTTTTAGCCTTTTATGTAAGTATCTTTAATTGTAACACGGACAGGAGATTTTCCTTTGTTTTCTTTTTTTCGTTCAATAAGTAATAAGCAGATTGTTTTGCCTCTACTAAACTCACTGGGACATATCTGTGCAATAACTAGACATTTTCAGTGTTACTGCACACTTTTACTGGCTTACGCTAAATTTAGTAGAAATCATATGGAGAAGTGGGGTGGGTTTTCCGTGCAATAACATTAACAACTTGAGCAGGTGTCAGTAGCCAACTCAGTAACAAGTCATTTATACTATTTATAGCACACTTCAATGCATTTGTTACCAGGTTTAAAACCTCGACCCACGGTCTCTGTGTTAAATCTGTTAACTCAAGGAAGCTGTTCTATAAATATAACTTAAGCTAAGGTTATGATTGTTTGGGAACTCTCTCTGACTGAGTTCCTAAATAAAGGAACCTCTAGGGTCAGTGACAGTGAGTAGGGTAGGAATAATTATTTGATTTTGTATTAATCTAATGCTAAGTCCGTCATCTGAATAAGCTTACTAGAGAATAGAGATCTTTGTATTACGCCTACTGATGAATAGTCGAAGAACGCTTCAAGATAAGATAAACCAGTTAGTGTAAAATCAATGCAGAACTACTTTATAATAAAGAAAACGTTTGGACACGATTCTAAAACATAAATTTTTGAGGTAAACGTATGAGAGTTATCTCCCATCAAAATTTAGATTATAAATAAAAATGAATTACGAATGCAAACCAAATATTGGAGAAAAAAAGAAACATAAAACCGAAATACAAACCATCAATTCAGCATGCGTAAGAGATAAGATTTATAATTTTAATTATATTATGATCTAATATTTCTTAAAACTTGATATAAAATATTGCAAACAATTAATTTATTTCGGATAACCAGATTTGTGATCCATAATTTGGAACAACCCGGTACTAAGGACGCTAAATTTCTCAATTTATCGGTACCACTGATTAACTAATAGAATTATTTATCGTCTGTTGTAGTAAGTATGTTTATACAAAAGTACATTATATCGATAAATCTTTATGCCATTCAGTCCAATGACAATGTTCAAGAAAACAAAATAAAACCATCCACAATTTTCTCACACAACAGTCTACTGAGTCTACAACAGTACATTTGTCATTTGCAATGATGCGGCAGCAATACTAATTGACGTTTATTCAATCAATAAGCACAAATTTTGTGTTTTAGTTTTATATATTTCATTGCGCACTACCATGGAACGGGCTGTATGATCCATGGACCAAATAATAGAGTTCATTGCGTTACTGGAACATTTATTATAATTTTATTTCCAGAACAGAAACAAAACCTTACCATGACTGCATCCAGTTTTGATCAAAAATCAATGATAAACCAAGCTCAACACATATGGACAATGTTGGATGATATGGCAGCAAATGATCCATCATCTTATAAAAAGTTTATTGAAAAGCATATCAAAGAAGGTAAAGAAGAAATGGCACCACCTAAACCTCATATGTGTATTCGGACAGTTATAAAGGTAATTTATAACACGTAAATATTCTTACTTAAAAACAATCAGGAGAACAAAATCGAAAAAATATTGCAATACCTGTAGGCTATAGCCCTTGTAATTGTACAAGACATAGGCTTCTAGACATTTTCTCTCGCATAAATAAGTGGGGTTAACTTTTCTGCACCAATCAGTCAAGATATATACTACGAGATAAATTTTGCCAGCATTCTCACCTGCTCTTAATCCAGTTTCAAGGGTTTTTTTTATACATGCACACCAATGATTACACGAGTGGACATTTGCTATTAATTGTTCATCCAAACTACAGAAGCGCTCTTTCTTGCCAGAAACATTTTTGGCCAACACTGGGATAAAAACCCAGGACCTTGTGGTTCTTGCCATACTCAATGATGTGACTGAACCTACATGGTTCCCCTCTCAAATAACCTTGCATGAATAAATCAAATTTGAATTCCAAGATAAAACAATCTAATTGGAGATTACATGATAAAATATAATTGGATTGATAATTCCATTTTAGTTTACAGATTAAATTTCACTCTACATGGTATACTCTTTTCGTTCCCTCAGGCTCCTCAAAAAGAGACACTGTATGTGAACTTTTTTAGTTGGCATCGAATACCTGTACCTAAAACACCAGATGATCCTGTACCAGCCATGGGCAGTTGTATAGAAAAGGAAAAAGATGATAAAGGTAAATGCATAATTAGTTTTTATATTGACCATTTATATACTTATGTGTCTGCAATATTCCAGCATAACTTATGAAATATAGGTATAAATTCCTTATTGTGCATTTTTTTTTGGGGGGGGGGGGTGGAAGTGGTGTAACTCATACACAACTTAGATCATAACTGTGCCATAGAGTCAAGTGTCATGGTTTATATCCCAAGCTTGTATGCAACAAGCGAATTATTGAAATAAGTTTGTACCAAAAATGACATAGTTTTTGTTTCCAGTGGATGTTAAATCCTATCTCCATCCAGTAGCTCTTTCTTGTATGTTTTTTGGTAAATCTGACAATATACTATGTGTGCATTTGTTTATGGATTATTGCATAACCAAGGTAACCACAGTATTTTAAGAAAAGATAACCAAAAATATAATCCAGGGTTCTAAATTAGCATTTACAATTTTCAGACTAATGATTTTCTTGCAAACTAACAGAAATATTATGCAAAAAATCTGCTGGACAAACTGTTAATAAAATTAATTTCAATTTGTTATATAATAAATAATAGAATTTTTATTTGGTTATTAATATTTGGATGCTAGCTAATATCTTACCGTTTTTTCCTAATGATTTTAATTTTAATCTTGTGATTTACAGGAGTGCATGCCATATCTTCTGTTGCTTTTAATCCTAAAGTATTGGAAGAATTTGGCCGAGAAGCCAAGAACTTAGCAGATCAGGACACACTTGTTAACTTGGCTCTAGATTATATTGATGATCTAAACAAGATTAAATGTTCAAGAAGTTACATAATTTTACCTAAAGACAACCTTTACAAAGGGTCTCTAACAAAATTACAAAAAAGTTTCACTAAAAAGACATCTGATAATGATAAAAAACTTAATGAGGATTTTGATGAGATGTTAAAAACGTTTGGACCATTAAGCGGGTCTTCAAATTCTAAGGGATCTTTACTTGAACAATTAGCTACTATAGCAGTAGAAGATGATACACCTCCAACATCGTCTCCCAAAAAGGAACCCCAAATTATTCTTCCAGATGCTATAAAGTCAAAACCGGGTCTGATAGAAGAAATTGGCGGAGATGAAAAAGGTGGTATTGAAACACCAAAGTATGAAATAGAAAAGTCATGGAATGACAAAAATCATGCAATGTGCTGTGTTAAAATCTTTTTACCCAAGGTGACTAGTGTTAGTGAATGTGAATTGGATATTTCAGAGGTAGGCGTATATGTATATCTAGTTATTTTTTCTATTTGTATTTAAGACACATTTACTGTGGAGTGTGGATGTATATTGTCACATGGGTCGGTCAACAATGTATTTGGAACTCACTACTTTTAAGTTATGGGCGTATACAATCTGATTAAAATACAGTTCTATATTTCGTTTCGTTTTTTGTATACTTTTGATGGCTACACTACATGAAGATCTCGCAAGTTATAGTGGGAGTTCACGTCAGAGGTTATACAAGTACCTTTTGTCCCTATGACGTCAGACATTTGATTAACCAATCAGCATTGATGTTACTAGTAGATTGCCCACAGTTCCCTTCAAAACATGTCTTAAGCTCGCCATAACAGACGGTTTCATTGGCTAAAGTCTCACATCATTCAGAACTTGTCAATGATAACAAATCTTCCAGATCCAAGTGTAGTAAAGACAAGTAAAGCCAAATTTTGAATTATTAAAACGAAACGATGATAGGATCTGTGTTTTTAATCAGATTGGTCCATGATAGGCTTCACTAAATTTCTGCAATTACCTTTATTTCCAGATTTAGAGAAGTTATATCTTGGCAAAACCTTTTAATTGGGTTGATTTTTAAGGAAGCACACTTCTTAAAATTAAGGGCAAGCTCTAAAATCATTCGGTGAATAAATCCCACTGTGCAAGTTAACTCCATCCCAAGGTTAGATCTATTTGATATGGCCAACTTTAAGTTTGGTTAAAGGTCACGAGATGTAAACAGGGCTAGCGCTAATCCCAACCCTAACCCTGGATCTAGCCCTAATATACCTGCTTGCCAACAATCACAAACCCGAACACAAAAGTTTTTAGTTTCACCGTCGAGAACCTTGAGCCGGTGACAGGAAAAGTGTAACTAGTCTTTCTGATGGTACGCATTGTTAAATTACATTCCTTTGTTTACATTTCGCAAGCAGTTACCATTGTATTAAGATACAATTATTTAGGGTATGATAAGTATAATCGTATCATATATTTCAGGATGATTTATCACTAACCGTACCAGAGAAATACACTTTCAAGTTAAAGTTGGTAGATCGCATAGACGAAGACAAGTCAAAAGCAAAATTCATCAAAAAAAGTCATTGTTTAATGGTAACAATGCCAATAATAAAGAAATAAATTATTGTTTTTTTTAAACTGTCTTGCATTATTAATGAATGAGCAACCATCATGGCAGATAGACCCACAAAAACGTTTGTAAAGGGGACTAGTCAAATAAAGACCAGGGGCCTATTTCACGAAATTTTAAGTTAAGATAAAATACAAATTTTAGTAGATACTTCAATTTTGATTGGCTAAGCACTAAAATCAATCTAATATTATCCAATTAAATTACTAAAATTGGGATCTTATCTTAGTTAAAATTTCGTGAAATTGGCCCCTGTTTAGTATGTTGGTTTGTAAATGGAACTATTTGGATAGAGTGAATTGAATTGAATAGATCTCATCAATATATAAGCCTTATAGGGGATCTCAGTGGCTATGTGGGAAAGACACTGGCTCGCTAGTCTGGAGGTCGGGTACTTGATCCCTGCATTGGCCGAGATAGCTCATCCAGATTTTCTGGTGTGATTTCCCTTATCAGTGATGCAGGATGTAGGGCCTGACAAGGACAGCTGTCTTGTCGTGTGAATGGGATGAAAAACCGGTCCCATGTGCACATTGGCGTACATGTAAAAGATCCCTTGGCAGTTGGAATTAGATATAAGGGTACACTGTAGCGCCGGTGCCTGGGTAAAATTTCCCTCATAGCACACTGCATGGCAATGCTCATCTTCATTGGCCCAGCTTAGGAGGAGAACAGTAGGATTTATTGCAAGTTACATTAATGTTGGATGGTAACTGTAGAATGCATTCACTAGCTATTCTTCAGTAAAGTGAGAGGGTGAGAATTGGGGTTTAACATTAATAATGTACACATTGTGGTATTAAAAACAAATGAAGGTTAAGATTTGTCACGCATTTACTTCAGAAATCTATATTTACACGAGGAATTTGTTGATGACACGAAAACAATTGTTTAAATTAATCTAGACGTATGTTATTTAAAATATGGTTTATAATTTTCTTATTCTAAGTCATAGGTTAATCCTTGGACATACCAATTGGATCCAATTCAGGGTCTGCAATAAAAATATATAGGAATAAATACATCTTATTAATGTTTTTGTGTTTGGGTGATTTTTGTTTGTATGAGCCTATTGAATAGTACTTAATGGATTGGCATGGTTATAATTTGGGATAGAACATAATTACTGAGGAATTCTTAAAAAAACCCACTTTGAGTACAATTTCATTGTTCTAAAAGTCCTAATTTCAGTCAATTCTTTCGAGTAACATTTTTCAATTCACAAAGACAGAGCTCCCAGGCAACAAAACATCAGCCCACTGCTGCCTATAAGACTTGGTATAGCATGGCTAATTTTAAAAGAAAATTTCTCTGGGCATTAACAATGACAAAGGATTGGATGGTATTCTCCTTTTTGTTTTCAAACAACTTGACAGACCCTGCCCCCACCTCCCCTTTTAAATAAACACATACCTGTAAAGTTAAAAGCAGGGAATTTGGTCATATCTTGTCCTTTAGCATTATAAACTGTCTCCAACTTGGCTAAACTTTCTTTTAGGGCTTTTTCAGATTCTGGTGTAGCGTCTACTAATTTTCCACCGCTTGCTCTGTAAATAAAAAAGATAGGTTGCCAGGCAACGAAACATACGCCCACAACAGCTAAGTCGTCCGGGCAGTCAACAAGGGTTGTCGCATATGGTTTCTTTTATCAGTAAGGAGAACATTTACAACACATGATAATCTTATTACGAGTAATAGCCCATTAAATAATTATCAGAAATGATTAGAATAGTTTTGATGGTTTGTCTCAAGGCCTTTGTCCACAAGATATTTCAAAGTGATCAACTGCCAGAAATTATCAGATATCACTGAAAATCAAATAGGATTCTTCGTATCATGACCCTAAACACTGTGTACAAATTTAAAGTCAATCGGATATTAACTTTAGCCTTTAGAGCATTCACAGGGTTTTTCAAAGTGATCAAGGGTCATAACTCTGGCAGTAATTATCGGATATCGCTGAAAATAAATAGGCTATTTTGTATCATGACCGTAAATAGTGTGTATAAATTTAAAGTCAATCGGATATTAACTTTAGATTTTTCAAAGTGATCAAGGGTCATAACTCTGGCAGTAATTATCGGATATTGCTGACAATCAATAGGCTTCTTCGTCTCACGACCTTAACCACTGTGTATAAAGTCAATCGGATATTAACTTTAGCCTCTAAAGCGTTCACAAGATTTTTCAAAGTGATGAAGGGTCATAACTCTGGCAGTAATTATCAGATATCACCGAAAATCAATAGGCTTCTTCGTCTCCTGACCTTAAACACTGTGTATGAATTTAAAGTCAATTGGATTTTAACTATAGCCTCTAAAGCGTTCACAAGATTTTTCAAAGTGATCAAGGGTCATAACTCTGGCAGTAATTATCAGAGGTCACCGAAAATCAATAGGATTCTTCGTCTCATGACCTGAAACACTGTGTATAAATTTAAAGTCAATTGGATATTAACTATAGCCTCTAAAGCGTTCACAAGATTTTTCAAAGTGATCAAGGGTCATAACTCTGGCAGTAATTATCAGATATCACCGAAAATCAATAGGCTTCTTCGTCTCCTGACCTTAAACACTGTGTATAAATTTAAAGTCAATCGGATATTAACTATAGCCTCTAGAGCGTTCACAAGATTTTTCAAAGTGATCAAGGGTCATAACTCTTGTAGTAATTATCGGATATCGCTGAAAATCAATAGGCTTCTTCGTCTCACGACCTTAAACACCGTGTATAAATTTCAAGTCAATCGGATATTAACTTTAGCCTCTAGAGCGTTCACAAGAAATTGTGGACGATGGACGGACGGACGGACGGACCGACAGACGGGGGCGACGGCAATATACGACCACATTTCCATGTGGGTGTATAAAAAGTGAGTGACCAGTGAAATAAAGAAATGTTATATTAGACCGATTAGTTGTTATAAATGTTATAAACTTGATCTTGTGTAATGATATAGACGACAACATACATATGAACAAACAGTATCATGCAATGAGAGTGAGAGAGAAATGGGGTTTAATGCCCAATCAGCGCATTGGATCCGATCAGAAGGTTTGTCATCTATATAATAATATATAGAAAATGTTATTATTTTAGGATGACATATCGCATGATTTAAGGATATGATATTAGGATACAAATAATGTCCGAAAAACAAAATAATTTTGTGACTTCATTTTGGGTTTGATGTTCTGATAGCGTAGAATGGCCGTTATGATGTGGTACATATGTGGTAGACCATTCAGCTGCTCAATCCCTCCTAAAAATGATGAGAGGGTCCGATATCAGACATAATGTGGAACCCATCATCCAGACACCTGTACCATGTGATATTATCTGTTTTCTACTTACTTGCTTTTCTGAGCATATTCCCTAATTTTATCAACAAACATTTGTTGAATTGGGTCTAATTTTGCTTTTTGTAAGGCTACTGCAGAAACTCCAATGTTTCTTTTGGCTTGTTGAATAAGAACATGTCTAGATGTACCTACTGATGACCAAACCCTTGTTAGCACCATCTGAAACAAACATTGTACATGTAATAATATACTTTGATGCAAATTGGTCACTGTTTTTCATTTTTGGTCCTGGTTCTTTTTAATTTACATGCATCTGTTGCCAAATTTGTCAGCATTTTATTTTTTTAATATGCATATCTGACCCTTTTCATTTACGTTGTTCACCAACTATTTAGATGCATTTGATAACAAAAATGAAATCGGGTATAAATTAATCTATACCATTCAATCTCCCTATACATGCATATTCAACATTACTCTACTAAATTAATCCAACTACAAAAACAAATATTATATCAAAATCAAATACCATGAATGAAGTTTAACATGCTACTCTCCTGCTCCGACCGGGTTAAAGGGACAGTCCCCATAAGAACAGAGTCTCAAAAATTAAAGTCCGAGAGTTTATGAAATTTATGGACCAAAATATAGAGGCATGGTGTATTTATCTTGTCTCAAAATTTCAGCTCAAAATATTGAGTCGTTTGGACTTGAACGTCAACACTGCTTATCCGGACACGTAACCCTTTTAAGATTTCGGGTCAATTTTTTCATTGAGTGACCTGATAATTGATTCACATTTCTTGAGAGGTTTATACTGTGAATGACTCATGTACTGTACTTGATAACAAAGGGTAAATTTCACCTACATTTTATTTTTATAGAAAAAAGTCTGGTTTTATCCAGATACTGTATAATACAACGGCCTCCATTTCCAGATGAAGACTGTCAGATTTAAATTATTTACAAACATATCACAAATATTGTGTTAGTTGGTCGGCCTTAGGTAATGGGTTTTAAGGGATTTTAACACAAAATTAAGCAGTTTTATTCCCCAGAAAGTTATCGGGATTGGCCCTTTAATGAAGATGGGCATATGCCATATAGTATACATATGCCATATAGTATAGTGCTATGAGGGTAATTTTGCCCGGTCAGCAGCGCTAAGACCTACTTTTATATCAAATTCCAACTGCCACAGGATATCTTTGATGTGCAGGCCAATGTGTACACAGAGCCTTGTTTTTTTTTGTCTGATCCAAATGACTAGACAACTGTCCTGGTCTGGCTCTCCAACATTCACCAATAACAAGGGGGAAACCTCACCGGGAATTCACAATGAATTTTCTCAGCCAACACTCATCGGGAGTGAACCTTTGACCTCAATCTAGAGAGCCAGCATATTACCTACTTGGCCAACGTGACTCCTCATTTAATAACTCTTTAGTGGTAGTTAAAACATTACATTTAGTGGTAAAAAGATGCACTGTTGGCTACAATAGCGATTCTGTAATGTTCAGCCACTGAATAACCTCACTGCATTTATCATTAATGTTGCAAGTGAAATGGGGTTTAACATTTTACTCTTCTGCACCTGACCTGGGCTAATGGAAGACGCGCATACGCCATACAGTGTGCTATACTATGAGGGAAATTTTGCCCGTGCAGCGAGACTACGGCCTACTCTTATATGGAAATCCAACTGCCAAGGAATCTTTTATGTGCACGCCAATGCGTACACGGGGACCTTGGTTTTTTGTCCCATCCAAATGACTAGGCAGCTGTCCATGTAAGGCCCTCTTTCTTCATCACTGACAAGGAGAAACAACGCCGGCAAATCGAGATAAACTTTCTCTGCCAATGCAGGGATTGAACATCCGACCTCCAGGCTAGCGAGCCAGTGCCTTGCCATTTATGTTGCAACAGATCTTAATAAATGGTCATTCATTCTGCTTTTTAAAGGTCAAGGTCTACCAGTTGTTCTGGCACCCTGATATTACAGTAGTTTGGATCGGCGGCTTGGGAAACTCAAAAGGAGCTTCATCGCTAATATTTGGGACCTAGAAATTGACCCAGATTACATTTTAAAATTTTTTGGAGGAGGTTCTCGCCCAACCAACAACCCTTAACCAAATACCTGTCGTCCGTCACTGGTTTGTCTTTACATTAAACCAAAACTTAAGGATATATATTTTCTACTAGAAACTACTTCATGAAATGTTGGTTGCAATGTTTAATAATGTAATTTGATTTTATAATGAACTGATTTACATTCAAGTGTTTCCCTTTTTTGACTCTAATCTCAAATCAGTTAGGTCCAGCGAAATACTGCAGGAGTCTCAACGAAAGTCTAGTTATTCCAGTCTATTGGCATGCTCTCCAGATAAGTTATGACATCTCCGTTTGACCGAGTTGTGGAAACTATCTAGCCTCGTTCTTTCTGGCCCCTGTATACACATACCCACGTTAAAGATCCCTTGGCAGTTGGAATTCAATATAGGAGAAGGCTGTAGCACTGTGGCCCAGGCAAAATTTCCCTCATAGCTCACTGTATGGCATATGTGTCCGTCTTCATTAGCCAAGTTTAGGAGCAGAACTGAAGGTAGGATGTTAAACCATATTTCATTTCATTTACTTTTTGAATTTAAATTGTGACTTAACTTGCTGTTTGTACTGAGAAACGCCGCATGATCTGTCGAAATCAAGTTTGTGACGAAACAGACTTCATCATTTGATGCCCGTCTGTCATATTTTATGTTGATTAGCTTACTGATTGAAATTGGGAATTTTTGGGGCTACTGGTTTTAAGTTTATAACTTATGACATGTGCATGATTATTGATAATAATAATGTTAGAAATATGATGTATTTTTATTATTAAAATTTTATAACAAAAGAAACAAAAATGAAAACAACATTAGGTATGGCAGTCTGCAAGCTGACAATAGACATTTACGCTATCTATTTATCTAGAATATACAGTTAGCAATGGTGTCTAATAAATTGTGTTTGAGTAAAAAGAAATAACAACCTTGATGTTCTGCTTTAATGCACAAACTCTCGAGGACGAGACTTAAGACGTGATAACACGGGAACGGGTATTTTACTAAGTTATTCATCACGTGACATCTTCTTATTCTTGGTATTTTTGCGCCGTGCGGCCGATTTCCGTTTTAACAAGTTTCCGGTTGAAAATAGACTAAAAACATTTCATTTTGTGTCTAAAATACACATTAATTAGGTACGTATACGTATTTAATAGGTAAAGACTTATATATTTTATCGGTTCCGTACAGTTAAAATGGTGACCAAAGAGAAAGTTTGAAGAACTGGGTCAGAATGTTTCGTTTGATTGAACAGGATGTTGAACGTGGGTCTGGCGCCGGAAGTTTTCTTGTAAACATATCTCTGAGCAGACATCTATTTCCTTTTCCTTATTAGAGTCTGGCACATCCGTTTTGATTCCACAATAACATTTACGCCGATACCCTGACTGTTCAGATATGAAATTTCAAAGATTCAATATGGCCCCATTCACCACCAGTTCTTTATTTAACCACAGCCGCCATTTTATACCTGACCTTATTTTATCAACTTCTTTTTGTCGTAGGCTTGTCGACATTTGGTAATTTCTTTAAACTCGTATCAACCAAGTATTGTTGAATGTATTTAATACACAGCTTGTTAGTAGAATATTAATGAGATTGTGATTGACTGTTAAGTTATCTACTCAAGGCCTAGTATAAAATACAAATTGTATTATCTTTTAATTTGTGTTAAGGTACTACTCTAGGCCAAGAAAAGTACTAGCTTATCCCGCTACTATACATTATAGTATAGTCGGTAGTGTTAATGAATACGATTTGCCCAGAAAAGAAAGATATCTAAAAGAAAATGATAATGAAAATAAATGCATAAATAAATATTCTAGATCATTTTCTGATATACTATATAAAGTAATTCTATTAATAAGTAATGGTACATGTAATAGACGCATGACCTCACTACCAGGAAAAGTCATACCGGTACATGATGTTTAAATCCTGTGAGGTTATTTGCTTGGTTACTGAACCATATCCAACATACCATTTATTACATATTGTTCTGTAGAAATGAAGCGGGCAGCTTCACCAGCGGTGCATGAGGAAGACACTTCAGATCAAATTGACACTTTAGAAGGTCAGTTAGAAATTGTTCAGGATGAAAAGCGGCCAAGAACTGAGGAAGTTTGTCTTGAGGAAGGGTAAGAATAATATTTTTTTGTTCTTTTTGTTTAAAAATTAGAAATAAGCTATAAATGCTTTCAATTTGATTATTATTATGTTTCTTTATTATTTTTTTGTTGATTATACCAAATATACTTGAACTTTGTACGTCATTAAAAATTAAATTTACAAGTTTCAGACTTTTTGAGTGTCTTGATAGAATACAGGACTTTGATTTTCCATGTTCAAGATGCTTCGCAGAGTCAATTAGTTTTCTTTTGATTTTTTACAGAGTTGTTTATGCTGAAGAGGTCATCCATCAGCAGCCTGCACCTAGCTATCAAAACCTCATCATTCAACATATGGATATAGCTGAACCACTAATGACATTAAAGAGGTTATTAGAAGTTAGACTTCAGTGTTCACTAGCAGACCATGAATTTTATTTACAAGATTCTGTACCTGTAAGTCCATCATAATTTATAACAATAGACTGGAGGATGGAGGTTGGGGGAGAACATATAGACACAAAACCAGACCCAACTCTTTTGTAATGCCGTATAATACGTTGCTGATTGATAATCAGTCTGTCATTGAGGCATTTTTGAGATATTTGGGATCAAAGGTCAAATGAGCTCATTTACACTGAAAGTGAATGCGCATCGGTTATTGTATAATGAAAACATGCTGAAAGTAATCACTCTTTCAATATAAATGTAAACTTGCTAAATCCACCTGTGTTCTTTGTGACCGTGGAGGTAAAAGATTAAATTTTCCATTTTTTCACTAGAGTGATTTTACGCAATAAATGTCAACGTAATATTTTAAAACAAAAGTGAAACCCCCACACTGAGCCTCCAGACTACAATAAAATATTATTTGTTTGAAGGACATGGGAAATTGTTATTTTTTTCACAGCTTATGCTCAGTATAGTACTTTATTTTTTGTAAAGGGACAATAATGTATAGTTGATTTGATGAGGACAAAAATCATGGTCCTGTGTACACTTTGGTCTTGACAGTTGTAATTTGGTATAAGAGTTGGTTATAGCGCCGCTGTCGCGGAAAAACAGCCCTCATAGCACACTGTATGGCCGTCTTCATTGGGCGCAGTCCGAGCAGAACAGTAGGACGGTAAACCCAATTTCATTCGATTTTGATATAATATTTGTTTTTGTAGCTGGATCAAGATAAGAGTTTAGTAGAACAATGTGTACAGGGAGAAGGAATGGTACAGATTAATTTAGAGGTTAAATCTCAGCCAGGTATAATATGACTTTCTTCATTTGCATGGCATTATATTTGTCTTTTAAGTAGTTCTGGAATGATTAAAATAGTCATCTTTATGTAATGCATGAAAGATGCATTTCACAAATGTATTTATCAGGTGGTTATTTCAAATAAAAGTATATCAATTTTAGTATAAATATGGGAAGTAGATACACCCAATCGTGCTAGAAAAATACTGGAATCCCCCCCCCCCCCAACACGTACACAAGATAAGACAAAATTGAAGAGTGTCCTTAACTGACATTGTGTCTCCTCAAGTGTTGATGTAATGGCTACTGTTAGAGAAATAAATATCCAGTAGACTCTGCAATTAAGTTGACACATGATAGGCTACTCCAAGAATTTACTTAGGTTTTGATGTTTATAGCATATGCAGTGACTAATGACTAATGCAAGCCAAAACACACTTTCATGTTCAAATTTATCATCAAATCTTTTTGTACAATCTAACATGAGTTGTGTGACTTGTTTTCAGGGGTAAGTCCGAAAATTAATATCGTTGATATTTTGAAAACAGCGGATGAAGTTGAAGAGCAAATTGAAGAGGCACCTGCCAGTGAGTGTATTTTATCTTGTACTTTTAATGAGATGTAACAATGGAGTTACCTCCCTTTTATGTGCACTCCCTGGGGATGCCCAACTGTCAGTCCAGAACGTCCTGAATTGACGGAATTGCAATCGAGTTACGCGGAATTCTGTACTGTCAGAGTTTTGCCAGTCCTGAAAGTTGAGGTGGTGTGAGTAGAATTGTGACGTAAAAAATATTTTTCAGCTGTCATGATTGACACTGTTTTTAGAATTGAGAGAATTAGACTCTGGAATTGTGAATCAAGCATCCCCAATGGGGCCCAATGTAACACAAGTTAATCAGATAGGCTATCATACCCGAACAAAATTTATTTTTAATTTAAAGCTCTTGAATTGAAAATGGTAAATAATTAGGAAATGAGGGGAAACAAAGGGAAAACTAGCTTTGGAAAAAATTATGCCAGGGTAACATATTTTTATACGCCCACATTTTCATGTGGACGTATTATGTCGTCGCCCCTGTCCGTCCGGACGTCCGTCCGTCTGGACGTCCGTCCGGACGTCCGTCCGGACGTCCGTCCGTCCACAATTTGTTTGTGGACTCTCTACAGGTCACAATTCTTATCCGATTTTGACGAAACTTGAAATATAGGTTTATCCCCAAAAGATCTCGGCTGCTTTCGATATTGGCATGTATCGGATCAAAACTTCATGGATTATGGCCCCTGATTGTACGAAAAATCACGTTTTTAGCTTGTGGACCCTATAGAGGTCACAATTTTGAACCGATTTTGATGAAACTTGACATGCATGTTTGTAACCAGAAGATCTTGGTTCCTTTCGATATTTGCGCCTATCGGAATGTAATTTCCTGAATTATGGCCCCTGATTGTCCGAAAAATCACCCTTTTTAGCTTGTGGTCCCTCTGGAGGTCACAATTATTATTCGATTTAAAAAACCGTTTGATTATATCACCGTTACACCCTAAGGAAGGTTGAGTTCGAATTTCGGGAAAATCGGACGAAAATTGCCATACAAAATGGCCGCCGTTTGTACGCGAATACTGTTAAAAAATGGTATATCAAGGTTGTGGACCCTGTGGAGGTCACAATTTTGATTCAATTTTGATGAAACTTGAAATTCATGGTTATAACCCAAAGATCTTGCTTCCTTTCGATATTTGCGCATATCGGATCGTAACTTCCTGAATTATGGCCCCTGATTATACGCAAAATCGCCTTTTTTTTAGCTTGGAGGTCACAATTATTATTCGATTTAAAAAAACGTTTGATTATATCACCGTTATACCCTAAGGAAGGTTGAGTTCGAATTTCGGGAAAATAGGACGAAAATTGCCATACAAAATGGCCGCCGTTTGTACGCGAATACTGTTAAAAAATGGTATATCAAGGTTGTGGACCCTGTGGAGGTCACAATTTTGATTCGATTTTGATGAAACTTGAAATTCATGGTTATAACCCAAAGATCTTGCTTCCTTTCGATATTTGCGCATATCGGATCGTAACTTCCTGAATTATGGCCCCTGATTATACGCAAAATCGCCTTTTTTTTAGCTTGGAGGTCACAATTATTATCCGATTTAAAAAAACGTTTGATTATATTACAGTTACACCGTAAGGAAGGTTGAGTTTGAATTTCAGGAAAATCAGACCAAAATTGCCATACAAAATGGCCGCCGTTTGTACGCGAATACTGTGAAAAAATGGTATATCAAGGTTGTGGACCCTGTAAAGGTCACAATTTTAATTCGATTTTGATGAAACTTGAAATTCATGGTTATAACCCAAAGATCTTGGTTCTTTTCGATATTTGCGCATATCGGATCGTAACTTCCTGAATTATGGCCCCTGGTTATACGCAAAATCCCCCTTTCTTTAGCTTGTGGTCCCTCTGGAGGTCACAATTATTATCCGATTTAAAAAAACGTTTGATTATATCACCGTTACACTGTAAGGAAGGCTGAGTTTGAATTTCAGGAAAATCGGACCAAAATTGACAGCCAAAATGGCCGGCGTTTGTATGCGAATACTGTTAAAAAAATGATATATCATGGTTGTGGACCCTGTATAGGTCACAATTTTAATTCGATTTTGATGAGGAAGGTTGAGTTCTAATTTTGTGAAAATCGTACCAAAATTGCCGAACGAAATGGTCGCCGTTTGTACGCGAATAGTGTAAAAATATGGTATATCATGGTTGTGGACTCTCTACAGGTCACAATTCTTATCCGATTTTGATGAAAAGTCACATTTCTAGGTTGTGTACCGTCACACCATAATCATTGTCGGTTACGAATTTCATTAATATCAGACTGGAACTGACCAACTAAATGGCTGCTCCCAATACAGTATGAAATACAGGACCTAAAGATGTAGGAAAAATCACTTTCGGTATTGCTTGTTCTGTCCATCTCTCGAAAATGTGGGCGTATCCTGCCTGGCAGTGCCAGCCTATCTTTTCAAACGTGTTTGTTTCTTGTGTGCAGAATGAAATTTTTATACTGACAAATTAACTGGTATTGACATGTTTCACTCTTATGATAAATAAACAGCATTTCAAGGGTTAGTCCCGAAACGACCCAGGCATATATGCAGTAATCATAAATCCAAACTACTATCACTTACACAATTATATCTCAAACTATTGTTCTTATCACAGAAAAGGTGATAATATAATTTGTGAGAGCTGTGTGCAGATTGAATTATATATATGTTTTTAATTCCAGCTACACTAGCTACCACATTACAACAAGCTATTCAACAAGCACCTGTTCCAGCTTTGCCTAATTCCACTAAAGTTGTTATTCCTTTACCTGAAGAGAGTGAGAATGTAACACGGTGGATTGTAGATCAAAATTTCAGAAAAGAACAAGAAAGACTCAAGATACCATTTGGTGAGTAGAAGTGTAATAAATACTACTTTTGTTTGATTCTACACCAGTGTTAAATATTCGGAAAGAAAAGTTGTAAGCCATTGGTGAAATTTGTGGGCCCAATAAATATTAATTAAACACACACTCTCACCCCACCCCAATGCCTGGAATTTTAAAGTACCGTAGGTTTATTCTACAGCCATTTGGGACTAGTGTTAAATGTTAAAATGAATTCATATTTAATATCAGCGGACTGTTCACATTATCATTTTTTAAAATGTTTATCTCTATGTATGACGGATGTGAATAGGAAAAAAAAAATGGAAACAACAGATTGGGCTGATCAGACGGAAATTATTAGTGTTTAGATATGAATTGATGACATCAACATAACCATTTAATCATGCACATGGTCCATTCTCTTGAATAATTGAATTGAATTAATTTCATTGTGTGTATGTGTCTTATCTGTTGGTTTCTCAACTGGGTTTCTGTTTCTTTATCAAATTTCAAGTGCAAAATTCTTAGAAACTTTCTTCGCCAACTCCAGGAACAAATCCCATTCATCTTGGTTAGTGAAATGGCTTCTTAAAATTTTCAATAGATCAATAAATAAACACAATATAGTTCACATTATTTGTTTATTTAGGTATAATTTAAACAAGACATTTTCTGTTTTTCTAGACCCAATGCAATGGAATGAAGTTCATGTTAAACATTGGATACAATGGGCTCTTAAAGAATTTGGATTACATGACGTCAATCCAGACACATTTAATATGACAGGAAAACAATTAGCTGAAATGACTCATGCAGATTTTGTAAAATATGTGCCTTCTGATCCAAACGATGTCTTCTGGACTCATTTAGAATTATTGAGAAAATGTAAATTTGTTGGTAAGTGATGCAAATATTCCTGTATTCATATTTTGAAAAATAAACCAAGAATAAAGTCTCTTCAAAAATCTGTCACTATCTGGGTAGATGGGTGGGGGGGCTAAATGTCTTTTTTTTTATACGCCCCAAGTCCACCCGTTCTTGTGAACACTCTACATTGTTTCAATTTGCAGCATCATGTGAATGGCTCCAATACTCTAAAGACAAAAATCGTTATCTCCAATCTGTGAAACACTTATTTCACCTAGCATAATCTTGTAAATGCTTTAACCGTACAAGTTACTATTGGATGTGTATTAGATTTATAAAACAAGTTTCTATTCTTCTTCAGCTGTAATGCAACAACCAACACCACATGCTATAACAACAATAACAGTATCTACCACTGATAATGAAGGTAAATAACATATATACATCTTTATTGCTTCTTCTTATGACATGGGTGGTATCTGGGAAGCTGACAGCTAAAAGTGCATTATTCCATTGTTATATTTATCATTGGAAATGATTTTCTTTGATTAGACTTGATTTGTGGATAGAGCACATAGTTAAAGGGAGGTAACCGGGCTTTAACAAGTTTTGGGAAACTCTGTTATGTAAAATTCATTGCTTATTAATATTAATGTCCACTTAAAATGTCCTCATTAATAATTGTTAATCTAAAAAAAAATTATCTTCATAAGAAATAATCATCATATGTTTTGATAAAAAAAAAACTTATTTACAAGAGATAAAAAACTGAACAAACAAATCTATAAGTTAAAAACCTGATAGCCATTTAGTTTAGCAATCTTGCTTTAATTTCTAGGGAGGATAAAGAGTGTTACTAAGCATCAGAGATCCCGTTCACCTCGTATAACCGGAGATGAGAGGTTATCTCCGGGCAACAGAACAGGTAGGGGTATGTTTCATTTTCTACATGTATATATATAGATACAATTAGTATGTTGTTATATACGTGAAAAGACAGATTAATGATGTTCTCTGTTATTGCAGCATTTAGCAATTTAAGACAATAAGTAATGATAGAATTTTTAAATTACCTGGGGTATAACAAATGAAACAAAATTATATGATGTATATTTATTAACCCTCAAAAAATTGCATTCAAAACATGCAGAGCACCTTTTCAATACCCTCTCTACCAATTTATGTTTTCTTTACCCCTCCAGATCGTTGGAAAAGATTTTCAACGGAAACTGATTTTTCTAGACACACTCAAGATCATTTTGAAAAGGGGCACCCCACCCCCTCCCTCCCCCTCTGGGGTTATGTTAAAGTGTTTTTTTTATTGCAATAAGTTTTTATTCTTGTAGGAAATAATGGCCAGATACAATTGTGGCAGTTTCTACTCGAACAATTAACAGATAAAGATTGTAGAAGTATCATTTCGTGGGTCGGGGATGAAGGGGAATTTAAACTCATCAACCCAGAAATGGTAGCTCAGATGTGGGGTAAACGTAAAAATAAGCCAACAATGAATTATGAAAAATTAAGCCGAGCCTTGAGATATTACTATGATGGAGATATGATAGCAAAAGTAAGTCTGAATTTGTTTTGTGAGATGTTAAACTACTGTTGTTGATGATAGAATAACACTTCAGTTTTTAAACTAATACAATATTTTATTCTCGTCTAGGTGAAAGAGGTTTTGCTTGTTTAAAATTGGCAAGTAATTAATATAAACCAGAAATTAATACTAAGAAGGATCTCACAGCACACCTGTTTTTCACATGTTTTTCTCTAACATTAAGTGTGTGTAGTTAAGTAGCATTATCCTGTTAATCAATGGTATAGTTGAAATAACAGTTATTTGTTTCTTTTTCAGGTACACGGGAAAAGATTTGTGTATAAGTTTGTTTGTGACCTAAAAATGTTGTTGGGTTATAATGCTGAAGAACTAAATAATCTCGTCAACGAATGTGTTTCTAAAAAATATATCGAAATGCCTCTTCACCAATTACACCAGATAGCACCTGGAAAATATAAGACTTTATGTATTAAACGTGGAATTGACCAAAAGACCCAAACCATGTGAAATCCTGATTCCTGTAAATTCCTATTTCTACATCCAGCAGCCTTGAAATAATTCCAGTCTCCTTAAATACATTCTATGTCAGTGAAATACAACCAGAGTTTAAGCAGTTTTTGCTTAGTGCAGATAATAGATAGATAGTTCTCTTACTAAAAGGAAACTTATTTCAAGGGAGAAAGTTTCATGTGAAGGTACAAATGAAAAATTCTTTGATAAAAATTAAAGTTACCATGACATTATTTTATCACAGCTTATTATTGAGAATTAGAATGCCCTTCAATGTATATTTTATAAGTGCAGATTCTTTAATGATTACTTACTGCTGTTGACACTTTCTTTACCTCTTTACATTTTATTAGCACATTCCTGTTTTAGGAAGAAAAATAAATGCTCTCAATCCAAATTTATTGGTAGCATATTGATATTGTATTATTGAGTTAACTTAAATAATGTTAAGGAATTTAACCTTTGACAAGTTTTTAATAAATATTCTAAAATACACTGGGTATATAGCAATAGACTAGAGTAAATATATCATACTGACATATAGGATTCTTTCAGCAATTCTTGTAAAATGGTAGATAACTCTGACATTGCAAGAATTCTTATCTTCTGTTCATTTTGCTTGCTGGTAGGAGGAGACAAGCTGAGATGTGGCAGTTTATCAGTTGTTTTGATTTTAATTCAATTGTATTGCAGAAAATTATCATCGTGTCTCAGGCTTGGTGGAGCAGGGGTGGGGATGGTGTCTTGTGTAAAATAGCTTTATTTAAAATGTCGCAGTCAGTGGTATGGTATCAACTGTACCCTGTTTAAATAATTTGAACATGAAGGATGTAATTATCATCCAATCTGCTCTAAATCTTCTTCAAAATTGTCTCTTACTTTAAACATTAATGTTAAGAATGGCAGCTTACAATTTTGTTCAATTGATGATTTTTAAATTAAATCAATTGAAATGGAATTGTAGTTATCAGGAATAAGGCCCTTTAAATGACTGAAATAGTGTTTTAGATTGATGTTCATGTCTCGTCAATTCATAAATTGGTCATCCTGATACAGTAATTTTCATATGTATTGTGCCTGGACCATGTTATTTCCATCATCTCTACTTTCATTTTCAACTGTAAATTGGTGGATTTCATTTTAATGTCTGGCCGGAACAACTAAACACACTTGCCCTGTTTAACCCTGCAGACTGCCCCCCCTTGGGAAGTGAAGGTCTTGCCTGATAAATCCTAAAGATTCTTGTTAACCCATGCTGGGATTTAAACTATAAGCATTCTAGTTGAATGTCCAGTGCTCAGACTGTTCAACCGTCCACGGCCCGCAGCACATCAGAGAACACATTTAGTTTAAATAGACTTGATATAATTCTTTATATTTAAAGTATGATTAGATACCAGATAATGAAAAAATTAAAAGATGTATTCTCATGATGAATTTAACAATTTATTTATGAAAACAAATGCTGAAATATTTCTTACTGACTTTAGCCAGTATTTTATAAATCAAAACAACCTGTATGTTATAGTGTATTGTTTTTCTAAAACACCAGCAATCCAAACAGAAGGGAATTGGGGTTTAACCTCCTACTGTCCTGCTACGACTGTGCTAAACGAAGATGGCAGCACTAGAGACAAGAATAAGCTTGAATATAGATATCAGTGTACAGAAATCCTTGTACAGAAATCAGAAAGATAAATCTTTGTTATTAAATCATGTTGCCTTATCATTCAATGCATTTATTGTGTACATATTGTTTATAAATATATTTTCATCATGACTTACATTAATATCATCTTCATCATCATATTTCATAACATCTTTACAAGGTTTTCTTCATTTGTATCAAATATTTAAAAAAAAATTGTTCTTTGAGAGATTTATTATCATGTACATATAAATGTACTCTTTTTTTTACCTTTAAGATATTTATTTTTCTTAGGGATAAATCGATTTAGACATCCCCACTAAATGTGAAGGTAATAAAGGTTTTGTTTTCAGTTGAGAAATTAAAGCCTGAAATTCTAGAAAAAAAGGAAAATATGGACTTTTTTTTAAGACCATGCACATTTAAAATAATTAGCCCATGAGTTACTGCACTGTTTTTCATTTTATTTCATTAAATATTATGAAAGGAGGTAATTTGGATGTCCAACATTTATCAAGAATTTTCATAATTATGCCAAATTGATCTCTCTGTATATAATTAGATTTGGATTCATGTAAAAACTATTTATTTCCTAATAGAAATAGTAATAGAATATAAAAAGTGGTGCTTTATAAATACTGGTAATAATACAGATGTTCAATTTCTAATTGTTATAGTTTCTCTCATTGTAAATAAATCATCATATTATTATAAGTATAACTCTCTGGTTGTTGTCATTTGCCCTGTACCCTATGCACCTACAATTGGAAACAAATCGGCAGCAACGCTCATAATACTGTAATATGAATGTACATATTATAGGTCCACATTCATAATGTGAACGTATTATGCCTTCGTCCTGTCTGTGTGTGTGTGTGATGGTGTGTCTGTGTCTTCATGGATTTTCTTCAAACTTTGTATACTTATTCCTTATACCCTAAGGAAGATCCCTATTGTTTTTGGTGCATGCCCGACCCCCAGGGGCAGAGCCACGACCATTTCTAGTATTTGTTTGTTTGTTGTCTACAGGCCACATTTCTTAACTTTTAACCTTGAAACTTTGCATACATATTCTTTGTACCCAAAGGAACATCCCTATCGTTTCGGGTGCATGCCCAACCCCTAGGGTCAGAGCCACGCCCATTTTCTTTTTGTGTGTTGCCTACAGGCCACAATTCTTAATCAATCATATTGAAACTTAAAATACTTATTCCTTATACCCTAAGGATGATCCCTTTTATTTTGGCTCCATGCCCGACCCCCTGGGACAGAAACGCTAATTTCTTGTATTTGTTTGTCTGTCATCTACAGGCTGCATTTCTTAACGTATCATCTTGAAACTTTGCATACTTATTCTTGGTACCTTAAGGAAGATCCCTATTGTTTTTGGTGCATGCCCGACCCCAAGGGACAGTGTCACGCCCATTCACTTTTTGTGTGTCTGTGTGTCACCTACGGGCCACAATTCTTAATCGATCATCTTGAAAACTTTTTTATACTTATTCCTTATATCCTAAGGCTGACCACTATTATTTTTGGTGCATGCCGGACCCCCTGGGACTGTGCCACGCCTAATGTTTTTGTGTCTTGTGTTCGCCTACAGGATGCAATTCTTAACCGATCCTTTTAAAACTTTGCATACCTATTCCTTATACCCTAAGGATGACCCCTGTTGTTTTTTGTGATTTCCTATCCCCCAGGGGCAGAGCCATGTCCATTTTTAATTTGTGTCTCTGTGTGTTGTCTACAGGCCATGATTCTAAATGGATCGTCTTTAAACTTGGGATATGTATTCCTTATAGCCTAGAGTTTATATGTAAATGAAAAATAACCAACCACCTATCTACCATGTAAATGTATTTAATGATATTGAAGGGGGTTACGATAGGACTTTAATTAGTACAAATTGTAGATCAAGCTAATACACGAACACCTTAAATCATTACTAACATAACAACATAAAAGTTACCGCGTTCTCGCTTCTGATTAGCCTACAGCAAAAAATATCAATGAAATTTAATATTTGGTTTTGGTTGCATGAACTAAACTGTAAATTATCACACCATATGGAGAGCTGTCACATTGTCTTGAAGAAAGATGTCCGGTGTGCTTGTTGTGGGATCAAGGCGTATCATCCTCTCAAGGGAAACACAAAATCACCCGTCATTTCGTAAAAATGCCTCACGGCCGTCCGGCATCCCATTATCATAGTTGATAACTTTTGTATAGAAAACGCCGCTCAACGAAGCGGTCGCCTTTAGCGCCGAACGCTGGTCGTAAGTTTCCGCCAACAAATGAAGTCTCTTCGGACCTTTTCCTTAAGCACTAGTCATTAGTTGTTGGAAGTACCCCTATAAAGTAGGTCTAGCTAATTATCATCTGACATCGTACACTTCAAATCTCAAAAAGATCTTCTCTTTCTCCAATTACCCAAAATCATTTTGTAGAGCCCTTTTTTTTTATTGTAAACTGGTAACGCATGTACATTTGAGTAACAAAGCTCTCTCTTTTCTTACTCTTATATACTTAATTTTAAACGTGAAGCGATCCGATTCATTTGGTATTTAAAACTGAAATATAATATAATAGGTTTTTTCGACAACAGTTATATAAGTTATTCTGACATAGAAAGAGCCAAGTAATAAGAATTGTTTATCTTCTCTTTTTTTAACAAAAAAACAAAAAACAAAAAAATAAATTAAACGTTTCTGTGACCATTTTCGTTTTAAATAGTTTCTTGTTAAGAGAATTGCTCAATTAAATCGCCAATATTTCTTTTACAGACTTGGGGAGTTGGGATCGTGATATTTCGATTTTCTAAAAATGTATTAGCATGCCATTAAGCTGCATTAGGGGTAAATCTGAAGATTTATTTTTATATTGATGAAAGACAATTATACCCATTAAATTCTTACAATAATTTGTACAACTCAATTAAATCATAATTAATTGATATTCTTTTAATTCCTAAAATATTCGACACATATGTGTAAAATATGCACGCGAGCTTTATTTTCGTCTTTTAACAAATAAAACGCGCTAGGGGGGAGTAACTCACGGGAATTAGACTCGTCTTCGATTAAAGGGTAGTCGAATATCACGTGGAGACCTCATATAAACATCATGGAGGAGTAAATATTGAATCAATAATTTTGCTTTTACGAACAAATAAAAGAAGTTTATACGAGAATTTAATGTGACACCGCAGTGATCTCCGCTATGTGAATATTTGTTTTTTAGCACGGCGAATCTTCAAAACTCATTCATCTGGAAAATGAAATTGCACACCAAGTAATTTCGTTTTTATACCGCTCCTGAGGTGGTTTACTTAACCGTAGATTTATGAACTAAGTAAGCCTCTTTACAAGTGAAGATTATCATTTAAGCACAAAATGATTACACGCTATACGCCACTCGAAAATTAATTTAAAACCGCGGGTCGTGCACGTGTGCTTCCAAAGAGACAAAGTTTTCCCAATCTCTTAATCTTGAAATGAGACCAAAATTAGCACTTTCGCGAAACCAATGTTTTTGAAACACACTTAATTGCAGTTGGATAATTAGTCATTCTATTGTGATGTTTTAGAAGCTAGTTGCCTACTCGGGAGATATATATTATGCTTAAAGAAGTCATATTAGGGTAATAAAAGTGAAGAAAAAATTGATCTTGGGTTCCAAGTTATGACATTTGTTTTGTCTGTAGGAGTGGCCATATTTTTATAGACTAGAAAGCCCATAATAACTGTACGTTTAATACTGAGCTTGCCGTAAATTGGTCTCTTATGTGCGACATTTATACATTTGTAGATACACTATATACAATTCGTAGATTGTTCAATAAAGAATTTCTTCTATATCTCGAAGGCCATAATGTTTAAGGAAACAAATATTATATATTCTTTGTAATTTTCCAGAAACCAAGGAATCTATAAAGAGTTCACACCAGCGTTTAACATTTTAACAGATACACTTTTGTTTTTGACGGGGAAACTGTATGGTTAATCTTTAAGTGGCATTTAGCGATTGGAAAACACATTAATAGAACACAATTTTTATGGGAAACAATCACTGGTTTATTCTAAAAGCACGACGTTTCGACAAGTATCCTCTTATCGTTATCAAGCACAATGACATTTCATAAACTTCAGATGAATATATAAGAGTGGACATGGTGAAACCATATAATAAGATATAATAACAATAACAATAAAGATAAAGGATTAAACAAATTAGACATAAGATAAGTAGGGTAGTTAATTAGACAATAACAACAAATGGAAAACATTTAGCTAATTATGAAGACCATCAAAGGGAGCCGTTGGATGCTGCTATGTTGTTTCAATGAGGTAATAGGGATGAAACCATATACTAAGATATGGATAACACTTATAATAAATTAATGTAGGCATTGCATAGTCCATAACGGAAGGCTAAATAAACAGTAATAGCCTAATAAATTAAACAGTCCAGAAAAAAGCCATAGGTTGGAAACATATTGTAATAAATGGGGTGATAAAGGGGCGGGGGGGGGCATTTAATTTACTAATACATACATACTAATGGTATGTGAAAGCTCACTGACAAATGAAGTTAATAGCCTAACCAGAAAAAAGCCATAGGTTGAAACATATTGTAATAAATGGGGTGATAAAGGGGGGGGGGGCATTTAGCTTACTAATACATACATACTAATAGTAAGAAAGCAAGTACACACTGCCAATTCTCTCCGACTAACTAAACAGTTAAAGCTTGTGATTAATGGGTTGTAATTTAAGTTGTATTGTTCATTTTGATGACCTGGTCGTATGCCCTTGAAATATGCAGCCCCGCGTCCCTGTTTAGTTGGGGTGAATAGCGCCTAATGTTAATCGCTTCTAGGATTTTCCTTGTTTTTCTATTCAGTTGGTTGGTTGTTAATATCTGCACCCCATTCCAATCAACTTTGTGCTGCGGGTGGTTCTGTAAGTGCTCCGCTACGGCCGAGTTGTTGGTGGCAGTTTTGGACCGGTGTTCTGATATTCGCTTATCAAGTGGACGTTTAGTTTCGCCAATATATGAAAAATCACACGAACAATTCACTTTGTATACAACTCCTTTAGGCTGAACAGGTAGGGTTGGTTTTTGTTTGCCATTAGCTTTAAGTATCTGTTTCAAGGTTGTGGGAACAGAGAAAGTAGTGTCGATGTTGTACTTCTTAAGTAAATTACTCACTTGATATGTTAGGTTGCCGTGAAATGGTAAAGTTACTCTAATCATCTCTTTTGGTGTTTTTTGTTGACTATTGTTGATGTTTTTGGATATTTCATTAATTTGCTTATTGACTAATGATGGAGGGTAATGGTTCAAGTTGCAAAATACATGGCGTAGATGTTCCAATTCTCCCTGCAGGTATTCAGGTTCACAAATGCTAATGGCTCTTCGTGCTAGGGTGGATATCAGAGCTTTTTTGATGTAGTGGGGGTGGCTTGAGTTGAAATTAATGTACTGATCAGTGTGGGTTGGTTTTCGATATATTTTGGTTTTTAATTGATTATTTACCTTAACAACTTGTACATCTAAAAATGGTAGAGTGTCATCTTTCTCGGTCTCAATGGTGAATTTGATACTAGGGTGCTGTTTATTGAGGTGATCTAAGAGAGACATTGGTTCATCATTTTCATCCAGAACCACAAAAGTATCATCAACCTTGCGCAGCCATGTAATAGGAGTAACGGGTGAGGTACTAAGGGCACGTTCTTCAAATTGAGTCATAAAAATTTCAGAAATTAAAGGTGAAAGGGGGCTGCCCATCGGTAAGCCCCTGACTTGCTTGTAAAGGTCATCTCCCCAGGTAAAGTATGTGGAATCAAGGCACATGGTGGTCAATTCAAGGATGCTATCTGTGGATAATTTTGTTTCCAGGGGGACTTCGAGGTCGTTGATTCTGGAGCGGAGAGCTTCAATAGCTTCTTGACGAGGTACATTGGTAAAAAGATCTACTACATCGTATGACACTATTCTTCCAGGGCGGCTTATTTCTCTTATTGTCCTGCAAAATCTACCAGAGTCTTGGATGAAGGAGGTAGAGGATGTTCCTAAGTGAGCGAGAAGCTTAGATAGGTGTTTGGCAACATTGTAAAAAACAGAGTCCCTAGAACAAACTAATATTCTAGCCTTAATTGGGTTCTTATGCGTTTTGATAGTGGCTCGGGCGTATGGAGGACGTGGGTGGTTGGCTTTTAACTGGTAGGAAAGATCTTTGGTTATCTGTTGAGAGTCGCACAGTTCTTTTATTTTGTCATTTAAATGTTTTTCTAATGTTGTTGTTGGATTTTTTCGTATCTTTCTATAGGTAGTAGTGTCTTTAAGTAGTTGGTCAACAGTGGAGTTGTAGTCATCAGAGTTCATGATTACAGTGGATTTTCCTTTATCGGCTGGTATAATTACTATGGACTTGTCTTCCTTCAGTTCTTGTATAGCCCTGGTTTCACCTTTGGAAATGTTGTAGCAGTTCTTCTTGGTAGTTGATTTCATTATTAGGTTAGCTATCTGGTGGCGAAGGAACTCTACTTTACCGCCTGGGGCTAGTAGACATAAACCTTTCTCTATGTTGGCGATGAAAACATCATGTTTACTGGGTGCCCAGGATGGTGCAAACTTTAAACCCTTTGAGAGTAAGTTGATTTGATCATCTGTCAGTTCTTTGCTGCTAAGATTAACTACTGTCTTGGTAAGAAAATCTGTCTTGAGTTGGGTTGTATCTAATTTCTTGGTACTAGGTTTACTCTTTATGAGCTCATCAAACTTTTTCTGGTGACGTTGTTTAATACTCCCTTCAATGGCTTGGTTGGTGGAGGTCTGCGCCTTGCGGATGGAGATAAAGTCTTCGTTTGTAACTAGGTTGTTGAGTTCCTGGTGTAACTCTTCTATTTGTCCCAATAGTCGGTATTTGGTGTTCCTATGATGCTGTATTCTTTCACGTATTAGGGATTTACTGGCTTGTAGAAGTATTTTATCGGCTGCATTGGAATTTACTGGACCCTTTAGTTTTAACCCTTGTGGCACAATGTCACCGTCTCTGCATCTCATGAGAAAAGTTAAATTATTACTCACTCTTATATATTTATCTTCAAGTTTACTTATCTGACGAACACACTTAACTGCCACATCCCCATATTGACGTTGTACATAATCTTTAAGTGGCATTTAGCGATTGGAAAACACATTAATAGAACACAATTTTTATGGGAAACAATCACTGGTTTATTCTAAAAGCACGACGTTTCGACAAGTATCCTCTTATCGTTATCAAGCACAATGACATTTCATAAACTTCAGATGAATATATAAGAGTGGACATGGTGAAACCATATAATAAGATATAATAACAATAACAATAAAGATAAAGGATTAAACAAATTAGACATAAGATAAGTAGGGTAGTTAATTAGACAATAACAACAAATGGAAAACATTTAGCTAATTATGAAGACCATCAAAGGGAGCCGTTGGATGCTGCTATGTTGTTTCAATGAGGTAATAGGGATGAAACCATATACTAAGATATGGATAACACTTATAATAAATTAATGTAGGCATTGCATAGTCCATAACGGAAGGCTAAATAAACAGTAATAGCCTAATAAATTAAACAGTCCAGAAAAAAGCCATAGGTTGGAAACATATTGTAATAAATGGGGTGATAAAGGGGCGGGGGGGGGCATTTAATTTACTAATACATACATACTAATGGTATGTGAAAGCTCACTGACAAATGAAGTTAATAGCCTAACCAGAAAAAAGCCATAGGTTGAAACATATTGTAATAAATGGGGTGATAAAGGGGGGGGGGGCATTTAGCTTACTAATACATACATACTAATAGTAAGAAAGCAAGTACACACTGCCAATTCTCTCCGACTAACTAAACAGTTAAAGCTTGTGATTAATGGGTTGTAATTTAAGTTGTATTGTTCATTTTGATGACCTGGTCGTATGCCCTTGAAATATGCAGCCCCGCGTCCCTGTTTAGTTGGGGTGAATAGCGCCTAATGTTAATCGCTTCTAGGATTTTCCTTGTTTTTCTATTCAGTTGGTTGGTTGTTAATATCTGCACCCCATTCCAATCAACTTTGTGCTGCGGGTGGTTCTGTAAGTGCTCCGCTACGGCCGAGTTGTTGGTGGCAGTTTTGGACCGGTGTTCTGATATTCGCTTATCAAGTGGACGTTTAGTTTCGCCAATATATGAAAAATCACACGAACAATTCACTTTGTATACAACTCCTTTAGGCTGAACAGGTAGGGTTGGTTTTTGTTTGCCATTAGCTTTAAGTATCTGTTTCAAGGTTGTGGGAACAGAGAAAGTAGTGTCGATGTTGTACTTCTTAAGTAAATTACTCACTTGATATGTTAGGTTGCCGTGAAATGGTAAAGTTACTCTAATCATCTCTTTTGGTGTTTTTTGTTGACTATTGTTGATGTTTTTGGATATTTCATTAATTTGCTTATTGACTAATGATGGAGGGTAATGGTTCAAGTTGCAAAATACATGGCGTAGATGTTCCAATTCTCCCTGCAGGTATTCAGGTTCACAAATGCTAATGGCTCTTCGTGCTAGGGTGGATATCAGAGCTTTTTTGATGTAGTGGGGGTGGCTTGAGTTGAAATTAATGTACTGATCAGTGTGGGTTGGTTTTCGATATATTTTGGTTTTTAATTGATTGTTAAGGTAAATAATCAATTAAAAACCAAAATATATCGAAAACCAACCCACACTGATCAGTACATTAATTTCAACTCAAGCCACCCCCACTACATCAAAAAAGCTCTGATATCCACCCTAGCACGAAGAGCCATTAGCATTTGTGAACCTGAATACCTGCAGGGAGAATTGGAACATCTACGCCATGTATTTTGCAACTTGAACCATTACCCTCCATCATTAGTCAATAAGCAAATTAATGAAATATCCAAAAACATCAACAATAGTCAACAAAAAACACCAAAAGAGATGATTAGAGTAACTTTACCATTTCACGGCAACCTAACATATCAAGTGAGTAATTTACTTAAGAAGTACAACATCGACACTACTTTCTCTGTTCCCACAACCTTGAAACAGATACTTAAAGCTAATGGCAAACAAAAACCAACCCTACCTGTTCAGCCTAAAGGAGTTGTATACAAAGTGAATTGTTCGTGTGATTTTTCATATATTGGCGAAACTAAACGTCCACTTGATAAGCGAATATCAGAACACCGGTCCAAAACTGCCACCAACAACTCGGCCGTAGCGGAGCACTTACAGAACCACCCGCAGCACAAAGTTGATTGGAATGGGGTGCAGATATTAACAACCAACCAACTGAATAGAAAAACAAGGAAAATCCTAGAAGCGATTAACATTAGGCGCTATTCACCCCAACTAAACAGGGACGCGGGGCTGCATATTTCAAGGGCATACGACCAGGTCATCAAAATGAACAATACAACTTAAATTACAACCCATTAATCACAAGCTTTAACTGTTTAGTTAGTCGGAGAGAATTGGCAGTGTGTACTTGCTTTCTTACTATTAGTATGTATGTATTAGTAAGCTAAATGCCCCCCCCCCCTTTATCACCCCATTTATTACAATATGTTTCAACCTATGGCTTTTTTCTGGTTAGGCTATTAACTTCATTTGTCAGTGAGCTTTCACATACCATTAGTATGTATGTATTAGTAAATTAAATGCCCCCCCCCGCCCCTTTATCACCCCATTTATTACAATATGTTTCCAACCTATGGCTTTTTTCTGGACTGTTTAATTTATTAGGCTATTACTGTTTATTTAGCCTTCCGTTATGGACTATGCAATGCCTACATTAATTTATTATAAGTGTTATCCATATCTTAGTATATGGTTTCATCCCTATTACCTCATTGAAACAACATAGCAGCATCCAACGGCTCCCTTTGATGGTCTTCATAATTAGCTAAATGTTTTCCATTTGTTGTTATTGTCTAATTAACTACCCTACTTATCTTATGTCTAATTTGTTTAATCCTTTATCTTTATTGTTATTGTTATTATATCTTATTATATGGTTTCACCATGTCCACTCTTATATATTCATCTGAAGTTTATGAAATGTCATTGTGCTTGATAACGATAAGAGGATACTTGTCGAAACGTCGTGCTTTTAGAATAAACCAGTGATTGTTTCCCATAAAAATTGTGTTCTATTAATGTGTTTTCCAATCGCTAAATGCCACTTAAAGATTATGTACAACGTCAATATGGGGATGTGGCAGTTAAGTGTGTTCGTCAGATAAGTAAACTTGAAGATAAATATATAAGAGTGAGTAATAATTTAACTTTTCTCATGAGATGCAGAGACGGTGACATTGTGCCACAAGGGTTAAAACTAAAGGGTCCAGTAAATTCCAATGCAGCCGATAAAATACTTCTACAAGCCAGTAAATCCCTAATACGTGAAAGAATACAGCATCATAGGAACACCAAATACCGACTATTGGGACAAATAGAAGAGTTACACCAGGAACTCAACAACCTAGTTACAAACGAAGACTTTATCTCCATCCGCAAGGCGCAGACCTCCACCAACCAAGCCATTGAAGGGAGTATTAAACAACGTCACCAGAAAAAGTTTGATGAGCTCATAAAGAGTAAACCTAGTACCAAGAAATTAGATACAACCCAACTCAAGACAGATTTTCTTACCAAGACAGTAGTTAATCTTAGCAGCAAAGAACTGACAGATGATCAAATCAACTTACTCTCAAAGGGTTTAAAGTTTGCACCATCCTGGGCACCCAGTAAACATGATGTTTTCATCGCCAACATAGAGAAAGGTTTATGTCTACTAGCCCCAGGCGGTAAAGTAGAGTTCCTTCGCCACCAGATAGCTAACCTAATAATGAAATCAACTACCAAGAAGAACTGCTACAACATTTCCAAAGGTGAAACCAGGGCTATACAAGAACTGAAGGAAGACAAGTCCATAGTAATTATACCAGCCGATAAAGGAAAATCCACTGTAATCATGAACTCTGATGACTACAACTCCACTGTTGACCAACTACTTAAAGACACTACTACCTATAGAAAGATACGAAAAAATCCAACAACAACATTAGAAAAACATTTAAATGACAAAATAAAAGAACTGTGCGACTCTCAACAGATAACCAAAGATCTTTCCTACCAGTTAAAAGCCAACCACCCACGTCCTCCATACGCCCGAGCCACTACCAAACGCATAAGAACCCAATTAAGGCTAGAATATTAGTTTGTTCTAGGGACTCTGTTTTTTACAATGTTGCCAAACACCTATCTAAGCTTCTCGCTCACTTAGGAACATCCTCTACCTCCTTCATCCAAGACTCTGGTAGATTTTGCAGGACAATAAGAGAAATAAGCCGCCCTGGAAGAATAGTGTCATACGATGTAGTAGATCTTTTTACCAATGTACCTCGTCAAGAAGCTATTGAAGCTCTCCGCTCCAGAATCAACGACCTCGAAGTCCCCCTGGAAACAAAATTATCCACAGATAGCATCCTTGAATTGACCACCATGTGCCTTGATTCCACATACTTTACCTGGGGAGATGACCTTTACAAGCAAGTCAGGGGCTTACCGATGGGCAGCCCCCTTTCACCTTTAATTTCTGAAATTTTTATGACTCAATTTGAAGAACGTGCCCTTAGTACCTCACCCGTTACTCCTATTACATGGCTGCGCAAGGTTGATGATACTTTTGTGGTTCTGGATGAAAATGATGAACCAATGTCTCTCTTAGATCACCTCAATAAACAGCACCCTAGTATCAAATTCACCATTGAGACCGAGAAAGATGACACTCTACCATTTTTAGATGTACAAGTTGTTAAGGTAAATAATCAATTAAAAACCAAAATATATCGAAAACCAACCCACACTGATCAGTACATTAATTTCAACTCAAGCCACCCCCACTACATCAAAAAAGCTCTGATATCCACCCTAGCACGAAGAGCCATTAGCATTTGTGAACCTGAATACCTGCAGGGAGAATTGGAACATCTACGCCATGTATTTTGCAACTTGAACCATTACCCTCCATCATTAGTCAATAAGCAAATTAATGAAATATCCAAAAACATCAACAATAGTCAACAAAAAACACCAAAAGAGATGATTAGAGTAACTTTACCATTTCACGGCAACCTAACATATCAAGTGAGTAATTTACTTAAGAAGTACAACATCGACACTACTTTCTCTGTTCCCACAACCTTGAAACAGATACTTAAAGCTAATGGCAAACAAAAACCAACCCTACCTGTTCAGCCTAAAGGAGTTGTATACAAAGTGAATTGTTCGTGTGATTTTTCATATATTGGCGAAACTAAACGTCCACTTGATAAGCGAATATCAGAACACCGGTCCAAAACTGCCACCAACAACTCGGCCGTAGCGGAGCACTTACAGAACCACCCGCAGCACAAAGTTGATTGGAATGGGGTGCAGATATTAACAACCAACCAACTGAATAGAAAAACAAGGAAAATCCTAGAAGCGATTAACATTAGGCGCTATTCACCCCAACTAAACAGGGACGCGGGGCTGCATATTTCAAGGGCATACGACCAGGTCATCAAAATGAACAATACAACTTAAATTACAACCCATTAATCACAAGCTTTAACTGTTTAGTTAGTCGGAGAGAATTGGCAGTGTGTACTTGCTTTCTTACTATTAGTATGTATGTATTAGTAAGCTAAATGCCCCCCCCCCCTTTATCACCCCATTTATTACAATATGTTTCAACCTATGGCTTTTTTCTGGTTAGGCTATTAACTTCATTTGTCAGTGAGCTTTCACATACCATTAGTATGTATGTATTAGTAAATTAAATGCCCCCCCCCGCCCCTTTATCACCCCATTTATTACAATATGTTTCCAACCTATGGCTTTTTTCTGGACTGTTTAATTTATTAGGCTATTACTGTTTATTTAGCCTTCCGTTATGGACTATGCAATGCCTACATTAATTTATTATAAGTGTTATCCATATCTTAGTATATGGTTTCATCCCTATTACCTCATTGAAACAACATAGCAGCATCCAACGGCTCCCTTTGATGGTCTTCATAATTAGCTAAATGTTTTCCATTTGTTGTTATTGTCTAATTAACTACCCTACTTATCTTATGTCTAATTTGTTTAATCCTTTATCTTTATTGTTATTGTTATTATATCTTATTATATGGTTTCACCATGTCCACTCTTATATATTCATCTGAAGTTTATGAAATGTCATTGTGCTTGATAACGATAAGAGGATACTTGTCGAAACGTCGTGCTTTTAGAATAAACCAGTGATTGTTTCCCATAAAAATTGTGTTCTATTAAAACTGTATGGTTGTTTGACCAAGGGAGCCACTAATTACTCCACGGAAATTATCTTCGGCAATATGAATGGTTGTCGGAAAAAACATACCGATTCAAGGATGTGTTCAGAAGTCAAGTTCATTTAGCAAAATATTCTCCTTATTTGAATACAATAATACTTTAAGGAGCCAAGTCTTTAACTCAATATCATCTACGTCAATGCAAACACGGTCAATTTAAATCAATATTGATATTGCTATCTTATCGTGAAAAGTTGGGCTTCTGATATACAAAATGAAAAATTTAAAATTGACACACGAATCGTGCGACAGAATGTTTTCGAAGCGAATGGATGAACGAGGGTAAACATTTCTCATGTAGAAAAATACTATCGGAGTAGACTGACAAAGACTGCCATTCAATTCAGACTTCGGGTATTTTCGCCGAACACAACTGATTAGAAATTACAGTAGAAACAGAAATAACGATTGAATTTAAATCGGTTTATATACATTAGTATTACATTATTATGTGTCCATTACAAGGTGCCAAAGAATAGCGATTCATCCCGACAAAGAAACTTTTCGGACAAATAGTCTCACCCCTTACCCCCCCACAAAACAAACTGAGATTGCCCCTCACGCCTATGGTGTGACCTATTGATGTTTATCAGGGGCGGATCCAGAGGGGGTGGGGTGGGGGTCCAACTCCCACCCCCCTGCTCAGCTACATAAAAAAAATAATGCCTTGCATCAATAAAATTACATCACAAAGTGATCCTACATCAGTATAAAACGATTTCTCTGTTTAAAAAGCTCAATTCGTATGTATGCCTATGTAATTTAGAGACGATGATGGCAGATTTCCGTAACCGAAACCTGGCAAACCCCCTCCTGCAAAAAATCCTGGATCCGCCCCTGTTTATATGGGCATAGTTGTCTTATATGTGGATACCACTGAGGTAATTTCATAGGCAAACCACGGCAAATTCTTTACTTTGCAGCAAAGATCTTAAAAGCTGTAATGCCTATTAAAAGTGTCGTTAAGAAAGATCGCCCACGCTATATTATTTCAAACAAATGATAATTCAAAATGAATATACTGAACATTTCATTCAGATTATTGTATTTTGAGCGAAGTTATCAATGGTTGTAGTTTTGACGAAAAGATCATTCGAGTCTAAGCCTCGTTTCTCCATTTTTTCCATTAAATGGCAAAACCGTTCTAACCCGAAGGCATCGAGCGTTGACTATGGTCTGGCCATGTTAATTTAATGTCTTATTAATAATTTATATAAAGTTAAGGCATTATACCTCTCACATAATGGCGATTGACATAATGCATGTTTAATTTAAAGTAGCTAAGTCTCTAATGTCTTCGACATTTGTCAATTTAAATCAACACTGATGTTGTGATCTTACCGGGAAAAGATGGGCTTCTGGTATCCAATATGTAAGACAAAATAAACATTTTACCATTGGTACTCGAGTGGTGTACTATAATGCGTTTCAGACCCATTTGTAACAAAGGACTCGAAGAACGAGGCTAGAATATTCCATAAGTCATGTCAAACGGTAATTCTGGAGAGAATGTGCAATAATTAATATATAGACTGGAATAACCAGACGCTAGACATTGCCATTCGATTGAGATTTCTGGCGTATTTCGCCAAACATAACTGATCTGAAAATGAAAAGTGAAAACGGAAACGATTGAATGTAAATCAGTTTATATACATTCATATTATATTATTTAGCGATTTAGCTCCTTTAATACATTCATTTTTTCAATATTTAAAGGGCTAATGTCTCTATTTTTTGGACCCATAAATGTGTCGAAAAGCACACATTAATGTGTACATAAGGTGATTTATTTTCAATTTTTAAAAGAAAATTGTAATTTCTAATCAATTTCAAATTTTACGGCAACATGAATATACATTTCAATGTGGATTGAAATGGACCAATATTGAATTCTAATTTCTGTTTCTAATTTCGAATATTACGGAGACAATTGAGTTAGGGATTTAGCTCCTTTAAGGAAACCGGGTGTTAGATCTGTATCTTTATTAGGAAATACATTAAAACCGCGATAAAAGTAAATATAATGAACATTTCAAACTGGGGGGAGGGGGGTGTCTTATTCACTAAAATTTACTAAAATATTTTTAGAAAGTGACATTTCAGTTTACTAAAAGCATATATATTTTGTTATAGGATCCTAACCCTCAACCAATGAAATGGACCTCATTTTAAGTTTTCATGAATAAAGCCGCCGATAGTTGTAGTCTTTGTCCGTAGGCCCACTGTCTGAATAAATAAATTGTTCAACAACCCTGATTTAATTTTAATTAAGACTATCATATCGAAATATTCAAACTCACACACACATATTATGTATACCTGTTTTATTTTCTTCTCTCGCTGATTTGATCAAAGGATTTTATAATATTTTTCTATCTCATTAATACCATTAATCTCAGAACTAGTTTTCTTGCTTCAAAAATAGTCCAATTCCCCAGTGACGCCCGCCAAGAGAATATAGTTTTCCCCACTCTCTAATTAGTCAAAACTAACTTCTGCTCCAAACATCTCGTCTGCAAAATTATTAATTAGTGGCTTTTAAGCTAACAGGAATCTTACTTCAAATGTTGAAAAAATACACAGGACACAAGTGAGCGATTTCGTTTCTGCTTCTTCTTGACAGACGTATCCGGAATCGATGCCAAATAAGGAAAGATGTGCTCGTGGACGGCGAACGCAGGTGCTAATTGCAAGATAATTGGCTAGGAAATGGCGCTAGGGCAAGGCAACAGACGTTTTCAATACGTTCAAGTATAGTACGTCAACTATTCAAAGAAAGTAATATATATTGAATTTCAATAACCATGATAATTGGAGAATAAACGAATTCTACAGAGAATTGCAAAAGAAAAATCACGCTTTTCGCCAAAGTTGACGACAAGCCGAGCAATTATTTTTACTGATTAATAGATCCCAATAATAATATATGTTTACCAGTCATTTTTGTCATGAATCAAGGAGAAAAATATCTTTGTAATCTTAGAAGATGACGTTTTGCATTATGATCGCTCAAATGAAAAGAAACAAGGAAAATGAGAATCATTTTAGTTTTCATAAGAGAAATGCAATTAATGAATGGGTTTAATTTTTTCTTGCGTTGAAATGACAGAAAGTAATTACGAAGCCATCGGTATTTGGTAGTACGAAAATTATGAAGTAGAAATATGATTGTTGCAATGCGAAAAATTTCTTAAGAGGGGTGAGAACATCATGATATGTAAACCGTGAAAATAAAATGTGCATTACTTTAATTCATTTGACAATAACTAGTTATTTTGTGACGGAGGGAAATCGAGGTCAACAAAGAAAATTCTCGAACTGAAATGAAATTGGGCTTACAGGAGGTGAAATTAACAAAAATGGATCGCAACGTATATAATAATGTAATATGAATGTATATTCATGTTCGGCGAAATACCCCAGAAATCTCAACCGAATTGCAATCTCTAGCGTCTAGTTATTCCAGTCTACACTAATAGTATTTATTGACATGACTTGTGGAATATATCCAGCGTCCTTGTTCGAGTCCCTAGTTATAAATGGCACTGAACGCATTATGGTAGGCCTACACCTTTCGGGTACCAGTGGTAAAATTTATTTTGTCTTAAATATTGGATATTAGAAACCCATCTTTCTCAGTAAAATCACAACATCTAAATTGACAAATAAGTCGAAGACTCTGGATGATATTGAGTTGAAGACTTTCCTCCTTTACGGTTCTATTGCTGTGTACTAGCAGGGAACATGAGGACGGTCTATTCTTATTTGAAATTAAAACTGTCAAGGATTATGTTACGAGGATGCCAACGTGTATACGCGGGATCTCGGTATTATTATCACCCGATCGACTAGACACTGTTCGTTGTCAGACCCGGGTTACAAGAATCCCTCATGGCCAGACAGATGGTTATAATAAGTGTAATATATAAATGTTAGATCACAATAACAAATATCTGTAGAAATAAACCAAATTCAAGAATATTTTGTTGGGAGGATCACGGATTGAGTTCTAAACCCAACCGAATCTGAAATAAGTTGATGTCCCCTAGTCAAGCTCGTTAAACATCCAAGAAATGATCAAAGCCCACTTGAATCAAATCCATGTTAAATAGAATAATATCCTATGCACTCTAGTTCAAGTCCCGTCTACACTTGTTAGGATATCAGCGGAGGGGAGATCGGAGGTGCTTAGTGTGGTAGTATTTACACCAAAGATACTGGAACTTTATACAAATAACTAACTGTTGGTTCTTAATATGATACATTGCGCAAATCCACGTTGGTGATAATGGCACATGCCCTGTGTTCTAGAGTCGGTCAAACCCGAAATATCGACAAGTATCGGGTGTTGTAAAATGTGAAATCCTAGTCTGGTGTGGCACAGGCGAGGGGGAGCTCTAAGTTCCTACCTGTTTTTGGTGCAGTTGCTAAAGGGATCTTTTACATGTGGTACCAATATGACTACTGGACCTCGTTATTTTTAGACAACCAGAACGACAAGACAACTTTAGAGGACTGGAACTAAATAGATTCAGACGGTTCTGGACTCGGCCCATGCCCATATGGGGGATACAAATCTCCCCACCCACTTGCCGACCGGTAAAAGTACTCCTTCGGGGATCTAGGTAAAATATTTCAGGGAAGATATAGTTTGAAAATTGTTATTTGGACGGATTTAAAACTCTTGACGCGGTCTGATGTTTACGACCCGACTAACCAGTACAGAAATGTGATTTATTAAAATGATATCTTACAATTAGCACTATACAAACAACGGTCTATATTATGACAACCAGCATTTACTCTGCTAATTAAGTAACAAATACTAAGCTCCCATTGCTACATCATTAGCCAACTATATCAGGATTCGCATTATGATGTATAATAACCCAAGTCCACAATGGAAATCGATAGCGAACAAGGAAACATATGAAAATAAACGACCAACAGTACGATTCCAGGTAGATGATATTATGTCAATACTCTTAATGCAGTTATTCAGTTGTCGACTCTTATAGTAAAACAATGATCTAAGTGCCGAATAAACACATCATTAGAAAATCTATACAGTCAAAGATTTCATCAGCGCCTTGTCATTTTCCTAATTTCTCTATATTCTTACAGCCGCGGTTCATTGATTTTAGGTTCAACATTTCCATCTGTTCGTCTCCAAGGCGGCTATTATGTCCCCTATATAGCATTCAAATATTGCCCTGAGTGATTGGTGAATTGAATACACGTGTACACGGTCTTACAATCTGTCCATCTTGTGATCATAGAATTAAACATAGATCTACGATAGTGATGAATACACCGAAGAAAATAACCAATACATATTATTTACCCACCATGACAAGCTCGCGGATTAAGGAATCAGATCATACCGTGGACAAGGATAATCCAATTATCATTTACGGTACCAGGTTGATAAATTTATTTACCCCAATGATTTAAGCATTGTCTACGATATCACCCTAGAAGTGGGCGTAAAGCCTAACGAACGAACGAACGAACATTTCATGATTTGTTACGTGCACTGAAAACTGAAAAATACACATGTTATATGATAAATTATCATTTTAAAGACATAAATATTTAATCATTATTCGATAATTATTATTTTCTAAAATGTAATAATTTTATATTCAAATTTGAATAAACTATACTCAGCCAAATTATAAACTTGACACTCGGGATTTTTGGGACTAGATTTTTAATATTTGGTTTAAGGCAAGTATTTTAGTGTTATGTTGTGCACAGAAGACCTTGACATCAACAGAAAGCAAGAATACGTCTCGCCGAAAGTCCTTGACAATGATAACGTTCGTGGTGTCACAGTACCCCCCCCCCCACACACACACAAAATGAAATTCACAGACTTGGAGAACAATCGGAATAAAGTGTTTAGTAACGGTTGTGGCCTCCTCTAATGTCTCATACTGCCACACAACGTCTTATCGTGGATCTCAGAACATTAGTAAACACCACCCGAGGAAGACGTCGCCACTGCTCAGCAAAAGCATGTTGAAGGTCCTGCAACGTCAGTGGTAGATTCACTTGCTGACGAACGGTAAGCGTTTTTTCCATCCACTGGAGCCTGGTCTTATGACGTCATATATGGATTGTGTGTTAGGATAAGGGTTAGGATAAGGGCTGTGGCCTGCAGATTTCGTCACAGTCTCGAAATGTAGACAGGGCTAGCCCTAACCCTAACCCTGGGCCAAGCCTAACCCTTATCCTAACCCACAATCCACATATAACACCTGGCTCCAGTGGATGGAAAACACGTCGACCCAGTTCATCCCAGATGTGTTCATTAGGATTATTTGTCGGGGCTAAGCGACGGCCAATCCAGGACTTGGACACCGGCATTTCTTAAAAAATTCTGGGTAGCAATTGCCGTATGGGGTCGAGCATTGTTTTGTTGAAACGTTAGTCCAGGCCCATGTTTCTGCATAAACGGAAGAAGAACAGGTTGCAAAATCTGATCCCTGTACTGGACAGCATTTAAGTTCCCTTGGACAACAACAAGAGGAGAACGTCCATGTGCACAAAAAGAACCCCAAACCATGACGCTGCCGCAACCAAATCGGTCAACTTCTCTGACGCATACTTGCGCGTAACGTTCACCTCGTCTGCGGTACACTCGGACCCTGCCATCGCAAATCTCAAAGTGAATCGGGATTCGTCACTGAATACAACCGAATTCCACTGTCTTTGAGTAAATCTTATGTGTCTTGTGTTCCACACAAGTCGGTTACGGCGATGAAGAGGTGTCAGTATTGGTCCATTATAGGGCCTACGAGCGCGAAAACCAACAGCCTGCAAGCGATTTCGAACAGTTTGTGCAGTTACCCTTCCACCAAACATCTCTCTACTTGTGGAGGTTGCAGTGACAAATCTGTTTCTAAGATGACGTAATCGTATTGCTTGATCTTGCTGGAGTGACGTCACATGTGGCGCTCCCGCCCTTGGGCGGTCGGCAATAGTTCCAGTTTGAAGCACTCTCATTCTAAGATTAATTATTGTCTGGCGTGAACAATTAAAGGCTCTTGCAACAGTGACCACAGACTGACCAGCATAGAGCCTATACCTATAGCACGTAGACGTTCTACATTTGAAAGGCGCGGCATTTTCTAACAAAGATGAAAATAACATTTTAATTTGTTTTTCCAGTTTAAGTTACGTATGCGTGTTCAGTTTAAGCAAACTTGCATCGATTGACCTCACGAGTTTGTGTTTGCACGTGTTTTTCAGGTTTTTCATCTGTATATGCTCAAAAGTCACGTGATCCACGTGACTTTACAATTTTATGAAATTAAAGGCTTCTTACTACTTACTATCGTTAGAAACACTTTAAAATTTATTTGAAATTCATCAGTGTCAAATTTTTAATTTGGCTGAGTATATAAGCTAACCCGTAGTTATTCTCGAAAACCTGTTTGTGCGAATCATAAATCGAAAAGTAAAATAGTCTGCATCTTTAGTGATTGCTTGGCACACTTTCAAATTTTGCATACGAAATAATTTGAAGACCTGTAATGCTAATGTAAATATAGTCATGCGGCGAAGCGCTCATGTCTTTTCAAAATTTCGAAACGCCATCTTTAAATGCCGGAAGAAATCACCCACACAGAAATGAGAAACATAAAGAGATTTTGTAAGCGTAATTACACTTTACTGTCTCGTGTCAAAGTTTTAATTTGGCTAGCTGTTTTACGTTCCCCCCCCCCAAAAAAACCCCAAAAAAAACCCCAAGAACATTTTTCACGTAAATTATAGAAATACAAACATGTAATAAAGAAAATGAAAACGTCTTACTTTTCTGCACAGATCGGGAAAATGGCGATGGGTATACATCCGCCACGAAGTAATTGGTTTTTAATAACAGCGGTGCTACCAACTTTTTCGTCACCATCTACACGACAACACGAGGTCTTTCTTTGTAGTCCCATCCGAACGACTAGATGCCGTTCCATACCATGAAACTCTGTTCTGGAAACTCTCGAAAAATTTGTCGACCAACACCTATAAATAATTCAAGAAGAAAGATATGGAAATAAAGATATAAAATACAAAAATCATTGGTTTATACTAATAAATAGTTAAAGCGGAAATTTCACATTTTTTAAGAAAGTCAAAACAAATTTATTTCTATGTCTTTTGCTCAATAGGTTGTCAACTCACTATTATACAATCATAGGCATTATTTTCCACACTTAAACATCTTTCACATCGGAAATAATAACACAATTACCTCCCTTGTTTTTCCATTCCCCCCATGCAATAGCTATCTTCAAACGTTTGAATTTGAAAATGATATTTTTGCCAATTTCTCAACTGGCAATAGTGAATTGTAGGATTAATAGGATTATTCTTTAACAAGGTAGGACTGCTTATAGATACCATCTATTTTAAGGCTTTATTTTAATATATTTTAAAAATATAAATTAAAAATATGAAATTGCAGCTTAAACACTATCGTAGATACGGTGGGTCAAGACGGGGTGTGACACTTTTGATCTACAACTTTGTAAACAATTTATTTTTAGGCCTAGGCAGTATTCGACACTATTGTATTTTCAACGAAAACACTGCTTAAAGGAGCTAAACCTATACCTCAATTATTCCATAAAATTCGAAATAAAAAACACTTCAATGTTAGTCCATTTCGATCAATATTGATATTACCTTGAAAATATGGGATCCTATTATCTTAGATTTAAGAACATTTAAAAATCAGTAGACGGGTCGCGCACCCAATCGTTTCGGTCCCCATTTGTAAAAAAAGAAAGAAAATAACTTATCCTACAAGGCAATTCAGATGTAATAAGTAATGGATGATTCAATGAACTAAGCAGGCATTACAATCAATTTATATGAGATTCATATTACATTTTTAAGGTTCCAAATAGTAGAGCCATACGCCTTAAGTATGTTTAATGTGAATTATTTTTCGTTGGAGGTGGGGGATAAGGGGTATGGGGCTTACGAATGGGTTGCTCCCGAGGGCAAAAAACTTTAGCTGCATCACTGGTTGTTGGAAAACTGTAAATGAAGCAACATGCTAGTATAGGTTCCATTATCAAATTCAAGGATGTTTTTTCATGTTCGTAAGGTCCAGATCCAAACATAATACTAATTTTAAAAAGTTCTACCATGCTGCTGAATTCCCGAAATAAACAAGAATGGGTATCAGGTGTTCTGGGTGTGGTAAGCATGTACTGTACTAAGTGATAAATGGGCTTGTTCTTTAAATGTAAGAGTGTCACTGAAAGGGTACGCTTCCGAATTAATCGTGAAGCTTCTCAAGTTCATAGAGCCAATCTTTTTCTAACACCTGGTCCAATCTCTTGCTAACACCCATCTGTATGGTCACAGTAACTATGGTTCAAACTTTTCTACCCATGACTACACTCTCCGCTAGGTATCTATCGGTTAATATTACTTTAACAATCATAAATGGTGCCCAAATTCAGACGTTTAGATTTATCTCTATATGCCGTTAATGATTCTGCTTCTATGTTCAGTGTAATACTTTATGGAATTCAGAATGAAAAGTGTTCCTCGGTATTTCTTTCCACCTGAACGACTAGGCACAAGTTTCATAGGAGGATCTAGCACAAATGACGTCTTACGTGGATTGTGGGTCAAGTTTAGGGAACGGTTTAGAGCTAGGTCTAAGGTTATTGTTAGTGCTAGCCCTGTTAACATCTTGAGACAATGACGAAATCTCCGATCTAGCCTTCTCCATTTTCATATCAATCCCACAGATGCGGTTCTGGACAAGTGAATATACCAGAACCAGAGGTTCTTCTTGACAAACATCTAGATTGGAACGCGGAATATTCTAGCTGCAAATTCTTTTACAGCTCAACTATCGAGTCACCTAACTTTTGATAAAGCCACAGCAACCATTTAAAAACTTTAAATTCAATTTTATGTTTGGACTTTGACTATCAAAAATAAACTATGGTTAGAATTAGTATATAATCATTTTGAACAACTTTAGTTTTTCGGTTTTGGTAATGGGAGTAGCAGTGTGAAGTAATCTTAATTTGGAATGTGGCCCGGGCAGTGATATTTTGAAATTAGACTGTCGTGGTATTTTAGTTCTTTCAAGTTTTAGATTTCTTTTCACATCGATTCCAATGTAAAATTACCGTTTTCATTATTTATCTTTCGATTTTAAAAATACATTCATGTAGCCTTCGTTCCAGTTTTTCTTTTCTTATAAAAGTGGACTTTAATTGAAAACATCCAAATGAAAACATTCATAGAGACAAAATCCCCTTTAAGTTTTTTTCGATGACATATATACCACCCTCTTGTTTAAAAGATTGAACGGATTATGATAACATTTTGTGATTATAACTTTTAAAAAACAGATTGTCATGAATGTATGTCTAGATATCTAGCCTATCAAATTGTTCATCTATTCTTTAAGCGCTGACAGTATATAATTTGATCGTGCACGCGACCTTTCGATAATAGTGTTATAATGATGATGTATTACATAGATAATTTTATAATCCCTTATCATAATCTTAAATTACCCCATCTCATGTTAATAAGCCACTCTTCTCTTTATTTCTCACTTTAAAAATCATATCGTCTCATCCCAAACATAGTTTGGCACGTGACCTATACAAATATCACATGGTCCGAAACAATAACATCACGCTGACTAAAAACTGGTTGGGATGAATGGACAATGTGGTGACCACCAAGGGCTAATCTAATGGTTCAAGGTGGTTCTTTTGTTACATCTAATTTTCAATGCCATTTGCTTTTTGCTTGATATTTTGCCCTCCTGGAGCGCACTTACTACGTCACCGCACGCGCGAACCCCATCCATTGTTGAACTCGGTGCCGTATCTGAAACGAATTAGACGAACTCTCATTAGCGACATCATTTACGTTTTACACCTGTTAGTAAGACGAGCTAACGGTCACTAAAACTGACCACTGTCCACCATTAGATTAAAGAAACTTTACCCGGGACTGGACACTCATTAATTAGCAATAGTGAAGAAAATTGCCAAGCGTCATTGTAATTTTGTCGGAACGAATGGTTAAAGTCTTTCATCATTAAGAAATTCTTTGTTTTCCGTTCATAAAGAGACTGTATTTATCATAATTTAATTATATTCTATCTATAGGCAGCTGTACGGTTAACGTATGATGTCGATGTGTTTCGCTAAATTTAAAGTAATTTTATTAAAATTTCCAACCGGGTTCCAAAGTTTCCATTTTTAGATTAATAAAGCACACCTGGAGGTCAGACACTAAGACTGGAATATTTCTTGGAAAAGTCTTAAAATTGCGATTGAATTAACGCTCAATATAATGTACTAATTTAAGATATAAATTTCAATTTAATATTATTTTATGTTACTTAAAAATTCATATATACATATTTCCCATTATCGTAATACTTATATCCCCAAAATATCTCCCCAAATTACTATTTATCATACTGATACAAATTAGCATGATCTGTTTTCTAATCAAAAAGATCAAAACTAGAATGTAAACGAGGTATTCTCGATGTTAAGAAATTCCTGGTAATAAAAATAACAATCTAGAACTATTAAAAATTTGGTTTAGATAGGAAGGGTTTGGATTTTTCTTTTCGACGCATGTTAACCAATTTTCTTTAACTTCATTGTAATTTATTTAGCGTAAATGATTCTGATGACAATATTCCGAGACTTTTGTGTTGTCTCAAAGAGTCGGATATCTCACATTAAGATAACAAGACGCAAGAATAAAGAAATATTATGTATATAAATATGATATAATGTAAAGAAACATTTTATGTAAATTAATTTCGTTTACTCTTTTGTTAATCTATTACCGCTGATATCTTAATAACTTAGATACCAAAATTAAAAAAAAATGAAATGCTGTCTAGTTATTGTAGTGATCTTTATAATTTCCTGTTAATTTCCTTAATTGTTTTTCTATAAAAAAGCAAGAAATTCATCACAAACTGTTATACACGAAATAAAGTAAATTGTGTTACCGTCGGGTAGTTTGTATTCCTAAAGACACATTGTTTTGGTTAGTGTGGCTTAGATGAACAATTCGTTTACAGATTTGTTTTTTAGTTGAAAACGTTGATGGAACCCCCCACAAAATGTCACTGTTATTAAAAGAGTAATTATGTTCCGCATTGTGTTTTGGGTTTTATTCGGTATTCAAGTTAAAATAAATCTTAGTTTTTGTCAAATTTATTGCACTTTTTTTGTCAAATTTACGACCCATCACATTTCTGGAGTTTATATTTTTGAAGGCAATTTGGATTTCCTTGCAAAATTCCCCTTTCTATACATCACAACCTAGAGAGCAAAACTACCGCATAATATATGTTAAAAAATAATAGCGTTTTTTTTTTTTTAAATTTCTTTGAAAATTTGGTGAAAGATTTAAATCGTTTCTTCCTGCTGTGGTCATAATATTCAATTTTAGAAATAAATTTATCCTTTCTATAGCGTTTTATTTCTTCAATATAATATTTTTTATTTGAAATGTTTATTCCTTTAATACTGGTCACATTTGAGTATCTTTGTTTCTTTTACATAATTTGTCAATAAACATCGTTTCATTGTCGATGAATCTTAGTTTTATTGAACCATGATGCAGAAGAGTAAGCAGAGCCGAGAGGGATTATTGTAACGGTACATGTCGATTTCCGACCGAGTCAAACTGGGATTTCCGGAAAAATCGATCAGAAATTAAATCACAATCGGCACGCGCCGACATCAACCAATCAAATAGAAGAAAACGCTAATTAATATCAACAACTAAGATCATGGAGGGTTACCAAATATTGTCGATCGTTTTGTATCTAGGTTTGCCACCCGGGGAAACCGTCTATTTAAATCTGGCCGTGTCGTCTGCCATCTCACAATGCTCATATAACGGAAATCCTCTGCAAGTCGGCACGAGCAGAAACAGCAAGTGGATATCACTTAAGAGCACTAATCACAACAGACGAACGACACTGGAACGGCACTACTTGTCTCGTAAGTTATGCAAAACATTTAACAATTTTATATGTTTTATAATGAATTTCACGTTTTAGTTTTTGTAGATGTCAGATATCATTGACAAATTTTGTCATCAATGGCGATTTCGAAATTTCGATGACATTTCTTGGAATAATAAATTAGAAACTGTATCAATAAAAATAAAGACTTATAATAGTATTATTTATTTTAATTATTTAAATCTTATTTAAATTAATTTTGATATTCTCTTTTTCTTTACTTAGAAAACAGTCATCCAAAACGAAAAAAAATACAATCACCAAAATGGATAATGATTCTGCTTAAAGGTATGGTATATCATTTAATGTAATTCGTATGCCCAATTATTTATTTACATTCGTAGGATTCGTAGTGTTCAGTTGCTTCGGGTATTGTTTAGATTGAACCATTTTTGTTTGGGAGATATTTTGGTTGTCAGTGTTTGTATGTACATGCCACTTCTAAACATAAAAGCAGTTAGTCGGTCGTATTTTCGCTCGATATTACGAATACAGAAATAACATTTTGTCTTTTAGTCCCATGCTAATTAAATGAATGTTAATATCATCTTAAAGTTAATATTGTTTGACTACACCAAATAAGTCTGCCCAGAACAAACGAACATTTACAGACGATAACCCCATAAGATGGTAACAGCAATATGTCAGAAACTTCTACATATTATATCAGAGACTTCTATCCAAAATACCACGATAACTTGTTAATATGGTACCATAGACATGTAGATATTTACACAGTGCTATCAATTCCGAAATAACAACTTTTTTTGGTTAATATTTTAAACAGCCTTGTCACAAAAAGTCATTCCAGAGGTTGCATAATGAAATAATTATAATATTCATGAAAGGATGGGTCCAATAATATTTACTCACTAAACTTTACTAAATATTTTATTCCTGTGCCAGATTTCAAGTTGGGGCATAGTTTTCAAAGACCCTAATTTTCGTAATATGTTTAAACTGTATGAATGAATCTTAATGATCCCTAAATAGATGGCTTTTACTCCAGAATTCTCTCTCAGTATTCGATCTAAAAAGAAAAACGTCTCTGCAAGTCTGAAGTCTGATTTTACTGAATAATTCATGGTCATATTTAATACACATCTTAAATTAAATTTTGTCAGATTTTGAGTCATCATCAAGTCCTCTTATATGCTTTGCCTAACCGTTTACTAGTTGACAGATTACAGCATTATTCAAACTCATAACGCCTTACGCTTTCTCGAACATCATATACCACTTCTTATTTAGGTCTAATAAGACAGAATGTGTCTAGGCAATATTTCATGCTATTGAAACAATCATGGCTTTAGGAACTAAGAAAGAAAGGGGGGAAATACTACGTTACAAAACGTCCATCTGAATATGAGAATCTAATTATTTCCCAATTTCGTTTCGGTTTATTTCCTGACATCAGAAATAAAACGAAATGTACATTTTTCATTTGACCAGATTGATGTAATGTTAGTATGATATAAAGAGTACCATTAACATCGTTCTAAGCTATCCATGATAATATAATGATATTATGGCACAAATGTTCTAAACTATTCAGTCGATTATAATGATATTATGACACCATTGTTCTAAACTATTCGGTAAATTATTTAGATGTTTATGATATAATATCAATGTTTTAACAGTAAAATATTATAACATTATGTCATGACTAAAAGAATATATATATATATTTTTTTTTTTAAAAAAACTGAGCAGTGTCTTAAACTATTCTGAATTTGAATAAACCGGAGCAAAAACGAAGTGACAAGAAATAAAAATTCGACAATGTTTTAAATCATTCAGCTGAATATCATATTATTTGCTAAAATATCTCCGAATGAATAGATAACAGCATGAGTAATTCACGGTTCCTAATAAACTATAGTAACTTCATGGCAATAACGTCTTTGGTATGATTCCTTAATTTGCCATGAATTAGGACTGATAACTAGCCTAATGAATAATTTTCTCACAAAATTAGTCAAACAAACATGCAATAGCTATTGTTGTGTCGTCTCCTTAATATTCATAATCGATAGGCCAAAGGTTGCTGTTTGCGCTGCTGGTCAAATGACAAAATATGACAATGTGATGGATTTCAGTCAACATCTGGCACGTGGGGTCAACTCATGCACACGCTATAGAGCAACAGAAGTGGGAGCATTGAGCAAAACTATGATTTAGGGCGGCTCAGGGAGAGGCTGTAAAAAGCTGGAAACTATTTAAGTACTGGTTTGTCATATTTCCAACTTGAACAGCCGGAGACATCTTAGCATTCCTGCTGTTGTCATATTTTTGTGGAATATATTATTAACTGGGTATACGCTGGCTAAAGAATGATAAGATATTCTGCAATTACACAGAAATTTGATAGGATTATAACATTTCTCAGAATGTCACACAAAAAGAACTTATTATTATGGCGAAAAGAAATCTGAATGGAAAACGGAAGTTGCACAAAATAATTAAAATCAGTAAAAATGTCTAGCCTTTTTAAAACGCAATAGTTGAAGAGGAAATAGACGTAAAAGAATAATATTTTCTAATTAGAATTTTCTTTAGCTATAATATGCATTGTATGAATTGTCATTTGTTGACGAAGAGCTATATATATATATATTAACAAAACTGTTCTCGAGTTCAAAAAGCATTCTCGGACTTAAGTTAAGAATTTTCTCAAAATTGTTTGCCTTATTTTAATTAAACTATAACTCTTTATAAAAAATATGTGCAAAGTTTTGTAGTTCTGGATCAAAGATATTTCTTATAAATAGTGATTGAAAGGTGAGTAAATTCGTAATTTAACGCTGAGGGTGTTTTGTGAACTCGGCGCCTGATGTCGTGTATGAAGCATTGTTATTATAATTATTGCTCTTTCCTACTTTTCCTTTATTTGGAAAGTTCACGTGGAGTATATGTTTAGAGAGTAAGAGAAGAGGTGTTTAACGTCCACTCGACACTAACTAGACTAGGTCCTTTAGAGACTAAATATGGTTCAATTTCATTTCAATAACTTGCTTGCGCGCATGGGTCTTTAGCAGTAGGAGGAAACCGGAGGACCCGGAGAAAGCCCCCGAGGTTGGACAGGCGACCCTATACTTGTCACGTACAGGCAGGGAATCGAATCCACGCGACCTGACTCAATGACAGACCGCCTGGCACCACGCGCACGTGTTAACCATTCTACCACGGAAACCCCCAAGTATATGTATAAGAACAATGCGAGAAACAATGGATCTTATTATGTCCCTTGTTAATCCCCATGATCAATATCACACTGAATATAAATTGAAAGATTAATTACTCTCAAAATCTCCAGACGAACTTGTTCCTGTTATAAGAACATTATTCGCTCCATGTTGGTTCCATTCTTCCATATTGTGGTAATCCCAAGTCGTGTATTATATTACTGAACAGTCATTATTTCTTCAACAGATTTTGATGAACTGCGTTTATTATAGAAACTATCTATAGAGAGATCATTAATGCGATTACTATGGATATTATTTTATATACATATAAGATATGAGCATTGAAAGGCTTTATATACCATGCAGACTACGTGATTTTTTTTTAACAATTAAAGAGGCGTCAGCATTTCAGCAGTCTCGGTGGTTGATGTTTTTCTCTTTTTTTCACGCAATTTGACACAATATCGGAGATTTTTATTTGATCATATTGGAAATTTGTGACAAAATTCTGTCTGCCAGGCCATCTCTGTGATATATTTTAATTGTTGTCAAATGATATTAACCTGTGGACATGAAAAATTATAAAAGTAAGAATTTCGCCTATACTTGATTTTAAAGCTTTGCCGCGGTTCAGGAGAAAATTTTGAAATATTTTATAATTAATGAAATATAAACTACTAGTTTTACTATCCAAAACCCCCAGTATTTTATGACCACTGAATGTCCGTCCCATTTACCATTTTTCCAAAATATAATTATAGACAAAAATATCTATTAATTATTATTCAAATTACTGTAATTTTATCTATACGTATTTACCTATTACAGTAATTATTTTTTTAGCGTCTTGATATCAATATTCTTGCATTGTTATTAAAAAATTATTGGATGTAAAATGAATATAGGTTTGGATTTCTACGCCCATACTATAATTCATGCTTGTGATGTAGATTGGAATTTGGTTCGAGATCATTTTAAAAGATTAGCATTTTTATAATACGAAGAATCGTAGGGATGAAATGGAGACGGGTTCGCTAACTCGTCTTCAATACAATATCATTTTTCTCATCAGAAAGGAAGAAATCCTGTAACTAAATTTGACAGATTCGTTATTTGCAGAAACATGGTGACAGATTGCGTTATGGAAAGAGGTCACACGCCAATGCGTGTCTCGTGCATATTAAGGCGACCCCTGGGGAATAACGGTTTATTCTCAGTCAAATTATTCCGTGCCTGCAAAACGATTCCTTTTTGGAAATAAAGTAACCATTTCTAGACATTAAGCGAATATCCCATGCCATGGATTATTTGCCAAGATATTTGTATCAAAAAAAGACAAAAAATGAAGAAAAAAAGATCCCCGAACGCGGATTGTCTGTTACTATTAGAAACAGAAATTAAATTACGACTTTCTCAAATGATATTAGCCTCTTTCACTCTATAAATAGATTTTTTCCTTATTGAATTGATCTATAGAATAGACACTGTTTGTACGCTATGATTGGATTTTATTTGTTGAACAATTCATTTAATTGTCTACCCTTCTTATTATTATTGGTCTTTTTTAAGGATTTTTTTTTGATTTTGGATGTATACACAATGCAAAAAAGAACTTTTATGGGCTTTATTAAATTCATAATATTGTGAAATGGGGAAGTTTATTGTATATCTTTTAAAAAGGGCTGACGACTCAAAAAGTTAGACCGCTCACATTTTATTTTTAGTAAAATTCGAAAAAAAAAAATTAAATGAAAGGAAATGGGTTTTACCATCTTACTATCTGCTCCGACTGGGCTAATACGGGCATGTCATACAATGTGCTATGAAAGAAATTTTGCCCAGACAGAGGCACACGGCCTACTATATCAAATTCCAACTGCCAAGTTTTTTTTAGGAATACAGGATCTCGGCTTTTCGTCCCAACCGATGAACTTTCTTGGCCAGCACCGGGATCGAACACGGGACCTCAAGGTTATCGAGCCACAGTCTTATTGATCCATTGCGGCTCCCTCCAAAAATTTGAAAAAATATTGGCTAACTATAACAACATATATGTTACTGTAATGACTTGTTATCATATAGTAAATAGTTTGGTAACTCTTGTAAACGACAATATTCTTGAAAACTATAACACAGCCTCTATTTATTTTAGGCGATTTTTCCAAGTGTATTCTCTCAACGTTATCGCGCAATATTGTTCAAGTTTAACCTTTAAATGGGATGTCAGTCCGAATGAAATTTTTACAAGAGTCGACATCGTCTGCAGACCATATAAAGAAGTCAGGGAGATTTTCTGCCGTTGATTTCTTTTTTAAAATTTAATATAACATGTAGATTATCCATTTGAGGATATGTTAGCTTGGAGTAGGTCGTGAACATTGTTATTAGATACCGCCTGAAGAATGCAAATCATATGATCAACGGTTTTAATTTTGATAAGGAAAACATGTATACACCTTTTGTTTATAATTTAAGACAATTCTAAGACAATCTTTCATTGTTAAGATGTATAAGTTTCCCAGGACAAAGCGAAAAGATATCCGAGAAATAAATGATCTCGGGGTCAAAAGTACCGGTTTCATTATACGGTTTAAATACGTGTAATAATTAATTTAAAAAAAATTGCATTCAGTATATTTATCAAGTTTACGTCATTTGATGACACTTATTCTTTAAGTTGGTGAATTTGATGAGATTTTCGTTTCGTTTCGTTTAATTTACTGATTTTTATAAACATTTACAATTAAGTATGACAAAAAAAGCAAAGCACAATTTATATCTGATTTTATGCAGCCAGAATGGTGGCCTGGCCACTGCACTTGTTTAAATACAGATTTTAAAGATATATCCGAGAAAGGATCTTATGATAACTTGTATAACAGGAAATTTTAGACAACCTTAGCTATTTCACTAATAATAACATGTTAAATGTTCATCTTATCGGTCGTTATGACTGTTCTTCTTTCATCAAGATAAATCTGAAATACAATTGCTTTGTTTCTCAGCGATTTCCTCGAATTAATAAAAAAAATCTTCATGCACGTGCACAATTCTAATCTTCACATCAGTTACTCGCGTGCAACCACCAGATTTGACAAATGTTAGCCTTGGGGCAAGAAAATGGCATAAAAGATTACCGCTACTTGAAGTTTTGTCCCGTATTATAACTACAAATAAACACAATTTGACCACAGTCGGGTCTGATGTCGAGTTGAAACAAAACAGCGGGAGTTCCGCTAACAGCAGAAACCCTGGCTTAAAACCGCTTTGTAATACTAATATAAGCGGATTATATACGGAATAGGCGGATTGATAAGTCAACGGTGTCCATCGCGGATGTATTGTGTGCACGAAGGCCAGCATCATCATGTTGTGCACTTTACGTCATCAGATACCGTGTGGCTGGATTAATAGATATGGCGCTGACAGATCAAGAGATGTACTTTAAAGCCGGATATTAATTTGTTGCCATAATCAGTGATTAGCCTGCCAATCATAACTATGAATAAAATATTGTTTGCCCAACGTGGATCAGATCCGCTCAAGTCGTAATAGATCTATTAATATCTGGACGAAAACATGATCTTGAAGCAATTACCAAATAACCCGTATTTCATTCTGGATTCTCGAACTTAAAACAAAATTCTAGCCCAAAATAGTTACAAGGACTGCCCCGGAATTTAATAAAAGAAGCGTTACCATATGATTTGTCCGGGTAAACGAGGAGTTATAGAATTTCGTACACGAGACTGTTATGTGTACTCTAATACCGGTTTCCATTTTATGGAAAGCTCACACTCATAACAATTTCTATTATCCTTTGTATAATACATTTTTATTTTATACATAATGTGTATACAATTTCTGTAAATAGGAACTATTTCTTTTATACATATAATTTCTAAACCATTTCTCCTATACTTTAGTATAATTTCTTTATAAAGAAAATGTTCTATGATACATTCTGTAAATGGGAAGTCTTTTTTTTTGTTTAACATTATTTTAGTTTCTGAAATAATGAACGATTTCCATTAAACTTTATATAAGGAAATACATCCGTTATAATTGAATGCATTGTATATAGTTTCTGTAAATAGGAAATATTTCTGTTTTACTTGACTATAGTTTCTGTAAATTGGAAATATTTCTATTATACTTAAGTACATAATTTCTGTAGATATGAATAGAGCAAACATATTTCGTAGCTTAGGCTAATGACAAAAAAAAATGTTTTATTTTATGCGGCCACGCGAAGTATTATTTCGCGTCTTGAACAACTTTTTAAAATGAGAATTAACATTCTGAAAATAAGAATGACGGCCAACTAAATTCATTTTCGTCTTCATTAGCATCAGTTAATTTGTTGCTTAACTTTTAAATGTCAAAATATTCAAATCCATGTCCCCTTTTATTGACGCCATGACACATTGGTCACGTGCCGCGATTTTTTATATCACGTGAGCATGCAAATAAGTCAATGATAGGCACGCGTTGTTAAATTGATTCTCTGTAAATATTCACAGCACACACAGTTGCGGCAATTGCCTCTTTTTAAAGCTTCTTTGCCCAAGAACACTCGAGAACTGCCTGAATTAACCCCAAAGTAAATAATGGGAGAAAAGTTTTCTTTTTAAAGTATCTTATCTCCAATTGATAAATATTGTCAGTAAAATTGTCATCTATGCATCGCTAATAGCAGTATAAATACTGACAGATTGATGCCACGTGATCACTATTAGTAGAACCTTGAAGGCAAATTTCTGATTGATTTTTCTTCCGCTTTTAGAAATAGAAATGCACATGCGTTTATTTAGTTATTGGTTCAAGATTGCTTTAGTTATTCAGTTTCATCCGAAGTGGTCTTCATAACATTACTGTTTGTTTTTCAACGTCAATTGATTCTCCGTGTTATTCTGAATTACAGAAAATGTAGCCCCGTTTCTGGTTGTCATTAGCAAAGTACGCATGTCTGTGTTATGTAGAACCAAGTAGGCCTAGTAATTAGCTCATATTACTGATTGTTGATTGTTATTTATCATTCTGTTTCAATAATTTGCTTGCGCGTAGGGGTCGTTAGCAGTGGGACGAAACCGGAAGACCCGGGGTATACCCACGCACAGGGTGGAGAAAGCAAAAATCAAATCTTCTGTGTAATTTTCCACAACCACTGTCACAAACGGCAATGATATGCTGTTTTGTGACACTCGTACATTTTATAAAGCCTGTGCAGCATATCAATATAGTATGCCTAGTAGTTTGGAAGGAACGAAAGACGGCGACCCACTGGACGTAAATATTAATAAAAACAAAAGCAGAATTTTGTACAAATCGATGACTCCCCAATTTTCACAATATTATTCATGAATTGATTTGTTATCCGAGTTTGGCGAGGACAGAAATAACATGAGCATTGAATTATCCCCATTCTGATTTATAAATATCTATTTATTAGTACGTGATGACGGGACCTTACAAGGCAATAAACGACGATTTGGCAAATAAAAAAAAAATAATAACATGATTGCCATGGTTCCTTACACTTCAGCTTTCTCTGTTGTTCAGTACAACAGTAATACAGATCCAAAGCAATGAAATCGGCCTGCTCATTTTTAATCGACCTGTTAGCAATTAGGTTTTTGGCCGTAATTTTGCTCGAGGATAATATGATTGTGCATTCCAGAACTCTGGTCAAACTGTATGAGACTTCGTCACGCAAACTCACAACTAAACAAATTACGACAATTATCAGAAATGGGTCTCGTGGGTGTCGTGAAAGAAGTGTAACTAGCTAGTATATTTTCCCACTAATGTCGTTTGGGAAATGGATGTCAAGTAAATTTACTCTTTTCTGTAATTTCGAGAATTACGACAAATGTTCTTCATTACCAACTTACTGGAGACCAAATTTTCACCTCATTTCCACACACCATTCGTCTACCAGCCGCCATATTAGATACTCCATGAGCAGACGAGAGATGTAATCCAATTTGGGTGACTGCCACCTGCTCTTGAGATTCATACAAAGTGGATCACCGACAGACAATTCTGTTTGTCTGCCGAATTTACGTTGTACAGGACCTTGTTACCGGGGTTAATTGTGAATTAAGAAATCGAAAATTTGTTAGTAGTAGTAATACAACACGCCTGGCGTAGCAATAAATTTCGATGAATACTGACTTTATTTTCTGTGTTCGAAGGTTGTAAAACAACAATAAAATTTAATGGCATTATCCGCCAAATCCCCAAGAGATAAAAGTTCTAAACAATACAGGCGAACCGTGTTCTTTTTATTGGTTTTGTTCTTCATCTTAAGAAGATAAGACTGCTATACTTTTTATTTTATTTTATTGGAGAAGCCAAAGCAACAGATTTTATACATTGTACAGAGAGAAAGAGAGAGAGAGAGAGAGAGAGAGAAATTGGGTTTAACGTCCACTCGACACAAACTAGGTCATTTCGGGACTAAAATATGGTTACAGGCCAGCTAGATGCTGAAATTCAAGTCTATTCATTATTTTTGCACTGTAAACCCAGTTGGCCAAAACTTAAACATGCATTATGCAAGAGCTAAAATCTGTCTTTCCAAGTCTTTTTTAGACCTAAAATGTTATCGAAATTATTAATTAGACATTAGCTTACTTATCCAGACTATAATCAACTCTCGATACCATCGTTAGCCTGAGACATCTTGTGGATTTGGATACATTTTGTGATGGAGATTTTAACCTAACAATGGATAATCCAGACATGTTTATTATTATCGTACCAGCATTAGTAATGATGATCGAGGCAAGCTTAAAATTGAATTGCTAATGTCTCGATTCAAAGTGAAGCAATTTGAACTTTTCAACATATATCCTGTTTTCATTATCAAATTTTAACGATTAGGCCCTATAGCGAGAATTGTTACCCCTTTATAGAATCTTACCTAATGCCACTTTAAGGCCAGCTCTCTTCGAAAAAAACACAAGGCTCCACCATTTCATATACAACCGACATAAACTTGGCATGCTTGGTTCTTGGACAATTGCGTATCGATGTTTGATACGACTCCACAATTCCAAGAAGGCTGCGATGACATTCTTCACGTTGAACTCATTTCATTACATTTCATTTCATGACGTTCTAGTCAGGTGTTAGTCCATAGTGCGGTTATACTGGTTCAAGAAATAATAATAGAATTATTTGAGATCATGAGTCATAACAGTCAGCAAATAATACTCATCACTGGAACATTTGGAACGATTTTATAATATTTCAACCAAATTTGGCAAAACCTAGATTGGATGTGTTCTGTATAATTCGGATAATATAAGTTTTGGACGAGTCTAGTCTAGAATTTCATCCACATTTAATTAGATTTAAGTGGTCGAAATTCCCATTTTTTTGTAGTTTGGACATGCGCCCCATTTTAGGCTTATCATTCTCACGAACAGTTAATTTTTATACTAATAAACTTAATATATATTAACTATATTATTTTTATGGAATACAATTTCTATTATTTAAAAGAAAACACTCCCGGTATTCCATTTGCATGGCTTCTCCGGGGCTTTTGACTTGAACTGAATGCTGGGGACAATCAGGTTTAAGATAACCTGCATTCGACCAAATTTGTCCCATTTTATCTGAATTGCTTCTTTGGAGCTTTGCTGTATTCAATTCATTATGAAACGGGTTGTTGGAAGAAAATGGCGTCACAAATTACATTCCGTTATACTTTAAACACGTGACCATGAAAAGGAGACCAAACTTGTCTCATTAATTAGAGAGTGAGCAAATCAAATAAACCCCCCCAGTGGAGTGAAAAGATATCGATTTAGTTTAAAAGGAAGTGCAGAAAGACTTTCAGTCTAAATCTAACGGTTTGATTCCCGGCACTTTGTTTCAGATCAATTGGAATTGTCTTCTTAAGCGATCAGGGTACTCGTTTAGTTAGTACCGATTTCCGAAATGCGAAGCTGAATAAATTGACGATGGCTTTTATCATTGGCAAATGACTTGAGCCTATAATAGGCCTATATTAATCAATCAATATGTTTTATAATAGTAAAATTCGAAGCACCAGTCATCTTTTTTAAAAAAATGCCAATTTTCCTAGATTTCCAACAAATAGCTATCAAACATGCCTTTGAGAAATATATGATCCACGAAGCCACTATGCAAATATCCCATCGAAAGCGATCAGAAAGAAAGCCTTGTTTTAGCTATCAATATTTATAAAAAAAATATGCCAATTTGGTGGACAGTTATATACCAACGACACACAATACTCGGTTTGTCGCGGAAGGTTGGATGATCGGATGGCCAGCGGGTGCGCGCTGTATCATAAGGCTTGTCATTGAAGCAACTGACGTGGTTTCGATTCCCCGTGGGTTTTCTCCATTTTCCACACACTGCTTAAGACCCCTACGCGCAACGCGCTCTCTCTCTCTCTTTCTATCGGTTAGCCACACCGATCCCAGGCCGAATTAGTGATCCAGTATCCTTGATCATCAGGATATTCAAAATACTGACATAAAATTTGATTTGATGTAATTGATATTGGCAAATTTGTACGGTGTGTTTATCTACAAACATATGATAAGTTTTATTTCATGTCATTTTAACATTTTTTTTCTTTCTTTTTTTTAGAAATCAAGAGACATCGTTGATTGTCGGCCCTTTGATCATGAAGATGCACACAGAAGTTTCTCAAATGACATTCACGTGTCTGGATAATGCGATCGAAAATGATCTACCAGACTCCCCAGAATCCAAAGACACAGATGACGAATTTAAATCACATGGCCGAACTCGACGTGGGGGTGATCAAGAAAACTTGAGTAGGGAGGAAAGACGTCGTCGACGACGAGCCACACAAAAATATCGGACTGCTCATGCTACTCGTGAACGAGTACGTGTCGAGGCCTTCAACGTTGCCTTTTCAGAATTGAGAAAACTTTTACCAACATTACCCCCAGACAAGAAGTTATCAAAAATAGAGATTCTTCGCCTTGCTATTTGCTATATTTCGTACTTAAATCATGTGTTAGAACTTAATTAAAGTGCCTGCGCAGTTTGATCTCGAGTTCTGTGATTTCACTGGTACAACTTGTTTAGGTTGTAACGGTTCTTCATCTTTATAATTCTAGTCATACTTTTTAATGAAAGGAAAAATGATTTGTGATGCCTAACAAAATAACAATATCGAAAACTTTGCAAGGTTGTGAATAAAATGTGTTATATTTTTTATGAATATTCATAAACCTATTTATGATATTTAACGACTGGCGGTGTACATATATTTATATATTTAACTGTGTTTATTTATTCATTTAGCTTACTGGACGTGCACTACGAGTATAATACTTTAATTCATTTCAGGACGGATTCTATATTCCGTTCTTTTGGGAAATCTAGTCTAGATACTTTGAATCGGCCATGACAGTTTTAAGCCAGCTTGTTAAATTGTAACAAAAGTCCGCTTGAATGGCTATGAACCAGTAATCAAATAAGTTGATTTAAAGCTTAAGTTGTTAATCTTATTTCTCTCGGGCCTTAAATGAATTATTCATTGCCTTATGTAGAAAGAGAGAGAGTGAGAGACGAGTGAATGTTATATTTTTAAATACATTCTTCTAACAATTCGGCCATTTCACGAACTCCTTCTCTAGACTAAGAACACTTTCAAGGAAATCTTGTCAATAAATAAGAGTCGAGTCAGTAACTTTGGTTCCAGATATCGAGTTTAAAGAATTCCCAGCCAATTCCTACAAAATCAGACTTCGTTGTGGTAAACTACAGCACAGATGGACGGACACGGTGTAATTACTTTCACTAATGTAATTTTTCTGAACGCCATTTCTAAAATCACTGAAAATCGGCTTCAATTGATAGTGAATTGGAAATTCTCTTCAATCGTAAAGTGGGGGAGAATTTAAGCTACAATTTATTTATAAAAGTCGTAGGACGTGAATTTTCTCCACTTTGTCTAAAATACTCTATTAATGTCATATAATTGATGCTTTGAAGAAGAAGTCAAATCTCGTGTAAACGTGAACAATACCCGAGAACAATGGCCGCCTCCTGTCACCATATGTTACTAAGATAGTGTAATTGTTTAGTTCAATCTCCTTCATTCCTTGAAATGTCTCTACCATGTTTTTTTTTAAAGCGATGTAACTTTACCATTATCACATTTATACATATTATATATACACATGTATATTGTAAATAAGAATAAATAAATTATTTAAATATTGAGTATTTCGGGTTATTAAATAAACAGAACATTTGACCCGAAAATTTTAAAGCCACATCATAAATGCTGCCCATGGGCGTATATTCGTTCCTTAAACCACCCGTCAAATGCTGTTGAGGGAGTACGTGTATACCGTAGACTAGTATACTGTTAATTATTTGCATGACCACATCTTCAATGCAGAGGGGATTTTTTTTTGCCTTACTCAAATTTTAACTGTCTTTTACATGCATGCCAATGTTTACACAGGTGGTGCCAGTTTGAAACTTATAAGAACCACTAAGCAGCACCTATCCTGTCAGCACGGCAGTACTAACCAAAGCGAGAGTGTGCACTGGGTTAGAAAAATCCCGAGCACATTTTTGATCCACAAAATAATTCAATCAGAGTATATAAATATATGTTGCTCTGTCGGTTCTCGCGCTGTTGAGTGTCTTCCAATAGGCCGGAAACGACAGCACTGAAGTGAAGTGGGCTTTAACGTATTACTGCACCAACGTGACTATGTAGTGTGCTATGATGTAAATTTGGCGTGCGCAGCGGCCTTTTCGCACGCGCATCATTGAATTCCAACTTTACACGATATCTGGGTTATTAGTCGCATCCGGAAAACAGGCCTTCCATCCCACGCTGTGAGATTCCAAAAGACTTTCTCGCCTAGCACTGTGATATAATCCGCTACCTGTCAACTTTAGTAAAACTGTAGAACCTGCATGATTTTGGATAATAATATAAACAACCAGATTATCTTTAGCACATAAAAATAAAATAGATATGTATTAACACTGTCCGACTGAACTAAATCCTGCTCAACGGAATTCCGGGGTTAATTTGACAAATTATATAGAGTCTGCAGGAAGACGTATATCGACACCGGTGTTTATCGCAAAAAGGCTTATTGCTCTTACGAGAATTTGAGAATTTCAAGTCACTCAACGGGGGGTTTCTTATTTCACATTAACAGGACAAAACATTTCATTATCTGGAACGCAAAGTATTGATATTGTCTTTCGGTCTTGTGAATTTTTATCGTCATTTAGATAAACTTGTACATATCGTGGTTGACCTTTGAAATAAGACGTTTAACATTTCTATTTACCACATAGTATATTTGATGCCGTTATATCCCACGCCCCCTCCCCCCGGGAATCAGCCAAATCTGATTAAAATACGGATCTATATTTCGTTTCGTTTTCTTATACTTTTGATGGACTACAGCATATGAAAATCTGAGTTATACTGGGAGGTCGCGTCAGGGATCAGACGAGCGGCTTTTGACACTATGGCGTCAGGCATTAAATAATCATTCAGCGTTGACGTTTCTAGGGTCTTACCCACAGTTCCCTGCAGAGCACCAAAAGAACTCAACGCGACAGAACGTTTCATTAGCTAATTCTTCACATCCACTAGAACGTCTGCTATGTAAAAACTCCCCCAGACCCTAGCGTTGTGAAGACAAGTAAAACGAAATTTTGAAGTATAAAAAAACGGAACGAAATAGGACCCATGTTTTAATCAGATTTGAATCAGCCAAGACCCCATCACACAAACACTATATAATTATATTAGATATATCAAAACTAAAGAAAACCATAACGATATTCTGTGGGTTAGATCCCCCCTTTATGTCATTCTAAACCCACAGGAAAGCAAGATATGGAACAAACGGAACGAGATTATAACGTCTCGTCAACACATACTTATATCATGTTACATACAACCATTTTATTTTCGTCTGGTCACTCTTTTTACAGACTGTATAAAGAAAGCGACATAGATAACAATGATACAGGCATGAAACTATTTTGAAGCGCCGAAGTAACAATGTAGTTTACAATAGGTTTTGAATGCCCAGTCAGAGTTCTTACTACAGAAAAGATTCTGTTGCAGGCCATGCTGCCAATAAAACAAATCTTCATAAACCTATTATATACTAGAACTCCAAGAATCACAGAAATCATCTTCTCATTTTGAAGAATATAACGAAATGAAATGAGGCTGAAAGTCCTACTTTGTTTGAAAGGGTTCTTTTATGGGTACGGATGCACGGGTCCACCTTTTTTCGTCGACTAGACACTGTTAGTTGCCAGGCCCTTCCTAACACACATCACTTGTTACAAACCGTTAGTGCTTTCAATGACGTAGGCAGGAATTAGCTGATGGAGGTGCACAGGTGTATGCATGACCGACGATCCTGAACCAATGAGCGGGGAATTGTGTGTGCTTCATTTACTACCATTCCAGCGTGGATTTGTTACCATATTCTAGTTAAATGGCGGAAAGTGTTTATCTAGTTTTTCAAAGACACTTGTGTGCGACTTGTCAATGAAACACAAAGACGGGGAACAGATTTACTGTTACTGGTTAAAACCAAACACTAAATCAGGCACGACTGATAGGGAGTCTACAGGTCACAATTCAATGGAATACAATTACTGCTTATTGCTGAGCGACGTTTCGTCTAGGCTTCTCTAGTCGTTATGCTTGATAACGACTAGAGAAGCCTAGTGGAAACGTCACTCAGTAATAAGCAGTAATTGTATTCCATAGATTTGTGACCTGTATACTCTAGTTCAATTACTAAATGCCATTGAAACAGTTTGATAGGGAGTCTGTTTGTATGGTATACTACATCCACAGTGGTATTATTCCATTCTACTCCACTGTACCCTTGGTTCATGCACGGGGCCAATTTTAGTCTTGAATCTACGGGGTTTTAAATGGTAGTAATATTCATCATTTACGCTCTGTTTTTTGGGCCCCTACCCCCATCTGCCCCTGCAATAAATATTTAATGTAGAACCCCTAAGAAGTAAAACATGCGTGCAAAAAAAAAAAATAAAATAAAAAATAAATAAATAAATAAAAAAAATACAAAAACTCATATCCAATTTTTATGTTTATTAGAGGTGTCGGCTCTACATATCCATTGCTATTCAGATATCAGACTACGTTGAAAATGGTATATGTTTTTTTCAATTAGCCCATTACATGTCATAATTTAACACGGGTTATAGTAGGTATGGTTATCTCAATATGGTACGTAAGCCGCATAACTATTATAGTAGATGAGAATATTAGTTTACAGTATTATATATTCAAACACCGGTTTTATCATTACTTATCTTGATTCTTATCTAACAAAAGCTTATAAACATTAACCAACGCCCATTCATCAGTTGATTAATTATTTCGACACCTAGGACTTTATACTGCAATGAAAGTAATAGGCTTATATTTACTATACAAAGGAAGCATATTTCAACGTTGTCGTTGAAGAATAACAGAAAAAAACCATACTTGTACAAGTTTTCTTGATGCATACCGTTCCAATATGACAGGTTTAAAATGATATATAATAATGACGGATGTCGTATAGGAGACAGGGTACAACTTTTACCGTTGCTCTATTTGTCATAGGATGTTATTTTTAAACTAGGACTAGGAAATGAGTACATAAAAGTAAAAATACGTTCATTTAAACATACATTATGCAAGAGCAAAATCTGCCTATTGTAGGTCTTTGTTTAGGTCTGAAATGTTATAAAAACTATTAATAAGACATTAATTAACTTATTAAGACCATAATCAACCCTCGATGTCGCGGCTAGCATGAGATTTTTGTGGGGTTGTAGTTCGATTCGTTGAAATATTTCCTTCGTGATTTACCAATAAAAATGGATAACCGAGGCTAAGCGGAAATTTCGTTCGCTTAGTTCTAAGTTCATAGTTGATCAATTTGACTGAAATTTTCAGCAAATTGCCTTTACATTGGCTAGTTTTTAACTATTATAGTGAGAACTGTCAACTGGAAATCTAATCTCCCATAATGTATCTTTAAAAAATCAACTACTTTTACTACTTCATTTTGATATACACCAAACTACATGTATAAAAATATTCTTCCAGTCTGCGTGGAACCATGGTGACAAAGTGGGTTTGCTCCTGGTGCTGGCCGAGAAAGTTCATTGGGATTTTCCGAAGTGGTTTCTCCTTGTGAGTGGTGCAGGTTGGAGCACTTGACAAGAACAGCTCTCTAGTCGTTCGGATTGTACGAAAAATTGAGGTCCCATGTACACATTTCCGTGCACGTAAAAGATCCCTTGGCAGTTGGAATTCAAAAGTTTCCCAAAGCACGCTGTATGGTGTATGCCCGTCTTCATTAGCCCAGTCGGAGGAGATAAATAGGATCTTAAACCTCATTTCATTTCATTTTCACGTCTGCCTAAATAATAATATATATGTGTTATTTGTATACATATAACCTTATATGACGATGTTTATCAGTAACTTCAATGATAACATCCATATCATATTTTCTTTGAACTTTGCACTAGCTAAACATTTCACTAGAGATGTAATACTGACAGCTTCAGTTTCTTTTCAACATCTGAGTCTGTAACACCTACTGGCAAACATGGGGTCAATTAGCAGTCCACTTGCCGTCATTTTTAGACTTTTATTGATATTTTTGAATATCGTATTTGTGGTAAGGGTCTCTTTGTTATATCTGTATTTTATTAATAATATTATGATAAATAATTATGTAATTATTAAATTTTGTCTTAAAAAAGAATTTACTAAATTTGCGGGCAGAACCCTTTAAAACGTAACTCTTCAGGCCATGTTCATATATTCCACTGCCACCGTTTGTCTCGATACTCAGTTTGAGTTAACTTTCTGTTATATTACAAAAACCCACCTTAGTTATTTTTGCAATTAAAATGGTAGACTTTGTTATAAATGGTCCCATTACTTTCGTTTGTAGTCAGGGGTTTGGATGGCCGAATAGATTCCGTTGCATCATGAGGTGTGTCATTGAGTCAAGTTGCATGGTTTCGATTCCACGCTTGTACTTGACAAGGAGTAGGGTCTGGTTTCCTTCAACTGCTAAAGACCCTTACGCTCAAGTGATCGATTGAAATAAAATTGAACCACAGGTTAGTCCCGAAAGGACCTAGTTTGTGTCGAGTGGACGTTAAACTCCAGTTCTCCCTGTCTCTATTTATTTTGATGTCACGCCCCCATCTTGTTTCTTTCCCCTCTTGCACTGGGGTAAGTCAATGATTTACATTTCATCAAACATGATGTTCTTCTCAATTTTAGAGAACATTTCTCTGCAACACACGTTATCATTCCATTGGCATTGTTCTACTGGTGCCCAATCACATCTTATTTAAGGCCTATGGTGAATTATGCTCAAAGGGATTTTGAGAATGTTCAAACCAATTACCTCATTAAATGACCTTTCGACAGAAAATCTGAAGAATCGCCAGAGCCTAATCATTCTGATGTTCTCTGACCATCACCCTCTCAAACAGTCATAAAAATATATTCAGATATTTTTGACAAGGATTTGCATTTCACCCAAAGTATAGCATATGTTTCATTGACAAATTACCCACTTGGGGTAAGAATGCGTATTAGTACCACAAGCATCAATGCAACGCTTATTTAACCACATCAGCCTAATTTACCCAACTTTTTTTTCTAATTGTAGCTAGTGGGTCTGATATTTATGGCATTGGGTATCGTGGTGAAATTCTTTCTAGGAACTATTCTTCAAAGCAGCCTTATGTCGGGTACAGTTAAAGACATCTATGACGACATCAGTAAAGATCAACCTATTCCCAAAAATCTGGAATTCGGAACTTTCACAAATGATGCCGGCTTGGCACTAATTATTCTGGGAGTCATATTGTTTGGAATATCCGTTTTTGCATGTTGTGGAGCTTGCTACAAATGGCGTCCATTTTTAATAATAGTGAGTATTATATAATATTAAAGATCCATATCGCTATTCAAGGGGTGGAGTATCGAATATCATCAAATTCGTGTTAAATGTGAAATTCTAGTGACACACAAATTTGTCAATTCCGACCCCTTATTGTTCACGGCCATTCCCTAGTTTAGTCTTTAATTTGCAGAAAGCGTGACCTTTATGCATACTTTTCCGTTAACTATATATATTCGCCTACAAATGTGCGCAATGAACATAAACACTAAATTTTGAATCAACAGCATCTACAAGATCAAGGGCCATAACTTTGAAACATGTAATTCAATATTATCCATTAAATTCGTAATTAAAAAAATGGAGAAATGAAATGAGGGTTAACATCCCACTAATCTCCACGAAGACGCAATTAACAAGCGAATTAGAGTGTTGTACACCTCGTAACCTTCATCTCTCCTCGAGACATAGTGATAATAGTCGTGTTATTATGGCGCGCTTTTTAAAGGACAATATTGGTGCGAGTCATTACATGTATGATGGAACTAGTTAAACACGTTCTAGATATAACTGAGCACAGAGATGATTGTAGTGGTAGATGTGTAACGAACATATGAAGAAATTATCAGTGTAATAAAATTCGACCGTGCATCTGTTATCGCTCGTTACTTTAGTCGGTTACATATAGGCCTAGTTCGATAATTCGTCATATTTTGCATCATTTCTCGTTGCAATGATCTCTATGTTAAAATTATATTTAGAATGTGTTAAACCGCAGTTGTGACATGTAATAATGGCTGACACCAATATTGTCCTTTAATAGTCATCATATATGCGCTTGAACATGCATTATATAAGATTTAGATAGAGATGTAACATAGATTGTTTATTATTGTAGCAACAGCACTTGACAATCGAGATTTAGTAAGTCCCTACCATTTTTTAATTTCATTATGGCGACCGTTTTTCAATCGTTTTAAAGTAGCTAAGTCTGTAACTCAGTATCATCTAAAGTCTTAGCTCTAACATAATGAAATGAAGTGGGGTTTAACGTCCTACTGTTTTGCTCCTAAACTGGGCTAATAAAGACGGGCATACTCCATGCAGTGTGCTATGAGGGACATGTTGCCCGGGCAGCGGCGCTACGGTCTACTCCTATACCGAATTCCAACTGCCAAGGGATCTTTTACGTGTACCCCAACGTGTACACGGGACCTGAGTTTTTCGTCCCACCCGAACGACTAAACAGCTGTCCTTGTCAGGTCCTCCTTCCTGCATCACAGACAAAGGGAAATCACGCCGGAAAATCTGGACCAACTTTCTCGGCCAATTCAGGGATAGAACAACCGACCTCCAGGCTAGCGAGCCAGCGTCTTACCCCCTTAGCCACGTGATCCCCCTTTAACTACAAAGTAAAAACTGTCTTTATATTAAACTAGTACATAGATTGGACTTTTCAAATATATGTGATCAATCTACTTGTTTGCTGTAACTTTGATAATGGAAAATATAATATACGAGTTACTGTTTGAAGCTAACAACTTCAACCTACTCTCCACGGACCACCATAAACTACCGCCTGTGGTACCTTTCGCATTAGAGAAAAGACAGGGGCGACCCAACATTAGACAGGAAATTGTCCTTGAGAGCGACGAACTCACGGATTACGAAGATTTTTTAGGGAGATAAGATGTTAGCTTGCTAACCTGGAGGTTCCGTGTTCAGATTGGAGAAACCCAAGGTCCCGTGTACACACTGGCGTGCACGTAAAAGAACCCTTGGCAGATGATCGCCGGTGTCCGGGCAAAATAGTCCCCATAGCACACTGTATTGCTTAAGCAATCTTCATTAGCCCAGTGGGATGTTAAAACACATGGCTCAACGCTATCTTCACGAATATAATTAAAGGGAGACTATCGGTGATTAAGGAAGTCAAATTTAGCATCTCGTTTATTTTCCATGTGCGAGTCAAATAGCCAGCCGTATTTAAACCGTATGTCAAAAGCTTTAAAAATATATTCTTTGGCAAAGAAATACATTATCATGTCTATAATTTCGTTTGTCACAAGAAACATCTATTTTTAAAAGTACGTTTTCGGGGTGGACATTATTATTACCTTTGTGTGTGACATAATTACTGTAGTCAATTCAAAGAGGATACATTTTTAAGCATGTTCAAATAATAAGTATTGTATTGCACTTATCACATGTTGTCGTATTAGATTACATGTCGTTTCGTTTATATTTTTTCATTTTGTAATCTAACTTACTATATATCACGACTTTGTTCTGCAAGTGACAGTTATATGTATAGCAACCACATATGCTCTCAGCTGCTTGAGTTTTGATTTTAAATATACATTATGCAAGAGCTAAATCTGCATATTGGAAGTCTTTATTTTGACTTTAGATGTCACAGAAATTATTAATCAGAGCTTTATTTGCATGGAGAGCTCAAAATCAACTCTGTATACCGTCGGATGGCTTAGGTAGAGCTTGCATTTAAAACAGTCGTTCATTTGAAATTAAAGCTGAACTCCGATTACAAAACTACAGAAATATTTAAATAAAAAAAAAATACCGCCTAACAAAATCGCCATACTTGTTTTCATTTTGTAGAAGAAGTATGGCGACTGTACGGCGTACGAAAACAGTGGCTGGTCACGCCCACATACAATGTGTCTATTGTCAGCCACACTGTCCACATCCGGCTAGCGACATTTCAACTACCAATTACCTCCTGACTGTGGGACGTGTTTACACTATCAGTTTGAGGAAAATATCATTGCTACACTTATTATGTCTGATCAGGTACATATTAGTTTACTAATTAGACGAAATAAGTCAACCACGAAATACTTTTACTCTAAAACAAGGGAAAACTGCCTTACCACATCGAATAACTATTCTACTAACACCAATCATAAACACCAGATAATTTGTATTATTATAAAGTCTAGTATTATCGTTCCAAAATATATCCAAAGCGGCATAAAACCATTGTTCTCTCCATCAAAGAAGTATGTTTCACTTCAAAATATTTTTCATCTTGTCGTTATTTATGAGGATCAAGGGACATAAGTGGTTATGTTCTTGGTGTTATGTCAACAACAAAAAGAATTGGTTGCAATGCCATGGTGTTCGTAGATTTGTAATTCTTTCGGGTAAGGCAGTTTCCCTTGTTTTTAGAGCAAAAGTATTTAGTGGTTGACTTATTTCGTCTAATTAGTAAACTAATATGTACCTGATCAGACATAATAATTGTGTAGCAATGATATTTTCACCAAACTGATAGTGTAAACACGTTCCACAGTCAGGAGGTAATTGGTAGTTGAAATGTTGCTAGCCGGATGTGGACAGTGTGGCTGAAACACATGTGGGCGTGGCCTGCCACTGTTTTCGTACGCCGTACAATCGCCATACTTCTTCTACAAAATGAAAACAAGTATGGCGATTATGTACGGCGGTAATTTTTTATTTAATTATTTCTGTAGTTTTGTAATCGGAGTTCAGCTTTAAATCAATAAATGGCTGACCAAGTTTAATGTTTACCGTTAGTCGCGAACATCACCACCGAAAACTGGTGATGAAACGACTGCCAATCGAGAGTACCATTGCCATTGAGAATGTTACTTGATAATCGAGAAAATCAGGTTGGAGTTATCGCCTGTCAAACAATTGGTAATTCTTGTAGACGGTGCAGACACAGTTGATGCTAATTTCTAGTCTAAACTTCCAATATTGACAACTCCGCTCAGAATAAAGTAATTTGACTGACATTTTTAGTATCTATTTTTGATTCATTATAACAATGACCACCTGTCACTCTTTATTAAACTCTTAAAATGTATTTTTAACGTAAAATTCACTACAATCCAATAAATAAATACAGTCAATAAACTAGACCTGCATGCAGGAATGACGGGTTTCACTGGTGCCACGTTACTTTCGGTGCCATGTTGCCCTTGAACATATGTCACTTCCGATACCAATGAAACCATTAAACAGGTTTCCACATAAGCATTGTAAACATCAAATAAAATGGACGAAGAATCAACCAAATCCAGCAATATCAATTCATTTTATATATATGTTACTTGTAAGTGATCCTGGCAAAATTTCAATGAATAATGAAAATGTTCAATTAGTTTTATGAAATCAGAAATGGCATAAGGCATCATATGGCGAAGATTGTGTGTAAATCGAATAAGAATTGCCACTTTTATAGACCAAAAACCTTGAAAAGTGACTTGTAGCACATCGTCTATTTCTCGGCAACCGCACATGATAAAAACTATTTTTTGGTATCTATATGATCGTATAGGTTCAATCTATTTGTTGATTGGAATCAAATATCATAATTTTAAATATATTACAAATCAGACTCATTTGAAAAAAATGTCTGTTTTGGAGGCTAAAAATACAGTTTTTGCCAAAATGACATTACTTCCGGTGATACTGAAAATGTTAAATTAGTTCTATGAAATCATGAATGATATAAGATATCATATGGTGAAAATTTTATGAAAATCGAATAATAACTGACACTTTTATAGACCAAAAACCTTGAAAAGTGACTTAGGGAAAATCGCCCATTTCTCTGCAACCGTACAAGTTAGAAACCATTTTGTGGTATCTGTATGATCATATGGGTTCATTCTATTTGATCAATAGAATCAAATATCATAATTTGAAACAAATAACAAGTACGACTCATTTGAATAAAATATTGTTTTTGAGGGCTAAAATTTATGTTTTGAGCAAATGACGTCATTTTCGGTGGAAGCGTAAGAGGTAAAATGGTTTGACATAGTCCACTATGGCATTAGGCATCCAATGGCGAAAGAAAATTGAAAATCGAATAATTATTGATTCTTTTACAGCCAAAATTACGTGAAAAGTGACTCATGCAAAATTGCCTATTTCTCGGCAACTGCGCATATTACAAATTAATTTTCACATACATTCTCTTCGTATGGGTTATTACTACGAGATTATGAATGTTACGAAGATATATTTTTTAATATGATGACGCTGGATGGGTTGTAAATAGCTTATTTTGACACCTTTTTTCATCCTTTAATCCAAATTGCCTGAAAACGAAATCGAAATTAAAAAAACTGAGCCCGATGTTTTGTGCGCCTTTACATGGCACATCTTTTCAGTCATATAAGATTTGAAAAAAATAATATTTGCTTTCAAAAAGTTGTACCGAACTGTCAAAATTGTAGTTTTTGCTAAATTAAAGTCACTTCCGGTGCCGACAGGAAACTTCATCGGTAACAAAAAAAATGTCACTTGGGGCCACGAAGCATATGCACTTTGTTTTATACAAATCGGGTAATAAATAATTTATCTATAACCGATCAACTGAATTAGCCAATAGCGGCCACGGAAAATTATCGGGACAAAAAATGTTAACATTTTTGCCCAAATCAGACGACACTTTAACCGTGGGTAAAAGGCCATCAAAAAATATTCATTAATAAAAAAGTTTTTTGTCAAAATTTAAATTTCCAAACTTTGGCGCCTAATATTTCCGACGATTCGTCGAAATTCAAAATTCTAAAGAACCATTGCCATGTGCCTTGTCTCTGGCTATGCCAAAATCTATCAAACGTTACAATCCAACAATTGTTGTTAATATTAGGGCATTATTTAAAAAAACGACAACTTCGGTGATTTCGGACATTTCGCATTGTCGCAGAACGTTTGAAATAGCTTTAATCTCTAAGTCACACCCACTTTCCCAGTAAAACCGAAAAAATTGGATCAATCCGACAAGTAGTTTCTGAGATATGATCAAATTGGAAAAAAAAAATAATAATAATAAGAACTAGACCTGCAAGCAGCACTGAACCGGCTTTCAGGAATCATACAGGAAGTTCATTATACCCTAACCGATCCATTGAGCTACCAAACTATACTTTAATTGTTTTGCTTCAGTGACACCTTCTATCATATGTAAAAGTAATATTTGCTGGCGAAAAGACCGATCAAAATTGTAAATTATGGCAAAATTACGTCACTTCCGGTGCCGAAAGAAATTTTTATAGGTGAAAAATAAGTCGAAAATTCGCAACATACAAAATACAAACTTTGTTTTATACATATCGGGCAATAAATAATCAACCTATAACCCATAAACTGAAATTAAGAAGGTATAAAACTTAAAAGTGACACTGGGAAAATTGGCTATTATTCGACAAGGGAACATGCTAGAAGCCTTTTCTTGATATCAATATGATGGTATTGATTCAATCTTACTGCCCATTAGAGTCAGACGTTATAAAGTTAAACGAATAATAAATATAAATCCCTTCAAAAAAATGTTTGTTTTGAGGGCTAAAAATATGTTTTTTGCAAAAATTACATTACTTCCGGAGATATTGAAAATGTTAATTTAGTTCATAGAAGTCATAAATGGCATAAGGCATCAAATGGTAAAAAAATGATAAAAATCGAATAATAATTGACACTTTTATAGACCAAAAACCTTGAAAAGTGACTTATAGAAGATCGCCTATTTCTCTGTAACCGTACAAGTTAGAAACCATTTTGTGGTATCCGTATGGTCGTATGGCTTCATTCTATTCGTTGATGGGAATCAAATATCATAATTTCAAGAATATTATAAGGCAGACTCATTTGAATAAAATATTTGTTTTTTAAGTTAAAAATACAGTTTTTGCCCAAATGACGTCATTTCCGGTCACAGTGAAAATGTAAAATTGGCTTGACCTAGTCCAAATTGGCATTAAGCATCAAATGGAAAAAAATATTGCAAATCGAATAATAATTCACTCTTTTATAGGCAAAATAACGTGAAAAGTGATGCATGCAAAATTGCATATTTCTCGGCAACTGCTCATATTACAAACTAATTTGCGCATACATTCTCTTCGTCTGGATTATTGCTACGAGTTTATGAAAATTACAAATAAATATTTCAAAATATGAAGACGCTGAATGAATTGTAAATAACTGAATTTTACACTTTATTTTACATTTTATTCGAAATTGCCCGAAAATGAAATTGAAATTAAAAAATCTGAGGTAAGGATTTTGTGCACCTTTGCAGGGTGCATCCTTTTAGTTATATCAGTTTTGAAAAAAAAGAATATTTGCTTTCAAAAAGTGGTACTGAACGGTCAAAATTGTAGTTTTTGTTAATATTACGTCACTTCCGTTGCCGCCAGAAAAATTTCACCGTAACAAAAAAAATTACAATTGGGACCACGGAGCATATGAACTTTGTTTTATACAAATCGAACAATAAATAATTTTTCTGGGTACAAAAAACTAAATTAGCCGATGGCGGCTAACGCAAATTACCGAGACAATTTTTTTTCTCATTTCTGCTCAAGTAGGATGATATTTTTAACCCTGTGTAAAATATAATCAAAAAATATTCATAAATAAAAAAGGTTTTCGTAAAAAAATTAATTTTTTTCAAAATATCGGACATTTTTTCGACTACTTCCGGTTTTACGATCGTTGTCGTGATAGCTTTACGAAGTTCTTTGGATAATTAACTTTCTGTACCAGAAGTGTCAGAAACATCCATTGAGTAGTTTTGGAAAAAAAGATAACTTAAAGTGCGTTTCCAAAAATTTAACGATTTTTCAATTTTTTTCAAAGTTTGAGGCCATTTTTGGACCATTTATATTATTTCAATGCTTTTCATTTTGGATTCACTATATAGACAACCGATAGGACTTTGAGTAAGAAAAGTTTAAGAAAAATCTGCGGCGTCGTTTTCGAGAAAAGGGCGTCCCAGAATGTTAAAAAATCGGAAAATACTAGATTTTTGTTATACAATAATTTATTTCCTTACCATCGAAATCGTATTATTTAGATACCATATGATGGTCCATTAATAGGGCTATCCAGCGACACTTTAGTTCTTTTGGTCCGCTATTACCTAAGGGAGAAATCAAGTTTCTCGCAAGTGCGACAATGTTTTTAACCTTTTTTTTCATTTTTTGAATACTTCTGGTATGGTTATTATTGTCGGAATAGTTTTAATAGCCGGTTTGGGCACTAAAATAGCCACGGGGCTCTGTAATGATATATTACATTATCTGATCAGATAAAATGCCTCTGAGAAATCCTATGTTCAAAAGTGCCAAAAATGCAAAAAATTTAAAATATCGAAAATTAAATTTCAATAACTACATACATATTATACATCGTTAGAATCGTAATTAGGTCAGCTATCTGAATATACAACCTTTTTTTGAAAATCTCTTCAAATAAAAAAATAGTAGAGCATTTTCCAAAATTTCACGATTTTTCGACTTTTTTTGATTTTCAGTCCGTTATTTCACCTATTCCAGACATTTCAAAGTCGTAATGGAATGTTTCGTACTTCAGACTACCACAAGGTCTCTCGATAGAGAAAGTTTCATAAAAATCGCTGGAGTAGTTTTCGAGATACAGGCGTCCAAAAATGCTAAAAATCAGAAAATACTTGATTTTCAGCGTGCCATATTTTGCTGCCTGTTCATAGTATCCGTAAGAATTTGGTATCATACGATAGTGAAATCCCAGTGCAGTCCAATGGTACCCTAATTTCTTTAATCCATTTATATCGGACGGAGAAATCGCGTTTTTCCCCAAAATACCCATTTTTTGCATTTTTTTCAAAATATCCGACATTATTTCGACCACTTCCGGTGTACAGATTATTGTTGAAATTGCTTTATTCCTTGCAATGGTCATTTGGCTTCATGCCTCGGAAATTTCAGAAACGTCAATTTGGCCATAAAACGGAACCCGAGCTCACAAAATGGGTAGAAAATTCGAAAAAAATCGAAAAATAAAGGGCGATAACTCTGAATGAAACTTATATTACTGGAATCGGATGGACTTCAGGTATCCAAAAATGTAGGTCAAATTTCAAAATTTTGAAAAATAACAAAAATTGTCTCGCAAACAACATGTTTTCAATTTTCGAACGATAAAAGTCATAGACGAATGTTCGAAATTGAAAAATGTGAGATAGCCATTGTCTCAGAAAAGATTCAGGGATTCCAAAAATGTAATTTGTTTGAAAATGGATAAAGAATTGACGAAACTATGGCCGATTTTCAATTTTTAGACAACGTGCAAAGTTCGGTCACTTCCGGTATGCGCAGAAATTTCAAAAATATTTTATCAAGTAGCCACCACATGGTTTCCCAATAGAAAATCTAATTCCAGGTCGATATCTGTTTTCGATCATGGAGATCTAGGCCCCCGCGGTAAATAATAATAATAATAATAATAACTAGATCTGCTACTGTCCCATGCAGATATGAAAGCTTTCATATTCATGGTCACGTGTCATTGATTGTATCAAGTATCCTAAATAAAAGGATAAGAAGAAAAAATTATCAAAATTGGTCAAAAACTCGCGAAGTTACAAATCTAAATATAGTATGAAACATTGCACCCAGTCATAACAATAATCTGAAATCAGCCGTGGGAGGAAACCGAAGGACACGGAGAAAACCCACGAGGTTGGACACCATACTCCATGTCACGTGCAACCTGGAAATCGAAACGATGCCGGTTGACTCAATGACAGACGTTACGATACAGCGCGCACATGCTAACCATACAGCCATTCAGGCTCCCTAAAATCGATAAATTGCTGACTTATAGCAAGAAACATTTCAACCGGGCATTTCAATCGAAACAACGCCAGTTGACTCAATGACAGACGTTACGATACAGTGCGCAGGTGCTAACCATTTAGCCACGCAACCTCCCTAAATTTGGCAAATTGCTGACCTACAAGGAGAAACATTTCAACCGGGCGGAATTTTCTATTTTAACAGTTTAATTTGCACGGTACCTTTAATTATCAACCGAATATTACAAAACTTTTAAAAATAAGCCCCCCCCCCCTGACCAGCTTAATTGTTCGCAATAAACGTTTGCCCCCTAAAATGAGCAAATTGGTGACTTTAATGTGAGAAACATTACTACCGGGCGAAATTTTCTGTTTTATCACTTTTACAGTACAGTACAACCGATTATTACAAAACTTTAAAAATAAAAGAGAAAGAGATAAATGCGGCTTAACCTCCATTCGACACAAACTAACATATAGATGGGACGAAAAACCAAGGTCCGGTGTACACATTGGAGTGCACGTAAAATATCCCTAAGCAGTTGGAATTCGATACTGTTGAATAAGCTCTATACGATGACTATGCAAACCATTATTAATCGATGAAGGTGTTAAAATGTACACAATATAAACAGTATTAATCTAAATCAATAACATAAATGATTAAAAATATTTTTTTTAGATAGTTTTAAAATAGAAAACAAATAATTATATCAAATCAAACCTATTCAATTTCAATTAATATGAGGACTGGCTGCAAAGTTCTAAGCCTATGTGTGCAAGACCTATATATTGTTGATGTTTCCTTTTATTTTTCTATATAGTTTCCATCAAAGCTCAATTTTTTCATCAGTTATTTACGGTGATTTTGGATTCGCAAAACGTTTTGAAAATATATTGATTCCAAGGCCACCACCCATTTTTGAAAGGAGGCTAACCAGAAAAGTAAAATAGATCACAAAATCACGAAGTAACACAGCTGTCAAGGTCAATTTTTTCATCAGTTGTTTTCGGTGATTTTGGATTCGCAAAACGTTTTGAAAATATATTGATTCCAAGGCCACCACCCATTTTTGAAAGGAGGCTAACCAGAAATGTATTGATTTCCCAGATTTGAGACAAAATCGCGAAACTGCGATCCATTTGATTATTTTCAAGCTGTTAATCGGAGTTATTCACGCGAAAACAACTTTGTCGGCACGGAAAACATCAAAGGCGAAATTTGAAATTTTGAAATTTGCAAATACCAAAAATTCGACAATGAGCTAGGCTATCCCCAAATGTATTAATTTCACAGATAAGAAACGAATTCAACAAACTACGGTCTGTTCTGATAATTTACATGCCCGTTAATGTCCATTTTTCACTATTTCTGATATTCAATTCAATATGGTGACTATCCATTGACTTAAATCAAAATTCTACTGCCAACATTTTATAGCCATCCCTTCAAGGATTCAGAAAATATAACCCCCGTGTCTGTATGTAAAATAGCAAAATGGCGTTTGAGGTTTTTACATTTCAAGATGGTGGCACTTCCGGATTGAGCTACAAACTCCATTTTTTGTGTACTAATCAGTGGTCTCGTAGCTAGTACCTAAAAAAAAAATTCAAGATGATTTGACCTATATTTCGTCGATTTTTTTGAAAATTTCGATCCTCAATTTCTCCAAGGGGAGATAATTTAGAAAATTTCCAAAGTATTTTTTCAAGTCGCATCATTAAGGTTTACTTACATATTAAATTTCATGAAAATCGTAAAACTACTAAAGAAGTTGTCGAGTTGGTCTAAACTTCCGGTTCGAAATCACAGCGACGAATTTTCGAAAATCCGAAATTGCAGATTTGAAGTAAATGTCTCAAAGTACTCATAGAAAAAAGAATTAATTAAATAGGTCAAATAGTCACAAAGTTACAGCATTGTAGGTCAAAAGCATTCGTTCGTAAAATTCGGTGATTTTGGATTCGAAAAACGTTTTGAAAATATATTTAATCAAGGTTCGCACCCCATTTTTGGGGGGGTAGGTCAAAGTTTTAGAAAGATCCTATGGTTAGATTCTAAAAAATATCCCTAAGCAGTTGGAATTCGATACTGTTGAATAAGCTGTATACGATGACTAAATGTGTAGATTGTAGTCACCCACACTGCATGTGTCGCTTAACAATGAAAGGATGCCGTTTTCAATGTTCGATCCTTTTGTTCTTCTACTCCTGATATGTTGGATTGTTGATCGATGGTTTTATATGAAAGACTACCAATAAGACTCTTTGTAGAAGAAGTTCCCAAAAAATATTAAGTTGACTTTACGAGAAAGACCTCTAAACATGCTCCAAATTGTAAAAATACGACTTTTTGGATTTTCAATCTCTTTTTTTCGCCTATCCCTGATATTTAAAATAAATGATACAATGATTTCACACAACAGGCTAGCTATTGGACTCTCTATTGACAAAAGTTTCACAGCCCTCCCTTCATTATAACCGAAGTTATCGTGCCCTAAAGAATCAACAAATCAGCATGCCCATCTCTGCTTACCCTTGGCAGAAAATGCTCATCTTTGGACTCAATCATGACATTGTCCTAGTGAACGTCTACACCAAGTTTGAACATTCTAGCTCAATTAGAAGGAGAGTTATTGTGTTTCAAAGTCTCGGCCCTTCAAATTGCTACTACTTTTCATTTTCAATTCAAAATGGTGACCATCACGTGACCGAAATCAAAATTCTGCTCCCTATGATTTTTGGGCCATCCTTCAAGGATTCAGAAAATATAACTCCCGTGTCTGTAAGTAAAATAGCAAAAAAGCCTTAGGGATTTTTCATGTTTCAAGATGGTGGCACTTCCGGTTCGATCGACAAACTCCATATTTTGTGTAGGAATCAGTAATTACTTGTCGAGTATCGAAAATTTTTTTTAGGTCATTCTGACCTATATTTCGACGATTTTTTTGAAAACTTTGATCCTTAATTTCACCAAGGGGAGATAATTTAGAAAATTTCTAATTATATTTTTGAAGTCACATCGGTAAGATCTACTTGTATACTAAATTTCATGAAAATCGTACAACTATTAAAGAAGTTGTCAAATTGGTCTAAACTTCCGGTTCGAAATCACAGCGACGAATTTTCGAAATACGAAAATGTGAAACTGCAGATGAAAACGATTTTTTTCAAGGTATTCAAAGAAAAAAGAATTAGTAAAATCGGTCAAAAAATAACAAAGATACGACTATGCATTGTCAGTTTTTTCGTTCGTAAAATTCGGTGATTTCGGATTCGTAAAACGTTTTGAAAATACATTTAATCAAGGTTCGCACCCCATTTTTGGGGGGGTAGGTCAAAATTTCAGAAAGATCCTATGGATAGATTCTGAGAAATCCGATTTGCAGAAAACACACAAAAAAAAAAATAATAATAATAATAACTTTAACAGAAACAATAAGCTTTCATATGTAATACATATGAAAGCTTAACTAGACCTGCAAGCAGCACTGAACCGGCTTTCAGGAATCATACAGGAAGTTTATTATACCATAGCCGATCCATAGAGCTACCAAACTATACTTTAATTGTTTTGCTTCAGTGACACCCTCTATCATATGTAAAAGTAATATTTGCTGGCGAAAAGACCGGTCAAAATTGTAAATTATGGCAAAATTACGTCAATTTAGGTGCCGAAAGAAATTTTTATAGGTGAAAAATAAGTCGAAAATTCGCAACATACAAAATAAAAACTTTGTTTTATACATATCGGGCAATAAATAATTAACCCATAACCCATAACTGAAATTAAGAAGGTAAAAAACTTAAAAGTGACCCTGGGAAAATTGACTATTTTTCGACAAGGGAACATGCTAGAAGCCTTTTCTTGATATCAATATGATGGTATATATTCAATCTTACTGCCCATTAGAACCAGACGTTATAAAGTTAAACGAATAATAAATATAAATCCCCTCAAAAAAATGTTTGTTTTGAAGGCTAAAAATACGTTTTCTGAAAAAATTACATTACTTCCGGTGATATTGAAAATGTTAATTTAGTTCATAGAATTCATAAATGGCATAAGGCATCAAATGGTAAAAAAATTATAAAAATCGAATAATAATTGACACTTTTATAGACCAAAAACCTTGAAAAGTGACTTATCGAAGATCGCCTATTTCTCTGTAACCGTACAAGTTAGAAACCATTTTGACGCCGCAGATTTTTCTCAAACTTTTCTTACTCAAAGTCCTATCGGTTGTCTATATAGTGAATCCAAAATGAAATGCATTGAAATAATATAAATGGTCCAAAAATGGCCTCAAACTTTGAAAAAAAATTGAAAAATCGTTAAATTTTTGGAAACGCTCTTTAATTTATCTTTTTTTCCAAAACTACTCAATGGATGTTTCTGACACTTCTGGTACAGAAAGTTAATTATCCAAAGAACTTCGTAAAGCTATCACTACAACGATCGTAAAACCGGAAGTAGTCGAAAAAATGTCCGATATTTTGAAAAAAATTATTTTTTTTACGAAAACCTTTTTTATTTATGAATATGTTTTGATGATATTTTACACAGGGTTAAAAATATCATCCTACTTGAGCAGAAATGAGAAAAAAAATTGTCTCGGTAATTTGCGTTAGCCGCCATCGGCTAATTTAGTTTTTCGTACCCAGAAAAATTATTTATTATTCGATTTATATAAAACAAAGTTCATACGCTCCGTAGTCCCAATTGTAATTTTTTTTGTTACGGTGAAATTTTTCTGTCGGCAACGTAAGTGACGTAATATTAACAAAAACTACAATTTTGATCGTTCAGTACCACTTTTTAAAAGCAAATATTATTTTTTTTCAAAACTGATATAACTAAAAGGATGCACCCTGCAAAGGTGCACAAAATCCTTAGCTCAGATTTTTTAATTTCAATTTCATTTTCGGGCAATTTCGAATAAAATGTAAAATAAAGTGTAAAATTCAGTTATTTACAATTCATTCAGCGTCTTCATATTTTGAAATATTTATTTGTAATTTTCATAAACTCGTAGCAATAATCCAGACGAAGAGAATGTATGCGCAAATTAGTTTGTAATATGAGCAGTTGCCGAGAAATATGCAATTTTGCATGCATCACTTTTCACGTTATTTTGCCTATAAAAGAGTGAATTATTATTCGATTTGCAATATTTTTTTCCATTTGATGCTTAATGCCAATTTGGACTAGGTCAAGCCAATTTTACATTTACACTGTGACCGGAAATGACGTCATTTGGGCAAAAACTGTATTTTTAACTTTAAATATTTTATTCAAATGAGTCTGCCTTATAATATTTTTAAAATTATGATATTTGATTCCCATCAACGAATAGAATTAAGCCATACGACCATACGGATACCACAAAATGGTTTCTAACTTGTACGGTTACAGAGAAATAGGCGATCTTTTATAAGTCACTTTTCTGAACCGGCTTTCAGGAATCATACAGAAAGTTTATTATACCATAGCCGATCCATTGAGCTACCAAACTATACTTTAGTTGTTTTGCTTCAGTGACACCCTCTACCATATGTTAAAGTAATATTTGCTGGCGAAAAGACCGGTCAAAATGGTAAATTATGGCAAAATACGTCACTTCCGGTGCCGAAAGACATTTTTATAGGTGAAAAATAAGTCGAAAATTCGCAACATACAAAATACAAACTTTGTTTTATCATATCGGGCAATAAATAATTAACCTATAATCCATAAACTGAAATTAAGAAGGTAAAAAACTTAAAAGTGACCCTGGGAAAATTGGCTATTATTCGACAAGGGAACATGCTAGAAGCCTTTTCTTGATATCAATATGATGGCATTGATTCAATCTTACTGCCTATTGGAATCAAACATTATAAAGTTAAACGAATGATAAATATAAATCCCTTCAAAAAAATGTTTGTTTTGAAGGCTAAAAATACGTTTTTTGCAAAAATTACATTACTTCCGGTGATATTGAAAATGTTAATTTAGTTCATAGAAGTCATAAATGGCATAAGGCATCAAATGGTAAAAAAATTATTAAAATCGTATAATAATTGACACTTTTATAGACGAAAACCCTTGAAAAGTAACTTATAGAAGATCGCCTATTTCTCTGTAACCGTACAAGTTAGAAACCATTTTGTGGTATCTGTATGGTCGTATGGTTTCATTCTATTCGTTGATGGGAATCAAATATCACAATTCTAAAAATATTATAAGGCAGACTTATTTTAATAAAATATTTGTTTTTTAGATTAAAAATACAGCTTTTGCCCAAAAGACGTCATTTCCGGTCACAGTGAAAATGTAAAATTGGCTTGACCTAGTCCAAAATGGCATTAGGCATCAAATGGAAAAAAAAATATTGCAAATCGAATAATAATTCCCTCCTTTATAGGCAAAATAACGTGAAAAGTGATGCATGCAAAATTGCATATTTCTCAGCAACTGCTCATATTACAAACTAATTTTCCCATACATTCTCTTTGTCTGGATTAATGCTACGAGTTTATGAAAATAACAAATAAATATTTCAAAATATGAAGATGCTGAATGAATTGTAAATAACTGAATTTTACACTTTATTTTACATTTTATTCGAAATTGCCCGAAAATGAAATTGGAATTAAAAAATCTGAGCTAAAGATTTTGTGCACCTTTGCAGGGTGCATCCTTTTAGTTATATCAGTTTTGAAAAAAATAACATTTGCTTTCAAAAAGTGGTACCGAACTGTCAAAATTGTAGTTTTTGTTAATGTTACGTCACTTCCGTTGCCGACAGAAAAATTTCACCGTAACAAAAAATATTACAATTGGGACCACGGAGCATATGAACTTTGTTTTATACAAATCGAACAATAAATAATTGTTCTGGGTACGAAAAACTAAATTAGCCGATGGCGGCTAACGCAAATTACCGAGACAATTTTTTTTCTCATTTCTGTTCAAGTAGGATGATATTTTAACCCTGTGTAAAATACCATCAAAAAATATTCATAAATGAAAAAGGTTTTTGTAAAAAAACTTTTTTTTTTCAAAATATCGGACATTTTTTCGACTACTTCCGGTTTTACGATCATTGTCGTGATAGCTTTACGAAGTTCTTTGGATACTTTACTTTCTGTACCAGAAGTGTCAGAAACATCCATTGAGTAGTTTTGGAAAAAAAGATAAATTAAAGAGCGTTTCCAAAACTTTAACGATTTTTCAATTTTTTTCAAAGTTTGAGGCCATTTTTGGACCACCTATATTATTTCAATGTTTTTCATTTTGGATTCACTATATAGACAACCGATAGGACGTTGAGTAAGAAAAGTTTAAGAAAAATCGTAGGCGTCGTTTTCGAGAAAAGGGCGTCTCGGAATGTTAAAAAAGCGGAAAATACTTGATTTTTGGCATACAATAATTTATTTCCTTACCATTGAAATCGTATTATTTAGATACCATATGATGGTCCATTAATAGGGCTATCCAACGACACTTTAGTTCTTTTGGTCCGCTATTACCTAAGGGAGCAATCAAGTTTTTCGCAAGTGAGACAATGTTTTTAACCTTTTTTTTTCATTTTTTGAATACTTCCGGTATGGTTATCATTGTCGGAATATTTTTAATAGCCGGTTTGGGCACTAAAATAGCCACGGGGCTCTGTAATGATATATTACATTATCTGATCAGATAAAATGCCCCTGAGAAATCCTGTGTTCAAAAGTGCTAAAAATGAAAAAAATTTAAAATATCGAAAATTAAATTTCAATAACTACATACATATTATACATCGTTAGATTCTTAATTAGGTCAGCTATCTGAATATACAACCTTTTTTAAAAAATCTCTTCAAATAAAAAAATAGTAGAGCATTTTCCAAAATTTCACGATTTTTCGACTTTTTTCGATTTTCAGTCCGTTATTTCACCCATTCCAGATATTTCAAAGGCTTATTGGGTGGTTTCATGCAAATTAACTCCGAAAGGACTCTCGATAGAAAAAATTTAAGAAAAAGTTACGGTTAAGTTTTCGAGATATAGGCGTCCAAAAACGCTCCAAATCAGAAAATACTTGATTTTCAGCGTGCCATATTTTGCTGCCTGATCATAATATCCGTATGAATTGGGTATCATACGATAGTACAATCCTAGTGCAGTCCAATGGAACCCTAATTTGTTTAATCCATTGACATCGAACGGAGAAATCGCGTTTTCCCCAAAACTATCCATTTTTTGCATTTTTTCAAAATATTGCACATTATTTCGACTACTTCCGGTCTACGGATCATTGTTGAAATTGCTTTATTCCTTGCAATGGTCATTTGGCTTCATGCCTTAGAAGTTTCAGATTCGCCAATTCAGCCATATAACGAAACCCGAGCTCACAAAATAGGTAGAAAATTCGAAAAAAATCGAAAAATAAAGGGCGATAACTCTGAATGAAACTTATATTACTGGAATCGGATGGACTTAAGGTATCCAAAAATATAAGTCAAATTTGAAAATTTTGAAAAATGAAAAAAATTGTCTTTTAAACAAATTTTTTTAATTTTCGAACGCTAGAAGTCAGCGACGAAGTTTCGAAATTACAAAATCTTAGATTGCTATTGGCTCGGAAAAGATTCAGGGTTTCCGAAAATGTCATTTGTTTGAAAATGGGTAAATAATTGACGAAACTATGGCCAATTTTCAATTTTTTGACAACGTACAAAGATCTGCCACTTCCGGTATGCGCAGAATTTTCGAAAATACTTTATCAAGTAGCCACCACATGGTTTCCCGAAAGAAAAATTGAAATCAGATCGATATCTGCTTTCGATCATGGAGAACTTGGCCCCCGCGGTAAATAATAATAATAATAATAATTTTAGTAATCTCAATAGGCTTTCAGACGAAAGTCTGAAAGCCTAACTAGACCTGCAAGCAGCACTGAACCGGCTTTCAGGAATCATACAGAAAATTTATTATACCATAGCCGATCCATTGAGCTACCAAACTATACTTTAGTTGTTTTGCTTCAGTGACACCCTCTACCATATGTTAAAGTAATATTTGCTGGCGAAAAGACCGGTCAAAATGGTAAATTATGGCAAAATACGTCACTTCCGGTGCCGAAAGACATTTTTAGAGGTGAAAAATAAGTCGAAAATTCGCAACATACAAAATACAAACTTTGTTTTATCATATCGGGCAATAAATAATTAACCTATAATCCATAAACTGAAATTAAGAAGGTAAAAAACTTAAAAGTGACCCTGGGAAAATTGGCTATTATTCGACAAGGGAACATGCTAGAAGCCTTTTCTTGATATCAATATGATGGTATTGATTCAATCTTACTGCCTATTGGAATCAAACATTATAAAGTTAAACGAATGATAAATATAAATCCCTTCAAAAAAAATGTTTGTTTTGAAGGCTAAAAATACGTTTTTTGCAAAAATTACATTACTTCCGGTGATATTGAAAATGTTAATTTAGTTCATAGAAGTCATAAATGGCATAAGGCATCAAATGGTAAAAAAATTATTAAAATCGTATAATAATTGACACTTTTATAGACGAAAACCCTTGAAAAGTGACTTATAGAAGATCGCCTATTTCTCTGTAACCGTACAAGTTAGAAACCATTTTGTGGTATCTGTATGGTCGTATGGCTTCATTCTATTCGTTGATGGGAATCAAATATCACAATTCTAAAAATATTATAAGGCAGACTCATTTTAATAAAATATTTGTTTTTTAGGTTAAAAATACAGCTTTTGCCCAAAAGACGTCATTTCCGGTCACAGTGAAAATGTAAAATTGGCTTGACCTAGTCCAAAATGGCATTAGGCATCAAATGGAAAAAAAATATTGCAAATCGAATAATAATTCCCTCCTTTATAGGCAAAATAACGTGAAAAGTGATGCATGCAAAATTGCATATTTCTCAGCAACTGCTCATATTACAAACTAATTTTCCCATACATTCTCTTTGTCTGGATTAATGCTACGAGTTTATGAAAATAACAAATAAATATTTCAAAATATGAAGACGCTGAATGAATTGTAAATAACTGAATTTTACACTTTATTTTACATTTTATTCGAAATTGCCCGAAAATGAAATTGGAATTAAAAAATCTGAGCTAAAGATTTTGTGCACCTTTGCAGGGTGCATCCTTTTAGTTATATCAGTTTTGAAAAAAATAACATTTGCTTTCAAAAAGTGGTACAGAACTGTCAAAATTGTAGTTTTTGTTAATATTACGTCACTTCCGTTGCCGACAGAAAAATTTCACCGTAACAAAAAATATTACAATTGGGACCACGGAGCATATGAACTTTGTTTTATACAAATCGAACAATAAATAATTGTTCTGGGTACGAAAAACTAAATTAGCCGATGGCGGCTAACGCAAATTACCGAGACAATTTTTTTTCTCATTTCTGTTCAAGTAGGATGATATTTTAACCCTGTGTAAAATACCATCAAAAAATATTCATAAATGAAAAAGGTTTTCGTAAAAAAAATTTTTTTTTTTCAAAATATCGGACATTTTTTCGACTACTTCCGGTTTTACGATCATTGTCGTGATAGCTTTACGAAGTTCTTTGGATACTTAACTTTCTGTACCAGAAGTGTTAGAAACATCCATTGAGTAGTTTTGGAAAAAAAGATAAATTAAAGAGCGTTTCCAAAACTTTAACGATTTTTCAATTTTTTTCAAAGTTTGAGGCCACTTTTGGACCACCTATATTATTTCAATGCTTTTCATTTTGGATTCACTATATAGACAACCGATAGGACGTTGAGTAAGAAAAGTTTAAGAAAAATCGTAGGCGTCGTTTTCGAGAAAAGGGCGTCTCGGAATGTTAAAAAAGCGGAAAATACTTGATTTTTGGCATACAATAATTTATTTCCTTACCATTGAAATCGTATTATTTAGATACCATATGATGGTCCATTAATAGGGCTATCCAACGACACTTTAGTTCTTTTGGTCCGCTATTACCTAAGGGGGCAATCAAGTTTTTCGCAAGTGAGACAATGTTTTTAACCTTTTTTTTTCATTTTTTGAATACTTCCGGTATGGTTATCATTGTCGGAATATTTTTAATAGCCGGTTTGGGCACTAAAATAGCCACAGGGCTCTGTAATGATATATTACATTATCTGATCAGATAAAATGCCCCTGAGAAATCCTGTGTTCAAAAGTGCTAAAAATGAAAAAAATTTAAAATATCGAAAATTAAATTTCAATAACTACATACATATTATACATCGTTAGATTCTTAATTAGGTCAGCTATCTGAATATACAACCTTTTTTAAAAAATCTCTTCAAATAAAAAAATAGTAGAGCATTTTCCAAAATTTCACGATTTTTCGACTTTTTTCGATTTTCAGTCCGTTATTTCACCCATTCCAGATATTTCAAAGGCTTATTGGGTGGTTTCATGCAAATTAACTCCGAAAGGACTCTCGATAGAAAAAATTTAAGAAAAAGTTACGGTTAAGTTTTCGAGATATAGGCGTCCAAAAACGCTCCAAATCAGAAAATACTTGATTTTCAGCGTGCCATATTTTGCTGCCTGATCATAATATCCGTATGAATTGGGTATCATACGATAGTACAATCCTAGTGCAGTCCAATGGTACCCTAATTTGTTTAATCCATTGACATCGAACGGAGAAATCGCGTTTTCCCCAAAACTATCCATTTTTTGCATTTTTTCAAAATATTGCACATTATTTCGACTACTTCCGGTCTACGGATCATTGTTGAAATTGCTTTATTCCTTGCAATGGTCATTTGGCTTCATGCCTTAGAAGTTTCAGATTCGCCAATTCAGCCACATAACGAAACCCGAGCTCACAAAATAGGTAGAAAATTCGAAAAAAATCGAAAAATAAAGGGCGGTAACTCTGAATGAAACTTATATTACTGGAATCGGATGGACTTAAGGTATCCAAAAATATAAGTCAAATTTGAAAATTTTGAAAAATGAAAAAAATTGTCTCTTAAACAAATTTTTTTAATTTTCGAACGCTAGAAGTCAGCGACGAAGTTTCGAAATTACAAAATCTTAGATTGCTATTGACTCGGAAAAGATTCAGGGTTTCCGAAAATGTCATTTGTTTGAAAATGGGTAAATAATTGACGAAACTATGGCCAATTTTCAATTTTTTGACAACGTACAAAGATCTGTCACTTCCGGTATGCGCAGAATTTTCGAAAATACTTTATCAAGTAGCCACCACATGGTTTCCCGAAAGAAAAGTTGATTTCAGATCGATATCTGCTTTCGATCATGGAGAACTTGGCTCCCGCGGTAAATAATAATAATAAATAGACCTGCAAGCAGCACTGAACCGGCTTTCAGGAATCATACAGGAAGTTTATTATACCATAGCCGATCCATTGATCTACCAAACTATACTTTAGTTGTTTTGCTTCAGTGACACCCTCTATCATATGTAAAAGTAATATTTGCTGGCCAAAAGACCGGTCAAAATTGTAAATTATGGCAAAATTACGTCACTTCCGGTGCCGAAAGAAATTTTTATAGGTGAAAAATAAGTCGAAAATTCGCAACATACAAAATACAAACTTTGTTTTATACATATCGGGCAATAAATAATTAACCTATAACCCATAAACTGAAATTAAGAAGGTAAAAAACTTAAAAGTGACCCTGGGAAAATTGATTATTATTCGACAAGGGAACATGCTAGAAGCCTTTTCTTGATATCAATATGATGGTATGGATTCAATCTTACTGCCCATTAGAGTCAGACGTTATAAAGTTAAACGAATAATGAATATAAATCTTTTCAAAAAAATGTTTGTTTTGAAGGCTAAAAATACGTTTTTTGCAAGAATTGCGTAACTTCCGGTGATATTGAAAATGTTAACTTGGTTCATAGAAGTCATAAATGGCATAAGGCATCAAATGGTAAAAAAATTATAAAAATCGAATAATAATTGACACTTTTATAGACCAAAAACCTTGAAAAGTGACTTATAGAAGATCGCCTATTTCTCTGAAACCGTACAAGTTAGAAACCATTTTGTGGTATCTGTATGGTCGTATGGCTTTATTCTATTCGTTGATGGGAATCAAATATCATAATTTTAAAAGTATTATCAGGCAGACTCATTTGAATAAAATTTTAGTTTTTTTAGGTTAAAAATACAGTTTTTGCCCAAATGACGTCATTTCCGGTCACAGTGAAAATGTAAAATTGGCTTGACCTAGTCCAAATTGGCATTAGGCATCAAATGGAAAAAAAATATTGCAAATCGAATAATAATTCACTCTTGTATAGGCAAAATAACGTGAAAAGTGATGCATGCAAAATTGCATATTTCTCGGCAACTGCTCATATTACAAACTAATTTTCGCAAACATTCTCTTCGTCTGGATTATTGCTACGAGTTTATGAAAATTACAAATAAATATTTCAAAATATGAAGACGCTGAATGAATTGTAAATAACTGAATTTTACACTTTATTTTACATTTTATTCGAAATTGCCCGAAAATGAAATTGAAATTCAAAAATATGAGCTAAGGATTTTGTGCACCTTTGCAGGGTGCATCCTTTTAGTTATATCAGTTTTGAAAAAAAATAATATTTGCTTTCAAAAAGTGGTACCGAACTGTCAAAATTGTAGTTTTTGTTAATATTACGTCACTTCCGTTGCCGACAGAAAAATTTCACCGTAACAAAAAAAATTACAATTGGGACCACGGAGCATATGAACTTTGTTTTATGCAAATCGAACAATAAATAATTTTTCTGGGTACGAAAAGCTAAATTAGCCGATGGCGGCTAACGCAAATTACCGAGACAATTTTTTTTCTCATTTCTGCTCAAGTACGATGATATTTTAACCCTGTGTAAAATATCATCAAAAAATATTCATAAATAAAAAAGGTTTTCGTAAAAAAATTATTTTTTTTCGAAATATCGGACATTTTTTCGACTACTTCCGGTTTTACGATCATTGTCGCGATAGCTTTACGAAGTTCTTTGGATACTTAACTTTCTGTACCAGAAGTGTCAGAAACATCCATTGAGCAGTTTTTGAAAAAAAGATAAATTAAAGAGCGTTTACAAAAATTTAACGATTTTTCAATTTTTTTCAAAGTTTGATGCCATTTTTAGACCACCTATATTATTTCAATGCTTTTCATTTTGGATTCACTATATAGACAACCGATACGACTTTGAGTAAGAAAAGTTTAAGAAAAATCTGCGGTGTCGTTTTCGAGAAAAGGGCGTCTCAGAATGTTAAAAAATCGGAAAATATTAGATTTTTGGCATACAATAATTTATTTCCTTACCATCAATATCGTATTATTTAGATATCATATGATGGTCCATTAATAGGGCTATCCAACGACACTTTAGTTCTTTTGGTCCGCTATTACCTAAGGGAGAAATCAAGTTTTCGCAAGTGCGACAATGTTTTTAACCTTTTTTTTTCATTTTTTGAATACTTCCGGTATGGTTATTATTGTCGGTATAGTTTTAATAACCGGTTTGGGCACTAAAATAGCCACAGGGCTCTGTAATGATATATTACATTATCTGATCAGATAAAATTCCCCTGAGAAATCCTAGGTTCAAAAGTGCCAAAAATGCAAAAAATTTAAAATATCAAAAATTAAATTTCAATAACTACATACATATTATACATCGTTAGAATCGATATTAGGTCAGCTATCTGAATATACAATCTTTTTTTGAAAATCTCTGAAAATAAAAAAATAGTAGAGCATTTTCCAAAATTTCACGATTTTTCCACTTTTTTCGATTTTCAGTCCGTTATTTCACCTATTCCAGATATTTCAAAGTCTTATTGGATGGCTTCATGCAAAATACCTCCGAAAGGACTCTCGATAGAAAAAATTAAAAAAAAAGTTGCGGTTAAGTTTTCGAGATACAGGCGTCCAAAAACGCTCCAAATGAGAAAATACTTGATTTTCAGCGTGCCATATTTTGCTGCCTGCTCATCGTATCCGTACGAGTTGGGTATCATACGATAGCACAATTCTAGTGCAGTCCAATGGTACCCTAATTTCTTTAATCCATTGATATCGGGCGGAGAAATCGCGTTTTTTCCCAAAATATCCATTTTTTGCATTTTTTTCAAAATATTGCACATTATTTCGACCACTTCCGGTTTAAGGATTCTTGTCGAAATTGCTTTATACGTTGTTTTTGGACTATAACTTCACGTTCCAGAAGTTTCAGAAACGTCAATTCTACCATAAAACGAAACCCGAGCTTAGAAAATGGGAAGAAAATTCGAAAAAAATCGAAAAATAAAGGGCGATAACTCGGAATGAAACTTATATTACTGAAATCGGATGGACTTCAGGTATCCAAAAATGTAGGTCAAATTTGAAAATTTTGAAAAATGACAAAAATTGTCTCTTAAACAAAATTTTTCAATTTTCGAACGCTAGAAGTCAGCGACGAAGTTTCGAAATTACAAAATCTTAGATTGCTATTGGCTCGGAAAAGATTCAGGGTTTCCGAAAATGTCATTTGTTTGAAAATGGGTCAATAATTGACGAAACTATGGCCAATTTTCAATTTTTTGACAACGTACAAAGATCTGCCACTTCCGGTATGCGCAGAATTCTCGAAAATACTTTATCAAGTAGCCACCACATGGTTTCCGGAAAGAAAAATTGATTTCAGATCGATATCTGCTTTCGATCATGGAGAACTTGGCCCCCGCGGTAAATAATAATAATAATAATAATTTTAGTAATCTCAATAGGCTTTCAGACGAAAGTCTGAAAGCCTAATAATAATAATTTTAGTAATCTCAATAGGCTTTCAGACGAAAGTCTGAAAGCCTAATAACTAGACCTGCATGCAGGAATGACGGGTTTCACTGGTGCCACGTCACTTTCGGTGCCACGTTACCCTTGAACATATGTCACTTCCGATAACAATGAAACCATTAAACAGGTTTCCACATAAGCATTGCAAACATCAAATAAAATGGAGGAAGAATCAACCAAATCCAGCAATATCAATTCATTTTATATATATGTTACTTGTAAGTGATCCTGGCAAAATTTCATTACTTCCGGTGATAATGAAAATGTTCAATTAGTTTTAAGAAATCATAAATGGCATAAGGCATCATATGGCGAAAATTGTATGTAAATCGAATAAGAATTGCCAATTTTATAGACCAAAAACCTTGAAAAGTGACTTGTAGAAAATCGTCTATTTCTCGGCAACCGTACAAGTTAGAAACTATTTTTTGGTATCTATATGATCGTATGGGTTCAGTCTATTTGTTGATTGGAATCAAATATCATAATTTGAAATATATTACAAGTCAGACTCGTTTGAAAAAAATATCTGTTTTGAAGGCTAAAAATACAGTTTTTGCCAAAATGACATTACTTCTGGTAACATTGAAAATGTTAAATTAGTTCTATTAAATCATAAATGACATAAGATATCATATGGTGAAAATTTTATGAAAATCGAATAATAACTGACACTTTTATAGACCAAAAACCTTGAAAAGTGACTTCTGGAAAATCGCCCATTTCTCTGAAACCGTACAAGTTAGAATCCATTTTGTGGTATCTGTATGATCGTATGGGTTCAATCTATTTGATCAATAGAATCAAATATCATAATTTGAAAAAAATAACAAGTACGACTCATTTGAATAAAATATTGTTTTTGAAGGCTAAAATTTAAGTTTTGAGCAAAATGACGTCATTTCCGGTGGAAGCGTAAGAGGTAAAATGGTTTGACATAGTCCACTATGGCATTAGGCATCCAATGGCGAAAGAAAATTGAAAATCGAATAATTATTGATTCTTTTACGACCAAAATTACGTGAAAAGTGACTCATGCAAAATTGCCTATTTCTCGGCAACTGCGCATATTACAAATTAATTTTCACATACATTCTCTTCGTATGGGTTATTACTACGAGTTTATGAATGTTACGAAGATATATTTTTTAATATGAAGACGCTGGATGGGTTGTAAATAGCTTATTTTGACACCTTTTTTCACCCTTTAATCCAAATTGCCTGAAAATGAAATCGAAATTAAAAAAACTGAGCCCGATGTTTTGTGCGCCTATACATGGCACATCTTTTCAGTCATATAAGATTTGAAAAAAATAATATTTGCTTTCAAAAAGTTGTACCGAACTGTCAAAATTGTAGTTTTTGCTAAATTTAAGTCACTTCCGGTGCAGACAGGAAACTTCATCGGTAACAACAAAAATGTCATTTGGGGCCACCGAGCATATGAACTTTGTTTTATACAAATCGGGTAATAAATAATTTATCTATAACCGATCAACTGAATTAGCCAATAGCGGCCACGGAAAATTATCGGGACAAAAAATGTTAACATATTTGCCCAAATCAGACGACCCTTTAACCCTGGGTAAAAGGCCATCAAAAAATATTCATTAATAAAAAAATTTTTTGTCAAAATTTAAATTTCCAAACTTTGGCGCCTAATATTTCCGAAGATTCGTCGAAATTCAAAATTCTAAAGAACCGTGGCTATGTGCCTTGTCTCTGGCTATGCCAAAATCTACCAAACGTTACAATCCAACAATTGTTGTTAATATTATGGCATTATTTTAAAAAAACGACAACTTCGGTGATTTCGGACATTTCGCATTGTCGCAGGACGTTTGAAATAGCTTTAATCTCTAAGTCACACCCACTTTCCCGGTAAAACCGAAAAAATTGGATCAATCCGACAAGTAGTTTCTGAGATATGATCAAAATGGAAAAAAAAAATAATAATAATAAGAATAACTAGACCTGCAAGCAGCACTGAACCGGCTTTCAGGAATCATACAGGAAGTTCATTATACCATAGCCGATCCATTGAGCTACCAAACTACACTTTAGTTGTTTTGCTTCAGTGACACCTTCTATCATATGTAAAAGTAATATTTGCTGGCGAAAAGACCGGTCAAAATTGTAAATTATGGCAAAATTACGTCACTTCCGGTGCCGAAAGAAATTTTTATAGGTGAAAAATAAGTCGAAAATTCGCAACACACAAAATACACACTTTGTTTTATACACATCGGGCAATAAATAATCAACCTATAACCCATAAACTGAAATTAAGAAGGTATAAAACTTAAAAGTGACCCTGGGAAAAGTTGCTATTATTCGACAAGGGAACATGCTAGAAGCCTTTTCTTGATATCAATATGATGGTATTGATTCAATCTTACTGCCCATTAGAGTCAGACGTTATAAAGTTAAACGAATAATAAATATAAATCTCTTCAAAAAAATGTTTGTTTTGAGGGCTAAAAATACGTTTTTTGCAAAAATTACATTACTTCCAGAGATATTGAAAATGTTAATTTAGTTCATAGAAGTCATAAATGGCATAAGGCATCAAATGGAAAACAAATGATAAAAATCGAATAATAATTGACACTTTTATAGACCAAAAACCTTGAAAAGTGACTTATAGAAGATCGCCTATTTCTCTGTAACCGTACAAGTTAGAAACCATTTTGTGGTATCCGTATGGTCGTATGGCTTCATTCTATTCGTTGATGGGAATCAAATATCATAATTATAAAAATATTATAAGGCAGACTCATTTGAATAAAATATTTGTTTTTAAAGTTAAAAATACAGTTTTTGCCCAAATGACGTCATTTCCGGTCACAGTGAAAATGTAAAATTGGCTTGACTTAGTCCAAATTGGCATTAAGCATCAAATGGAAAAAAAATATTGCAAATCGAATAATAATTCACTCTTTTATAGACAAAATAACGTGAAAAGTGATGCATGCAAAATTGCATATTTCTCGGCAACTGCTCATATTACAAACTAATTTTCGCACACATTCTCTTCGTCTGGATTATTGCTACGAGTTTATGAAAATTACAAATAAATATTTCAAAATATGAAGACGCTGAATGAATTGTAAATAACTAAATTTTACAATTTATTTTACATTTTATTAGAAATTGCCCGAAAATGAAATTGAAATTAAAAAATCTGAGCTAAGGATTTTGTGCACCTTTGCAGGGTGCATCCTTTTAGTTATATCAGTTTTGAAAAAAAATAATATTTGCTTTCAAAAAGTGGTACCGAACTGTCAAAATTGTAGATTTTGTTAATATTACGTCACTTCCGTTGCCGACAGAAAAATTTCACCGTAACAAAAAAAATTACAATTGGGACCACGGAGCATATGAACTTTGTTTTATACAAATCGAACAATAAATAATTTTTCTGGGTACGAAAAACTAAATTAGCCGATGGCGGCTAACGCAAATTACCGAGACAATTTTTTTTCTCATTTCTGCTCAAGTAGGATGATATTTTTAACCCTGTGTAAAATATCATCAAAAAATATTCATAAATAAAATAGGTTTTCGTAAAAAAAATATTTTTTTTCAAAATATCGGACATTTTTTCGACTATTTCCGGTTTTACGATCGTTGTCGTGATAGCTTTACGAAGTTCTTTGGATAATTAACTTTCTGTACCAGAAGTGTCAGAAACATCCATTGAGTAGTTTTGGAAAAAAAGATAAATTAAAGAGCGTTTCCAAAAATTTAACGATTTTTCAATTTTTTTCAAAGTTTGAGGCCATTTTTGGACCATTTATATTATTTCAATGATTTTCATTTTGGATTCACTATATAGACAACCGATAGGACTTTGAGTAAGAAAAGTTTAAGAAAAATCTGCGGCGTCGTTTCCGAGAAAAGGGCGTCCCAGAATGTTAAAAAATCGGAAAATACTAGATTTTTGGCATACAATAATTTATTTCCTTATAATCGAAATCGTATTATTTAGACACCATATGATGGTCCATTAATAGGGCTATCCAGCGACACTTTAGTTCTTTTGGTCCGCTATTACCTAAGGGAGAAATCAAGTTTTTCGCAAGTGCGACAATGTTTTTAACATTTTTTTTTTCATTTTTTGAATACTTCCGGTATGGCTATTATTGTCGGAATAGTTTTAATAGCCGGTTTGGGCACTAAAATAGCCACAGGGCTCTGTAATGACATATTACATTATCTGATCAGATAAAATGCCCCTGAGAAATCCTATGTTCAAAAGTGCCAACAATGCAAAAAAATTAAAATATCGAAAATTAAATTTCAATAACTACATACATATTATACATCGTTAGAATCGTAATTAGGTCTGCTATCTGAATATACAATCTTTTTTTGAAAATCTCTTAAAATAACAAAATAGTAGAGCATTTTCCAAAATTTCACGATTTTTCGACTTTTTTCGATTTTCAGTCCGTTATTTCACCTATTCCAGATATTTCGAAGTCTTATTGGATGGCTTCATGCACAAAACCTCCGAAAGGGCTTTCGATAGAAAAAATTTTAAAAAAAGTTGCGGTTAAGTTTTCGAGATACAGGCGTCCAAAAATGCTAAAAATCAGAAAATACTTGATTTTCAGCGTGCCATATTTTGCTTCCTGCTAATCGTATCCGTACGAATTGGGTATCATTCAGTGGTCCAATCACCGCCCGACCAAATGATACCTTAATTCGTTTAATCCGTTGATATCGGACGGAAAAATCGTGTTTTTACCCAAAACACCCATTTTTCACTTTTTTTTCAAAATATCGCATATTATTTCTACTACTTCCGGTTTACGGATTGTTGTTGAAATTGCTTTAAACGGTGGTTTGACCATATTACTTCATTTTCCAGGAATTTCAGAAACGTCGATCTGGCCGTAAAACGAAACTTAAGCTCACAAAATGTGAAGAAAATTCGAAAAAAATCGAAAAATAAAGGGCGATAACTCTGAATGAAACTTATATTACTGGAACCGGATTGCCGTCAGGTATCCAAAAATGTAGGTCAAATTTTAAAATTTTGAAAAATAACAAAAAATGTGTCTTAAACAACATATTTTCATTTTTCAAACGCTAGAAGTCAACGGCGAAGTTTCGAAATTGCAAAATTTTCAACTGCTATCGTCCGAGAAAAGACTCAGGGTTTCCAAAAATGTAATTTGTATGAAAATAGATACAAAATTAACGAATCTACGGCCGTTTTTTAATTTTTTGGCACCGCACGAAATTCGACCACTTCCGGTCTGCGCAGAAGTTTCAAATACAGTGGAAGGGATAGCCACCATATGGTTTCCTGATAGAAAATTATGTCCCAGATCTGTATCTGTTACAGACACTGAGAAATAGGCTCCCCCGAAAAATAAAATAATAATAATAAATAATAATTTTAGTAATCACAATAGGCTTTCAGACGAAAGTCTGAAAGCCTAACTAGACCTGCATGCAGGAATGACGGGTTTCACTGGTGCCACGTTACCCTTAAACATGTCACTTCCGGTGCCAAGTTACCCTTGAACATATGTCACTTCCGGTACCAGCGAAACCACTAAACAGGTTTCCAAATTAACATTGCACTCAAATAAAATGGACGCAGAATCAACAAAATCCAGCAATATCAATTCATTTTATACATTTGTTACTTGTTAATGATCTTGACAAAATTAAATTACTCCCGGTGTTAATGCAAATGTTCAATTAGTCTTATGAAATCAGAAATGGCATACGATATCATATAGTGAAAATTTTATGTAAATCGAATAATAATTGCCACTTTTAAAGACCAAAAAACTTGAAAAGTGACTTGTAGAAAATCGGCTATTTCTCCGCAACCGTACAAGTTAGAAACCATTTTGTGGTATCTGTATGATCGTATGGGTTCATTCTATTTGTTGATTGGCATCAAATACCATACTCTGAAAAAGATTTCAAAACAGACTCATTTGAATAAAATATATGTTTTAGAGGCTAAAAATACAGTTTTTGCCAAAATGACGTTACTTCCGGTGATAATGAAAATCTTAAATTATTTGTATGAAATCCCAAATGGCATTAGGTATAACATGGTGTGACGTTTATGAAAATCGAATAATAATTGACCCTTTTATGGCCCCGAAACCTTCAAAAGTGACCTGTAGAAAACCGTCTATTTCTCGGCAACCGAACAAGTTAGAAACCATTTTATGATATCTATATGACCATATGAGTTTTGTTTATATGTGAATTTAAACCAAATGTTAAAATTATTAATACATATTACGTCAGGGCTCGAAACGAAAGGCGCGCGAAAGCGCTCGCGCACCTACCACGCACCTAAAGTGAAACCCAGGTACATATTTTTAGACGCACCTGAATTTTATAAACAACGCTCCTCGTACAGAAGGCTAACTCACGATTCTCTTTTTAAAATATCACCGACCTTTTAAATGAATTAACGCGAACGCTTTTAGTAAAATTCTCGTAAAAATAATCTATTTTTATTTAACGGTCTCAAGCAAGGCTCGACTCTGCCGTCGGCCTCGGCGGCAATGGCCTCCAAATTTTAGAATTTGGCCGCAGATTCGTGGCCGATTTTTTTATCTATCCATGTATGGTCGCCGATTTGTGTTGGGTATCAATAGTTATTTTTTACTATCGATAATCAGCATTGAAATGTCGATTGATAGTATCGAAACAATCTTATTTTCACGGTCGTAACCAAGAATGGGTTACGTATATAAAAGTCAAAACCATACGATGTTGCGATAGATGTTTTTTGTTTGTCTAATTAATAATAAAGCGTCTCATATTACGTATAAATTGTACTTAATTTTTAAATGATGTAGCCTTGACTCTGAATGATGAATTACAATTGATAGGCCGATGTATGCTGAGGAACCAAAATAAAATGAGCACAAGTCGATTCAAAACATTGCGTACGTGAGCCCGACCAATACCAACATGGCGGACAATTTGTTGTCAATTCGCGTGCAAAAATTAAAGAAAAAATTTAATAGCCTAAATAACTTGTTATCACAAATTCGTAAATTGTTTATTATTATTAAAATAATGTAGCCTTGATTCCGAATGAAGAAATACAAACGTTTTTGTCACCTATCAGTCATTTATAATGAGCAGACGAATTCTGAAAGTTTAGGGGTAAAACTCCGGGTTATTTACACATCCGTGTATATCCAATTTAGCGAATTCCATGATATGGCGATTATTGTTTCTAATGAAATGAGGGCGAATTTATTTCAACCTTTTTTGGGGTAAAAAAGCTACATTAAGATTGAGACTAAGTAAATATAAAGTGACCGATGTAGGCTATTGTATTATTATACGAAGGATTGTCGCAGGAAATATTGAGTGGACTCAATATTTTAAAAATAATAAATATATTGAACGGGTTGTGATAGCCAGGCCTGTAACAACCGTTTGACTGAGGAAAAGAGATGTAAAATAAACAGATGTATAACATAATTTTACACATTAAAACCATCTAAATCAGTACAACTGAATTTAGGCAATTAATATAAACAAAATCTACTTTTGAAAAAACGCTCTCCTAGAATATCTGAGGTGCAGGTTTTTAGGAGAGCGATTTTCAGAATTTGTAATTTTAGGTGCAGCTTTTAGAGCTCTCCATGATTTTATTCCTTTCAACCCCTGTTACGTTATTCTTGGTTGAATAAAACATTGATTTAAAAAGTTTAAAATGCATTTTTTGACCAAATGATGTCACTTCCGGTGTCAATTTTAAATTGTAATCAACTTGATATGACGCTACGTGCTTTTTGAATCAAATGATGTCACTTTTATAAAAATCCAATCATAATTGACTATTTTACAGGCAAAATAACCAAAACAGTGACTTGTACAGAACTGCTCATTTCTTGGTAACTGCTTATAGTACAAACGAATTTTAACATACATTTTCTTCGTATGGATTATAGCTACAAGTTTATAAAAGTTACGAAGAAATATTTTAAAATCTGAAAAGCCTGAATAGGTTGTAAATAGGCCAATTTTACACCATTTTTAGCCTCTTAATCGAATTTGCTCGAAAATGAAATCGAAATTAAAAAAACTGCTTCCTACATTTTTCGCGCCTCGAAAGGGCACACTCTTTGAGTCAAATAATTTTTCCAAAAAATAATATTTGTTTTCGAAGAAGGAAAATAACTGTCAAAATTGTAGTTTTTGGTAAAATTATGCCACTTCCGGTGCCGACAGATAAAACTTTTGGTAATAAAAAAAATGACAATTGATACAACGAAGCATATAAACTTTGTTTTATACAAATCGAACAATAAAAAATTAATCTAGGACTTAAAAACTGAATTAGCCAATGGCGGCCAAGGTAAATTACTGAGACAAAATTCTTTAACATTTTTGCACTAGTCAGATGATCCTTTAATTCTGTGCATAATACGACTAAAAAATATTCATAAATAAAAAAGTTTTTTGTAAAATTTTAAATTTTCAAAATTTGGCGCCTAATATCTTTGAAGATTTACCGAAAATCAAAAATCGAAAGTAGTGTAGCTATGTGCCCTGTCTCCGGCTATGCCAAAATGTATCGAAAGTTAAAATTCAATGATTATTGTTAAAATTACTGCAATATTTTAAAAAACGATAATTTGGTGATTTCGGACATTTCGCATTGTCGCAGAACGTTCAAAATAGCTTTATCCTCTAAGTCACACCCACTTTCCCAGTAAAACCGAAGAAATCGTAACGATGCGACAAGCAGTTGCTGAGATCTACTCAAAACAAAAGAAGAATAATAATAATAAGAACTAGACCTGCAAGCAGCACTGAACCGGCTTTCAGGAATCATACAGGAAGTTTATTATACCATAGCCGATCCATTGAGCTACCGAACTATACTTTAGTTGTTTTGCTTCAGTGACACCCTCTATCATATGTAAAAGGTCAAAATTGTAAATTATGGCAAAATTACGTCACTTCCTGTGCCGAAAGAAATTTTTATAGGTGAAAAATAAGTCGAAAATTTGCAACATACAAAACAGAAACTTTGTTTAATACATATCGGGCAATAAATAATTAACCTATAACCCATAAACTGAAATTAAGAAGGTAAAAAAATTAAAAGTGACCCTGGGAAAATTGGCTATTATTCGACAAGGGAACATGCTAGAAGCCTTTTCTTGATATCAATATGATGGTATTGATTTAATCTTACTGCCCATTAGAGTCAGACGTTATAAAGTTAAACGAATAATAAATATAAATCCCTTCAAAAAAATGTTTCTTTTGAAGGCTAAAAATACGTTTTTTGCAAAAATTACATTACTTCCGGTGATATTGAAAATGTTAACTTGGTTCATAGAAGTCAAAAATGGCATATGACATCAAATAGTAAAAAAATTATAAAAATCGAATAATAATTGACACTTTTATAGACCCAAAACCTTGAAAAGTGACTTATAGAAGATCGCCTATTTCTCTGTAACCGTACAAGTTAGAAACCATTTTGTGGTATTTGTATGGTCGTATGGCTTCATTCTATTCGTTGATGGGAATCAAATATCATAATTTTAAAAATATAATAAGGCAGACTCATTTGAATAAAATATTTGTTTTTTAGGTTTAAAATACAGTTTTTGCCCAAATGACGTCATTTCCGGTCACAGTGAAAATGTAAAATTGGCTTGACCTATTCCAAATTGGCATTATGCATCAAATGGAAAAAAATATTGCAAATCGAATAATAATTCACTCCTTTATAGGCAAAATAACGTGAAAAGTGATGCATGCAAAATTGCATATTTCTCGGCAACTGTATATATTACAAACTTATTTTTGCATACATTCTCTTCGATTGGATTATTGCTAACCCTAACCCTATGAAAATTACAAATAAATGTTTCAAAATATGAAGACGCTGAATGAATTGTAAATAACTGAATTTTACACTTTATTTTACATTTTATTCGAAATTGCCCGAAAATGAAATTGAAATTAAAAAATCTGAGCTAAGGATTTTGTGCACCTTTGCAGGGTGCATCCTTTTGGTTATATCAGTTTTGAAAAAAAATAATATTTGCTTTCAAAAAGTGGTACCTAACTGTCAAAATTGTAGTTTTTGTTAATATTACGTCACTTCCGTTGCCGACAGAAAAATTTCACCGTAACAAAAAAAAATATAATTTGGACCACGGAGCATATGAACTTTGTTTTATACAAATCGAACAATAAATAATTTTTCTGGGTACGAAAAACTAAATTAGCCGATGGCGGCTAACGCAAATTACCGAGACAATTTTTTTTCTCATTTCTGCTCAAGTAGGATGATATTTTAACCCTGTGTAAAATACCATCAAAAAATATTCATAAATATAAAAGGTTTTCGTAAAAAAAATAATTTTTTTCAAAATATCGGACAGTTTTTCGACTACTTCCGGTTTTACGATCATTGTCGCGATAGCTTTACGAAGTTATTTGGATACTTAACTTTCTGTACCAGAAGTGTCAGAAACATCCATTGAGTAGTTTTGGAAAAAAAGACAAATTAAAGAGCGTTTACAAAAATTTAACGATTTTTCAATTTTTTTCAAAGTTTGATGCCATTTTTGGACCACCTATATTATTTCAATGCTTTTCATTTTGGATTCACTATATAGACAACCGATAGGACTTTGAGTAAGAAAAGTTTAAGAAAAATCTGCGGTGTCGTTTTCGAGAAAAGGGCATCTCAGATTGTTAAAAAATCGGAAAATACTAGATTTTTGGCATACAATAATTTATTTCCTTACCATCGAAATCGTATTATTTAGATAACATATGATGGTCCATTAATAGGGCTATCCAACGACACTTTAGTTTTTTTGGTCCGCTATTACCTAAGGGAGAAATCAAGTTTTTCGCAAGTGCGACAATGTTTTTAACCTTTTTTTAATTTTTTTGAATACTTCCGGTATGGTTATTATTGTCGGAATAGTTTTAATAGCCGGTTTGGGCACTAAAATAGCCACAGGGCTCTGTAATGATATATTACATTATCTGATCAGATAAAATGCCGCCGAGAAATCCTATGTTCAAAAGTGCCAAAAATGCAAAAAAATTAAAATATCGAAAATTAAATTTCAATAACTACATACATATTATACATCGTTAGAATCGTAATTAGGTCAGCTATCTGAATATGCAATCTTTTTTTGAAAATCTCTTAAAATAAAAAAATAGTAGAGCATTTTCCAAAATTTCACGATTTTTCGACTTTTTTCGATTTTCAGTCCGTTATTTCACCTATTCCAGATATTTCAAAGTCTTATTGGATGGCTTCATGCAAAATACCTCCGAAAGGACTCTCGATAGAAAAAATTTAAAAAAAAGTTGCGGTTAAGTTTTCGAGATACAGGCGTCCAAAAATGCTAAAAATCAGAAAATACTTGATTTTCAGCGTGCCATATTTTGCTGCCTGATCATAGTATCCGTATGAATGGGGTATCATATGATAGTACAATCCTCGTGCCACCCAATGGTACCTTAATTTGATTAATCCGTTGATATCGGACGGAGACATCACGTTTTCCCCGAAAACATCCATTTTTTGCATTTTTTTCAAAATATTGCACATTATTTCGACCACTTCCGGTTTAAAGATCCGTGTCGAAATTGCTTTATCAGTTGGTATTGGACTATAACTTCATGTTCCATAAGTTTCAGAAACATCATTTTGGCTGTAAAACGACACCACAGCTCACAAAATGGGTAGAAAATTCGAAAAAAATCGAAAAATAAAGGGCGGTAACTCTGAAAGAAACTTATGTTACTGGAATCGGATTGACGTCAGGTATCCGAAAATCTAGGTCAAATTTCCAAATTTTCAAAAATAACAAAAATTGTCTCGTAGGCGACGTGTTTTGAATTTTCGAACGATAGAAGTCAGCAACGAAGTTTCGAAATCGCAAAATGTGAGATTGCTATTGTCTCGGAAAAGTCTCAGGCTTTCCAAAAATGTGATTTGTTTGAATATAGGTAGAGAATTAACGAAACCACGGCCGATTTTTAATTTTTTACCAACGTTCAAAATTTGGCCACTTCCGGTCTGCGCATAAGTTTGAAAATTGCTTTATTGGGTAGCCACCACCTAGTTTCCCGATAGAAATATGGATCGCAAATCGGTATCTCTTTTCGATCATAGAGAAATAGGCTCCGGCGGAAAAGAATAATAATAAAAAAAACTAGACCTGCAAGCAGCACTGAACCGGCTTTCAGGAATCATACAGGAAGTTCATTATACCATAGCCGATCCATTGAGCTACCAAACTATACTTTAGTTGTTTTGCTTCAGTGACACCTTCTATCATATGTAAAAGTAATATTTGCTGGCGAAAAGACCGGTCAAAATTGTAAATTATGGCAAAATTACGTCACTTCCGGTGCCGAAAGAAATTTTTATAGGTGAAAAATAAGTCGAAAATTCGCAACATACAAAATACAAACTTTGTTTTATACATATCGGGCAATAAATAATCAACCTATAACCCATAAACTGAAATTAAGAAGGTATAAAACTTAAAAGTGACCCTGGGAAAATTGGCTATTATTCGACAAGGGAACATGCTAGAAGCCTTTTCTTGATATCAATATGATGGTATTGATTTAATCTTACTGCCCATTAGAGTCAGACGTTATAAAGTTAAACGAATAATAAATATAAATCCCTTCAAAAAAATGTTTGTTTTGAAGGCTAAAAATACGTTTTTTTGCAAAAATTACATTACTTCCGGAGATATTGAAAATGTTAATTTAGTTCATAGAAGTCGTAAATGGCATAAGGCATCAAATGGTAAAAAAATGATAAAAATCGAATAATAATTGACACTTTTATAGACCAAAAACCTTGAAAAGTGACTTATAGAAGATTGCCTATTTCTCTGTAACCGTACAAGTTAGAAACCATTTTGTGGTATCCGTATGGTCGTATGGCTTCATTCTATTCGTTGATGGGAATCAAATATCATAATTTTAAAAATATTATAAGGCAGACTCATTTGAATAAAATATTTGTTTTTTAAGTTAAAAATACAGTTTTTGCCTAAATGACGTCATTTCCGGTCAAAGTGAAAATGTAAAATTGGCTTGACCTAGTCCAAATTGGCATTAAGCATCAAATGGAAAAGAAGTATTGCAAATCGAATAATAATTCACTCTTTTATAGGCAAAATAACGTGAAAAGTGATGCATGCAAAATTGCATATTTCTCGGCAACTGCTCATATTACAAACTAATTTGCGCATACATTCTCTTCGTCTGGATTATTGCTACGAGTTTATGAAAATTACAAATAAATATTTCAAAATATGAAGACGCTGAATGAATTGTAAATAACTGAATTTTACACTTTATTTTACATTTTATTCGAAATTGCCCGAAAATGAAATTGAAATTAAAAAATCTGAGCTAAGGATTTTGTGCACCTTTGCAGGGTGCATCCTTTTAGTTATATCAGTTTCGAAAAAAAATAATATTTGCTTTCAAAAAGTGGTACCGAACTGTCAAAATTGTAGTTTTTGTTAATATTACGTCACTTCCGTTGCCGACAGAAAAATTTCACCGTAACAAAAAAAAATACAATTGGGACCACGGAGCATATGAACTTTGTTTTATACAAATCGAACAATAAATAATTTTTCTGGGTACGAAAAACTAAATTAGCCGATGGCGGCTAACGCAAATTACCGAGAAATTTTTTTTCTCATTTCTGCTCAAGTAGGATGATATTTTTAACCCTGTGTAAAATATCATCAAAAAATATTCATAAATAAAAAAGGTTTTCGTAAAAAAAATATTTTTTTTCAAAATATCGGACATTTTTTCGACTACTTCCGGTTTTACGATCGTTGTCGTGATAGCTTTACGAAGTTCTTTGGATACTTAACTTTCTGTACCAGAAGTGTCAGAAACATCCATTGAGTGGTTTTGGAAAAAAAGATAAATTAAAGAGCGTTTCCAAAAAATTAACGACTTTTCAACTTTTTTCAAAGTTTGAGGCCATTTTTGGACCATTTATATTATTTCAATGCTTTTCATTTTGGATTCACTATATAGACAACCGATAGGACTTTGAGTAAGAAAAGTTTAAGAAAAATCTGCGGCGTCGTTTTCGAGAAAAGGGCGTCCCAGAATGTTAAAAAATCGGAAAATACTAGATTTTTGGCATACAATAATTTATTTCCTTATCATCGAAATCGTATTATTTAAATACCATATGATGGTCCATTAATAGGGCTATCCAGCGACCCTTTAGTTCTTTTGGTCCGCTATTACCTAAGGGAGAAATCAAGTTTCTCGCAAGTGCGACAATGTTTTTAACCTTTTTTTTCATTTTTTGAATACTTCCGGTATGGTTATTATTGTCGGAATATTTTTAATAGCCGGTTTGGGCACTAAAATAGCCACAGGGCTCTGTAATGATATATTACATTATCTGATCAGATAAAATGCCTCTGAGAAATCCTATGTTCAAAAGTGCCAAAAATGCAAAAAATTTAAAATATCGAAAATTAAATTTCAATAACTACATACATATTATACATCGTTAGAATCGTAATTAGGTCAGCTATCTGAATATACAACCTTTTTTTTGAAAATCTCTTAAAATAAAAAAATAGTAGAGCATTTTCCAAAATTTCACGATTTTTCGGCTTTTTTTGATTTTCAGTCCCTTTTTTATCGTATTCCAGACATTTCAAAGTCTTATTGGATGGCATAATTCACAAGACTATCGAATGGACTCTCGATAGAGAAAGTTAAAAAAAAAGTTGCGGTTAAGTTTTCGAGATACAGGCGTCCAAAAACGCTCCAAATCAGAAAATACTTGATTTTCAGCGTGCCATATTTTGCTCCCTGCTCGACGTATCCGTACGAATTGGGTATCATACGATAGCACAATACTAGTGCAGTCCAATGGTACCCTAATTTGTTTAATCCATTGATATCGGACCGAGAAATCGCGTTTTTCTCCAAAATACCCATTTTTTGCATTTTTTTCAAAATATCGGACATTATTTCGACCACTTCCGGTGTACAGATTATTGTTGAAATTGCTTTATTCCTTGCAATGGTCATTTGGCTTCATGCCTCAGAAATTTCAGAAACGTCAATTCGGCCATAAAACGAAAAGCTAGCTCACAAAATGGGTAGAAAATTCGAAAAAAATCGAAAAATAAAGGGCGATAACTCTGAATGAAACTTAGATTACTGGAATCGGATGGACTTCAGGTATCCAAAAATGTAGGTCAAATTTCACAATTTTGAAAAATAACAAAAATTGTCTCTCAAACAACATTTTTCATTTTTCGATCGCAAGAAGTCAGCGATGAAGTTTCGAAATATCGAAATTTTCAACTGCTATCGTCCGAGAAAAGACTCAGGGTTTCCGAAAATGTCATTTGTATGAAAATAGGTACAGAATTGACGAATCTACGGCCGTTTTTTAATTTTTTGACACCGAACGAAATTCGACCACTTCCGGTCTCCGCAGAAGTTTCAAATATAGTTTATCAAGTAGCCAACACATGGTTTCCCGATAGAGAATTAGGTCCCAGATCGGTATCTGTTACAGGCACTGAGAAATAGGCTCTGGCGAAAAAAAAAATAATAATAACTAGACCTGCAAGCAGCACTGAACCGGCTTTCAGGAATCATACAGGAAGTTTATTATACCATAGCCGACCCATTGAGTTACCAAACTATACTCTAGTTGTTTTGCTTCAGTGACACCCTCTATCATATGTAAAAGTAATATTTGGTGGCGAAAAGACCGTTCAAAATTGTAAATTATGGCAAAATTACGTCACTTCCGGTGCCGAAAGAAATTTTTATAGGTGAAGAATAAGTCGAAAATTCGCAACATACAAAATACAAACTTTGTTTTATACATATCGGGCAATAAATAATTAACCTATAACCCATAAGCTGAAATTAAGAAGGTAAAAAACTTAAAAGTGACCCTGGGAAAATTGGTTATTATTCGACAAGGGAACATGCTAGAAGCCCTTTCTTGATATCAATATGATGGTATTGATTCAATCTTACTGCCCATTAGAGTCAGACGCTATAAAGTTAAACGAATAATAAATATAAATCCCTTCAAAAAAAATGTTTGTTTTGAAGGCTAAAAATACGTTTTTTGCAAAAATTACATTACTTCCGGTGTTATTGAAAATGTTAACTTGGTTCATAGAAGTCATAGATGGCATAAGGCAACAAATGGTAAAAAAATTATAAAAATCGAATAATAATTGACACTTTTATAGACCAAAAACCTTGAAAAGTGACTTATAGAAGATCGCCTATTTCTCTGTATCTGTATGGTCGTATGGCTTCATTCTATTCTTTGATGGGAATCAAATATCATAATTTTAAAAATATTATAAGGCAGACTCATTTGAATAAAATATTAGTTTTTTAGGTTAAAAATACAGTTTTTGCCCAAATGACGTCATTTCCGTTCACAGTGAAAATGTAAAATTGGCTTAACCAAGTCCAAATTGGCATTTGGCATCAAATGGAAAAGAATATTGCAAATCGAATAATTATTCACTCTTTTATAGGCAAAATAACGTGAAAAGTGATGCATGCAAAATTGCACATTTCTCGGTAACTGCTCATATTACAAACTAATTTTCGCAAACATTCTCTTCATCTGGATTATTGCTACGAGTTTATGAAAATTACAAATCAATATTTCAAAATATGAAGACGCTGAATGAATTGTAAATAACTGAATTTTACACTTTATTTTACATTTTATTCGAAATTGCCCGAAAATGAAATTGAAATTAAAAAATAGGAGCTAAGGATTTTGTGCACATTTGCAGGGTGCATCCTTTTAGTTATATCATTTTTGAAAAAAAATAATATTTGCTTTCAAAAAGTGGTACCGAACTGTCAAAATTGTAGTTTTTGTTAATATTAGGTCACTTCCGTTGCCAACAGAAAAATTTCACCGTAACCAAAAAAATTACAATTGGGACCACGGAGCATATATGAACTTTGTTTTATACAAATCGAACAATAAATAATTTTTCTGGATACGAAAAATTAAATTAGCCGATAGCGGCTAACGCAAATTACCGAGACAATTTTTTTTCTCATTTCTGGTCAAGTACGATGATATTTTAACCCTGTGTAAAATATCATTAAAAAATATTCATAAATAAAAAAGGTTTTCGTAAAAGAAATATTTTTTTTTCAAAATATCGGACATTTTTTCGACTACTTCCGTCTTTACGATCGTTGTTGTGATAGCTTTACGAAGTTCTTTGGATACTTAACTTTCTATACCAGAAGTGTCAGAAACATCCATTGAGTAGTTTTGGAAAAAAAGATAAATTAAAGAGCGTTTACAAAAATTTAACGATTTTTCAACTTTTTTTAAAGTTTGATGCCATTTTTGGACCACCTATATTATTTCAATGCTTTTCATTTTGGATTCACTATATAGACAACCGATAGGAATTTGAGTAAGAAAAGTTTCAGAAAAATCTGCGGCGTCGTTTTCGAGAAAAGGGCGTCTCAGAATGTTAAAAAATCGGAAAATACTAGATTTTTGGCATACAATAATGTATTTCCTTACCATCGAAATCGTATTATTTAGATACCATATGATGGTCCATTAATAGGGCTATCCAACGACACTTTAGTTCTTTTGGTCCGCTATTACCTAAGGGAGCAATCAAGTTCTTCGCAAGTGAGACAATGTTTTTAACCTTTTTTTTCATTTTTTGAATACTTCCGGCATGGTTATTATTGTCGGAATTGTTTTATAGCCGGTTTGAGCACTAAAATAACCAGAGGGCTCTGTAATGATATATTACATTATCTGATCAGATAAAATGCCCCTGAGAAATCCTGTGTTCAAAAGTGCCAAAAATGAAAAAAATTTAAAATATCGAAAATTAAATTTCAATAATTACATACATATTATACATCGTTAGAATCGTAATTAGGTCAGCTATCTGAATATACAGCCTTTTTTAAAAAATCTCTTCAAATAAAAAAATAGTAGAGCATTTTCCAAAATTTCACGATTTTTCGACTTTTTTCGATTTTCAGTCCGTTATTTCACCTATTCCAGATATTTCAAAGGCTTATTGGGTGGTTTCATGCAAATTAACTCCGAAAGGACTCTCGATAGAAAAAATTTAAAAAAAAGTTGCGGTTAAGTTTTCGAAATATAGGCGTCCAAAAACGCTCCAAATCAGAAAATACTTGATTTTCAGCGTGCCATATTTTGCTGCCTGGTCATAGTATCCGTATGAATTGGGTATCATACGATAGTACAATCCTAGTGCAATCCAATGGTACCCTAATTTCTTTAATCCATTGATATCGGGCGGAGAATTCGCGTTTTTCCCCAAAATATCCATTTTTTGCATTTTTTTCAAAATATTGCACATTATTTCGACCACTTCCGGTTAAAGGATTCTTGTCGAAATTGCTTTATCAGTTGGTATTGGACTATAACTTCATGTTCCGTAAGTTTCAGAAACATCATTTTGGCTGTAAAACGACACCACAGCTCACAAAATGGGAAGAAAATTCGAAAAAAATCGAAAAATAAAGGGCGATAACTCTGAATGAAACTTAAATTACTGGAATCGGATTGACGTCAGGTATCCAAAAATATAGGTCAAATTTGCAAATTTTGAAAAATAACAAAAAATGTCTCGTAGGCGACGTGTTTTGAATTTTCGAACGATAGAAGTCAGCGACGAAGTTTCGAAATTGCGAAATGTGAGATTGCTATTGTCTTGCAAATGTCTCAGGCTTTCCAAAAATGTGATTTGTTTGAATATAGGTAGAGAATTGACGAAACCACGACCGATTTTTTATTTTTTACAAACGTTCAAAATTGGACCACTTCCGGTCTGCGCAGAAGTTCAAAAATTGCTTTATTGAGTAGCCACCACATGGTTTCCCGTTAGAAAGATGAACCGCAGATCGGTATCTCTTTTCGATCATAGAGAAATAGGCTCCGGCGGTAAATAATAATAACTAGACCTGCAAGCAGCACTGAACCGGCTTTCAGGAATCATACAGGAAGTTTATTATACCATAGCCGATCCATTGAGCTACCAAACTATACTTTAGGTTGTTTTGCTTTAGTGACACCCTCTATCATATGTAAAAGTAATATTTGCTGGCGAAAAGACCAGTCAAAATTGTAAATTATGGCAAAATTAAGTCACTTCCGGTGCCGAAAGAAATTTTTATAGGTGAAAAATAAGTCGAAAATTCGCAACATACAAAATCCAAACGTTGTTTTATACATTTCGGGCAATAAATAATTAACCTATAACCCATAAACTGAAATTAAGAAGGTAAAAAACTTAAAAGTGACCCTGGGAAAATTGGTTATTATTCGACAAGGGAACATGCTAGAAGCCTTTTCTTGATATCAATATGATGGTATTGATTCACTCTTACTGCCCATTAGAGTCAGGCGTTATAAAGTTAAACGAATAATGAATATAAATCACTTCTAAAAAATGTTTGTTTTGAAGGCTAAAAATATGATTTTTTGCAAAAATTACATTACTTCCGGTGATATTGAAAATGTTAACTTGGTTCATAGAAGTCATAAATTGCATAAGGTATCAAATGGTAAAAAAATTATAAAAATCGAATAATAATTGACACTTTTATATACCAAAAACCTTGAAAAGTGACTTATAGAAGATCGCCTATTTCTCTGTAAACGTACAAGTTAGAAACCATTTTGTGGTATCTGTATGGTCTTATGGCTTCATTCTATTCGTTGATGAGAATCAAATATCATAATTTTAAAAATATTATAAGGGAGACTGATTTGAATAAAATTTTAGTTTTTTAGGTTAAAAATACAGTTTTTGCCTAAATGACGTCATGTCCGGTCACAGTGAAAATGTAAATTGGCTTGACCTAGTCCAAATTGGCATTAGGCATCAAATGGGAAAAAAATATTGCAAATCGAATAATAATTCACTCTTGCATAGGCAAAATAACGTGAAAAGTGATGCATGCAAAATTGCATATTTCTCGGCAACTGCTCATATTACAAACTAATTTTCGCATACATTCTCTTCGTCTGGATTAGTGCTACGAGTTTATGGAAATTACAAATAAATATTTCAAAATATGAAGACGCTGAATGAATTGTAAATAACTGAATTTTACACTTTATTTTACATTTTATTCGAAATTGCCCGAAAATGGAATTGAAATTTAAAAATATGAGCTAAGGATTTTGTGCACCTTTGCAGGGTGCATCCATTTAGTTATATCAGTTTTGAAAAAAAATAATATTTGCTTTCAAAAAGTGGTGCCGAACTGTCAAAATTGTAGTTTTTGTTAATATTACGTCACTTCCGTTGCCGACAGAAAAATTTCACCGTAACAAAAAAAATTACAATTGGGACCACGGAGCATATGAACTTTGTTTTATACAAATCGAACAATAAATAATTTTTCTGGGTACGAAAAACTAAATTAGCCGATGGCGGCTAACACAAATTACCGAGACATTTTTTTTTCTCATTTCTGCTCAAGTAGGATGATAGTTTAACCCCGTGTAAAATATCATCAAAAAATATTCATAAATAAAAAAGATTTTCGTAAAAAAAAATAATTTTTTTCAAAATATCGGACATTTTTTCGACTACTTCCGGTTTTACGATCGTTGTTGTGATAGCTTTACGAAGTTCTTTGGATACTTAACTTTACGTACCAGAAGTATCAGAAACATCCATTGAGTAGTTTTGAAAAAAAAAGATAAACTAAAGAGCGTTTACAAAAATTTAACGATTTTTCAATTTTTTCAAAGTTTGATGCCATTTTTGGACCACCTATATTATTTCAATGCTTTTCATTTTTGATTCACTATATAGACAACCGATAGGACTTTGAGTAAGAAAAGTTTAAGAAAAATCTGCGGCGTCGTTTTCGAGAAAAGGACGTCTCAGAATGTTAAAAAATCGGAAAATACTAGATTTTTGGCACACAATAATTTATTTCCTTACCATCGATATCGTATTATTTAGATACCATATGATGGTACATTAATAGGGCTATCCAACGACACTTTAGTTCTTTTGGTCCGCTATTACCTAAGGGAGAAATCAAGTTTTTTGCAAGTGCGACATAGTTTTTAACCTTTTTTTACATTTTTTGAATACTTCCGGTATGGTTATTATTGTCGATATAGTTTTGATAACCGGTTTAGGCACTAAAATAGCCACAGGGCTCTGTAATGATATATTACATTATCTGATCAGATAAAATGCCCCTGAGAAATCCTAGGTTCAAAAGTGCCAAAAATGCAAAAAATTTAAAATATCGAAAATTAAATTTCAATAACTACATACATATTATACATCGATAGAATCGTAATTAGGCCCGCTATCTGAATATACAATTTTTTTTTGAAAATCTCTTAAAATAAAAAAATAGCAGAGCATTTTCCAAAATTTCACGATTTTTCGACTTTTTTCGATTTTCAGTCCGTTATTTCACCTTTTCCAGATATTTCAAAGTCGTAATGGAATGTTTCGTACACAAGACTACTGCAAGGTCTCTCGATAGAGAAAGTTTCATAAAAAACTGTGGAGCAGTTGTCGAGATACAGGCATCTAAAAACGCTCCAAATCAGAAAATACTTGATTTTCAGCGAGCCATATTTTGCTTCCTGCTGATCGTGTCCGTACGAATTGGGTATCATTCAGTGGTCCAATTACCGCCCGACCAAATGATACCTTAATTTGTTTAATCCGTTGATATCGGACGGAAAAATCGTGTTTTTACCCAAAACACCAATTTTTCACGTTTTTTTCAAAATATCGCATAGTATTTCGACTACTTCCGGTTTACGGATTGTTGTTGAAATTGCTTTAAACGGTGGTTTGACCATATTACTTCATGTTCCAGGAATTTCAGAAACGTCGATCCGGCCGTAAAACGAAACTTAAGCTCACAAAATGTGAAGAAAATTCGAAAAAAATCGAAAAATAAAGGGCGATGACTCTGAATGAAACTTATATTACTGGAACCGTATTGCCTTCAGGTATCCAAAAATGTAGGTCAAATTTGAAAATTTTGAAAAATAACAAAAAATGTGTCCTAAACAACATATTTTCATTTTTCCAATGCTAGAAGTCAGCGGCGAAGTTTCTAAATTGCAAAATTTTCAACTGCTATCGTCCGAGAAAAGACTCAGGGTTTCCAAAAATGTAATTTGTATGAAAATAGGTACAGAATTGACGAATCTACGGCCGTTTTTTAATTTTTTGGCACCGCACAAAATTCGGCCACTTCCGGTCTGCGCAGAAGTTTCAAATACAGTGGAAGGGATGGTCACTATATGGTTTCCTGATAGAAAATTACGTCCCAGATCTGTATCTGTTACAGACACTGAGAAATAGGCTCCCCCGAAAAATAAAATAATAATAACTAGACCTGCAAGCAGCACTGAATCGGCTTTCAGGAATCATACAGGAAGTTCATTATACCATAGCCGATCCATTGAGCTACCAAAGTATACTTTAGTTGTTTTGCTTCAGTGACACCCTCTATCATATGTAAAAGTAATATTTGCTGGCGAAAAGACCGGTCAAAATTGTAAATTATGGCAAAATTACGTCACTTCCGGTGCCGAAAGAAATTTTTATAGGTGAAAAATAAGTCGAAAATTCGCAACATACAAAATACAAACTTTGTTTTATACATATCGGGCAATAAATAATCAACCTATAACCCATAAACTGAAATTAAGAAGGTATAAAATTTAAAAGTGACCCTGAGAAAATTGGCTATTATTCGACAAGGGAACATGCTAGAAGCCTTTTCTTGATATCAATATGATGGTATTGATTCAATCTTACTGCCCATTAGAGTCAGACGTTATAAAGTTAAACGAATAATAAATATAAATCCCTTCAATATAATGTTTGTTTTGGTGGCTAAAAATACGTTTTTTGCAAAAATTACATTACTTCCGGGGATATTGAAAATGTTAATTTAGTTTATAGAAGTCATAAATGGCATAAGGCATCAAATGGTAAAAAAATTATAAAAATCGAATAATAATTGACACTTTTATAGACCAAAAACCTTGAAAAGTGACTTATAGAAGATCGCCTATTTCTCTGTAACCGTACAAGTTAGAAACCATTTTGTGGTATCCGTATGGTCGTATGGCTTTATTATATTCGTTGGTGGGAATCAAATATCATGATTTTAAAAATATTATAAGGCAGACTCATTTGAATAAAATATTTGTTTTTTAGGTTTAAATACAGTTTTTGCCCAAATGACGTCATTTCCGGTCACAGTGAAAATTTAAAATTGGCTTGACCTAGTCCAAATTGGCATTAGGCATCAAATGGCAAAAAATTATTGCAAATCGAATAATAATTCACTCTCTTATAGGCAAAATAACGTGAAAAGTGATGCATGCAAAATTGCATATTTCTCGGCAACTGCTCATATTACGAACTAATTTTCGCATACATTCTCTTCGTCTGGATTATTGCTACGAGTTTATGAAAATTACAAATAAATATTTCAAAATATGAAGACGCTGAATGAATTGTAAATAACTGAATTTTACACTTTATTTTACATTTTATTCGAAATTGCCCGAAAATGAAATTGAAATTAAAAAATATGAGCTAAGGATTTTGTGCACCTTTGCAGGGTGCATCCTTTTAGTTATATCAGTTTTGAAAAAAAAATAATATTTGCTTTCAAAAAGTGGTACCGAACTGTCAAAATTGTAGTTTTTGTTAATATTACGTCACTTCCGTTGCCGACAGAAAAATTTCACCGTAACAAAAAAAAATGCAAATGTGACCACGCTGCATATGAACTTTGTTTTATACAAATCGAACAATAAATAATTTTTCTGGGTACGAAAAACTAAATTAGCCGATGGCGGCTAACGCAAATTACCGAGACAATTTTTTTTCTCATTTCTGCTCAAGTAAGATGATATTTTTAACCCTGTGTAAAATATCATCAAAAAATATTCATAAATAAAAAAGGTTTTCGTAAAAAAAATATTTTTTTTCAAAATATCGGACATTTTTTCGACTACTTCCGGTTTTACGATCGTTGTCATGATAGCTTTACGAAGTTCTCTGGATAATTAACTTTCTGTACCAGAAGTGTCAGAAACATCCATTGAGTAGTTTGGGAAAAAAAGATAAATTAAAGAGCGTTTCCAAAAATTTAACGATTTTTCAGTTTTTTTCAAAGTTTGAGGCCATTTTTCGACCACTTATATTATTTCAATGCTTTTCATTTTGGATTCACTATATAGACAACCGATAGGACTTTGAGTAAGAAAAGTTTAAGAAAAATCTGCGGCGTCGTTTTCGAGAAAAGGACGTCTCAGAATGTTAAAAAATCGGAAAATACTAGATTTTTGGCACACAATCATTTATTTCCTTACCATCGATATCGTATTATTTAGATACCATATGATGGTCCATTAATAGGGCTATCCAACGACACTTTAGTTCTTTTGGTCCGCTATTACCTAAGGGAGAAATCAAGTTTTTTGCAAGTGCGACAATGTTTTTAACCTTTTTTTTACATTTTTTGAATACTTCCGGTATGGTTATTATTGTCGATATAGTTTTGATAACCGGTTTAGGCACTAAAATAGCCACAGGGCTCTGTAATGATATATTACATTATCTGATCAGATAAAATGCCCCTGAGAAATCCTAGGTTCAAAAGTGCCAAAAATGCAAAAAATTTAAAATATCAAAAATTAAATTTCAATAACTACATACATATTATACATCGTTAGAATCGTAATTAGGTCAGCGATCTGAATATACAAATTTTTTTTGAAAATCTCTTTAAATAAAAAAATAGCAGAGCATTTTCCAAAATTTCACGATTTTTCGACTTTTTTCGATTTTCAGTCCGTTATTTCACCTTTTCCAGATATTTCAAAGTCGTAATGGAATGTTTCGTACACAAGATTACTGCAAGGTCTCTCGATAGAGAAAGTTTCATAAAAAACTGTGGAGCAGTTTTCGAGATACAGGCATCTAAAAACGCTCCAAATCAGAAAATACTTGATTTTCAGCGAGCCATATTTTGCTTCCTGCTGATCGTATCCGTACGAATTGGGTATCATTCAGTGGTCCAATTACCGCTCGACCAAATGATACCTTAATTTGTTTAATCCGTTGATATCGGACGGAAAAATCGTGTTTTTACCCAAAACACCAATTTTTCACGTTTTTTTCAAAATATCGCATAGTATTTCCACTACTTCCGGTTTACGGATTGTTGTTGAAATTGCTTTAAACGGTGGTTTGACCATATTACTTCATGTTCCAGGAATTTCAGAAACGTCGATCCGGCCGTAAAACGAAACTTAAGCTCACAAAATGTGAAGAAAATTCGAAAAAAATCGAAAAATAAAGGGCGATGACTCTGAATGAAACTTATATTACTGGAACCGGATTGCCTTCAGGTATCCAAAAATGTAGGTCAAATTTGAAAATTTTGAAAAATAACAAAAAATGTGTCTTAAACAACATATTTTCATTTTTCGAATGCTAGAAGTCAGCGGCGAAGTTTCTAAATTGCAAAATTTTCAACTGCTATCGTCCGACAAAAGACTCAGGGTTTCCAAAAATGTAATTTGTATGAAAATAGGTACAGAATTGACGAATCTACGGCCGTTTTTTAATTTTTTGGCAACGCACAAAATTCGGCCACTTCCGGTCTGCGCAGAAGTTTCAAATACAGTGGAAGGGATGGCCACTATATGGTTTCCTGATAGAAAATTACGTCCCAGATCTGTATCTGTTACAGACACTGAGAAATAGGCTCCCCCGAAAAATAAAATAATAATAATAAATAATAATTTTAGTAATCACAATAGGCTTTCAGACGAAAGTCTGAAAGCCTAATAAATAATAATAATTTTAGTAATCACAATAGGCTTTCAGACGAAAGTCTGAAAGCCTAATAAAAAAAAAAATAATAATTTTAGTAATCTCAATAGGCTTTCAGACGAAAGTCTGAAAGCCTAATAAATAATAATTTTAGTAATCACAATTACTAAAGTCTGAAAGCCTAATAATAATTTTAACAAAAACAATAGTGTTTCACACAAGCTTCGCAGTGTGAAACCCTAATAATCCGAACAAAAACAATAGTGTTTCACACAAGCTACGCAGTGTGAAACCCTAATAATCCGAACAAAAACAATAGTGTTTCACACAAGCTACGCAGTGTGAAACCCTAATAAACCTATTAGAATCAGATAACGGTGTTATAAATAGCATAAACATAAACCAGAGTCCCAGAGCGTGATGTGGGCGATATAGGAATCCCTTTCAAACTACAATATTGTAAAATTGGATCTCTAAAATGAAATGAAATGGGGTTTAACGTCCTACTGTTCTGCTCCGACTGGGTTAATGAAGACGGGCATGCGCCATACAATGTGCTATGAGGGAAATTTTGCCCGGACAGCGGTTGTTGTTCTTAGTGCTTAACTTCAGCTTCCACCGAAGGTGATATCGCATTTTCATTATCTCTCCGATGGGAGGAAACCGGAGTAGCCGGAGTAAACCCACAAGGTTGAGATGGCACCCCAAGCCACATACGCTCACATCAGGGATCGAAATTACAACCGCAAGCAAGCCAGTCATAGCTCGAAGCGGAACACTCTAGACTACTAGGCCACCCGATCCCCTGGCGCTATGGCCTATCCTTATTGTTTACGTGCACGCCAATGTGTACATGGGACGACTAGACAGCTGTCCTTACCGGGCCCTCAGTCCTGCACCGCTGACAAGGGGGAACCAAGCCGAAAAAATGGAATTTTGTTTTCTATAACTTGTATTTCTACTTTCAGTTTTGTTGTTTGGTGATTGTTTTACTACTAGGAGAAGTCACAGCTACTGGATTGTTAATTTCAAAATCCTCACCAGTAGGTATTTAGTATTTGTGGGAGATACCCCACCCCACTTGTTCTGTCATTGTCCCCCTAAGCGTCAAAGTTGCTCGATCGTTCGTCATCGCATTGAACTTTGCCAGCCAGGTTAAAATTGGTAGATTTCGCACGAAGCACCTCGTAAATTATACTGTTTTAGAGAACGCTGTTTCCCTAACCATATTTTGCAGTCGCTATTGATCTTTGAAATGAATATGAACTAAGTATATTGTAATTTTGTTCTCATCAAGGTGCATGCCAAGGCTAGAAAAGAATTGGTATCTCAGTTAAAGAACTATAAAGTAGATGGATCTGATGGCTTCTCAGCAACATTCAATTTATTTATGGTCGGGGTAAGTTCTCACCGGCAGTGTATGTAATTAGGTTAGCTAGAAGCTACTTTTAATTTAGCATTTTATTCGTTTGGAAACGATGTTTTGTGGACCATGGATCAAAAAGTTTGTTATCTATTCGAACCCACATTTTAATATGGCAATAAGTGAAATCGCAGAATAATCTGGTGGTTTTTTAGCTGTCCGTCCACTTCTAATTGTAGCTGCAGCTAACTAGACATACTGCGACTACTAAAATTGCGGTAGGTTTGCAGAATAAGTTTCCAAACATCAGAACAACATTACTCTATGACAATGTTTAATGACGATAATATTTCAGAACATCCATCTCATAATGTGACAGGTCAATAAGATATAGATCTGATCTGCAGACTCAGACTAACATCATTTTAACATCACATCAGCAAAGACATTCTTCAAGTTCTAAATTATGACATTATAACTTCAATATTGTCTGGTGCATGGAAGACACTGACAAGTGTACAAACATATTAGCTGCAACGAGACAAAAGCAACAATAAGAACACACGTCAACATCTAAAAACCTTAATCTGTCGTGGACTAGATTTTCCCTAAAATTTTGGCCTTTTTGCGTACTGTCAAACCAACAAGGTTTACATTAATTACTATACACTCCACAGATACAGCTTAGACGTAAATCATGGTTACATCGATCAATTATCAATACAATTCGTTTTCATACGAAATAACAGACAGGCAAACTCATCATTTCATAAATGATGTGCTACTACTATCACAATGACGGGTATGAAGTAATATGGCTGCCAAATTGCTACATGTGGGCAGCATGCAAATATCATACTAATAAATCTACAAATGTACTTAAATATATGACTTAGTTGGCACGAATGTTTATGCAAACTAAAGAGGGGCATTTTATCTATCTTTTCAAGATAAATTTAGTTTACATACCAAATTGTGTCCTACCAAAACTGTAAATTTCAACTGGAACTAGACTAGCGTGTTTGCAACATCAAAGGCTTAAGCCGGGATTCCATGTGTACGTACTGCGTAATGCGTAGTACGTAATGCGTATTTAACACTTTGCACTAAAATGGTAGGAGTTGATTCCATGTACACGTAATGCGTAAAGCGTGATGCGCAGCGCGTAGTACGTGTTTCTCGGGACGCTCACAAGAGTGTCCGAATACGCAATACGCGTGTATACGGAGACCGAAAACGGGGATTCCCCAGGGGTTTTCATGAGGTGGTGGTAACTTCCAAATTGCTGTCGCCCTCTAAGTATATCGTGGACCCACCACCTGTGCCTTCTCTTCTGTTTCTTTTTCTTTAAATAACAATATACAAGTCCAACAATTAACACAACATCTTCGTCAAACTCAACTTCTCTCTGAAGACTCTCGAGCTCGTACTTTGACAAAGCCATCTCTCTTGTGCAATACACCAAGAAAGGTAAATTTTGATAATGACATTATCCTGGAATGGACATGGATATGCGCACTGCCACTGCAATAGGCATATCCGATGTAGTTTTGGGATGGCAATATTCGGTTCTCATCCACATATAATACGCCACTCACGCACACATGGAAACTGACAATGCGCGTTACGCAACACGCAACACGCATCACGTAACACGCATTCCGCACGCACTGCGTACACATGGAATCCCGGCCTTACCAAAGACCTCGTGCGAATAATTACGTAATACGTCATTAGTATCTGTGTATTGGGACCATTCTCTTGAGCTCTATGTGCGAGACCTACTGGAGAGGCATTAATGGTCAACTTTGTTATTGTCATTTTTGTGTGAAGTCTACACTAATTAACCCTAAATGATATTAAAATAAAAACATCTACGTGATCTTTAATCTGTGTGCTTGTGCAACGCATACATTTTCAGAAACCAAGCTCATTCCCATCTAGAAGAGATCATTGAGACTACACGCCTATTTGGATGAAGGGGCCCTAACCTATTTCACCTATTTCCATTGATCATATGGTCGGTTTATCTTGGAATGTACTGTCCCAGTAATGAGTTATCTGTTTTTCGTATGGGAACAGCACCCTTGGGGTAGCGTATATTAGATATGGTGTTCACAATTTCAGATGAAATGCTGTGGAGTTAATGGACAGGACGACTTTACAGACCTAGTATTAAAGTATAAAGGGAATTCCGTCACAATACCACCAGCTTGCTGTAAAACAATGCCGGACAATGCAGAGGCATTACAACAATGTCAAAATGCACCAACTTCTGACAATTCATACACTGAGGTAAGGCCACGATCCAAGTAACATAAGTTATTCACCAGTATATCAATCTGGTTAAAACACAGATCTGGAAGGTCTGGAAGAGTTGTTATTTAACATGCGTTCTAGTTGATGTGAGGAATTAACCAAAGAAACGGTCTTTTACGGCGAGTTCTTGGCGTGCTCTGCGCGGAACAGTGAGAAAACCTCTAGAAATGTCCACCCTAACTGATTAATCAATGCCTGACGTCATAGGTCAACAGCCGCTCGTATGACCCCTGTCTCGACCCCCATAACAACTGGTCAGATCTTGATGTAGTATAGGCAATCGAAAGTATAAAACAAATATAGATCTGTATTTTAATCACATTGCCAGTATATCTCGTATTATACAATTGATTACAGGAATCCGTAAGTACACTCGGTGGTCTGTAATTTAGTTAATGTTCTAACGCAGTTTGTGGGCCTTTTTCCGTTTTGGGTCTCTTTTCAGTCTTGAATTTTCGCCGTTTCTGATCAATTGGTAAGGTTGCCACGCGTTAAATTTTGTTCTATCTATTCCGCCCTGGCAATTTTAAGACGGGACTACATGCGAAATTGTGATTATAAATGGTTGCAAGCCAAGCACAATCAGTCGATCACCATCAGTGTTAACTGGTTTCCCGAGAGCTAATACACAAGGAGGATTTGTTTTTAGTAACTCTGGATTTGGTTGGAACACGGGAAGGACTGTGGGAAAAGAAGGCAGTGTTGACATTTGGATTAGGAATATGATGACAATGACGCGGACATTTCCTTCAGTTTTTGACATTCGAGGGCACTTCTCAGAAGAGAGGTCACATTTTCGGAAGGGCATACAGTCATACATTATATACCCCTATACCGTATAAGGAAATTTACTATAGTTATCTCGTATGTATTAACTTAAATTATAACTGACCATGTTAATATCTCTAAACAATCCGCAGACATTCCCTCCCTTGAGCTATTGACTGGTTTATATGGTTTTCGATTTGATATAACAGCTGTTAGCTAGATCAACAGTACATATCTACTATTCTGTGATGATACTATATGATGACTTTATCATAGGGGTGACTCCATAATCATATTGTAATTTTATTCTAGGGTTGCTATGATGCCTTCTTAAACTTGATAAACTCTGGAAATAAATGGGCAATTCCAGTTCTTGTTGTCATCTTCGTTATTCAGGTATGTATTTGGTATAATTCAAGGTAACATGATTCCTTCACGTGTCGATGGTTAGGCCGAAAAATAGTCGAAGTCTTAAGAATTAGATTTAGTTATATTTCAATAAATGGATCGCTATGGTATGAGATCATAGGTCGACAGAAGATGAATAAAACCAATAAACTTTTAAAACATATATCAGTGTTTCTGATTTCAAATAAGGATACAACAAAACAATCTGAAAAATGGAGTCACTACCTGTAGAAAATACAGCTGTCATTTAATTTTCGAGCAATGGTTTCGTACAACAAATATGTCGATAAAAATCCATAAAAGTAAGGTCAATGAAAAATATATAACCACAGAATTAATATGGCTAGTGTTGTCAAGGTTTTGATAATTACATCTTTTGATGGCATCCCATTGTTTTAGCTATTGGAAGTGATTTTTGCTGCCTATGTAATCCGAGATATTGGTAAGGGTTCAGTTGGACCAGTATAATGGAGGTTAGTGCATCTGTCAGTATTAATTATTTAATTAAAGCTGTCGTGTGTTTATAAAACCCATCTTATCTGACTAAATTAACAAAGACTAACAGTTCGTTAGTCCGATTCTTGTGACTTTAGTGATTCATGTTTAACCAACTGACTTTGATTATTTACTCACATCCGAATTGGCGGTAATATCGGTGTTAAACTGGCGTAGAAACTGTGTAGGGTAGCACAAATCAAACGTAAGATCGTTTGAGATCAGCCATGCGAGCTTTTAAAATTAATTATTCCCCAGCTTTAATGGAACATCCAACTGCATTATTCGAAACACAAATATTTCGAGATGAGTGGGATTTAAATGTGGATTTGTTTGTGAGATGTCTTACGTCTGTAATGTCTAGGCCAATGTTGGTTGAGATAAATATGTCTTTGTGTTCCATAGTTGATACTAAAGACCTATATAGACCTTGTCCGTTTAGCTACTTTACATTCAAGTCAAAGAGGTAAAAACATGGGGGTTGATTGGTATCATGTTGACCTCCATAAGACGACAATCCAACATCACATTTTAAACCGGGTTGTCGGCCATACTCCTCTCAATACTGGGATTATGTATCCGGGTCACAAATCTGCAGTTGTTCTGCTTATTGCTGAGCGACATTTCGAGCAATGATAAAAATAGGAAATATAACAACAGAATATATACATGTAAAGCAGGACCATAAACCCCATTCCTTTCCATTTAATTTTCCCACTTTTATGCACCAATCGGACTATTGGGGGTTCTATTATGTGCATTCCAATATGTACACGGGACCTTGTGTTTATGCTCCATCTACACAGCCCCTTCTAGTTGCCATGCCCTTCGTTCTGAACTACCGATAGCGAGTACCTAGTGGAGGTATCTTGAGCAAAACCAGGATCAGTGTATACAATCCTAGTATTGACCGACAACCGGGCATTTTAACCCAACATATTTAAATTTTGCTTGAATTAATTAACACGGTATTTAAACATATACAAAATTTCAATGTAAGATAATTGTTTTTTCTTTTCAGAGAAGAAAATCAAGAATTGTTTAAAGATGTACATAATATAATTATTAAATCTGAAAACCACATTCAAGTGAGAAGAATTGGAAATAACATTTACCGTTCAGTTATAACTGGGGTGTAATACGAGTCTTGATTGTATGTAAATAGATAATATGTTCGGATGACGACCCCCATTCAATGTTCTTCAAAAAAACTAATTATTTAAAGATGCATACTGTAAGATCTTTCTCCTGGCCTGAGATGTTATATAAATTATAAATTAGACATCCATCTATTCACGTAACAAACCCATAATAAATTCCCTGAACCATCGGGTGGTCGCGATATTAAATGACTTAAAACACGACACCTTTTAATAATTTAATTTAAAACTGGATAAACGAGACCCTGTTAATTATCGTACTTGACAATCGAGAGCACACTTTGAACACTTCAAAATGTGGTAAGTTAGCTCAGAAACGAGTAATTTTCAATATAATTTATTCATTATAGATTTACGAACTATTATATCAAGAACGGCCAGCTCTTCATCCAAATTTTACATTACGTATCTTTAATAGAGACCCACAATGATTAAGCAATCTCCAATGTACTTAACAGGGTTGGGTTTATTGATTTTCACAATGATTTTTGTATAAAATTTAAATAAAAAAGTAATTCAAATGTAAATGTCCATTACACGATACTTGAAATGGCATTAATACTTGCATATCTGTTACTGCAATACTGTGTCTGAATGAGGTGGGAATCTTTTGTTAGGCCATCCTTGATAAGACAAAAATCTATGTATTCTGTTTATATGAACATAATGTGCGATGGCTGGCTGAAAATATCGGTCAAAGACCTTACAAAATCGGGGTGTACAGACTTTTGCCAACAATGTTGCAAGGACTGAATGCCGGTCAGAAAGAAATTTTCTTCAGCCATCCTAAAAAGGTCCTTTTCAGTCTTAGATCTTTTCACCCAGCCCCGTATATCCATAATTCCAAGATGTCGAATAAGACATATATAATGAATGACAATAAATTTATTCGATGCCTTATCAAACATGCCCAAATGATTGCTTACATTGTAATGTTTTCCAGTCAACATGTATATGTGTTTAGTTTTTTTGAAAAATAAAGTTTTTGTATAAGAGTAAAGTGTAGAAGTGTTTGTTGAAAACCATACATTTTTTAAATCGGAATTTGCGTAATTTAGAAATAAATTTGTTCGACGCTCGTCATTGCTGCTGTATTGCTGTTTCAAAGGAATCTTCTTCGGTTTGTAAAAATAATGAGAATCCACCCCGTTAGTCCAAAGTGTCAGATTCCTTCGCTAGTCCTTTTGATGGATGACGACATGGACGAGTCAGGCATATAGAACAATCCTTAAAGATACGTTCCCAGAAAAATATTGGTTACTGCCTATAAAAGTATGGCAATTTTGGTATATATGGAATAAAGAGATATTCAATCTTACAAGAAAGATACTGGATTCCCTGAAAAACACTCATGGAGCGTATACAGAACAAAAATGTAAGGGTTCCTTTAATCGACTACACGCGAACATTGAGCGCTTTGTGTACATGTTGATAAACTTTATGAATGAGTTAGACCAGTGGTTCTCAACCTTTTTTGCCAACGGCACACTTTGGATCACATGAAAAAATTGTGGCACACCTGGCTGAATATATATGAAAAATATTTGAATTTTGCAAATTAAAAACATGGCAAGTCATAGACCACATACAGCCGTAGACACAGAAATGAAATGAAATTTAACATCCTACTCTTCTGCATCTGACCTGGGCTAATGGAAGACGGGCATACGCCATACAGTGTGCGATAAGGGAAATTTTGCCCGGGCAGCGACTCTACGGCTTACTCTTATACCGAATTCCAACTACCAAGGGATCTTTTACGTGCACGCCAATGTGTACACGGGACCTCGGTTTTTCGTCCCATCCGAACGACTAGGCAGCTGTCATTCTGCATCACTGACAAGGGGAAACCAGGCCGGAAAATAGAAATGAACTATCTCGGCCAATGCAGGGATCGAACAGCCGACCTCCAGTCTAGCGAGCCAGCGCCTTGCCCACCATGATTCCTCCGTAGACACAGACTAGTCATAGATCCATAGAATGACTTAAACTATAGAAAACACAGGTATGAACCAGTGAATAGTCAATTCGGATCGTTTGGTTTTCCGCATTTTCTTAGTGTGCCTTTAACAATTCTGCGGCACACTGGTTGAGAATCACTGAGTTAGACGTACAACACTTTCCGAGATGAAGAAAAAAAAATCACGGAAAAAGACGCGGGCAGTGGATAATCCTAGAATTTAATTAGGGTTCGATATTTGTATTAAATAGTCAGCGATTACAGACATTATCATCTTGTGTATGCAGTGAATTCTCCTCGACTTCGCCGCTGTCGCTATGGGTACAGGGGAGGTTAGTTACGTGACACACAAACATGACCTGTTTTCATCGGGTATTCCTTGGCAATTACAATGTTTTGCGAAGGATTTGAAGCAACATTATGATAAATTAATTAGTTTGAATAGGTTTTAGTCCAAATTTACCAAGTCACCCAGTTTTTACCCGGGTCGAATGCATTCTCAAGTATAATGTTCCCATTGGCGTGCACGTAAAAAAAACCTTGGCAGTTGGAGTTCAATATAAGAGTGCGCTTTAGTGTCGTTGTCGAGACAACATTTCCCTTATATGGCCACAGATCACTAATTATTTCTCCATTGACTTCAATGTTAATTCTCGTCTCTTAGACCGGCTGTAACTTTTTCCCAAATATTCGTTGGGTAGAACGCTTTCTGCCACAGATGGAGCAACATGTGGCAAACTCTTGCCCAAAAGCATGTATGAGGTTCTTCATGAAAAACTTGAGATACTCAAGCTGAAAGTAGAGACAGCTAACAAGGCAATTTTTGGCCCCCTTTCAACGTAACCAACCTCACAACTCTTGTATCCTTTCTTGTATCCTTCCGCCTCAAAATCATGAATATTCACCAAATCCTGGCAGAAAATGTATATTCAAACCCTTTTCTTCGATTCTACACCAAAAAGTAAACAAAAATCACCATGCAAAAGGGCGAAAAAGGGATAGGGGGAGAAAGACTAAAAATAACTTGGCCCTACAACCGGCGTAGAAATATTTAGTGATCTGTGTCCTTTATAGCACACTGTTGGCGCGAGCCCGCCTTCATTGGCCCAGTCATACTACAACGGTATTAAACCCCATTTTAATATTACTCTGTGTAAACTGATATTTTTCATCTGAACACATACCACAGACTCATCAATTAAAAAAAAAACCATGCTATGGGGGTCAAATTAATTTCTGCCATGTACCCCTTGGCGCTCGTTGATAAGCAGACGTTTTGGGGTTATTTCATTTCGTAGTCAATAGGGATATTACTAGTGGTCTGCATCCACTTATTCAAATTAGTTCCCTTAGTTCCAAGTCGAAGGCTGACAGCTGCCAATCATGAACACGTTACTAAGCTGCGGGGGCGAAGCTCCCTCATTTACCTTGATGGGAACGAATAAATTACCTGTTTGTGATTATAAAAAGTCTGGTTATTCAAGACAAGTTCCTTTTCCAGGTGTTTGAACTGAAAATACCAAGCATTAGAAATGGGAAAAAGAGCTGTAAATTCTTCAGCACATGCTATCATTAGATGTTTTCTGGTACTAGTTAACATACTATCTATGGTAAGTTTATTCAGATTTTAGGCCCCTTCTTGTATAAATGATTGACTGACCTTTTAACATGTAACCCAAATTGATATTCCACACGATCGTCGACCGCCTATATCTGTTAACAATACAGGCAAATTATCCGCGGACGGACTGTCTATAGAATGATATTTATCAACTTAAATTAATTGTTCAGTAAGTCATATTAATATCCACTTACACCGATCTTTTATGTATATTTAATTGGGGCACTACTGACTGACAATCTAGCGCGTCACATGGGGATATCCCAGTGATGACATCATGGAAATGCTATTCTTAGAACAGGAAGTCAAACAAATCTGGAGCTAGTTACCTCCCTTGACAAATTTGGCTCTAAAATAATTTGAACCGAGTTACGTTAGACTGTTCAATGTGATTTGGATTTAAAAATACTTTCGAACCCTCTGGACAAGTAAAATAGGATTTAATGGATAAATAACACATCAGGTAAGACACTTACACATCTAGCACTTAGAATAAGGCTATTTTTCTATTTTCTGGACCTATCCAGCCAGCCAGAATGTTATTGTCCCTTTAAAGGACCATAAAATATTGCCAGCACCAGTTTATGGGGCCAATTGGAAGATTTACCTAAGCAATCTCAGCTGTAAAGCAGATGTAAAGTAATAGTTATTAGCACACTTTCCGAGGTGTATCGGTGAATATCAGGACAGTTTTGGTCGGGGGCTCAGCCGAGGCGGCCCACGACCAAAACTGCCCTGATGCGGCCCCCGACCAAAACTGTCCTGATATTCACCGATACACCGAGGAAAGCTGCTAATAAGTTACTTACATCACATTTCTATCGAGTATTGTGAAGCAAAATCTGAAAAATAGTATTTATTATCGAGTCGTTTCAACCGAAAAGTGACAAATACTTTCTACTCTTTCATTTATCCCTTTCTGTGCCTCACGTTAAATTTCATGGTAGAATCTACACGTGCGTCTTGTTGTGACACCCCGAGATTAATACAGTCACGTGTTTGTTCATACGATTACATCATGTGTACCTATTTCAAGAATACTCATGATGGCAGATAGCCGCCATGTTTAATACTACGCTCGTCTCTCAGAGACATAAACTTAATTCGCTATAAATTGTAAAAAAATTTACCTTTGTTAGGTTACAATAGTTCTAAACATAAACATTTGCTAAAAATTTGCAAAAGAAACAGTATAAATATTTGAAACTGGGGGGTCAACAAATTTACTCAAAGTTCTACGTTGCAACATCCGCATAACTCCCACGAGTCTATTTATATCTAAAAATAGCACAGACTCTTCACAGAGTGAAATGAAAATAGTAACAAATTCAAGATGGCTGCGCCCATGGAAGAAGGTTTTTTAGCAGCTGTACAGTTTTCTAAAGCTAATTTAGGACTCACTACGATTAAACTTAAAGATAAACAAATAGAAACATTGAAAGCTTTATATAATGGAGAAGATTGTATAGCTATACTACCTACAGGATATGGAAAAAGCCTCATTTTCCAACTTTTACCGTGGTTAAATAGATCAGTTTAAAAGTAGTGCGACAGTAAACAAGATGGTCGCCATCTGCTATCGTGTTTGATCTCGGAGTAGTCAAGCACTGATGTGTCGTATGGTGTTTGTTTAGACCACATAGTCAAAACTACTTGTCTATGGCGTGGAGGACTGCGGTGATATTAAATGTAGTGTAAAGGAAATGCGGGTCATTCCCGGTGAAAGTATGCATCGGTGGATGGTTCGTCCGTTGAAATTTATTTGTAATAAAGTTTGTAACTTTTTAGGCGGTTTTTGTTTTATCCTGCTCATATTCAAGGCTTGTGAAGTGTCCAGCAAGAGAACCCCACCTTCTATCACCACAAGTAGTTAAAATAATTATTCAGTATTCTAATTTATATGTTTTGCATATTAATATAAATCAAACCAAATTAGGGAATAGATGCCAATTGATATGTATAATAACTGTTTTCGTAATATGTTGTTACGTTAATTTAATGTCATTGTATATATTTTTGCACTGCCATGTAGTTCCTACCGGTTTGTTTTGTTACTATGATTTTGACTAGTTGTCTCATGTACAGTAGCCTCGTGCAGTATGACACTGGTTATCATTGCGAGTAGAAGTTGGATGTAATGAGAGATTTGAACTCAGTCTGAGATAGCTTCACTTTACCAAAATGACACTATGTAACCGTATTGAAATTGATGAATATTTCACATGATAATTATGTTGTAAGGGGTTCCTTCTGTGTTTGAAATAACCACAAATTCGGGTTCTACAACCTCAAAAACGTAGTCGACATATTACAACACTATGTTTCGTCGAAAAGCAAAAAATACATATTTGCGGCTCCATTTTGGTCGCCATATTGAATTGCCGCCATATTGGATTGCTACGGGTCATTTTGAATGTCATATTGAGACTCACAGACCATGAAAAGCTACATATGAATCTGTCAAAGGCATTCTAAACACACTTTTTAGAGGTGAAACTGATATTTTGGCTAATTTGAGGTACCCCATTTTCAGGCGGGTCGGAGGTCAATTTTTTTTCCGTATTGTGGATTTTGATACTCCTCCACATATTTTAAGCACCGTACGGGTTGCCTTCCAGAATATTTATTAAATACCCCCCCCCCCTTACCTATATATTTCTAAAGGAAAAGGTAGGCATACAGGGTTCTAATTGTGACAGAATTCTAACTCAAGTTAGGTATACACAGCAACATCCACTTACCATGGCAGTAATTACATGATGACACTGTTATATAGGGAAATGAATACCTCTCACATGATTCCTTTCTCAGTATAACAAATAGTCCTATCATGTAATTATCTAACAAACATTTATATATTTCTATGCCCAAACTGTCATTATGACGTCAGAGAGTCCCGGTTTACCAGTCACAATGAGCTAAGATTGGTACTGGACTTGTGCTTATGTGAGAATGATATTGAGATTTTTCTAGAGACACAGTATTTTATAAAGATTTGAACGTAAGAAAAAGTGAAGCATGACTTCGTGCTTACTTAAGCGAATTTTTTAGGAACCGGGCCTAGCTTCTTGCACGATTTACAATACTTCAACATGTTGCTGACAAAATTATGTAGAAAGCCACTACAGCGTTAAGTCGATTACACAGCGTTATGAGAACAACGACATTTAATATGGCCACAGTAACCTAACATATTATTCATATTGTATTTCTACGTTTGCTTATTTATAACTCTATGACGTTTGTGTATGATAAAAGTTTAGTTACTCGAGACTAGACCTGATTACAAAGAATTTGTTTCTAAGTGAAAGTACTTCTATCAAGCGTTAGAAATGGGGAAAAGGGCTGTAAATTCTTCGGCGCATGCCATCATTAGATGTTTTATGGTATTAGTTAACCTATTATCTTTGGTAAGTGTATTAAATTAAATATCTATATTTGCTACGACATAGTATCTTATTATGGCGGGGTATCGGGTTCAAAATGCGATCTGCAGTTGAAAGTAGAAAATAAAAAGCAAAAGAGAAAATTCTAATCCAAAATGGACATTTTCGTGTAGGAAACATATACCGCTCGTGCTTTTCAACCTAATACGTCCACCTTTTGAACTTTAAGTCGTAAATATTATACTTTCAACAACAGAATTTCTACTTTCAATAATCAACTTTTGACATTCAGAATTTCTACTCCAGATTTTCTGCTCGAGATTTTCTCCATGCATATTACGGAAATAAATTTGATCACGTGACTATTTCTGCATGTCATTAAAATTCGGCAATTGCCCCTAGGTAGCACTGGATTTGCAGTCAGCAAACTCGGTCGATGGTTTGGTTAAAATTTGGGAATAGTTTGTTTGACTTAAATAAAAAACGCACCAACTCAAATTTCATTACATCGTTTTTTGTCTATTGTGTTTATTTTCGCCCAAGTTCAACTATAATTCATCTTACATACATCGTGGCAAGGATTAGGGTCGTCTGTCCAATCTTGTGGGATTTCTCCGGGTACTCCGGTTTCCCTCCACCGTAAAGACCATGTCTTAGTCCCGAAATGACCTAGTTTGTGTCGAGTGGACGTTATTTGCTGTCTGTGTGTCATTTGGAATTCAATATACGCAAGTAGGCTGTAACGTTGCTGCCTGGGCAAAATTTTCATCGTAGCACACTGTATGGCGTATGCCCGTCTTCATAATCCCAGTCGGTGCACAACAGTATGATATTAAACCCCATTTCATAAAGTAGCGGTGGATTACAGTGGCTAAGTGGGTAAGATGCTTGATGCCGCTGTCCGGGGAAAATTTCCCTCATTAGCCTAGTTTGGAGCAGAGCATTAAAACTATTAATTTCATTAAGTAGCCCTTTCATGCTCATAACAGGGTTCCACTTTCTAGGATTATATCTTGTGGAGTGTGTTCTTTAAGTATTAGAAATGAATACAGATTCTTGGAATAGATCTTCAACACTTTATTGCAGGAGCAATAACAGCAACAAGTAAACAACTTATATCTTCCTATAAATCGGCCCTTCAACTAGCTAGTATATAGGTTCACTAAGCTGGTCTCCCCAACTATTATTAATCGTACATACATTTCTCTCTTTATATAAATTAGTTACTTACTATTAGTTACTATGAAAATGTTAACTTAAACATATAATTTTTGGACTAAGTCTAATGCCATTTAACTGATCAGATCAACCACTTTAGTTGCCATAATTTAAATCGAGTGACCAATTGCTGACTTACCAAGCATTAATATATATCAAAATATAGATTTGGTCCAGAAATGATTTAGTTTGTACATATTATATATTAAAGAAGAAGTTACTCAGTCGAACAAATAAGTCAATAAAATCAGTGAAATATCTCAGTCGAAAAAAAAACAGGCAGATAATTCAGTCGAATAACCGAGTCGCTCAATACAAGGAAAACGTAAAGCGTGACTTTATTTAGCAGTGGTGGAACATGCAGCCTATTCCTCTATAAATCCCTCCACATCTTTGTTTTCATTCCGAAGCGACTAGATACTATGCTGTCCTCAGTTTTATGCATCGACACAGACTAAACACAAACTGTTTCTAGCACGGCCATTGTTTTCAGTCGCTGACATCAGTCGTTGGCCCTTAACCCGAAGTTGATGACCTTACTCTCAAAGAGAAGTCAACAGGTTGTTTAGGGGATTGCTATTAAAAAAAATCTCAACTGTCAGATTTGAGGTTGGGGGGAAAAAACAAAATAGACAAAAAACGATGTAATGAAATTTGAGTTAGTGCGTTTTTTATTTAAGTCAAACCAACTATTCCCAAATTTTAGCCCAACCGAGTTTGCTGACTTGAAATCCTTGTGGTACTTTGGTAATTTCCGTATTTTAATGACATGCAAAAATAGTCACGTGATCAAATTAATTTCCGTAATATGCATGGCGAAAATCTCGAGCAGAAAATCTGGGGTAGAAAATCTAAAGTTGAAAATCCGAATGTCAAAAGCTGAAAATTGAAAGTAGAAATTTTGTTGTTGAAAGTAGAATATTTACGACTTAAAGTTGAAAAGGTGGACGTATTAGGTTGAAAAGCACGAGCGGTATATGTTTCCCACACGAAAATGTCCATTTTGGATAAGAATTTTCTCTTTTGTTTTTTATTTTCTACTTTCTACTGCAGATCGCATTTTGAACCCGATACCCCGCCATATCTTATTACATGCTTATTACACTATTTGCATAAAGGAAAGCGGATAGTCCTAATCGGATTGTCATGAGATTCGAAGTCACTTGATATCATGGCTTAACGGTGGTATATTTAAACTGTTTTTAAACTCAAGAGGGACCACAATTAATTAAAACCACAATTTTACGTAGCCTACAATCGGGGACCATAAACAAGAAAGTCACGACCCTACATGGAGGCAGACCACCATTAATTATTTCCTTGTTGACTTCAATGTTAATTCTGGCATATTTGCCCACCTCCAACTTTTCCCCAGATTTTCGTTGAGATGAATGCTTTTCACCACAGACAGAAGAACAGCTGATCATGTCTCAGCTTAGAACTTGGCATATGTATTCCTTATAGCTTATCGGTCACCCAGAACCCCCTAGTCTTCAACGCACGGAGGGTTTGGGTCCGTTGTTAATTTTTGACGAAAAGTACTGGATAATCTACCACATAAAAAACCAAACTCCCGGTTACGCATGGGCAATGGAACCTTTTGGCTAAAGTCTCGGTAAGTGCTAGATATTATGAAGCTGGGTCGATTTTGCTAGATTCTATAAAGCGAGTATAAAATATATCCCACAATTCACAGGGCACATCTATTATTAGAAACAAAATAGAGACGAGGAATAAGCATGAATCGCGATGAAGAATAAAAAAGATTGTGAGAAACCATACGTCTTATTCATGACAGAGAAAATTACCATTTCAATTAAAAAATGTACAAAGTTTTAGAGAGTGTCATTGTTGCGAGTTGTTTTGATAGATTCAGTACGTGGTAACTTAAAAGACTGGATAATCCAGACTAATATTCGTAGAATATTTGTTTGGATGATAGAGACTATTCTGATGAATGCCCCAACCGCTAAGAGCGTGACTCTGTAGGCCACAATTATGAATGGAATATCTTGGAACTTGGTATATTTATTCCTTCTACACGAAGGAAGGCAACTATTGATGTTGGTGCACGCCGTCACCCCATTCCTGTTCGGCGGTTCCACACCCACTTTTTGTTGGTATTTTGTCTGTAAATGATATGCAAGTTGCAATTATAAACAAATTTGGATTCGATTCAGTATGATCCAGCAAAGGGTTGTACCTATTTGGTCCATATCCAACCTCCAGAGGCAGAGCATTCCCAATTTTTGTCTACAGACTGGAATTCTAAACACATCATCTTTGAACTTGGCATATTTATTCCTTATACATCATCTTTGAACTTGGCATATTTATTCCTTATACTAGCTGTAAGGATAACAACTATTTATTTGGTGCATTCCTCGACCCACAGGGGTGTCTACCACATCCACCTCTTTGTTAGTTTTTATCTGTACTCTACTGGTTGCAATGAATAACAGATTTTGTTCAAATTCAGCCTATCAATCATTTCAATAACATTGTGGTACCAATTAATATTGTTCCATATCTAACGCCGTTGGACAGACGCCCCCACCTATTGTCTGTATTTATCATCTATACAGACTGCAATTCTTAATGGATCATCTTAGAACTTTGCATATTTGTTCACTATACCGTAAAGACGGCAACTCGACCCCCCCTACGGCGATGTCACACAAATCCTACAGCGATTTCATTGTCTTCATTTTTAAAAAATTACCATATCAATCAAAGCAGGAATGTGGACGTATATTGCACTGTTAGCGATGCCCTCGTTTTAAAATCGGATAAAATTTGTGATCTCTAGAGTGACCACAAACTAAACACTGATTTTTCATGCAATCAAGAGCAAGAGTCGACAAGTTACAATCCGATATGCGTTAATATCGAAAGAACTGAGATCATTGGTTTATACACATTCACTTCGACCCCATACGGCGATGTCACACAAATCCTACAGCGATTTCATATTCTTCATTTTAAAAAAAAAGTACCATATCAATCAAAGCAGGAGTGTGGACGTATATTGCAGCGTTAACGATGCCCTCGTTTTAAAATCAGATAAAACTTGTGATCTCTAGAGGGACCACAAACTAAACACTGATTTTTCATGCAATCTAGGGCAAGAGTCCACAAGTTGCAATCCGATATGCGTTAATATCGAAAGAACTGAGATCATTGGTTTATACACATTCACTTCAAGCTTATTTAAAATCGAACAAAGGGATTGCAAAGAATAGAGTCATTTGCCCTTTAATTTTTCTCTTATTTATTTCAATATTTCAGATTGTTGGTATTACAATGTTTGGATATGGTCTTTATGTAAGGTTCTTTTTAAGACCTTTTCTGAGCAATTACTTTACAGACACAGTTAAAGACATATTTAAAGAGATTAATCAGAATTCCACAGTACCGGACAATCTCAAAATATATGACTTTACTTGTAATGTTGCTCTGTCATTGATATTTGTGGGACTGGTGTTGGTTATTCTGTCTATAATTGCATGTGTCGGTGCCTGTAAATCATTGCCACTGCTAGTGCTGGTAAGTATACTCCTGTCGAAATGAAATTCATATTGTTATTAAACAGGCATTATGCAAGCTAGATCTGCCTTGGGCTTTAAATGTTCTTAAACTATTGTATTTAGAAGAATAAAACTGCTTATTATTGTGGTAAAAGCCCTTCAAATACTCTACTTTAGGGCCCAGCAACTAGCTCAATATACGTAATACGTTTTCGAACAATTTAGCTCTATAATGCGGTATCTGGATAACACCAGACTTTTATTTTATAAAAAAAACCGTGTAGGTGAAATTTCCCATTTGTTATCAAGTACAGCACGTGGGTCAGATTTTAAGGAGATTTGTATCCGATCCGCAGTTCAACGATAGTTCATTATTATTTATGGATAATTTTCATCGTAACAAAGGTTACATGGACAAACGAGACTACGGTGTTATTCGAATGAGAATATCTCGGCTTAGAGTGAAATAAATTTTCAGCATATTACATTAACTATTTTTTTTTAAATTTTTAATCTTAAACTTGTGCATTTATTAGACCCAACCAACCCATTTTGTTATATTATGTAATATCAAGATATTAATGAAATGGTAAGAGAGCATAGGTTGTTTATTGATTTTATATTTTCAGTTTAGTTTCTTGATATTGGCTATGATAATAGCAGAAATAGCAGTCGTTAGTTTAGTAATACCAGTAACATCGCCAGTAAGTTTTTGACATAATAAATTACAATCATTATTTATTGACTGTATTTAAAAATATGAAGTCAACGTTCAGGGTGGCATAACGATATTTTCATACATATAATTGGGTTTAACGTTAACTCAACAGAAGCTGCAGGTCATTTCGGGACTAACATATGGTATACATGTATTTCTATTTCCATAAATCGCTGGTGTTAACGGGGGTCGTTAGCATTGGGAGAAAGCCACTCAAGGTTTAAGTCACCGGCAACATCAAAAATATTTGTGTATACAACTAGTTCCTGTATTTCGAATACCATTATTTTCTGGTTTAACGAGTCTACATAGCTTACTAAATTTTGAATCAAAAGCTAAAACGACCGGTTTATTTCTACTCCACGAAAGGGGATAATGACTTTGTACGTTGATACCAGAAGAATTTAAAATTCACGATTCCTCATGATTATGTGTGTTTCTGACGGATTGTGTATTTTACACTTGTATTTTTACAAAGAAAGCTTTGTGAAATAAGAATTCACTGGTTTCCTTTACAAGGCCTTTTAGCCTAGCCTACCAAGTAAAAGAGAATTGAATAATGAGCGTTCAATTGACACCAGCCTTGAACTAATGGTTTTAATTCTTGTCTAGATTCATGATGACAGTAAAAATGATTTGTTAAACAACTTAAAAAGTTATGATGTGAATGGTTCTGATGATTTCTCTGCCACAATGAATATACTAATGCTAGGGGTAAGTAGCATAAAAATTAATGACCGAATCGATTGTTTCTTAAATCTAACTAAGATTACAATGCGTTTCGTTTCCTCTCTCTGACATTAAGGAAATAGGTAATAGTAATAAGTAACTTATAGGCCTATCCCGGGGATAGGCTAGACGAATTTAATAAAATCGTTTTTATTGCACATTATTACATAATTATACGTTACTCGAGAATATAAAATTACAAGAGGGCTCCATTACACAACTTTTTTCACAAAAAATTAAAATCATAAGTACTCTAACGTAATAAAATTTAATAAAAGAAAATAAAAAAATCAATACCCTCTCCGTTAATAACTTGCAGTCACACATCATGATTGACTCATTGCCATTGGGAACCATATCTGTGTTCCATAACTTTATTGGTAGTCCTGTTTGTAAAGAGTCTGTAGAGAATGAAATGATTGTGTCCAAACTACTGCCAACAGGTTTCCGACTATATCATTAACATATGCCAAGAACTATATAGACGCCCTAAACCAGACCCTTGGGAAACGCCATCAAAAACGTCACACAGTGAGGAAGAAGGATTTTAAATCACTTTGCGCTATTTTTGTCATTCAACGTTAGTGTCGAACCAGTTTAGAAATTCCCCTTAATTCCACAATTTCTTAATTTACACAGTAACCATTCATGCAAGAAGTCACAGAAAACAAAACAAACTTATTTGTTCTCCAGCGTATTCATTACTGAAATCTAAAGTTCTAGGGACTATGATTACAGGCGCGGATCCAGAGGGGGGGGGGGGGGTCCAGGGGGGCCGGACCCCCCCCCCCCCCCCCCCTGCTCAGGCTTGAAAATTTTTGTATGCGATTTTATTGGCGATTTAGACCTGTAATTTTGGAATTTACCTCCCGGAAATACGTCAGAATGAACCAAATTGAATCTAATTTACCAAATTAATCGGTTGAGCGCAATCAGTTAAGCAATTATCAAACCTAGACCCCCCCCCCCGCAAAAAATCCTGGATCCGCGCCTTGATTATTGTTGAATGTTTGGGCAGAAATCCATTTGATTTGATTAAGCCATTTGAGTCGTTGCAGTGCATTGGATGTCCCCATAAAATGTCATGCAGTTCAGCAAGATGCAAATTGCCAATAAATCATTCACGGGAATGTTTTGTTAAATCACAGAAATATAGGCCTGTGAAAAATATTACGACCAATATTTATCTGTTTTGTATTAGATTATGTCTTTCATTATTAATTTCAGTTGGACTGCTGTGGAATTAATGGACAAGACGATTTTGATAATTTAACTATGATTTATAAAGGGGTTAATGTGAAGATACCACCGGCATGTTGTAAGATCGCACCTGGGGAGAAAACCTTACTTAACTGTGAAAACAATGCAACTAATTCTAATTCTCAGACGGAAGTTAGTACAACTATTAAATTATTAACTATAAATATTAAATCTGGCTAATTTGCATCGGACATTCATTTAATACGGATATATCATTCTAAAAAGACATGACAGAAAGGGCTTAAGTCCTAAAAGGTATGAATATAATACTCTGCGGTATCCGAAAATAGTCGAGTTAGAAATTAAAATGTCGATGAACTACTAGTTTAATGTCTGTTCTCTAGCGGAACTAAATGTAGAGAGACAGCATACGTTTTGTATGCCACGATGCCATCATATAGAATATGTCTCTTCCTTATTAATAAGCCTACTATAGATTTGTTTAATTTTTCCTTTTAAAATCAAACATTTTCTAAGTGATTATATTATATGGCTATTAGTATTAAAATTATTAGTAGGGGCTGTCTTGCCGAATACTTCCACGTAAATCAATGAATTCATATTCTTTGAAAGGCTATCAACTGGATTGCAATGTAACCAACGTTTCTTGGGACTACAGTTGAATTTAATATTCCATAGCTGATGAAGTGTTACATTTTAGTCTAACAATATTTAAATTCACAGGGATGCTACGACGCCTTCCACGGAGTCCTAACGTCATCAGTTAATTGGCTTATTGGATATATAGTTCTATTTATGTTGACACAGGTAGGCAGTTTGATATAGTTGAAGGAAAATGAGCCCGTATACTACAAATTTAGGGGGTCTACAGAAATGTTTTGAGGGGCTGAGGATGTGGCCGGCTAAGAATACTCCTAAGAAATCATTATTGTTGGCGAAATATGGGGGGGGGGGGGCTAAGCCCCTTCATAGACCCCCCCCCCCTACCCGTGGCTACGGGCCCGTACTAAACCAGAGGTGGTCAATCTTTTATATACCGTTTATAAAATTGCAAATATCCTCTAAAACTGTCGGCGCGGTGAATAGTTAGGGGGCAATTTCAGAACTAACACGATGTTCCCTTACTTGATTGATTAAGCATGTTGATTTTATCTGAAAACAGATTTACTTGTATCAATTATTGTGATCTTCTAGGGAGTCACCGTGACTCGATGAGTAAGGCCCTCGCTCGGTAGCCACGAGTGACCCGTTTGGCCAAGAAATATCAACGTGATTTTTCCGCATGGTTTCACCTTGTCAGAAGTGGGATTTTCCGATGTTTCACCTTGTCAGTGTTGCAACAAGTGGGACCTGACTAAGACAGCTGTGTAGTACACGTAAAATAACCCTTGGCAGTTTAAATTCGATTTAAAAGGAAAGAGGATAAGCTATTTTGCTTCGAACTGGCGTAATGAAGACGGGCATACGCCATAGTGTGCTACGAGGGAAATTTTGCCCCGACAGCGGCATCACGATCTAGCCACCCTGATCCCTCGATATAAGAGGGGGCCGTATCTCCGCTATCAGGGCAACATTTCACTTATTGCACACTTCAAGACATTTCCCCGGTCTTCATTATCCCAGTAGGTGCAGAACAGTAAGACGTTAAATCCCACTAAGCAATATCAATCGACAATTTCTATTTTTCTTATCATTAAGACGGAACACTAGCGGGGGTATAGAGAATCTCCTACGAGTGTTTTTTGATATCAAAAAATATCAACACAAGTTGATAAAGTGAAAAAAACGAGGCTCTGCCGATTTTTTTTTTTTACTTTATCAACGAGTGTTGATATTTTTTGATATCGAAAAACACTAGTTAGAGATTTTATTTATCACCCAATCCTTTCTTACATGCACAAATAAATAAATATAATTATTTGGTATAGATTTCACTTTTAAGAATCTAATTACAGTACAGCGTAGTGATACATCAGTTTTTTAACAGCAGTTTAGCTATTGCAAGTCCTATATATTGACCCAGTATTTCCTTCGTGGTCAATTAAGTAAAAACACTTTCTTTTTAACTAAAAAAGTAACTTTTTATTTAAAATAAGTGGTTTCTTTAAAATAAAAGAAAGTAGTTCCTTTTTGATTGACCAATCAAATTCATGTAAAGCGATATCTCCTAAGGAGATATCGCAGTAGATTATGTAATTTATCAGACAAGCGATATCTACTGTCAAATGTGTTATTGGGTGATAAATTTAAATAATATGCTACGATCATTATTATGAAACCAGTGTTATCTATTTTAGGCTCTGCAATTTTGTGCTTCTTACCACGTGGTTATAAATTATGAAAGAATTGGAAGTCTTCGCATTTAGTGAAAGGTGGGTCTTTCTCTTAACAATTAGTTAAGTTGTAAAAATATTTATTAAAATTCTGACTTATTTTATGACTTATTCATAACAGCTGACGACACGACACGACAATAACGCTGTAATAGATGACCAGTTATATTGATTATTACACAGAACATAAACAGGAGTGCATATTTCCTCTATTTCAGACTCTTGAGAAAATGGCTGACCGCTTGCAAAAATTGAGAATTATGAAGAATTGGAGGGATTTTTTTTCCCGAAAATGTTTCAATGTTATTTGGAAGGCGCTATTAAATTAAACCTGTCCGACCTCTTTCTAATAAAACACAATTATCTAGTGACTGGGTATTTGTTAAAACTGATCAATTTCGAACATTAAAATCACTTGCAAATATCGAAGTCACACACAAATTATGAATGTATAACTGATATGCACCAGAAGCCAATGGAAGACCAAACGTGTCAAAATTGAACATTTATTTTTAACTTAATTATTAACCTTTCACAACATTATTTTTGACGCTTGAATAAGTATTTTTTTGTATTCGTCGATACCTATTGCCCATTTACTATACACACCGAATCACTAATTAGTCTCAGAGTCTGTTTAACGTTTATATCACCCACCATTCCCACTATGGCTAACCATTTGATTACCCCCCCCCCCCCCCCCACCACCAACACCCCCAAAAAACCCGGTTAGTGAGTTGCCAGTTAGTGAAAGCTTGTCGTTTTTTGCACAGTGCTTGCCTCATGAGTGTTTTTCGCACGGGTACCATAGGCACTGAGGGTTGATAATCGAGAGTTATCGTTTCTCAATCAAACGATCGACAATAATTCTCTGAGGACAGTTATGCCTATTTCTAGTTCAAATTTTTAACAGTGATAAAGTCGTTTAGAATAAAATACGTTCACTAAAATTTTCATTTTATAACATCTATGTTCCAACTGTTATACTAAGAATGCCAACTCTTCTTTTTTTAAAAATCTTAACTAATGTTTCTTTAAGTATATATATTTATTTTATGTATATTTTTATGATGTGAAATAGTTTACTACACTTAATAACATAAGACATTACATTCAATTATTGATTAATGTATCCTCCTTCATGCATATTATTCTAATGTGAAATAGCTTATACTTACACTTGTTCGCATAATATTGCTAATATTATATATTCAATTATTCATTTGTAATCGATGTTTCAATTGTGTTTTCAATATGTTAACTTGTATTCTGACATTAATTCGTTAATAAACCAGTTCGACGCCAAATAATGATTACTTATGTTTCTTTTAGATTAAAGCTCATTGAATAATAAATGTTGTGAGAGCGCTGTGATTCGATATATCAGTGCTCACCCCCAGCATAAGAAATCCTAATATACACCATGGTACTAACACATGTAAAAGTGGATAATTACACAAGTAAGCTGTCTTGTAGTTTATTCAGTCCTTGAATCTGTGAAATTTTGTTTCCGGAGCTTGTCTGGTAACGTAAAATTCTATCGGCTGTGCTCTTTATTACGTTACTGTCAGGTCCTAATGAAATAAGACTTTCCTCCATTTTGGAATATTACTGTCTTTTTTTTCACCGTGATTTTGCTTTGGACGCCAAAGGAATCATTTCTTGCTACATCAGACACAAATTTATAAAAATCCAACATTATTTTCATGTCGATTTGTGCAATACAAAAACATAACCAACTTTCATTTGAATTGGGCTGCCATTTTCCAGTCAGCTACTATTCCAAATTTAGGAATGGAATTTTACCGTAAACTAAAATTCGTTCACACTACAATGTCCAGTTGTCAAGTGATTGCGAAGCAGATACGGACCACGTGCATAATCCGGGCTATATTCTATTAGGCTATAAATAGCCAACGCACGTGGAATTTTGAGCACATATGCCAACTGTTAAAGCCGTAAAAATCTATTGTTAACGATTCTGAATAACAATGATATTGAGCTTTTTGGTTGTAGCGGCAGCTTTGGGAAATTAAGTTTGTTTTGTGTTGTAAATTGTTTTATTATTAACTATATCGTTGGGAGCGGCATCTTTTGGTCTAGTAAAATTAACATTCCCGAAGCTTCCTCGTTAGGCAAGAATAGAATACTACATGTAGTAGCTTTGTCCTTTTTCATGAACATGCTTCTCAAAACAATTTTTGAGTTGCCTAACGAAGGAGTTACGAAACTAGATTTATTGAAATAGCTCTCTGTAATGTTTCGTAGATAATCGCCTCGATTATCCAGGCCCGTTAATCAGCCGGAGAACGGTCGATAGGCTGGTTAAGAGGGTCTAATTCTAATCCAAAGGCACGTAGCCTATTTCGCCCTGATGTACTGGCTGCTTGTGGTTTACGGTCTCATTGATGTTTAAATGGTTATAACCTGCTAAATACAACACAGTCGTTTATTTAATGACTACAAATGTTAGGTGGTAAGTTAAGACTTGTTCATATTCCTGAAGCAATGGCCCGAGAAATCCCTCTCTGACCATTGCTGGAATGGCGTCTGTTTCTTGAACTTATGCGGGAGTGTGTCTATTCTTTCCGTTCAATGAAAGCTATCACTTAAGTACAACAACATGACAGTCCTTCGTTTCATCTGGGGCTTCCCTAAAATTTTGGACAGTGATTTAAGGTATTAAAACCGTGAAAGTATGTTCGTTTCCAAACAGTATTGTTTACATTTCATTCGACTTGATAGCCTCGTTTGTCACGCAATTAGTTTTACTGCAGTATTCTGCTATGCACGGGTTAATGAGGCATAATAAAATCGTGAGTCATGACGTATACGTTATGTAAACATATTTGGTCCAGTATTGGCAGCTCGTGATTGGTTGGTAGACGGACTACTGATCAATCAAAATTTAACACAACAATATCCACTCATAATAGCAGTGTGTAGTTGGATTACCTCTAATCAGACGCAACACTGCGCGGAGTATGAGACTTGTTATATAGATAAATATTGTGGTAAAATTGTCGAAATACTTATTTATAGTGGGACACCCTACCACTGGCGAAAATCATCAGGCCCGTAACCAAGGGACATAAAAATACCTACTTCTATCAAATCTTACACACACTCACACATTTACTTTCTAGAATCGTATGCTCTGAATCTTCACATAATCGACAATAATGGTTATTTGTTTTACCAATATTATCAAACTTCCAATATGACCAAATAAATCTGGGGGCAATTCTGTAATCATTATTTATCGATGATTCTGAATACAACGTTTTGTCATCCTCTAAAATCTAGTAAATGTCAACAATCGGCCTGTTACATCCACTGCTTCATATTGAAAAATTATAGTAAATTTTTGATCAAAGCGAACGTTTAAAGCTGAACGACGGTTACAAAAATACCAAAATAATTAAATATAAAAAGTTAACGCCTCCAGTCGCCATACTTGTTTCCAATATGTGAAATAAATATGGCTGACACGGAGGCTTAGTCGAGCTCACTTCCAGTTTGTTGCTTATCAACCAGTTGTACACATCCGGTTTCGTTCTCTACACACTCTTCACTAGTGATTGCTCTATTTTCCCAAAAGCATACCAAATTATTGAAGATTGCAAAATGTCTGATCAGGTAAGCCTGGGTCTACTACAATATAGCCCAAGCTTTACTCTAAACCAAAAGATGCAAAAAGATGGCTTACTCCGACGTGAAATTTTCAAGCAAAACAAATCGGATGTGTACAACTGGCTGATAGGCAACAAACTGGAAGTGAGATCAACTAACCTTTCTCACTAAGTTCTTCAGATCTCATTTAGTTCTTATTTCCGAATCTTAGTACGCTACAGTTATTTCTAATACAGTTATTTCAACGTAGAGTTAGTTCGTTTGAATTCCCCCTTCCCAAATGTCCTGTAACTAACGAAGGTAGGCGGTTACAACGTGGTTCTGTTTGTTACGTGTATATTTGTTGAACTCTATTAATGTAATTTATGCAATTGTCTGCCATGCCGGTCCTCCTTTTATGCAACATGATTTATCTTTACCCTAAGGAAACAGTTTTATTTAAGCCGATGAAAGCTCGTTATCCTATCCTATATTTATTTATTAATTCTGTAATATTATTATCAATGTTAGCGGTGGATTCCAAGAAGTTGTTGGCCAAGATCTAAATATAAAATAAATATCATGGCGTTCTCGGTGAAATCTTTACAAATTCAATGCGCGGTTGTCATTGATCACTTTCATATCACCTGAAAATTCCATTTCTCTGTGACAACGGAGTGTGGTAGTGACCACTGATTCGAGAAATATAACATATCCAACTTGCCTTTGTTTTACTGTTGTATTTCAAGATAACTTGAATAATATTGTGAATTATTTACTTTTGTTAGTACAATATTAAATTAATTTGAGGAAGGAGATATCTTAAATTAATCAACATTGTTCCTAAATCTCTTTTGTGCCTGCATTATTTATAGTCATCTTCTATCCAGCTTCTTGTATGGTGTACACTATTTCAACTAGACTGCTGACAAAATTATGTAGAAAGACACCACGGCCGTAAGTTGATAATACAGTGTTGTTATCATAAACAATCAAGCGATAACATTGTTAGTTTATTTTTTCGTGTCGTCGACTTAATAATGCTGTCGTGATTTCTGGTTATCAAAACCGCGAGTTTACATGGCCACAATCAGCTATCATAATATTGACAAGGACCAAGCTCACCACTGTTTGGTGTAGAATTGAATAAAAAAAAAGGGTCTGATTTTGATGCGGAAGGATACAGGAGTTATGAGGTTGGTTAGGCTGAAATGTAGGGCGGAAAATTGCACGTTTATTTTTCTCTACTTTCAGTTTGTGTATCTCAAGGTTTTCATGATGAACCTCATACGTGTTTCTGCGCAAGAGGTTGGCACATATTGCTTCGTTTGTGGTAGAAATCGTTCTGCCGGACGAAAATTTAGATTCGGTCTAAGAGACGTGAATTAACATTAACGTCAAAGGGATACCATTGGTGATCTGTAGCCATAAAATTATAGTTATACGAGATAAGCTCCGATTTCCTAGAATTTGATTGAACTCAAAATAGTTCTATCAAGCATTAGAAATGGGAAAAAGAGCTGTAAATTCTTCGGCGCATGCCATCATCAGATGTTTTCTGGTACTAGTTAACATATTTTCAATGGTAAGTTTATTCAGATTTTAGGCCCCTTGTTGTATAAATGATTGACACATCATCATCGAGTATTTTCATTTTGCTGTTTAAGTCAAACCCATCATGCGTATATATGATCATATACGGTAAGATATCGATATTATGTGACGGGTGCCTCGGCGTATATATGATCATATAACCATAACTCAGTTCTAAAATACGACTTAATGTGATCGGTGTTGTGCTTCAGATATATGAAAGAATCTGGAATGATTCGTCCATCTTTAATACTGTAAACATTAATAATTAATTGGGGTATAAACAATAAGGGTTTATAATATACAACCTTATTGTTAGCATTGAATAACTTTATTATACCCTTTGCTGGTCAGTTACGTTTTAGTTGCACCCACACGATTAATTCTCTGAAAGAATAATTATTATCCATGGAGCTTAATCAATACATAATTCAAGTGAAAGACTTTAACTTTCAGAGTTATTCAAATATTACCTGAAATCAGATAACCGCTTGTTAGAAGCAATAAACAGATGCCGAAATAAAATGGTATTTAACGACCTACAATTCGGTAGCAACAGTAAATTCACGATATATATATTATTGTTATACTTTAACACATACAATCAAGTTAATATTGACATATATTACGATGACATAATTTATATCTGATATACTGACTCATATGTACATAATATATATACAGTATTCATCTTTAGGAACACGAACCCTCCCATGAACATCTATATGCACTACTTACCATATATAAAGAAATACACATGCGTAAATAATACTCACTTGCCATAAGTTAATAGAGCATTTATAACATATATGACAAAGACAAAATTACTATCTTTAGATGGATATACCCCTCCCATGTATTGTTGTGCATCTATATGTCTTAAATATAATGAAACAAATAATATAGTAAATAAAAACAAGTGGGTATTATACATCGTACACAAAAACGCAGTACTTAGTACTGTGAAGTATTTTCGTGTGTATTTTCATAGTTTTAAGTGTTGGATACGATTATTAAATGATTGAAGTTAAATTCTTTTATATTCCAATCTCAGTCAATCAAATGCAGTTGAAATGGTCATCCAAATCAAGAAACAAAGGGTGGGGGTCGTTTTGATACGCCCGCATTTTCAAGTGCCCGTCCGTTCACAATTTGTTTGTGGACACTCTACAGGTCAAAATATTTATCCGATTTTGACGAAACCTGAAATACAGATCTACCAAAGATCTCGGTTGCTTTCCAATTTGGAATTATTTAATTATGGCCCTTGATTGTACGACAAATCGCATTTTTAGTTGTGGCCACTCTATAGGTCACAATGTTCATCCGATGAAACTTGAAGTTCAGGTGTAAAACCCAAAGATCTTGGTTCCCTACGGTTTTCGCGCATATCAGATCGCAACTGCATGGATTGTGGTCCATGATTGTACGAAAAACCACGTTTTTAGATTGTGGTCTTACTAGTGGTCACAATTTTTATCCGATTTGAAAAAATAACTCGTTTGAATATATCACCATCACACCATAATGTCGGTTGAAATCGAATTTCGGGAAAATGGCCGCTCCATCTACACAAGTGGTGTGGAAGTATGTCATATCAAGCTTGTGGTCCCCCTAGAAATCACAATTTTTATCCAAATTGATGAAGCTTCATGTGTATGTTTAAAAACCAAAGATCTTGGTTCCTTTCGGTATCCGCACATATCAGACCGCAACTTCAATGATTATGGCCCCTGATTGTGCGAAAATTTGTGTTATTTTTAGCTTTTGGATTCTTTTTAAGTCAAAATTGTCTTCCGAATTTAAAACCCTTTAAATGAAATAAAACCAAGAACGAACAATCCAAATCATTTGTCAAAATTAGAGGTCCTATAATGATCGAGGCAAAATAGTGTAATCAGAAAATGAGCTGTTCATTTTAAATATAGCACCATTCCACCATAATGAAGGTTGAATTCGAATTTCGGGGAAATCGAAACGAAACTGTCCGACAAAATGGCTGCTCTCTGTCCGCAAATTGTGTGTAAAAGTATGTAATTCAAAGGTTGTGGACCCTCTGATGTTTACAATTGCTACCAGATCTTGATGAAACTTAAACTGTATCTTTATATCCCAAAGATCGCACCTCTTTCGATATTTGCGCATTTCAGACCATAACTTTCTAGAATATGGCCCCTGCTTGTACGAAAATCCGCTTCTGTGTTAAGCGTCCGTGGGCCATAATCTAGGAAGTTGCGCAAGTATTTAAAGGAACCAAGACCTCTGGAATATCAATCAGAATATATTTTTAAAAACAAAACTGAATATAGAACTCTTGATATACATTCACATTACACGTGCCTTTAGACCCATTTAAGGTCCCAAAAGAATAGAGAAACATGTCCCATGATTTTTATCGTCTTTATTTTAATATTTCAGATTGTTGGTCTTGCAGTGTTAGGATTTGGTCTATATATAAGATTCCTTTTAAGACCTTTTCTAAGCCAGTATTTTACAGACACAGTCAAAGAGATATATAAAGAGATAAATCAGAATTCCACAGTACCGGGCAATCTCGATACATTAGATGATTTTACGTATACCGTGGCAATGACACTGTACTTTGTGGGACTGGTTTTGGTCATTTTGTCTCTAATTGCATGTGCCGGGGCCTTTAAATCATCGCCGCTGCTAGTGCTGGTAAGTATACTCCTGTCGAAATGTATTTATTAGAGCCAAGCAACTCCATGTTGTCATATTATCTAATACAAAATTATTAATGAAATGATAAGAGGACAAAGGTTGTTGATTACTGTTATGTTGATAAAAATAATTTTTATTTTTTTAGTTTAATGTCTTGATAGTGGTTATGATAATAGCAGAAATAGCAGTCGCTAGTTTAATAATACCAGCATCATCGCCAGTAAGCTTTGGACTTCATAAATTAAAATGAATAATTATTGAGCCTATAGCAAAACACTAAGTCAACGTTTTGGGTTTAACGTTCACTCAACACAAGCGACAAGCCATTTTGCAACTAACATGGTACAATTTATTTTAATTCATTAATGCGCTTGTGCTCAGGGGTCGTTAGCAGCGGGAGAGCACCCAGGGTTAAAAGCCACTGGACAACACTACCGACGTCAGCAACTCCAAAAGTATTTGGATATCGTCAGGTGGCGTCCATGGGATTTGTTTATTTATTCCCGCCACCATTACTTTCTAGTTAGATGAGTCTCCATAGCTAAAACTACATTTTGAACCAAGAGCTAAAACGGCGGGTTTCGTTCTGCTCCCACAAGACTTTGTACATTGATAGAAGAAAAATTTAAAATTCGCGATTCCTCATGATCGTGTGTGTCTGATGAATTACATATTTTACACTTGAATTTTTGAAAGTTTATTTTTGAAATTATAATTCGATCGTTTCCTTAAAGATACATTATGGGAGATTACATGATGAGTTGGCAGTTCTCACTATAATAGTTAAAAAGTAGATAATGTAAAGGCAATTTGCTGAAAATATCAGTCAAATTGATCCACTAAAGTTGGCACGGCAAAAATCATAGTCTCGATTATCCATTTAATCATTAAGTCGTGAAGGACAGTTATGCAGAAAGTCTGATCATAATCTAACAAGCATCACAGGCTAGCGTTGACATCGCGAGTTGATTATGGTCTGTATAAGTTAATTAATAGGTTATATAACATTTCAGGCTCATGTATACTGAGCGTCATGGAAAACGCATCACTTAGTTTTTCGTTTAACAAAATGATGCTGTAACCACATCAATAACAACACATTTGTTCACTTATGGATGTTTAATCTGTAATTAACGGTACAAAGTCAGAGGGGTCAGTAGCATGTGTCCTCCACGGGCCCTTACGCACGCTTGCAGCGACATCGCATGGAATTAACCAATGTTTGAAAAAAGGCCTGGGGCATATTGTTCCATTCTTGGACAAGAGCAGTTTCTTAAGCAGCAATGGTGTGCATCTGTGGTCTCCAATACAGAAGGCGTCCAATCTCACCCCAGACATGTTCTATCGGTGCCATGTCAAGGACAGGGCTGGCCAGTCCAAGACTTTGATGTTAGCAGCCAGGTAGTCCATACTGACACGGGTGGTATGCGGACGTGCATTATCTTTTTAGAAGTGCTGAAGGTGTGTTCGAAACATCGGAGCAACAATTGGTTGCAAGACATCATCACAGTAGGCTACAGCATTAACGCGACCCCTGCAAATGTGTTGGGGGGGGGGGGGCGGGGGTCCAGTGATGAAATGTGAAGCCTCCTCACATCGTTACACTTCCCCCACCCCATCGATCCGTTTCGAAGACGCGGCAGTCTGCAAGACGTTCCGCAAGACGTCTTCACACACGTTGACGGCCATCAGCGTGATAAAGATGAAAGCGACTCTCATTGAAGAGCACACTTTGCCAGTCTACTCCTCTCCATGTATGGTGTCCTTGAGCCCATATCAAACGCCGCTGACGGTGATGATCCCTGAGGATAGCTCCAACATCCCTTAGACGACGTCTTAAGGTGTTGGCACTTACTGGTCCATATCATCCAACGACTGCTGCACCTGTTCGAGTAGCTGGGCGGAATCTGTCACGCAGATGAATGACCCGGATGTAGCGGTCTTGAGTCTGGGTTGTAACGCGTTGTGGACCAGGATGTTGACGGTCACGTGTTGATCCAGTAACTCGAACACGTTCCACCAACCTTACAATAGTAGACTGATGATAATAGAAGTGTCTGGCAATAGCACGTGCAGACATGCCATCCCTTGACATTCCCATGGCTTCATTTCGTTGATTTTCAGTAAGACTCGGCATCTCTAGCTCGATTCCTTCACACGTTCAGCAACAAATTACGACAGATTGACGTTTCACAGTTTACATACTGCGCAGTAAGCTGAAAACACACTTTTAAAGATCTCACACACAATGCTGCACATGAATATTGGGTTTTTCATGTGCATCTCGTCCAATTTGTTTTTGTGCATACGGGCCGATATTTTTTGCGTTTGGGAGCTTGTGTAAAACAATAGTTTATAGTATTGCATACATAATATTGTATATACAAAACCACCCAGTAATAAAATATTTGGGGAAAAAAGTGATGCGTTTTCCATGGCGCTCAGTATATAATTTATTTTTAAACTTTACTATGGCTTTTTAGCATAGGATATCCATTAATAGACAATTGAAAAACAGGCGTTCCATTGACAGTTGAATGCAACTAATGGTTTTAATTCTAGATACATGACCCCAGTCGAGATAAATTGTTAAACAACTTAAATAATTATGATGTGAATGGTTCTGATGATGATTTCTCTGCCACAATGAATATACTGATGCTAGGGGTAAGTAGCATAAATTTTAACGCTAGATTCATTATTTCGTAAATCTAATTAAGATTACAATGCGTTTCATTTTCTCTCCCTGACATTTAGGAATTAGGTAATAGTAACAAGTAACTGATAGGCCCAAAACAATAAAGTTAAGTCTGTCTAAACAATCCCCGGGATAGGCTGAACTAATTTTAGAAAATCTTTTTACTGCATGACATTGCATACATGTAATTATACATAATTACAACAGGGCTCCATTACACAACGTTTTCGTATATCAAAATCAAATATTTAAAATTATAAGTACTCTAACGCAATAAAATTAGAAATAACAAATCAATACCCCATCAGTGAAATAACTTGCATCCCAATACCATGATTGGCCGTTTCCAAAAGGGAACCATAGCTATGTCCAATGGTCCAATTACATCGTTGGTAGCTTTGTGTTAGTTCAAGAGTGTCAAGAGTAGAATGGCTGAGCCCAAGCTTATGTCAAAAGGTTCTCGGCTATATCATTTTATAGAATCATATCGCAACATAAACTCGAATATTATTCGTTGTTCGTGCACAAATTATGATTGTTGTCAAACTAATTATAAGACAGATTATTTGCCGATATTATCGATTATTGATCGGCGGACGGTCGGCGATAATCGATACAGGATCGATTGCCAGTCGTAATCATTGGTATATGTTAAGAACAATACCAGCCCTAAAATCAACAACGCCACGCAGGCTTTTTCATCATGACGCGCCCTTTCCTTCATGTAACGTAACTTTCGACCCAGTTTGGAAATCCCCCATAATTCTATAATTACTAATTTACACAGTAAACATCGATGCAAGAAGTCACAGAAATCAAAACAACTTCTTTGTTTTCCAGTCCACCAAGTAACTGATGAATATTGTCTGTGCAGAAATCCTGAGTTTATGACATTTGACGTCGTTGCAGTGCATTGAATGTCTCTACAAAAAGTCATGCTGTTCAGCAAGATGCTTAATGTCAATAATTCATTCACGAGAATGCTCTGTTAAATGTCCGAATCTCAGAAATATTGGTGTATGAATTCGGCCTTGCTTGATTTTAACATTAAATGTATATTACGACCGTATTCATGATGCGGTATTTATCTATTTTGTATTAGATTATTTCTTACATTATTAATTTCAGTTGGACTGCTGTGGAATTAATGGACAAGACGATTTTCATAATTTAACTATGATTTATAAAGGGGTTGATGTGAAGATACCACCGGCATGTTGTAAGATCGCACCTGGGGAGAAAACCTTACTTAACTGTGAAAACAATGCAACTAATTCTAATTCTCAGACTGAAGTTAGTACAACTATTAACTATAAATATTAAATCTGGCTAATTTGAGTGGAGCATTTATTTTTATATGGATATATCATTCTAGAAAGACAATGAGATGGTGTACCGTGGTATCCGAAAATCGTCGACGTATGAGATAAAATCTGGGTCAACAACTTCCTTAGTATCTTTTCTAATGTGGACAGGGTAAGCTTTGTGTGCCACGATGCCATCATATAGAATATGACTATAAGTTTGTCTATTCCTAATTAATAGACCTACTATTTTTCATTTTAAATGCATATTGCTTTAATTTTTCATTTCAAAGTCAAACGTCGAACATTTTTATCCTAAATTTAATTTCACAGGGATGTTACGATGCCTTTCACGGAGTCCTAATGCACCGAGTTAATTGGCTTGCATTTACAGTTCTGTTTATATTGATATAGGTAGGTAATTGAATATTGTCAATGAAACTTCTCCTTGGAAGAAAAAAAAATCATGAATAAGGCGAACGTTATTGTTTGAATGTCTAAAAAAAAAAAATGATTGATCACGTCACTACCCGGATCGTTGACTACAACATGAACAATTTTTTATACTAAAACCAAAGGTGGTCAATCTTTTACAAAACATGTACTTATTTGTTCATTCACGAATTAGGATGTGCCATACAATTGTTTTTCTCCCGTTTATAAAATTACGAATGTTCTCAAAAACAGACGGCATATGGAATAGTTACGGAGCAATTGCAGTAGAACAGTCAATGTTGCCTAATTTGATTCATTAATGGGGAATACTACCCCAAAAAGTTGTTTTAATACGAAAAATAACGTCAATATTAGAATATGTATGGCCCTGTCAAATTTTAAAAGTCACTGAATATTTTTGCAAAGGAAAGGAACCAGTGGCTGCCAGGCAGGTACGCCCAAATAGCGAACAAACTAAACAGAAAGTGATTTCTCCTACAATCAAGGGCCATATAACACGGTTATATCATATGGGACAACAATCACTGGGTTATTAGACACAGTCTTATCGCTATCCAGCACAACGTTGAAATTTAGTAAACTAAAAATATGTTGTATAAAATGAAGCCATTATTATTATTCTTGAAGGAACATCTATTTAAATGCTAATCGAATACTAATATCATTCAGCGATCACCATTATAAAACTAGTTTTATTTATTTTAGATTCTGCAATTTTGTGCTTCTTACCATGTGGTAGTACATTATAATAGAATTGGATATCTCCGCATTTAATAAAAGGTGGGACTTTCTCTTACCAATAAGCTAACGTGTAAAATACTTATCTTTTAAAGTGATACACAATAATATTTGTTCATTCACGAATTAAGATGTGCCATACAATTGTTTTTCTCCCGTTTATAAAATTACGAATGTTCTCAAAAACAGACGGCATATGGAATAGTTACGGAGCAATTGCAGTAGAACAGTCAATGTTGCCTAATTTGATTCATTAATGGGGAATACTACCCCAAAAAGTTGTTTTAATACGAAAAATAACGTCAATATTAGAATATGTATGGCCCTGTCAAATTTTAAAAGTCACTGAATATTTTTGCAAAGGAAAGGAACCAGTGGCTGCCAGGCAGGCACGCCCAAATAGCGAACAAACTAAACAGAAAGTGATTTCTCCTACAATCAAGGGCCATAATTCATGAAGTTACAATTCGATATGCGCAAATATCAGAAGGGACCAAGATCTTTAGATTATTAGGGTATAAACATGTATTTCAAGTTCATCAAAATCGGATTAAAATTGTGACCTCTACAGGATCCACAACCTCGATATACCGTATTTTTTCCACTATTCGCGTAAAAGTATCGGCCATTTTGTTTGGCTATTTAGTTTCGAATTTGAACTGAACCTCCGTTACAGTGTAACATTAATGATATAATCAAACGGTTTTTTTAAATCGTAATAATTGTGACCTACTTTAGTCATAATGGCGAAACAGTTCGGTTATAACAGCCCAAAAATTTGATCAAAACATACAATATTATCTGCTTATGATGATGAATTGCACAGAATCCCCTTTTTAAAAAAAAAAAACAACAAAAAACCCCAAACAAACAAAAAACAATTCGTCCCCGCGATTTAGCAACTCTTGAAGAATTTTTCAAATGGCGCAAAGAATTATACCAAAGTCAGGATGCTGTGGGGGTCTGTAGCCTTTCTTGATAATGATAGGTTCATGGTGATTTTCAGGCATGTATCTCCCTTGTCAGTAGTGCAGGACGGAGGCCAGGCACTGAGTAGTCCAAGCCGTGCCCGAGTAAATGGCCCAAACCTATACCTTTTAAAAAGTGATATAAGTACTTCATAAGTATTGTCATGAGTGCATGACACCAAAATTTTAGTAAGAAAACGTGACATTATCTAGTGTTACTCCCGTGTGCGTTTTTTTTTTTTTTTTTACAGAATTGCAGATAGACACTGTATTGTGCCTATTCAAAAAGCATTATGTAAATCGACATAAAGAGCGTGTCGTTCTCGATATGTGAGTTCAACAGTGGATAGTGCAAAATGAATGTATTGAAAATGTCTTTCAATTTACTTTATGCTGTCCGAAGATATTCGCCTTTGAAGATTTGACAAGATGTGTGTACTGATTTCAACCACCTTACTTATTGTTCGAACCGTTCTAATCAACTTAAATTCGGACCAATCGGGTTGTTTGGCCAGTTGAGGGTCTTGCCATGTTGATAATGTTGATAGCATTTAGCGATTGGAAACATAACAAAACCAACACGGTTATATCATATGGGACAACAATCACTGGGTTATTAGACACAGTCTTATCGCTATCCAGCACAGCGTTGAAATTTAGTAAACTAAAAATATGTTGTATAAAATGAAGCCATTATTATTATTCTTGAAGGAACATCTATTTAAATGCTAATCGAATACTAATATCATTCAGCGATCACCATTATAAAACTAGTTTTATTTATTTTAGATTCTGCAATTTTGTGCTTCTTACCATGTGGTAGTACATTATAATAGAATTGGATATCTCCGCATTTAATAAAAGGTGGGACTTTCTCTTACCAATAAGCTAACATGTAAAATACTTATCTTTTAAAGTGATACACAATAATATTTACCTTTCTATATTCTTCTATGATTTAGTTAATTTGACACAACAATAACACAGTAAGTGATGACCACTTGTATCGCTTATTACAAGTGAACACAGAATATAAACATAACTGTATATTGCCTCTATTTCAGAATCGAGAAAATCATTGAAGTCTGAAGATATTAATGTGGGGTATTGTGTTTATTAAAAAATTATGTACGAAAAGTAGGAATTAAGAGGAATTTTTTGTCCGAACATATATTGAAGTTAACTGATTAAAATACAGAACTATATTTCGTTTCGTTTTTATACTTTCGATGGAGAGAGCGAGAGAGAGATTGGGTTTAACGTCCACTCGACACAAATTTGGTAATTTCGGGACAAACATGCTTTAATGTAATTTCAATAATTCGCTTAAGCGTAGGGGTCTTTAGCAGCGGAAGGAGAAAACCCACGGGGTTGGACAGGCGACCCTAACCCTTGTCACGTACAACCGAGGAATCGAAACCACGCCATTTGCCATCCAAACCCCTCCCTACTTTCGATGGCCTCTACTACATGCAGATATGACCGATTGTAATGGAAGATCGTGTCAGTGCTCTCACGAACGGCTTTTGGTCCCTAAACGTCAGATATTTGATTAACTAATCAGCGTTGATATCTCTAGTGAGTTACCAACAATTCCGTGTACCTAACCTGGGCTAATGGAAGACGGGCATACGCCATACAGTGCGGTAAATTTTTCCCGGGCTACAGCGTACTCTTTTATCGCATTCCACCTGCCAAGGGATCATTTAAGTGCACGCCAATGTATACACGGGACCTCGGTTTTTCGTCCCATCCGAAGGACTAGACAGCTGTCCTTGTCAAGCCCTTTGTTCTGCATCACTGACAAGGCGAAACCACGCCGGAAAATCGAGATGAACTTTCTCAGCCAATGCAGGGATCGAACACCCGACCCCCAGGATAGCGAACCAGCGCCTTACCCACTTAATCTTCTAGCTCAATTAGGAGAAATTGCATCCCAAAGAGTGTGACGGGCGGACAGGCAGACGAATGAACCCATTTTAATAGTTCCCGAAGTCACGTCTTGAACCCCCCCCCCCCCCCCCAACAAAACAGGGCTTATTTTATGTAACAAATGTCACTACAATGGACGGAGCCGTGTTCCGGGTCATCGATAATTATCAACTAATCAAAACTAAGAGTAATTGATACGTCGACAAAATGTTTACGTCAGACGGCACGAGGCTAAAACAGTGGATAGTCACTGAATCAGTTGGGCCCGAATGGGTAAACACACTAGGCGAATGCTTCGTCGGGTTCACCTGTCGATTGCATCACCTTTCACGTTGCATGAATATACATGTGGTTGTTGTTTATTAAAGATTTAACGTACAATACATTACGTTATATACATGTTGATTTAATTAAATTATTTACACTTTGTGGGTTGAAAGTTTGTAAAAAAAAATACAATTCAGATGTACGTGTATGTATAGAGTCTGCTTAAAATTGATTAACACAAAATAAAAAGTCCTTGTATATTAAAAAGTCAATTTAAACCACACATCATTTATCTGTTCTGTTGACTACTTTTTCTGCCTACTGATAAAAAAATATTTGTATAATCAAAAGTCAAATCACAATTATAAAACCGCTGCCGTGAGAGGAAAGGGCGGGTCATCTTCCCCCTTTGTCATAATAAAAAACATGTTAAAACAGTAGGTCCAGCTGAGAGATGTTTGGCGCCATCAGTGCGGATAGAAAAAAAAAACCCGTGGAGAAAAAAAGTCCGTTTGCGTTATGTGGAAAAGCGAAGTGCTCACAGTAAAAATCACATAGCTGGACCCGTGGATTATTTACATATTAAAACCCATTTACGAGACCCCAAAATAGACCTTTGACACCTTTGAAGCAGTCTTAAGCAAGGTTTGTTCAACTTTTGTCGGTTTTAAGTTATATTTTTGGTTTCATGACTTAGCTAGCTTTTAGGCTTACGGCCACTAATTAATGCTAATTAATTAAGCTCTTAAGTAGCATTAACACAACTTTTTATGTTCTTAAGTTATGCATTCTGTTTCAAAGTGTTAAGTATGAAATCCTTGCAAGAAATTTGTGGATGGACATTGAATTTTAGAGGGTTAGGGGGAGCGCTCCCAGGTACACGCACAGGTTACAAAACTTAAGACATGCCTTTCCATAATGATCTAGGGGTAAAATATGTGTTGTAGACCTCACACCTTTTGGACTCAATATTTTGATTAAACCTCACTGGGCCCCCGGACTATGTCGGGCTTATAACGGAACCCTGTAGTGTGCCATTTTCGAGCTCAAAAAGCAATTGATAAGAACTCGAAAATGGCACACTACAGGGTTTCGTTATGAGCCCGACATATATACGGCGCCGACCCTGTCTTCAAACAATCACGTAACGTCTCGATATGAGTGACTGGCTTATGAATTTTTACATTCGGCCGAATGACAATGGACACACTAGACGACTTTCGACGCAATAATTCGGCCTTTGTGACCGCTGCTTTACATACAGATGAGATGTCTGAAAGTGCAGCTATTGGGTGTTTAAATAAGACCAGCATAATGGACAAATGAAATTTTTTACATTTCCATCCTCATTCTGAAGATTACACGAAAGGCACAGAGCAATAATTTTTGTGAAACGACAAAAAGTGTTTTTTCGACCATTTCGATAACGACAGTTATTTGCGGAACTTGCGTGGTGTATTGTTGGGACTACACTTAGTTTGGAAAAAACTCGTTTCAAACCAAATACCAGCCACAGACAATAAATAAAAAGTGGAAATCACCAATTGGCAGCAGGGTACTTACTTTTTTAAATGTATATGAACTAGTCTGAAATAGATGATGTATTTTTAATGTCGCCCTTTCCGATAAGGGAGTTATATGTCCTAGAAATTCCTCTTTTGCGCTTGCGCAAATAATCACCCACTTCCGGCGAAAAAATGTAAAGTTCGATTCAAAAGGGCGTTTAAAAGAATTAAAAAAAAACCCGCCGAGGTATTGCTGTGTTTGCAAGGGTATTTACCGTGTTACAATAATCGACTGAAACAGAAGTATCGTAAAAATAGGCCAACACAGATTTCCCCACAACAAACAGCTGAAGCTAGTCTGGATACGACGATGTAAAACTGTCATGAGAACATTCCAGTGGACGTCACACTAAAACTCTGATATAAGTAACTTTACTCTTCATTAATTGCACTAAGCTATCAAACAAAAATAAAAAAAATCCCTTGGGGTACAGGTCATATTTTTTATAGTATTCGCGTACAACCAGCGGCCATTTCGTCTGTCATTTTTGGTCCGATTTTCAAGAAATTCGAACTCAACATTCATGACATTTTTAATCGGATAATAATTTTGACTTCCAGAGGGACCACAATCTAATAAAGGCGATTTTTCGTACAATCATGGGCCATAATTCAGGAAGTTTTGATCCGATATGCGCAAACCTTGAAAGGAACCAAGATCTTTAGGTTATAAACATGTATTTCAAGTTTCATCAAAATTGATTTAAAATTGTGACCTCTACAGGTTCCAAAACTTTGATGTACCATATTTTTACATTTTTTGGGTACGTCCGTCAATTTTGCTCCGATTCACCAATCACTACGGTGTAACGGTGATATAAACAAATGTTTTTTAAATCAGAAATAATTGTGACCTCTAGAGGGACCACAAGCTAAAAAGGGTGATTATTCGTACAATCAGGGGCCATAATTCAGGAAGTTACGATCCGATATGCACAAATATGCAATGGAACCAAGATCTTTAGGTTATAACATATTTTCACACTATTCGCGTACAAACGGCGGCCATTTTATCCGTCAATTCTGGTCCGATTTTCACACTCTTTCTTCATTAACATGTAACGGTGATATAATCAACCGGTTTTTTTTAATCGGATAATAATTTTGACCTCCAGAGGAACCACAAGCTAACAAAAGCGATTTTTCGGACAACCAGGGGACATAATTCAGGCAGTTAAGATCACATAGGCGCAAATATTGAAAGGAACCAAGATCTTTGGGTTATAAACATGTCAAGTTTCATCAAAATCAGTTCAAAATTGTGACCTCTATATTGTCCACAACCTTGATATAACATATTTTCACACTATTCGCGTACAAACGGCGGCCATTTTGAACGACAATTTTGGTCCGATTTTCACAAAATTCAAACTCAACCTCCATAACTATGTAACAGTGATATAATCAAACGTTTTTTTTTAAATCGGATAACAATTTTGACCTCCAGAGGGACCACAAGCTAAAAAGGGCGATTTTTCGGACAATCAGGGGCCACAATTCAAGAAGTTATGATCCGATTGGCGCAAATATCGAAAGGAACCAAGATCTTTGAGTTATAAACATGCATTTCAAGTTTCATCCAAATCGGTTCAAAATTGTGAACTCTACACTGTTAACAAGCTAAAAACGTGATTTTTCGTACAATCAGGGGCCATAACCCATGAAGCTACAGGCCAATACATGCCAATATCGAAAGGAACCGAGATCTTTAGGTGATAAACCTATATTTTGAGTTTCATTGAAATCGGATAAAAATTGTGACCTGTAGACTGTTCACAAGCAATTGTGGCCGGCCGAACAGGGGCGACGACAATATACGTTCACATGAAAATGTGGGCGTATAAAAATTATAAATATGATAATATGTATTCTGGGTCCGGTCTATAACCGCCCATATCGTGTTTTGGTTTGGGTTTTTAATAAAAAAAACCCAACACAAATCACCAAGAACTTGTATTGTGAGCATAAGCGTTCAAAAGTTGGACCTGAAACGGGTAGCCTATGGCGCTGTAGCTACACAAATGACGATTGAAGAAAAGGTAAGGTTACGAATATTAATCGAAGGTCAAGATTGTCACCTTTGTTTTCGTGTACATATAGATTATACGCTGTCATTCCACGAGAGTGGGTGACTTTTCTTGGGTATTTTCTCCCCCTGACTTTCTTCTGGACGTTTCCAATCCAGTTCTGAAAAATATACGAACCATTATACGACTGATAAGTTGTTTTTTTAAAATCAAAATAACCATTGAAACGAAATTTGTTTAATTCGAAAAATCAAGTATCGTTAGTAAATCTTAACAGATTATCAAGATATTTAAAGGGTTTGATAAGACGTGTGCGATAATTGCAACTACCGTACTGGTTGTTCGAAGATAAGTCTCGCTCCTACATTTTAGAATTAATCAAGATATAGCTGAACCCATTCTGATCTATTTAAAATCGGAGAAATCCGATGCCAGCGAGAGTTGATTATGACCTGGATCAGTTAATCAATGTTCAATTAATAATTTACATAACATTTCAGACTTAAACATACATTATGCAAGAGCAAAATCTGCCAATTGTAGGTCTTTCTTTAGGCGTGAAATGTTATAAAGAGAGAGAGAGAAATGGGGTTTAACGTCCACTCGACACAAACTAGGTCATTTTGGAACATATGGTACCATTTTATTTCAATAATTCGCTTGCGCGTAGGTGTCTTTAGCAGTGGGAGGAAACCCACGAGGTTGAGAAGGCGCCCATCTCCATGCCACATACGCTCACACCAGGGCTCGAAACCACAGCCGCAATCCAGAGGTGACCGGGCAGCTAGAGGTCGAAGTGCGGCACTCTAGACCACTAGGCCATCCCAACCCCCCCTGAAATGTTATAAAAATTATTAATTAACTTATCCAGACCATAATCAACTATATATATATCGATGTCAAGACTAGCATGAGATTTTTGTTGGATTTTAGCAAAAATTTTCATCGAAATTAACTGATTAAATGGATAACCTAGACTGTGACTACTAGGTTTGTCTTACCGACTTTAGTAATGATGATCGAGGCTATGCGAGACTTTCATTCGTTTAGTTCATAGTGGATCAATTTGACTGAAGTTTTCAGCAAATTACCTTTACATTAGCTAATTTTTAACTATTGTAGTGAGATCTGCCAACTTGTTATGTAATCTCCCATAATGTATCTTTAAAGAAAGACCTATAATAGGCAGATTTAGCTCTTGCATAATGTGTGTTTTAAGAACTTGCCAATATAGTTTGGAGGGGAAGTCCCGTTTTAACTATTGCCTCGTGATGGAGATGGCTGTGGGTTTTGCCCCTTGATGTCATGCCCCTGTCATATAACTCTTTTAATAATGATGTTATCTAAAAAGGAAAAAGAATGAAGACAGTACATTAATGACACTGTCATAAAAAAAACTGTGGGGGTTGTGTAATAACATTTAAAGCATAAATCAAAGAATCAGACCCCAAGTTCACAAAGCATTGTCAGACTTCAAGTTAAGAATTCACTCAAAATTGTTCACTTTATTTTAACTAAAATATAGCCATTCATAAAACTTTTGTTGTTTTAATGTATCTGACAAATACATCAATAAGAAGCTCTATGTACGCTTTTTTCTCGGATAATAGTGGATCAATTTGACTGAAATTTTCAGCCAATTACCTTTACACTATCTGGTTTTTAACTATTATAGTTAGAACTGCCATCTCTTTATCTTATCTCCCATAATGTAACTAATATGTAAATCAAATATAATAACAAAACTATACCCTAAATAGGAAGCAAAATTCTCCAAATAAAAACAGAACCATAAGATGCTTCAGGTCAAGGTGTTATTAGCCTTTCTTGTGCCATCATCCTCGTGTTTATTCAATTGGGTTTAAAATACATGTTCATCTTCAGGCCCGGATCCTGGATTTTGTCGGGGGGGGGGGGGGGTAGATCGTCATCATCCTCGTCTTTATTCAATTGGGTTTAAAATACATGTTCATTTTTTGCCCCAGATCCCGGATTTTATCGAGGGGGGGGGGGGAGGGATGGGGGTACATTGGCGAAAAAGGTAATAATCAGGTTTGGTGTAGTCTCCAGTGACAATGCCGAAATTTATATCATCTATTAAAGAGCAGATATGTGAACTACAACACAGTAACAAAACCAACGAAAATGAAAATCAACTATGTCACACTGGATCCGCGCCTGATCTTCTTTTACTAATTAGGGGTAATTCTTTTACTATACTCACAAAATCTTCCTTGGTTTTATCAACGGCATAATCTTCAATAAAATCTTTAAATTTTTCCTTATGTTTGAAGAACAAATTTTGGTGTCGAGTTTGCTGGCCATCGCCAGATGAAACTTTGTGTACCAGACCAAAATTTGCATCCATAGACACAACCGCGGGATTCTTTCAAAAAACAAAATTTGGAAAAACATTTTAAAATGACAACTGTTTTATCCCTTAAAAATATGAACTTGAAAAACATTTAGAACTGAACGTTTGGTTCTTTTCCCTTCGGTATGTGAAAATCTTATGAAACTAAATGAAAACCAATAAATATAAAATGTAAAGCATTAATGGATTTTTGGAGATTTTAACAGTATAATTGCTACTTCTTGAATCAGGCAATAAATCCTGATACACAATCAGATGAGATAGATAGATAGATAGATTTTATTACATAAAACACCCATTTCGGGCAGCATGTAAATAATACATATTATAGGCTACACGAAAACAAAAATACATCAAAGGTGAATTAAAAAAAAAGAATGAAAAACATAAAAAGTGGATGAAAGATGACTTACTGTTTGACAAATAGCACAATCTAAACCTGTGGTGGTTGGAATGCAGGGATGTAGCCAGGATTTGCTGAGTGGTGGAAAAAAAAAATTCCGAGCGAAGCGAGGAAAAAAATTTTTTTGGAGGGGGGCGTGGTCTTTTATGAAAATTCAATCCTTCCTGGTGTATTTCCAGAGCATCTGCTGCCTTTTTGTTGTATTTGCTTCAGTACAAATCAAATTTACTTAACTTTTATATTTACATATTCATCAAATTTTTACCAAATTAACTTAATTTCATCAATGATACAGAGACTCTTGCAGGGAGCTAAAAACTTATGTAAATGGTAATTGGTATTACATATACCATTTCAAATTAATTTACTAAAAAAAAGATCAGTTTCAAAGATTCTAAGTCAAAAGCCTCTGGTACTGTAGTGGTAGTCGTACTTATATTAATTACATGATGTAGTGACTAACGTAATAGTGAATGATAAGTAAAACAGTACACTCGCCTTGCCGCCTAATTGATTTATTTTGCGGCAAGTGTAAATAAAATGGACTGTAGCCCAACGGTCTCTCGGATTTAATTTAGATTCGGTAGAATTAACGCAAGAATGAGTACATTAAAAATTGGTCGTAAAACCGAACGTACGACACCATTTACGACATCCAACACTTCAACATTGAAATGCCGTAAATTGGTCTGGGTGGCCTATTTACGGCAAATATACAATTCAAAGACCCTATAGAATCAGAATTATAAATTGATGAATACTCCTTTTTTAAACTAATTTAGGATGGAAGGGTTTACTACAGCACACAAAATTAAATTATGCCGTGGCAGACATGGTTTGCGTCGGCTTTTAATCTATGACTATGGCTTTGCCGTTTGCCGTGGTAAATTTCGAGCGATGAGTTTGTGTACGTACAGTCAGCAGAGTGAAAGAAGGATGAATCATGAATGGGTTTATTAAATACGACTGGGCGGGTTTCTTCGATTTTTTCTTTGTGCTGGGCGGCAAGAAATAGTGCCGGGCGCAAGCGCCCGGCGCCGCCCAGCGTGGCTACATCCCTGGGAATGATATTGTTTCTTGTGTTGAGTGTTGACCTGTGGTACATATACTCAAGCAAACAATCGCCGACAAGCACTCTATATATATCTTTCCTCTGGAAAACAAATTAAAACTTTAAAAAATAGGTCTCGACTTAAAGATGGGAGACGTTTAGCCTAATTCAATTCTTTTTGGCATATACCTATATATATACATGGTTGTAACCAGGTCACAAAGCGATGTGATATTATTTTATTTTTCTTGCTGAATCCGTCTGTCTATTAATTGACTTCACTTTGGCGCAAACTGTACCTCGGTTTGAAGTCCCGTGTCCCTTTTGACATTTGACTAACACGAGATCTGCCTCGCTCTCATTTCAAGCATGGACAGACAGACAGTCATGGTGTGTTTCATAATATGGACTGTGGTTAATATTTGTTTCTACCTGAGGTATTGTTCATTTACTGTTACATTTATTAATGGAAATTATTTCTATGTCATTTTGTTACCCTAAAATCAATCATAAATTGCCAATGTCACTTGTTAAAATGGTAGATTTTGTTTGAAATTGTTGGCCTAGCCTGTCGCTAAGAGGAGGTGATTGGGTGCACAATACTGGATCTTTCCGAACGGACAAATATTTTCCCATGGGTTAGTGTTCGGGTTAGGTTTATCTAAAACTATTCTGAAGGGTTAGGGTTAGAATTGTGGCTATAAACACGGAAAAATATTTGTCCGTTTGGAAAGATCCAGTATCGTGCGGATTAGGTGGCCGAATGGTTAGCACGTGCGCTATATCATGAGGTCTGTCATTGAGTTAGCTGGCGTGGCTTCGATTCCCGGTTGTACGTGACATGGGAGTAGGGTTGTCTGTCCGGCCTCGTGGGTTTTCTCAGGGTCCATCGGTTCTCTCCAGTGTAAAAGACCGCAAGCTAATTATTGAAATGAAATGAAATGAAATGACTACGGTATTTGAAATGTTGTTTTATGGCACCGTCAGCTCAAACCGGGCTATATTGCGCCAAACGCAAAGATGATTCTTTCGAGACTAATTATTGAAATGAAATTAAACCATGTGTTTGTTCCAAAATGAAATAGTTCTTTTTTTTAGAATATATTTTTAGAATATTTGGAATATTTGGAGTTTTGCATTTAGGATTTAGAAGACAGATTATACAGAGTTATGCAAGAGTATATTCTGTGATAATATAACTCAGAATTTAGTGGTAATCATAGTAGTCCATTTTTTTCAAAAGTTCAATATATATTTGTTAATTCATGGTTAATTCTGATTACTCAAGAGAGCATGTGCCAATTCAATGCGTGTGCATTGTGAGTCAAAAAAATTAAAGCCACATTCCCATTACAAGTATTTCCATAAGTCTTTAACTCATTATCATCCAAAATCTTCAACATTGAAAACACGAATTATTTGTCAATTTAAATCAACATTAATGCTGTGATCTTACCGGGAAAAGTTGGGCTTCTGATATCCAATATATAAGACAAAATAAATATTTAACTATAGGTACATGTATCTTGTACCGTAATGGGTTTCAGCCCCAGTTGTTACAAGAGACTCGAGGGACGAGGCTAGACACATTGTACCAAGTCAAACGGCGTATGTAGACTGGAATAACCAGACACTAGAAATCTACATTCGATTGAGACTGCTGGCTTAACTCGCTGAACATAACTGATTTGAAATTAGAGTAAAAGCAGAAACCCTTGAATGTTAATCAGTTTATATATCGGTACATTTATATAACAGTATTATATATATGCATTCCGACCCTTTTGTGTCAATATCTAGGCCCCAAATGTTAGCGATTTAGCTCCTTAAGTCCAACCTTTACTTTTCAACCTTTACTTTTCATGTTTATATTCAAATATTGTCATTTAAGCATTTCTTGTCATTTGTATTTTTCAGATCGCAATGTCATCACCCTTTTTTGTTATATCATTTAAAACTATTTATGCCAAGACACGACAGAATAAGAGATCAAACTATAAATACTCGTCACGGCACCCATACTAAAAATTTGTACGTTCGGTCACATGGCATAGACTCAAGTCAAGGTGATAAATCGGTTGTATGTACAGCGACCAGCAATTCAGTGATTTGAATTTAGTAAATCTACATGTACTTTAGGTGGCTGAGAAAATGCTTCCAATGTATTTCGTCAAAAAATCAGTTTTGTTCACACTGACATTAAAAAAGTGTTTCCTGTTAGCATAGACAAGTCGACTCAGTTTTATTTGTAGCGACATGCTCTGATTATTTCTACGCATTTTTGGGTGAAGCCCATTGTGCTACCGGTAGTTCTACGGGTAAGACAAATGGGATAGTCTATACCGCTAGTCCGCTACTTACAGAATATAACGACGAGATAATGCTGTACATCTGGAAATGTTTCAGAGATTCACAGAAAGCCTTAGTTGGTATATGACATTCTAGTTGCAAGCACGCCAGGTATTCCATAAGAGATAGGTCAAATGCCATTTTTGGTTCCGTAGGGCTACCTGGCCATAAATTGTACCGCAACAGTGTGACCGCTGGTGATTCACATTTGCAAAATTCGATGGTCGCTGGTCGTTGCATTCCTATAAAAGAAAATCCATTATATTCATTAATTGATTGTTGCAAGTGGGTTATAAAATAAACTGGTCTGTGCTTATTTGAATAGCAGATATTGTGTATTTATTCGATACGGCAGATTTCTAAATGTTTTCCAAAAAAGACCGACTTGAAGTGAATAAAATACTGGTCACTTCGCTAGATGTGACATTTTAAAACTAATAAATTCTTAGAATAAAATACATGTTATAATTCAAACATAGATGACCCATGTATAGTATCTACCTTTTATATCAACCACAGTTATGTCCGTGAGGTACATATCACCACAAGCATGACCATCTTTTCTGTGTAATTTGGTCTTCATTTGGAGCGGCAGATATAAAGAACCCTGTAAGAAGGGTATTTTCATAAACAAGTGAAACCTATGTCTAGGTATGTAAAAATAAATCACGAAAATAAAGCCTCAGAAGTAAATGTCTTTGTAAAATATTGTTGCTTCTTGTTAATTCATTAAAAAGTGAAACATTAATGTTTTAGTCATTCAAGGCAATATAAATAACTCAAAATACTGGTAGTTTTTATAGCCTTACAGTACACCATTTTAAAATTTACAAAGATTGGTGATGAAACCTAAAAACTACTTTAATACAAAAAAAATTAAATAAATAAACCTATACCTATACTAACTACTCAGCAAACCAGGAAAGTAATTAATTCAGTTGTATCAATTTCGAAAAGTGATGCTGATAAAATGATGTATTTATGTTCGAAATTATTCATGATACTCTTGTCTGAACTCACCATCCAAATTTCAGGAAGATGAAATAACATGTGACTATGGACCTCCTCACAGCACTGCTGGCAATAACATGTTAATGGGCCGCAAGAACTGCACTTCACGATGTTAACTGTTTCGGTGAAACACCTGCAGCAGGTCAGAGTTGCTGGCGAAAATTCCTCTAACCTTGCCTGCGTTATATCATTTCTGATTTTGGTCCATGATTCATACAGCCTTTGCTTCTTCTGTTTGTAGCAACTGTCGACATTACTACCTGTACAGATAATAATAACAATTAAAAATGGATACCATCAAGCAAATAAAATCGGAACTAGGTCTTAAATGAAGACTATGATAAATGGAAGCTCAAATCATAATTCATTGTTGCAATAATAATTAAGAATATTCGACAAACAATGGCATGTGTATCTTATGATATTACAGAAGAAACGAGTATACAAACATATTTTATTATTATTAAGCCTATTATAGGATAGTAATTTTATTAGTAGCTAGACTATAGCTATTAAGCTAGATTAAAGTTGCCGTGGACTATGCTTAGAGTTAGCCTCGTTTTCTAAAAGTGCTTGTATCGGTGAGATGTGTGTAATCAAAGGATACAATCAATGGGCTAATCCCACTGATCTATATAATAACTGGATAGCTCATGACGCAATTAACAAATGACGTTGCTTGAAGCCACCGTCCGGCATCTTGCTCCTCCCAGAAGCACTCGTTGTCCTTTGTCTCCACTATAAGTACGCGCTTTGTTTACTAGTAAATTCGACGAAAACATTAACAACAGAACATTATATTTTGTTGGCGACATTGTTGGTGGTTTATATAAAATAAATTCACAACATTGATTTTATTTTTAAAAGTGCACATTCTCATTATAAAATGGTTTGAAGCGAACCACACATTTGCCGTAAATCAGATTATAACTTTAACATACCGTTGAATTTATCAATTTCTATAGGCCTACACAATTGAAAATAATAAATGATAGAGTAACTTTTAAAAAAATTAAATCATCTGACTAAAAAAAAAAATTTAAGATGCCAACCCTTGTTTTTTTTTTAAATTATTGTTTTCATTATGGATTTTAAAAATGTTTGGCAATCAGCCAGTTGTATTCATCCAGAATTTTCTACTATATATTAAATATTTATGAATACCAAGATTGTATCATGTCCTTTGGTAAAAAAAAAGGGCATAATATCTATAGACATGTAGGGTCCATGATAAAATAATAAAAGGATGAGCCGTATTTACACTACCGTTGTCTTTGCTATGGCGCATTACAATATTCAAATTTAAATACTGTTCAGCTATTTTTTTTGTGTGTGCACATCTTTATCCTTAGAATATATGTAATTTTGATATTTTATAGCTTTTTTCTACATATATACATACTAGGATGGCCTAGTGGTCTAGAGTGCCGCGCTTCGACCACTAGCTGGCCGGTCACCTCTGGCTTGCGGCTGTGGTTTCGAGCCCTGGTGTGAGCGTATGTGGCATGGAGATAGGGGCGCTTTCTCAACCTCGTGGGTTTCCTCCGGGCACTCCTCCGGTTTCCTACGCGCAAGCTAATTATTGAAATAAAAATGAAACCATATGTTAGTCCCAAAATGACCTAGTTTGTGTCGAGTGGACGTTAAACCCCATTTATCTCTCCTTAAAAACACTACTTATATTTTAGGCCTATATCCCGTTTTCTCCTTTACAATTTACAATTCTGTGTTTTCAGTGTTAATTCCAAAGAGAATAGCACAAATTCGTCTTTTTTTTAAATATAGGATTACATTACATAACTTTATTTTACAAGCCTGTATCCCATATTCTTCTACACAATTTAAAATTCTGTATTTCAATGTTAATTAAATACAAAACAGTCCAAATTTATTCTTTAGAAATAGATAAAATCCTTATAGGGCATTTAGTAACTGTAATATGATAAATAACACAAATTAATATGGATAACAGTCAGTGAGTAATGACCGTATAATGACAAGAAATCAAATTAACAAGGTAACAAAAACAATAACTGATATGGATCATCAAAGATGTAGATTAATTAAGTTATGAATCCATCTAAGGACTTAGAAATACATGTATATAAGCCTTACACCATTTTTTCTTTTACTTTTCTGTAATTTCACAGTTAATTTTGGAGGGGAAAAAACTCATGTTTTATTGTCCAGTTATTTTTTTTTTCTTTCGTCTTGTGGTCAGTATAATCTGTAATTTTAGAGTCTTTATTTTTTTTTTTTTTTTTTTAAAAAAACCTGGGCTATTCACATATAGGCATATATTTTTGTCTGATTTCTAGTAATTTTAGAAACTTTCAAAGATATAATATAGGCCTATAATAAATTATTTTTCTTTATTTGGTCTATATATGAATAAACACCAGTCAATTGCATAGGCCTATCTTTTTTTCTTTAAAAATAAATTACTTATATTATAGGCCTATGTCATTTTTTTAAAAATTACTTACATTATAAATTATAGGCCTATATCATTTTTTAAAAAAAATACTTAAGAGTTTTGACCTATATCCTATTTTTTAAAACAAATAAATACTTATATTATAGGCCTATATCACATTCACATTCTCGCCTTTACTATTTATAATGTTGTTTTTCAATGGTAATTTCAGAGAGAATAAAAGCACAAATTTATTTGCAATAAACAATAGGATTACATTATATCACTATTTTGGGGGGGGGGGGCCTACATGTATATCAAAATTTTAGATTCGGTATTTTCACTGTTTATTAAAAAAAAAATATTCAAAATTTATATTTTCATCAATATACAGGCCCACATTATATACCATTTTCGTCTTTACTTTTCTGTAATTTCACAGATAATTTTAGAGGGGGGGGGGAAACTAAGATTTGATGTTAGTTAGTTATTTCATTGGCATTTTGGACAGAATAATTTGTAATTTTAAAGTCTTTATTTTAAAAATTATAGGCTATTCACATAATAAAAGAATTATAGGCCCATGTGTTTATGATATGTGTCTATCTTCTTTTATTACTTCCTTTTTTCGCTGATGTTTAAACAAACAAAAAGGGAAAAAAATAAAAATGAATGAAATATAATCAATATACATACATATAACAAGAAAGAATTTTTTTTTTTTTTCTATTTTGTATTCTCTAATATTTTTTAAAAGTTTAAGGATAGCCTACATGAGGTAATTATATTCCATAGCTTTAGCAGGCCTACATCCTATTTTCTTCTTAAAAGAATCTTACTTATTTCATAGTCCTACCTATATCACATTTTGTTTTCTACACTTTACAATTTTGTATTTTCACTGTTTATTCACTGTCCAAATTTATTCTTTAAAAATACAAATAGGCCTATATTATTATAGATTATTCTGTAATTTCACAGTTAATTCTAGAGGAAAAAATCACATCCCGGATGTAGTGATTATTATTATTATTTTTTTTTTTTAAAAGGCTATTCATATATAGGCCTAAATATGTATCCAATTTCTTTTTTGCTCTCACTCTTTAAATCAAAGTTAATAGCAAATGAATAAATATAAAAAGGATAAAATATATATAACAAAAAACAAAACAAAGAAAAAAAAGAAAAGAAAACTTGAAGAACTAGACTATATTAAAATACATAAATATGATTATGACTCTTGTAGTTAGCCTTATGATAGGCCTATAAATAATTGCATGTGTTTTGCCTTTAATGCTTAATCTATAAATCCGATCTGTATTTATTTGCTTTTGTTTTGAACCGTGAATTCACCACATCCCTTCCTTTATAATGTGAAAAGTTTCATTAAAATAATAGGCCTGATTTACGTCTATTTACCATGCAACCGTGATTATGATGAATGTAAAGAAAGACCAAAGTATGTCCACGTAAAACAGTAATTTCACGTTATACATTATTTTATTTTCATAAACTGTCGGCACATTTCATTCAGGACAACTTGTTATTAATTTTGAAAAGTTAGGATTATTTTAAAAACTTATAACGGTATTAATATTATCGAAGTTTACTTGAGGTAAATAACATTACGTCAACTGTAGAAACAAATGTTTTGCGAGGTTAAACATGGCGGAATTGGTACTTCCGGTGACTTCACACTTCTCAGCCAATGAGCTATCCAGTTATTATATAGATCAGTGGCTAATCCATGCATGAAAATTCGGTAAAACCTAGATTTATACTAATAAGTAATAGATCTAGGCCCTACTTTTATCATGACTTTTAGAAGAAGTCAAACTCAGATCCTCCTCCTGGAAAACCGGAGCGATGATTGGAGCTTGACCATTTACTGAATTTTGTCGTCTATGTAGCTGGTACTTAACCGTCCTACTAGTTACATGTAATCTTTTAATTTTCTTTGGAGTCTTAAATCTTAGACGATTCATTTTTTAAAATGATAGATCTATTAACAAAGTTCAGAAATTACCCGCCAAAATAAAATATATAGTCCAGGCCAACAAGTCATCTTTTCAGGAACCTCTGACAACGCTAGTAACGTCTAACGTCAAACCTCCATAAGGCCATGCTGCATTTGTTTTTCATAACCTGTCAATGTCAAATCCACTTGTAATTTTTTTACTTCTGATTGGAGCCAATTGGGTTTGATTTATTTTCCATGGATTTTTATTTTATAAAAGGTATTTTTCATAAGCGGGTTTGGAAGGCACAGATGGTGTAGCTTGACAACCGAGACTAGGATGTACTTGATTACCAATATTCGATCATGCTAATGTTGCACTGTTTGTAAATCTGTTATTATTATAAGCTTGATTAAAATTATCACATTGTCTTATACATGTATGTAAATATTATTTGTCATTTTATTAAATGCACATGTTTATATTGTATGCTGTCCTAAAATGCAATAAAATCTTATCTATCTTATCTTATCTGCTCTTTTGCACCCTCCACGCCCAACATCCTGGCCCCTGCACTGGATAAGGTCCTGTGTCATTCCATGTATCTCACTCTCATCTATCCCCTATAGCCCCTAAAGGTATGCGTAGCAAAATGGAATACACAGCAATATAATAAGCTATCTAGCCAAATTAATGATAAAATCGGGCCATGGATAAAAATTTAAAAAAAAAATAAATAACCAAGCAATGGGGAAAATGAAGCTTGTTAATATTTGACGCTATATCAAAGACTGGTTCATTCTTGTGTAGTAGCATTTATACATGGGTTAGTGTGCATTTAAATTTGTCTCAATCATTGGCAAAATGTTGCCAGTGGCGTGGGTCTGCCTTAGTGCCTACGCATAATTTTCAAAAAGGGGTGGACAGAAATTAAGTTCAGCCCACTTAAATCGATTTAATCCCCGCTGCAAACAAATCCATCTAAACGGCATCATTTTAATTGATTAAAAGAGTTATTTTGTAAAAAGAATTTGTTTTTTCAAATTAAAGGAAGTGGGTGTGCCCCCCCTCCTCCTCCTCCTCCCCCGCAGACCACAATCTAATACACCAACCTAGGCCTGCTGTCGTCAATATGTAGACCCGCATTTGACCTTAAAACTGATAAATTAATCTGATTGGCTAATGTGTATGTACACAAGGCTATGGTATTATTTTTCTACCCTACTCAATCGACCAACCTCAATCATATATATTATTATATTATAATATACCCCCTGTTCAACCGGGTGGAACTGAATCATAGAGGTTTATTGAATAGGGTATACCTCAGTTGCATCGGGTGCCTCAGTTGCACCGGGTGGTCCACATCAGTAATACTCTTCTACAACACCGTTTACATTATACAAATTTTAAATGTGCAAGGTACGGCACAGTTCGTTTCTTGGTAGCGTAAACAGGTCAAACATAAGCGTACTGTGTCCGGTACCACGCCAGTCGGGCCCGCTGAGGTGGTCTAGACACACGGTACCAGGCACGGCACGCTTAAATTTTCTTATTGTAAACGCTAACCAGTCTGAGAACGGTTCAAGTGCAGATTACTGTACATGTAAAAGTAAACCATGACCTTTTCCCCCATGAACTTAAACAGCTCTGTCTAATTTAACCTACATAACATGCTTGGAGACTTATAATTTTTCTGTGAAGAGTTACAAATTTGGATGTCCCACAGGGGCGGATCCACGACTTTTGAAAGGGGGGGGGGGCGGCGCACGCCGCTGAGGCAGACAGGGGGGGGGGGAGAAAATTATCCGTCATTTCCTTGTATCTGTAGCCATTCCAAGAGCTATTTGGCTGATATTTTCGTCTAAGTAAAATTTCGGAACGGACACATTTGGGTCTGAGAAAAGGCACTTTCAGCAGTAAAAAAGGGTACCGTCGAAAATTAGGAGGGGGCGAGCCCATTGAATCCACCTCTGGCCTGTGACACTGTTCCGAGACCAGTAAAGTAAATGGACCAATTTCTTGAAATTCATCGCGGCCTACTACCGTGGCCAGCACGGGACGCTTATCGCGACCAAGTGTATATGGGACTTCATGTTCCTTAAGCAACGTCCGCGAGTTTTACAAACATCTAACCGTTGCTTCAGTACTCAGCAATTCCCGAACTTTTATGCCCGTTGTGTTTACATGTGACTAATTAGCATTGTCCAATCAGTGGTCGTGGCCAATAACACACTGTAAACAAACATGACGACCTCCATATAAAAAGAAAGAGGCAAGTTTACAGCTGTTGAAAGTTTTTTTTTCAGTTGAGAAACTCACGCCCCCCCCCCCCCCAAATAAAGGAAATTGAAGCAGTTTTAGGCACTAAAGATGTGTTTATTTGCACGAAAACAAACCGGCAGTGGCAAGTCTTTTTGCTATGAATGTGTTCCGATATTTTTAACGAAGGAGTCCGATAGGCTCCCAAGCTGGGCTTGTTACCCAATCAAACTTAGTGCCGAAATATGTTGGGTATTACACGAAGGGCTTGATAATGTGGATATGGTTAAGGCGAGATCAAGCCTTCTATTGGAGATGATGGGACTTTAGATATCCAATGTACGTGATCGAGTTTTCCATTTATTGCGACTACCTATCCAATGTGGAGGACAGGTAAATCGTGAAAGTTTATACCCCAATCTGTCAATGTTGATGGCTTTTGAATAATTTACCCGGTCGCTGAAGCGAATCTGTTACTTTCGCTTTCATTGAACGTCAGTTTATCGTGGTATTGCAATTCGTTTTTGTCCGTAATTGAAAGTTGGGTCCCTTTCATTCTTTCAGTTTGTTCACTTTTTCTTCATGACACATTTAAATTAAGATTCGAAAACGGCATACGCCATACAGAGTGATATGAGAGAAATTTTACCCGGACAGCTGCACCATGGCCTACGCTTATAATGAATTCCAACTGCCAAAGGCTGTCCTTGTTCTGCACCACTGATAAGGTGAAACCCAGTCGGGAAATCACGACGAAACTCTCGGCCAATGCATGGATCGAAGACGCAACCTCTAGGATAGCGAGCCAGCGTCTTACCCACCCAACCACCTTGGCACTAAATAAACCATAATATTGATAGCCATCCTTCACATAATGTCGTTTAACGATGTACAAAACATCAAGAATTATTTACTTTGTAGGTACAATGTTTCCTTATTTGAAATAATATCGTGCTGGCAAATTTATATAGAAAGAATCTAAGACAATAGTCATGCAGTAATATCACAATTTTAATTTGTCACGTCGTCGTCCTGGAGCTGTCGTGATATCCTGTTGTCGGCTTACGAAAATGGCGAAGCTTAATTTGGCCACTATCAGCAACCATACATTTTGTATTTATTAATAAATAACGTCTGGTTAAACGTGACTTGACTTATCTTATTTCCAAGAAGGTAATCCTCGAGATGATAATTAGTTGTTATCGATTAAGATAAATATTAGATTGGGTCATAATTTAATATTTCAATACAGGTAGTATAATACCAAGATCTGCAATATGCAGATTTAGCTTTTCTGTGAGATAGTATCTTGTTCCCTGGTGCGTCACCGACCAATGAAATTGCTTAGCTTTAGCTTAAAATGTAAATCATTGACTTAGTCAAGACATTTCATCAAGTTTAAACATTCTACCTTAATTCAAAGCAGAGTTGTTATGTTCCAAAGTGACCAGTCAAATTGCGTATCGCTCCTGGGCCAAAGCAGAAATTCTCACCATCAAACTTAGTCAAGGTAATAACATAATGAATCTTTGAAGTTTTATTGCTCTCACATCATTATAACCAAAGTTATCGTGCCCTAGAGCATCAACCAATCGCCTCTGCTTACCGACAGCAGACAATACTCCTCAAGGCATGGGCCTAATGGACGCCTACACCAAGTTTGAACATTTTACCTCAATAAGGAGAGTTATTGTGTTTCTAAGTCTCGACCTATCAAATTTCTTATCGCTCTGCTTATTCTTAGCAACAAATGCTCATTGGGAAACTTAGTCAAGGTACTGAAGTAATGAAACTATACACCAAGTTTCATCGATCTGACTTTATTTGAACTCAAGTTAATAGTGTCCCAAATAATCAACCAATCAAATTGCTTATCTCTGCTTACCTTAAGCAGAAAATGCCTATCTTTGAACTCCATCAATGCATTGACCTAATAACACCTACACCAGGTTTGAACATTCTAGCTCAATAAAATGGAGAGTTATTGTTTTCAAAAGTCTCGGTCAATCATATTACTTATCGCTCTGCTTTTAAGTTTCATCACTTAAAATAGCATTATGCAAGAGCAAAATCTTCTTATTACAGGTCTTTCTTTAGGCCTGAAATGTTATCTAAATAATCAATTAGACATTAATTAACATATCCAGACCATAGTAAACTCTTGATGTCAAGGCTAGCCCTTTGATGTTGGCGGATTAAAATCCTATATGCCGCTTAATGGCCGTTGGTAATTAAATCAAGTGGATAATCGAGACTATGCTTTTGATATTAATGATTTGAGTAATGATGACCGAGGCTATGAGAATATTTCAAACGCTTTTTTCCCGGCTAATAGTGGATCAATTTGACTGAAATTTTCAGCAAATTACCTTTACACTATCTAGTTTTTAACTATTATAGTGAGAACTGCCATCTATTTATCTTATCTCCTATAATGTAGCGTGTTCCAAATGCACCAACCAATCAAATTGCTTATATCTGCTAACCCTGAGCAGAAAATGCTCATCTTCGAACTCCTTCACGGTATGTCTAATAAACACCTACACCAAGTTTGAACACCTTGGCTCAATTAGGAGGGGAGTTATTGGGTCACAAAAAGTGGGATAGACGGACGAACCCATTTTAATAGTCCCCCGCCTTACGAATTAGCAAAAGGCACAGTCACAATCGTACATTCTTACTTACTGGCGTTTCCAGCGGCTCTTTGAGATACGGACATTAGGGTGTTTCACGTTTTTGTTTTGAATATCTAAGAGATAAATCGGCATACTGTAGGTCTTTCTATAGGCCTGAAATGTTGAATAAACTATTAATTAGACATTTATTAACAAATCAGGAGACCCGAATAAACTCTCGATGCCTTATCTGTCTGATTTTCAATGGATTTGAATCTGATCTGCTGTTTAACGTTCATTGATGATTTAACGCAAAACTGGATGGTCGAGGCTTTGCTTATTAACGTGACAGCAGTGGCAATGCCTCTCGATGCTACAGATATTTTAAAATACGTCTTTCTCGGCTGAGGCTAAAGCAATTGGACTGAAATTTTCAGCATAATCCATTTTCTATTGTCTACATTTCAGGTCTTTGGCGCACTGGTGATAAGTCGCTACGATGTTCTTTTATTTTAAAATTGAAGGCCTTGAGTTACCGGACTTTTAGGTCCTAGATTCATCCATGATGTTCTGTTTGGTTAAATTCCGGGTATTGATACCTAAGGAGGCTTTCATAGAACTGTCAAAAGTTGCATTTGCTCCCTGTGACTGAACTTTTTTCTTCACAGCTTGAATAGTCAATGCCACAATATTGTCATTTGAAATGTTATTACCAGTGCTACATACAGTATTTGTTGCGTAATTCCATTTTCATCTGCCTCTTTTTCTGTAAACTAGAAAGTCATGCTTAGTTTGAATATCCTATTTCAAAATTCCCTTCGTTTTGTATCTCTGAAATGATGTCGACTGGTGTCATTTATGTTGAACAAAAGTGGTGGTTAGACCTGGCTTCACTATGCAGTTCAGGCAGATATAATAATTCCATTCACGCGGTCACAACATATCTATCCCAGTTAATGTTACTGTCATTCTAGAAAATAATAATGACGCTTGTGGTACAGGTGTCGTTTGACGCACAATAGTTTATTTTGGGACAATTCAAACCTATAATTTACACCCCTTTCCCGTCATATTACCGGCACATATAAAGCTGGTTGGGAACATAACATTCATTCCAGTACTACATACCTTACGTGATTTTATGTTTTGACCAAGAACACTTTGTTCGGGAAACTGCTAAAATAAACAACTAATAGTGGGTCTACCTGATAAGAAAAGTTGGTGCTACATTACATTATTTTTTTATTATTGTATAATTTGTGTGAAAAATTATTCACCTACCAGTGTAAGCAGAGAGATAAAGCAATTTGATTGGCCGAGACTTTGGAACATAATAACTCTCCTAATTGAGTTAAAATGTTCAAAGTTGGTGTCTGCCCGTCACACTTTTTGGAACACAATAACTCTATTTCTAATTGAGCAAGAATGTTCAAACTTGACGAACGTGTTTATTAGGTCAAGGCCTTGATGGGAGTCGGAAGATGAACATTTTCTGGTTGGGGTAAGCAGAGATAAGTAATTTTATTGTTTGATGCTTTAGGACACGATAACTTTACTTCTAATTCAGTGAGGGTGATGGAACTTGGTGTTCGATAATGAACATTTTCAGTTGTGACATTCTATTGGATACAAACGGTGTTGTATTGCTTCGATTCAAAAGATTTAAAATTTATATCACGTATCATTTTCATTCTTGGCTTTGATTTTAATCTTTTTTTGGGGTGGGGGGAATGGCAAGCTTAACTAATCCTGGGTGTCCTTTCTTTTTGGAGAGAGAGAGAGAGAAATGGGGTTTAACGTCCACTCAACACAAACTAGGTCATTTCGGGACTAACACATGGTTTAATTTTATTTCAATAATTCGCTTGCGCGTAAGGGTCTTTAGAAGTGGGAGGAAACCGGAGTGCACGGAGGAAACCCACGAGGTTGAGAAGGCGCCCCCTATCTCCATGCCACATACGCTCACACCAGGAATCGAAACCACAGCCGCAAGCCAGAGGTGACCGGCCAGCTAGATGTCTAAGCGCAGCACTCTAGTCCACTAGGCCATCCAAACCCCCCCCCCCCTTTCTTTTTGGAGCTATGTCTAACTCGGCAATATTTCGTTTTTTAAAGTACGCAAAATTTTGTTAACATCAGTTTCATTAGTATGCATGGTGTTATTATTTGAATTGATGTTTTTTTAAATGAAATTTCTGTTTCATCAATACAGTTCTGGGTGGTATCTTCATTGTTAGAATTGTCTTTTCTGAAGGAACGAAAAAACCGAAGCCCCGTGTACACATTGGCGTGCGCGTTGGCAGTTGAAATTCGACATAAGAGTGGACCGTATCACCCCTGCCCTGGCAAAATTGCCCCAATAGCACACCGTATGGCGCACGCATGCCCGTCTTCATTAGCCCAATTTAGAACCAGAACAGAAGGTCGATAAATTTAGCGCTAGGGCGAAATATTGTAGCCAAAACTTTCTCAACTGTCCATGTTAATTTGTATTTTGTTTTCTGTTGTAGAATTAGTAAGAAAAATAACTTACGGGGGGTTTTGAAAATAATAGATGGTGATGAGAATGGGATAGATGCATCTGAAGATGACGAAGAAGAAGACTCACTTCAATCTATTGCTACATGTAATGTGGGTTAAAATGAAGAATATGTGGACGAAGATGTTATCGCCATCATGTGAACCTGACAGTGACAGATCAGAAGATAATCAGAAACTGTTTTATTAGAGGGTGAAAACATTTGATGAAAGGAAATGTTGCTTTTATAGGATCAAATGTGGATACTTTTTTAGATGGTAAAACTCTTACTCCATGTGAATGCTTACAGAAATTCATAATAACAGCTGATATGTTGCAACTCCTGATAGAAAACACCAATCCGTACAGTGTTCAGAAGAATGGACGTCTTGTTAATACTCATGAAAAGGAAATAGAACAAATAATTGGTATGCTTTTTAAAAGAGGTATTTGTAGAATGCCTGGAAACCGGGCATACTGGGAAAGTGATACCCTATATTTAAGAGTAATAGATGTTATGTCTAAAAACCGACAATAGTAGTGGTTTAGATAAAACAGATAACTGTTACAAGATTCGTCCATGAAATGATGATCCCTTTCAAGGAGCGGTATAGTCCTATCAGACAGTATTAACATGTACCAACCAAATTTTTGAGCAATTGATTTGAAACTTGGCAGAAGTAATTACCCAAACATTAGAATTTCAAAACTGTTTAAATTTTCAGAATCGGACTAATACTTTTTGTAATATTCAATTTTTATTAATTTTGTTTTTTCGGTCCGAAATCGAAATCTGGTCCAAAAAGTGGTAATTTGACTTCAGTGCAATGTAAAAAAATTTATTTTCCAAAGAATTAACATGAAACTTGGTATAATTATAGTTTGGTTACTCCTTATAAAATTCACAATCATTCAGATAACAAATAAGACCCCCTTTGTGATTATCAATGACCATGGCAAGGCTTAAAATTAACGATTGTTTGCTATTTCTCCTTATTAAACATTTGCTCCCATCACACAAATCCTAAAATATGCATTAAAAGCCGGGAAAAGGGAAGATAGATGGAGAAATAGAAAGAAAGAGATGTAGAGAGTGTTATAACTCCACTTGACTCGGACTGTGTCATTTTGGGACTAACATACACCACCGTGGGGACGCTGCAGAGAAAATCCAAGAGGTGGGCATTTGACCCTACACCTTGGAAACTGAATCTAACCTTATAATACTTTTAATATGATTTATTAAAAGTTAACAAATTTTTCTAATGGAAAAGAAATGAAATTGTAAGAAAGTAAAATTTGTTTCTTATGCAACTGCTTTGTTTACCCGTACCTGAAAATAGATATAAAATAGTAAAATTACAACAAGGCTTTTTAAGATTTCATCCAACAAATAAAAAGCAATTCAATTCAATTTAATTCTTAATAAATCAAAAAATAAATAAATAGATAATGTTTATTTTTATAAAATAATAACAATATATGGTATTATATAATAATAAATAGATATTGGTTATTTATATTAAAAAAATAACAATATATAATGGTATTATATAATAATATTTGGAAAGTTTCAAACAATAATTGTTTTTTGCTAGCTTGTTTCTGTTTTTGTTTATCAACTAATTGAGGTAACAATTTTTGATATGAATGCATGAGGCATCTGCGTCAGAGTCTATCGTAAACAACTTTCATAGAAAAAAATAACCAATGCAAAGGATTAGTTTTCATACCCACTGATAATTACTAATGACAAAATTATTACTTTTACAATTTAAAACAATATCGCATGACATTTAACTGTAGTTTCTATGTGAAATATTCTTTGTTGGTACAATATGTACACATTGACATCATATATGCCTAGAATTCTTCTTTTAAAAAACGTGCTGTTTTATTTTTATGTCCGTCAATAATAATGCCGTTTCATCGGGTCGGCTTCGGTCCATTTTCTACAGATCGAATAATATCGGCTAAAATTAAATCATTATATATATTATAAACATGGGTGGTTTTATTTTCGAGGTCATGTTGTAACCAATCTATGTAAAAAAGACAGAATGAGCACGGTCTTACAGAATGAAAATAAATAGCGACAGCGCTCACCATAGGCATCCATGATGGATATTTAACTTCCGGTTTACCGTTATTCGCTGTATTTTTACTTAATTCTGAATTTAACGCATGATTACGTCCATGTCAATTCGGTTTTTATTTTTTTATGAATAGAATATTCACTAAAGTATCATAAAATCGTAAAATTATGTTGGAATATTCCTACGTAAAGAAATGAAAAATATTTGAATTTTTTAAAATTCCAAGAAAAATCTTTCCACTCACCTGATACGGGTCCATTGTCATATTCTACAACAATCTCCCGCCAAGTTACACTATCCGCCAATAAAAATAAATGTGTGGTCAAACGTAATTCGATACCTACTTTTCCGCTAAAAATCATGACGAGTTTTTGGACCAAATATTAAGCCAAACAGAGTTAACTGCCCATGAGCTTGGTACACGCTAACAGTATGTAAGAAATAATTCACGTCCATGGGGACCGAAAGTTGGGCACGATCTACGCACACTGGAGTACTCTGTGATTTTGATATTTATCAAGGTGGTGGTGGTAGTAGCCGGGCATCAAAACTTGAAGTTGGTGGAGATGTAATAATTAAATCATCCAACACATTACCACATAGTGAAAATGACAACTTTTTTTCGTCAATAAAACTGGTTTCTAAACTGTCTGAAAAAGATATCCAGTATTTAGGAACAATTAAACAAAACAGAATGGCAGGATACACCGTTGCCAGTGATCTAGCAAAACTTGGAAGGGGATCTTTTGATAACAGAGTGGAAAATAATAAAGACAGCCGGTGACACATTGATTCGTATACCTATGGTAAAATGTTAATTTTGTCTTAAATATTGGATATCAGAAGCACACCCTTTTCCGGTAAGATCACAGCATCAGTGTTGATTTAAACTGACAAATAATTCGTGTTTTCAATGTTGAAGACTTTGCCGGGCTACCGGCCTAAACTTATAGAATCTTGGAAAAATCACAAGCTTGTACTATATCAGTGTTGGTGCGTTGCGTACATACGATTGTTGGTCGGGGGTGGTGCTTTACATTTGTCAGTGTGGGTGGCTTCGTATTACTGCCAAGAGTTCGTTACGGTTGTACATACATGTGATTATCAATTGTTAAAATGGCAATTATAGATATCGGCGGATAAGTGGGCATTCCCCGTTTTGATAAGTCTAAATATATAACGTATTACGTCAAAGGTAAGATAGGCCACCTGTTATTAATACACGAGATTTTAAAATATAAACATCTACATAGTGGGCTTTGTATAGAAACAAAAGACTTACTCATGCCATGGTGGTAAACAATATGTTCACTGTATGGGGTTTATTGACGACAGTGGGCCTGGCGAGTTCTTCTATTCTACCAGACCCCCAATTTACCTTGTCGGCCAAGGGCGGAGAATTTAAGTCAGAAGGTTGGTGTTTTTATTTTCAGGTTAAATTTATATGTCGAACGGCAGTACAAAATAGTTTATTTATATCTTCAAGAAATTTACATTTTGCCAGCACGGTTATATTGTTACCAAAAGAACAAGGGCATATATATATATATATTTGTAATCTTTGCTTAAAGTTACATTATGGGAGATAAGATAAAGAGATGGCAGTTCTCACTATAATAGTTAAAAACTAGATAGTGTAAAGGTAATTTGCTGAAAATTTCAGTCAAATTGGTCCACTATTAGCCGAGAAAAAGGCGTTTGAAATATTCACCTAGCCTCGGTCATCATTACTCAAATCATTAATATAAACAGCATAGTCTCGATTATCCACTTGATTGATTTAATTATCAACGGCCATTAAGCGGCATATAGGAATTCAATCCGCCAACATCGAAGGCTAGCCTTGACTTTAGAGTTTATTATGGTCTGGATATGTTAATTAATGTCTAATTGATTATTTAGATAACATCTCAGGCCTATAGAAAGACCTGTAATAAGCAGATTTTGCTCTTGCATAATGCTATTTTAAATGTGGATTGGATGGTAAATGACCCTATATCATCCCAAAACAAAGGTTTAACATCGAGTTTACGACTATACACAATCAAAAATAGTTTTTAGTTTTTGGCGTTTTTTTTTAACAAATCGATCAACTATAAACTTAAAATAAAAGCACATTTGATTGCTTGTCGTCTCAATAATTAAGATAGCAATTTTTTTATTTTGCTACTTTTAAGATATGTGTATGAATGATCTTGCTCTTCGTGTCGTTAGTTGTATCAGGTTTGTTTTGGCATGTTATGGTCGACCTTGCTTGGCGCATTATTTATTTAGTTTTTTTTTTAAAAAATAGACATTTATGTAATATCTTCCCATTATGCGCCCGGTGCGTCATTGGCACTACATGAATCCGCTCCAAACTACAATATTGTGAAATTTTAATCTCTTATGCGAATATCAGCCCCAGAATGGTTCTGTTCCGGTTCATATTTACAAAGATATCACCAATTGAAATATCATCGGCCTACGCATGTTCCTGAAACAATGCCGCGAGTTGTACGTCTATCTGTTTGCTAGTTTTCTGAAATTCCCAAACTTATAGGTACCTTTACCGGAGACACGTGAGCACCAGTGTTGTCCAGAGGTCGTGACACAAACACGCTCAAATTATCCATCCCGACCTCCACGGAAGCCTTGACATTGAGCGAACTTTGCAACTCGATTACAGGTGACATTGGCTGGAGAGGATATTTTCTATCCAGGGATCTGAGAGGTACATATCTGGTTAAAGCGAGATCAATTCTTCTATTGGAGGTAGAACTTGATTTTAACGCGGCGCCGCTTTCTTTTTTACTGGAGCTAATTTAAATCCGATTTAATCCAAGCAGGGAGATTATGTAGTGTTGTTAATTTGAATTTTTTTTTCTTAAAACATAATAACTGTAGCAATAATATTTTCTGTGAGCTGTGAAAAAAACTTCAATCAGTCAGGAGGTGGTCGCTTCGATTGACAGGGTATAAAGTGGAAGTGGGCGTGACCTGCCCTTGTGTTTGTTCACCCAGCGCGATCGGCATGTTAGTTCAAGAAATTGAAAACAAGGATGGCGGTTGCTTTGGGCGTTACCTTTTTTAAATTTATTTCTGTGGTTTTATAATTGGAGTTCAGCTTTAAATCTTGGAGCACATATTTAACCTGTATAAAGCCGTGCGAAAATGTAAATGACACATCGAGCCATTAATATATACACATTGTAATACCTTTTTAATTTAAGATATCCCTGGACTTAGGAATCTATATTTCATATATACAGTAAATAAAGGTACACAACAGCTAAGAAAAGCAGAACAGGGAGGTATGTATCGAGCTTATATTGTTATACAAGAAACCAGGCTTGGTATATCTTTCAATTGCATTTGTTTTTATCTTCCCTATTTCAATCAAACCTGTTAAACGTAAATTTACTCTTTCCAACCTTGGGATGTCAGATGAAAGTCAATATTATTAAGCAATAAAACCAAAGCAGTTTATAATTCAGATTTCGATCAAATATTTTTCTAGCATCTCGTACATTAGAAAGTCATGAACATGATAATTCTCAAGCATACATTTTTTCTTGACAAGCTGATGGTGTCTGGCGTTATGTTGATTCTTTAATGGAAAATGTCGATGAAGTTGACTATTATAGCCAGGGCTATTTGGGTAGTTTGACATTTGGAGGCTCTCACCAGGTTTGGAAAAAAGGTAAGTTGTCTTAGGTTATACAGTAAGTACAGTAAAAGCTGATCACACATTACAACCAAAGAGAGGAAAGACGAAAAACAGAACATACACACACACTCGCATTAGAAGTAGTATTGACATAACCTCAAGTGAATAGGCCTGGGAACCGACCGTGTACACCCAATGTGAAGTTCCGAACATGAAGAGACACGTGTGCTGTAATATAAATGATATCAAACAAGAAATTCTTTCGGTACCAAACTGATCACATAGATCTTATGGCATGGCAGTGATGGTTTAGTCAAATTCCTGGAATAACAAACATGATCCCAGATGTACTCATCGCCAATCGATTGATTGTGTTAAGCTATCAATATATATTAAATTAGATAAAGTACAAGTACTTCTTCGTTTACGGTAGATAAATGCATATATAAATAAAAATACGTACGGGTAAAAATAAAACCCTATCCAGTATAGTAATGCGTTTGGAAAATCTTTTTGGCGCATGGGAGTTGGACATTGCCAACCAGAAGGTGTGTTCGTCGGGATTTTCCAGCACGGTTTCTTCTTGTAGTCTTGCAGAATGTTGGACCTGGCAAGCCTCGACAGTTTGAATTCAAAACAATAGTCGGTCTTATGCCGCTGTCCACACAAATATTCCCTCATAGCACACTGTATGGCCTAGTCCAATCGTACAGAAAAGCTGGACATCAATTCCGATTTTAATCCATTTAATTTGAAGCGATTTAACAAGCCCATCAACATTCAGTCCCCCAAAGAAAAAAATTTTTCCTCGTGTTGGCACATGAATAGGTACCCTAATAACACTAAGTATTCTTTAAAGCCCCAATAACACTCTTGTTGTAACTGAATAATATGTCCCAATCTTCATTCTGGTCAACAAATTGTATTATTTTACAATATTCCAATTAATTTGATGATATAAATTTCATCTTAACACACTTAATTTAAAAAATTGGAAAAATTCAACTAATTGATTTGAAAAGTCTAACGTAAACCTTTTCAAATGTGACTTTGATTTAAAATATTTTCGAACCCTCTGGACAAGTAAAATAGGTCGTAATGGATAATTTACACAACAGGTAGGACACTTAAACATCTAGCACTTAGAATAAGGTTATTATTTATTTTCTGGAGCTGCCAAGCCAGTAAGAGTGTTATTGTCCCTTTAAGAACTAATGTTTTTCGATCTGGTTAGATAACATCATCACGATGCATTCTTACAACGTTCAAATTTTCTCCGTGTGATCATGTTATTTGTTCGTGGTGTATTTTTAGTTGATCCTTTACCATGGTGGCGGTTCTACCGAATATACAAACATCCCGTTAGTTTCACAATTTTATTTCTGTTGACGTCACATATTATTATAGTCTACAAAGCAGTTTAGGAGAGCAAGTTGAACATGTGTAGAAATGTTTAAATTTGGTCGTTTGGCTAAAGATAAGATATCAGTTATATGTTATCGGTGAGAATATTCTGAGATGAATAGAGATTTAAGCAAAAACAAAACAAACCACAACCCTATTTGTTGACACGGGTTAGGGGATTGCACTGAAAAAAAAAATTAGTCGTTTAGCAAGAGCTAATCGCGCAAGGATTGTCCAGTCCTGACATCCTAATGGTTACATAGCCCCCTTGTTTCTGAGGAATAACTCTCCCACCCGTAAGATACGTTGAATATAAATTCAACCGTCAGAATTTATCCACGTATACCGATTATTAAAATGGTTAGAAACGATTTTGTGTGACTTGACTGGATGAATGAATGTTCTTTGATTCTACGAATTTCCATTCTATGCCATGTTTTTTTGTGATTTTTTTGTCAGCACCTGTGCCTACTCTACCACCGAGAAGAATGCGTGGGGCCGTTTCCTTTAGAGATGATTTTAATGGAAATCACTTGGATACTAATCACTGGGCAGTTTCAGTTTCAGCAACCGGAGAATACGTAAGATGCTAATCAAATAAAAACTTAAAAACTTGCAATGGGGCCTATAATCAATGGAATAAATTCAAAAGATTCGAGCAACAAGAAGTGGTCCGAACACCATGTTTAAAAGTGCTACCAGTTGATCCAGGCAGAGTAAACCTCACACAAACAGCCGACATCGGCATAAATATTAATCTGTGTCTTCTTAAGTCGGAGTTTCACAATACAAGGGGGTTGGGATGGCCTAGTGGTCTAGAGTGCCGCGCTTCGACCTCTAGCTGGCCGGTCACCTCTGGCTTGCGGCTGTGGTTTCGAGCCCTGGTGTGAGCGCATGTGGCATGGCGCCTTCTCAACCTCGTGGGTTTTCCACCGGGCACTCCGGTTTCCTCCCACTGCTAAAGACCCATACGCGCAAGCTAATTATTATTGAAAAAAATGAAACCGTATGTTAGTGCCAAAATGAGCTAGTTTGTGTCGAGTGGAGTTAAACCCCATTTCTTTATCTCTCTCTTTCACAATACAAGATTGTGTATTAGTATACTGAACATGATTATTCATAAAGACAAAAAAACGTAACAATTAACTGTACATACTTTCTGGACGACCATCTTTTAATGAGTTAAATGTTCTTATTTCAGAATACAGAATTTCAAGTGTACACTAATGATCATAGAAATGTTTATGTTAAAAATGGAAAACTTTATATAAAACCGGTAAGAAGATGGTTTTCCTACATTCTCATATAAATTTATGTATAACAAGCAAAGTGTTTTCTTCGATATCATCCACAGTCTTCATCATAGCCATGTAAATCACAACATTGAAAACACAAATTATTTGCAATTTAAATCAATATTGATGTTGTGATCTTACCGGGAATGGGGGGTCTCCGATATCCAATATTTAGGACCAAATAAACATTTTACCATTGAAACAGAATGCGTTTCAGCACCATTTGTAAGAAGGGAGTCGAAAAACGAAGCTAGACATATCGCACAAGTAATGTTAAACGTAAATTGGATAACCTGCTCTAATATGTCAGACTCGCTCCTACGTCACTCCTTTTCTGACTTGCAGAATAGCGCAGTGACGTAGGAACTAGCTCCATAAATACCTTACTTAAACATACATTATGCAAGAGCAAAATCTGCCTATTGACTTGTTGTAGGTCTTCCTTTAGGCCTGAAATGTTATAAAAACTATTAATTAGACATTATTTAACTTATCCAGACCATAATCAACTCACAATGTCGAGGCTAGCATTAGTTCAGCTCTGAACGTAGGTCTCATTACACTCGCCAGTACTACGTTCAGGACCCATGCTAGTACCAGTAGGACCGACACAACACGCTGTTAAAAAATACGTATCCGTCTTCTAGACGACTTGGCCGATGCCATGGATAGGATAAAAGCGTGTTGTGTCGGTCATACTGGTTCTAGCGAGGTAAGCAAGGTCTTATTTTCTCCCTAAGATGTTCATTTACATTGTTCAGGCGTTCACATGGACTGACACGCGGCCGTTTAGCAGTAAAATGTTGCCCAGTAAAATTGACTGGGGCAGATTCCAGTTATTAGCACACTTTCCGAGGTGTATCGGTGTTTTGGGCCGGCGACCAAAACTGTCCTGTCCTGATTGCCTTTACATCAGCTAGTTTTTATCTATTGTAGTGAGAACTGCCAACTCGTTATCTAATCTCCCATAATGTATCTTTAAAGCTATATTTTAGAAAAATTCAGGCTTACACAAGGTTATTCTAATTATGTAAGAATACAATGCACACCCTTCTTTCAAACAATGTTTCGTGTCTTCCAAAGTAGCTAGATAGCCTATTTCTTTGATAATCGTAAATTGAATTTATTATCGCGGTGCAATATCTATTTTATCTTGATGTGTCGTACGAAAAACTAAATCTCAATTTGGATTACATTACACCCAAGTCACCAGTTTGTGTTTTCGTTGCAGACATTAGCAGTTGATAGCGGTCATTTTACTGAACATGATTTATATCATGGTGTATTAGACGTTAAAAGTAAGACACGTTCATTTTTTTTATATTTCACGAGGCGAGTTTAAAAATTTATCCATCTAAAATTCTAGCCAATAATCCAATTGACATACAGGTGGAAAAAACGTTTAAAATGATTTGAAACATGAATTGAAAATTCACCTTACACACTACTATCTCATGACGCCCCTATGATGCTCAAATCTTGGAAAAGTGAAAAGATGTTAAAATGCAAAACACCTGGGCCCTGTTTCATGAAATTTTAACTTAAGATAAAATCCAAATTTTAGTTGATACTTCAATTTTGATTGGCTAAGCACTAAAATCAATCTAATAGTATCCAATCAAATTACTATAATATGATTTTATCTTAGTTAAAATTTTGTGAAACAGGCCCCTGATCGTAAGCAATAAGTAATGGTATGCTCATATTTACGATAACTGAAACGCAATAGTGTTACCTATAGAAGTTCGAATATCAATGATATCAGAACATACTATACTATTGTAGTAGTGATAATCTTCGGTAAGAAATAAACTTTGAATTATTCTTTAAACTGTTTGATACCAGAAACATTAAATATCGTATACACAGAATAGTACATCCGACAGGCAGAGTGGCTGTCCTGGAAACGGGATACAATCTGGAATCGTGAATGAATATTTCGGTATGTAAATGTAACAATACAATATAAAAGACAACAATTAACAAATAATAGAAATACTAAGGGTTAAACTATTAATGAATTGGCTGTCGACCGTCGGTTACCAAGTAACAAGATTAATGGCTTTAGATAAATTTGGTATTAACAGAAATATATTGCAATTTTAAATAAGTTATTAAAACAATACATTAGACATTAAATGTATGAATGAATTAACAAAGGAGGGATTGAATAGGCGTATGAATTATATATACATTACACTACTAAAATCTGACTGGTCGATTCTTTCAAAATAAAAAAAAAACATTACTACCAGTGAATTGATTATGATAAAAGTTACAAGACACCACCTTCATGATCACTGTCACCGTCTTTAATGGACCTGCTAAAATCGGATTGGAAAACAGTTAGCCGTGTAAAAAGTTTACTTAACATTTAGATTGGTCTTCCTAGTAACACAGACCAAGCTAAATTAATATCATCTGCGCATATTTGATTTATTTTAGCTGACCATTTGAAATGCGATAACTGTACTTCTAGTTGGCTAGGTGATTTAAATAAAACTCAAACGAAATCTTCATTATGTCAGTATTCAACATAATCCAATTACCATTGATGACCTTCTTGAATACCTATTACCACATGCCATGATAGATCTGTTTATGTAGGGAGGGGGTTTGGTCGATGACGTGTCAGTTCATCATATCTTTGTAAATACTCCAACGAAACCAAATCATTTTTGGACTGATTCATATTAGAGACATCGGAGAGTTAAACCAGAAACGTATATTAGAACTATCTGTGGTAACCATTGTGCATATACTTTGCAGGATATATTTGTATGTTTTTATGTTATGATTATTGGTTGCCTTTTCCACATACAGAAACTTGGGGTACATGTACATTTGGTGGTAATCGGGGATGTTACCGAGAAGCTAAAGATGGACTTCTGCCCCCAATATTATCTGGTAGAATTGACAGTAAAGCAACGTTAAAGTATGGTCAGGTTGTAGTTAGAGCTCAGATACCGAGAGGGGATTGGATATGGCCAGGTAAGCACATCCTATGAACTATAAATAGTCTGTCACACGAATTAAAATCAGACCGCATTTCGTGAAGTCTGACTTTATGGGGTTTGTTTTCAACTGATCTGAGCATATAACTACTTAGCCATTTTATACACTTAGATTATCATGTGGACGTATATTGTCGTCGTCCCTGTCCGGACGTCTGTCTGTCCACCATTTGCTTGTGGACACTTGACGGGTAACAATGTTTATCCGATTTTGACGAAACTTGAGATATAAGTTTATCTCCAAAAGACCTTAACATATATTGGACCGTAACTTCAAGGACTATGACCCCTGGTGGTATGAAAAATCATGTTTTGAGGCTGTGGACACTGTAGAGTTCGCAATTTTTTATCCGATTTTGATGGAACTTGAAATGTATGTTTGCAACCAAACGATCTCGGCGTTTATCCGATTTTAAAAATCGTTTAAACATATCACAGTCACACCCTGATGATGGTTGAGTTCGAATTTCCTGAAAATAGGACGGAAACTGCCGGGCAAAATATCAAGGTTGGTCACAAGTTTGTTCCGATTTTAATAAAACTTAAAACATGTGTTTACATCCCAAAGATCTTGGTTCGTCCGTAAATTCTTGGCTTATGGCCCCCGATTGTACGAAAAAATCGCCATAATATCCCAAATACCTTGATTCCATTTGCGTATTATCAGACGATAACTTCTTCGATTATACACTATTTATATTTGTTCATTTCATAGTTAGAAACCTAAAATAAATAAACAGAACACATTGTTACGTTTAATACATTGTATATACAATTTATATTTGTTTAATTGTCATATATTCGACACCTACATTATATTGTCAGTCAGACGTGTTAAATGCTAATATTTTTGCAGCAATATGGATGGACCCAACGGACAAAGCATACGGAGGAAAGACTGCATATGGTGGTTGGCCACGTAGTGGTGAAATAGACTTCATGGAAGCCGCTTGTAAGTTGTTTATTGACTTCTTATTAGGACACTGGAAGTAAAATTGAAGTTGAAAATCAGCAAACATTAATAGATTAAATAAAATAGACTTTAAAAACATGGTGTTTGCAAATATGTGTCAATCAATATGGTAAGTGTAACTCATATGACTTCAGCATGGTTAAAGATTGACGAAGGCAATCCAGTGCCTGCCCTTTAAGTATTAAAGTAAAACCACCCTGCTGTTCCTTGTTCTATGTAATTAATCGATGTTAAGTGAAATGCAATGGGGTTTAAATTCCTACTCCGACGGGTATACACCATTCATTGTGCTATGAGATGCATTTTGCCCAGATAGTGGGTCTACGGCTTACTCTTATATTGAATTCCAACTGCTGCAGGATCGTTTACGTTTTTTGTCCCATCCCAATGAGTAGACAGTTGTCCTTGTTGCCCCCCTCATCTTCGTACACCACTGACAAGGGGTAACTGCGCCGGATAAAATCCGTGTCTTACTCACTTAACCACAGTGGATCGAATAGTTTCAAGTATCTATAGTTTATTCACGATACCATACAGTTAATATATTTGGTATAAAGTTATAGTTATCACAAATAAACGTCATCTACATTTATTCATTTTAGGTAATGAAGTCGCATATTGGGACAAGAATCGCCATCGAGGAATCAAAAGAATACACTCTACACTTCACTTTGGTCCAGATTCTAAACATGACCACCATATTAATGGCGAAAAGTAAGCAATATTGCGACATTTAATGCAATTTAAGGAAAACCGAATATAAAAGTATTTCATTTAATGTCACAATTTAGCGATCATTGGGGAAATAATATATCTCACTAAGGCTTGCTAAAAAGATTCAATGATAACGATGACAGATACTAGAATCATGCTTTATCGACTTCCAAGACATCTCTTTTCAAAGGCCACACTCAACTGTGCTGATGGCGTTACTGGCCAAACTCGGAAAGGATAAACACAGCATTAACAGAAATTTGGCAAATTTACAGAAAACGTAGAGATAGGCCTATCGTTGATGGCGTTATTCAAGTAAAATTGTTCAACTAGCTCATCTGATGATCACAGGTATCGTTTGTTAGAATAGATCGATACCTACTTTTCAACATGCCTTCCAATTGTTCAAGCGTATTAGTAGTGAATTAATCACTGATATATACATATATTACTTGTTGAACATACCAAAATACTTACGATCTTCTACTCCACCAAGCTCATCCAGACGTACATCTTTGATTCTTCAGAGTGAAACAACATGGTGATTGGCATGAATTCCACACGTATAAGATGGACTGGTCACCAGACCATATTATGTAAGTTTTGGTAAGGTGCATAATTTTCCTTTTTTTTCTTTATGGTTACCCCTGTCTAGGACTTCTACATGCAAATGGAGAGATATTTGTACATTGGTTGAGGTTGTTATAGTCGACGGAATTAGGGTTGTGTTGCGTTTGCGCGTAGAAAATCCTTAATTTTGTTTAGGATCATCTTTATGTCTCCTTGAAAACTTCTTCAAAGTCCGTTCAAAATTTAAGATCCCAGTGCAGAACCCAGCGAAACATATACTGTCTGAACTTCGCTGTTTCCTATACTCCATAGAGGGTTAACAAGAAAGGTAGAGTCGGACACGGGTGACGCATGTACATCCGCATTGATCCAAATTCCGTATTAGGTTACATTCAACATGCATATAACCTTTACCAAACAGCCATGGTGTCCACAAAGCTAAGGAATTAACAAATAACAATTTTAAGCCGTCCTTCCTGTAGCGACAACTCTTAGATTGCACGTCCCTTTGTTCAACTACTTCAGTATTTCAGTTGATGACGATGTTATCCTTAAAATGACAGTAGCAGATGGAACGACATTGTGGAAGCAGTATAAGTTCCAGGGTAGTAATCCATGGGCCCATGGTAGTAAGATTGCACCTTTTGATCAACAGGTAATTCCAAACCGTTGACATTATTCGCGTAGTCTACTACTCCCTTCTTAAAGTGGATTGCATGTGACATAAATGACAAATTCAAAGTCTATGGCCAAAATTTAGATAAGTCGAATAAGTTGATATTGTTTACTTTTGGTTTGCACCGCCGTCTTGGTATGTGTGAGGTAAATAGAATAAATTTTATTCGACTTCAACTGACTTTTCCATGGACGTAAGCCTATATTATGTAGATTTTTGTAGTTGATTACATTATGATGACAGTAATAAGATTATAAGAGCACATAATTTAGACATGTGAGACGCATTTTGACATGTGGGACTTGCGTGTTTTTCAATAAACACGAATAAACGCCACCAAGTAGCTTTGTACGGAGAGGCAGGAACTTCACAGCGCGTTTACGATAGATGTGTATTTAAAGTGTCTATAATGGTTCGGTGAACCCTGATGGTTCGCTAACCTTCAGGCCCGTGTTCAATCTCGACGTTGACCGAGGAGGTATATCGGGATTTTCTGATATGGTTCCCCTTGTCAGCGGTGCAGGACGGGCAAAATTTCCCTCATATCACACTACATGACATAGAAATATTGTCAATATCTAGTTCTATGTAGGCATTTTCCCGTCGTTATTAGCATGGATGGAACAGAACAGTAGGAAGTTAAACTCAATTTCATTTCAGTTACATGGTTTTGTTGACCGGATAGATACCCGGTAAGAATTGATTCGCAACATTTCGTGTTTTCAGTGAAAAAAAAGTATCTATCACATCGACGCATGGGAAAACCTTCAATCGTGGAGCATATTAATAGAATAGTTTTACAGATGAATTCAAATCCTTGCTCGCCGTGTATTATGTTAATCTGCAAACACTCATTAACTGGTTACATTTTACGATATATAATAGACACTGTACATTCGGTATAGTATACATCCTGATCTTAATCGAAACATGGAGAGACGGCGCATATCAAACTTAAATTCAAGCTATTTTCAAATATTTTCAAATAAATTATAATGAAAACAAGATTGAAATACCAAACGAAAGGTGAACCTTTCAGTGCATCTTTTCATCCGAAGTAACCATCTTTAGGGCACATATTACTAGTAATTATTGTTTATTTGATATATTTTAGTTCCATATGATCTTAAACGTAGCTGTTGGGGGAATCTATAGTGAGTTTAACGATTTAACACACTATGCATATCCCAAACCATGGCATAACACCGACAAAGATCCACTGAAGAATTTCTGGGAAGGACGACACAATTGGCTACCGACCTGGCATGGCGACGATGTGGCTATGATAATTGATTATGTAGAATTTAGACATATGTAAATAAAGCCTATTCTGATGTTTCATGTCCTACTTTAAAGGGCGATACGACAATAAGACATGTTTCTTGTGGATTTAGTTTTCCTACCTTGGTGTAACTAATACAATCATGTTTTAAACCTTGTATACTTGTTTGGACAATTCATCGACGAATATTCTGTGTAAGGTGATCGACCATGGCGTCGATCATTGTAGTACCGCTGTAGTGCCGCTGCCTGGGTATAATTTAACCCAAATCACTTTTAGTGGCGGGTTTTCTGTAGCCCAGACAATTTCACAGAGTTGTCTTCCCTTGCAGGTTACACTTACCAAAGGCTCATTTGACAACGCCACCAAGGTTCATGGTGTTGATAGACATTGATAAGCATACGATGAATTTAAGTAACTGATAATACATTTATTACCATTGCAAGACTTTGTGGTTAAGTCATGCCAAATTAATACTACCAGAGATCCTCGGTGTTTCAGATGTATGATGCAGAAGAAATACAATCACATCAAACCACGCTGATGCTAGATGAGACCAATAAAATAATGGTCCCGTGTACACATTGAAGTGCACGTAAAAGATCCCTTGGCAGTTGGAATTCGATATAAGAGTAGGCCGTAGCGCCGCTGCCCGGGCAAAATTTCCCTCATAGCACACTGTATGGCATATGCCCGTCTTCCATTAGCCCAGGTTAGGTGCAAAAGAGTAGGACTTTAAACCCCATTTCATTTTTATTCCAACTGGGACATTCTTTCAGAATAATGTCAGTTCTCTCGAGAATTTTATACGGTTGGTTACATCTACTTATTAATATACAGGAACATAAACAAGCCCAGAGCCAACTGGAATCTCGGACATAACAACCGACGAACTTGCTACTGCCTGAGAAAGTGGATCAGCTACAAAGTGCTTTGAAATGGGTGCATGTGAAAATTGTAGTGCAACATATATTCTCACAGAAATATACTGATCAATGATAATATTATTGCAGGAAATAATGAACGCGAGGGCAATAATAATATTGTAGACAGGAAAACCATTTTATGACGCAGACGTTTTACTGCTGCCGAAAGCACTTCACCACTTATTGAAAGTTGCGGTTCTTTTCAATGAGCTAGCAATGCAAAATAAACCAGATATCCCTAACGTTGCGCCATCTGCTATTAATGAATTTTTGTGGGATAGATATTGTCTTGTTTGAAATTTAACTAAACTGTTAAGTTTCTATAACGTACTCTTCTATAATATGGGATTTCTTCATTGAAAATTGTCACACTATTACTGCTTATTGTAGGTATTTCTTTAGGCCTGGGGTCACGGTGGCTAAGTGAGTAAGACGCTCGCTAGCCTGGAGGTCGGGTGTTCGATCACTGCATTGGCCGAGAAAGTTAATCCAGCTTTTCCGGCGCGATTCCCCCTTGGCAGTGATGCATTCGTTCGGAGGGGAAGAAAACCGAGGTCCTGTGTACACATTGGCGTGCACGTAAAAGATCCCTTGACTGTTGGAATTTGACATAAGAGTAGGCCGTAGTGCCGCTGTCCGGACAAAATTTCCCTTATAGCACACTGTATGGCGTATGCCCGTCTTCATTAGCCCAGTTCGGAGCAAAACAGTAGGACGTTAAACCTCATTTCATTTCTTTAGGCCTGAAATGTTATATAAATTAGACATTAATTAACTTATTCAGACCATAATCAACTCTCGATGTCAAGGCTAACCTGTGATATTTGTTAGATTATGATCCGATTTGCTGCATAATTTTCCTTCTCGGTTTAATGATTAAATGGGTGATCGAGACTATGACTTTTGTCGCACTGACTTTACCAATGATGATCTAGATTAGGCTAAACTTGCAACCGATTAATTCTCTGTTAATTATATAGTTTTTAACTATTATAGTGAAAACTGCCAACTCGTATCTAATGTCCCATAATTTATCTTTAAAGTTATGGCGCAAACAAACAATATTTCTACTTTTTAATAAAATTCGAGTCATCATGATAATTGGTTCTTACAAGTCTTAAAAACACATGACCTCAAAGGTAAGATAGGCCACCTGTTATAAATACACGAGGTTTTAAAATATTAACATCTAAATAGTGAACTGTAATAATAACTAACTCGTGCCATGGTGGTAAACAATATGCTCACTTTATGGGGTTTATTGACGACAGTGGGCCTGGTGAGTTCTTCTATTCTACCAGATCCCCAATTTACCTTGTCGGCCAAAGGTGGAGAATTTAAGTCAGAAGGTTGGTATTTTAATTTTTCAGGTTAAAATTATAAGGAAGCGACATTATAAAATAGTTATTTATATCTTGAAGAAATTTAAATTTTGGAACCATGATTATATTGTTACAAAAAAAAAAACAACAGGGGCAGATATGTTTTTGTGTAAAATTGTGTGTGGTGCAGTCCCCCTGCACTTACTATTAAAATGTAAGTGGGCTTTTGGGCTAATTGTTTTTCTAAGGGGATTTGACGTTGAATGGCCCTATGTCAACCCACAAACAAAGATTTATTATCGAGTTTACGACTATACATAATCAAATAGTTTATTTTTAAAATATTAACAAATGATCAACTTTAAACTTTGTATTATTTTGTGGCAATATTTTTATTATAAAAGCACATTTGGTTGGGTTTTTTTTAAGATACATATATTTGATCTTGCCCGTTGTGTCTTTAAATGTAATGGGTTTGTTTTAGCCCGTTTTGGCTGACCTGCCTAACGTCTTATTTATTTATTTTTCAAATTTTCACAAATTGGACGTTTATGTAATATTTTCACACTACGTGTGCGATGCGTTATTTGGCGCTATATGAATACAATATTGTGAAATTGGGAACATCCGTCCAAAAATGGTTTAATTCCGGTCAGAATTCACAAAGATATGACCAACTGAAATACCATTGGCCTATGCATGTTGCTGAAGCAACGGTCGCTAGTTTTACAACGTCTAGCCGTTGCTAGATTTGACTAAAATTCCCAAACTTGTTATCTCCCTTTACCACAGACACGTGAACAATAGCGAAGCCCAATTAGAAGTCGTGACACAAACACACTCAATTCAAACATGGTGACCTCCACGGAAGCCTTGCCATTGATTGAACTTTGCAACTCTATATCACGGGAGACATTTTAGCTGGAAAACGCTACACTTTGTATTTGCGATATTTTCTACAGATGAATCCCGAGAGGTGCCCAACTGGATTAGTGACGAATTGATATTAGTGACGGAATATGCAGTGTATTACGAGTTAAAGCGAGGTCAACATTAACACAGTGCCGCCATATTTCATTGGGGACTGAAAAACGCAGTGGACCTAGTTTAAATCCAATTTAATCACATGTTACAATATGTTTTTAATTTAAGGTATTCGTGGACTTAAGGATCTATATTTCATATATAAAGTAAATAAAGGTACACAACAGCTAAGAAAAGCAGAACAGGGCGGTATGTATCGGGGCATATTGTTATGTTATTAGAATTATAGAACACCAGACTGACTTGCTCTTAGGTCTAATTGTGACATCTTTCATCGCCAGATCACCCAGGACTGGTATATTTTTCAATTGCGTTATGATCGCCAGCTTGCCTTTTATACACTCACATATTCATGTGGACGTATATTGTCGTCGTCCCTGTCCGTGAGGACAATTTGTTTGTGGATCGTAACTGTCTGAATTATGTCCCGTGGTTGTACAAAAAATCACGTTTTTCGATTGTGGTCACATCTTTTATCCGATATAAAAAAAAATTGTTCGAGTATGTCACCGTCATGCCATAATGTAGGTTGAGGTCGAATTTCATGAAAATCGGACTGCATCTGGGATCGTAATTTCCTGAATAAGACCCCAGAGTGTACGAAAAATCACGTGTTTAACTTGTGGTCCTACTAGTGGTCACATTTTGTATCCGACTTAACCAAGACGTTCTCATAGATCACCGTTACACCATAATGTCGGTTGAGTTCGAATTTCGCAAAAATCGGACCAAAACTACGGGACAAAGGGGCCGCTCCTTGTACACAAATGTAAAAGTACATATTATATCAAAGTGGTGACTACTCTAGAAGCCACAATATGACTTTCCATCCTTTATATGCCAATAAAACCAAAGCAGTTTATAATTCAGATTTCGATCAAATATTTTTCTAGCATCTCGTACATTAGAAAGTCATGAACATGATAATTTTCACGGATACATTTTTTTCTTGACAAGCTGATGGTATCTGGCGGTATGTTGATTCTTTAATGGAAAATGTCGATGAAGTTGACTATTATAGCCAGGGATATTTAGATGGATTGATATTTGGAGGCTCTCATCAGGTTTGGAAAAAGGGTAAGTTTTCTGTAGGTTATTAAGTAAGTACAGCTAAAGCTGACCACCCATAGCAACCAAAAAGAAAAAGTCGAAAACACTGAATACTGACATTGAAAGTAATCGCAAGAATATCAAATCACATGAATGGGTCTCGGAACCGACCGTACGCACTCACTGTCCAGTTCTATATCCGAGAGGGCACGTAGGCTTTAATAAAGATGATACACTATATGCCAAAAGTCCGTCTCCAATAGCCCAATCAGTGTCAAAAAGTAGGACATTAAACTCCATGTCATTATAAGAGATCTAAAGTAGCACCACATGAACATCATGTCACCAAATAACCTTTCCCGACGCGTTGGCTGTTTAGACGCATGAATGACAACCCAATGTCCTCATGATAAGTACATGAATGACCTCAATGACACTTCGTAATCTTTTAGAAGTAATGTTTTTCAAGGCCGCTTAAAAAAATCGTCACGATGCTGGTGGTTCAGCCGCTAAATATACATTCTTACAAAGGTCCAAATTTTCCCAGTATTAGCATGCTATTTGTTCGTGGTGTATTTTAAGTTGACTTCGGCGAATTAGTCGAATACACACAGTCTTTTAAAATGTTTGGTTTTTTTTATTGATGTCATTTATTTATATTACTATAGTCTACAAAGTAGTTTAGGACAGCAAGTCGGACTTAAAGATAAGATATTACTTATCAGTTATGTTGACATACACGAGGGGGTGGTTAGAATACACTAAACATAAAATACCCCACCCCGTATTGGTTGATATAAGTTTGGGGCTTGCAATGGAGTAGAAATTTCACAAAGGAAACACTATTTTTTTTTAAATAGGTTAAGCGTGTGTCTAAATGTTTTCAATGAGAATGGCACCATACATTAATGCTTAAAGTTAGAAATTCGTTATGTATAAAAAAGCAAGCAAACTCTAAAGAGTACAAAAATATACGTCGGAGATTGTTAAGTGATTTACCCGCTATAGGAAATCCTGCTGGTGAAATAGCCTCCTTGTTTTCTGAGGGATAACTCTTACACCCGTAAGATCTCTTGAGTATAAATACAAACGTCAGAATTTATTAATGTATACCGATTATTAAAATGGTTAGAAACGGCGGCGGTGTATTTTGGGTGACTTACCTGGATAAATGAATACCTGGATGAATGAATGAATGTTGTTCTATGATGCTACGAATTTTTATTCTGTGCCATGTTTTATTTTTTGTCAGCACCTTTGGCTACTCTACCACCGAGAAGAATGCGTGGGGCCGTTTCCTTTAGAGATGATTTTAATGGAAATCACTTGGATACTAATCACTGGACGGTTTCAGTTTCAGCAACCGGAGAATACGTAAGATGCTAATCAAATAAAAACAAGAGTTTTTAGGCAATGCATTTAGTTTACAAAAAACTTAAAGGAACTAAATCGGTAATATTTGGGATCTAGACATTGACACAAATGGGTCTCAACGCATATAATAATGTAAAATATAAACTGATATACATTCAATCTTTCCCATGTGTACTCTAATTTCAAACCAGTTATGTTTGGCGATATACGCCTGAAGTCTCAGTCGAATGTCAAAATTAAGCGCCAGGTTTTTCCAGTCTACACCGATAGTATTTATTACGCAAGCTCTTCAGATAAGATTGTGGAATATGTGTAGCCTCCTTCTTCGAACCCCTTGTTACAAATGGCACTGAAACGCATTATGGTACACGACTCGTGTACCAATGGTAACATGTTTTTTTTTGTCTTAAATATTGGATATCAGACGCCTATCTTTCCCGGTAAGATAACAAAATCAACGTTGATTTAAATTGACAAAGAATTTGTGTTTTCAGTGTCGAAGATTTTGGATGATATTGAGTTTAACATACATGGATAGTTAAGAAGGTTTTTCACTATTGAAGATTTGGTGTGATATTTAGTTAGAGACTTGGCTACTTTAAACTTGTAATTAAGCCTATAATCAATGTAACAAATACCAAAGATTCGTGCAACAGGAAGTGGACTCGACACCATAAAGTAACAAAACAACTGACTATATAATGTCTGGACGACCATCTTTTAATGAGATAAATGTTCTTATTTCAGCATACAGAATTTCAAGTGTACACTAATGATCATAGAAATGTTTATGTTAAAAATGGAAAACTTTATATAAAACCGGTAAGAAGATGATTATCCTCACAAAGTGCTACATTCGCATATAAATTTATATTAAACCAGTAAGATGGTATTTAATAACTTATCTTTTAAAAAAATCATGCCTACGCAATGTTAATCAAATTCTGTAAGAAGACAATGTAGATGTTTCGTGTCTACAAAGGTAGCACAATAGTAGCTCGCTAGCCTATGGTCTTCGATAATTTTAACTTGAATATATTATGTCGAAGCAATAACCATGTTATGTTGATGTATCGTATGATAAACTATAAATAATTTTAATTACATGACCAGTTCACCGGTTTGTTTTTTCGTTGCAGACATTAGCAGTTGATAGCGGTCATTTTACTGAACACGATTTATACCATGGTGTATTAGACGTAAAAAGTAAGACACTTTCATCTTTTTCAATTTTTAATGAGTTTAACAATCTACCTATATAAAATTCTAGCCCGACCAAACTGAAATTAATTGCAAATTAGTTTTTTTTAATGGTTTCTGGTAGTGTTGTGTGTACTGAATCACATCCTAAAGGTTTACCAAAATAGAAGTACCTGAAAGTCCCGTATTTTGAGGGTAAATGTCTGGGTTTTAATAGATTTGTGAAAGAGGAAGACCGACCCAAACAATTGCAAAAAAAGGTGTTTTTTAATGATTTCGGGTTGAGGTAGTAAATGGTATCCTAAACATATACCAAAATTGGAATACCGGAAAGCCCTAAATTTTGAAGGCAAATGCTAAGTTTCTAAAAGTTCAGACAAGCATAAAGTCATCACTTTGTAAGAGAACAAAATAAAACTAACACCATTCCTTAGGTTGTAGGGGTCAGTCTTTTATATGAAATGGTATTTATAGATGCCGATGTTCTCTTGTACCATTTTCGAACGTGCCCTTACCTTAAAAATTTTGGCCGAAAACTCACAGTTGATCATTCTGGCATTTGTTGGTATACCAGTAATGATAACTGGTCTGTTGCGCCATTTTCATGTGTACTCCTACCACACAACCTGCAACCGGAAACCACAATTTACGAATAGGCATAACTTTTCCACTCTACATATACTTTACCTGTTTCATATTGACATATTTGTATTTTCTCTGGTAATGTTTATCGATTGCCTTTTCTATTTATAGAAACTTGGGGTAAATGTACATCTAGTGGCAATCGAGGATGTTACAGAGAAGCTAAAGATGGTCTCCTGCCCCCAATATTATCTGGTAGAATTGACAGTAAACCAACGTTGAAATATGGCCAGGTTATAGTTAGAGCTCAGATACCGAGAGGAGATTGGATATGGCCAGGTAACTCATCATTTGAACTCAACATAGTCCATCAGATGAATCAAAACCAGACCGTTTTAGTTAAACTGATATGAACAGTTAACTTTGGTCTAAACCAACTTCAGCTATTTTTCATTTCAGAGAGAGAGAGAGAGGGAGAGAGAGAGAGAGAGAGAGAGAGAGAGAGAGAGAGGCGTGGGGTTAAACGTCCACTCCCCACAAACTAGTTTATTTCGGGACTAACATGTGGTTTAATTTCATTTCAATAATTCGCTTGCTGGTAGTGGTCTTTAGCAGTGGGAGGAAACCGGGGGTCCCGGAGAAAACCCACGACGCTGAACAGGCGACCCTACTCCTTGTCACGTACAACTTGCGCTTAGGGTTCTTCTTTAATAGAAACCCCATGAAGATGGACAGACCACCTACTCCTTGTCACGTACAAGCAGGGAATCGAAACCACGCCACTTGACTTAATGACAGTCCTTATGACCTAAGGGTACGTGTTAAACCATTAATCCCCTCGAACCCATCTCGATTGACTTAGATGGTTATAAAAGAGTGAAACCGTAACAAAACAAGGTCAAGTCATATTTATATTAAACATTATTGATCATGATGATGAAATCGTAATCGGTACAATACATTACACCGGAGATTTGTCAGCATAAAGCAGGGGTGCAAAACGTGCGAGCGATATCGGCCAATCAAGGATTTAAATGTGTCGGTAATTCTTAGAAAAAACGTTGGAAACCATTTATTATTGTTTCCGTTTTCAGTAAAACTGACTTCTCTACTGTATACCATAGATATCTAAGTTGTTTGTAAAATAAGAGAACATTCTGTTCCATATTTTATCTTTGCAATTTGTAAACCAATCTAAAAACTACCGTGTCATGGACGTTTATGTTTTGTTTTATAAATTCAGTAAAATTCAAGGATGATTGTCTTTATTTGATATTTTTATATACCTCCGGCGCACTGCAATGTTAGTAAATGTGAACTTTTGCAGAAAGCATACATATTGCCAATATGTTATAAATTGTAACAGTTAAGCATTGTATACAATATTTATATTCGTTCATTGAATGCGATACCTGAATTATAATGTCATATGTATTAAATGCCAGTACTTTTGTTATAAACTTGCAGCTATATGGATGAGACCAACAAACTCTCCATATGGGGGTTGGCCACAAGATGGTGAAATTGACTTCATGGAAGCCGCTTGTAAGTAGTGTTTTGATTTCTGATATGGTCGCGTGAAGTAAAATGGAAATTAAAAAATTGTCATGTACCTTTCATGAAAACTAATTAGGTTAAAGATGCATGATGGTTTCCTATTGTAGGTCTGTATTTTGGCTTCAAGTGTTATATTACTTAAATTTAGACATTTATTCACATAAAGCCCATAACCAATGACTGAGATTTAAATGGCACAGAATACCTGCTACATTTAAAAATAATTAATGGTAACATTGATAGCCGAAACTAATACTTATCACTTCGCTAAGTATAAAGTAATTTAAATGATTACTAACATGGGAAGACATTAGCCTCATTTGATCATGAAAATAGCTTGGTCAGGGTAATCCAGTAACAGTCCTTTATGATTTTTTGAATAAATACTCTATATTGTCCCCTATTCTACATTTTCATGTTAAGTGGTATCACGTCTTTTAAGTAATATATATATTTGATATCAAATTATGATTATCGCATATAAAAGCCATCAACATTCATTTCCTACATTTATTCTTCATTTTAGGCAATGAAGTCGCATATTGGGGCAAAAATGACAATCACGGAATCAAAAGAATACACTCAACTCTTCACTTCGGTCCAGATCACGCACATGACCACCATGTTAGTGGCGAAAAGTAAGCTATTTTAGATAACTTGTGCTATTTAAATGGGCATCATTGGGGATTAGATTAAGAGCTGACAGTTCTCACTATAGTGGTTAAAAACTAGATAATGTAAATTGATCCACTCTGAACTGAGAATTAAGCGATTGAATTTAAGGGCTAACCTCGATAATCATTACTAAAGTCGGTGCATACGATAAAAAACCCATAGATTATCCATTAACATATCCACATTCAGTAAATATCGCAGGCTAGCGATGGCCTCCAGAGTTGTTTATGGTCTGGATAATTTAATTTGTGTCTAATTTATAATTTAGATAACATTTCAGGCCTAAGAGAGACCGGAAATACTCTTTCATTACCTGTCGGTGTAGCGACCATTATTGAAATATGTTTCAATAAGGGCTACTGAAAACATTCATTAGATAACGATGGTAGATACTAATATTATGTTTTATAGACTTTTAAAAGCGACACTACTAGTGTTGATGGTGGTTCTGGTTCAACCCGAACTAGCAAATGACAGGGATAAAGATACCACTAATAGTTTATATCTACATATCCATTAGAGAAATTTGACAGATTTTCTGAAAGAATAGAGGTCTCATTGATGATGTGATTTGATTATAATATTTATAACATTTGGTCTGAATAGGAGGTCACGGTGGCTAAGTGGGTAAGACGCTGGCTCGCTAACCCAGAGGTCGGGTGTTTGAACCCTGCATTGGCCGAGAAAGTTCATCCAGATTTTTCAGTGTGGGTCTCCCTTATAAGTGATGCATGACGGAGGGCCTGACAAAGACAGCTGTCTAGTCGTTGGGATGGGACGAAAAACCAAGGTCCCCTGCACACGTTATAGATAAATGGGTAGGCCATAGCACACTGTATGGCGTATGCCCGTCTTCATTAGCCCAGTTTGGGGCAGAACAGTAGGACGTAAAACCCCATTTCATTTGGGCTGAATATATAATCACCAGTAACTTATATCAGGATACAGAAACAGCCCGACCTCTTCTTTAAGGTTCGATTTGCCGCCCCCTGGTGAGACAACTCTTTGTTCGAGTGGTTTCGAATTGTGCAAGTCCATTATTATAGTGAATTAAACACGGATATATACTCTTCAAAAAAGAAACGCACAACCTATTTTTCATCATCTGAACGAAGACCAACCCAACAACGCTATTGGTCGGTTACAAGCAGGTGAATAGATAGATGTAGAATGGCTGCTGAATGTTTCCCCGAGTACCGACAGCGAAGTTTCAACACGTGACTGGCCAAACAAGCGTGACCCCACCTGCACTAGATCGTCACTTTCGGTTACGCCATTTGCGGAAACAGTTCTCAACAGCGACCTCTATTGCAGCAGAATCTCAGACCAGACCGTCCGTAAACGCCTACGTGAAACCAGATTACGAGCCAGACGTTCCGGTTGAGCTGTTTTTTTAAAATACGCCAATACCGTAAAATCCGACTTCATTAGTTGGGTTTAGTTCAGCTGCTGTTGCGGTTCCTTTCGCCAAGAGGTGATGGTAGAGCGAGGGCATACCGACGACGAAATGTCACATTGCGTTTCTATTTTGGAAGAGTATATTACTTGTTTACCATACCAACATACTTACAATCTTCTAGTCCGCCAAGCTCACCACAGACTGCATCTTTTTAAAGTGGTTTGAGTTATTGAAATGTAATCCGTGTCTGATTCTTCAGGGTGAAACAACATGGTGATTGGCATGGATTCCACACGTATAAGATGGATTGGTCTCCAGACCATATCATGTAAGTTTTTGTTTTCTTTTGGAATGGTGCATGGGTTTCTTTTAAGTTTTCTTTTGTCTAGGACATCTACATGCACATACATCGATATGTATACATTGGTCTAGAGGTAGAATTCCATATGTGCTAAGAAAACCCGTAACGATTCTAGGGGTGGCCTCAGCCAGGAAAAGTACGTAGTAATTCGGAATATGCGAAGAACTGTGATCCACCTGTTTTCACAATCGAACCATGTTTTACAAATAACACAAACATCTTCCATGAATCGAAGTATTTTTGATTTTGCTAAGGGGCATCTGAACTTAGTTAATTGTTGAAGTCCATAGCCATAGAGTCCTTGGCTCGCTAACGTGTTCTGCTACGGTGGCAGAGAAAGTTCATCGGATTTTCCGACGTGGTTCCCCTTTATCAGTGGTTCAAAACCGAGAATCTGACAAGGGACAATGTATTGTCGCATGGTGGGACGAATAACCGAGGTCACGTGACATAGAGGTGCACGTAAAAGATTCATTAGCAGTTGGAATTCGATGTAAGAATAGGCCACAGTGTCTTTGACAGGGCAAAGTTTCCCCCATAGCACATTATATGGCGTATTGTTGTCTCCATCAGCCCTGTCGGGAAAGAACAGAACGGTTAAAACCATTTCATTTGTTAACAAGGAAGAGAACGGACACAGGTGACGACATACACATCCAAATTAACACATCCCCCTCCCACTGAAGTATTAGGCAGCATTCAACACACATTTCACCTTTACAATTCAGTTTAGTGAATTGACAAATAACAAAGAATTTTAACTCGTCGTTCCTGGAACGATAAATTGTATACCCCTTTGTTTAACTACTTCAGAATTTCAGTAGATGATGACGTTATCCTAAAAATGACCGTAGCAGATGGAACTACATTGTGGAAGCAGTACAATTTCCATGGTAGTAATCCATGGGCACATGGTAATAAGATAGCACCGTTTGATCAGCAGGTAATCTAATTAATTATCGGCGACATGGGAAACCCCCCGCCCTTGAAGCATATAAATAAGAGTTTCACAGATGAATTCAAACTGAATTTGCGTCACGGTTGATGTTAATTAGCCTGTAGCACAAGCAACCCCATCAACTGCTTACAATCTATTATACACACTGTCCATACAAAGTAGTACATTCTAGATCATAGTCCAAACAAAGAAAACTGATGCATCACGCTTTAATTTCAAACCATTTTCGAATAAATTATAAGCAAATAAGAAAACAAACAAGCCCACAGACTTAGCTCTCCCATAAAATCAGTTTAATTTGTGTTTTTTATGTGTTTTAGTTCCATATGATCTTTAACGTAGCTGTTGGAGGAACATATGGTATGTTTAACGATAAGACACACTACGCCTATCCAAAACCATGGCTTAACACAGACAAAGATCCACTAAAGAATTTCTGGGAAGCACGAAAAAATTGGCTACCGACCTGGCATGGCGACGATGTGGCTATGATAATTGATTATGTAGAATTTAGACATATGTAAATAAAGCCTATTCTGATGTTTTTTAAGATTTGCTATGTGTAGCATAAAGGGCAATATTGCTGTTAGACATTGTCAGTAGAACTGTTTAAACACGTTTCAAAATTGAAAAGGCCCTATATCTCCTTGTTTTTATTCATTTTGCTCTGATGGTGTAGCTCTCTTTGTTAGGTTTAAAAGGCTGGATTGTTCATTTTCCCCTATAGTCAGGCGTTTTAGAGCTGATACTGTAGAATTGTTTGATATTGGTAAAGTTGGAACAGATACGACTAGAAATCATTGGTGGTAGTTAGACCTGGAACCTTGAAGATGAATGTTTGAGTTTGTGTGTTGTTTGTAGGCCTGCATACGGAGTCGCATGGGGAAAACGCAGCGTTGTAGCGGCGTAAACAGCTTGGAATAGGAATGAAGTGAAATACGGCTTAGCGTCCTGCTCTTCAGCCCAACGTGGAACAGGCGTACTGGTTAACTGTGGTGCCGCTTGTGCTAAAGCAACTGTTTTGACAATTAATATATCGATCCATAACTGGATCAACAGTTTGATTTGCAATAAATGGAGAGGACAAGCCATCAGTAATGTCTGTATGTTCACCAATGTGTTCAGCTGCATCCCGGTACTGATCTGTACTGTCTTCTCTTGATTTTGACAATGTCGTTTTTTACTACCTTTAAGAGCAGCATTTCGAAATCACGGATAATTGCGCTTTTTGTGTTTAAGTCAAAATCTGCGAGAGGTTACTTATTCTCGGAAACATTAGTGTTTTAAAATAATATATTAAACCTAGTTCCACGAAATGGCTGCAGTAGTCTATATCTAAGACAGTGCAACCATCTTAAATTCTCCATAACACACACACTCTAGTAATTCATTGCAAAGCCCTTGGCGGCTGTTCTTTGTTTTAAGGGGTAGGGGGGGGGGGGGGCGGCGAATGGTTGGCATAAAGTCTGTCATTACTGGAGTGGTTTCGATTCCCCGGTTGTACGTGACAAGGAGTAGGGTCGCCTGTCCAACGTGGTGGGTTTTCTCCGGGTCCTCCGGTTTTCTCCCTCTGCTAAAAACCGCTACGCGCATGCGAATTATTGAAATAAAATTAAACCACATGTTAGTTCGGAAATGACCTAGTTTGTGTCGAGTGGACGTTAAACCCCGCCTCTCTCTCTCTCTCTCTCTCTCTCTCTCTCTCTCTCTCTCTCTCTCTCTCTCTCTCTCTCTCTCTCTCTCTCTCTCTCTCTCGCTTTTTTCGTTTTTAAAAACTGTTCCACTTTCCCCGTCAGTAGCAAATTTGACCGCTGGACATAAAGCAGCATGCATACTTCAAGGGCAATCATTTTTTACAGTAATTCTTTGATTTTGATTTTGGACGTACCCCACCCCTATATAGTACACAGCTCACTAAATATTCCTACGCAATCACCAATGCATATAGGGCAAAAATTAGTTTTAGTCAGGTTTTGGTGAATATTCATGATTTTAAGACGGAAGAACACAAGAGGTTGGTTAGGTTGAAATGTGGGGTGAAAAACTGCATGTTATTGGTTTTACTTCATAATAATATGTGCTTTTCTGCCAGTGGTTGCCATATGTTACTTGGGGAAAGTTAGTCAGTCTAAGATACGAGAATTAACATTAAAGTCAATGGGGGAAATCATTAGTTACCTGTGGCCATATGATTTGGGGGCCGATTTCTGAACTATCTTTGGTTGCTACACAAAATTTCTCAAGCGAACAGCCTTCAAATCTTTTGTCAAAGAATATGTTTGTTAGTTTATTTACAGTGAGTACTTGGCGAATGGTGGAGACTATGTCGTGGAAAAATCAGACAATTGATTTGCTAACAAACAGTCCTTGTAGTCCTGGATCTGACTATGGTTCCGTAGGAAAGTTTGAATAGGACGATTGTTTTAAAGAAATGTTTAGTAGGAGGCTTATTCAGTATTTTGAACACTCACCACGAGGTAGGTTATTACCTATGACATCATCAAAAATTGCCGCCGATGTTATTTCAAATTTATCTTACCCGCTATAGTTTTCTGTCAATGTCAATGAAATAAAGGTCAGAATGAAGCTGTCTGTGCGAACTAAAGTGAAAAATATGGTTATTAACTTTTCACGAAAACTCTTGCCCAATATTTAGTGACAACACGAAAAAAGCTCTCAAATATATATTATATAAAAAAACACTTCACAATTAATTACAATGGTATAACAATAAGAAATTTGTTGATAACACTCAACGGGGATATTTACAAATTTTGACAATCATACAAAATGAATAATGAGATAACCCATTGGCTCTGAACGACTTTGTCCCGTAATTATTTCATAAGATGACTTTTTTAGTCATATGGTTTTCGATGTCTCTTGACCAATAAGATAAATTTGGAAAATCCAAAGTCATCTTTTAGTCTGACTTGTAACGTGTCTTTTAGTCTAGAGATAGGCTAAGAGTTTTAAGGATGCAGAGTTCAATTTCTATACAAAATACTAACTATGAATAGCCACGATGGGATAAATTTAAAACCACAATGCAAATAGAGTCCAATATGGCGATTTTTGTTCTTTTGGATTGTCAGACATAACAAATAAATTGTGCATAAGTTGGAAACATCACAACGTATTATGGAAACATCCTTTGCAGTCAGTTTTTCAAAAGGAAGTTCACGCCGGTAAGAAGAGAATCCCATTGGACCCCCATGGAGTGGTAACGCTTCGCGAGGACAGTTTTGGGGACTTTAGGACCCCGGTCCAGCGGTGGTGTTATCTAGACCGATAGTAACCACAGGTTCATTTCTGTCTGTTTGTTAATCACAAATTCTTGTGATTCCCAAAACAATATTGTGTTTATTAGCAATGGACACTAGACAAAAAAGTCCAATAAACCAGAAGTGAACATGTGGTTAATGTCGGTCCCAATGATACCGCAGAGTATACACGTATCTTGGGGTTTCTAGCTTTTGGACGTATTAATTTGAAGCAACCTCAGCAATTCATCAAAAACGACGGAAATTCATGATTAAAAGAACTACGCAAGACCATTAACAAGTTTCGGGACCGCTGAAACTACCATACTCCAGCTCCTCCCAAAGGAGTGGGGTGGGGATTGGATGTTAAAATGCGTTGCCAATCTGCAGTACTTGAATCAATAGTATAAATACACAAATACACTTAATAAATTAATAATTCGTATATTATTTTACAGCTACAAAATGTTTCGTTTTATTCAATCAACAATTTATTGTCATTCATACACACATATATGGTGTTAAAACGTGTTGCAAATTATTGTATTACATGGTAGGCCTAAAATTATCATATAAATTAACAATTGGAATTTTGATCTAGTATTTTACAGCAACAAGAACATTTCCGTTTAATCAAAAATTCCAATAAACAATTTATATTGTTAGCTCGAGCGGCAAGTTCGCGATCTTTTAGTATGTTTACGGTAATAACATGTCTTAAAATGTTTCTATTATAAAGGAAACAATTATTATAGTATAAAAATATAGGTTTTATTGACCCGGTATATGTTTGCTAATTTCATTTCGAATCCGAATGAGAGATTCCGCTTGAGTATTTCTTCACAGTCAGAAGATACTCCATCTTGTGGTAACTATGTATTATGACCTTGTGACATCACGTCTTGACATCATCAATTAGTATGCAAAGATTGTTCTTTACATAAAAGGACCAAACTTCTTTGTTGAGTGTTATTAAAGAAATTCTCATTTTTATAGCATTGTAAATGTTTTCATTTTACCATGAATTCTTTTCACTTTTCATGTTTTCACTAAAATTAATAACAATTTTCCCAAAAATATGATCTTGACAGAAAACTAAAGCAGGTGGCGTAACATTAAAAAGCGTCGGCAGCCATATTTGATGACGTTATAATTGAATAACCTACCACGAAGTTTTAAATACGGCAACCAATAAACATTTTATCAAACACTAAAAAAATCTCCCTACACAAATCGTTTAAATATACATGTATCATCGTTACGCCCTTCCCTGCACAATCGCCGCTAATAAAAAAATAGGTTGCCAGGCAACGAAACATACGCCCACACAGCAGCCAAATCGTCCGGGCAGTCAACAAGAGTTGTCGCATATTAAGGAATTATCAGAAAATCATTAGAATTTGTTTGGTTTTTATAATCAAACGTTTTTTTTTAAATCAGATAATAATTGTGACCTCCAGAGGGACCACAAGCTAAAAAGGGTGATTTTTCGTACAATCAGGGGACATAATTCAGGAAGTAATGACCCGATGGGCGCAAATATCGAAAGGAACCAAGAACTTTGGGTTATAAACATACATATCAAGTTTCATCAAAATCGGTTCAAAATTGTGACCTCTATAGGGTCCACAACCTTGATATAACATATTTTCACACTATTCGTGTACAAACGACGGCCATTTTGTCAGTCAATTCTAGTCCGATTTTCACGTAATTCAAACTCTCTCTTCATTACCATGTAACGGTGATATAGTCAAACATTTTTTTCAATCGGATAATAATTTTGACCTCCAGAGGTACCAAAAGCTAACAAAAGCGATTTTTCGGACAATCAGGGGCCATGATTCAGGAAGTTACGATCCGATGGGCGCAAATATCGAAAGGAACCAAGATCTTTGGGTTATAAACATACATGTCAAGTTTCATCAAAATTGGTTCAAAATTGTGACCTCCATAAGGTCCACAACCTTGATATAACATATTTTCACACTATTCGCGTACAAACGGCGGCCATTTTGTCCGTCAATTTTGGTCCGATTTTCATGAAATTCAAAACTCAACCTTCATAACCATGGAACGGTGATATAATCAAAGGTTTTTTTAAATCCGATAACAATTTTGACCTCCAGAGGGACCACAAGCTAAAAAGGGCAATTTTTCGGACAATCAGGGGCCATAATTCAGGAAGTTACGATCCGATGGGCGCAAATATCGAAAGGAACCAAGATCTTTCGGTTATAAACATACATGTCAAGTTTCATCAAAATTGGTTCAAAATTGTGACCTCTATAAGGTCCACAACCTTGATATAACATATTTTCACACTATTCGCGTACAAACGGCGGCCATTTTGTCCATCAATTTTGGTCCGATTTTCACGAAATTCGAACTCAACCTTCATAACCATGGAACGGTGATATAATCAAACGGTTTTTTAAATCCGATAACAATTTTGACCTCCAGAGGGACCACAAGCTAAAAAGGGCAATTTTTCGGACAATCAGGGGCCATAATTCAGGAAGTTACGATCCGATGGGCGCAAATATCGAAAGGAACCAAGATCTTTGGGTTATAAACATACATGCCAAGTTTCATCAAAATCGGTTCAAAATTGTGACCTCTATAAGGTCCACAACCTTGATATAACATATTTTCACACTATTCGCGTACAAACGGCGGCCATTTTGTCCGTCAATTTTGGTCCGATTTTCACGAAATTCGAACTCAACCTTCATAACCATGCAACGGTGATATAATCAAACGATTTTTTAAATCGGATAACAATTGTGACCTCCAGAGGGACCACAAGCTAAAAAGAGCGATTTTTCGGACAATCAGGGGCCATAATTCAGGAAGTTACGATCCGATTGGAGCAAATATCGGAAGGAACCAAGATCTTTGGGTTATAAACATACATGTCAAGTTTCATCCAAATCGGTTCAAAATTGTGACCTGTACACTGTTCACAAGCTAAAAAACGTGATTTTTCGTACAATCAGGGGCCATAACCCATGAAGTTACAGTCCGATACATGCCAATATCGAAAGGAACCGAGATTTTATGGTGATAAACCTATATTTTAAGTTTCATTGAAATCGGATAAAAATTGTGACCTGTAGACTGTTCACAAAAAAAATGTGGACGGACGGACGGACGGACAGGGGCGACGACAATATACGTCCACATAAAAATGTGGGCGTATAAAAATATGTAGAGGTCACATCTTTTGTTCGATTTGTATGTATGTTTATGTCCCAAAGATCGCGGTTCCTTTCGATATTCACGTATATTGGAACGTAACTTCCTGGATTATGACCCCTGATTTTACCAAAAACAAAAAATCCAGTTTTTAGCTTGTGGGATCTAGATGTTCTATGTCTAGCTCTTGCCAACCACCTGTTTGACTATTACACAGCGAGAACTGTCAACTCTTCATCTTTAAGTTACAGTGCAAACAAATAATGCTTCTACTACTATTCAATAAAATATGAGTTAATTTTTGACGACTGTTCTTTACAAGTCTAAAGAAAAAACGTTAAAAATACGGCATCTGTTATAACTTACTCATGCCATGTTGGTAAACAATATGTTTACTTTATGGGCTTTATTGACGACAGTGGGCCTGGTGAGTTCTTCTATTCTACCAGATCCCCAATTTACCTTGTCGGCGGAGAATTTAAGTCAAAAGGATGGTATTTTTAATTTTTAAAGTAAAAATTATAAGGAAGTAAAATATAGTTTATTTATATCTTTTAGAAATTACAATTTTGGAACCGTGATTACATTGTAACAAAACCCCCACAACAACATGGGTAGATATGTTTGCTAAAATGTAAGTGGTCTTGAGTCTAATTGTTTTTTCTCAGTGAATTTGATGGTAAATGAGCCTATATTAGCCCCAAAACAAAGGTTTATTATCGAGATTACGACTATACACAATCAAAGTAGCTTTTAGTTTAGTGTTAAAAATATTCAAATCGATCAACTGTAAATTTTGAATATTTTTTGGCTATATTTTTGAGATATAGAAGCACACTTGATTGTTTGTGGTCTTACATTCAACATTGATTATACTGGGTTTGTTTTGGTTGACCTGCCTGGTGCCTTATTATTTTTATTTTTTTTTTGTATATTAGACGTTTATGTAATATAAAGATATGACCCAATTGAAATATCACTGACCTACATGTATGTATGTTCCTATATCATGGTCACGTGAACAATGGCATTGTCGTATCAGAGGTAACACAAACGCTCCCAAATCAAACATGACGGTCTTCGGGGAAATCTTGACTTTAAATGAACCCTGGACTTTGCAACTCGATTAACAGAGGTAGACATTTTAGCTGGGGGAAAAAACCCGCGACGCTTCGTATTCGCGATCATATTTTCAATCGGTGAATCTGAAAGGTAAAATATGCAGGGTATACTTGAAGGGCTTGGTTGTGAGTAGTTGGTCTAACAATAAAATTTCACGCAGAGAGAATGGATCCCAAATACTATATATTTGCGCGAATCCGTGAGCCTAAATTGTATACGTCACTCTTATTCTGTTGTGAGTATGTTGGTCTAACAACAAAATTTCACCAAGGGAGAACCAGACAAGCCATTTGGTACAGTATGAGAACCGGTTGCTAAATTAAAACAACAGTTACATATGTTAGGTTTTTCTATAAAGGTTCGGATTGTATTGAATCATGGTATATGCCGAACAAGTTTATAACTCAAAGTTAACGAAATTTCTGTAATCACGTAAGCAACCCCTTTCGTTTTGAGAGAGAGAGAGAGAGAGAGAGAGAGAGAGAGAAATGGGGTTTAACGTCCACTCGACACAAACTAGGTCATTTTGGGACTAACATGTGTTTTTTTTAATTTTATTTCAATAATTCGCTTGCGTGTAGGAATCTTTAGCAGTGGGAGGAAACCGGGGTGCCAGAGGTGACCGGCCAGCTAGAAGTCTAAGGGCGGCACTCTAGACCACTACGCCACCCCCCCCCCCCCATTTCGTTTTGATACACTTATTCTGTTCCTGATCAAACTTATAATCACGGACACACCATATAACCATAAATATTTAATCATATATCATACCTATATCTTATAGCATCTTATCTCAAGTAATATCTAATATAAACGATTAATATCCTATACAACATATCATTCTTATACTGTATCACAATGATTTACTTACTATTGATAATATCATCCATATATTTAACTAATGCCTTCCCCAAACCAACATTTAAACTTCATAGTGGCGAAGGGGAGTTCTCTATTCCAGGTAAGGATATAAAGGCTATTTATAAAGAATATTTATATTGGCAGCAATGAAAAGGAATGGGATGATTTCTGATTTCTCGTCAGCACAACATGTGTATATGCCTGGGTCGACCTCGTAGGACACATGAACAATGCCGGGATTTGAAACAAAGAAATATTAGTGGGTAGTTTCCTAGGCAAAACGGCCCTCACCGTTGTCCGAATCATAACTGACTACGCTACCCAAACTCAGTATTCTCCACGTTATAGGGTAAGTCTCACAAATTTCTGTTTTACAAGAAATTGTTTTTAACAAGAAGTTGCATTGACCATACCAGACAAGTTCCATTAATACAGTTTCTTAACAGCTATCAACACATGACGAACACTCTGTTCTTCATCCTGGGGTCAAGCTGCATAACTGCAATAACGAACTATTATTATTGTTCCGAGATTGTTCTGTGTGTTATTATTTTAAATCGTATCTTATTTTGGTAGGTGTAAATGGAGTTAAAAATGTACATTTTATATATGACAATGGTGCCAGTCCAGACGAATCAATTGGGAGAGCCGTTCAAGGGGGTAAGAGTACATGTATTACCTGTGCGGTGGTTATTATTTTACTGTGCATTACGGAATTTACTTAAAATACAATATTAGTTTACCCCCAGTCCGCCTTAAAGTACAGATGTGACGTTATCCTTTGATGTTGGCGTCCTATAATGTAGGGCAACTTGCCAATCGTACATTATCTATACTTGATATAATATTGGATCGCGCGTGTATTTTAAGTTGTTTAATGGTTTCGAGTTAAAGACATTGCCTAACATTATATTGAAACAGTATCAATATATTACTTAATGTCTCGCTCTCGACCATTAAACCAAACATAATAGCCTGTTCACTTTGCATTCATGCGTAATACCTATTTTAGTCCTTCTGAAGTAACCCATCTTCCCAATGCCCATTAAGTTTAAAGCATATAGCTTTTATCGTCGCACAAGTAAGGCCTAAAGTATTATGCAAAATAAACTTTCCCACTTTCTGTCTGCTTGCTACCCGTATTTACAAATAAGGCGGAAAATATCGGAATTTATCGAGGAATGACTATGGGGCAATTACTTATTGGGAAATGACTGGTAAAATAAATATCAAATCTGCCAGGCTACTGTAGTAGTCGGGTTTTCAAAAGTAATAGAATGATAGTTATAGAAGAAATAGTATTATTTTAGGACTGGCCTACATCCGAGATCATTACCTTGATAAGACCGTATGGGATTGGTGATCGACGTTCTATTAAATTATTAAAATGTAGACTAAGTTCAATTTGAAGATTTGTTTGGGAATTCCGCTATTTTTAATTTTGTATTAGGTATTGTGAATAATGGACGCAAAACTTTTATCTAAGTCGAACAAGGTTGACTGTTATCTTCTATCAAGATTTATACATAAAATCTATGTGGAACAAGGTTTGATAATATCTTTTATCTGAAAATATACAGCGTGCTCAATAAAATAGGCTAAACCCTTAATTCTAAAAATAAACTTTTAAAAAATGTTAATAGTCTCATCCACAACGCCGTAACTTCAAAGATCTGAGGAAAGGGTCATGAAATGTCACTAAAGATGCAGTTAGAGAGAACTTAAGTGGTGAGGAAAATGTCCAAAATCTATGTGACGCTGAAAAAGAGTTAAACTGAGCCGGTTATCTGACCTCATTATCGGTTGGTCGATTCTGAAATATGGGATATGGTTACAGATCACCAATTATTTACCCATTTACTGTTAATTCTAGTATCTTAAACCAACTTTTCCCAAAATGTTCGTGCTTGGACGCCTTCCATCACAGATAGAGTAGCATCGGACAACCTCGTGCTCAAAGTGGTTCACAAAGGAAAACGTGAGATATAGAACTTAAAATAGCATACAAGTAAACTTGCAACTGTCCGCCCTACATTTCAACCCAAACAACTTTTTAACTCTCGTATCCTTCCGCCTCAAAATCATGACAGAAAATGTATATCCAGGCCCTTTTCATCGACTCTATACCAAAAAGTCAACAAAGATCGTCATGCAAAAGGAAACGGGGGGGGGGAGAAGGACTAAAGATAACTTTGGTCCTTACTTCATGGAGAGACGATTTAGCTGACCTGCGTCCATATTAGCTAGTTTCGATAGAATCTTGATCTACGTGTCGAAATATATTTTTTCATCACTCCCTAAATTCACAAAAAGTAATTATCATATGCAATAGTTTTATAACTCCAGGCAGGTATTTGATAACAAATTGCCAGTAATTAATGTGTTTCTATTGCTTTAACCAACTTATTTATCTTTCAGTGGATAATGTTTGGCGTTTCACAGCACATCATTTATCCGAGAAAATAGTTCGATATCAAGCTAAATTAACCTTTGAGAATGGAGATGTGGTTCACAGCAGGGAGCAGGAATACCACATAGGTGATTTTTAATGTGCCTAACGAATTGTATTCCTCGCCCGCCTGTTATTTTCTATTTCATTTTACATGATTACTAAGTACAACCGAGGTTTAGACGAATACTCTTCAAATGTAGATGATGTTAAACATATGAAATCAAATGAAATAAAATGGACACACGCTATGAGGGAAATTTGGTCTACTCTTGTATCGAATTGGAAGTGTCAATGTTTTTGTTGAAAAACAAACCAATCTATCGGGATGATAGCATTTCAAGGTAAAATCTACATGGTTTAACGTGGTCGGTTTTAGGTACCCATTGATAAGAAACCCCTTGCCCGACCCAGCGTGTGCAGAGATACAAATTTGAAAAACAATCTGACCGGAATATTTAAGCTGTTTAAGTATGCATCAAGACAGATCAATGCTATTGTAGATAATGTTATTTAGGGAAGGCTAATAAATTAATTTGTTGCGATTTGTTTGGAATTTAGAATCTTCAAATTACAGGTAAACATGGACAGTTGCTTTACATCAATAATTATTAAAATAAGTGTTGAATCAGCTAATGAATTTATTCTGTGTTCATTAGAACCGCTGCTAAAACTACCACCCCAAAGACTGCGAGGAGCTGTTATATTTCGTGATGATTTTAATGGTAACAAACTGAATACCAACAATTGGATGATCGCAGTTACAGCTACAGGCGATTGGGTCAGTTTATTAGATTATTTTAAATATAACATTTATACCATTTCCGCCAACTCCCTCCTTCCAATTTGCATGGAAAAATATATACGTGACACCTAGTTGTTTTTAACTATAAAAAACCCAAATAAATAAACAATAACAAATTTAAATATTTGGCTCTGTTACCCTCCCCTACCCTGACGCAGATTTCAAGTCTCTCGATCTTAGTCTAATTAGCTATTCTATCTTTCTTTCAGCATAACGAATTCCAGTGTTATACAAATGATGCTAGAAATGTTTATGTAAATAATGGTTACCTATACCTCAAACCTGTAAGTTTAACGTCCCCGTTTCTGTTAAATCTTGGTTATTAAGATGAGAATACGCCCACAGTGTACAGCAGACTCGTTAAATTCCAACTGCCGACGGTTCTTTTACAAGAACATTTGAACGATGTGGCGTTGTTCCTTTGTCGGACCGAGGGACCACTGGCATAGTGAAACCACGCCGAGGAATTTTAACGGCAAAGACATGAATAGATTCAGAGACCTCCCAGTTATCGGGTCTGCACATTAATCATTGAGTCAATGTTGCATAGAAAATATGTCCTGGCCAAACGGACCGGCCGTGTAAGAATCAATACGAAGAAGGAATCATAGGCGTTAAAGATTTAAGTTTGGAAGATTTGTAATACAAAACTACAAAATAACGCTTTGCTATTGGTACTGGTATCAGATGTTCTGTTAATGTTGTACTGTAATATAACTGTAATATGCACAATGTTTATTGATTTTATCTAGACTTTAACCGTTGACAGTGGACATTTTACTGAGCAAGATCTATATACAGGAGTTATGGATGTTAACAGTGAGTTATTTTTTTTTGTGAATTATTTTGTAGATTATTTAAAATTACTTTCAGTTATCAGAGTTTCTCTCTATTTTTTCTTCATATTCTCACTATTGCTTAATATCCCGATATAGTCTAAAACCTGAGAACTGATTTTATAAGGCGGTGGGTCCGATACTGCCGAGAAAGTTAATCGGGGTATTCCGGCTTCTTTACTCATGCTGTGTAGAGAAATGACCAAGACATGACAACTAGTTGTGCGGATGGTACAAAAACCGAGGTTCCACTGTGTATATAATGGTGTGCAAAAAAAAGTAACCATTGACATTTGAAGTTCGAGGACGAGAAGGCGGAAACGCCGTTGTCAGGGCAAAATGCCCTTAATTGCACACTGTGTGCGGATGCCCTTCTATTTTATTTCTCATTTTGTAATAATATTTGTTACAGAAACGTGGGGTGTGTGTACGGATAGTGGATTTAGGGGTTGTTATCGTGATGCCAAGAATGGTTTATTACCACCAATACTGTCTGGAAGAGTTGAAAGTTATCCCACAATAAAATATGGAACCGTTACGATCAGAGCCCAGATTCCAAAAGGGGACTGGTTATGGCCCGGTAAGAATCCACATGATATTTCTACGACTAGAGAATCAACTGGTCTATGTGTACACATGCAGTCCATTTATTAATTTTTCATTTAAACTGCATTCGACAAGGCCTTATTTTATACGTATTTTCTTGAAGGAAAAGTGTCGATTTTGGTAGATAAAGAAAAACTATCGCAATGAGATCAACTAAGCTTGGCCATTAAAATGTACCATTAGTGAACAATCCATTTTGCTATAAGCCCTTGATAAATATGCCATTGGAAGTAATACCATTATTTGAATTTTGACAACATTCGGCCCAGGACTTTCTTGAATGTTTTTTGTTTGCCTTATAAGTCTAGAATATTGTGGCGTTGAAAACGCAGGGCCGGTCCCAAATCTGAGTTAGTGTTAGGTTAAATGAAAACACATGAAGTATAGCCTCCAGACATATAAAATTGAGGATAAGACACCATCAAAAATGCCCAAACTACAAATAATATCATGTAGATTGATAAACGGCAACTTCGGCAATGGCTGATATTCTTTTACTATATTACCATCCACCAAACAACAATAAAAAGTGATATTTGCCAATTGATAACAACTATATATTTTCTAAAATAGCAATATGGATGATGCCGAGAAATAGCACGTATGGTGGATGGCCAAGATCTGGAGAAATGGATATGATGGAAGCATCTTGTAAGAAATTAAATTGTTTGTAACCTTAATAAAAGCTACGAAATATAAAACAATTTAAAGTTAGCTATATGAAGCAGTGACTGAGTAAAGATCAGAATGACCACAACACCTAGACAGTGTGTAAAAATAATAGTACCAAATTGGACAACGATTTCTTTAACCGATTTGGCCTTGTACTGCGTTAATCTGGCCTTCTCGCGTTATATTGACTAATCGACAAAACAATTAAAGAATATTTAATTCTTGGTCATATATTAAAGGTAATGAAGTTATGTATTTTAACGATGGCACTAAGGTTGGAATACAAAGAGTAACATCAACAATTCATTTTGGACCAGAACGCCCAGAAGACCACCCACTTCATGGAGAAAAGTATGTTATAATTTTTTTTTTTTTATTATTCATAGGTTTTGTTTATCATACCCGGGAGTAATGGCCACCGTTTTACGACAGTTATCTGTCAATAGCGCTGAAAACAGCAATGAAACCACTCGAGTTTCTGTCATTTACATGGGGGCGGGGGCAAAGCGCGTTATTCTCCTCTCCTGTTTGCCCCGAACGCATGGTAGTTTCTGTAGGGCGTGAAAACCATACCGTTATCTTAATTGTTCAAAGTGACCATTCATCATCCATTAATTAATGGTTAATGTTAACTCCCGAATGCTAGTTTTGTATAACTGATGAACAAATGCATTTTGCTTTACTTTCAGAATCAAATCCCACGGTGATTGGCACAGTTTCCACATTTACACGCTTGATTGGTCACCTGACCATGTCATGTAAGTAATGTTACAGATCTTGGTAACGAACATAGGTTAAATGCAATTGTGAATAAAATACTGCTTTGTTTGTTACTAGTATTTACCATTAGGACTAAGACAAACTAGTAATTATGTAGTGCCAGTTATAAATAGACAATTTTTCCCTTATTTTTTTTCTCCCCTCTTCCTGCATTTTAGGGTTGACTTTTTGGTCTAGCATTGGAGAAAAGGCACCAAATATTCAATTTCATAACTGTTTTGTGTAATACTGAGGATATTACAGCGCAGGGATAGGGGGTGTAAAATGTCTTTCTGCGGAGCAATCATTGTGTCGGAAGTGAGATTTTCACCCCAATCAACTTAAAATCCCCGTGGCAAAAAATCTAAACGGTCAACCCCCTACAAATTTATGATGAGGAGATTGCCAAATGTGGTCCCCACTGTGCCTAAAAAGATTGGAAGCAACGGAATGTTGAGAAAAAAAAACTACAGCCTCTGATGTTACAGGCATTTTACATTGAAGTCAATGGGCAAATAATTACTAGTCTGATTCCATTAATAGATTTCCCAGTTACCGCCCGTGAGGGTGTAATGTGAGTTATGGCCCTTATTGGCTGCTATTTTGTTGAGTTCAAATCGGCTATTGGGCGTATCTGACAACATTGGGGGTGGGGGTGTGTAATACAATGGCCATCAAAAAAATCTGGCTTACCGGGGAACAAATCATCATAAAAAAATATTCAGTTTACGACCTATCACATTTTCTGTTTCTAAAATTAGTTTGAGTGTTGATGGAGAAGTAGTTAGTAGAATGGACATTCCAGACGGAACATCGGTTTGGGACAAATACAACTTTAACGGTACCAATCCATGGGCTAGAGGCGCTAAGATAGCTCCTTTTGATCAGGAGGTACGTGTTCTTCATATACACACAAAAAAAAGCTGAAGAGTAGAATAATGCGGATCAATCTGACACCATTTTGATTTCGATCCCACGACGTAATAGGGTCATTTATTTTAACCTTAAGGCTAAAGCTATAAGTGAATTATAAGTAAAATAAAGAAATGCCATTTTATTATTAAACTAATTTCATTCTATTTTTTTTCTGTTTAGTTTTACATGATCTTGAATGTTGCTGTAGGGGGAATAAGAGGCATGTTTGGTGAAGGTTATGTCCATTATGCTTACCCCAAACCATGGAGCCAATACGATATCGATCCATTAACCCCGTTTTGGGAACATCGCAATGAATGGATGCCATCTTGGCGTGGAGACGACGTTGCTATGATTATAGATTATGTTGAATTTAGAATTATGTAATTTATGTATTTGTCAATTTGTTTACATGTACACAATAATTTATTGGTATGAGCTTATATTAAATAAAATAAACTATTGCATAGGTATTCATGGGCATGATTTCAGATAATAGATAAAAATGGCCATAGCTTAGCATGTTTATCTCTTGTAGGAGACAATAACCAGTTATACAGTGACTACCCATTCCTGGTCTTCGAGATTGGTATACCCTCTCCCCGACTCTTCCAGTCATCTTTACCACCAAAACAGACTGACTACTTTCCGGATTTGGGCTACTTAATAATTTTTTAGGACGTGCGCAGGGTTAATAGCCTCGTGACAATTGACCGACATGTCAAAGTCTAATTGTAATGACATAAACTCAGAATTTCAAAATTGTCTGAGGTTTATCTCATTCTTATCTAAACAGACATATAAAATATGTGTACAACTTTAGGTGGGGGTGGGTTCAGATAAATCAGTGTACGTGGTAGAAAGTAAATTTGGGTCGATACACCAGAACACCCACTAGAATATGTAGCTTCAAACCTGAATTAAAGCTTTTGTTTAAATATGTAAAATTGTTCCCAGAGGCCCCACAACAAACACTTCTAAACCAGTTTCTTTGGATCACAGTTTTGTGAAATGGAAATTGTCGGAAAATCATTTATCATTGTTGACCCGTTCTATATTGCTAAGCTATAAAATAGACTACAAGTTGTAAATGGAATGAAATAGGATTTAGCGTCCTACTGTTCTGGTCCGACTGGGCTAATGAAGACGGACTGCAAGTTGAAGTAATATATTATTTGTACAATGGGTGACATATCAGAACTATGAATACATAGTAGAATTATTGTAAATTTCCTTTGTTTGAAGCCGCCACAATGGGATCTAACTTAATTTTCATATTGGCAAAGAATGTAAGTGGCCTGCAGTTTTTAAAACCAAAGTTCACTTTGTTCCCCTATATATTGCATGAAGGACTGAAATACCCATAAAAAAAATTTAGTTCTGGAATAGATAATAAACCTTTATCACGTAACCTTGACGTAACGTTGTATAAAGGATACCTCGCAAGGAAGTCATTCAAATTCTTGGAATACCGACAAATGTTTCCTCTTTTAATTCTGGTTTGGACGGGTTGTGTGGCTAGTGCCATACCGAATCCCAAGTTTACATTATTAGCTGATGGAGGAGAATTTTCTTTAGATGGTTTGTATGATATTTTTATTGCTCAAGTCTGAAAAGGGGCTCTTCTCTGTGATTTATATAATCAATTCAAACTACAAAATATAAGCTCAAAACGTTTTGTTTTAAATGATAGGAAGCCAACAGTTCATACATGTGGATAAACCTCATTGATTTGGCTTAAAGTAATGAGCTTTCTTTTGTAGGCTGACAGTCTGTCTTTTTCGTCAAAGAAAAGTCTAGTAGTGTAAAATAACCGATTTTGTGTTCCAATATAAGTCAATATTTATTTGGACATAAGTCAGCAGGGGCGGATGCAGGGGGTGGGGGCGTTGAAACCCCAACCTGCTCAGCTACATAAACAACACTTTATTTGAAAAGTGTAACGGTCGTGTGCTTTATTTTTAATTATCAGATAGTGGGATACTTGGCATCAATGAAATTGAATGACAATGTGATCTTATTAATTCATTATAAAAATTTACATTAAACGGAGAGTTGGATTTCTCTCTTTAAAAGCCCAATGTGTATATGTGCCTACGTAATTTATAGACGATGATGGCATCATGCGTTGTCAACTGGCAAACCCCCTCCTGGGTCCGCCCTTAGTCGGGTAGGTTTTCTAAATGAAATGACCCACATACACCAAGCGGTGTACTAATCTACTGGTGGAAAATTTTCCATGACATTAGCGTTTCTAACGATACGTCTTCGAATTATACCTGTTAACGGTTCTTTTATGTGCACGCCAACACGCCCATTCGTTCTGCACAATTGAACTGCCTCGTTTAACACCGGTAATACATCGCGGGTCCACCTGGTTATTTGGCCTGCCCATTGAGCCACCAACTAGATTTACGTGGACGGTCGACTTTCTTTCACTGTATGAGAATCTGGGCCCCTTCAACATTTTATGTCAAAAGACAAACCCGGCGTTGAGATATTATCAATTCTGTGTTCCATGCTAAGTCAAATATGGAACTTCACCCTTAATAAATTAAAACACACACTTATGGAAAAACAGCTACTTTTTAATTAATTTTTACGACGCTTCGAAGAATATTCTCTCCACGTTATCAAGTTAATATTTCAAATATGTTTAGGCCCTTTAATGGTGTAGGGAGGTGGGTGGCTGAGGGGTTAGCACGTGCGTGCTGTATCATAAAGTCTGTCATTTTGAATTCCCGGTTGTACGAGACATTGACTATGGTCGCCTGTCCAATCTCGTGGGTTTTCTGTGGGTCCTACGGGTTCCTCCCACTGTTAAAGACCCCCTACGTGCAAGCGAAATATTGAAATAAAATAAAATCATGTTAGTCCCGAAATGACCAAGTTTGTGTCGAGTGGACGTTTAACCCCATCTCTCCCTCTCTCTATCTTTAATAGTATAGCTAAAGAAAAAATACATTTCTTTTTTAAAATTACAGGCATACCAGATGCAGTTTCTGTCCGCTTTGATTATATGGTTGACAATGAATTGCCTCGGATTGGAGAAGCCACGAAAAGAGGTAACGTACACAGTGCTTCCCGTTTGACAATATGATATATTTTGTTTTTCATTTGAATGGTTAAAAATAATTTTAAAGCTATATCTAATGGCGAGGACACGAGCACGAAAATGTATTTTGTAATTTCTTCCTTTTTTGTCGTAATATACCATATTTATTCCTTCTGTTACTCAGATTCATAACAATGATGAATAAGCCCTGCTGAGCCATACAAAAGTTTAATTAATTCAACGTGTTTTTTATATTTTAGGGGGGGGGGGGTGCCGAATAGTTAGCACGTGCGCGTTGTATCATAAGGTCTGTCTTTGGGTAAAATGGTGTGATTTCGATTCCCTGGTTTTACGTGACATGGGGTAGGGTTGTTTGTCCAACCTAATGAGATTTCTCTGGTTTTCCTCCCACTGCTAAAGACCCCTACGCGAAAGCAAATTATTTAAATAAAATTGAACCATGTTAGTCCCGAAATGACCTAGTTTGTGTCCAGTGGCCGTTAAACCCCATTTTTCTCTCTATTGACCCAAACCATTCAGATCAGATAATTTCTACTGTCGGCCATCTCCAGATTACACAACCAAAGAACATCGTTTCCGGTATGGTGAATAAGTGTTGTCGATTTGAATACAACCAGAAACTATGAACCTTGATTATAATAAATGCTTGACAGGATCCAAATGAGTTGAGATCTAAGTAGTCACCTCTAATACCTCTAGATTGTCGGAACTAAAACGGCCCTAATTATTAAACATAATGAAAAGAAAAGATAATTATCGGTGTTAAACTCCAATAAGGGGCAAGTAACAATGTGTTTGCTCGGCATTGTTGATCTCAAAGGTACAGTATTTGAGCGCTTTATTTGTAGCTTCTATGGTTAAATCATACCAAGAACTGGGGCTAGAGTGTAAATATAAGTACATGTATCATCATCGCATAGTAGTTTACTTAATTTGAACAGAATTTAATACATTTCGAAATCTTAATTAAATCGTTTCAGGTAACGCATGGTACTATAAGGATCCAACTATAAGAGCTCCTGGTAACGTTGAATTTTTCAGTAGAGTAGATTTTAACAACGGGGATACTATCTTCAGTGACAACGTTTCATTGAAATCTGGTTAGTACATCTTGTATTTCAGATTATCTCCTGCGTGGGCATCGTCGTCATCAAGAAAAGTTGTTATATACCTTAAGCTGTATCACATTAATTGTTTATCTTTTCTCTACAAACAGCACCATTGGCTACTCTTCCACCTAGAAGAATGCGTGGAGCTGTTGCTTTTAGAGATGATTTTAATGGAAACCACTTGGATACCAATCACTGGTTAATACAGGTTACTGCAACAGGAGAATGGGTTGGTCTTCCTTTATTACGATATAAATCTGGTTTTAAAAGTTAAAATTTTATGGGTTTTATCCAGTTATTTATATATGCACTGTGGATCTATAAAGTTGGATATATCACAAGTAACATGTAAATATGAGCCTTTAAATAATCCCATCCACCTATCTTTAGCTTGGTACAGCTTTGTCTGCTATTACTATGGAATTTATTTAATCCAGAATGTAACTGAAAGAGTCATTAGGTAAGGTTAGATAAAGAGCTGACAGTCCTTGCTATAATAGCTAATAGATAGATAATGAAAACAAACTATGCTTCACATTTCAGTCAAACTGCTTTATTCTGAACCCAGATATTAGCCATTGAATGTTAGGCTAGCGTCGGTGGTCATTACTGGCGTTGGTATGTGACAACGTCTCGATTATCCACTTATAGGCGAAATATTCATCACAAAATGAATGCAAATACAGTAAATATCACAGGCTAATGATGGCATCGAGAGTTAGTTATGGTCTGGATAAGTTAATTAATGTCTAATTAGTAAAATAAATATTACAGGCGTAAAGAAAGATCTACAATAGGCAGATTTAGCTCTTGCATAATGTATGTTTAATTGACTGAATTTTGGTGTTTTATTTTTTATACAGCACAATGAATTTCAAGTCTATACACATGATCCACAGAATGTATTCGTCCGCAATGGCCATCTATACTTGAAGCCGGTAAGCTAAAACTTTTAAAGATATATAATATAGATTTAGCTAAATGTGCCGGAATAAAAAGAATAACATAATTGTTTCAAAGTTCAATACTCTGGTCATATAAATGTACCACGTCACTTTAATTTTATTTTAAAAATACAACTATATTTTTTTTTATAAATATTTTTTTTCAGACGCTAACAGTGGATAATCCTCATTTTACAGAAAATGATCTGTGGCATGGACATTTGGACGTTAAAAGTAAGTTACTATTAAAATTATATGAGTATACATAACCGTCTAACTTGGAACAACCCGTGGTTCATTTAGTGACATTCAAATGTTATCTTTTGTCTGTGTATTCTAAGAAACATGGGGCGTGTGTACAGATAGTGGATTCAATGGCTGCTATAGAGATGCAAAAAATGGTCTTCTGCCACCTATTTTATCTGGCAGGGTTGACAGTAAGCCAACTCTCAAATATGGTACCGTGACCGTTCGAGCTCAAATACCAAGAGGAGATTGGCTGTGGCCTGGTATGTTAAATTTATAGTATTAATAGAAATAGAATGTCTGATATTGTGTACCGCATAATGTAGTAACTTTTACGCTCAGTGGCTGAATTTGGACGCAATTGCTATTATATCGTCGCGATCTATGGCCACATAATTAACGTAATGTTGGTGTCCGTTCTCAAAAGGTTACTGTTTTTGACTATTTATCAAACCTAAGAACCACGATTCTGTGAGTAGACGACTTATTTTATTCCAGAGCCAGGTCCTTTATATTAGCTTATTTTCACGATCCGCTCTGTAGCCGCAACAGTTTTTTGAAGAATGATTCTTTTTCAAAAGATAGGATGATAATTCATTTGTGTGGATTTGACTTGGCTTGAATTTTTGTTCAATCGCTATTTTCATTTCGGAGTTATTCCGCCTTGGGATAATAATTCTTGTTTCTAGACGACAATATTGTGATTTAATTCGAGCGCAACCGCTTATATCTTTCCGAAGTTATGGCCCTTTAATTAGTGCAATTCTGCTTGTCCGCTATCTTTTGTATTTCAGCGCTTGTATGGCTGTCTCAAATTCTCGAATAATACTATGCAACTATATGTATAAAATTTTAATTACAATATATTACCAACACTTTCAGCTATATGGATGATGCCAAGAGCTGGCAAATATGGTGGGTGGCCAAGATCTGGTGAAGTTGATATGATGGAGGCTACATGTAAGTTTCTGCTGACAATACTCAGTTTAGACAATCTAAAATTTACCCTTGCCCGAAAATTGATACATTAGTCTTAATTGACTCAACTCTTGTGGCTATTTGAATTTTCCACTGTTTTCAGTTGAGTTCAGGCTGTCTTCTCATTAATATGAAATATATTATGCTGTATCCACTAATATTGGGCTTATTTAACTTCAAAATTACTCACCTGAATACACTTTTTTAGTCCCAAAAAAGCCCTTTAGTTGAAACCATATCACGAACTATTTGTTTTCGAATGTAGGGTGGAGAATCTGGCAAGGAACAGTGTGTAGTTTTGTTTTTGGGATTGTGCGAGAAACTGTGTACACCTGAATGAGCCATTGCCAGTTGGGTAAAAACATCGCACCCCTTTCTAATTTTCCTTATAGCATTGTGCACAATGAATTATTATATGGAAAGTTGGGTGAACATTCAGCTATCCAATCAAAATTTTCCTCACAGCACACTGCGTGACGTATGACGGTTTCCATTTTCCCGATTGGTGTAGACATATAGGATGTTATTGTTTTGTCTGTGGGCTGTGTTGTTGTTGAATTAGACCATACCAACGTATCTGTTCTACTTTAAGGTAACGAAGTGATGCATTGGAGTAACGGACAGAAAATTGGAGTTCAGCGTGTCACGTCTTCTATTCATTTAGGTCCTAACCCAAGTGGAGATCGCCACATCACCGGTGCAAAGTAAATATAACAGTACTACAGATGTTTTTTTTAGTAGCTATATTAATTTGGAACCCCGCTACTGCTTGACATCAGTTTTATTTCTTTCGGTAAAAAGGCAAGAAAATAAATAATAAAACTGGAACATTTATTGCATCGTGTTTACGTGATATAATTCTTTTTTAGGACTAAAACCTCCGGAGATTGGCATGGTTTCCATACATACAAAATGGACTGGTCACCTGATCACGTTATGTAAGTATGCAACACGTCTGCTCAACAACTGTAAAACGACAACACATTGTGCAGTCAAACGAATTTATTAAATCAACCTCATGTGTTTTCTACAGGTCCTCCCAAGGACCCGTCTGTTTAATCGAATTATCAAAATTAAATGGTTGTGTCGAGTGGACATACCCCCACCCTTTTTCTCCCAAGAGGAATATTGAGATGGACTACGTCATAAAACCTTCGTGATATCTTTACAAAAGTATCAATAATAACCGACCCGTGATTGTAATTACCAGATGGTTGTCCGTGGCTGTTGTTTTCAGTAAATATCCATACTTTTTCTTATCTGAATACACTAAACAGTTCACTATAATCTTGCTACACTTCAGACGGCTCTCCATACGTTCGAAATAGTTTTCCTGCTGCAAAATCACTATTTGGAGGGGCTTTTTCTTCATTTTAATGGTTGTTCCAGAAATACCAAAAAACCAAAAATAAAATCACATTTATGGAACATTTGTCAACTGCTTATCGTCGGTGAAGTGTCAAAGGGGTATATCTCAGAATTTCTAAGATTAAGAAATAGAACCTTTTTCATTTCAAAATTTCCACAAATCAAGATACAAAATTTGGACACATGATACCCAGAACAGTTCTAATTGGCGTAGAGATACACAGCTTAGACAGAAATGTGCATATTAATTGGGGGATTTTAAAAATGCAAAAAGTGTATTTGACTAATTTTCCGAGATACACCCTTCTGACACTTCGCCGACGTTATGCAAATAGAACATTGTTATGAAATGAACAAAATTACATGATATTATATTGATATATTAAGCGACAAATTAAATGAAATGAAATGGAGTTTAACGTCCAGCTGCTCCTAACTCGGGCTAATGAAGACGGGCATATGCCATACAGTGTGCTATGAGAGACATTTTGCCCGGGCAGCGGCGCTACGGCCTACTCTTATATCGAGTTCGAGCTGCCAATGGACACGAGACCTCGGTTTTTCGTCCCATACGAACGACTAGACAGCTGTCCTTGGCAAGCCCTCCGCCCTGCATCACTGACAAGGGTAACCACGGGGACACCCTTGCGAATGTCACTGACTGGCTTAATAAAATATCAGAATTTATGCCATGTAATTATTTTAAATTTTATTAATATATTTAAGCCTTTATGTTGATGATCAAATGGTAACAAGAGTTAATGTTCATTCTAATACTAACATGTGGAATCATCTTGGTTTCCATGGAAACAATATCTGGTCAGGTGGTTCACATCTCGCACCTTTTGATCAGGAGGTTGGTTGGTGTATTATATATTTATTTCGTATTTATAATTTTGTTTTCATCAATATTGCATTATTTCAATCCCTATATTTGAGTCACTCTCGTCGCTATATAAGGGTACAAATAAACAAAGTGTGTATACGAAACTGTAATAGTAGGTACAGGAGGGTCGTCCGAAACGCAACATATTTACAAGACAAACCTGCGGACAAGACAGAACATAGTGCAAAAAACAAACAAATATCAAATCAAGTGAATGGATCCGTGGGTAGTCGTGATACAAAAATCCCTCGAAAAGAAAGAGAACGCTTTCGTTTAACCTGTTTTACGGCTCAAATATAACATCAGATGAAAATAATGAAAATGGTCTATCTTTTGTAGTTCTATATGATATTGAACGTGGCCATCGGAGGAACGGGTGGCATATGGGGAGAACAAGGAGTTACGTATGCATATCCAAAACCATGGCAGAATAGTGCTAAAGATCCAATGGCACAATTTTGGTCGAACAGACACCACTGGTTACCAACTTGGCACGGAGATGACGTGGCTATGATCATTGATTATGTCGAGTTTAGACATATGTAATGCAATTTTAATTGGGATATGCTTAATAAAACTATTTATATATAAAAACCGAGTTTTAACTGTGTCTGATTGCTATATTCAGTCCATAGGGACTTTAAGATAACCAAGATAAGGCAAGTCAAATCCATCTGTCCTTTTGCATAAGATAAGATAAATTTGAAACAAGATAAATTCTAATGACATAAACACCTACAACACGCAAATTAATCTGTGCAAATTAACGTTGTATTTGACTTTTTTTATACGCCCACATTTTCATGTGGACGTATATTGTCGTCGCCCCTGTTCGTCCGGAAGTCCGGACGTCCGTCCGTCCACAATTGTTTGTTATCCGATTTCAATGAAACTTAAAATATTGGTTTATCACCCTAAGATCTCGGTTCCTTTCGATATTGGCATGTATCGGACAGTAATTTCATGGGTTATGGCCCCTGATTGTACGAAAAATCACTTTTTTTAGCTTGTGAACAGTGTAGAGGTCACAATTTTGAACCGATTTGGATGAAACTTGAAATGCATGTTTATAACCCAAAGATCTTGGTTCCTTTCGATATTTGCGCCAATCGGATCGTAACTTCCTGAATTATGGCCCCTGATTGTCCGAAAAATCGCCCTTTTTAGCTTGTGGTCCCTCTGGAGGTCAAAATTGTTATCCGATTTAAAAAAAAATAGGTTGCCAGGCAACGAAACATACGCCCACACAGCAGCCAAATCGTCCGGGCAGTCAACAAGAGTTGTCGCATATTAAGGAATTATCAGAAAATCATTAGAATTTGTTTGGTTTTTATAATCAAACGTTTTTTTTTAAATCAGATAATAATTGTGACCTCCAGAGGGACCACAAGCTAAAAAGGGTGATTTTTCGTACAATCAGGGGACATAATTCAGGAAGTAATGACCCGATGGGCACAAATATCGAAAGGAACCAAGATCTTTGGGTTATAAACATACATGTCAAGTTTCATCAAAATTGGTTCAAAATTGTGACCTCTATAGGGTCCACAACCTTGATATAACATGTTTTCACACTATTCATACAAACGACGGCCATTTTGTCCGTCAATTCTAGTCCGATTTTCAAGTAATTCAAACTCTCTCTTCATTACCATGTAACGGTGATATATTCAAACTTTTTTTTAAATCGGATAATAATTTTGACCTCCAGAGAGACCAAAAGCTAACAAAAGCGATATTTTGGACAATCCGGGGACATAATTCAGGAAGTTATGATCCAATGGGTGCAAATATCGAAAGGAACCAAGATCTTTGGGTTATAAACATACATGTCAAGTTTCATCAAAATCGGTTCAAAATTATGACCTCTATAAGGTCCACAACCTTTATATAACATATTTTCACACTATTCGCATACAAACAGCGGCCATTTTGTCCGTCAATTTTGGTCCGATTTTCCCAAATTCAAACTCAACCTTCATAACCATGGAATCGTGATATAATCAAACGTTTTTTTAAATCGAATAACAATTTTGACCTCCAAAGGGACCACAAGCTAAAAAGGGCGATTTTTTGGACAATCAGGGGCCATAATTGAGGAAGTTACGATCCGATGGCCGCAAATATCGAAAGGAACCAAGATCTTTGGGTTATAGACATACATGTCAAGTTTCATCAAAATTGGTTCAAAATTGTGACCTCTATAAGGTCCACAACCTTGATATAACATATTTTCACACTATTCGCGTACAAACGGCGGCCATTTTGTCTGTCAATTTTGGTCCGATTTTCATGAAATTCGAACTCAACCTTCGTAACCATGGAACGGTGATATAATCAAACGATTTTTTTTTAATCCGATAACAATTTTGACCTTCAGAGGGACCACAAGCTAAAAAGGGCAATTTTTCGGACAATCAGGGGCCATAATTCAGGAAGTTACGATCCGATGGGCGCAAATATCGAAAGGAACCAAGATCTTTGGGTTATAAACATACATGTCAAGTTTCATCAAAATCGGTTCAAAATTGTGACCTCTATAAGGTCCACAACCTTGATATAACATATTTTCACACTATTCGCGTACAAACGGCGTCCATTTTGTCCGTCAATTTTGGTCCGATTTTCACGAAATTCGAACTCAACCTTCATAACCATGCAACGGTGATATAATCAAACGATTTTTTAAATCGGATAACAATTGTGACCTCCAGAGGGACCACAAGTTAAAAAGGGCGATTTTTCGGACAATCAGGGGCCATAATTCAGGAAGTTACGATCCGATGGGCGCAAATATCGAAAGGAACCAAGATCTTTGGGTTATAAACATACATGTCAAGTTTCATCCAAATCGGTTCAAAATTGTGACCTCTACGCTGTTCACAAGCTAAAAAACGTGATTTTTCGTACAATCAGGGGCCATAACCCATGAAGTTACAGAACGATACATGCCAATATCGAAAGGAACCGAGATCTTATGGTGATAAACCTATATTTTAAGTTTAATTGAAATCGGATAAAAATTGTGACCTGTAGACTGTTCACAAAAAAATGTGGACGGACGGACGGACGGACGGACGGACGGACGGACGGACAGGGGCGACGACAATATACGTCCACATAAAAATGTGGGCGTATAAAAAACGTTTGATTATATCACAGTTCCATGGTTATGAAGGTTGAGTTCCAATTTCGTGAAAATCGGACCAAAATTGACGGACAAAATGTCCGCCGTTTGTACGCGAATAGTGTGAAAATATGTTATATCAAGGTTGTGGACCTTATAGAGGTCACAATTTTGAACTGATTTTGATGAAACTTGACATGTATGTTTATAACACAAAGATCTTGGTTCCTTTCGATATTTGCGCCCATCGGATTGTTACTTCCTGAATTATGGCCCTTGATTGTCCGAAAAATCGCCCTGTTTAGCTTGTGGTCCCTCTGGAGGTCAAAATTGTTATCCGATTTTAAAAAAAACCCTTTGATTATATCACCATTTCATGGTTATGAAGGTTGAGTTCCAATTTTGTGAAAATCGGACTAAAATTGACGGACAAAATGGCCGCCGTTTGTACGCGAATAGTGTGAAAATATGTTATATCAAGGTTGTGGACCCTATAGAGGTCACAATTCTAAATCGATTTTGATGAAACTTGACATGTATGTTTATAACCCAAAGACCTTGGTTCCTTTCGATATTTGCGCCCATCGGATCGTTACTTCCTGAATTATGGCCCTTGATTGTCCGAAAAATCGCCCTTTTTTAGCTTGTGGTCCCTCTGGAGGTCAAAATTGTTATCCGATTTAAAAAAAAAACCGTTTGATTATATCACCATTCCATGGTTATGAAGGTTGAGTTCGAATTTTGTGAAAATCGGACTAAAATTGACGGACAAAATGGCCGCCGTTTGTACGCGAATAGTGTGAAAATATGTTATATCAAGGTTGTGGACCCTATAGAGGTCACAATTTTGAATCGATTTTGATGAAACTTGACATGTATGTTTATAACACAAAGATCTTGGTTCCTTTCGATATTTACGCCCATCGGATCATTACATCCTGAATTATGTCCCCTGATTGTACGAAAAATCACCCTTTTTAGCTTGTAGTTCCTCTGGAGGTCACAATTATGATCTGATTTAAAAAAAACGTTTGATTATATCACAGTTACACCGTAGTTATGGGTGATTTTGAATTATGATTTTCTGATTATTACTTAAAATGCAACAACTCTTGTTGACTGCCCGGACGATTTGGCTGCTGTGTCTGCGTATGTTTCGTTGCCTGGCAACCTATTTTTTTTTAGAAAAAGGATCTTTAGGCTTTGCTTTTTTGAGAAATAATATATTGTCACAGATTATACCAGTAGTAACTGGTACCAAAGAATAGGTTTACCCTGTTTTGTATTTACGCCTGTGTCTTAAATAGTCTGTTATTGTTTTTTCGGTGGTACTGTACAGCACAGTGGACGCTTACGCCTTAATGCCAGTCCAATTAAGAACTAGGTAAGGTTACTCTTCCGGACACCAGTCCTGTTACCACTGTTTGTCGTGGGTTTTGTACACGGTGGACAGTCCATTTGCTGCTTACACTTATTTTGCCTATACCGGTTGTTAGGACTTCGAATTTTGTCTAATTGTTCGTACTTGATTTTATTATAAGTGAAATTGGACCTGGTAGTTTTTATGTAGGCCAGAATGATCTATTTAGATAATGAAACTCTTATCGCAAAAGCATGAATTGGTTACATATAAAAGCGTGTTCATCACGAAATCAGTAACATTTTTCAGACATTATATAAATGGTGCCTCTTTTAATTCTTATCTGGTCTGTTTGTGTGGCCGGTGCCGTACCCTTACCGGATCCTAAATTTACATTATTAGCTGATGGGGGAGGAGAATTTTCTTCTGATGGTTTGTATTTATTTTTTCAATTTAAATCTTAATGGGTCCCTTCCAAGATTCGCCATGGATACAGTTGGTATAGAAACCACTCAATGTGTCTGAATTTGACCATCGGTTAGTTATCGGCTACCTGTGTTACGCAAGACAAAGTAAAAACAAAATCCCATATTTCTTTTCTGGAAAAGTATTAAAACAATTTAACAACCGGAAAGACATTAAAATGGGACTGTGATGAATAAGTTCCTTTCACACATGATTACTCAATATGATAATCAAGCTATCTGAACGTCTACTGCAGTATCGTTTGCCCGCCGCTAAAAATCCCTACGCACAAAGGAATGAATGAAATAAAATTGAACCATATGTTACTTCCGAAATGACTTAGTTTGTGTCGAGTGAATGTTTACCGCCATTTCCTTATCCTTCAGGATCGTTTGCAACACCAGAATATTAAAATGTGCACCGTTTAATAAATATGTATCTTTACGGTTCTACATTATCAAATGAAAATGAAATGAAATGGGGTATAACGTCCTAATTCGACATGTTGATAAAACTGGCCAAATGTTAACTCAGGTAGAGGAATGCTCATTAGTCCGCGTGGAGCACTGTTCCACGGGTACATTAGTCCATCGATATCTTATATTAAGGTTGTGGTAGGATTAGCGTTAGGTTTAGGTTTATTGATACCCATATTTATAGTATGTCTAGTACACCCTTCTCGTCAGGTAAAATATAAAATTAGGAATACAAAGAAAACATAAATGAAATCGAAGAACATAGGGTTTTAATCTGCATAATTAATGCCCAAATTGATTTGAATTAGCAAAACGTGTTTGGTTTAGGATCCCAAAATTATTTTTTTTTTATTGGATTCGTGAATTGGGGTGACAATCAGAATTTACGTATAATATCATTGTTGAGAGGGTCGATACACTGCGTTGAAAATCGTATTTTTGCATCTTCGTTATCTTTTATTGCAGACATACCAGGGGTCATTTCTATTGGCTTTAGATATGTAGTTGATGGCGAAATTCAAAAGGAGGGAGAAGCCGTGAAGACAGGTAGATATTGTTTTTTCAGTATATACAGGTATTTTACGGGAATATCCATCTAGGGACCCCGTTCATCAAAGACAATATTCATCAATATTTAGTTAATAATAAAAATGATGTATTTATTATGCGCTTTATGCACATTACTAAGGGCCAAAGCGCGATAAAATTGTTACACCAATCTTTGGGATGCAGCTAAATTTGGTTACCTCCCATTCACCCTGAGCTCTTTATACCACAGAAACATGCTGTCAATAAAGCGCTACAATTTATAGCACAAACACTCTACTGGTACCCGTGTTCAGTTAAGTAAACTGGAATACAACGATAAAGTGTTTTTTCAATGGGAAAGATAACTCAACATACAATTTTAAGTACAGACCTGCAACAGTTTACACCAGATACCTCCAAGTATTTAACGCAGTGATGGTGTTATTCTGCATTTATGGATGGTCCAATGTTTTATTATTATTTTAATTGCGAAAACGGACAGACTAGGTGGTATGATTTGTCTCCAGCTTATTAAACTCTTTCAGATAATGTGTGGTATTTTAGGGATCCAAAAATACCAGCTGCTAGTAAAATCGAATTTTTCACCATGGCTACTCTGAGCAATGGGGATATCGCCTTAAGTGAGACAATTACATGGAAATCAGGTAAGTCCATGCCGATTCAATCCATTTGGATAATCCTTAATCAACAACTGCAAAATTATAACAAAATCATCGGCACCGATACAATATAAGTCCACATTCATGGGGATCGGGACAGGCACTGAAATAAATAGTTGTTACATGTACAGAATTAGACACAGAAATTGGGCGCGACTCGATCTTTCTCAGGGATCGGGCATGCACCAGAAATTATAATGGTCATCCTTAAGGTATAAGAAAGGCGAAACACAGACACAAAAAAAGAAATCGAGCGATGCTTTGTCCCTGACGGTTGTGCATGCACCACAAACAATAAGGATGATCATTATAGGGTATAAGAAAGAAGTACGCAAAGTTTCAAATACAAACAATGGGCGTGGTTCTGCCCCAGGGGTCGAGTATGCAAATTAGGGATCATCCTTAGGGCACAAGGAATACGTCTTCAAGACAATCCATTCAGAATTGCTGCCTGTAGGCGACACACAGACACACACACCTTCCTTACTTGCTTCGTGCAATAAAAATATTTCCTCAACACGTTATATCCACAAACGGAACAGGTTTATTTTAACTCATATTATTACTTTTGCTACAAATAGCACCAATGGCTACCCTACCGCCAAGAAGAATGCGCGGGGCTGTTATTTTTAGAGATGATTTTAATGGAAACCACTTGAATACTAATAATTGGTTGATACAAGTCACTGCAACAGGTGAATGGGTCAGTTTAGATTATCAAGTTAACTTTTTGGTCCAATTTAAAACAGAACACTGGAACAGTTTTCAAAATTGTTGTTTCCATTACACGGTTCCAGTTTTTGTGAATTATTGATCTAAGAATACCCATTGATATTATTATGGCGTTAAGGGTCGTGGGTTACGAAATGAAAATAGAATATTGATTAAACGTGTACGTATATAATATATCTATATATCTATATGTCAAGTGTACGTGTATAATATATCTATATGTCAAGTGGGGTGGTTTCCATACTTCGCTTGAAAGTGGCAAGATGTAGGGTCCCCGGTTTTCCCCGACTGCTAACGACCACTACGTGCAAACCAATTATTGAAGCAAACTTGAACTTATGTTAGTCACGAAAGGAAAGTTTGTCGAGTGGACGTTAACCCCAATCCCCTCCACATATCTCTCTCTCTCTCTCTATCTATCTCTCTTTCTCTCTCTCTAATGATTTAACTAACGTTTTTTTTCTGGGATCGTTCTGTTTTATACAGCACAGAGAATTTCAAGTTTATACCCATGATCCACAGAACGTATTTCTCAGAAATGGTCATTTATACTTAAAGCCGGTAAGTCAGGTTTAGATAATTATTATTCAATCGTGATTATTAATCATAATAAATTGTTATAACTATAATTGAGTGTAATTCAAGAATATTTAGAATTTTAGTTACAACTTCTATTTTCTATTACTCGTATTCTTTTTTCAGACACTAACAATTGATAATCCCCATTTTACTGAACATGATCTGTGGCATGGAATACTCGATGTGAAAAGTAAGTTATTTCAACTTGTTTATTTCAGTGACTTTCCAGAATCTTGACAAAATTAATGCTTAATACTTGATTTGCTTCTTTGTAGAGCTTTTAATTGAGTTTTCAGTGGTGTATTTGGTGTAATTTATATAACATGGAGTGTGTGTACAGATTTTTACATTCCGTTTAAATTGGTATGTGATCTTGACTCTTTTGTACAGTGTACAGCTTAATATTTAGTTTCACTCGATATGTGTTTGTAATTTAAGAAACCTGGGGTGTGTGTACAGATAACGGATTTCATGGTTGCTATAGAAATGCAAAAGATGGACTTTTACCACCATTATTATCTGGCAGAGTTGACAGTAAACCAACCCTTAAATATGGCACCGTAACCGTTCGAGCTCAAATACCAAGAGGAGACTGGTTGTGGCCTGGTATGTTTTAGATCATATCAATAAAATTAAAATGTTCAACTATACACTTCCGGGTCGGCATCAACTTTATTTTTAGGTTATTATGTATTTGCAGACATAATCTACAATTATTATCGTTTTATTTCAGCTATATGGCTGATGCCAAAAGCACAAAAATATGGATATTGGCCAAGATCTGGTGAAATTGATATGCTGGAGGCTTCATGTAAGTTTCTACTATTTCAAAGTACAAATATATATTAATCCATAAATCATTTAAATATACCAGTCCTTCATTTTCAATTTACCTTAATATTCCCTCGTCGTCTTAATGCTTCTGTAACGTGCTGTTTTACTCGGTTTTTTTTTTTTAAATTACTACCTAATTAACCCCTTTCAACCGGTACCTCAACATTCATATGTGTTATAACTGCCGACGTTAAAAATTATTGTTACATTTAATTAAGTCATAATATATAAATATTAATTTTGTCTCATTTAAAGATAAAATATTTGTCTCCGCTTCTAGGTAACGAGGTGATGCACTGGACCAATGGCGGACAGAAAATTGGAGTTCAACGTGTCACATCATCTATTCATTTAGGTCCTAGCTCTAATGCGGATCACCACATCACCGGTGCAAAGTAAATATAGTATATTTTTTTTTTCTTTATGTTTTGGCATCATTTCCTCATTATGTCTGTTGAAGAAGGGTAACATAATATATGAAAGCCCAACAAGAAAAGCTGTGGTAGAATAACGAAAACTTGATTGTGTACATCTTGTTTATGGATATGATCATTTTACAGATATAAAACATCTGGTGATTGGCATGGTTTCCATACATATAAATTAGACTGGTCGCCTGATCACGTTATGTAAGTATATAGAAACCTTACAGTTTACTCAACATACGGTTTTAATCATCTTTTATACCATTTAATTTAGACATTTACAACTACTTTTGAAGCCTTGGTGTGTGTAAATCATATCAAAATAAATTTCCCAATACCACAATGTAGGGAAGGTCCCACATTATAAGTTAGATACGGCAACAGAAATCATCTGAATGCTAACTATAAAAGATCAAATTTTATTAATATATTTAAGCCTGTATGTTGATGATCAAATGGTAACAAGAGTTGATGTTCATTCTAATACTAACATGTGGAATCATCTTGGTTTCCATGGAAACAATATCTGGTCAGGTGGTTCACATCTCGCACCTTTTGATCAGGAGGTGGGTGTATTTTAATTTCCGCTAATGTATCATATTAAATACAAGATTTATCGGGTGTTTAATTCTAATAATAGTTTTTCCAATAAAAGTAAATTCAAGAATTTACGCAGGCCTTAATATTGATGGTAAATAGACAGTAAGTAATGACAAATACATTCTGAAAATCAAGTAAGTAGACAAACATTGCTTCTAAATATAGTTTGTTTTATAGCTTGGGGTATCTCCTTGTGAATACACAGTTTTGAGTGGGATTTGAAACAACTGGTTGATAGATTAATTAGTTTGAATGTTACGTTTTTAGTCCAAATATCAAATCACGTAGTTTGTACATGTGAAGGTATCTTTAAGCGAGAATTTCATATTTTTAAGTTATATTTTTAAAATGTATTAAAATACAGCCTTAAAATAGATGGTATCTACAAACAATCCTACCATGTTAAAGAATAATCCTATTAATCCTATAATTCACTATTGTCATTTCAGAAATTGGCAAAGGCAAAAATATCATTTTCAAATTCAAATTCAAACGTTTTAAGATAGCTATTCCATTGGGGGGGGGGGGGGGTAGAAAGACAAGGGAGGTAATTGTCTTACTGTTTCAGGTGTAAACGATTCTTAAGTGTGGGAAATAATTCCTATGATCGTATAAATATAATAGTTTGAAAACCTATTGAGCAAAAGACAAAGAGATAATTGTGTTTTGACTTTCTTAGAAAGTAAGAAATTCTCGCGTTGACATATAAACAAACTGATAAATAAGTGTAATTGTATGTAAAACGTGAACCCCCATTGGGAAAGTAGCAACACGTGTTTCGCAATCGGTGAGCGCATTTGTTTCGTGCAGGGCACACTATTATAATAATATGAACGTTTATTAAAGGAAGACACTTCATTGATGAAATAAATATGCAGTGGTGTTTTACTTCCTACTTCTGTTTCGATTGGGCTAATGAAGACGGGCGTGCGCCATACAATGTGCTATGAGGGACAGTTTGCCCGCAAGGCGGCACCGTGGCCTACTCTTGTGTCGAATTTCAACTACCATGGGACCTTTTACGTGCAGTCCAATGTGTACGGCCGACTACACAGCTGTTCTTGCCAGACTCTCTGCCCTGCACCACTGATAAGAGGAAACCAATCCTAATTAACCTTCTCAAACAATGCAGGGATCGAACAGTGTCTTATCATCTCACCCACTAAGCCACCGTGGCTCCCTGCAATGCTTAAGACCCAGACTTGTCTTAACTGTCAAAATCTACCTGTTTGACATCCTCATGAGATCAATGAGTATACCGAGTATGCTTGTTTTAATGAAACATTTGGCCTACAACTTTTTTTATTCCGGTATCTTTAATCTTGCTTACTTGACGGCTATACAATGGTATGTACAGATCCTTGAAACAAAAAGCAAAACTTTATGTATTAAGATGTATAAAGTTCATATAACGATGAATTTTGGTTTGTAATTTATCACTCATATTCTTATCTAAAATTAAGTGTTTCATTTTATCATTCACAGTTCTATTTGATATTAAACGTGGCCACCGGTGGAGCTCCAGGAATATTTGGAGAACAGGGAGTTACATATGCATATCCTAAACCATGGAAGAACGATGCTAAAGATCCAATGGCACAATTTTGGTCAAACAGAAAACACTGGTTACCAACTTGGCACGGTGATGACGTGGCTATGATCATTGATTATGTCGAGTTTAGACATATGTAATAATGTGGAGGTTTTACGCGAAATAAAATAAAGAAACAAAACCATGTTTTGACTTGATTTTAGCAGCTTGTGGTACCGCTAGGCCAGATTTACCTAACAATAATATGATCTTTGGAATGTCCATTGTTGATTGAATGGGGTTTAGCGTCCTATGTTTCTGAACCAACCGAGCTCATGAAGGGGGTGTACGTCCTGCAGTGATCTATCCGAAGGGCTAGACACTCTTCCTAAAAAAATCGTGAGGAATGTTCTCAACCACCGTTGCCTCCATCGATGCAAATTATAAAACCAAATAATTTTCTTTTCCAAGTAAATCATTTTAGAATATAAAATTTGTAAATAGGTCGAATGTAATGTATTAACTAAATGTTGTTTACCCGATGAGCTTAATAAATATATACATATTGATTTCCGGGATTACTTATTATCACCATATATCAATTTATGTTATTCGATGCTTGAAAACGAGACAAACTTATAGACTTGTTTGATTAAGCATACTATTATCAGACAAATCTCACATCCTTGAAGATATTTCGTGCTCAATCTGGCCTCCAAAGCATTTCTCAGGGTTATAAAAAAACAACAAAATAAAGTAGAAATCAGAATGGTATAAATGTCGTTGAAAGCAAAACATGATACGACATGATACAAAATAATAATCTATCTCTTGTTGTCATTTACAGTACACGAGATATTTCTTGGTGGGTGGGGGCGAATGGTTAGCGCATTTTGTTTCATAAGGCTTGTCATTGAATCAACTGGTTTGGTTTCGATTCCCCGTTTGTACGTAACACGGAGTAGGGTCGTTTGTCCAACGTTGATGGTTTTCTCCGGGACCTCTTATTTCCTCCCATTGCTAAAGACCCCTACGCACAAGGAAATTATTGAAATATAATTGAACTACATGTATATGTTAGTCCCCTAACTTTCGTGCAAGCTGACTATTAGAGCAGGGGGTAAAGGGAGAAAAGAGTTATTATACATGTATAATCTAGTTTCCAAAATAGTTGCCCGAAATCTAATAAAACACTAATTTCATTGTCTTTTAATTGAATACCACGAATATGTACTGAATTGACTATGGAATAAAACATTTAGTCTGGAGCCACTCTACTTTGCGCGACATTTTTCGGGCATCGACTATTATTTGTGAATGCAGCTGCAACAGCCTGATTGGATGGTTGGAATACAGGTCAGTATTTAGTAGTTACGGCGAATGGAAGTCGAATTATTTAGGGATGAGAACGATATTTGGTAAGGTTTAAATCGAGTTTGGTCGATCCCCACATGTGTTATAAAGATCTTTATTGTTGATGTACAAGTTGAACAAAATAGTTTGGTTGATGTACGATTATTAAATAGGTTTATATCGAGTTTGGTCGATCTCCACATGTGTTCAAAATGATCCCTATGGCTGATGTACAATTTGCACAAAATATATCTGAGAAGTTAATTATAATTGGCGTTGGCACTGTTCAGGGGCGGATCCAGGGGGGTGACTAGTCACCGGTGTATAGGAATCCCGGGTCCTACAAGCTTCCACCGAGACATGCACGCATGGTCGTATATATATTATATAGCACACGATGCGCATCTTATCAGACACACAATCAGCATCTATGTTACTAGCGGCAAAAATCAGCTTCGTAAACCGCGGTCTGTGAGACAAAACATAGGGTTGTCACCCCCCTCAAAAAAATCGTGGATCCGCCACTGCTGTTTATTTGAGGATCCCTAGAGCCAATGATATAACGTGATTAGTCGTATTATCGGTGTGAACGTCGATAGTCCTGGTAGTGTGGCACTCCAAATACTTCTCTTGTGCTAGATTCATACATAGTATAACGTAGGCTATTGTTTTAAATGTTGGGTTGTCATTGTACATGTATAGGAGGCAGACCACCATTAAATTACAAATTGTAGTTCGTCTATTTATAGCAGTTCTCTCTCTGTCTCTTTTCTCCCCTTTTGCATGCCCATTTTTGTTGATTTATTGGCCTAGAATGGACTAAGAGGGTTTGAATTAATATTTTCTGCTAGGTTTTGGTAAATATTCATGATTTTGAGGCGGAAGGATAACGGCGTTATGAGGTTGGCTACGGTGATATGTACGGCAACTAGATACATGTTTTGAGTATGCTTCTTCAAGTTCGTGTATCTCAAAATTTTGGTGGTCAACCTCATAAAAATTTTAGTGCAAAGACATGGCCATTTGTTCCTCTGTCTGTAGTGAAAAGCATTTCGCCCAACGAAAATTTGGGGATAAGTTGGAGGTGGGCAAAGAGTCCAGAATTAACATTGAAGTCAATGGGGAAATTAATGGTGGTCTGCCTCCTGTATGTAAACAAACTGACGGTGTATGAGAGGCCTAAATTTGATGCTATGATCTCCAATTTGTCAGAAAATGTGATATATGACATTTTGATAATAAAAAAAGTGAAATGGTAAAATTTCTAAAATATTTGACAAATTTGTGAGGGGAATATTTGATTTTAGTCCAAATTTTGTGATTTTCAGTGTTTATTTGCTTTTCAAAATTAGTGAAAAATATTTTAATGTGTAATTATGACTTTTTCTGCATCGTAAAGGTTAGATGGGAAGAAAGTATAATAATTTCACTCAATTTTGCCTAAAAATCATGATAATTTGTCTGAAATTCTTCAGATTACCCCCAATATTACTGTCAAAATTTTAATTATTCATCTGTTTTAAAATGAAACAAAATGTCTTGCATGTCTTTATTTCCATTGTTAAATAACTTGGAAAGGAGCCATGTGTTTGTCAGATATTGAAAAAGTATCTATGATTTTAATAGAAATTTAAAAATTAAGAAATTTGGTCTAATGATGTACTGCTGAGGCATGTTAGAATTTTCAAAACATGAGTGAACTGCATTTTGCTTGGGTGTTCCTCAGACTTAACACAATTTTAATCTTTTAAAACCTGCAATTGTTGCATTTCCCTTCTCGAGAAAGTAAAATCTGTGTGTCTGCAGGGAAATTTCTCTGTCTTCATTTCATTTAGACTGGCTCAACCTCCCCACCCCACCCATTTTCTTGAACATGATATTTGGATATTCAATTGAAAATATATTGACTCCGAATTAACAGTAATTGGATTTTGTGCTTGAATTGTAACCGAGCATTTTATTTTGCTCAAACAAATAGTTACATAAAAGATTCCATGAATTTTTAAGACTTTTTGTTTATGGCCAAACATGTTATTCTATGACATTTTCCCCAAATGAATTCACACCCCAAAATGGATATGTTGTAGATGTGTCTTTTGCAGCTTAATGTTTGACATTTTTGATGTAAATCTATTATTTGTGGTGATCTTTTAAAATGTGGCACTTACAGAGCAATGAAATATTAATTAATAGCCTTTTCATACTCCTTTTATACAATGAATTATGTCATAACTCCCTTTTTCCACCTCATTTTGTCAGGAAATTGATGTAAAGATTAAAACAACTTGCTTCCACAAAATATTGACACTATATAATTCCAAGGATACCTCTGATTGTTAAAGTGTTTTAAATACTGAAATATTCCCATTTTTTAAAAAAAAATAGTGCTTTGTGACCCTTTTGTTGGAGTGGCTGGTTGTCAACTAAATACAGCATTTATTTTACATTTATCAATCCATATTTTAATACATGATTCATATTTCTTACAAGTACCTGTGTTTGTATGTATGTATACAAGCCAGGGATAGAAAAATGTGGCTTTTAGCCATATTCCATCAACAGTATTACTTATGTGGACACAGGTTGGATTTGTTATCACAGCAACATTTTCAGGGGGTGGGCTTACAGGTTTCTTTAGAGTTCCTTACAGTTACCCTCAATGCAACCAATTTGCAGCTTGTCTTCTTGTATACTGGCCAAGGTTTCTAGAAATAAATGCCTTTCACCTCAGAGTTTCCAAGAAATAGGGAATTATTGGCATTTTGAGACATACAAAGTGTCAAAGAATGGACCATTTTGTAAAAAAAGGTAAAATAAGGTCAATTTTTGAAAAATATCCCAATATTTTGAATATTTTTGATGAGACTTGTTTGAAACTCTTTAAATCTTTTTGCGAAACTCACATTTTGACAAAATTAAGAAAGAGTCTTCAATTCTAGAACAAAAGGCCCATGGACCTGATCTGCAACCCAGCATGCAAAACAGTACATAACTTTAAAGGGTCACCATTTCTTCTGCAATTAATTTTTTTTGATTCTGTATTATAATAATTTTGCAAAAATACATGTGAAGCTGTAAAGAAAAGAATTTTGATGATATATGAACTTTTAAAAACATATAGGAGTCAGACCACCATTAAATTTTACATCTCGGTACCCACAAATTGTAGTTCGTCTATTTATAGCAGTTCTCTCTCTGTCTCTTTTCTCCCCTTTTGCATGCCCATTTTTTTTGATTTTTTGGCCTAGAATGGACTAAGAGGGTTTGAATTAATATTTTCTGCTAGGTTTTGGTAAATATTCATGATTTTGAGGCGGAAGTATAACGGCGTTATGAGGTTGGCTACGGTGATATGTACGGCAACAAGATACATGTTTTGAGTATGCTTCTTCAAATTCGTGTATCTCAAAATTTTGGTGGTCAACCTCATAAAAATTTTAGTGCAAAGACATGGCCATTTGTTCCTCTGTCTGTAGTGAAAAGCATTTCGCCCAACGAAAATTTGGGGATAAGTTGGAGGTGGGCAAAGAGTCCAGAATTAACATTGAAGTCAATGGGGAAATTAATGGTGGTCTGCCTCCGTATAATATTGAGGACAACAGTCTTACCTTGGTCCGACTTGGGGGAAGCCCGTCTTTTTTATGCCATGTCACTATTTGACATATTAACAAGAGATTATTCACCAAAGCCATATGATATTGTTTATTGTGTAACAATTGGATTGCTTAGTAAAATAAAAGGTGTAGAATATATCAAACGAAACACTATTAAGGGTGAGGGGAAAAAAATCCCCTGTGTAAATTGAAAACGTAATCGGAACGTCGTAAAGCTGAATCGATCAAGTTTGACGTCTTCCGGTCGGACACTATTTAAACTCCACCAGATCAGAGGGTGACTTGGATCACTTTGGACATGCATCGAACAAAAATCCTGGAATTTTATTGGGTATATTCAAAAAATATATTGGATGACATACATAGCACACGTATGTAGACGAATAACCATTTGCGCTGCTCTACGCCTACTTCAGTCATTAGAGTTTTATGACGTAAACACACAGTTGCTTTGCGACATTTGAAACTTAAAGAAAATTCCATACTGCTAAAGTGAGGCTGACACTTGCACAACTTTTGGCCACGATTTTGTCGTGCCCATCAGTGTCCACATTGACACGAACTGGCACGACTAGTTCACACATAGTTTGCGTATTGTTTACGCACTTCCCGCATTGGCACGACGAGTTTGCGAAAATCGGACGGTGTCGTGCCGACTCGAGTTGTGCCTATGCGTGCCACGGAATCGTGCAAGTGTCAGCCTTGCTTAAAGCTTAACGCGATACGTGTTCAAAAGTTTGTGGGCTGTAGGGAGACACTTATTAGTTCATGGTTTAGGAGACGAATACATCATATCGCAGATAGTGCTTACGTTAGCGGCTCTTCTTGCCCAAATTTTATTCCTGAACATTTTGCAACCATAACCCCATTATTTCGGCTCGCCTTCGGACTTTTTAGCTTCGGGGTAGTAAGTTTTGTTTTATCAAATGTTTGGACATGCATCGTAGAAAACAGTACACACATATGTTGTCTTAGGTCTTTAAGTGAAACAAGCCACACACGTCTATTATCGAGAAAACAAAATGTCCGATCTTCGAATTGTGTGTACCAATTCCTCTCGTGCTATTTTCATCTAAGAAAATACCTTATACACTAAAAGCGCAGTGGTTGTGAAGTTGTTGTCGTTTCCGTAACTGTGCTGGTAAATTCGACAATTCTGTATATTAGTTTCAGGGACAAAGGTAAATCCTGCGCAAATGTCTTTGTGATTTATACATGATTGTGCGCACATTAAATTATTTACAGCATCACTTGATGAAAAAAATGACATATCATATAGGATTTGGTTTCTTTGAACATGGTAGAGTATTCCGTCAGACTCTGTGGCAACTGTAACTGAAAAATAAGAAATGGTGAAACAGTCATAACGGATTCCCAGACGTCCAAGACCAATCAAAGTAACTGCTTGGGTGTCTTCGAGCAATCAGGTTTTTCTGGCAAACGAGTTCCGAAAATTAAATAAAGTGCTCAAAATCCAATGGCTTTAAAGTGATAAAAAAAAAAACTAATGTTACATTCCTTTAGCTGTATGCGTAGAATGGATATTTTTCTTTTCATTTCTGCACCCACCCTGCCCACTCGTTCATAAAAAACCATGGGGCCTTTACGCCTCTGGGCGAGATGACATACCCATACACATACACAATAACATACTTTGAAGCGGGGATCACGGTGGCTTAATGGCCGAGGTCCAGTGTGCACATTGGCGTGCACGTTAAAGATCCCTTGACAGCTATAAGAGTAGGCCGTTGTGCCGATGTCCTTTCTTCATTAGCCCGGGAGGGGTGGGGTTGGGGGGCTAGTGGTCTAGAGTGCCGCGCTTCGACCTCTAGCTGGCCGGTCACCTCTAGCTTGTGGCTGTGGTTTCGATCCCTGGTGTGAGCGTATGTGGCATGGAGATAGGGGCGCCATCTCAACCTCGTGGGTTTCCTCCGGGCACTCCGGTTTCCTCCCACTGCTAAAGACCCCTACGCACAGGCGAATTATTGAAATAAAATTAAAACCATATGTTAGTCCCGAAATGACCTAGTAGTTTGTGTTGAGAGGACGTTAAATCCCATTTCTCTCTCTCTCTCTCTCTCTCTCTCTCTCTCATTAGCCCAGTTCGGAGCAGAACAGTAGGACGTTAAACCCCATTTAATTTCATTTTTTTCATACTTTGAAGATAAGATTAACGGGATACCTTTAGGTACTTCACACAAGTAATACTTGGTTTTTATGCAGCTGAGGAGTGTCCACTTTCCAGTTTTTGAAAATAAAGCACAATATGTAGGTACATCTGCTTGAGTTTCATTCCAGTTCTGATACACCAAGTCTGAGTTATCCACCCATGTATACACGTTATTGTTATCAGAGTCGGACAATCCAATCCAGAAAAACTTCCTGAAAAAATAATGGGTTAAACATTGTCCGTCATATAAAAAAGTATTAATGCTTTGCGCATAATTTGAACGAAATCCGTTAAGAACTGTAGCCCCCTCTGTCGCGTTAACAAGATTTTCTGAAAACTCCGGAATGGACGGAAATGAAGTGAAATTAAATGGGGTTTAACGACTGGACTATTGAAGGCGACCATACGCCATTCAGTATGCTTCTATGAGGGGCGTTTTTCCGAGACAGTGCCTCTACGGCCTACTCTTTTATCGAATTCCAACTGCCAAAGGATCTTTAACGTGCACTCCAATAAGTAAGCCGGCTCGTTTTTCGTCCCTCCCGAACGACCAGACAGTCATTCTTGTCGGACCTTCCTTCCTGTACCACTGACAAGGGGAGTGGAAGTTAGAACGAACGATTGCGGAGAGCTGAATATCGATTGTATTTGTCTTGCGAGAACCCCAGTACTTCACACTAAATACCTTTAAAATTGTAGTCTCGTCCATTTTAGCGAGACAATAATTGACAGACCGACAGACATAAATGACGACATTATACTGTGAGCGTATAAAATGGAACAGAAAAGCTCCATGTGTAGGCGATATCATTTCGATGGAGGAGGACGTTAAATAAAGCTATTTCACACACCTCAATTATTTTCAATCAATATGAAGAGCTAACTGAAATACCCAGACTTATGTATCATGGTGATCAGTGATTAATAATTAAAATCTAAAAACCAGTGTCTTTTACCAATAAACATTTCATAAAAATGATTTCACACGCCGATTTCTGTCTAAGTCTTTACAAACTACAGATACAGAGATATCACATTTTTCAGGCGTGTTCATCGCGTGGTTGTCATAAAGTAATGGCTGATCAAACTCATATTAGGTCATCAATATCAATAACGATAGAACATCATACATTAAGTTCGATAATAGCACGAATGGGAGTAATGGCGTAACTAACACTGAGTGGCGGGGGAATGGCCGCCACCCAATAAGAAATGAAAAGAGGCGAATATGTCTCAGAGAACACGGGGTTTGACGATGGTTTTTGATAAAAGTGATCCTAGAAAAAGATATTTGTAGTTTGGCTACCAACAAAATGTCATTTTCCAGGGGTCATTTAATCAATCTCTAGTTCAGACCATTTACGGCCGCTATCTTGGATTTTCAATTCAGAAGTAGTAAACTACAATTATCTTCTTTAGGATCCCTACTATCAGAAACTATCGCGTAACATTGTTTCCCAAGAAATTGTCACGTATCTGAGCGTTGTGTCCCGACTAATGCCGCAAATTGACTATGGCAATACCTCAGCTGAAGCCAACTGCAAGCGAATTTCAAGTTCGCCCGTGACACAGTGACATCAACGGATCGACATTGATCTTCGATGTCAAAGAATTGCTCATTTCTCTGAAATCATACAATAACCTCCATGAATACAGCGCATTTCCTTTTTCTCTTTTGTTTGTATGACCAATCGGCGCTCGATAAAGTATGATCTGATCTTTCATCCAGGGGCGTCGACGATTTTGACTTGTCACAAAATCAGCGGTGACAATCCCTGAACCGTTGATTCGCTCGCAAATAATTGCTTTGTGCACATACACAAAGTCGTAATGTCTAATGCAGTTTAGCGGGTTGCCTACAAATTGTTCTTTGCCCCTGCAAGCGAAATAATCCCACGTTTGCGCTTGGCTTTAATGTTGTTTTCTCATTTATTCAAGGTTCGAAACTTCACTACATTAAAGAATTGAACGTTTGGGAGCGCCGTATAACTTAACGTTTCGTATTACCTACAAACTAAACAGGGGGCAAACTGATTCAAATAAACAATAAAGACGAAACAATTAGTTTAGTTAACGTTACTTCGGTTACCATGTACTACCCGCAAATTAGAAATAGTAACCGTATACAGCTAGACAAAAATATCAGTGCCAACCAAAGAACACAACTGCTGGGTAATTAAATAAAAGGAAATCAAACTTAATTCAAAATGGTGGTGTATAGTAAAGATAAAGAAAATTGCCCCTGTTTTTACATTTTATAGTAGTAGTGTCCTCCTACCTATATATCTACCCTTTTCACTATCCCAGTCAGATCAAACAGTAGAACTTAAACCCCCATTTGATTGCATTGCCTAAATCTAGAAGAATTCGATAACTTCGATTTGAGTCGTCATTTTGAATGCCACGTGATAATAACGTTCTTCAATACGATTGGTCAACGCTGAATGTTTGATGTTTATTGTATTTAGCTAAACGGGTTTTTACTGATTTTATCGCAGCATATTGATATGAATTACACCAGCTTTTTTTCAGTTGGATTTTTTTTTTTTTTTTTTTTTTTTTAATTAATGTCCGCCTAGTTTATTGTGACCTAACTAAATTTCACAATTCATTCTTCTGTAATATTCTGTAATAGCTATGCCTGATTTACTCTCTCTATCTCTGGACGTGTTACTAAACTCTACGTAATGGCCACCAGTTGGTGATATTAAAGACTTACCCAGCATAATTCTGGAACAGGAAATCTTGAGCTTCTTGGGATTTGATCCTAGCAAGATTACCATTTAAATCTTCACACCCGGTTTTCGCCCCTTCGAAATTGGCTGCGGTTTCAATTAGTCGGTAACATATTCCCCTCGGTATAAAATCAATAGAATTGCTTGGACAGGATGCTTTAAAACATAAAAAAACAAACACACAGTTATTTACCAGGATACCTAATGTTTACTGCTCAATCCAAATTTATTTGCAAATCTAAAATGTCTATCCAGTTGCGAAGTACAAGGTACGTTCCGTGGAGATAGCTATTGGACGGTATTGTTCGCGTGTCTTTGCTAAAAGTTCGGGAGTTTCAGACTAATCTAGCAACGGTTAGATGTTGTAAAAATCGCGACCGTTGACTAATCTAGCAACGGTTAGATGTTGTAAAAATCGCGGCCGTTGATTCAGGGACATTATTGTATGGCGCATGGCCCTCTTTATAAGACCAGTCGGAGTAGAACAATGGGACGTTAAACCCTATTTCACTTCATTTAAATTTCCCATTTTTTTAACATACTCATACACAGTAATTTCATTATATGTAGAGCGGGCTTCATCTTTAGATATTTGTGTTCCTATTTAGTGGATTGAATACTATAAATGCTAACGTGCCATTTATTTGCTAAGTCATTGCCCTTGGATGTGCAATTTTATTATGGAACTGCATATTTTTGTTTGAAATTTACTGGTGTAGTTTGAAAAGTTGTATGGACTCGGTGACTAATACATATAATAAGCCCTTGTCATCAAAACCTAATAATTAGATTATTTGAATGAACAATACCGAATTAAGAGTCTCGTAATTATACCCTTGTCGTAGTAGTATTACAATCGCCCAAAATGTCGGAGGTTTTAAAAATTTTGATTACAAAATTATTGGTAACGTTATTGTCCTTGTCCAGTCAGAATTTCCTTGTTGCGTTGTCATCATTAAGGAAAGTAAAACTGAATTGCATAATTTCTGATTTGTTTATTTTATAAAATTTCGTCGTTTTCATTAGCCCGGTTTACGCAGAAAAAGGATTGTGTTCTATCACATGAAACGACGCTGGTCGTTTTCAGGGTACTCTGTCGTATAATTAAATATAAATAAATGCTATTAATTATAATTCAAACTTTCTTTGTTTTAGAATTTATATTTCAAACATCAGAAGTTCGTTTAGAACAGCTAGATGATCATTTTTCGAGGCAGCGCAAATTTGATTTTGTCCAGGATAAAAATATTGTTAGAAAACCCCGCCTACCTTTGTTTTAGCTTGGATAAGAGAGCCCAAACCTTTGCTGTAATGACAGTCACAATCAATCAATATAAAAAATTAAAAGGAATATGCTTGAGATTTTTTGGGGCCATGAATTGGTTCTGGTGGTAGGTTATGCGATGCGTTACGATAGGATTGTTCCTATTGAGACCGCGATTTGCTACGTGGAGATACGTTCAGATACGTTTCGATACGGTCAACATGATTGCCACCACTGACCTCAATGTATGATAAGGTATGATAAGACCTGATAGGAACGCCACTATTACTCCACGACCGAAACCAAAATTTCAATCGTCGCATGTTTTTTGGGTGACGCTCTTCGAAAAAGCTATGGCCCAGTCATTCAAGTCCGACAGACATGACAATTGGCATGCTTCTTCTTTGAACAATGTTGCGCCGATTTGGTGAATTAGATTTCTGAATTCCACCCAACCGTACGATAATACGTTTTCTTTTAGGATAAAATATTTCTATGGCGAAAGTGATACCTCATTAATCAACCGATGTAGTTCACTATTTATCTGATATTTATTTACGTAGAAAGATATGTGTGTTTAGTTTACAATTAATTGGGCTGGTGTGATATATTGCGACAAATTCGCAAGACTCGCGCTGCGATATCCAAGTTTTATGTTTGGGTGGTCTTCAAATAGTTTTAGGAACCATTGGAAAAAGAAAGCATCTTACTCTGATTTTTCGATAATAGGACGTATCTAACTTTTAAATATTATACCATATTAATAAAGGTCTTGGATAGAGTGAGAATACCACTTATAAATTAAAATCAACAGAACTTAACTTACCCGTTATAAATTTATAAGTTATTATAGTAAATAAAAGGTGTAGCACTAAATCCATTTTCTAGTCATAAATGCGCCTTTGTTCACCACGCCACTTTATATCACGTGAAATAGGTGGTACAGTGTTAATATTTTCTAAGACCCAAGTTTATAAATCAAGTATGTTATAGGCTATTGATTAACATTTCACGCTCAATACATCTTCCGAATTCACGCGATATTAGTATGATATTCGATGGTATCATGTCTATGGTTTTATTGAATTTTGTGCTGATCAAATTATAACAAACTATACTACATTCGATGAGTGAATTTAATCAAGAATAAAGTCACAATAATGTCTAATAATTTATTCAGGCGTGGAACACATCATAATATCTTTAGGGAAAGAGCTGCATAATTTGATGCTGGTTTAAACTGAAAGCAATGAAAGTTATGGAAAAAAAGAATTATACCATAATATAACCTTTTTTCTTGAGTTTACAGCAAAAATAAAAACCTTGATAATGAAAATAATTGGGAAAAAAACCCAACCGAAAACGAGCAAATATTTAATGTTACATCCGTGTAAATTTTAAGACATATTTTATAGCCATCGTTTTATTTCCATTTGCTCCTGTCTATAACTCTTTACCATCCAGGTCGGGTGTTGGATCCCTGCATTGGCCGAGAAAGTTCTTTTAGATTTCCCGACTTAGTTTCCAAGGATAGCTATCTAGTCGTTCAAGTTTGACGAAAACCTAGGTCTAGTGTATATATGAACATGCCCGTTAAATATCCCTTGATAGTTGGAATTCGATATAGGAATAAGCGATTGTGCCGCTGCCCGGGCAAAACTTTACCCATTGCGCACTGTATGGCGTATGTCCGTCTTTATTAGCCTAGTATAGCAGCAAAACAGTAGGACGTTAAATCTCCATATTATGTCATTTCAATTTACCATCTATTTTCATATACGACTACATTTTCATGTTGATGTATTCTGCAACCGCCCATTCCAATCGCCATAGCGACATACGAAATAAAGTTACTCAACGAACTTTAAAACCCCCCAGATACTTGTCTTGGTGCATACAGTATTATAATATTGAGCGTTTGGCATATATATGGATCCTAAATGGTTGACGTATATCCGTGGGGTAAAAAAAAGAGAATAATCACGTTATTAAAGCCCCAATAACACTCTTGTTGTAACTGAATGATATGTCCCAATCTTCATTCTGGTCAACAAATCGTGTTATTTTACAATATTCCAATTAATTGATGATATAAATTTCATCTTAACACACCTATTTTAAAAAATTGGAAAAATTCAACCAATTGATTTGAAAAGTCTAACGTAAACCTTTTCAAATGTGACTTGGATTTTAAAATATTTTCGAACCCTCTGGACAAGTAAAATAGGTTGTAATGGATAATTTACACAACAGGTAGGACACTTAAACATCTAGTACTTAGAATAAGGGTATTATTTATTTTTTGGAGCTTCCAAGCCAGCAAGAATGTTATTGTCCCTTTAATATTTGATCTTTTCTTTGTTTGTTTATCGTCAAATAGAATTCCATAAATCCATTAAACAAAATAATGTTTTCAAATTATATTTTTAACAACTATTTGTTTCCGGTAACATATCAATTTGTAAATATTCTTGTGAATTTTCGCCTAGGGGTAAGACTGATCGGATCTATAAGTATATGAAGAATAACAATCCATATGTTGTGGTTATGATTCACACGGAGTACTCAGTAATCACTGGAAAATGTCAAATTAACGGAGGGATTATGGAAGAAAAGATAAAGCGGTGACTTTTCTCGCTATCATACTTAAAAAAATAAATCACTTAAATCGAATAAGCTGAAAAGATCAGTCAAATTGTTCAAGTCTGAACAGAGATATTAGCCATTCCATTTTTTTGCAAATCTCAATAAAAACAAAGTTTAATCATCCTTCAGCTAAATTCCAGCCAGCTATATCATAGGCTAGCGAAGGCATCGTGAGTTGATCATGGCCTGGGAAAATTAATGAATGTTTAATTAAAAATTTAGAAAACGGTTAATGGTAATTTCCTTATTTAAATTTAAGTAAGTTAAAGTCCGAAATGTACGTGTTCTTCGGATTTTAGAACAACGTAGGCAAGAAACGAGTTCATTAGGTGACGTATATTGTCGTGGCCCCTATCCATCCAGACGTACATCCGTCCATCCACAATTTGTTTGAGGACACTCTACAGGTCACAAATTTTATCCGATTATGACAAAACTTAAAATACAGGTCTATCTCACAAAGATCTCCGTCACTTGCGCCATTGGCATGTAAGACCGTAACGTCATGGATTATGGCCCGTGGTCACAGGTTACGAAAAATCAAATTTTTAGCTTGTGGGCACTCTATGGAGGTCACAAATTTTATGCGATTGATAATCCCCATATCTCGGATCCTTTTGATATTCGCGCATATCGGAACGTTACCTCCTCGATTATAGCCCCCTATTTTAGCTTGTGGACCCTCTAGAGGTCATAATTTTTATTTGATTTTGAAAAGCGTATAAATATACCCCCGTTACACACTGTAATGAGAGCTGAGTTCGAATTTCGTTAAAATCGGACGGAAACTTCCCGACAAAATATCCTTAATACCAAGGTTATTGGAAATCGTCTAGTCTGTCGGGTGGGATATACAAACGCGTTCTGCTCAAAAATCCCATGAGAATTGGAAATCAACCAATAAGAGTAGGCCGCAGCGCAAAATGCCTGACCGGTATATAACCGTGTTTATTATAGCGCGATTGGTCTAGACAAATAAGACGTTCAACCCGAGTTTATTTCATTCCCTAATAATTTTTTTTTACAAAGTGATCTCTTATGAGTTTACTGCAGTGAAGTACAGCATAATACATGTACATAATACATAATGCAAAAATATAAATATAATAAATATTAGAAATATAGCGGGATACATCAGGCAAAGTATTAATATAATTAATTATATGTAGGTTACAGTCAGACAAAGTGTTGTGTTTTTATAATTACATCTACTTACCAAAAGCAATTAATAAAATTTATATCGACCATAGTGTTTGGGGTTTCTTTTTGTACAAAGTGAATCTTTTTCTGTATCCTAGAAACTAATATTTTACCAGCGAAATAAGAAAAAGGATAATAGGTCTGGTTAATTTGTTAAGGGGATCATATCTTAACATTTTCCAATTTTATTGCAAATGCAAGTTGATGAAGATATTCTCCTATTCCTAAATGTATGACAACTCAGACCAAGACTGAAGACCACTATGGTAAAGACTGTGTCACCATTGAGGTGAAATACCATGTGCATTACTTTAAAGTTGCCTTACTGTAGCTGCGGAAATTTATGCCCTTCTTGTTAAACTCTACTGTAACAAATGACAGGGTTAGGTTGACTATAGAGATCAAGAACCAAACGATATTTTCTCTGTGGATTCAAATCAGGCTGCATTAGGCTACAGATAGTTGTATTTGTTACAAATGAAAGCTTTCTAGTATGGATTTGTGAAAATTGTTCGAATATGAAAGTGACAGTCAAATGATATTGATGAAATTACGTAATTTTTTATGAATAGGCCTACACCTGTATACATACATATGTATTTTTGTAAGCAGTTTGGACATTGGTGTGCATGTAAAAAGACCCCTTGGCAGTTGGAATTCGATATAAGAGTAGGCCATAGTGCTGTGCCCAGGCAAAATTTCCCTCATAATAAACTGTATAGCGCACGCCCGTCTTCCTTAACCCAGTACATGTATATAGGAGCTACAGATAGATGTATATAGGAGCATGTATATTTTCCTTTTTTATTCCAATTCAATTCAGACGTGGTTTCTCCTTGTCAGTGGTGCAGGCAGATGGGCTGACAAGGTACCAGGACTGCTGTCTAGTCGTTCAAATGTGACGAAAAACCGAATTCCTGTGTAACATTGGTGTGCACGTAAAAAGATCCCTTGGCAGTTGGAATTTGATATAAGAGTAGGCCATAGTGCTGTGCCCAGGCAAAGTTTTCCTCATAGTACACTGTATAGCGTATGCCCGTCTTCATTAATCCAGTACAGATATAATAGCAGAACAGTAGGACGGCGTTTAACTCCATTTCATTTCTTATTCATTTTACTGGAACCATTTTATTTAGTTAACTGTTTGTTTTTCTCTTATATGTACTTTTCTTTACTGGTATATATCTGTTAATTTTGTACAGTGTATATGGACACAAGACCTGATCTGTGTGTAAATACATGTATTCTGTGCGGCTTAGCCCCCCCCCCCCCCCCCAAAAAAAAAAATAAATTGATGATTTCTTAGGAATATTCTTAGCCGGCCACATCCTCAGCCCCTCCAAAAAATTCTGTACCCCCCCCCACCAATTTTATGAGCTGGCCCGATTCTGTGGATATTAAAATATGAAAAGCAGATTAGAAACCATTCTCCAGTATTAATGCACTATATAAATGATATTATTATATACATTTTTCATTAAAGATACATTATATAAGATTTAGATAAAGAACTAGCCATTCTTGCTATAATAGTTCAAAAGTAGATAATGTAAAATGAATAATTTGAAAAATTTCATTCAAATTACTCTATTGCAAGCAAAGATATTAGCCTTTGAAGGTTTGACAGACGTGTTCAACAATTTCAACCACTGTACTGTTTGATCAAAGCTAAGTCTCTGTCCTCCATATTTGATTAAATCAAAGTATCGCTGAATCATTTTAATCTATTTAATATCGGAGAAATCTCATGTCATCGAGTGTTGTCGATACTGTATGAGGAAGTATATAAAATTGCATTCATTTCTTATTTTTTAGTACTGTATTTCTTTCTTTAAATAAATGTATACTTATTTGACATCTCTTATAATCTGTCTTTAGTCTTTATTGTTTTTTTTTTTAAAAAAAAACAAGTATAACTGGTGCATGTTCAGGGTTGTTAAGTGAATCATTATTAATATTCTGTTGTATCAGTGGGCTCAGATAGTATTATTTTTTTTGTTTTTTTCTCAACATTATATATAATTATTATATCGAACCAGTATTTCAATCATGCCAAAAACGTTTTCATCTGTATACTATATTTATATTTCTTTTGGATATTGTATTGAAATAAAATGGAAAAAATACTTTTTCCAGGAAATATCACATTCATTGATACAATTTCGCTTTTGGCCATATTTTTGCCGCAAATCAGGGGCTAGCCGTGTTCACGGTGTCAGCACAACATTTATCTGATGTTATTGTCCCGTAATTCGGGCATATTTGCAGAAAAATTCTCTCATACAAATGTAAACAAGCCAACGTGTTCCGTCTCGTAAAAGGTATTCCCTGGTCTATTTATGGCTATTGACCCCTGACCTAATGACGTTGATTGCTTTTATGGTTTCTGATTGGCTTAGAATATGATTTCTTCACCACATTATGGCTACACTTGACAAATATAGTCCGAGGCGTAATTCGAGTGTTGGTCTGATTGTTCAAAACATCGCAATAGAAATGTGTACTACAGTGACGACTTACTTGTTTACTTGTGCAGCAAAGCGTCAGATTTTCGCCTGGAATTTGCTGAGACAAAATGAAACGATTTTCGTGGCTAAATCACAGCCTATTTTATTCAAAAGCTTTTTTTACTTTAAATCTCAAATTCGACCACAACCAGCAACGTCACTGTCGTCGTACCCGCCGTCCCTAATTCAAAGAGAGTTCAAATTAGATGGAAGTTTTCTTTGTTTACGCCAAACTATAAATTTGTATTGTGAAATAGACTTTTTCTTATTGAAATCTGTTTGCAATAGATTACAAATCATTGATAGTTTTTTTACTCTCTCTTTATTCCTTTGGCGCCTAGCGTTCGGTGTGGACCATCGTCACAAGAACGTATCTAAAACCGTTGGAAATACTGATTTGCTTGTGTTTAGCTATGATTGGATGCGATTAGTTTTACCTACCAAACGCAATTCTTTATTAATGCATGTAACATTTAAGAATAAGTTAATTTTATACTATTACTAGTTAATCATACTAAGCCCAATGTAGTGAAAAAATTTCTTTACAAACTATAGAATTTAAACACCAACGGATGATCACATGTTGATTTGGGCATTTATAACAAGAGACGTTTAGTGAACAAATTCGCTCCTGAAGTTGGCCGAGAACATTCTTCGGGATTTGCACTCATTTCACACTACATGGCGTATACCTCTCTATATTAGCTCAGTCGGCGCAGAAAAGTAGGACGTTAAGCCTTATTTCATTTCACGTGATCTGACCTTTTATTTTTCTGTATACATGTATATAAAATAATGAACAAACTCTGCTGTGCTTTTTGTCGGAGATTTCGACTTTAAACTAAATGAGCGCAGTACATTATTCTAAACAATTAAATAATTTGAAGCATATACCCAAATTTCAGTTACGAGATTTTATAAATTTGATGGCTCAAGCAGTAGGATTGGACTGAATAAACTCTGATGTACTTTAAATTTAAACCTTGTGCACACGAACATATAGTTCCTTTAGGAACTGTATCTGATTGGACTATATATCCGCTGACGGTTCCTACCGCTTGCTATATAGCTGCAATATGAAAATACTGTAAAATACCACTCTTCCCCATCTCTGTTCTCAGGCTATTTTGGAACCCTTACATTCTATTTTTCACATTGAATGTTTATTTTTCGCAAAAGGAATCATTTCTCGTCATATCTGACAGTAATGGCTGATCAGTTCAAACGTATTTGTGAATGTTTTTATTCGCAAAATTCTGCTTGAAACTAGTGTTGAATATTATTAAAGTGTGTCAACTGTGGCAATAAACATAGGTGTACGAGCTCGGGTGGGGCTGTACGACCTGGGGGGGGGGGGCGGCCGACCAACCCCCCACTTTGGACACCAAATGCTGGGAAAATTAGGGCACACAATTGTACTTTGTAAAAGTTGTATAAAAAAAATATTGTGTTATTGAATGTGTCCAATTTATTAACAGCGAATTTAAATTCAGAGTGTCTATAGTTAGGCAATTTATTAACAGCGAATTTAAATTCAGAGTGTCTATAGTTAGGCAATTAAATAGAAATCTTAAGACTCGAACCCTCTATTGTTTGGAGTACAATAAGCCTCGAGTTACAGTTACATAAACAACTGTTTTTAGTTGTGTATATTACAAGTGAATAAAATTTAGTTCTCTTTTATTGATGATTTAGAAATTAAGAACTTATTCATAGCAAAAGAGATATTGTAGAACCTGTCATGGGCCTTCAAATAAAAATTAACCTTTTTTTTTTTGGTAAAGACTCCTCAGAATCACTTAAAATGCATATTTATTCATACGCGAAGTCGCGCGTTGTTTCAACAAGCAAAGAAATTCACATGTGTGCTCCAGGTTGTGCCAAGTCTTTGTATATAATTCTACCTGAATCAATATTACACTTTACATAAAACTTAACATGCACTTTATTGTTTGATATTAAACAATACGTGATCCGTAACATTAAAACAAAAGAACCCTTTTATTTCCTGTCATCTGGTATTCCTCTATCCTAAGGTCAAAGCGCAAAATCAATATAAATTTTAATAGTTGCAATTGTTAAGCTTACAATAATGAGTGGCCATTTATGAAAGAATGCGAACTTTGTCACACGTACACTTGGTTTACATTTTCTACAACAAAAGATATCGCATTTTCTTTGAGTGGCTTTTAGTAATCGAAGAGTATAAACCAATGAAACTTAAATACGTAATAAAAATGTCTAATGTTATCTTATATCAAGCAAATAATACCAACACGTCTCGAGGCCTAGTCGTTCGGATGGGACGAAAAGCCACGATGGCTTAGTGGGTAAGACACTTGCTCACTAGCCTGGAGGTCGCGGGTTCGTCGGGATTATCAGATTTGGTTTCCACTTGTCATTGATGCAAGACGGAGGGCCTGACAAGGACGAAAACCTGTGTGCGTAAAAGATCCCTTGGCAGCTGGAATTCGTTATCAGAGTAGGTCATAATGCCGCTTCCCGGGCAAAATTTCTTCATAGCACACTGTATGGCGTATGCCCGTCTTTATTAGATTAGTCGGAGCAAAATAGTAGGACGTTAAATCCCTTCTGACTGGTTAAAAATATAGACAGTTGATTTATACATACAAGCACGATAGTATTCTTAATATCAATATCGATTGATATAATATTTCAACTCGATATCGATTATCATAATATAGATTAACATAAGTCTTATTAACTCAATTTTGATATATATATTTTTTAATTGAATTTTAAAATGGACATCCCGTGTTTTATGTGGAGGTAATCGAAACATCGTATATTTACCGTAACTGTTACGACGTGTAAATTATTGTAAAATAACAATACACCGTGGAATATCAATATCGATATTATTACCTCCCTTAATTAAATTCCTTTATTCCATTAACTATGTATATTTACACAAGTAACATCTTTGTTTGACCGTACAACACGATTGTATATCCCAATTATTTTTGGTATCATTTAAGTCATCAATGGGATGAAATGGTTCCAAAGTCCATATTTTCATACAGATTTGTATTTGAATAGGATTGTGGAACATGCATAACCTATATTAAACCCCTCTCCCTGTCAGGTATTGACACATGTATTGACACTGTCCTACTTTACGGCTAACAATTCCGAATAGCAAGGATTCGGTTACGTGAAGGCCAATGCATACACTGCACCTCGGGTTTTTATCCCACATCCGAACGACTAGACAGAAAATTCGCCCTGCACTATTGGCACCATTAGACGCCATCAAGGAAATCTCAACCAAATAATGAACCACCGTTGATTAAACATACATTATGCATAATCAACTCTCGATATCACCGCCAGCCTGTGATATTTACTGGATTAGGATCCGATTTGCTGCTCCACTTTTATTCATGATTTAATCACGAACTGGATAATCGAGACTATGTTACATTATATTATATCTAATCTCCCATACATGTATGTATCTTTAAGTTGTTGGGATATTCCACCTTTTGCGACTTCCATGATGATATTGATTCATCCAGGCCTCAATATTAGAGCATAGACTACTTTTCTTAGGTATATAAAGCAAAACAAAAACAATATTTCCTTTGTGGTTATTCATTTACTAAGATATGATACATTTTTGTAAAAACAAAACTTATTACTTTCACACGACCTAAACTGGAAATAGATTATTATATGATTATGATACACGTTGTGAGTATGTACATATGCATAAGTATAATGCATTAAACAATATGAAATTAGGGAGTCTAAATGTATATATGGTCATTTGAAATCAAGAGCTATTAATAGTTAGATTTTGCAAATATCGTCATAAACAAACCAATGCATGTCGGTGCCATTTTGTTTAGCCTCTGTAGTAAAATATACCAAGACAAAGACAATTACGATTCCACAAAAGTATGTTAAAATTAACAATGCGTTCATGGACTTGGTTTGATTCGCCATTTTGCCAGAATAAAAGAAGCCCTATGATGCCACCAGTTTACATCAACAATTGGAATCGGGGTCTGTCTTTGAGGTTATAAGAGCGTTGCTAATTTCATCTATTTTCTCTTTTTCCTCCATTGGGTCAGGAATATCTTCGCTTACTTCAGCATCGTCAATGCCGCTCTTTTTAAGTAATAACGGGGCAGTAGTTGCAATACCCGCTGCTCCGATGGGTGCCGTTATCAGAATTGACAATACCGCAATCGTGAGAATCTAAAATAGAATAAATATTGCTTTAACAAAATCTTCTTAAATAAATACCTCACATTTTTAATAGAAAAAACAAGGCTTTAGTCGATGACGCAAAACAGTTTAGACGAATGATGAAAATAAACACCGATTGTCGTGCTTGATAAATAAATATCATCTATGTTTATAAATCAAGATCATTTCAAACTTTAGATAACCTTAAAGGAGGGCGTCAACTCATTGTTGTATTCCAATAATAGATTAATAAAAATGACATGTATACTAGACTTCTCCCTTAAAGGTGCATTATGCAAGATTTTGATAAAGAACTGGCATTGAGGTATGCAGAATATTTCTAAGAGTTAATCGTGAATAGCTATACAATTATAACATATCATACGAAAATTACGATGTTAACGTTATACATCATAATCTGACAGTTAAGCTGTCTGCTCCACTTGAGAACTGACAGAAAGCAAATTGGCCGACATTTGTATTCTTAATACCGAAAGAATTTGAGAAGTATTTATCATGATTCCAATTAATAAAATCGAATTTATTGATTTACTCGTTGTTTGTATGAACGACGCAAAGCGGATTAGACCCACTTTACACTTTACAAAATAGAAACAGATGAGCCTCCTCTAGTTCATATTTGCCATAATTCATTAATTGCGGTCATTATGTAATAGATTTGGTTTCAAAATAACTTACATTCGTTGCAAAATCAATAATTTCATCGCTAGCACCTTTAGCTCGTGCTGTGTCTAGGGCAATTGGACCAATAGCTGCCTAAAAATAATGTAAAAAGAACATTTTTGAGAATGCAATAGATATCACTCCCGGCTTAACCCGAATTAACTATATACATGTACTTAAAGATTACAAATCGAACCCTAATCATCGCTTACTCCTATCACAACCGACAGGATAATGGGTCCAATTTTTAAAATTCCGATCGGAATCGTATTCGAAATCTAATGCACAGATCGTCAATCGGGAAATCATGAGGCGAAATACATCACATGTGCAAATTTTTTTACTCCATTTTAGTTGGTGGAATAGGGTGTTCTTAATAATTCTGCAATCCACACGACAAAATTCTGACCAAAAAAAAGAAACAGAAAAAAGAGTTCATTGCTGAAGTGTCTTACAAAATAAGTTATAAAAATCAAACTCTATAGTTGACGTTTCTTTTTTGGGGGGTCAGAATTTTGTCGTGTGGATTGCAGAATGCCTCACAAATAACAGCTATAGTACTTAGTGCTTAGATAGGAAATATATATCTCTGTACAATATACAATATTAATAAAAGAGCTTTTAGGTAATCCCCATTGTCCTACCTGAACAGTAGCTTTGGGTAACCAGGAAACTGTCAAAAATAACTTCTCTTTAAAGCTAAAATTCATTCCATAAGCCGAGAAAAATGTTACTATGAGACGAAAAACCAGACCAACAAATAACGTGAGCATACCAAGACCTGAAAAACAAACGAAAAATTTAAATAAAGAACCATTGAAATTGTACACCTGAATAATTTTACACCAGGAAGTAATTAAATAACCAAACCGAGGCTATCCTAAAGCTTCTGCACTGAAAGATCATAACATGGTACCATACAATTTATAGACTTTACGGTCAAGAGAAGAAACTTAAAATTAATACGAATATTATCCGTATCATGTAGTCCATTAATAGAAAAGAACGCAAATGGATTGTTGAAAGTGTTAAAATTTGGTCGATTTCCGATCACATCAAGACTTTACGAGTTTGATCAATGGTTTGGAGTTCCGGATATCTATATTTGGGTACGTTTAACGTCCACTAGACACAAACTAGGTCATTTCGGGACTAACATATGGTTTTAATTTTATTTCAATTATTCGCTTGTGCGTAGGGGTCTTTAGCAGTGGGAGGGAACCGGAGTACCCGGAGAAAACCCACGAGGTTGGACAAACATAAAAATATTGTTAAGACCGGTATTGTTTTATCTCTGAATCCGGCAGTTTTACATAAAGTGTTAAATCAATGTCTCTAATTTAGCTCTAACGTATTTAATCATAATGTTTTTCCTATCCATAAAAATAAATTTATTAATAATTAACCGATTAATCTATTGAATCATTTCAATAAATACGCGTTATTATGAGAAAAATCGATATTACTGATCTAAATAGACTAGTGAAGAAGCATACTTACCCACATTTCCACTTTGTAAATTTTCTATAGACACGGCATTACCAATAAGTCCAAATAATAAAGGTTGAAATACTTGCCAACATTTGGCTAAAGCTGGCTTAATTGGGTACTGGAAATATGAATCAATCAATCAATGAATCAATCAAAAAGTCAATAAATCAACAATTAGCGTCCCTTTTTTCTTTACTAATAAAGACGGTATTAAACCATGAACGTACGTAACTATTGATCAAAAACTGAATGGTAGCTCAGCAGGTAGAGTGGGTCTGATGTTCAGATTGACACCATGCAGTGTGCTATGGGGAAACTTTTGTCCGGCTAGCGGGATTTCAGCCTACTTTTGAAAATGACTTCTGTCTTATTTGTCTTAACAAGAAATAAATGTTTTGAAAAATCCAATATCCAAAACTGCCACAGTATATATTAATGTATTTTTCAGGGATTCTTTGAACTGCTGGAAAACCACTAAATATCTGTTATAACGTCAATATCTTTACGGCGATGGTTTGTTCGATGATTCACAAACATTGAATTGAAAATGCCCACAAACCAAATATTTCTCATCAACCAGGGAACATCCCCAAAAGCGCTAATGTCTCTTTAAATTCTATTTCTACAGCTGGAATTCTGTGTATATATATAAATACAGTGTATTATTGGTCAATGGAGAACTTACATGATCTTCCCAGCCACGCGTCCTCCAGCCTATTCCAGCAACAAAAGCCATTGTCAGTGTACCAAGAGCTCCAGCACCTGGAAATTTAACGACACGAAACCCAAAGGTAGCCAACATTCCCAAGGATAAAATTAATATCAGTCGGTACATTAATAAATTTTTCTGGAAAAAAAACAAATATATAATTAATTAGAATCTATTATCATTAGAAGAATTATATAAGAATCTACGAGTATTACGAAATTTAAAATTACGAATAAATATTTATTTGGCAGTCAAATAAGAACAAAATCGGGCACCCTTAATCATAGAGACGTGTTTGAGTGTCGCAATACAATCCGTTATGAATGTTCCGATCCGCTTGGTGGTTTTGCTTCTTCTAATTCAACATGGCGGGCATGTACAACCAAATAAGTCATTAAATCAATCAGAAATTAGTAAAACAGATTGTGTCTTAAGGCACAAGCAAGTGATAACTAAGTCAAAAGCACCAACTGAGGATTTTATGGGAAGAGGTAGGTACACTAATCATAGCCCTACCAATAACAAATAATTCCAGTTAATGAATTTTCCGTGTGCAAACTAACTTCCCCATTGAAAACACATTACTGGATTCGTAAAATACATACAAAAACTGATATACAATAATGACGTATCAAACAGTCGAATGTGCTGCTTTATACTGTTATTTGTATATTGAAAGAGAAACTTACACTGTTTTTATTTGGGATATACCAATTAATGACACCAACTACAACACCAAATAATATTCCGAGTACTATTTCTAGCGGACCGTGGAATATATTATACACAAGATCAGCTGGAAAAATAAAATTATACAAATTATATTAGATTAGAATTATAAGTGGATATTTAGAAAAAGACGGGTTGGGGATGGTCCTAAGGACATGACTAGACCAAATGACAGCCTTTTAAAATGCACTTTAGGAGATTAAATGAAGAGCTGGCAGTTCCCACTATAATAGTTAAAAACTAGATAATGTAAGAGGAATATGCTTAACTTTTCGGTTAAATTGATCCACTTGAACCAAGAATTTAGCGAATGAATTTTGGGCCATTACGAAAGTCGGTACGAATAAAAAAACATATCCTCGATTATCCATTTCTTGATTTAATCATGAATATGCATTCAGAAGTAGATCAGGGCCTAATCTAGTAAGTATCGCAGACCAGCGATGACATCGAGGTTTGATTATGATCTGGATACGTTATTTTATGTCTAATTAATAATTTAGATAACATTTCAGACCGCAATAGGCAGATTTAGCTCTTGCATAATGTATGTTTAAATGACACCATTTACAATGGACGCTTAGGAGAGGCCATTAATGCAAGCGAATACATTTTACTAAAGAATTTCTACCAATGTCAGGGTTTTTAACGTCTACTTGACACAAACAAGGTCATTTCGGAATTAACGTACTGAATAAAATGTCAATAATTCTTTTGCGTGTTGGGGTCTTTAGCAGTTGAAGGGAGGAACCGGCGAAAACCCACGAGCTGGACAGGCGAACCTACTCTTGTAAGTGTTAAGAAATATATGGCAAATTTGAAACACCTTGCTCAATTTACAAATTAAACGTTTTAAAATTATACAAGAAATGCACTTACCATTTGAGAAGGCGATTCCCAACATTACACCAAACCCACTGATAGCAAAAACATCATTTAAACTACAAGCTGCTATACATAAAGTAGGGATGCCTTCAGCGACTCCATATCCTCTTTCCTGTACCCCAATCATACTTGGTACCACAACAGCTGGTGATACAGCAGACAATGTAAAACTATCAATGAAACAAAATTGTATAGGCATTCACATTTGTACCGACATGACAAATACGTGCGGCGCCCTATCCCGAAATTGACACCAGATAGCCATCCGAATATGGAATTTCGCGCGCAGATGGGCCCGAACTTGGACAACATTCGAAGCAAGTACGATTCCTACAGAATGGTATCCGAGCCACATACGAATATATCACTAAGATGTGAATTCTGTACAGTAGTTTATAACCACAGGACACACGAAGGCCACACGGTTGCTACCCGCCTCTGTTGTGTTCAGTTGCCCAGGACTGACACAGGGAGATGCTCCGAGGCTGACTTTATACACGTTACCATGACACATGGGAAACACTTGAGCTACTCAAATACGACTGTCTACGCTGACAACGTGGTCCCATCTCGATGTCATCGTACTATCTATAATGCGATGGCTACATGGTGGCGTTGTGAGGGCTCCATGTAGTCGTATTGCCTTCCTAGGACAATCCGGCATATACTTGTATTGACATGATGCCTTCACGACGACCGTATAAAGGGTACTGTTAGATTTTGCGAACGCCCACGAAGCTGCTGTCTAAACCTGAGAAACTCAGCAGGTGGTCGCACGATGTCTTAAGATGACCCTATGAACATTTACTTAAATTTATTGTGTGTTCATCTGGTATCAGTTTCGGGCAGCGGACATACGGCCTACTCTTATGTCGTCTTATGAAGTTATGAAATGATTAACATTTGATTATGAAAAAACAAATACAAGCGCAAGATACTATCCCGGGTTGGATTCAATCGGATTTAAAACCCGTCCACGGCAAACAAAGATGAGGACCGCCTTTTCAAATGTGGAGCAGCATAGATCGATGGCATTTTGAATTTGTCATATACTAAACGGAATTGAACCATGAGATTCCACTTTCACATGGTATTATATACCCCTAAATTCATGCATAAAGTCTTTCACCATAATGTCATAACTGATGACATTATTTTTAGTGAAGGCGTAATGATGTAGGTGATTGTCTCGATGATTATAAAAATAAGTGGGTGCAGTTAATGTTGACCATGAATGAAAATACTCTGTAGTATAATGGTTGACTTTTGTAAACTTACCCTATAATAAATGCCCAAATCCAAGGGAAATCTAAAGTATAATGGGCCAACACTGCGACAGATACGGCTTCTGCGATACTTGGAACAAACGCCAACCGCAACGCCATCCATTTGACTTTTTTCAGAGCTTTTGGATCCAGTCCTGATCCGGCCCTCACCAGGATTACTACTAGAGCAATCGTTCTGAAATAGAAACATGTTTAATTCTGAAACATGGATATATGTCCAAAACTACAGCAAAAGAAGATATTTTAATAATTTTCCCAATTTGTTGTCATTTATTCGTTTAGTATTTAGTAAATATCCATCAGCAGCCTCGATCTCGGCAGAATGTTTGATTTGAAACGTCTATCTCCACAAGCCGAGATCGGGTATGGCTGAGGGGGGTTGCGGTTATGGTTGTGTTGTATAGGTGACATACGATTATTCTAGTACCGAAATTACTTTGTTGTGCCCTTCGTAGATGACTAAACCTAAAAGTTCAATCCAAAAAAACAATCCAGCTTTCATTCTTGTGGGATGGAATAGGGCGAATGGTCAGTTAATTTGGCCAAGGTTTATAGCAACTATTATAGCAAGAACGGTCAGCTCTCCATCTAAATCTTACAAAATGCATCTTTAACCAAATACAGGTTGCTTTTGCCCTCAACTACGCCAATTCGTTCGCGCGGGACTAAGAAACCAGGTTTCGTATACACCTCTGCACGTAAAAGAACCACCGACAGATGGATTGTATTGCTGTCTTGGCAAAATTTCCCCCATAGTTTACTGCAGATTGGAACAAGATTTAACCATATAATCTAAGAAATGTCGGAATAATCCTTTATGTGTACAGGCACATAGGGTGTTTGTATGGTCTTGTCTTACCAAAGTTTCATTAAAATTTCTCTCTAAAGTTTTAAAGAAAATGTGATGTATTACCGTATCATATGTATATTCACATACAATTAATTAAATTGAAATCAATTAGGCAAATACATGTTTTGAAATAATAATAAATTATTCCCCGGTCATTAATTGATTCTGTCGTTTAATTGGCATAAAACAAATAAGATGATTTTTTGTGGAATTATAGGTTTTCTTAAAATGAATTTTTAAAAGATGCAGACAATCGATAAACTTGTTTTTTGTATCATTTTTCGTATCAATTTTATTTATATTGTGTTTTTGAAATGTTTGCTATGATTATGACGCCTAGTACACACACTGATCCCATTTCAATAGGAATTCGGTTCGCTGATATAATCCTTTAATATAATCGTGTTATTATTCTATTTGATCACATTTCGTTTAATTTTAAATAAATATATGTGAATATACCTAAGAGTAGACGCCCACGTTTTATCAATTTTAGTAGCTTCGTCTATAACAGGAGCATTTCTTAGGCAAAATCCAACAAGAAGCATACCTAGTAATAATAATAAACAAACATATTCATACATAAATTATAATAGCCAAATTTAATTAACAGTTATATCTAAAATGATAAGACCGTTTCGACAAAGGTAAAAAATAAAAGTGCAATTTAATTATATTATTTGTGTTGATTTTTTTTTCTTTTGATATTTTTTTTACTCTTCTTTATTTGTTCTTTTGCTTGTCAGTTGCCACAAAGGGAGTTGTATAAAGAGTACGTTGTTGACCATGATGTCAGACAGGTCACACTTTGAGTTGAGTAGCGTTTGTCCACCTCGTACACTTTTGCATAAATTGATATAAAAGATATACGATCGGTTAGTATTGTTGTGTGAGCGTTAAACCCCGTGTATCTGGGGTGAGGGGGTTGGGGCGCACCGAAACAATCTTGTTTGTTTAAATACTATTACATAAGGATCTATAGAGAGAGACAAATGGCAGGCCCGGATCCAGGATTTTGTGGAGGGGGGGGGGGCACACATTGGAGCAAAGGGTAATATGATGCAACCTTGGATTGCTTGGGTGGAGATAATGCGTAAATCATGTTTATATCATCTATTAAAGAGCAGATATGTGAACTACAACAGAAACATAGCAAACGAAAGTGAAAATGAACTATGTCACTGCCCACCCACCCACCCCGCCCAGGATCCGCGTCTGAATGGAGTTTAACGTCCATTCGACACAAACCAGGTTATTTCAGGACTAAAAAAAAAAGATTTATAATATCGGTGTGTGTCAAAATATCCCAAGAACATTGCACTCTTAAATTCCCAGCATTTTTCAATCATTGTCAGCCTTTGGTTGACCCCATTACAATCATTGCCAGTCTGTGGTTGACACCATCACATGCACGGATAACTGTTCTAATAATTGACAGGAAGATCAATTGGTCACACACACCTCAAGAATAACTAAACAGTTTACGTCACACAATGCCAACTCACCTAGAAGAGATGGAAAGGGAGTTAACTCCACAAAAGCAGCTGCTAAAACACAAGCGTAAATAAGCACTAACAAACCGAAAAAGTTTCCTCCGGGTAATGCTTGCTCTCCAGTTAAAGCCCAGAAAGTTCCCCAAATGGCTATGGCACCTATAATTTTGGTAACCCACATTGCAACTTTTCCATGTATTGGGCACATAAAACTGTATTTCAAATGATGCCAACATCCCGAATTTTCGTTCAGTTTGTAATTTTCTGCCAAAATTGGTTTACAAAATTTCAAAATTCCGTCTTTAATTCTTTGTAACTTCGACTGGCTCTCCTGTACGTTTGGAGGCACGTTCAGTGAAGAATATGAACCGTTCTTCATCCTGGCGTTCTTCTTGATCTGACCTCTGCCTTATACCAACTCTTCGTTCCCTTAAGAATAAATGAATCATTCAAATGATTTAGGTGTTATGCAGTACTGGACAGAGGATATCAAATTTCCTTTAACAGAGAAACATTACCATTATGTTAGTGGACATTATCAATCGTCCATTGTGAAAGGGAAAGGGGGAGGACAGGGTAATTCTATTTCGTCCATGTTGTATCTGCAACTTCATCTAAAATTACAGGTTTAATACTCCAATGAAAGCTGTCCCGCCATTTTATTATTTAACCATATCAATTTGTCTGCATTATACTGTACATGAAGATGGTGCAAGATTAATTATAAAGTTTAACGCTAAATTAATCATAGGGTTTAAACTAACGTTACATAACACCTTACACAATAACAAGAATCGATAAACCTGGGAATTGTCTCTAAAATCTTTCAAATATCTCTTCGCCTTTATTGGCTACACAAATGTCACGATTAATGTAGTTTTTACTAAATATATTCAAGCCTTAAGGTCGTTCGACACAAACATGATACTACACAAAATACATACACTCGCACCCCTCCCTCATTGGTAGGATATCTTTTGTTTTTGTTTTACAAGACACGTCGTATTAGCAGGATTTTCTTTTCTATATTTGAAAATGTAATTTATGTTAATTCAAAAAACAAATACGGATGACATTATCCTGTTAATTTTTGTTTCCGGAATTTTTTACGTTTTTTCAGGGATATTTTTGTAACGGTGTCGTTTAATTAATTACAAAATTATCAATTACGCTGTTTTCTGGTATGGAAAATTTAAAAAAAAACATGGCGAGGCAGGACTGCTACCCAGTATTCTGCTTTAATATTATTATGATTAATTTAAATATTGTCCTCCGCCCATGACAAAGTGAAGTACTTTATAAATATGTCGTCATATATTTAGCAGTGGGGAGCCATAACGACACTGACTAAAACTGCCACACAACAGCTTTGATATGCAATCTTAGACATAGCCTAAGATAGTTCCCGTCAAGTATTAACGATCTCTCATACATTGGAAATATTCCAAGAAATATTAACATATCTACTCTTATCCGTGATTCGTGCAGTTAAATAGTTAAGTGACCTGATAACATGAATTTCAAACACGACTTTTCATTTCTTCGATTCGCCTAATTCGAAAGTACAAATTAGTAACCAAAATATTTACTATGATAAGTAAGTGTAGCTATTATTTTTAGAAAATACGAATTAAATATGACCGATTATTATGACATTTGTCATTGGCTTTTTGACAGAGAGTATTTGCTTTATCTGACTTGAGGATTAACTTTATAATAGTACGCGAGTTCTAATAGTTTTATAGTTTATGACGTATGTAGTTCACACTGTACTTATCCGGGAACAAACAATTTAATGGATTCAGCCTGCGATACCATCCGTAGTTAAAGATGACAATAAATGCTATTTGATTTGAAATATCAAGATATCATAAAACCAACTTTCAACTGAACAATATTAATTTGGAAATGACATCATGTTCGGTGTACCGCCCAAAACATATCAATGTCCTCCCATTATATTATAGTAGGGTGAATTACGACCCAATAGTAAACGTTATATTCGTCGTGCTAATCCGCACAGTATTACTTAATTTTGAAGACCATATTTTAATGGATCTTAATCTACCTTAATTACCCCCATTTATATCTATTTCATATTGTCTTATATTACTCATTTAAAATCACATTGGTCCAATTTCAACTGCCAAGGGTTATTTTACATGCACGCCAGACGGGAATAAGGAAGGGCTTCAGCTTTACGCAACCTCCGGCAATTTTCTGTGTCGGGACGCCAGTCGATGACCACTGACATATTTCAGAACAAAAAAATCCAATTTAATTTTTTCAATTGTCTACACTTCCCGAAAATTATTCAATATATCCGCACTATTAATTTAATAACGGTGAGAGAATACTCACCGAACCGTCGACCAAATATAACAGTAGCTGTTTTCCATAAGTATGTGACATATTTTATTATAAAACATTTATTAATTTTATTTACTTAGATTTAAGTAGAATCCTAGAAACCAAATAATTTGACCACGTGTTACATGTACTTTATCAATTCTTTAAATGCATGATTTAAGAGATGAATCGGTCTATTGTAGGTCTTTATTTTGGCTTCAAGTATTGTATAAACTATTATTAATAAGACATAGTTTGTTAACATAACAAGGCCATAACCAACTACCTTGATCAAAGGGTGGCAGATATTTAAATTGATTAGAACGCCCACAAGAGTTAAATATTTAAAGGAGCTAAATCGCTAATATTTGGGGCCTAGAAATTGACACAAATGGGTCGCAAGGCATATAATAATTTAATATGAATGTATATAAACTGATTTACATTCAATCGTTTCCGTTTTTACTCTAATATCAAATCAGTTATGTTTGGCGAACCACACCAGAAGTCTCGATTGAATCACAATACATATAGCGTCTGGTTATTCCAGTCTATATGGTATTTATTGCGCATGCTCACCGTTTGAGATGTAATGTGGAGTATACCTAGCCTTGTTCTTTGGGTCCCTAGCTGAAAATGGGTCTGAAACGCCGTATGTCTTAAATATTGGATATCAGAAGCCCATCTTTCCTGGTACGACCACACCATCAATGTTGATTTAAATTGACAAATAATGTGTGTTTTCGACGTCCAAGACTTTCGATGATATTGAGTTAGAGACTTAGCTACTTTAACAATGAAAAGGATAAGTCTTAGTCCAGTTGCCACTATAATCAACTATCAACGCTACAGAATCCAACACTCATGGCTTGGTTCAGAATATAGTAATTTCAATGTAATTTTCAATATATTCATTTTTTAGTGTCTATTAGTGAACTATTGTAACAAGAACGATCAGCTCTTTATCTTGGATGTTGCATATTTAAAGGGAAAGAACATTTCTAATCATCATTTTCAAAATTTCAAAATACATGTAAACAGGAAATGACGTAGGCAGGTCAACTAGATAGTGTTATGTCCACGTTTTTTTTTTATCTAGAGAGAACATACCTGGTGCTAGACATTTTCAAGAAGCATTAGAAGTTTGATGGATTTGCTCGATTAGTAAAAAAATCTAGTTTCGAGTTGATGCGATTTAACATGTAGCCTAAGCGAAATTTGAGACAGACCTGACAATCCATAGTTATCATTATTTTTTTATAAGAAATGTGGTTTCCAGGGTGTTTTACTAACGTCCATGATAATATCTTATACAATACTTGAGTTTTTTGACAACGAAATCAGGGTTCAAACATGTATTATGCAAGAGCTAAGTCTATCTCTTGTAGGTCTTTATTTTGGTTATTAAAAAGACATTTATCACCTTATCCAGACCATTTATCAACTTATCGGCGTCATCGTTAACCTGCGATATTTAGTGGGCTTGAATACACTTTACGATGGATAATTTAAATTAATAATGGATAGTCGAGACTTAGATAATTATAGACCCAACGTTAGTAACGATGATCGAGGATGATCTAAAATTGAAGCGCTAATATCTCGGTTCAGACTGAAGCAATTTGACTGAAATTTTTCGTTATCTATTTTTCAACTATTATGGCGGGAGCTGCCAGCTCTTCGTCTAATCTTACACATATCTCTTTGATTAATTACACTTATTTTCCCGAACTTCGACCACGAGAGTTATAATTTTACTTAAACTTAAAAATCAGCAATATTTTTCTTTTCATTAAATTGTAGCCACAGTTTGCAACTAATGAAGCCGAAAATTTTCAAATTACAATACAGGCATGTGTATATCTGAAAACAGCTTACCTGATCTGCTGTTATTTACTGTATTTTCACAATTTTCTTTCTCCAATTTCAGGACCTCTTTTAGCTAGACTTTCTTGAATGATAAATGACCGGCTATCAAGGACATCTTGTGTGATCTTTTTTCGGGTGATTGACAGAATTTATACCTCACATGGTTTAAAGTTTGTAAAACTAATACCACGTGTGCAAAAACACAGCCCTTCACTGTCGTTTACACTATACGTACATATTGGTCAATTAACCAACGCGATATACCCCACAATCTATTGACAACCCTAAAATGCCTTTTTGTGAAAGATAATAGGATGATTGCTTGATTATGATAAACTTTTGCTTTTAAAAGAAGAAACAACAAACACCATCTGTGAATCAAAATCTATCGGCATGGTCATTAAAGGACATGTGCACTTGTTTTAGACATTACTGGTTAAAATTAGCAGAAGTAAATTCACCAATTTGGTATATGCGGTGTTTGTCAACACACATGCAGCACGTGTAAATCAATCACAAAAATACTGCAGATTAATTTGTCAAGGGACTAATTGGATTAACCATTAAGGGGGTCGCAGAGTGATTTTCCCCTTGTCAGTGATGTGGGACAGGGGCATGGTGAGGATAATGCCTAGTCCTTCGGTTGGACGAAAAACCGAGTTCCCATGTACACGTTGGTGTGCTTGTAAAAGACAGTTGGACTTCAACTGCTACCCGGGCTAAAATTCACCCACAATACGCTTGTCTTCATTATCCCAGTAGTAAGTTAAACTCCCCTTCTTCCATTCATTGTCCATTAGATTATCAGGTGGTTGAATGGCCGAATGGTTAGCACATGCGCGCTGTATCATATGGTCTGTCATTGAGTCAACTGGCGTAGTTTCGATATTCGCATTGTACGTGATAAAGAATGGGATCGCCTGGCCAACTTCGTTGGGACGTCTGGGACCTCCGGTTTCACCCCACTGCTAAAAACATTATTGAAATGAAATTGACCATGTGTTAGTCCCGAAATGTTCTAGTTCTCTCTCTAATGTTCATATATAATTTGATGTTATATATCACATATCGGGGGGGGGGGGGGGGCAAATTAGATTGTATTTAACATTTATCGGATATATATGTAGGTCAGATCATCCGTATAGACTTTCAATATACGTCGTACACATTTTTAGTTGTTTTACTCGGGGTTTAAAATTATTGCTTATTGAAAATGATACCGTGCCTTTTATAATTACTGTCATTATATTAAGAAAATGAAATAAATGACTTTAGCGTTAGAATTACACCCGTTCTTTAGTCAAACCGAAAATGTTCTACTTCATTGAATTTTATATGTGGATTGATTTTGATTTTTTTTTTTTTTTTTTTTTTTTTTTTGTTTTTTGAGGGGGTCGGGGGCAATCTGAGATATGACTCTGTTTTGAGCAAAATATCAATCTGATTAAAATGCAGATGTATATTTCGTTTCGTTTTTTTTATGATTTCGATGGCCTCAAGTGCATGAACATATGGCCAGTTGTAATCGAGAGTCCTGCCAGGGAGCAGCTTTTGACCAACGACGCCAAACATTTGATTAACCAATCGGCGTTGATGTTTCTAGTAGGATACCCACAGTTCTGTGCATCGCACGCCAAGAATTCAATGCAAAAGACAGTTTCATTGACTAATTCCCCACATTAACCAGAACGCGGGTTATATAATAACTCTTCCAGATGCTAGTGTAGTAAAGACAAGTAAAACGAAATATTGAACTATAACAACCGAAACGAAATTGGCAAAAAATGAAACTAAAATTATGGAACAAAATAACGGTGTTGGTGAGCCATTAAACTTCGTTTCTATTCATTAGTTTAATTTGAAGAGAGAGGTTATTTCTGAAATTGGTATAAAATTTGATTTTTATATTTTAACAGAGTACTTTACCTTCCTGGTGTTGACATGAATTATCGGTTAGGTTCCCCGAATTATCCTTTAAATCGACATTTGTTTTATTTCGAAATTGGATGCTTTATAGCGATCTAAGTATTTGCAGATGCAAGCACAAAATATTTAAGCAAAGATAAAACAAAATATCAATATTATTAGTAATGTTATTTTCTGTTAAGCTCCGCAGTTTTATTTTTCACAAAATTTTACCGAAATGGCCTATAGGTCCAAAAACCACAGTCAACATTTTTCCTGTTAATATTTCGTTTACATTTGACATTAAAGCTCATTCTGAGGCATATTTTACCCTTTTGTGTAAAGAAAGATGGCTAGCGACTTTAGATATTCACTTTGATAGATAAAAACGACCTATGTTACTAAATTGTTTGAAAATACTGCGTCACATTCCGTTCTGTTCTTTAGGGCGTGTGCTGTACAGGTGACTGACCCTAAAGCCCACTATGTACTAGACGATACATGATGACGACAGCCATTCTGTGGGGTAGCACGTTGTAAACGTGGATATTATGGGGGTACACTCGAACAACATGAGTCACCAAAGTAAAGTAATATAAGTATTAAATGGCCTCCACAAAGAGCTAAATTCGTTGCAATTGTAACATATGAGTTGTAGAATTGATTTTTGTGAAGATCTAGCTATTTTAATTTGGGAAAGTTCAGGGACAAATATTTCAGTCATTTCTTTCAAATGAGATGATACACGTGATACATGTAAAACACGAAAATATCGCATTATTCAGAAAATGAGATGAAAGGAAATACCAATAAAATGAAATGGTGTTTAACGTCCTGCTGTAACGATTCTGCTCCAACTGGGCTAATGGGGGCGGGCGTACACCATACAGTGTGTAATGAGGTAAATTTTGCCCGGGCAGCGTCGGGAATCTCTTTTACGTACACGCCAATATATTAACGGTACTTCGATTTTCCGTTCCGAACGACTATACACTGAATCTTGCCAGGCCATTTGTCCTGTACCACTGACAAGACGACCGGAAAATTCCCACTAACATTCTCGGCCAATACCGGGGGCAAAGGCGGAAACTCGAGGTTAGCGAGCCAACGTCTTATTCGAAGAGCTACCGCGTCTGTCGATATAAAGTTTGGCGAAACGTAGAGGAATATCAAAACAACGAAACGATGCGGACTGACACAAACCGAATAAAAATAAATAATGAGGCACCTAAATTATATAGGGTAGTATGATCTATCATATTGTGTCATTAGTAGGTTTTGGGAATTACGATGGCTAAATGGGCAAGGCGCTGGCTCACTTGCCTGGAGGTCGGGTGTTCGATCACTGCATTGGTCGAGAAAGTTCATCTCGATTTTCCGGCGTGGTTTCCCATGTCACTGATGCAGGAGGGCCTGACAAGGACAGCTGGATGGGATGAAAAACCGAGGTCCCGTGTACACATTGGCGTGCACGTAAAAGATCCCTTGGCAGTTGGAATTCGATATAAGAGTAGGCCGTAGCTCCGCTGACTGGGCAAAATTTCCCTCATAGCACACTGTATGGTGTATGCCCGTCTTCCGTTAAGGTGCAGAATAGTAGGACGTTAAACCTCATTTCATTTAATTTCCATTAGTAGCTTAATAGAATTTATTATTGAAAATGTTCGCCATCTAACCCCTAGCTCTAAAGGATAATAATTGACCTTCGGAATGGTGTTTAGTCCAGTTTTTAAGACTGTGCAGAAATGCAAAACCTCAAAAATGTCCATCTCTTATAAAACTAGACCTGCATGCAGCTATGACGGGTTTCACTGGTGCCATGTTACCTTTGAACTTGTGTCACTTTCGGTGCCACGTTGCCCTTGAACATATGTCACTTCCGATACCAATGAAACCATTAAACAGGTTTCCACATAAGCATTGAAAACATCAAATAAAATGGACGAAGAATCAACCAAATCCAGCAATATCAATTCATTTTATATATATGTTACTTGTAAGTGATCCTGGCAAAATTACATTACTTCCGGTAATAATGCAAATGTTCAATTAGTTTTATGAAATCGGAAATGGCATAACATATCATATGGTGAGAATTTTATGTAAATCAAATAAATTGCCACTTTTATCAACCAAAAACCTTGAAAAGTGACTTGTAGAAAATCGTCTATTTCTCGGCAACCGTACAAGTTAGAAATTATTTTTGGGTATCTGTATGATCGTATGGGTTCAGTCTATTTGTTGATTGGAATCAAATATCATAATTTTAAAAACATTACAAATCAGAATCATATGAATAAAATATATGTTTTGAAGGCTAAAAATACAGTTTTTGCCAAAATAACATTACTTCATGTGAAACCAAAAACGTTAAATTAGTTTTATAACACCGACTATGACATTAGGCATCAAAAGGTGAATATTTTATGAAAATCGAAAAGTAATTGACACTTTTATGGGCCAAAAACCTTCAAAAGTGACTTTTAGTAAACCGCCTATATCTCGGCAACCGAAGAAGTTGGAAACAATTTTATGATATCTATATGACCGTATGAGATTTGTTAATATGTGAATTTAATCCAAAAGTTGATTTTATTATTACATATTAAATAATTATTGGTTGAAAAAAAATATTGATTTTAAAAGTTAAAATGCAGTTTTTGACCAAATGGCGTCACTTTTGGTGTCAATTTTAAATTGTAATCGACTTGATATGACGCATACATGCTTTTGGAATCAAATGGTGTCACTTTTGTGAATATCCATTAATAATTAACTATTTTACAGGCAAATTACGAAAACAGTGACTTACGCAAAACTGCCCATTTCTTGGCAACTGCTTATATTACAAACTAATTTTCACATACATTCTCTTCGTATGGATTATAGCTACAAGTTTATAAAAGTTACATAGAAATATTTTAAAATCTGAAAAGCCTGAACAGGTTGTAAATAGGTCAGTTTTACACCTTTTTTCACCCCTTAATCCAATTTGCTCCAAAATGAAACCGAAATTAAAAAAACTGAGCTCACTCTTTTTTGCGCTTTTAAAGGGCACACACTTTTAGTTATATAAGTTTTTAAATAAAATAATATGTAGTTTTTGGTAAATTTACGCCACGTCCGTTGCCGACAGATAACACTGTTGGTAACAAAAAAGATGACAATTGAGACAACAGAGCTTATGAACTTTGTTTTATACAAATCGAACAATAAATAATTAATCTAGGGCTAAAAAACTGAATTGGCCAATGACGGCCAAGGAAAATAACCGAGATAAAAAAAAATCTCATAATTGCTCAAGTCAATATTAAATTAGTTTCTTAAAATCAGAAATAATAATCACATGGTGAAAATTTTATGTAAATCGAATAAGAATTGCCACTTTTATAGACCCCAAACCTTGGAAAGTGACTTGTAGGAAATCGTCTATTTCTCTGCAACCATACAAGTGAGAAACCATTTTGTGGTATCTGAATGATCGCATGGGTTCATTCTATTAGTTGATACGAACTAAATATCATAATTTTAAATGTATTACAAATCAGACTCATTTGAAAAACATATCTGTTTTGAAGGCTAAAAATACAGTTTTTGCCAAAATATAATTACTTCCGGTGATACTGAAAATGTTAAATTAGTTCTATGAAATCATAAATGACATAAGATATCATATGGTGAAAATTTTATAAAAATCGAACAATAACCGACACTTTTATAGACCAAAATCCTTGAAAAGTGACTTTTGGAAAATCGCCCATTTCTCTGCAACCGTACAAGTTAGAAACCGTTTTGTGATATCTGTATGATCGTATGGGTTCATTCTATTTGATGAATAGAATCAAATATCATAATTTGAAAAAAATAATAAGTACGACCCATTTGAATAAAATATTGTGTTTTAATGCTAAAAATTAAATTTTGAGCAAATGACGTCATTTCCGGTGGCAGCGTATGAGGTAGAATGGTTTGACCTTGTCCACTATGGCATTAGGCATCCAATGGTGAAAGAAAATTGAAAATCACATAATAATTGATTCTTTTACAGCCAAAATAACGTGAAAAGTGACTCATGCAAAATTGACTTTTTCTCGGCAACTGCGCATATTACAAATTAATTTTCACATACATTCTCTTTGTATGGGTTATTGCTACGAGATTATGAATGTTACGAAGATATATTTTTTAATATGAAGACGCTGGATGGGTTGTAAATAGCTTATTTTGACACCTTTTTTCACCCTTTAATCCAAATTGCCAGAAAACGAAATCGAAATTAAGAAAACTGAGCCCGATGTTTTGTGCGCCTTTATATGGCGCATCTTTTCAGTCATATTAGATTTGAAAAAAAATAATTTTTGCTTTCAAAAAGTGGTACCGAACTGTTGAAATTGTAGTTTTTGCTAAATTTACGTCACTCACGGTGCCGACAGGAAACTTTGCCGGTAACAAAAAAAATGACATTTTGGACCATGGAGCATATAAACTTTGTTTTATACAAATCAGACAATAAATAATTTATATAGAACTGATAAACTGAATTAGCCAATAGCGACCATGGGAAATTATCCAGAAAAAAAATGTTCACATTTTTGCCCAAATCATACGACCCTTTAACCCTTGGTAAAAGGTCATTAAAAAATATTCATTAATAAAAAAGTTTTTTGTCAAAATTTAAATTTTCAAAATTTGGCGCCTTATTTTTCCGAAGATTCGGCAAAATTTGAAAATCTAAAGACCCGATAAAATCCAACAATTGTTGTAAATATTACGACAATATTTCAAAAAACGACAACTTCGGTGATTTCGGACATTTCGCATTGTCGCAGAATGCCGGAAATAGCTTTAATCTCTAAGTCACACCCACTTTCGCAGTAAAACTCAAGACATTGCATCGATCCGACAAGTAGTTCCTGAGATATAAGCAAATTGGAAAAAAAAATAATAATAAGAAGAAGAATTTTAACAAAAACAATAGTGTTTCACACAAGCTACGCAGTGTGAAACCCTAATGAAAGGACGCCGTGTAGTAACGACACTAGATCCATAACTAGAATGCCCCAGCTTGCTATCTAGATCCGGACAGAGAAGAACGCTCGAAAATGTTCAAACCGGGTTGTTTTGTCAGGGATGGTACTATGTATTGTACAAGCTACGTGTCTCTCTGGTCGTTCTGTTCTGGTGGACAAAACTACTTGGTGGTGGTCGTAAAAGCTCTCTTGGCAGTTGAAATCGGCGCAGTGCACAACATCGACAGGGATAAACATGTCCCGTATGTTAGTTCCAACATGACCTAAATATAAACTGACATCGTGACGTTAAACCCCAGAGAGAGAGAGAGAGAGGGGGAGGGAGAGAGAGAGATACACACACATACACATATAATTGAGTCATTTTGGGACTAACACGTGATCAATTTTTTTTTTCAATAATTAGCTTGTGCGTAGAGGTCTTTAGCAGTGGGAGGGAACTGGAGGTCCCGGAAGGCCCAATGAAATTGAGCAGGCGACCCTATTCCTTGTCACGTACAACCCGAGGAATGGAAACTACGCCACTTGACTCACTGACAGACCATATGATACAGCGCGCACGTGCTAACCATTCAGCCATCCAACCACCTGATAATCTAATGGACATTGTAACTATCATCTCTTAATCTAAACCTTTCATAATGCTCCTTTAAATATAATATAATATTAAATTAAAGGTGGGTTTACAAAGAGTGGTGCCGGTCTTCCTCGAGGGGCGAAGAAGCAGAGCTTACCTTGTATGGACGGAACCGTTGGGAGAAAAATTTTGAAAATTAAACTGCCACAAACGCGTTTTCCTGCTATTCCAGTCTGTGGATACATTACTGGCCTTTTATCTTTTAGTGGGTAAATGTATTTGTGTCTAGGCATGGCTATTCCACGATGATTACAAAAAGACGCTAGTGGTCAAAACTTGCCAGATTTTTATTTGTAAAGATTATAAAATATGAAGATTTGTAGTAAAACAATCACTAAATTACAGCCATCAGAGTTGACCATAACCTTATGTATTGCTCTTTCAACTACGATCATACTTGAAGATCGATTAAAAAGAGAGTTTTGAACATTAAGAAATTTATTCTAAATTATTACAGAATTTCAGATGAGAAATTTTGAATATTTTCTGAAATACAATAATGTACAAGTGAAGTCTCTAATGGGAATGTCCGTCTAAAAAAGGTTCAATCTTGTTTAGTATTTACAATGACATGATGCAGTGAAAATTTCTCAACGTTTGGCATACTCATCTAGATAATACTTGTTACAAATTTCTCTCCTCGTTTCTTTTTCATGTCAGACTTTGTCAATAGGTTAACTTTCTGTCAAATTGTCCATATTAATTCCAAAATGTTCATATTTGTAATGATGAAGAATTGAATTTGAGTAATTCTGATTTTCAAAGTGCGTCTCAAGCAAAAGGTAATTTCGGTGCTTTTATTTGCAATTGTTTAGCTGGAAAAATTTACATCTTAAATTGTAATATAGGTATTAATGAAAGGAATCCATGGCTGAAAAAATGTTTGCAATTAAAACTTCTTAAAGATACATTATGGGAGATTAGATAAAGAGCTGGCAGTTCTCACTATAATAGTTTAAAAACTAGATGATGTAAAGGGAATTTGCTAAAAATGTCAGTCAAATTGATCCACTCTGAACCAATAATTTAGCGAATGGATTATAGGACTAGTCTAGATCATCAATACTAAAGTCGGTATAATAAAAAACAGTTTTGGTTATCCATTTTTTGATAAATCCTCAATGAGCATTGAGCAGCTGATTTGATTTTAATCCAATAAATATTGTAGACTGGCGATCACATTGAGATTTGGATAAGTTAATTAATGTCTAATTAATGATTTAGATAATATTTCAGGCCTAAAGAAAGACACGTAATAGGCCGATTTAGCTCTTGCATAATGTATGTTTAATTCAAGCAAGTTTTTTTTGTAAATAATACATTTCTTCACTTAGATCAAGTAGATTTCTATAGCAACAACAACTAACCCAACTTTCCCTTCTATTCATCTCTAATATATAAATATATAAATCATCCTATTCTTTGGTTTCATATTTATTTGTGTTAATATTTCATCGATTTTTCATCAAGATTATAAAATATTTCATTTTAAGCTCCCGGGTGTGATGGAATGATTGTATATTAAGGTGTGGGATATGCATGTATAAGAATGAATTGTTTTATATGAATATACGAAAATAAACGATAGATAAGTTCGACTAAGACACACTTGAAGATAACTATGTCACTAAAAAGGAAATTTTTGAAACTTTAAAAATAATTGATTTATTGGGTAAATTGACAGTATTACTGAACCAATTTTTCTGGGGTTTTATTATCCGAGAAATTGTCAGTAGCAAGTAATATGTTCAGTTTATTTAGTGACATATTCTTCAACAAGATACTGAATATTATATATTAATACCAAATATATTTAACACGTATATTGTACAAACAGTAGTGAAATAATTTAACTCTTATATTGTAAATCTATCAAAATCAGTTCATTACAGCTATTTAATAAATAGGAATGGAATGGGACTTAATATCTTGAATTAAGTGGGGTTTATCATCCTAATTTTTGTACAGAGGCATACAGTGTTCTATGAGGGAATTTTGCATGGACAGCAGTACAGTTCTTTTATAATCTGTGTCAATGTCAACATGGGAGCTCGTTTATTCGTCCCATGCCGACTACTCGTTACTGTTCCAGACCCCCATTCTGCAGAAATCACAAGGGCAAACTATACTAGAAAATCCTGGATAACTTTCTCGGCCTGGTTAATGAGCCAGCACCTTACTCACTGAGCCACTGTGGTTACCCAATACTTTGAGACAAAAATATGTGAATTATTTTTCTTTGTAAAATATTCACTTAACAAGATATTAAACCTCATTCCATTTCAAAAACTTGTTATAAAGTGCTGGTTGTGATAGAAAAACAATAAAAACAAAACAACCCAGATTTATAATAATTCCTTTGGCAAATAAAATATGAACTCTAGATTAATTTGAATACAATTATTTAAGGTAGCAGTAAGATATTTTACAAACATATTAAAAGTTTTACTACAAAAAGACTTTATGCCACTTTGTGGTATATCAAGAGTTTTGAGGTTTGAATTACTGTTATCAGAGCCTGCCAGTAACAAGGGTAGGATGTGGAGGAATGACAGACTTTATGCACTAAGGTTTTCTTATCCATATATCGTTTCTGAGTTCGGCTATCGGAATGGGTACCGGTAGTAGTAGCTTTTATATGGAGATCACATAATTATTGTTATAGAGGTTTCCTAAAAAAAAAAAAATAATGGAAACTAAACAGATTGAACAACTTTATTTGCTTAAAGTTTTTTTATATGATGGTTTAATTTGTTGCTACCATTGATTGAAAATTAAAATCCAGGTTTTAGTCATGGCAGGGGTTAATTGGAAGCATGCGCACATATATAAACATGTGCATGAAAACCTGTAAGCTTACAAATGCATTTGTTATGTGGAGAAAATGGTGAGTAAAGGTGTAGCTAGCTGGTTGTTCTCTGTAAATGTTAGCCAATGGTTTCAATAAAAAAAATAACCAACATAAATATTGTCTTTCTTCATATTTTCTATTCCTTTCGATCCTCGATTTATAAAATTGGTGCAAACATACTCAGTAATATCCATTTTGTTGTAGAAATTATGGCAATAAAGGAATGAAATGTGGTTTGACTTCCTACTGTTCTGCTCCAAACAGGGCTAATGAAGATGGGCATGTGCCATACAGTGTGTTGTGAGGGAAATTTTGCCCGGACAGCGGCACTGCGGCTTACTATATATATTAAATTCCAGCTGTCAAGGGATGATTTTCGTCCCATCTGAAATATTGACAGCTGTCTTCATTGGGCCCTCTGTCAGTGAAGGTCATCTAGTTGTTTGGATTGGGAAAAGCACGAAAAACAGCCTTTGGCAGTAAGAATTTGAAGACGTATTCAGTTATAGCCGACTGCTAGATACATGTCCATCTTATTGTCTCGGTGAGTAAGACAATGGCTTGCTAGCCTGGAGGTTGGGTGTTCGATCCCTGCATTGGCTGAGAAAGTTCGTCCAGATTGTCAGTGATGCAGGACGGAGGGTCTGATGAGGACAGCTGTCTTGTCGCACAGATGGGACGTAAAACCTAGTGGTCTAGAGTGCCGCACTTCGACCTCTAGCTGGCCGGTCACCTCAGGCTTGTGGCTGTGGTTTTGAGCCCTGGTGTGAGCGTGGAGATAGGGGCCCCTTCTCAACTTCGTGGTCCTGTTTCCTCCCACTACTAAAGGGTAATTGGCTGATTGGGACACAGTTGGACTAAGTAGAATAGTGAAGTAAGAGGGGGTCATGATTAGACGGGCCCGGCATCTAAACACTAAACTACATAGGGGATTTATACCAAACTGGCAGGATAGTGGAGTAAGGGAGTGTCACGATCAGACGGACTCAGCATCTAAATACTATTCCGCACTTCGACCTCTAGCTGGCCAGTCACCTCAGGCTTGTGGCTGTGGTTTCGAGCCCTGGTGTTAGTCCAACTGTGTCCCAATCAGCCAATTACCCTTTAGTAGTGGGAGGAAACAGGACCACGAAGTTGAGAAGGGGCCCCTATCTCCACGCTCATTGCTTTATCTTAAAAGCCTGTCATTGAGTCAACTGGCGTGGTTTCGAATCCCCGTTTGCACGTGACAAGGAGTAGGATCGCCTGTCCAACCTCGCCTGTCCTCCGGTTTCCTCCAACTTTGGCCTATAACTATCCGATAAATCAGTGTGGGACGACCTTGAAATAAATTAGGTTTTTTTTCATCTGATTGACCCTAACAGGCTTCTCCGTATCTTGTAATACAAGAAAACTAATTTGGCTATCTTGTAATTACAAGATAGGCTAACTTGTAACTACAAGATAGGCTATCTTGTAACTGATATAAATATGTAGTTGGTGTGTGTATGAAGTCAATGGTATTTATGGGAGCATGAAATCGGTGTATGGTGACCTTTAAATTGTCACTCATGGGCATCTCGGTATCTTGTAATTACAAGATAGTCAGAATTTTTTTTTTTCATTTGATTGACCCTTATGGGCTTCCGTAAGAAATTGACTAGATGACCATCACTTGTTTCTGAAAAATAGAATGATATTGATACCTTGCTTAATGCATTTTTACTGAATATATTGGATTGATGAAGAAAGTTCAGACGTTTATTGAATATTTTGAACATTTTTACAACACTATCGTGTGCTTATATAACATGGTGATTTACATGAAATTAAACTGTTTGTGTTTGATGAGTAAGAGCTAGTTTCCATTAATATTTTTTTTAGAAAACACTATTATGAAGGAGAACATTATGAGTCTTCACATGTGTTTTAATGAATTCCTTGTCCACAAAAACATAGGTATAGACATCCAGATCATTAAAATCGGGGCAGGGTCAGTATATGTTGCTCTCCTCATCACTACTTTCACCACGTCACAACAATTGACTAATGTCTATGGCCAGACTATTATTAAGATATTCTCTTTCAACCCTGGAGAACACTTCTCTCTTCAAAAATACGTCTTTGTTATAGGTAACACTTTGTGTATAATTTATCTAGACATTTATTTCCCTTTGTTACTTAGGTAATTGTGTGTGTGTGGGGATGGGGGGGCCTGGAGGCGGGAAAAATGAACTACCTTGATATAAGCCCCATTGTGTACATGTGATGTTCCACATTATCTGTATAACTATGCTTTGACAATCACCTCGCCAGTCTTAACTCAACCCTAGGGTATCACAGTGTAAGCCATAGACGGAGGAAGGCTGACAAGTTAATTTGTGGTATTTCTACCCCGGGTCTGGGGACTTTTCCTAGGGCTTATTTGAGTAACTGCTACCCTGTGTGTAGCCCCACTACAGTTTATCAAGGTAGCCCACTGACGGAGGGTGCCCAGTTCATTAAATACCAGTTATTTTATTGACTTAGAAAAATGATGACAACGTTTTGGAGGCGATATTTGAAATAGATTGAAATTTATAAATTATTCTATATATGACAATATGAATAAACTAGTATTAATCTAATAAATGTGCCCACTGGATGTTTGTGGTTTTATTTTTAAGTAAAGGAAGGTGGAAATCACTTTTTCTTTCTCCTTGTCATAAAATGAATATGCAATGGTTTTTTAATGGATTTTTTCAGGTCATTTCACTTTGCAAGACATGTACGAACAGTTTCAAAATATTATGAAGATGGGACCTTTCAGTCGAATCATGGTAAGACATATTACATATAATGATGTACATTTAAAAATTATTTGGTAATTTGTTTTTAATTTTCAGTAATTTTTTCAAATTAATTGGTGAATTATCTCCCGTGATCATATATTTTGATTTGAGATGTTTAATCTAGTCAAGTGCTAAAAATTTATTATATACCCCTTTAGTTGGCACATCTAATAACATGTTTATTTTGTTGAAAAAATATGTACAGATATTTCTATGGTACAAAATTAAGGCCAAGACAACTCTTGGTTTAGTTCTTTAGTTCAGAGTCTTAATAAAAGAATAGGCCCTTGAATATCTTTGTATAACGTTTTGTTTTTACAAAATTTTAAAACTTGAAATCAGAATGAAAATCTTAATACATATTCCTGTAGAACAATAATTCAGATGAATGTGACCCAAGGGTGCTGTATTCTCTGGTCATAATTTAGAGATTTTGACTCTGTAAATACATTTTTAAAGAGTTAAATCTGCCTATTGCAAGTCTTTCTTCGGGACTGTAATTATTAATTAAACTTAATTAGCTTATCAAGACCATAATCAACTCACAATGCCATCGTTAGCCATCCCAAACATGAGATGTCTATCTACAGCTAGCTCCGCCTGAGAACACGTGGACGTATGACGTAGATGAATCGCTGAAGCAATTTGACTGAAATTTTCAGCACATTCTCTATTCGTACTATTATAGCAAGAACTATCAGCTCTATATCTAAACCTTTCATAATGCTCCTTTAAATATAATATATTATTAAATTAAAATAGTTAGAACCTATTCAAAAAGTTGATTAAAGACATAGGCGGACGGGCTCGATGACAGTTAAGGGGGGGGGGGGCAGAACCTGAAATGCCCGAAAAAATTTCGGGTTTACAAAGAGTGGTGCCGGTCTTCCTCGAGGGGCGAAGAAGCAGAGCTTACCATGTATGGACGGAACCGTTGGGAGAAAAATTTTGAAAATTAAACTGCCACAAACGCGTTTCTCTGCTATTCCAGCAGCTTCAATTTAGGTCCAATATAGCCTACCTGCTTGACCCAAATTCCAAACAACCAATCGCCGTTGGGTTTGGGGGGTCTTACCTTCCCGGAGAAAATTAAACCATCGCAAATGCGTTTTTTGCTTTTCTAGCCTGTGTAAGCAACTCCAAAATTTCCAATAGTTTTCTAACCGAAATTTCAGTCTGAATTCCAACCATCCAATCAGACTGCTGCAGCTGCAATCACAAAAAATATTAGTGGGCGTATGTTTCGTTGCCTGGCAACCTATTTTAAGTTTTATTAAATCATTGGAACGTTCAAACATGTACAACATTTTCTAATCATCATCAATTATTGTCCTTTTACTACCATGGTTCATTACAGCCGCCGGCGCTGGTTCATTAATCTGGCTCCCGAGTACACAAAGCATTCCCAGACTTATGTTAAAGTGCCAATCCCGATAACGTTTTGGGGAATAAAACTGCTTAATTTTGTGTTAAAATCCTTTAAAATCCATAACATAAGGCCCACCTACTATACCGATATTCGTGATACGCCTGTAAATAACTTAAACCTGACAGTCGTCGTATAGAAATGGAGAACGTTTTATTATACAGTATCTGGATAAAACCAGACTTTTTTCTATAAAAATAATATGTAGGTGAAATTTACCTTTTGTTATCAAGTACAGGGCATGGGTCATTCACTGTATAGACCTCTCAAGAAACATTAATCACCCAATGAAAAAATTGACCCGAAATCTTAAAAGGGTTACATGTCCGTATTAGCAGTGTTGACGTTCACGTCCAAACGACTCAATATTTTGAGCTGAAATTTTGAGACAAGGTAAATGCACCATGCCACTATATTTTGGTCCATAAATTTCATAAATACTCAGACTTTAATTTTTGAGACTCTGTTCTTATCGGGATTGTCCCTTTAAGAATTTACTAAAAGTTATTCGCTTTATTTTCTTCCCTCAGTGTATCAAATTCATCAATAAGAAAGTATGTGCAAGGTTTTGTGTTTCTGGATCAAAGATATTTGTCATACACAGTGACTGAAAGTTGAGTAAATTATTATCTTAAGCCTGAGAATGTTTTCTGAACTTGCAGTGAGGAGGTCTTGGATTCGCTCCCAGTATAAAAACCTTACCAGTCCATTTGAGAAAAAACCCCTTTATGTTTACCATTCCATTAAAAAGCGACTAAATGATTTGTAAATATAAAAAGGTGTTGTGTGTATTATCTGTATAACAATGGTGATATAGTTCATATATTATGGATGATTCTAACCCTGGTTGATATATAAAAATAATCAATTAATCACCATTTGCACATCACTCAACAGGTTAATGTCCCCCACTCCCTGTGCACCCTGTGCGTCATATGAGAGCAACTTATCATTGCCTCATTGTCCAATTTCACATCAGCGTAACTACATGTAGAATTTATAGTTAAAATCAATGTCATGTATAATTGGGTTCAAATATCATCTCACTATTACTGACTAAAATTAGAAATTCGCGAATATTGGAAACTATTCGTATTTTTTTTATACGCCCACATTTTCATGTGAACGTATTATGTCGTCGCCCCTGTCCGTCCAGACGTCCGGACATCCGTCCGTCCAAAATTTGTTTGTGGACTATCTACAGCTCACAATTCTTATCCGATTTTGACGAAACTTGAAATATAGGTTTATTGCCATAAGATCGCGGTTCCTTTCGATATTGGCATGTATCGGATCAAAACTTCATGGATTATGGCCCCTGATTGTACGAAAAATCACGTTTTTAGCTTGTGGACCCTATAGAGGTCACAATTTTGAACCGATTTAGATGAAACTTGACATGCATGTTTATAACCCAAAGATCTTGGTTCTTTTCGATATTTGCGCCCATCGGATCGTAATTTCCTGAATTATGGCCCCTGATTGTCCGAAAAATCACCCTTTTTAGCTTGTGGTCCCTCTGGAGGTCACAATTATTATCCGATTTAAAAAAACGTTTGAATATATCACCGTTACACCCTAAGAAGGTTGAGACCGAATTTCGCGAAAATCGGACCAAAATTGCCATACATAATGGCCGCCGTTTGTACGCAAATAGTGTGAAAATATGTTATATCAAGGTTGTGGACCCTATAGAGGTCACAATTTTGAACCGATTTTGATGAAACTTGACATGTATGTTTATAACCCAAAGATCTTGGTTCCTTTCCATATTTGTACCCATCAGATCGTAACTTTCTGAATTATGGCCCCTGATTGTCCGAAAAAATTGCCCTTTTTAGCTTGTGGTCCCTCTGGAGGTCAAAATTATTATCTGATTTAAAAAAACGTTTGATTATATCACCGTTACATGGTAATGAAGGTCGAGTTCGAATTTCGTGAAAATTGAACCAAAATTGACGAACAAAATGGCCGCCGTTTGTACGCGAATAGTGTGAAAACATGTTATATCAAGGTTGAGGTCACAATTTTGAACAGATTTTGATTAAACTTGACATGCATGTTTATAACCCAAAGATCTTGGTTCCTCCTGAAATTTGCGCTCATTGATTCGTAACTTCCTGAATTATGGCCCCTGATTGTACGAAAAATCACCCTTTTTAGCTTGTGGTCCCACTGGAGGTCAAAATTATTATCCGATTAAAAAAAAACATTTGATTATATCACCGTTACATGGTAATTAAGATGGAGGTAAAATTTCGTGAAAATCGGGCCAAAATTGACAGACAAAATGGCTGCCGTTTGTACGCGATTAGTGTGAAATTAGTTATATCAAGGTTGTGGACCCTATAGAGGTCACAATTTTAAACCGATCTTGATGAAACTTGACATGCATGTTTATAACCAAAATATTTTGGTTCTTTTCGATATTTGCGCCCATTGGATCGTAACTTCCTGAATTATGGCCCCCCGATTGTCCGAAAAATGACCTTTTGTGGTCCCTCTGGAGGTCAGAATTATTATCCCATTTAAAAAAACGTTTGATTTTATCACCGTTACATCATAAGGAAGGTTGCGGTGGAATTTCGTGAAAATCGGACCTTAATTGAATGAAAAAATGGCTGCCGCTTGAACACAAAGAGTGTAAAAATATGGTATATCAAGGTTGTGAACCCTGTAGAGGTCACAATCTTCATTCAATTATGATGAAACTTGAAACACATGTTTACAACTTAACAATCTTAGTTCCTTTCGATATTTGTGCATATCGGATTGTAACTTCCTGAATTATGGCCCCTGATTGTACGAAAAATGACCTTTTTTTTTAGCTTGTGGTCCCTCTGGGGTCAGAATTATTATCCCATTTAAAAAAAACGTTTGATTATATCACCGTTACATCGTAATGAAGGTTGAGGTCGAATTTCGTGAAAATCAGACCAAAATTGACAGCTGTTCTTGTCAGGCCATCCATCCTTCATCACTAACAAAGGGAAACCACGCCTGAAAATCTAGATGAACTTTGTCACCCAATGCAGGGATCAAACACCCAACCTCTAGGCTACAGAGCTAGCATCTTACCCACTTAGGAACATGATCCCCAGTCGAATTTGAAGCCTACTGAAATGAACCTTTTATAACCCAAAGATCTTAATTCATTTCAATATTTGCACATATCAAATTCTAACTTAATGATGTAGGAAAAATCACTTTCAATATTGCTTGTTCTCTATCCATCTCTCGAAAATGTGGGCGTATTCTTCCTGGCAGTGCCAGCCTATCTTTATTATCCATATATGTTTTTATATTTCTTTAAAATTCTCATGTTTTTCTTTTTTAAGCGAAGATGTGGAACTTGAATACCAAGGTTTTTACCCTTTTTGATTATTTACCTTTTTTTGCTTTATTTTCACTCCTGTGAGATATTAGCCTAATCAAAATATTCGTGTGTCAATCTGATTAAAACACAGATCCTATTTCGTACCGTTTTTATAGTTCAAAATTTTGTTTTATTTGTCTGTGCTACACTAGGATCTATAGGATTTTAAAGTAAATCGGATATTAACTTTGGCCTCTTGAGCGTCCACAAGATTTTTTGAAGTGATCAAGGGCCATAACTCTGGCACTAATTATTGGAAATCGCTGAAAAACAATAGGCTTGTTCGCCTTATGACCTTAAACACTGTTAGGACAGTATCTGTGATCGATATATATTAACAGAAAACCAAGTTTGCTCCGACTTTTGAACTTTAAGATATTTTTGCTTTAAATGATAGAACTAAATGTTCTGAACATAATATCAAAAGTTCCTAGATGGGACAGAAGCAGTAAATTAGTTCTTTGATCATATTTGTTTGTTGCGCGAAGAGTTGCTTTTATACTATATTTAGACTAGCGTGTTACGTAGTATTCTTAAGTAGCCAATCACCGGCAAGTAAACACTTAAAACATGTGGTCTTTTCCACGAACTGCGTGAGATGTTTTAGACACTACGGTAAACAAAACTACACGACACACTTTAATTAAACTTAAACGTATGAAAACTTCGATTCTAACTTGATCTTAATTGTACCTTGATAGCGTAAATATCAATTTTACATAGTTTGATAATATTTTTCATTCAAGTTTTGTAAATTAATAGTTACGCGGTAATTGAATCCAACTCCCGAACTCGCCGGAGAATAGCGCACGGCTGAACGTGTTTCCTTGACAAATACTCGCTTATTTTTAGTTGTCAATAAAATAACTTTCCCAGTTTAGTCTTTATTAAAACGGATCTTGTTAAATCAAATTAAATTTCACTCTGCATTGAACTACAATCTATTTATAATTACTATGCTACGTTTGAAACTGGGGTCATTAGTTACAAGTACAAACAGTAGGCCTACAAGTATACTTTTTTTTGCACACTTTACTCCCTAGTCCGATACACATATACTTGGCCAGTGCTTCAGTATTACTTATTTCATAACACAAATAACACCCCTTTGGCCTCCCTCTTTCCCATATGTTACTCCATAGATTTTGGCAAATGCTTTTGTATTCTTTATCTCATAATACATATTACACCACTCTCCCATTCCCACACGTTACTCCATGTCATTACACATATTAGGCAAATGCTGTTGTAATATTATCTTATGACAGAAATTACACATGTTCATAGTCCAATACACATACTTCGACCATTGCTTTTGTATTATTAATCTCAAAACAAATAATTACACTTTTCATTTTCATATGTTTCCTTGAAAAATAACTACATGTTTAAAGTATTGAATGGCCTATTTCCATACTTTAAACTTGTAATTATTAACAAGAAAAAAATATGAAAATGAATAAAATCAAACACCCCTCCCCACCCCCATACCACACTTTATAATGACCTGATTGCACTGTAGTGTGTTTAACTTCCCACTGCAGCTCCGGTTAATTATTAATACCAAAATGAATTTTCAGAAAGACACCAAATTATGTTCTTGCAGCCCCCTCTAACCCAAGCACCAAAATCAATTTCCACTTCCTTTCCTCCTTTACAATACAATTGTCTAAATTGTACTTCCAAGTTTAGACAAGGGTTTGACAGATTGGCTAGGTAGCAGCGGTCTGGTAAGAAAAGGGTTTAAATTGTGTGCTTTTTTAAGAACTACAAACATGTACGTCTGTCTGCTCAGTATCATGTTTTTCACTTAGAGGGTTTTAATACACATTATTTTAAAAAAGAAACATACTTAAAACATTTAAAATCTAATGCCAAAAAAGTGTTCATACAATATAATTGAAACATACAGAAAAAAATTGCACCGAAACCCGGTCTTTGAGCCCCAAAATATGAGTGAAACAGAAAACCTAAGTGTACATGTCAAATATTGGATTATTATTTAAAATCATTAACGCATAAGACACTTTCTTTTAACCGTTGTCGACATTTCCTTTCTTCACTCCACTCCCTCGTTTTGCTGTACACATGAAGTTTGTTGCAGGTTAAAACGTAAAACATAAGCTTTGAATGATAGCAAAACAATATTTACTGAGGGCTGCCACTTTCGTTATTGTTGATTTATTATTGGTCAAGATGCGTCACATGGTCCCTTTAGTCACCTTTGACCGTGTCACATGACCAGTTTAATCAACACCGACAATATCAAAATTAAACCATTTATTTAGCAATAACTGCTGCGCCGTTACCTAGGAACTTTTTCGTGAGGCTTCAATATACGTTAATATAGTTATTTGTTTTCTAAATTCTTAACGTTCCAGTTGTCGGAGCAAGGGTGACACGATAATCGATGTCAGAATCTGGCCTATGTGTATAAATTTAAAGTAAATCGGATATTAACTTTGGCCTCTAGAGCTTCCACAAGATTTGTTAAGTGATCAAGGGCCATAACCCTGGCACTAATTATCGGAAATCGCTGAAAATCAATAGGCGTCTTCGTCTCATGACCTTAAACACTGTGTATAAAATTAAAGTCAATCGAATATTAACTTTGGCCTCTAAAGCGTCCACAAGATTTTTTGAAGTGATCAAGGGCCATAACTCTGGTAGTTATTATCGGAAATCGCGGAAAAACAATAGGCTTCTTCGTCTCATGACCATAAACACTGTGTATAAATTTAAAGTCAACTTTAGCCTCTAGAGCGTCCACAAGTAATTGTGGACGACGGACGGACGGACGGGGGCGATGACAGTATACGATCACATTTCAATGTGGGCGTATAAAAACAAAAACAACAATATGTGGTTGCAGTGATCCAAGACCCTTTCAAAGATATTTTATTCACATGACAGTGATGATGATGAAGAAAACTTGTGAATTTAACAGATAATGACCATTAATAAACATTAAAGGCAAATAGAAAACCACAAAAAATCCATAAGCTTATGATAATAATAATTAAGAATAATTTGATACAATTATAAAGCTCACACATTACAAGAAGTGCACCTGTAGAAAATATGTATAAATTTTGTTATCATTGTTATTATTTTATACTGAGATGCAATGAAAAATACACCAATTTTTAAAATGGATGAATGTAAATCTTGTTTGAAATGAATCCAGGTTTAACGTCCTACTTAGTATTTTTCAAGATTTGCTTTAATCTTATTATTCTGAATGTACAACAACATCAGCTTACGATGATAACATGTGACAATGCTTTCAAGATTGCATAAATGCACCCCCGAACAATTCTCAAACAAAAAACAAATCAAACTCGAGAAAATCAGAATGTTGAGTTTTCTTGTGTATAATGCACGGCGTTTAAAAAGATAGGCTGGCACTGCCAGGCAGGATACGCCCACATCTTCGAGAGATGGATAGAGAACAAGCAATACCGAAAGTTATTTTTCCTACATCATTAAGTTAGAATTTGATATGTGCAAATATTGAAATGAATTAAGATCTTTGGGTTATAAAGGTTCATTTCAGTAGGCTTCAAATTCGACTGGGGATCATGTTGCTAAGTGGGTAAGATGCTGGCTCGGTAGCCTTGAGGTTGGGTGTTTGATCCCTGCATTGGGTGACAAAGTTCATCTAGATTTTCTAGCGTGGTTTCCCCTTGTTCGTGATGAAGGATGGATGGCCTGACAAGAACAGCTGTCAATTTTTGTCCGATTTTCACGAAATTTTACCTCAATCTTCATTACCATATAACCGTGATAAAATCGAACGGTTTTTTAAATCAGATAATAATTTTGACCTCCAGTGGGACCACAAGCTAAAAAGGGTTATTCTTCGGACAATCAGGGGCCATAATTCAGGAAGTTACGTATCAATGAGCGCAAATATCGAAAGGAACCAAGATCTTCGGGTTATAAACATGCATGTCAAGTTTCATGAAACTCGGTTCAAAATTGTGACGTCCACAACCTTGATATAACATATTTTCACACTATTCGCGTACAAACGGCGGCCATTTTGTCCGTCAATTTTGGTTTGATTTTCACGAAATTCGAACTCAGCCTTCATTACCATGTAACGGTGATATAATTAAACGTTTTTTTAAATCGGGTAATAATTTTGACCTCCAGAGGGACCACAAGCTAAAAGGGCAAATTTTCGGACAATCAGGGGCCATAATTCAGGAAGTTACGATCCAATTGGTGCAAATAGCAAAGGAACCAAGATCTTTGGGTTATAAACATACATGTCAAGTTTCATCAAAATCGGTTCAAAATTGTGACCTCAATAGGGTCCACAAGCTAAAAACGTGATTTTTCGTACAATCAGGGGCCATAATCCATGAAGTTTTGATCCGATACATGCCAATATCGAAAGCAGCTGTGATCTTATGGGGATAAACCTATATTTCAAGTTTCGTCAAAATCGGATAAGAATTGTGACCTGTAGAGAGTCCACAAACAAATTGTGGACATCCGGATGGACAGGGGCGACGACATAATACGTCCACATGAAAATGTGGGCGTATAAAAAGTTGATTTTTCGGACAATCAGGGGCCATAATTCAGGAAATTACGTTCCAATAGGCACAAATATCGAAAGGAACCAAGATCTGTGGGTTATAAACATGCATGTTAAGTTTAATCAAAATCGGTTCAAAATTGTGACCTCAATAGGGTCCACAAGCTAAAAACGTGATTTTTCGTACAATCAGGGGCCATAATCCATGAAGTTTTGATCCGATACATGCCAATATCGAAAGCAGCCGAGATCTTATGGGGATAAACCTATATTTTAAGTTTCGTCAAAATGAAATAAGAATTGTGACCTGTAGAGAGTCCACAAAAATTGTGGACAGACGGACGGACGGGGGCGAGACATAATACGTCCACATGGAATGGAAATGTGGGCGTATAAAAACAAGGTTTTGTGCAATTGTGGAAAGTGCAAAGTTATGAGATGTCATATCAGAGGTGCTATTTCATTTCAACTCGATATATTCTGTTTACAATTATCAACCTGGCCCCAAGTTGACAAAGTATTCACCTAAGAATTTACTCAACTTTCAATCACTGTTTAAGAGATATCTTTGATCCAGACACACAAAAATTTGCAGATAGTTTCTTATTGATGTATTTCATACATTAAAACAACAAAAGTTTTATAAAAGGCTTTATTTAGCCCAAATAAGACAAACAATTTTGAGTAATTTCTTAACTTAATGCTTTGTGAACTCAGGCCTTGATTTTTTTTTCATTACTTATTAACTACAATAGTAACAAGAAATACAAAATCAGTAGAACACCGCTGATTAAATTCTAGATTCAATCACATTTATTTTTTTATACTTTGAATAGAGCCAGGAAATGATTAGGTTAATTATACACTTTCTATTTCTTGTATGAGATTATCTGTATAATCTGTTTTTGTTTCCTTCATTGTGTGAAATACTTGCAGCAAAGTGCAGTAAATAAAATAACTGACATCATTGATCAAAGTTTAACGCTATTATTTCTCATTTGACCTCATATCTATGTGCAGTGGAGTCAATTGGAAGAAATAAATCAAAATGGATTGAAATCTAAATTTTAATTTAATTTGTACCACATGATTATATTTTATCACCTTTGCTGGTTTATATGGCAACTCAATATTATTGCTAAGCTATTTTTGAATCGTAAAATACATTTACAAATATGTAAATATTGATTCTTTGAATTATATATTGTCAATCAAAATCTAAATATGCAATGTACTATGTATCCACACATGTGAAATAAACTTTTATTATTGCTATTTACTTTTCAGTGTCTTCTCTGAATTCATCCCTACATTCGAAGTTTAGTAATTTTATTTCTGCTTCCATGAATTGAGACTGCGGAGCAGAAAAAAGTTGGCGTGAATTTCACCAATCACTACCTTGTGCTGCTATGGAAATTTCAGAAAACGTCAAACTTAACATACTTCGAATTATTGATAAAGATAGGTTGCCAGGCAACGAAACATACGCCCACAGCAGCTAAATCGTCCGGGCAGTCAACAACATGAAAATCAATAGGCTTCTTCGTCTCATGACCTTAAACACTGTGTATAAATTTAAAGCCAATCGGATATTAACTTTGGCCTCTAGAGCGTCCACAAGATTATTTGAAGTGATCAAGGGCCATAACTCTGGAAGTTATTATCGGAAATCGCTGAAAAACAATAGGCTTCTTCGTCTCATGACCTTAAACACTGTGTATAAATTTAAAGTCAATCGGATATTAACTTTAGCCTCTAGAGCGTCCACAAGCAATTGTGGACGGACGGACGGACGGACGGACGGACGGACGGACGGGGGCGACGACAATATACGACCACATTTCAATGTGGGCGTATAAAAATCAACCTATTATCTAATCAAGATTGTAAAAAAATTACTGAGGTTAAGTTTGTTAGTTCTGGGGAGAAAGAAATTATCTTTTATATTGCTGGAAGTATTATTGGAAAACTTCTTCACAAACTATATAAAAAGCAAGACAAACAACACATTTACAAAATACTTAAGGCTTTAAAAACTGATAAAGAGAATTCCTCAGATCCAAATGCAAAACTTGTAAAGTTATTTGACAGGGGAGGGCTAACATATATTACTCAGAAATCAGCAGATTTCTTCTTGGGTTTAGAAATTTGTTTCCGTAGATTGTATCCAGGTAGTCAAATTAATTTAGAATTGTCAAAACTTGAGTTCCTCAATGCTTGTAAATCTAATGAATTAATAACGAGAGACTTTTTGCAAGCACCATCATGTAGGCCTACAGCTCAAACAGAATCTTATGATGAAAATGATTTAAAAGAATGTATGACATTATGTATCAAAATGTATTTCATAATACGAGCCCATCATAAATGTAAACGAATGTTACAAAAATGTGTCAGGGAAACTAAAGGGAAAAAATCAAAAATGTCCAAGGGTCTTAGAACAGAGTTGAAAAAAAAGAAGTGAAAATTACTCAAGCTTTCGTTATTATTTAATATTAGTTAAAAATGCAATATGTAAGAGCCAAAACTGCCTATTGCTGGTGTATGTTGTCTTCATTAGCCCAGTCGGAGTAAACATGAGAACATTCATCTCCATTTATTTCATGTGAAATAAAAAATAATATTTATTGACAAGACACTCATAATTAACTCTTTGTGATCTTATGGCTAAAATGTTAACAGATTAAACACTGTCCGTCAAAGGACTGAAAATCAAGACTTTGTTTATTATTGGAGTGGCAGTGATACGTAAGATTATTTACACTATATGTGGTCAACTCAAAACTTCATTATGCATCTTCATTTCATATAATTTGGTTTTAAAACTAAAAATGGGATGTTTTGTACACTCAAGTTTCATCAAAATCGAATAAAAATTGTGACATAGTGTCCACAAGCAAAATGTGAATGGACGGACAGGGGTGACAACAAAATACATAACATGAAAATGTGGGTGTATAAAAACGCGGGCTGAGGTGTTTGCATAAACATGGTGGGACTCAACAAGCTTCTGTCTATGTCTTGTGTTTTACAAGTGTATTGCGTCGCTTCTTCTTTAAAGGAGTATCATCAATCTCTATTTCACACAGTTTGCTGCTTCTTTTGACGTTTCCATTTGGTTTTATTTGAAGAGCAAGACTTCTTTGTAAACGAAGTTTTTTTTCTTGGTAACTGTAATTTAAAAGTACATCATTATATTCTTGTAAAAAAAAAACAGCTTGTTATTGTAGTTGCTTGACATATAATACTTTAGTCATATTTCAAATACAGATATGACGTCAATCTTTGATGTTAGCGTACTTTTATTTTGCAAAATGGTATAAGCAATGTGCCAATGGTACATTATTACACTAGTTGCAATATTGGATGTGCGTGACGTATTTCATTGAAATGCACATTCTGGATAGTGTTTGTATTTTAAGTTGTTTAATGGTCTTGTGTAAGACATTGCGCAATATATCGATATTGCCCTCGTGCTATTGCACTCATACAATACTAATATATTACTTAATGTCTCGCACTTGACCATTCAACTACACATACAATACACTTGAAATGAACATTAATAAAAGAGATGTTGTGGGTGGGGGAGGACTTACCCAAATTCATATACCGTTTGATTATCACTCCGTCTTCCCAAGGCCCTGTGTCGACCAAAATGTTCCTCAACAGGATCCTGACAGAATTTGTTTGTCAGCACAAAATTGACCCCATGTTGAATAAGATACTCTGTGGCTTCAACAACAGCTTTGGCTGCAAAAAAAAAAAATTGGTATTTTTATTTGAAATACACCTTTATTGGATAATCAGTAATTTAAAAAAATATGTAAAAATCAAAATGAATTCGGTAAGTAGTACACACCGTTACAAAACACAACCCATAAGTTATAAGATATTTATAAATGACACAGTGTCCATAATATAAATGTTACATAAACTTACTGGTTATTACCAAACCCTTATATGTTTGATATGATAAGAACATCTTGGATTTTTCTGTTTTGTTGAAGCCTTGTCTGTTGTCAACTTGATCTTTCCAGTCTCTAAGATATATATAACCCAAGAAGTCTTTTGTTAAAAACTATAGAGATAAAAAAAAAAATCAAAATTAATTAAAGATGCATTACTTTACTCAAGTCCTTTGGCTTCCAATGTTATATATATAGAATATGTTTGTCGTTTTAGAGTGAATAACATATTTTATTTCATCGAGAAGCAAGAAAACTAATATTTTCAGGTATGCGTATATAGCATGCGTGAAAATATAAATGTTTTCTTGCTTTAGAGATGAAATAAAATATGTTATTCATGACAAAACGACAAATGTTCTCTTTATTTTATGCTTTTACAATCATTTTAGGTAAAACAACTGGTGGCCAGTGGAATAACACTTTTATTTCACTGATAAAACGTGGTATTCCACTACTAACAGGCTTGGATCCAGAGGGAGGCGGCACTCGGCGCATGCCCCCTCTATTTTTTGAGGTGGCGAACAATTTTAGCTCCATATGTTCAATCTGTTCCACAGAGAATTACTTACGAAATATCTCTGTAACAGACGACAGTTCACAACAGGTGCTTTGACTGCACGCGCCGTTAGTCATTGGCTCAACGGCTCGTGCAATGTTTACTTAACACCTAACTGCTTCGGGCAAAATGATGCATTTTACTCGTTTTAATACCCATTTACACTAAATAGGAAATATTTTTTAACTCCAAATACTTCAAACGTCTTTATTTATTTTTCTTTTACCTCAAAAAAATGATTGAGAATTTAATTTGTCGGAGTTAAAAAGTTAATATGCGGTACTCATTAAGCCTTGTCGATGTCATGCTTATCAAAGATTGTAGCGGCCAAGCGAATATTCACTGCGGCATCAGTTTGCCATATGTTCTCGCGCGATTGGAAAACAAAGATAGTTTTAGTTGGAAATCGTAATTTACAGTACTAGTATGAAATTACTCCTTGTGGGCATTTATTTCACTAAAAAATTGAGGTTCCGGGCTTCGCACTCTTTATGAAAATCCTGAATCTGCCCCTGACTGATCATAAAATAAAAATCCTGGATCCGCCCTTGATTTATCATAAAATAAAAATTATTTAGGAATTTATTTACATACATAGCCAATAATCAACTCTCTAGACCAGCGGATGGACAATAGTTAAAGGGATTTGAATAGGAGAGAGATTTAAACTTCGCCCAGAATCTAGTAATTTAATAAAATATTCAATATACATGTAATATATTTTTCATTATCTATTTTTGAGCTATTATAGCAAAAACAGTCAGCACTTTTCATCTAAATCTTATAATATGCATCTTTAAGATAAAAATAGACTAATTTTGTGAGCTCCTCAAATTAAATGAAAAGTGGAATGGTTGTTTTATAAACACTCCAAAAGTTGACAAATATAAATATCTAGATCATATTATCTGCAAACAAATTAAATGAAAATAATAATTTTCTCACTTGAAATCGTGGGTCATCCACGCTTGTGTATGGCATTAAATCTGGTTTCCTTTTTCTTTCCCCTTCATACAAAGATCTAACATTTAAGCAGTCAAAAAAACGGTCAACTAGTTTGATGAATTTTGCTGTTTCTGTAGCTGCTTCGCCACCATATTCCTCTATAATCAATCCAACTGATCTACTTAAACCTGGAAAACCCAAATATATAATGAGATTATAAAATCATGATCATAAATCAGACATATTTGTGATTACTTTGGCAAAATATTTAAGTTTTCAGTATTGTATTTAATATTTACAAAACAAGCTTACCTGAGCAGCAAGGTTCACCTTCATAACGGAAAATGATGATAGATGAATGTGGTTGTAAGTCAGTTTTGTAGCTTTGCTCAATTCATTTGCATGTCTCTCTCATTTTTCTAATAAAACAATGGATCTATTAGATTTTGATACAAAGCTATTCATAATAAAAATACATTGACTGAATGTCTCCTTTTACAACAGTCTGCCCATAGCAGGTCTTTCTTTAGGCCTGATATGTTATTTAAATTATTAATTAGACATTTATTAACTCATCCAGACCATAATCAACTATCGATGTCATCATTATATTAGCCTGTGATATTTAGGTGATTTGAATACATTTTGTGATAATTTAAGATAAATTGGATAATTATGACTTTCTTTATTATAATACCGATGTTAGTATTGATGATCGAGGCTAGCCTAAATTTAAATGGCAAATATCTTGGTTTCGAGTAAAGCAATTTGACTGAAACTTTCAGTATATCTGTTTTCGTACTCTTGATTTAGCTCTTTTACTTTAATAAGCTATGAACTCACCCATAACAATCTTGAGTTTTCCTTACTTCCTGAAGCTGAAAGATTATTCCTTATAGTCTTCAAAAGATGTGGAGCATCTGAGAGAAAAAGTATCTCTCTATCTGGCGAAAACAGATTAGTTGTTTTATATACCATATCATCTTTTCCATGAAGAGCAATAAATTTCATATTAGAAGAAGCCTTATCAGATGTACTAGCTATAACCTACAAATACAGAAATCATTAACATAGATTTGAATTAAGAAGGATGGCAAATATCTTGTTTTCGAGTAAAGCAATTTGACTGAAACTTTCAGTATATCTGTTTTCATACTCTTGATTTAGCTCTTTTACTTTAATAAGCTATGAACTCACCCATAACAATCTTGAGTTTTCCTTACTTCCTGAAGCTGAAAGATTATTCCTTATAGTCTTCAAAAGATGTGGAGTATCTGAGAGAAAAAATATCTCTCTATCTGGCGAAAACAGATTAGTTGTTTTATATACCATATCATCTTTTCCATGAAGAGCAATAAATTTCATATTAGAAGAAGCCTTATCAGATGTACTAGCTATAACCTACAAATACAGAAATCATTAACATAGATTTGAATTAAGAAGGATACAGCTATTTTGTGACAAATATAAGTGTCAATAAAATGGTGGTATTGATATTGAGTAATGCACAACATAGTACATGCCCTTTCATTTGGGTTTTCGATTACAATCGGAGTATATTCAGTCTGTGCCATTGAATACATCTACCTAATAAGCTTATTCTTTGTATGAGTGTTAATAATAAGTTTAACAATAAATTTCCATAATAATACTAACCTTCAGATTACAGTAAGTCTCAAGATGGGCAACAGCTTCCCAAAATATTGCATATAAATCAGTCGCTGTGGTTGATTTTGTAGGAAACCATCCAACACTATACTTTAAATTTCTCTTCACGACAATAACCATCAAAACCAGACAATGTGTAGCAACATTCTGTGAAAGACTTCCACATTCATAGCACTGAAATATATATTGATACAATTTTTCCAGTTATTTTATGTTTAAAATGTGAAGAAATTCATATAACAAAACTGACAGTAGTTTTAAATTTTAAGACCAAACAATATTCCAGTCAATTAAAAATATGATAATTTAGATGTCTTTCTATTTGGGAACATAAGCATTTTGGCTATGCATATGTGCAGACTTTAGCAAAAGATGTCAACTATCATCCTCCTTTATGTTAACTTTACAAATTATATATACGACACCTACATGTATATCATGCCACCATTATGTATGCCAACCATTAAATTTGTTAAGAAAGGGAGGTGTCACTGTCTGCTGTTAGTGCTCGTATGTAAACTCCCAGTTTGTCAAGAAATCTGATTAGTGGTGGGTATAAAAACGAATTTTGCTATATCAACTTAGTTGTTGAAATAAACACATTAGTTTTACGGATGAAAATTTCTATTAAAGCTACGTTTCAACAATGATACTCTTGTCATTATCTTGATAACATGAGAATCATAGTTGAAACATAGCTTTAATAGAAATACAATAATTGTTATTGATAGTCACTAGTCAGAACTGTTGTGTTTATTTGAATGTATTCAATTACTCAATGCCATTCAAACAGTATAACTTACTTGTTAATAAAACCAACAACATTACCAGTCTCTCTGTCAAAGACCAAGTCTGACTTGACATTCATCTCATCATGAATTATGGTAACCCACTTCTGATTCTCAGGAAGAAGATCTGCAGCCTGTCTTATTTCGTTCAAAACTTCGTGATGAAAGCCTGGCAAAGGTTTTATGAAATTGGACAAATCACGAAGTGTTGATTCACATGGCAAACGGAGAATGCCAATATCACGGAGAGATCTGTATGATGCTGGACTCTGGGAATGTAACAAAATTGACAGTCGTATCATCATAGGATGCCACACATGTCCTCTATTCCCCTTTGAAAAAGCTAATTTCTGTTGTTGCCAGAATAATTTGACAAAAGACTCTGATATGATGTTTTCATTGATTACTCTGTCCAAAGATTCATGTAAATCGTTGTTCACTATGACACTTTATTAATCTTCTTTTGAATAGACTGTAGCTGGTTGTTAAGATATTTAACTCTCCTACAGGATTCCTTTACGGCTTTAGATACCACTCTTTTCCTGACTCGCTGTAGTGGAGTTTTTAAAGAAATGGTTTTACTTGATATGTTTGCTCGATCATACTTCCGCAGTAAATCTCTGTTAATCTGTCAACAGCTTAAACAGATTTCTTTTTGGATGTCCTCAAAAAAGCCTTTACAAACAGTAGCACGAACACAACTTTCGTAACTTATGTTTTGACTCGTGTCCATGAAAAGATTTATGTGTCGAAAGTATTTTGCAGTTGAAGGTTCAAGTTGAGAATACGTCTGTAAATGTTTTGATGTTATGCCAGTACATATCTTTCTATTCTCAACAGTTCTTATAAGTAAATCAATAGATGTAGCTTTAATTTTAACAGGAAACAAAAAATTATCATATCTTACTTCACAGTTCAAGTCCTTGTCAATGGTTAAATGGTATTTTATTCTGTTATCTTCAGTTTTCAATAGGTAAATATAATCATTTGTTGACTGACATAGCCATGAAGCAGGTATTTGACCTAAAGATGATTGCTTCAACATCTGAAACGTTACTTCTTTTACACGTAAACATTCTGGTCCCTCTTGTTCCTCGGTTTTCCTAGGATTCTGAATGAAATAGAAAAATTCATAAAATCAAATTTAAACAAGAAGAAATTGGATTATCATACATATATATATTCATGGTCTGTCCTGTACAGATTGTGTATCACGGTATCTGGACCATAGCCTGCTTATGACAGACTGAGAAACATTCATCGTCCGCGCCACAACCGCCTGTGTTGTGCAGATCTGTATCATGCCAAGGGCACGTAACCTTTCATTTTGGGTAAGCCGACGCATATCAAAATTTGTTTTCTGGTCACTAAAACAATTAAACTGATGTTTCCACCCTGGAATTCAATGCCACAATGACTGTAACATTCAAAGTCAGAGTCGTGCAAATCTTGGGTTGGACCCCCATGATGATCCCAAGCATCACCTGCATTCCATGCGGTAGCTATTGGTGCGTTTGGGCATCACATGTAACTGGAAATGTTTCTTCTGTTAGGTTCTATAGTGACTTTTTTCGTAGTCATTTGCATATTTTAGTATTATCCCCCCAAAATCAAATATCCCCTACTTTTTTTGAATAGTATATTTACATTTAAACATATGCAAGAGCTAAATCTGCCTATTGCAAGTATTTATTTAGGCCTGAAATGTTTTCTAAATTATTAATTAGACATTCATTAGACATTAATTAACTTATCCAGGCCATAATCAATACTTGGTGGCATCAGATTTCTCCAACATTAAATAGATTGGAACAATTGAGCCGTATTTTTATTTAAGCTAAAAATGGAAGGTTGGGACTCAGCTTTGAACAACCACAACTGTGTGGTTGAAATTATTGTACACATTTTATCCAAACGTCAAAGGCTAATATCTTGGCTTGCATAGTAATTTGAATGAAATTTTCAATTTATTCATTTTACATTATCTACTTTCGAACTATTATAGCAAGAATGACTAGCACTTTACCTAAATCTAAATCTTACATAATGTATCTTTAATATGGAAGCATTGAATGTTATATTCATATTCATAATTAATATTGAAGAGGGGAAGGGTGAGACCAATATTGCGAAAATGATTTTCACCAAAATAAGCTTCATTTCAAATAAAAAAGATTCATATAAGCTTACTATGGTCCACCCAATCCAATGAAAATCAATCTAGTATTATTAATAGAGAATTAAGTAACCGGTGGCTTCCTTGGATCCAATTTCTTTGTAGTTACACTTTTCTGTGGAAGATTTAGGGTTGGTAGACTCCCTTCTTTTAATCTTCTATATGTAGAGCCAGATTTTTTGTAAACATCTGAAAAATTCATAAAATAAAAATAAAAAGGTTAAAAAAAACATCACAAAAGGTTCAGGCATAATTGTTGGAGTTTATAATAATATGGGGAACATGATTATTTTGATTGTAAATGTAAAAGGATTTGGGATACCACTCTCGGTATTTGACAGGTCATGGTCAGTCATAAATAAACAAAACAATTTTATTTTATGAGGCTGCTCTCAAAACTTTGACCACACATCCTTATTGGACTTTTAAAAAATTGAATCAGTAATTCGTGAAATTAAAATAAAAGCACTAGGACTCCTTAGACCTCCCTGTCATATGCACTGCTGTTGCACACGCCTGAACTAGTAAATTGTTCTATAACATGGAAAGGTACATTGTATTCACATATAACAGATGGCGGGAGGTGGATTAACGAACAGCAGTATGAGACTGTTTCGGCCTGTACAGGGATGTTCCAGTAGTAATATACCACTTTTCTTTCATTTTCTTCAAGGAACTGGAGTAATCATTATTTATAAGTACCCAGTTATAAACGGTTAAACTCTTCTTTCTTTCTAATCTAATCTAATTTTGATTTTTCATACTGAGAAAAAAATGAGACTTAAGTATTTAATAGACATATTTTAATTAAATGATTCACAGTGTAGTATATATCTATATGAAATTTGAAAAATATATTGACAATAAATTCAAACTTGGACATATTATTGGTTCACATTGCATAACACGTAACTAAATGTACGTAGGACAGGACTAATGGGTGCTGAGATAGTGATCCCCAGCCCCCTCCCCCCCCCCCCCTCTGCAAAACATTTCCCCCCACCCTGGGAAAATATTGTTGACCATAAAAACAGTAGGTATACATTGTCCGTCAATTTTACAGCACCCCTGGGAACACTAGCTGCCCCCCTCGTTACTCTGAGCTAGTTCCCCCTAGTTCAGCTCTGAACGTAGGTCTCACCGCGAATGTAATGAGACCTACGTTCAGAGCTGAACTAGTCCCCCCCCCTTCCCCGTATTCACACAAAGTAGAAAAATTATAGAAGTTAAACCATTAAAACCAGATAAAGGTGAAGATAAAGTATTGGATTTGATTAATGTAAGGGTATCTCAGTTTAAAGCAATGTGATTTATGTACAGAATTTAGTGAATAAATAATGAAATAAATCCTTTACAAATTGATAGGTAAAGGGAGATAAATTAAGTTTAAGGAGAAAGGTAGCAGACCAGTTATTTTCGCCATTGACTTTATTGTTATTTATATGCCTTGCCTCAGCCCCAAACCCCATACTTCTTTTATGAATATTTGGGGGATTATTATCCTTGTATCCACCTTAAGTCCACCCATGTGTCACAATTATTTCATCAAAATCTTAAAGGTGGTGTTACCTTGACTACGGCACGCAGGATAAATTAAATCGTTAAGTAAAACTTTTTGTTTCGCTGTTATTCTCTGACCATTTAGCATCATAATCATAATTACTCACTAACTTTTGCCCAAAAATTACAAATTCATAGATTCTAGACCAGAAGATCAGAAAAAATTGACACAGTATGAAATACTAATATAGTTAAGTGCAGGGGTATGGATTTAAGTCAAAACTGAAAAACAAACAATTTAGTAATATCCTATTGCAGTCCCAATTCCATGTAACAACTTTTGATCTTTGAAGGAATTATTAATGAGCAGAAATTAGGCGATGTATCTGTTATCACTCGTCATTTTTTTTTAGCTTGTGGTGCCTCTTGAGGCCAAAATTATTGTCCAATTTTTAAAAAAAAACGTTTAATTATATCACTGTTACGTTGTAAGGAAGGTTGTGTTAGAATTTCGTGAAAATCGGACCTAAATTGACGGACAAAATGGCCACTGCTTGTACGCAAAAAGTGTAAAAATATGGTATTTTGAACCGAATTTGATGAAACTTTAAATGCATGTCTATAACTCAAAGATCTTGGTACCTTTCCATATTTGTGCATATGGATTGTAACTTCCTGAATTATGGCCCCTGATTGTCCGAAAAATCGCCTTTAGGGCTTGTGGTCCCCCTGGAGGTCGCAATTATTATCACTGTTACACCGCAATGAAGGTTGAGTTCGAATTTCATGAAAATCGGACCAAAATTGCCGGACAAAATGGCCGCCGCTCGTACGTGAATAGTGTAACAATATTGTATAATGTATACTAGGTTGTGGACCATGGGATCTTTTACGTGCAAGTCAATGGGTACACAGGACCTTGGTTGTTCGTACTATTCGAACGACTACACAGCTGTTCTTGTCAGGCCTTCCGTCCTGCCTCAGTGACAATGGGGAACCACGCCGGAAAATGTGGGTGAAATATCTCTGCCAAAACAGGTATTGACCTCCAACGTCTTATTCATTTAGAGCCACCCACAACACTAATCCCGTACAAGCGGGGAATCGAAACCACGCAAGTTGGCACACTGACTTTAAGGAATAAATCGCAGGGTTTACAGAGCTGGTTAACTACACAGTGGGTGGGGCAGGTAGATGGGTTTCATATAGTCAGTCGGTAACCTGTTGTTCTTGGTGTTTAACATCCGCTTTCACCAAGTCTGATATCACACACAAATTGTCTTTTTTCATTTTTACTATCTTAAAGTTCCAATTTCATATTTTTTAGTTATATTTTTAAAATGTATTAAAATAAAGGCCTAAAATAGATTGTATCTATAAACAGTCCTACCTTGTGAAAGAATATCCTATTAATCCTATAATTCACTATTGCCAGTTGAGAAATTGACACAAAAATCATTTTCAATTTAAAACGTTTGAAGATAGCCACTCCTTTGGGAGGGGGGGGGTAAGGGAGGTAATTGTGTTATTATTTCCTGTGTCACTAATTTTAATGCCTGGGGAAATAATGCCCATGTCTGTATAATAGTGAGTTGGCAACCTTTTGAGGAAAAGACAATTATGTTTTGACTTTCGTAAAAATTCCCGCTTTAACGCAAGTACATAGGTTTTTCCTGTAGGACGATCCTGGAGTAATCATACTCCTTGCAGTGTTTGGTTTGATAAGACCTCATCCCTGTCAAGCACAGCCGTAATGAAAACAAATTTCTGTTCCAAAATATGACTGGTCAATAGTCCGCTTTACAAACAGTAGTCCAATACCTAACTGCGTAACAATATCATTCGGATTTAAAAACATCCCCACATTATGTTTACATAACGTTACGTCATGACTCTTGGTATTTATTATGTCCAATTAACCAGTGCATAGCAGAATACTGAAGAAAAACTAATTGCATGACAAACGAGGGTTATCAAAACGACTGCAATGTAAACAATATTGTTTGGAGACAAGCAATACTTTCGCTGTTTTCAATGCCTTTATTCACTGCCTCACTATTCTGGGCTAACGAAGACGGGCTTCCATATAGTGTACTATGCGTTAAATCGGAGACCCATCGAATTTCAACTGTCCGCATTCTTTTAGCTTCGAACTCTATCTGGCTGGTTTCGATCTTTGGTGTCAGCGGCACTAAGACCTAGCTTGCCGGTTTCGATCTCTTTGTCAGCCTGGGTGGCTTAGAGACAGAAATGCCTACTCAACCTCGTGGTGTTACTTCGGGTACTCCCACACTCCTCGCAGTGTTCCGTTTGATTAGAGGTAATCCTACCACTCACTGCTGTGATGAGTGGATATTGTTGTTTTAAATTTTGATTGGTCAGTAGTCCAACTTACAACCAATGACTAGCTGCTCTACAAAGGCTTTACATTTAAAACGAGTGCTAATATTGGACCAAATATGTTTACGTCATCGCTCTGGATTTTATTATGCCAATTAACCTGTGTATAGCAGAATAAAATCTGTTTTACGGAGAATTATTTACGAATTATCTCTATCCCAAATTTTGAAAAACGAACCCTAAATATGCGATTTGGTGGCATATCTGAATATAATCTCTGTCAAATAATATATCTATAATATATCAATCGATTTATTTATGCAAAAAAAAAACACCACCTGTCAGAAAACGTTAGGTCAGTTGGGTTGAAATAAACTTTTGCCAACAACAGTTAGACATGAATTATATACACATTGCAGTCTGCCGCCACCCTAAAAAAAATCAACAGAAAATAAATCTGTACTCTCCTTTTAAGCAAAATTGCCCAAACAGAACACCATACTGCCATCTTCTTCGTTCATCTTCTTCATCTGTCTGGAGTCCCTTTCTTCATCTGTCTGGAGTCCTTTTCTTCATCTGTGCCCACAATTCTGTCTCCACCATCCTCCATCCCCCAACGGGGCTCCTGAAAAAGAGACTAATATAGCAGTTAGTACATGATCAATGACAAACAAAGAAAAGGGAATTGAAATTCAAATGAATTTAATCCCCCTTTTATGTGGGCCACGCAGTCTGCAGTCTGCCGCCACCCTCAAAAAAATCAACAGAAAATAAATCTGTACTCTCCTTTTAAGCAAAATTGCCCAAACAGAACACCATACTGCCATCTTCTTCGTTCATCTTCTTCATCTGTCTGGATCCCTTTTCTTCATCTGTCTGGAGTCCTTTTCTTCATCTGTCTGGAGTCCTTTTCTTTATCTGTGCCCACAATTCTGTCTCCACCATTCTCCATCCCCCAACGGGGCTCCTGAAAAAGAGACTAATATAGCAGTTAGTACATGATCAATGACAAACAAAGAAAAGGGAATTGAAATTCAAATGAATTTAATCCCCCTTTTTATGAGGGCCACGCAGTCTGCAGTCTGCCGCCACCCTCAAAAAAATCAACAGAAAATAAATCTGTACTCTCCTTTTAAGCAAAATCGCCCAAACAGAACACCATACTGCCATCTTCTTCGTTCATCTTCTTCATCTGTCTGGAGTCATTTTCATCTGTCTGGAGTCCTTTTCTTCATCTGTCTGGAGTTCTTTTCTTCATCTGTGCCCACAATTCTGTCTCCACCATTCTCCATCCCCCAACAGGGCTCCTGAAAAAGAGACTAATATAGCAGTTAGTACATGATCAATGACAAACAAAGAAAAGGGAATTGAAATTCAAATGAATTTAATCCCCCTTTTTATGAGGGCCACGCAGTCTGCAGTCTGCCGCCACCCTCGAAAAAATCAACAGAAAATAAATCTGTACTCTCCTTTTAAGCAAAATCGCCCAAACAGAACATCATACTGCCATCTTCTTCGTTCATCTTCTTCATCTGTCTGGAGTCATTTTCATCTGTCTGGAGTCCTTTTCTTCATCTGTCTGGAGTTCTTTTCTTCATCTGTGCCCACAATTCTGTCTCCACCATTCTCCATCCCCCAACAGGGCTCCTGAAAAAGAGACTAATATAGCAGTTAGTACATGATCAATGACAAACAAAGAAAAGGGAATTGAAATTCAAATGAATTTAATCCCCCTTTTTATGAGGGCCACGCAGTCTGCAGTCTGCCGCCACCCTCAAAAAAATCAACAGAAAATAAATCTGTACTCTCCTTTTAAGCAAAATCGCCCAAACAGAACACCATACTGCCATCTTCTTCGTTCATCTTCTTCATCTGTCTGGAGTCCTTTTCTTCATCTGTCTGGAGTCCTTTTCTTCATCTGTCTGGAGTCCTTTTCTTCATCTGTGCCCACAATTCTGTCTCCACCATTCTCCATCCCCCAACGGGGCTCCTGAAAAAGAGACTAATATAGCAGTTAGTACATGATCAATGACAAACAAAGAAAAGGGAATTGAAATTCAAATGAATTTAATCCCCCTTTTTATGAGGGCCACGCAGTCTGCAGTCTGCCGCCACCCTCAAAAAAATCAACAGAAAATAAATCTGTACTCTCCTTTTAAGCAAAATTGCCCAAACAGAACACCATACTGCCATCTTCTTCGTTCATCTTCTTCATCTGTCTGGAGTCCTTTTCTTCATCTGTCTGGAGTCCTTTTCTTCATCTGTTTCCTTTTCTTCATCTGTCTGGAGTCCTTTTCTTCATCTGTGCCCACAATTCTGTCTCCACCATTCTCCATCCCCCAACGGGGCTCCTGAAAAAGAGACTAATATAGCAGTTAGTACATGATCAATGACAAACAAAGAAAAGGGAATTGAAATTCAAATGAATTTAATCCCCCTTTTTATGAGGGCCACGCAGTCTGCAGTCTGCCGCCACCCTCGAAAAAATCAACAGAAAATAAATCTGTACTCTCCTTTTAAGCAAAATCGCCCAAACAGAACATCATACTGCCATCTTCTTCGTTCATCTTCTTCATCTGTCTGGAGTCATTTTCATCTGTCTGGAGTCCTTTTCTTCATCTGTCTGGAGTTCTTTTCTTCATCTGTGCCCACAATTCTGTCTCCACCATTCTCCATCCCCCAACGGGGCTCCTGAAAAAGAGACTAATATAGCAGTTAGTACATGATCAATGACAAACAAAGAAAAGGGAATTGAAATTCAAATGAATTTAATCCCCCTTTTTATGAGGGCCACGCAGTCTGCAGTCTGCCGCCACCCTCAAAAAAATCAACAGAAAATAAATCTGTACTCTCCTTTTAAGCAAAATCGCCCAAACAGAACACCATACTGCCATCTTCTTCGTTCATCTTCTTCATCTGTCTGGAGTCCTTTTCTTCATCTGTCTGGAGTCCTTTTCTTCATCTGTCTGGAGTCCTTTTCTTCATCTGTGCCCACAATTCTGTCTCCACCATTCTCCATCCCCCAACGGGGCTCCTGAAAAAGAGACTAATATAGCAGTTAGTACATGATCAATGACAAACAAAGAAAAGGGAATTGAAATTCAAATGAATTTAATCCCCCTTTTTATGAGGGCCACGCAGTCTGCAGTCTGCCGCCACTCTCAAAAAAATCAACAGAAAATAAATCTGTACTCTCCTTTTAAGCAAAATCGCCCAAACAGAACACCATACTGCCATCTTCTTCGTTCATCTTCTTCATCTGTCTGGAGTCATTTTCATCTGTCTGGAGTCCTTTTCTTCATCTGTCTGGAGTTCTTTTCTTCATCTGTGCCCACAATTCTGTCTCCACCATTCTCCATCCCCCAACGGGGTTCCTGAAAAAGAGACTAATATAGCAGTTAGTACATGATCAATGACAAACAAAGAAAAGGGAATTGAAATTCAAATGAATTTAATCCCCCTTTTTATGAGGGCCACGCAGTCTGCAGTCTGCCGCCACCCTCAAAAAAATCAACAGAAAATAAATCTGTACTCTCCTTTTAAGCAAAATCGCCCAAACAGAACACCATACTGCCATCTTCTTCGTTCATCTTCTTCATCTGCCTGGAGTCATTTTCATCTGTCTGGAGTTCTTTTCTTCATCTGTCTGGAGTCCTTTTCTTCATCTGTGCCCACAATTCTGTCTCCACCATTCTCCATCCCCCAACGGGGCTCCTGAAAAAGAGACTAATATAGCAGTTAGTACATGATCAATGACAAACAAAGAAAAGGGAATTGAAATTCAAATGAATTTAATCCCCCTTTTTATGAGGGCCACGCAGTCTGCAGTCTGCCGCCACCCTCAAAAAAATCAACAGAAAATAAATCTGTACTCTCCTTTTAAGCAAAATTGCCCAAACAGAACACCATACTGCCATCTTCTTCGTTCATCTTCTTCATCTGTCTGGATCCCTTTTCTTCATCTGTCTGGAGTCCTTTTCTTCATCTGTCTGGAGTCCTTTTCTTCATCTGTGCCCACAATTCTGTCTCCACCATCCTCCATCCCCCAACGGGGCTCCTGAAAAAGAGACTAATATAGCAGTTAGTACATGATCAATGACAAACAAAGAAAAGGGAATTGAAATTCAAATGAATTTAATCCCCCTTTTATGTGGGCCACGCAGTCTGCAGTCTGCCGCCACCCTCAAAAAAATCAACAGAAAATAAATCTGTACTCTCCTTTTAAGAAAAATTGCCCAAACAGAACACCATACTGCCATCTTCTTCGTTCATCTTCTTCATCTGTCTGGAGTCCTTTTCTTCATCTGTCTGGAGTCCTTTTCTTCATCTGTCTGGAGTCCTTTTCTTCATCTGTCTGGAGTCCTTTTCTTCATCTGTGCCCACAATTCTGTCTCCACCATTCTCCATCCCCCAACGGGGCTCCTGAAAAAGAGACTAATATAGCAGTTAGTACATGATCAATGACAAACAAAGAAAAGGGAATTGAAATTCAAATGAATTTAATCCCCCTTTTTATGAGGGCCTCGCAGTCTGCAGTCTGCCGCCACCCTCAAAAAAATCAACAGAAAATAAATCTGTACTCTCCTTTTAAGCAAAATCGCCCAAACAGAACACCATACTGCCATCTTCTTCGTTCATCTTCTTCATCTGTCTGGAGTCATTTTCATCTGTCTGGAGTCCTTTTCTTCATCTGTCTGGAGTTCTTTTCTTCATCTGTGCCCACAATTCTGTCTCCACCATTCTCCATCCCCCAACGGGGCTCCTGAAAAAGAGACTAATATAGCAGTTAGTACATGATCAATGACAAACAAAGAAAAGGGAATTGAAATTCAAATGAATTTAATCCCCCTTTTTATGAGGGCCACGCAGTCTGCAGTCTGCCGCCACCCTCAAAAAAATCAACAGAAAATAAATCTGTACTCTCCTTTTAAGCAAAATCGCCCAAACAGAACACCATACTGCCATCTTCTTCGTTCATCTTCTTCATCTGTCTGGAGTCATTTTCATCTGTCTGGAGTTCTTTTCTTCATCTGTCTGGAGTCCTTTTCTTCATCTGTGCCCACAATTCTGTCTCCACCATTCTCCATCCCCCAACGGGGCTCCTGAAAAAGAGACTAATATAGCAGTTAGTACATGATCAATGACAAACAAAGAAAAGGGAATTGAAATTCAAATGAATTTAATCCCCCTTTTTATGAGGGCCACGCAGTCTGCAGTCTGCCGCCACCCTCAAAAAAATCAACAGAAAATAAATCTGTACTCTCCTTTTAAGCAAAATTGCCCAAACAGAACACCATACTGCCATCTTCTTCGTTCATCTTCTTCATCTGTCTGGAGTCCTTTTCTTCATCTGTCTGGAGTCCTTTTCTTCATCTGTGCCCACAATTCTGTCTCCACCATTCTCCATCCCGCAACGGGGCTCCTGAAAAAGAGACTAATATAGCAGTTAGTACATGATCAATGACAAACAAAGAAAAGGGAATTGAAATTCAAATGAATTTAATCCCCCTTTTATGTGGGCCACGCAGTCTGCAGTCTGCCGCCACCCTCAAAAAAATCAACAGAAAATAAATCTGTACTCTCCTTTTAAGCAAAATTGCCCAAACAGAACACCATACTGCCATCTTCTTCGTTCATCTTCTTCATCTGTCTGGATCCCTTTTCTTCATCTGTCTGGAGTCCTTTTCTTCATCTGTCTGGAGTTCTTTTCTTCATCTGTGCCCACAATTCTGTCTCCACCATTCTCCATCCCCCAATGGGGCTCCTGAAAAAGAGACTAATATAGCAGTTAGTACATGATCGATGACAAAGAAATGGGAATTGAAATTCAAATGAATTTAATCCCCCTTTTTATGAGGGCCACGCAGTCTGCAGTCTGCCGCCACCCTCAAAAAAATCAACAGAAAATAAATCTGTACTCTCCTTTTAAGCAAAATTGCCCAAACAGAACACCATACTGCCATCTTCTTCGTTCATCTTCTTCATCTGTCTGGAGTCCTTTTCTTCATCTGTCTGGAGTCCTTTTCTTCATCTGTGCCCACAATTCTGTCTCCACCATTCTCCATCCCGCAACGGGGCTCCTGAAAAAGAGACTAATATAGCAGTTAGTACATGATCAATGACAAACAAAGAAAAGGGAATTGAAATTCAAATGAATTTAATCCCCCTTTTATGTGGGCCATGCAGTCTGCAGTCTGCCGCCACCCTCAAAAAAAACAACAGAAAATAAATCTGTACTCTCCTTTTAAGCAAAATTGCCCAAACAGAACACCATACTGCCATCTTCTTCGTTCATCTTCTTCATCTGTCTGGATCCCTTTTCTTCATCTGTCTGGAGTCCTTTTCTTCATCTGTCTGGAGTTCTTTTCTTCATCTGTGCCCACAATTCTGTCTCCACCATTCTCCATCCCCCAATGGGGCTCCTGAAAAAGAGACTAATATAGCAGTTAGTACATGATCGATGACAAAGAAATGGGAATTGAAATTCAAATGAATTTAATCCCCCTTTTTATGAGGGCCACGCAGTCTGCAGTCTGCCGCCACCCTCAAAAAAATCAACAGAAAATAAATCTGTACTCTCCTTTTAAGCAAAATCGCCCAAACAGAACACCATACTGCCATCTTCTTCGTTCATCTTCTTCATCTGTCTGGAGTCCTTTTCTTCATCTGTCTGGAGTCCTTTTCTTCATCTGTCTGGAGTCCTTTTCTTCATCTGTGCCCACAATTCTGTCTCCACCATTCTCCATCCCCCAACGGGGCTCCTGAAAAAGAGACTAATATAGCAGTTAGTACATGATCAATGACAAACAAAGAAAAGGGAATTGAAATTCAAATGAATTTAATCCCCCTTTTTATGAGGGCCACGCAGTCTGCAGTCTGCCGTCACCCTAAAAAAAATCAACAGAAAATAAATCTGTACTCTCCTTTTAAGCAAAATCGCCCAAACAGAACATCATACTGCCATCTTCTTCGTTCATCTTCTTCATCTGTCTGGAGTCCTTTTCTTCATCTGTCTGGAGTCCTTTTCTTCATCTGTCTGGAGTCCTTTTCTTCATCTGTGCCCACAATTCTGTCTCCACCATTCTCCATCCCCCAACGGGGCTCCTGAAAAAGAGACTAATATAGCAGTTAGTACATGATCAATGACAAACAAAGAAAAGGGAATTAAAATTCAAATGAATTTAATCCCCCTTTTATGTGGGCCACGCAGTCTGCAGTCTGCCGCCACCCTCAAAAAAATCAACAGAAAATAAATCTGTACTCTCCTTTTAAGCAAAATCGCCCAAACAGAACACCATACTGCCATCTTCTTTGTTCATCTTCTTCATCTGTCTGGAGTCATTTTCATCTGTCTGGAGTCCTTTTCTTCATCTGTCTGGAGTTCTTTTCTTCATCTGTGCCCACAATTCTGTCTCCACCATTCTCCATCCCCCAACGGGGCTCCTGAAAAAGAGACTAATATAGCAGTTAGTACATGATCAATGACAAACAAAGAAAAGGGAATTGAAATTCAAATGAATTTAATCCCCCTTTTTATGAGGGCCACGCAGTCTGCAGTCTGCCGCCACCCTCAAAAAAATCAACAGAAAATAAATCTGTACTCTCCTTTTAAGCAAAATCGCCCAAACAGAACACCATACTGCCATCTTCTTCGTTCATCTTCTTCATCTGTCTGGAGTCATTTTCATCTGTCTGGAGTCCTTTTCTTCATCTGTCTGGAGTTCTTTTCTTCATCTGTGCCCACAATTCTGTCTCCACCATTCTCCATCCCCCAACGGGGCTCCTGAAAAAGAGACTAATATAGCAGTTAGTACATGATCAATGACAAACAAAGAAAAGGGAATTGAAATTCAAATGAATTTAATCCCCCTTTTTATGAGGGCCACGCAGTCTGCAGTCTGCCGCCACCCTCAAAAAAATCAACAGAAAATAAATCTGTACTCTCCTTTTAAGCAAAATTGCCCAAACAGAACACCATACTGCCATCTTCTTCGTTCATCTTCTTCATCTGTCTGGATCCCTTTTCTTCATCTGTCTGGAGTCCTTTTCTTCATCTGTCTGGAGTCCTTTTCTTCATCTGTGCCCACAATTCTGTCTCCACCATCCTCCATCCCCCAACGGGGCTCCTGAAAAAGAGACTAATATAGCAGTTAGTACATGATCAATGACAAACAAAGAAAAGGGAATTGAAATTCAAATGAATTTAATCCCCCTTTTATGTGGGCCACGCAGTCTGCAGTCTGCCGCCACCCTCAAAAAAATCAACAGAAAATAAATCTGTACTCTCCTTTTAAGCAAAATTGCCCAAACAGAACACCATACTGCCATCTTCTTCGTTCATCTTCTTCATCTGTCTGGAGTCCTTTTCTTCATCTGTCTGGAGTCCTTTTCTTCATCTGTCTCCTTTTCTTCATCTGTCTGGAGTCCTTTTCTTCATCTGTGCCCACAATTCTGTCTCCACCATTCTCCATCCCCCAACGGGGCTCCTGAAAAAGAGACTAATATAGCAGTTAGTACATGATCAATGACAAACAAAGAAAAGGGAATTGAAATTCAAATGAATTTAATCCCCCTTTTTATGAGGGCCACGCAGTCTGCAGTCTGCCGCCACCCTCAAAAAAATCAACAGAAAATAAATCTGTACTCTCCTTTTAAGCAAAATCGCCCAAACAGAACACCATACTGCCATCTTCTTCGTTCATCTTCTTCATCTGTCTGGAGTCATTTTCATCTGTCTAGAGTCCTTTTCTTCATCTGTCTGGAGTTCTTTTCTTCATCTGTGCCCACAATTCTGTCTCCACCATTCTCCATCCCCCAACGGGGCTCCTGAAAAAGAGACTAATATAGCAGTTAGTACATGAGCAATGACAAACAAAGAAAAGGGAATTGAAATTCAAATGAATTTAATCCCCCTTTTTATGAGGGCCACGCAGTCTGCAGTCTGCCGCCACCCTCAAAAAAATCCACAGAAAATAAATCTGTACTCTCTTTTTAAGCAAAATCGCCCAAACAGAACACCATACTGCCATCTTCTTCGTTCATCTTCTTCATCTGTCTGGAGTCATTTTCATCTGTCTGGAGTTCTTTTCTTCATCTGTCTGGAGTCCTTTTCTTCATCTGTGCCCACAATTCTGTCTCCACCATTCTCCATCCCCCAACGGGGCTCCTGAAAAAGAGACTAATATAGCAGTTAGTACATGATCAATGACAAACAAAGAAAAGGGAATTGAAATTCATTTGAATTTCAATTCCCTTTTTTATGAGGGCCACGCAGTCTGCAGTCTGCCGCCACCCTCAAAAAAATCAACAGAAAATAAATCTGTACTCTCCTTTTAAGCAAAATTGCCCAAACAGAACACCATACTGCCAACTTCTTCGTTCATCTTCTTCATCTGTCTGGAGTCCTTTTCTTCATCTGTCTGGAGTCCTTTTCTTCATCTGTCTGGAGTCCTTTTCTTCATCTGTGCCCACAATTCTGTCTCCACCATCCTCCATCCCCCAACGGGGCTCCTGAAAAAGAGACTAATATAGCAGTTAGTACATGATCAATGACAAACAAAGAAAAGGGAATTGAAATTCAAATGAATTTAATCCCCCTTTTATGTGGGCCACGCAGTCTGCAGTCTGCCGCCACCCTCAAAAAAATCAACAGAAAATAAATCTGTACTCTCCTTTTAAGCAAAATTGCCCAAACAGAACACCATACTGCCATCTTCTTCGTTCATCTTCTTCATCTGTCTGGAGTCCTTTTCTTCATCTGTCTGGAGTCCTTTTCTTCATCTGTCTCCTTTTCTTCATCTGTCTGGAGTTCTTTTCTTCATCTGTGCCACAATTCTGTCTCCACCATTCTCCATCCCCCAATGGGGCTCCTGAAAAAGAGACTAATATAGCAGTTAGTACATGATCAATGACAAAGAAAAGGGAATTGAAATTCAAATGAATTTAATCCCCCTTTTTATGAGGGCCACGCAGTCTGCAGTCTGCCGCCACCCTCAAAAAAATCAACAGAAAATAAATCTGTACTCTCCTTTTAAGCAAAATTGCCCAAACAGAACACCATACTGCCATCTTCTTCGTTCATCTTCTTCATCTGTCTGGAGTCCTTTTCTTCATCTGTCTGGAGTCCTTTTCTTCATCTGTGCCCACAATTCTGTCTCCACCATTCTCCATCCCGCAACGGGGCTCCTGAAAAAGAGACTAATATAGCAGTTAGTACATGATCAATGACAAACAAAGAAAAGGGAATTGAAATTCAAATGAATTTAATCCCCCTTTTATGTGGGCCACGCAGTCTGCAGTCTGCCGCCACCCTCAAAAAAAACAACAGAAAATAAATCTGTACTCTCCTTTTAAGCAAAATTGCCCAAACAGAACACCATACTGCCATCTTCTTCGTTCATCTTCTTCATCTGTCTGGATCCCTTTTCTTCATCTGTCTGGAGTCCTTTTCTTCATCTGTCTGGAGTTCTTTTCTTCATCTGTGCCCACAATTCTGTCTCCACCATTCTCCATCCCCCAATGGGGCTCCTGAAAAAGAGACTAATATAGCAGTTAGTACATGATCGATGACAAAGAAATGGGAATTGAAATTCAAATGAATTTAATCCCCCTTTTTATGAGGGCCACGCAGTCTGCAGTCTGCCGCCACCCTCAAAAAAATCAACAGAAAATAAATCTGTACTCTCCTTTTAAGCAAAATCGCCCAAACAGAACACCATACTGCCATCTTCTTCGTTCATCTTCTTCATCTGTCTGGAGTCCTTTTCTTCATCTGTCTGGAGTCCTTTTCTTCATCTGTCTGGAGTCCTTTTCTTCATCTGTGCCCACAATTCTGTCTCCACCATTCTCCATCCCCCAACGGGGCTCCTGAAAAAGAGACTAATATAGCAGTTAGTACATGATCAATGACAAACAAAGAAAAGGGAATTGAAATTCAAATGAATTTAATCCCCCTTTTTATGAGGGCCACGCAGTCTGCAGTCTGCCGTCACCCTAAAAAAAAACAACAGAAAATAAATCTGTACTCTCCTTTTAAGCAAAATCGCCCAAACAGAACATCATACTGCCATCTTCTTCGTTCATCTTCTTCATCTGTCTGGAGTCCTTTTCTTCATCTGTCTGGAGTCCTTTTCTTCATCTGTCTGGAGTCCTTTTCTTCATCTGTGCCCACAATTCTGTCTCCACCATTCTCCATCCCCCAACGGGGCTCCTGAAAAAGAGACTAATATAGCAGTTAGTACATGATCAATGACAAACAAAGAAAAGGGAATTGAAATTCAAATGAATTTAATCCCCCTTTTATGTGGGCCACGCAGTCTGCAGTCTGCCGCCACCCTCAAAAAAATCAACAGAAAATAAATCTGTACTCTCCTTTTAAGCAAAATCGCCCAAACAGAACACCATACTGCCATCTTCTTCGTTCATCTTCTTCATCTGTCTGGAGTCATTTTCATCTGTCTGGAGTCCTTTTCTTCATCTGTCTGGAGTTCTTTTCTTCATCTGTGCCCACAATTCTGTCTCCACCATTCTCCATCCCCCAACGGGGCTCCTGAAAAAGAGACTAATATAGCAGTTAGTACATGATCAATGACAAACAAAGAAAAGGGAATTGAAATTCAAATGAATTTAATCCCCCTTTTTATGAGGGCCACGCAGTCTGCAGTCTGCCGCCACCCTCAAAAAAATCAACAGAAAATAAATCTGTACTCTCCTTTTAAGCAAAATCGCCCAAACAGAACACCATACTGCCATCTTCTTCGTTCATCTTCTTCATCTGTCTGGAGTCATTTTCATCTGTCTGGAGTCCTTTTCTTCATCTGTCTGGAGTTCTTTTCTTCATCTGTGCCCACAATTCTGTCTCCACCATTCTCCATCCCCCAACGGGGCTCCTGAAAAAGAGACTAATATAGCAGTTAGTACATGATCAATGACAAACAAAGAAAAGGGAATTGAAATTCAAATGAATTTAATCCCCCTTTTTATGAGGGCCACGCAGTCTGCAGTCTGCCGCCACCCTCAAAAAAATCAACAGAAAATAAATCTGTACTCTCCTTTTAAGCAAAATTGCCCAAACAGAACACCATACTGCCATCTTCTTCGTTCATCTTCTTCATCTGTCTGGATCCCTTTTCTTCATCTGTCTGGAGTCCTTTTCTTCATCTGTCTGGAGTCCTTTTCTTCATCTGTGCCCACAATTCTGTCTCCACCATCCTCCATCCCCCAACGGGGCTCCTGAAAAAGAGACTAATATAGCAGTTAGTACATGATCAATGACAAACAAAGAAAAGGGAATTGAAATTCAAATGAATTTAATCCCCCTTTTATGTGGGCCACGCAGTCTGCAGTCTGCCGCCACCCTCAAAAAAATCAACAGAAAATAAATCTGTACTCTCCTTTTAAGCAAAATTGCCCAAACAGAACACCATACTGCCATCTTCTTCGTTCATCTTCTTCATCTGTCTGGAGTCCTTTTCTTCATCTGTCTGGAGTCCTTTTCTTCATCTGTCTCCTTTTCTTCATCTGTCTGGAGTCCTTTTCTTCATCTGTGCCCACAATTCTGTCTCCACCATTCTCCATCCCCCAACGGGGCTCCTGAAAAAGAGACTAATATAGCAGTTAGTACATGATCAATGACAAACAAAGAAAAGGGAATTGAAATTCAAATGAATTTAATCCCCCTTTTTATGAGGGCCACGCAGTCTGCAGTCTGCCGCCACCCTCAAAAAAATCAACAGAAAATAAATCTGTACTCTCCTTTTAAGCAAAATCGCCCAAACAGAACACCATACTGCCATCTTCTTCGTTCATCTTCTTCATCTGTCTGGAGTCATTTTCATCTGTCTAGAGTCCTTTTCTTCATCTGTCTGGAGTTCTTTTCTTCATCTGTGCCCACAATTCTGTCTCCACCATTCTCCATCCCCCAACGGGGCTCCTGAAAAAGAGACTAATATAGCAGTTAGTACATGAGCAATGACAAACAAAGAAAAGGGAATTGAAATTCAAATGAATTTAATCCCCCTTTTTATGAGGGCCACGCAGTCTGCAGTCTGCCGCCACCCTCAAAAAAATCCACAGAAAATAAATCTGTACTCTCCTTTTAAGCAAAATCGCCCAAACAGAACACCATACTGCCATCTTCTTCGTTCATCTTCTTCATCTGTCTGGAGTCATTTTCATCTGTCTGGAGTTCTTTTCTTCATCTGTCTGGAGTCCTTTTCTTCATCTGTGCCCACAATTCTGTCTCCACCATTCTCCATCCCCCAACGGGGCTCCTGAAAAAGAGACTAATATAGCAGTTAGTACATGATCAATGACAAACAAAGAAAAGGGAATTGAAATTCAAATGAATTTCAATTCCCTTTTTTATGAGGGCCACGCAGTCTGCAGTCTGCCGCCACCCTCAAAAAAATCAACAGAAAATAAATCTGTACTCTCCTTTTAAGCAAAATTGCCCAAACAGAACACCATACTGCCAACTTCTTCGTTCATCTTCTTCATCTGTCTGGAGTCCTTTTCTTCATCTGTCTGGAGTCCTTTTCTTCATCTGTCTGGAGTCCTTTTCTTCATCTGTGCCCACAATTCTGTCTCCACCATCCTCCATCCCCCAACGGGGCTCCTGAAAAAGAGACTAATATAGCAGTTAGTACATGATCAATGACAAACAAAGAAAAGGGAATTGAAATTCAAATGAATTTAATCCCCCTTTTATGTGGGCCACGCAGTCTGCAGTCTGCCGCCACCCTCAAAAAAATCAACAGAAAATAAATCTGTACTCTCCTTTTAAGCAAAATTGCCCAAACAGAACACCATACTGCCATCTTCTTCGTTCATCTTCTTCATCTGTCTGGAGTCCTTTTCTTCATCTGTCTGGAGTCCTTTTCTTCATCTGTCTCCTTTTCTTCATCTGTCTGGAGTCCTTTTCTTCATCTGTGCCCACAATTCTGTCTCCACCATTCTCCATCCCCAAACGGGGCTCCTGAAAAAGAGACTAATATAGCAGTTAGTACATGATCAATGACAAACAAAGAAAAGGGAATTGAAATTCAAATGAATTTAATCCCCCTTTTTATGAGGGCCACGCAGTCTGCAGTCTGCCGCCACCCTCAAAAAAATCAACAGAAAATAAATCTGTACTCTCCTTTTAAGCAAAATTGCCCAAACAGAACACCATACTGCCATCTTCTTCGTTCATCTTCTTCATCTGTCTGGAGTCCTTTTCTTCATCTGTCTGGAGTCCTTTTTCTTCATCTGTGCCCACAATTCTGTCTCCACCATTCTCCATCCCCCAACGGGGCTCCTGAAAAAGAGACTAATATAGCAGTTAGTACATGATCAATGACAAACAAAGAAAAGGGAATTGAAATTCAAATGAATTTAATCCCCCTTTTATGTGGGCCACGCAGTCTGCAGTCTGCCGCCACCCTCAAAAAAATCAACAGAAAATAAATCTGTACTCTCCTTTTAAGCAAAATTGCCCAAACAGAACACCATACTGCCATCTTCTTCGTTCATCTTCTTCATCTGTCTGGATCCCTTTTCTTCATCTGTCTGGAGTCCTTTTCTTCATCTGTCTGGAGTTCTTTTCTTCATCTGTGCCACAATTCTGTCTCCACCATTCTCCATCCCCCAATGGGGCTCCTGAAAAAGAGACTAATATAGCAGTTAGTACATGATCAATGACAAAGAAAAGGGAATTGAAATTCAAATGAATTTAATCCCCCTTTTTATGAGGGCCACGCAGTCTGCAGTCTGCCGCCACCCTCAAAAAAATCAACAGAAAATAAATCTGTACTCTCCTTTTAAGCAAAATTGCCCAAACAGAACACCATACTGCCATCTTCTTCGTTCATCTTCTTCATCTGTCTGGAGTCCTTTTCTTCATCTGTCTGGAGTCCTTTTCTTCATCTGTGCCCACAATTCTGTCTCCACCATTCTCCATCCCGCAACGGGGCTCCTGAAAAAGAGACTAATATAGCAGTTAGTACATGATCAATGACAAACAAAGAAAAGGGAATTGAAATTCAAATGAATTTAATCCCCCTTTTATGTGGGCCACGCAGTCTGCAGTCTGCCGCCACCCTCAAAAAAATCAACAGAAAATAAATCTGTACTCTCCTTTTAAGCAAAATTGCCCAAACAGAACACCATACTGCCATCTTCTTCGTTCATCTTCTTCATCTGTCTGGATCCCTTTTCTTCATCTGTCTGGAGTCCTTTTCTTCATCTGTCTGGAGTTCTTTTCTTCATCTGTGCCCACAATTCTGTCTCCACCATTCTCCATCCCCCAATGGGGCTCCTGAAAAAGAGACTAATATAGCAGTTAGTACATGATCAATGACAAAGAAATGGGAATTGAAATTCAAATGAATTTAATCCCCCTTTTTATGAGGGCCACGCAGTCTGCAGTCTGCCGCCACCCTCAAAAAAATCAACAGAAAATAAATCTGTACTCTCCTTTTAAGCAAAATCGCCCAAACAGAACACCATACTGCCATCTTCTTCGTTCATCTTCTTCATCTGTCTGGAGTCCTTTTCTTCATCTGTCTGGAGTCCTTTTCTTCATCTGTCTGGAGTCCTTTTCTTCATCTGTGCCCACAATTCTGTCTCCACCATTCTCCATCCCCCAACGGGGCTCCTGAAAAAGAGACTAATATAGCAGTTAGTACATGATCAATGACAAACAAAGAAAAGGGAATTGAAATTCAAATGAATTTAATCCCCCTTTTTATGAGGGCCACGCAGTCTGCAGTCTGCCGTCACCCTAAAAAAAATCAACAGAAAATAAATCTGTACTCTCCTTTTAAGCAAAATCGCCCAAACAGAACATCATACTGCCATCTTCTTCGTTCATCTTCTTCATCTGTCTGGAGTCCTTTTCTTCATCTGTCTGGAGTCCTTTTCTTCATCTGTCTGGAGTCCTTTTCTTCATCTGTCTGGAGTCCTTTTCTTCATCTGTGCCCACAATTCTGTCTCCACCATTCTCCATCCCCCAACGGGGCTCCTGAAAAAGAGACTAATATAGCAGTTAGTACATGATCAATGACAAACAAAGAAAAGGGAATTGAAATTCAAATGAATTTAATCCCCCTTTTATGTGGGCCACGCAGTCTGCAGTCTGCCGCCACCCTCAAAAAAATCAACAGAAAATAAATCTGTACTCTCCTTTTAAGCAAAATCGCCCAAACAGAACACCATACTGCCATCTTCTTCGTTCATCTTCTTCATCTGTCTGGAGTCATTTTCATCTGTCTGGAGTCCTTTTCTTCATCTGTCTGGAGTTCTTTTCTTCATCTGTGCCCACAATTCTGTCTCCACCATTCTCCATCCCCCAACGGGGCTCCTGAAAAAGAGACTAATATAGCAGTTAGTACATGATCAATGACAAACAAAGAAAAGGGAATTGAAATTCAAATGAATTTAATCCCCCTTTTTATGAGGGCCACGCAGTCTGCAGTCTGCCGCCACCCTCAAAAAAATCAACAGAAAATAAATCTGTACTCTCCTTTTAAGCAAAATCGCCCAAACAGAACACCATACTGCCATCTTCTTCGTTCATCTTCTTCATCTGTCTGGAGTCATTTTCATCTGTCTGGAGTCCTTTTCTTCATCTGTCTGGAGTTCTTTTCTTCATCTGTGCCCACAATTCTGTCTCCACCATTCTCCATCCCCCAACGGGGCTCCTGAAAAAGAGACTAATATAGCAGTTAGTACATGATCAATGACAAACAAAGAAAAGGGAATTGAAATTCAAATGAATTTAATCCCCCTTTTTATGAGGGCCACGCAGTCTGCAGTCTGCCGCCACCCTCAAAAAAATCAACAGAAAATAAATCTGTACTCTCCTTTTAAGCAAAATTGCCCAAACAGAACACCATACTGCCATCTTCTTCGTTCATCTTCTTCATCTGTCTGGATCCCTTTTCTTCATCTGTCTGGAGTCCTTTTCTTCATCTGTCCGGAGTCCTTTTCTTCATCTTTGCCCACAATTCTGTCTCCACCATCCTCCATCCCCCAACGGGGCTCCTGAAAAAGAGACTAATATAGCAGTTAGTACATGATCAATGACAAACAAAGAAAAGGGAATTGAAATTCAAATGAATTTAATCCCCCTTTTATGTGGGCCACGCAGTCTGCAGTCTGCCGCCACCCTCAAAAAAATCAACAGAAAATAAATCTGTACTCTCCTTTTAAGCAAAATTGCCCAAACAGAACACCATACTGCCATCTTCTTCGTTCATCTTCTTCATCTGTCTGGAGTCCTTTTCTTCATCTGTCTGGAGTCCTTTTCTTCATCTGTCTCCTTTTCTTCATCTGTCTGGAGTCCTTTTCTTCATCTGTGCCCACAATTCTGTCTCCACCATTCTCCATCCCCCAACGGGGCTCCTGAAAAAGAGACTAATATAGCAGTTAGTACATGATCAATGACAAACAAAGAAAAGGGAATTGAAATTCAAATGAATTTAATCCCCCTTTTTATGAGGGCCACGCAGTCTGCAGTCTGCCGCCACCCTCAAAAAAATCAACAGAAAATAAATCTGTACTCTCCTTTTAAGCAAAATCGCCCAAACAGAACACCATACTGCCATCTTCTTCGTTCATCTTCTTCATCTGTCTGGAGTCATTTTCATCTGTCTAGAGTCCTTTTCTTCATCTGTCTGGAGTTCTTTTCTTCATCTGTGCCCACAATTCTGTCTCCACCATTCTCCATCCCCCAACGGGGCTCCTGAAAAAGAGACTAATATAGCAGTTAGTACATGATCAATGACAAACAAAGAAAAGGGAATTGAAATTCAAATGAATTTAATCCCCCTTTTTATGAGGGCCACGCAGTCTGCAGTCTGCCGCCACCCTCAAAAAAATCAACAGAAAATAAATCTGTACTCTCCTTTTAAGCAAAATCGCCCAAACAGAACACCATACTGCCATCTTCTTCGTTCATCTTCTTCATCTGTCTGGAGTCATTTTCATCTGTCTGGAGTTCTTTTCTTCATCTGTCTGGAGTCCTTTTCTTCATCTGTGCCCACAATTCTGTCTCCACCATTCTCCATCCCCCAACGGGGCTCCTGAAAAAGAGACTAATATAGCAGTTAGTACATGATCAATGACAAACAAAGAAAAGGGAATTGAAATTCAAATGAATTTAATCCCCCTTTTTATGAGGGCCACGCAGTCTGCAGTCTGCCGCCACCCTCAAAAAAATCAACAGAAAATAAATCTGTACTCTCCTTTTAAGCAAAATTGCCCAAACAGAACACCATACTGCCATCTTCTTCGTTCATCTTCTTCATCTGTCTGGAGTCCTTTTCTTCATCTGTCTGGAGTCCTTTTCTTCATCTGTCTGGAGTCCTTTTCTTCATCTGTGCCCACAATTCTGTCTCCACCATCCTCCATCCCCCAACGGGGCTCCTGAAAAAGAGACTAATACAGCAGTTAGTACATGATCAATGACAAACAAAGAAAAGGGAATTGAAATTCAAATGAATTTAATCCCCCTTTTATGTGGGCCACGCAGTCTGCAGTCTGCCGCCACCCTCAAAAAAATCAACAGAAAATAAATCTGTACTCTCCTTTTAAGCAAAATCGCCCAAACAGAACACCATACTGCCATCTTCTTCGTTCATCTTCTTCATCTGTCTGGAGTCATTTTCATCTGTCTGGAGTTCTTTTCTTCATCTGTCTCCTTTTCTTCATCTGTCTGGAGTCCTTTTCTTCATCTGTGCCCACAATTCTGTCTCCACCATTCTCCATCCCCAAACGGGGCTCCTGAAAAAGAGACTAATATAGCAGTTAGTACATGATCAATGACAAACAAAGAAAAGGGAATTGAAATTCAAATGAATTTAATCCCCCTTTTTATGAGGGCCACGCAGTCTGCAGTCTGCCGCCACCCTCAAAAAAATCAACAGAAAATAAATCTGTACTCTCCTTTTAAGCAAAATTGCCCAAACAGAACACCATACTGCCATCTTCTTCGTTCATCTTCTTCATCTGTCTGGAGTCCTTTTCTTCATCTGTCTGGAGTCCTTTTCTTCATCTGTGCCCACAATTCTGTCTCCACCATTCTCCATCCCCCAACGGGGCTCCTGAAAAAGAGACTAATATAGCAGTTAGTACATGATCAATGACAAACAAAGAAAAGGGAATTGAAATTCAAATGAATTTAATCCCCCTTTTATGTGGGCCACGCAGTCTGCAGTCTGCCGCCACCCTCAAAAAAATCAACAGAAAATAAATCTGTACTCTCCTTTTAAGCAAAATTGCCCAAACAGAACACCATACTGCCATCTTCTTCGTTCATCTTCTTCATCTGTCTGGATCCCTTTTCTTCATCTGTCTGGAGTCCTTTTCTTCATCTGTCTGGAGTTCTTTTCTTCATCTGTGCCACAATTCTGTCTCCACCATTCTCCATCCCCCAATGGGGCTCCTGAAAAAGAGACTAATATAGCAGTTAGTACATGATCAATGACAAAGAAAAGGGAATTGAAATTCAAATGAATTTAATCCCCCTTTTTATGAGGGCCACGCAGTCTGCAGTCTGCCGCCACCCTCAAAAAAATCAACAGAAAATAAATCTGTACTCTCCTTTTAAGCAAAATCGCCCAAACAGAACACCATACTGCCATCTTCTTCGTTCATCTTCTTCATCTGTCTGGAGTCCTTTTCTTCATCTGTCTGGAGTCCTTTTCTTCATCTGTCTGGAGTCCTTTTCTTCATCTGTGCCCACAATTCTGTCTCCACCATTCTCCATCCCCCAACGGGGCTCCTGAAAAAGAGACTAATATAGCAGTTAGTACATGATCAATGACAAACAAAGAAAAGGGAATTGAAATTCAAATGAATTTAATCCCCCTTTTTATGAGGGCCACGCAGTCTGCAGTCTGCCGTCACCCTAAAAAAAATCAACAGAAAATAAATCTGTACTCTCCTTTTAAGCAAAATCGCCCAAACAGAACATCATACTGCCATCTTCTTCGTTCATCTTCTTCATCTGTCTGGAGTCCTTTTCTTCATCTGTCTGGAGTCCTTTTCTTCATCTGTCTGGAGTCCTTTTCTTCATCTGTGCCCACAATTCTGTCTCCACCATTCTCCATCCCCCAACGGGGCTCCTGAAAAAGAGACTAATATAGCAGTTAGTACATGATCAATGACAAACAAAGAAAAGGGAATTGAAATTCAAATGAATTTAATCCCCCTTTTATGTGGGCCACGCAGTCTGCAGTCTGCCGCCACCCTCAAAAAAATCAACAGAAAATAAATCTGTACTCTCCTTTTAAGCAAAATCGCCCAAACAGAACACCATACTGCCATCTTCTTCGTTCATCTTCTTCATCTGTCTGGAGTCATTTTCATCTGTCTGGAGTCCTTTTCTTCATCTGTCTGGAGTTCTTTTCTTCATCTGTGCCCACAATTCTGTCTCCACCATTCTCCATCCCCCAACGGGGCTCCTGAAAAAGAGACTAATATAGCAGTTAGTACATGATCAATGACAAACAAAGAAAAGGGAATTGAAATTCAAATGAATTTAATCCCCCTTTTTATGAGGGCCACGCAGTCTGCAGTCTGCCGCCACCCTCCAAAAAATCAACAGAAAATAAATCTGTACTCTCCTTTTAAGCAAAATCGCCCAAACAGAACACCATACTGCCATCTTCTTCGTTCATCTTCTTCATCTGTCTGGAGTCATTTTCATCTGTCTGGAGTCCTTTTCTTCATCTGTCTGGAGTTCTTTTCTTCATCTGTGCCCACAATTCTGTCTCCACCATTCTCCATCCCCCAACAGGGCTCCTGAAAAAGAGACTAATATAGCAGTTAGTACATGATCAATGACAAACAAAGAAAAGGGAATTGAAATTCAAATGAATTTAATCCCCCTTTTTATGAGGGCCACGCAGTCTGCAGTCTGCCGCCACCCTCGAAAAAATCAACAGAAAATAAATCTGTACTCTCCTTTTAAGCAAAATCGCCCAAACAGAACATCATACTGCCATCTTCTTCGTTCATCTTCTTCATCTGTCTGGAGTCATTTTCATCTGTCTGGAGTCCTTTTCTTCATCTGTCTGGAGTTCTTTTCTTCATCTGTGCCCACAATTCTGTCTCCACCATTCTCCATCCCCCAACGGGGCTCCTGAAAAAGAGACTAATATAGCAGTTAGTACATGATCAATGACAAACAAAGAAAAGGGAATTGAAATTCAAATGAATTTAATCCCCCTTTTTATGAGGGCCACGCAGTCTGCAGTCTGCCGCCACCCTCAAAAAAATCAACAGAAAATAAATCTGTACTCTCCTTTTAAGCAAAATCGCCCAAACAGAACACCATACTGCCATCTTCTTCGTTCATCTTCTTCATCTGTCTGGAGTCACTTTCATCTGTCTGGAGTTCTTTTCTTCATCTGTCTGGAGTCCTTTTCTTCATCTGTGCTCACAATTCTGTCTCCACCATTCTCCATCCCCCAACGGGGCTCCTGAAAAAGAGACTAACATAGCAGTTAGTACATGATCAATGACAAACAAAGAAAAGGGAATTGAAATTCAAATGAATTTAATCCCCCTTTTTATGAGGGCCACGCAGTCTGCAGTCTGCCGCCACCCTCAAAAAAATCAACAGAAAATAAATCTGTACTCTCCTTTTAAGCAAAATTGCCCAAACAGAACACCATACTGCCATCTTCTTCGTTCATCTTCTTCATCTGTCTGGAGTCCTTTTCTTCATCTGTCTGGAGTCCTTTTCTTCATCTGTCTGGAGTCCTTTTCTTCATCTGTGCCCACAATTCTGTCTCCACCATTCTCCATCCCCCAACAGGGCTCCTGAAAAAGAGACTTATATAGCAGTTAGTACATGATCAATGACAAACAAAGAAAAGGGAATTGAAATTCAAATGAATTTAATCCCCCTTTTTATGAGGGCCACGCAGTCTGCAGTCTGCCGCCACCCTAAAAAAAATCAACAGAAAATAAATCTGTACTCTCCTTTTAAGCAAAATCGCCCAAACAGAACACCATACTGCCATCTTCTTCGTTCATCTTCTTCATCTGTCTGGAGTCCTTTTCTTCATCTGTCTGGAGTCCTTTTCTTCATCTGTCTGGAGTCCTTTTCTTCATCTGTGCCCATAATTCTGTCTCCACCATTCTCCATCCCCCAACGGGGCTCCTGAAAAAGAGACTAATATAGCAGTAAGTACATGATCAATGACAAACAAAGAAAAGGGAATTGAAATTCAAATGAATTTAATCCACACGGAACTGAACTCAACTGTTCAGCTGCAGACTTCCGCCAAATTAACTTAATCCCCACTGTACTACAGCCTGCCATCATCCTCAAGAAAGTTTATCAGAAAAACTGTACGCTTCTTTTAAGTCCAAACAGACTGCCATACTGCCTTTGCCTGTACCCTCTTCCATCTGTGTCCACCATTCTGCATCCACCAACGTGGGTCCTGAAAAACAAACTTAATGATACATTATCTGCGATTAGATAAAGAGCTGTCAGTTTTCACTATAATAGGGAATTTGCTGCAAAATTTCAGTCAAATTGATAATTTAGCTAATGAATTTTCTGCCTAACCTTTAACATCTTTACTAAAGTGGTTATGATAAAAAAAAAAAACAGTCTTAAAAGTTGAGCAACAAGTCTGATCCTAATCCAGTATATATCGCAGGCTATCGAGAGTTAATTATGATCTGGATAAGTTAATTTTAAAATGTCTAATTAATAATTTAGATAAAATTTCCAGCCTGAAGAAAAACATGTAATATACAGCTTTAGCTCTTGCAGAATGTATGTTTAAGTGGCCAAAAGCAATTAGTATTATGTGTAATGAAAAAAAAAAAAACTTCAATGAATTTAAAGCCAAATTAACTCAGAATTTTCTTTTCTATCGTTTTCTTTTCTAATGTAAATAGTAATCAGTCTCTGATACCCAACTGTATCAGTATTTATTCACTGCTTTGATTATCCAATTCAGTTCTTTTCCGTAATATTAAGAATTTTTCTGAATGAAATTTCATTAATGGTGCACAAATGTCTCAGTAGGCTTCCGTTTCAAAAATCAAAATTTTTTGCATTCAGTTACATACACACCAATGTTTTCTTTTAACCAATTTCTTTTTGAGAGTATGAGAGAGAGAGAGAAATGTGGTTTAACATCAACTCGACACAAACTAGGTCATTTTCGGACTAACATATGGTTTAATTGTATTTCAATAACTTGCTTGCGCAGTGGGAGGAAACCAGAGTACCCGGGGAAAACCCATGAGGTTGGACAGACGACCCTACTCCTTGCCACGTACAACTAAATAGGCGAAAGACATCTACAGATAATACATTGTAAACTACGAAACTCAAAGAGTGACTTAAATCACAATAAATAAATTAGGTTCTGAACATAGGAATATTCAAACAATACTTTCTGGAAACACCGCTATTTCTTTTGAGGAAAATTCTTTAATCGTTGAAATCGTAAGTAATAAAATATCACTAAGTAATAAAATATTGTTTAAACCAACTGAGAACAGCACAATCATGGAAGGTTTTTTATGCCAAAACTGTTCATGGAAAATGCATAGTGCACATAATCAACTCCAAAAAGTCATACTCTACTGCGTTTGGGCGATGCAAACAGTTTTGTGGAGCCTTGTTTTGAGCTTCAGTTTATGGTTTCTAAGGAGACTGTCAAAATAGTTTTGTTTGAAAATGACATATGCCTAGTACACAGGTTTTCCGCCAATAATTTTATATATATATATCTGATATGTGCATAGACAATTACCTGGTAGAAAAAAAAGGTTTGACCCTTAACTTCTTTTGAGTTGTATACTATTTCTTGTATGAAATCGTAAATGGAATTAGGTACGAAAATTGAATAATAATTGAAATTTTTATGAACCTAAAACCTTGAAAAGTGACCTGTTGAAAATCGTCCATTTCTCAGCATACATAAAATAATTTGTTTCGAAGGCTATAAATACAGTGGGCCCAAATTACGTCATTTCCAGTGACATTGTATGTCAAATTGGTTTGACCTAGTAAAAATTTAAATTACACATAAAATATGGACTCATGAAAAATTGCCCATTTCTCAGCAACTATTCATATTACAAACTAATTTTAATATACATTCTCTTTGTATGGTTTACTGCTACAAGTTTATAAAAGTTGCAAAGAAATATTTTAAAATATAAAAAACCTAAAAATGGGTTGTGAATAGCTCAGTTTTACACCTTTTTTCACCTTCCAATAGAAAATGACCCAATAACGAAATTAAAATTTGAAAAAAGTGAGCCCGATTTTTTCTGCGCCTTAACAGGTCACACACCCTTTCAGTCATTGAAAATCAGATTACACCCAAATTTTCTGAATGTATCAGTCATTAACTAAATTGATTTTTCCACAAAGCTGTGATGGTTGTTTATTTAGAATTTTAAAATTACACAAATGTACAATTTATATCCGTGAGATATGGTTGCAGTCTCCTTTTTCTGAAAAACTGAGATACATTGCCCGAAAAATGGACGGTTGATCGAATCTGAGACAAATAGGTATATGGCAAAACCTAAATAATACCGCAGTGGCAATTGTAATGAAGAGAACAACAATTAACCGTCATAATGAAGATGTACTTACGCCTGCCATACATTATGCTATAGAGAAGGATTTGGTCCAAACAGCAACGTTACATTCTACTCTTTATTTTGAATTTAAAGTTCTTTTACGTGCACGTCAACGTGTGTACAGGACCTCAGTTTTATATTCCATCCGAATAACTAGACGCTGCCCATCACAGCATATTCTTTGCATAGGATGAATGCATCGGGTGTTTTTGTCAATATTTAATTTTATGTCATCTTCACAATCATTAGTATAAATATAGCAATCGTTTGACAATTATCACAATTTTCATCAGCCCCTAAATCAAGTTATAGCAGACTTTTTGCATAGGACTCTCTGGATTTGTGTTTCTGGTGTTATAAGCTTTCATAAAATGTATAGTTTGTTTATTTGGAAGCACCATGTAGCGGTACTTCACTCTAGAAATTTGGACTGCAGGCCTAACTCTTTATGCTTTTGATCCAAGCACATGGGGGAAAATCCCATAGCTGACATATAATGACATGCAAAACATTTTAAATATGTTATATTTTATCCATGTGTATACAAATTTAAAACTTTTAACAGCGATATTAACCTTAGAATAAAGATTATGTACGCGCATTTCAAAATCGGTTCAAAATTGTGACCTCTATAGGGTCAACAACCTTCGCGTACAAACGGCGGCCATTTTGTCTGTCAATTTTGGTCCAATTTTCACGAAATTCAACCTCATCCTTCCGTGATATAATCAAAGGTTTTTTTAAATCGAATAATAAATTTGACCTCCAGAGGTACCACAATTTAAAAAAAAAGCGATTTTTCGGACAATCAGGGTCCATAATTCAGGACGTTACAATCCGATGGGCGCAAATATCGACAGGAACCAAGATCGTTGGGTTATAAACATACGTGTCAAGTTTCATCAAAATCGGTTCAAAATTGTGACCTCCATAGGGTCCACAACCTTGATACAACATATATTATTTTCATACTATTTGCGTACAAACGGTGGCCATTTTGTCTGTTAATTTTGATCCGATTTTCTCGAAATTTAAACTCAACCTCCATAACCATGTAACGGTGATATAATCAAACGATTTTTGAAATCGGATAACAATTTTGACCTATCTGCAATTTGAACTCAAACTTCATAACCATGTAACGGTGATATAATCAAACGTTTTTTTAAATCGGATAATAATTTTGACCTACAGAGGACCACAAGCTAAAAAGGGCGATTTTTCGGACAATCAGGGGCCATAATTCAGGAAGTTACGATCCGACGAGCGCAAATTTTGTCTGTTAATTTTGGTCTGATTTTCACGAAATTTGAACTCAACCTCCATAACCATGTAACGGTGATATAATCAAATGCTTTTTGAAATCGGATAACAATTTTGACCTACCTGCAATTTGAACTCAACCTTTATAACCATGTAACGGTGATATAATCAAACGTTTTTTTAAATCGGATAATAATTTTGACCTCCAGAGGACCACAAGCTAAAAAGGACGATTTTTCGGACAATCAGGGGCCATAATTCAGGAAGTTACGATCCGACGGGCGCAAATATCGAAAGGAACCTAGATCTTTGGGTTATAAACATACATTTCAAGTTTCATCAAAATCGGTTCAAAATTGTGACCAATACACTGTTCACAAGCTAAAAACTTGATTTTTTGGACAATCAGGGGCCATAACCCATGAAGTTACAGTCCGATACACACCAATATCAAAAGGAACAGAGATCTTAGGGTGATAAACCTATATTTAAAGTTTCATTGAAATCGGATAAAAATTGTGACCTGTAGACTGTTCACAAACAATTGTGGACGGACGGACTGACGAACAGGGGCGACGACAATATACGTCCCTATGAAAATGTGGGCGTATAAAAACCGAATGTTAGGAAAATATTGTTCTTTGAATAAAAGAATATTGTTATGCACAATTTCAGGATAAAAAATATGCGACATGGCAAGTAATGCGTCAAACAATTATATTACTGTAAACCAATTAAATTAAAAAATTTTAAAAAATAGTGTCAACGTTCTAAATTTACATGTAAATTGTTTGTAAGGGGTTTTTCAAAACCGGATAGCGAATTAAGGATGGTTAAAAACTGTTTACCAAAATTAGATATATTTGACCTGACCAGTTATAGTGACCATCCACAATCTACATGGGAATGACTAGTTTGTAAGTGAATTTCTTTTCACGATGCATTATGTAAGAGCTACATTTGCCTATTGCAGGCACTAAATGTTATTTAAATTATTAATTAGACAATTATTCTCATGACTGTTAGGGTGCACACGTTGCCCCATGATTTTTAAATTTTATACCGATTTTCTTGTAGATTGCCTAGAGTGTTCCACTACTATAGTACACTAAACGCACAAAAAAAAAAGAAGAGAATCGAAACATTTTTAGGGGGGCAACCATCCACTTCAAATTTTGAAATTTTGACAACATGCAAAATTGTTTAAGAAAAACTATTTATATAACATATTAAACTCTTTATGAGTGTTTCACATCAAATATCATCTACACACTCCTCAAGCAATCTTAACTTCATCTGCTCTCTGATGTTGTAGGGAGTCCAAATACGGATATATTAAAGGACAGTATTGGTGCCAGTCATTATCACATATGTAATAGAACTGATTAAACACTTTCCAAATATGATATTAACACAGATTTCATCGCTACCGTAGAGGGGTAATAAAGGATTCATGAATCAGAAGTGATGGACGTCAAAGGAAAACACGAGTTATCTCTCTATGTGAATGACTGAAGTGACGAGTGATGACAGATAAACAACCGAATTTCTGCTCACTAATAATTCCTTCGAAGACAAAAGTTGTTATATGGAACCACAAGAGGTTATCTGACGATTCAATAAAGTAATTAAGCGTCATAAGATAAGAGAACACGGGAAAAATAGAAATACTCCGTACAGCCCCTTGTTTTTATTCATTCTATAGGGGAAACCGGGGCACATTGAACCACTTTGTTCACATACATGTTTGTACTCATTTCATATCAAATGTTTTTATTAGAAGATCTCTTTATTTCATGATCAAAATTTAAACAAAAATCAATATGCCCTCTTATATGGATCTGGATTGTATAGATTAGACATATATTAACTTATTTTTAATTACAAGAATTTCCTGGGCTAAGAAGTTAACACGTACGGAAATTTTTCTCTTTTAAGCGCTTTTTTGAAAAATAATTGACAACATGTGGCTTATTGATGGAGAAATGGGCCTAAGAAGTTATCTCACTTCTGTATAGTGTTGAGTTCTTTATAAAGGATATATCCATGGTGGTTCAATGTGCCCCGGTTTCCCCTACCTTATAAAAACATGGTAATGCACGGACTTTTAATCTGTTTTTCTTTCGTGTTCTCGTATCTAGTGGCTGCCAATTCTTTTTATGAATTGTAAGATATTCTCTCACAGTGTCACACAGCAACTCGAGGGAATTATTAGTGAGCAGATATTCGCCCATATATCTGTTATCTCTAGTCACTTCAGTTAGTTATATAGAGGAATAACTCGTGTTTTCCTTTGGCGTTCATCACTTCCGATTCATGAATACTTTATTACTCCTCTATGGTAGTGATGATCTCTGTGTTAATATTATATTTGGAAAGTGTTTAATCAGTTCTATCACATATGTGATAATGACTGGCACCAATATTGTCCTTTAATCACACAAGAGTTCAGGTTTACAGAAGTGTATTAAAACCTTACCAATAAACTGAACCCCCTGAAATTATGCAAATTTAATATAAACAAAACAATGTAATGTAAAATTCATCCGAAAATTGCATCGGATTCACGCGACACTGTCGCCCACAAATTCACTAATTATTAAGTCACCTGCACCCTGTTTGTGGGAATAAGCCAGAATCCAAAAAGCAGCTTTTATGAATTTCACTTTCGACACTCTGTACGTGTCTAGCGGCCTTCCATCACAGGAGGATTCAACTAGCGCTCCCGGCAACAAAAATGGGAAAAATATTCCTACTTATTCAATATTCCTAACTGGTTAATCAAATGGTCAAAATTTGGGGTTCATTTTTCAAAAATTTCCCATGGTCAATCCCTATGCACCCCCTCCACCGTCCAGGGTCCACGGTCAGTAAAAGGGGCCGCTCCGATACGGGAGCCCGGGCCGGTTCCCAGTCCCAATCCGCCCCTGGGCACAAAATCCTGTTTATTGTTTCATATGGGCGTACTGGTATAAAAAAACATTTTAGGAAAATGGAAAATTTAGCATTTTCTTCTGTAGAATGAAATATGGGCACAAAATCTGATTATTGTTTAATATGGGCCTATAAAAAACCTAAATAATGTACATTAATTCATATGTCCGATACATTATATCATATAATCTTTTTCGACTGATCAATTATGAGTTGGCCTACCACCCCCACATGTTAAACCCCATCTCTCTCTACAACACTAACTGCAATTTAGGAATGGGGAGGGGAGTGTTAACCCAATTGGCCTTACAGATGTCTGTGCTATTAGTTATGTGCAAAATACCATTTCGGCAATAACATGATTATAATAAGCGTTTGCCACGCAAGATACGCCTAGATTACGATAGACAGGGCAACGTCAGGGGGAATAATCCATTAAATTACAGTCCGATAAGTGTCAAAAACAAAATGAACCGAGATCTTTGGGATATAAACGTGTATTTTAAGTTCCATCAAAATCGGATAAATAGGGTGTAAAGGTGACATTTTTCATTAGTGTTTATAATCGAATGAAAAATTGTGACCTCTTGAGTGTAATGGTCAGCTATGTGCCAAGACTGAAAGAAACCAAGATCTTTAGGTTATAAACATACATCTTATGTTTTATCAAAATCGGACTCGAGAGAGCTCAAGTGCTAAAACAATATTGTTCATACAACCAGGAACCATTATGACTGGGGTTTAACGTCCACTTTACACAAACTAGGTCATTTCGGGACTAACATATGGTTAAATTTTATTTCAATAATTCGATTGGGCGTAGGGGTCTTTAGCAGTGGGAGGAAAGCAGAGTACCCGGAGAAAACCCACAAGGTTGGGCAGACGACCCTTACTACTTGCCACGTACAATCGGGGATTTGAATTGGCATGCACATACAAAATCCCTTGGCAGTTGGAATTTGATAAAAGAGTAGGCCGTAGCACCGCTGCCCGGGCAAAATTTCCATCTTAGCACACTGTATGGCGTATGCCCGTCTTCATTAGCCCAGGTAAGGAGCAGAACAGTAGGACGTTAAACCCCATTTCATTTCATTTCCTACCGCCCATCAGAGCCTTGATCCGCCTCTGACGTAACAGTAAAGATAAACCTGCGAACAGTTCTTGGACAAACCTTTACATTAACAATTGATTTGATAGACTTTCCGTGAGGATATCGGTTTAAACTACAAGATGAAACAACCCCAAATGTTAAGTTCTAGAGAAATGAATACAACTGCCTGTATAGCATCACCTAGTTTTAATGGATCTTTTCTGTTCTGTATCAAAAGCCCATAGCCTAATGGACTGCCAACTACCAGTAATCAGAGATCACTGGGTGGCCAACCACAAGTGATCAAAGATAACTGGTCTCGTCAAGGAGCAATGAATGGGGTGTGCACACAGGAAATCCCAATAGAAGCGAGACAGAGGTCTCTAGTATATCTCAGCAACAATCCTGTTAAATTAATGATGTCATAAACCTTGAGTTCTGGTCTGCACAATTGTGTGTTAATCATAGTTCCCAAAAAACAGAAGTTCCAAATAGGTATGGATGTGTTTGTGTAAATGTTCTAAAAAGTAATGGTATGTCTGCAGCTGAAATCTTTGTTAATGTTGTGTATATGGATTAGAGAAGAAACTGATTATGTATGAGGTCTAGCTGTCTCCATCATTCTATCCTTGTGAAACCTACAACAATAACACAAAGAACCTGTCTCCAGAATAAAACAGAACCAAGAATTGCTGAAACCTTCTCCGCTAGTAGCCAGAAGAAAACAATGTTATATATGTTAACAAAGGAAATAATGTTGGTGTTGTGGTGTATCCTGAAAGAGATAAACATCCACAGTCTCTTTAGATTGGTTGATGAAGTTATGACATGTTAATCTATCTGGCCTAGACATAACAAGTAGACTCGATCCCTCAAGTAGCTTTACACCTAAATCCCCACTAAAAGTCATTGTTGCCAAGGACCATTTTTAAAAATGTGTCTTGAACTTGTCAACAGAATGTCCTTTACTGTAATGTAGACGGGCCAATCTAGAATTTCCAGGAAGTTATGGTACAAATGCACAAATATTGAAAGAAGGTGAGATCTTTGAGAGATAAGCCTATGTTTCAAGTTTCGTTAAAATCGGACAAAGGTTGTGACCTGTTGAGTATCCACAAACATAATGTGAACCGATACACCTATGGACGGACAGGGCGACTTCAATTTAAATCTACATAAAAATGTAGGCATATAAAAATTTGAAAGCTAAATTAACTTAATCCCCACTTAACTACAGCCTGCCATCATCCTCAAGAAAGTTGATCAGAAAAACTGTACTCTTCTTTAAAGTCCAAACAGACTGCCATACTGCCTTGCCTGTACCCTCTTCCATCTGTGTCCACCATTCTGCATCCACCAACGTGGGTCCTGAAAGACAAACTTAATGATACATTATCTGCGATTAGATAAAGAGCTGTCAGTTTTCACTATAATAGGGAATTGGCTGCAAAATTTCAGTCAAATTTATACACTCTGAACCAAGAATTTAGCTATTGAATTTTCTGCCTAACCTTGAAAATCATTACTACAGTCGGTATGATAAAAAAAAGTTGAGCAACAATTCTGATCCAGTATATATCGCAGGCTATCGAGAGTTAATTATGATCTGGATAAGTTAATTTTAAAATGTCTAATTAATAATTTAGATAACATTTCCAGCCTAAAGAAAAACATGTAATATACAGCTTTAGCTCTTGCAGAATGTATGTTTAAGTGGCCAAAAGCAATTAGTCCTATGTGCAATGAAAAAACAAAATAAAAATCTTCAATGAATTTAAAGCCAAATTAATTCAGAATTTTCTTTGTTATCGTTTTCTTTTCTAATGTAGTAGTAATCAGTGTCTGATACCGAACTGTATCAGTATTTATTCACCGCTTTTATTATCTAATTCGGTTCTTTTCCGTAATATTAAGAATTTTTCTGAATGAAATTTCATTAATGAAGCAGGCTTCCGTTTCAAAAATCAAAATTTTCTGCATTCGGTTACATACACACCAATGTTCTCTTTAAACCAATTTCTTTTTGAGAGTATGAGAGAGAGAGAAATGGGGTATAACGTCCACTCGACACAAACTAGGTCATTTCTGGACTAACATATGGTTTAATTTTATTTCAAAAACTTGTAGGGGTCTTTAGCAGTGTGAGGAAACCGGAGTACCCGGAGAAAACCCATGAGGTTGGACAGACGACCCTACTCCTTGCCACTTACAACTTGGGATTCGAAACCACGCCCTTGAGAGTATGAAGGTCACATCAGACAAATATTCTGTATATGACTGTTTTTAGATAATATGTTATAGATAATATGTTATATAGACATCATAACCAGCGGCTGCCAGGCAGGATACGCCCACATTTTTGAGGGATGGATAGAGAACAAGCTAAAAAGGAGGTGATTTTTACAACAATCAAGGGCCATAATTCATGAATTTACAATTCGATATGCGCAAATATCCAAAGGAAAAAAGATCCTTGGGTTATCAACATGCATTAAAATTGTGACCTCTACAGGGTCCACAACTTTGATATACCATATTTTAACACTGTTCGCATACACGCGGTGGCCATTTTGTTGGCAGTTTTGCTTTGATTTTCAGGAAATTCGGACTCAACTTTCATTGCGATGTGACAGTGATATAATCAAATGTTTTTTTTAAATCAGAAAATAATTGTGACCTCCAGAGGACAACAAGCTTAAAAGGGGCCATAATCCAGGAAATAACGATTCGATATGCGCAAATATCGAAGATCTTATGGTTTTAATCATGCATTTCAAGTTTCATCAAAATCAAATTGGCTGTTTTCAGAAATATTATATAGACATCATGGCAGTTGTTCATGGGCATCATATACACTTCAATAGAGATAGACAGTCCTAGAAATTTATGTTTTATTAATATATAACATGATCATTATTTAAGTCAACATAATCACATTTTATTTCTATAATTCGCTTGCGCTTAGGGGTCTCGAGCAGTGGGAAGAAAACGGAGTGCCCGGAGGAACCCACAAGGTTTAGAAGGCGCCCCTATCTCCATACCACATACGCTCACACAAGGGATAGAAACCACAGCCGCAAGCCAGAGGTGACCGGCCAGCTAGAGGTCGAAGCGCGGCACTCTAGACCACTAGGCCGTCCCAACCCCCTCAAACTGCTTGGAAGTTGTTCTGCACCAGCACAGGAATCAAGAATGGGTTACCCCGACAGACACGCTGAAAATACCACGTCCCCAAAATAGGCTTGATTAGCTTAAGTCTGTACCACTTAACGATGATTGATCACTGCCAAACAGATTGTATGGTGGGTTACTCCTAACAGACACATCCAAAATGACATGCCTCGCAATTAGGCCAGAGTAGCTGAAGTTGGCAGTTTTCACTATAAAAGTCTAAAAACAAGATAATGTAAAGTCAATTTGCTGATTGCAATTTGCACTTTTCCTCAATCATAATAACTAAAGTCGGCGCGATAAAAAGCATAGTCTTGATTATCCATTTAATAATTAAATCGTAATGGAGAATTATGCAGTAAATCAGATCATAATCCTCTCAAGATTGCCATCAAGAGTTGATTATAATCTGGATAAGTTAATTAATGTTTAATTAGTAATTCACATAACATTTCAGCCCTAAAGAAAGACCTGCAATAGGCAGATTTAGCTCTTGCATAATGTATGTTAAAGTAATCGTATGAAGAATAATAAGTGATGGTTCAACTTAATGACCACTGACATACGAACCATCAGGTCCGGTTGCCAAACCCCATTTTAAGCCTTAACATTGACATTTTGGTGGATTATATATCTTCTATATGTGTAGAGTCAGAATTGTGGAAATTTATATATTTAAGATGGCCGCCAAGAGGCATTTTCTGGTTATTTAGTTGGGTAAAATATGTGACAGCTGTTCTCGGACCTTGGTTTCAAGATGGTTTCTAGAAGAATTCGACCCACTGAATCCAATGAACTATGGTATCCATTCCGAAAGCGATGGCTTATTCCGCTTTTGGGCCAAATTCAACATTGAACCGCATTAGAGAGGGAAACTCATAAAAATCACTAAACAGACACGCAATATATTGAAATGAGGGTTTTGAGTGGATCATATATCTTTAATATGTGTAGATTCAGAATCTGGGTAATGCCATCCTGGCACCGTTAGGGAAATTTAAATATTCAAGATGGCCAACATGAGACATTTTCTGGTAATATACTCTAATTTAATAAGGTAAAAGTTGGTAAAGATTCTCTCGGACCTCGGTATGAAGTGAATTCTTTCATAATTTGACCCGCTGAATCCAATCCATGTGGCTATTCCTCTTAAAAGTGATGGCTTTTTCCACTAGGGGGTCAAATTCCAAATGGAGGCTTTTTTTTACAGGGCAACTCATGTAGTACTTTAACAAAAAGATGTGCAGTATATTAAAATATAGGTTTTCAGAGTCAGTTACTTCAGATATAAACATAAAAACATGTTCCAACCAAAAGGTATTTCCGGTTGAGCTCATACGCAAAATGGGAGCCAATTTTGACCAGACATAACAATTATGTTAGTAAAGTTTTAAACTATAAGTTTTCTGATTCCCCGAATTCATAGAGAAAGTTGTCAAGCATACATTATGATCCACTGTGACACCAGTCGCGGTCAGTCTGGCTACCAGAAAACACAGAGGAATAAAGGATGGAAAATGTTTACCAACCTCAGCATTACTGGGGCGTGTAACTGTAAAGAATGTTCACCCATGTTGCATGATACTGATGAAAGGGGAAGAATCGGCCTGTTCTACTGATTGCGAATATTTCAGTGATTCAAGCGAGCATAAGTTAGACTATTATATATCATCGGATTAAAATTCCTTTTGCTCGAAACATGTTTTTTATATTTATATTTGAAGTAATTGACAACGAAAATCTTTCAATATATTACACAACGTTTTATGGAACATATTATGAGTGTCTGTCAAAAATGAGCCATCATTGTGAATTTGGCTTCCTAGTTGAATTAGCAGTCCCTTTTAGGTGGAACGCCCAAGCTCGTCAGCTTCAATGGGCCAAATTTTATGAAATCATAAATGGCATTAGGCATCACATAGTGAAAATTTTATGAAAATCAAATAAAATTGAAACTTTTATAGACTAAACACCTTCAAAAGTGATGTGTAGAAAATCGGCTATTTCTCTCCAACCGAACAAGTTAGAAACTATTTTCTGGTGTCTTTATGATCGTATGGGTTCATTCTATTTGTTGATTGGAATCAAATATACCTCAAAACATTACAAATCAGACTCATTTGAATAAAAAAATCTGTTTTCAAGGCTAAGAATACAGTTTTTTAAATTGGTTTTACCTAGTCAAAATTGGCATTGTGCATCAAATGGTAAAAACAAAATGAAAATCGAATGATAAAAACTTTTATCAGTCTAAGAAACTTGAGAATTTGCATCACGGAACATATGGACTTTTCTTTTACACAAATCAAACAATAAATAATTAAGTAAGAACCCATAAACTGAAATTAAAATGCAAAAATCTAAAAAAAATGATCCTGACAGAATTGGTTATTACTCTGCAAAGGTAGATGTTAGAAATAAATCTGTGATATCAAAATGATCTTATTGATTTATATCATAGATTCCCAACCTTTTTTTAGGTGGCGACCCCATTCCAGGCCCAGGATCAGATCACGACCCATCGAAGAACAAAGTCACATTTTACTATGAAACATCATTATCACTCGCTTTTATTATTGTTTGCTTATTAAAAGTCTGATAACAAATTATTGATTTTTTAATCAGTGTGATGACTGCGCCTGTTTTTCAGCGACCAGGTTTTCAATGCGAATCTGAGAGGTCTAGAGCTGGGTCCTAGACCAATCGAAATAAGTGACGAAAATGTAGATTGTTACGTGAAGGCCTTGATAGGATGTACCGAGTTAAAGCGAGATGAAGCCTTCTATTGAAGATGTATAGGTGGATTACATGAAAAGATAGCATTTTTTTAAAAGTTCTCAGACTAGTCCGCGACCCTACGAAAAGTGCTGGTGACCCAAGTTGCGGATGTATTGCACTAAGTAAAACATTTGGTGTTGAATATTGTTTGCCAATTGTTTGTTGAATCAAAAGTTAATTTAGTAGGGGATATTGGTCAAACCAACTTTTATTTGGTGATGGCAATCAAGTTTTACAAAGTATTTCATATGGAAGACCAAACAGCTCTTTATTCAGTGTTCTTAGTTCTTAGTTCTAAATTCTTAGTCCTTAATTCTTATTTTTTCGTTTGTTGTCGTATTTCGATATTTGTAGACTAAAATTAACATTTGTATCTTAAAATTAACATTTGTATCTTAAAATCAATATTTGATTCACAAATCAGACATTTGTCATATGAGATTTGTAAAATGTATTTTAATATAAGATATTTATTTTTTTTCCCCAAGACAAATTTGTAAACAGGTTATCGGAAATGCAGACTGGCAGTATTTGAGGTATAAAGTGTCAAACGAACAGCCTCGACCAATCCCACTCACAAGTCCTTACCAAGGGTATGGGGGGGAACTCCCTATGAAAATGATCACTAGTTTATCCGACTAGGGAACAAAGTCAAACAAACTGACTTGCCAACCTCAACGAAGTATCCTTGTGAGCGTCAAAGTAGCGAGACTGTTGGAAATGCTGTCTGACAGTATTCAGGCACTGATTGTAGAGATAAATACAGCTGATCGCATATCATCTGTAGCCTGATCACTAAGAACGAACTGCCCGAAATGTAGTCTTGCAGAATCCAGGCATTGATCGTCGATAAATAGAGCTTACCAGATACTGCCTTCGCCAAATCACTAGTTTATCCGACCACGGGTGGAGTGAAATAGACTGCCGGAAATGTAGCCAGACGAGATAAATAGTGCTGGCCAGATACTGTTCGTCGCAAAATCACCAGCTTATCCAAATAGAGAGGGAGGCATCAAACGACAGAGTGAGTGTTTCGAGTGCATGCATATTCTCGTCACGTTGAACCTGTACCCAAAAACTTTAGCAATCGTAAAAAGTACTTCTCAAGTAGGTTTACAGCAGGATGGGCTTGGTAAGAAATCACTCATCATGCAAGTCTATGACTGAGTGAGGATGTGGAATTCAATCACCGTAGAAGGTATTGATTACCAAAACGTATTTCTAAAATTATTGGGGGGGGGGGGATAACAGAGGGCCCCCTTGGCGCCGCCACTGCTGGAGGGTCCACAACATGAATATACCATAGTTTTACGCTATTTGAGTTTGAGTACCAGGACAGCCATTTTGTCTGGTCAGTTTTGATCTGATTTTGACGAAATTCAACCATCCTTAGGATGTAACAGCGATATATTTAAAAAAAATTTTTTTAAATCAGATAAAAATTATGTCCTCTGTAGGGTCCACAAGCTAAAAATGCACTTTTTTGTACAATCAGGGTCCATAATTCAGGAAGTTACAGTTCAATATGCACAAAATCAAAAGGAACCGAGATCTTTGGGTTATAAACTTACATTTTAAGTTTCAACAAAATCTGATAAACATTGTGACCTCTATTGGGTCCACAAGCTAAAAATACTATTTTTTGACAATCAAGGGCCATAATCCATGAAGTTACGATTCGATACATGCCAAAATCTAGATCTTAGTGAGATAAACCTATATTTTAAGTTTCGTTGAAATCAGATTAAAATTGTGACCTGTAGAGTTTGCGCAAACAATTGTGGACACCCAAGACGGACAGAGGCGACAACAATATAAACCGAGTCCGCAATTTTTTGCACCTTTCGTAGAGGCATTTATCTTGATCTATCAGATTTGCAAAAAAATAGAGAGAAAAATGGGGTTAAACGTCCACTCAACACAAACTATGTCATTTCCGGACTAACATATGGTTTAATTTTATTTCAATAACTCGCTTGCGTGTAGGGGTCTTTAGCAGTGGGAGGAAACCAGAGGACACAGAGAAAACCCTACTCCTTGTCAAGTACAACCGGGGATTCAAAATCATGCCAGTTGACTAAATGACAGGCTTAATGATAAAGTGTGCACATGCTAACCAGGGGCGGATTGGGGGCGGGAACTGGCCCGGACTCCCGTGTTGGAGCGGCCCCTTTTACTGACCGATTTGGTGCAATATCTGATTATTATCTCTGTCAAATAATATATTAAGTTTTTTTACTTCAAACGAACTGGACAAGTTTTTTTTTTTCATTTTTTGTCCGACCAGCCCTTCGAGCGATTGTCCGACCGGCCCTTCGAGCAGTTGTCCGACCGGCCCTTCGAGCGATTGTCCGACTGGTCCTTCGAACAGTTGTCTGACCGACCCTTCGAACAGTTGTCCGACCAGCCCTTCGGTCAATCGCTCGATGGCCGAATCCGCCCCTGCTGCTAACCATTCAACCTTCCAACCCCCCTTGCAAAAAATAAGATTGGAGTGTTTAGCAAAATTGCGTCACATCTGGTGCAGGCAGATAACTTTACCGCAAATAAAAAAATTGGGAATTAGCACCGTGGAGCATATGAACTTTGTTTTATAAAAATCAGACAATAAGTGAATTTGGGTTCAACGTTCTACTATTCTGTTCCTAACCTGGGCTATTGAAGAAGGGCATACGCTATACAGTATGCTATATGGGAAATTTTGCCCAGCAGGCAGCGCTACAGCCTACTCTTTTTTTGAATTCCAACTGCCAAGGGATCTTGTACATGTACGCCAATGTGTACTCAAGACCTCGTTTTTTGTCTAATCCAAACAACTAGACAGCTGTCCTATCAGACCCTCTATCCTGCATCACTGACCAGGGGTAACCACACCGGAAAATCTGGATGAACTTCCTCGGCCAATGCAGGGTTCGAACACCCAGCCTCCGGGCAAGCGAGGTGGTCTGCCTGTAAATAACATCTTTGTATCAACGAGGTCTACTTACATTCCTGATTTCATGAAAATTGTACTTATATTCAAGAAGTTGTCACGTAGGTTTTTACTTCAGGGATAGGATGTCAATGACGTAATTTTTGATTTTCAAAAAACAAAATTAAGCAGATCTAAATTGAATACTTTAAGGTAATCAAAGAAACAAGCCAACAGTGAGGCTGATGTCCCCCGCCCAAATCCCAAAATAAATAGATGACAGATATTAATTAATGGCACATTTATTTTTTTCAAACGTATCGAGCAATCAAACTGTACACGAAGTGTCATCCAAAAGTGTTTTATAAAGAAAAATGCTAAATGAAAATGTACCCTAGTTAGGAGGACCCTAAAGGCAGACAAAATGGCCCCGACACTTGACAAAAGGTCCCCTTTGTGTCCGAGTCAATAGTTTCAATACACTGTTACTGTCGAATCCATTACTGAATGAGAATGCAGTCATTGTATTGGCATAAAAATCATCAATCAAGATGAACCTAAGTTATCTTGTCCCAAAGTATCAACCAATCAAATTGCTTATCTCTGCCTACCCTAAATAGAAAATGCTCATCTTCGAACTCCATCAAGGCATTGACCTAATAAGCATACACACCAATTTTGAACATTTTAACTCAATTCGAAGGAGAGTTATTGTGTTCCAAAGTCTCGGCAAATCAAATTGCTTATCGCTCTGCTTACCCTGAGCAGAAAATGCCCATTATCGATCTTAGTCAAGGTATTACTGTAATGAAACTATACACTAAGTTTCATCACTCTCACTTAATTAGAACTAAAGTTATCTTGTCCCAAAGCATCAACCAATCAAATTGCTTATCTCTGCTTACCCTCAGCGGAAAATGCTCATCTTCAAACTCCATCAAGGCATTGACCTAATAAACACATACCCCAAGTTTGAACATTCTAGCGTAATTAGGAAGAGAGTTATTGTGTCCCAAAAAGTGTGGCGGACAGATGGACAGACGGACGAACCCATCTTCGAAAGGCGGGGGACAAAAAAAATTAGTAAGATAGATCAAAATGTCACAAAGTTACAGCTATGTATGTCTATTCTTTCATTAGAAAATTTGGATGATTTCCGATTCTTCAAACGTTTTGATAATATATTGATTCCAAAGCTATCTGGAAATGTATTTATTTCAGAAATAGGAGAAATGACATGAAAGTCCTACTGTAGTCCTCCTAGCCTGGGCTAATGAAGACGGACATACGCCATACAGTTTACTATGAGGAAATTTTGCCTGGGCAGCTGCACTATGCCCTACTCTTATATCCAATTCCAAATGCCAAGGGATCTTTTACATGTGCGCTAGTGAGCCAGCGTCTTACCCACTTAACCAGAAATAGGAGAGGAATACGACAAATTTCCCTCTTAAGTATATTCAAAAGCCTGTAATTGTAGATTTTACACAATTTTTCATGTTCAATTCAAAATGGTGACCATCAATAAAATTGACCTAAATCAAAATGCTGCTCTTACAGTTTTTTAGGCATTCCTTCAAGGATTCAGATGATTGTAAGTAAAATATTGAGAAAGCCTTAAGCACTGTTACACGATACAATCAACCCATACAAATGTCGGATGCAACCGTCGCATCCGACCAACTCATCAGACGAATGATCGGATGAATAGCTTGTTGTAAGGATAGGATCCGTTCTATTCTCATCCGACCAACTGATGCAATAGCCAATCAAATTGAGTCATATTTTACGACGTCATACGGTGTATGACGTCACATCTGCCTTGACAACCAGAATTCACGCTATCATAATGTCTTCTTTTGTCGCTTCGAGTGCTTCGACCTCCTCTAAAATGGACCTTAGCCTAACTGCCACTTAATTAGAGTGTCTAATAACTCCTTATCTGGAACATGAACTATTGTGGAACTCACGGCATCCTAACTACATGAAGACGGGAATGGGAAGTGTATTTGCGGTACCCTTATGATTCGCGGTAGCCTAGATAAGCTCTCTGCTGCTAAGGCTACTGTCGTGCATACACCTGTAGGTCTCATCAAAAGGGAACGCCTTGCCCACCTTGTTTTGTTTTTACTTTGATATGTCTCCTCTTCGGCCTTACACAGAATATAAGTAGCTAATACAACTGTTAAACACTCTTCTCCAAGCGACGCCAATATATTCAGTTACTAAGAACGAACAAAGGTGTGCATTTGGCATCAATTTGTCATACAATGAATAGAACCATTGTATCGTGTAAACACCCTTCCGATATGTTGCATCCGACGGTTGTATGGATTGGTTGTATCGTGTAAACGCCGCTTTAGCGATTTTTCATGTTTCAAGATGGTCGCACTTCTGGTTAGATCGGCAAATTTCATATTTTGTGTGTGCATCAATAATTTATAGTTCAGTAGTACCGCGATAATGTTAACAAATGAAACACACAAAAAGACAAGAAACCAAAATAACTGTAGCAAAACAATGGTATGCAGTATAAGAAACGTAGTATTCATCAACAAATGAAATATGCATAGATTAACTGTGCCAGTTGTTTTTAACCCATCCGTTAATTAACACACCCAGTACGGAATATACACCGTCGCAGAGATTTTCACACCAAGCGATAATTAAATCACCCATAGTCAATTTCTCACCCCTGTTAATTAACACACCGTATCTACAGAGTTTAACCTCTTCGTATTAGATTTATTGCCATAATTAGAATTTTACCCATGTTTATACATATTTACCATGGTTGGAAGTTATATACACCTAAAACGTACAAGTTATACCATTACTACTTCTCAGTGATACAAGTTCCTTAGACACTGGAATATTAATAATACTGTTTGTTTCCCCACCAAATGTAATCAAGCACAGAGGCGCAAATTAGGACGAGACGAGACGGGACGAGGCAAGGGATCTTTTATGTGCACGCCAATGTGTACACGGGACCTTAGTTTTTTGTCCCATCCAATGACTAGACAGCTGTCCTTGTCAGGTCCTCCGTTCTGCATCACTGACAAGAGGAAACCACGCCGGAAAAAATAAATGAACTTTCTCGGCCAATGCAGGGATCGAACACCCGACCTCCAGGCTAATTCAGGAACTTACAATCCAATATGTGCGAATATCAAGAGTAACCAGGTATTTCAAGTCTCCACAACAGAGACATGTATTATTTGCCTGGAAGTTTTGATTAAATTTTCATGAAATTCATACTCAATCAACATTACGGTGTAAAGGTGATATATTCAAACGTTTTTTGTAAATTGGATAATAATTGTTACCTCTAAGCAGACAAGCTAAAAGTGTGATTTTCAGTACAATTAGGGACCATAATACAGGAATCTACGACCCAATATGCATGAATATTAAAAGCAACCAAGATCTTGGGGTTATAAACATGAATTTCATGTTCCATAAAAATTGGATTAAAATTGTAACCTCTATAGGGTCCACAACCTTGATATACCATATTTTTACTCTATTTGCGTTCATCCGGCGGTCATTTTGTCCAGCAGTTTTTGTCCGAATTTCCTTAAATATGAACTCAACCTTCATTACGGTGTAACAGTTTTTTAAATCGTATAATAATTGTGACTTTCAGAAGGACCACAAGCTAAAAAAGTCGTCTTTCATAAAATCAGGGGGCCATAATTCAGGAAGTTACAATCCATACGCACAAATATTGAAAGGACCGACGATCTTGGGTAATAAACATGCATTTAAAGTTTCATCAAAAATATGATTTTTCGTACAATCAGGTTCCATGATCCATGAGGTTTCAATCGGATACATGCCAAGTTTCGTATGGGATAAGAATTTTGACCCGTAGAGTGTTCACAAACAATTGTGGACGGACGGAGAGGGGCAACGACAATATACATCCACATGAATATGTAGGCATATAAAAAATTAAGAAAATTTACATACCTGACCATGTATCATCTGAACACTTCTCAAGCAATCTTAACTTCACCTGCTCTCTGATGTTGTCCAAATACGGATATATTAACCACACAAGGGTTCAGGTTTACAGAAGTTTATCAAAACCTAACCAATAAACTAAACCCCCTGAAATTATGCAAATTTAATATAAACGAAACAATGTAATGTATAATTAAGCTAACATTTAATATCAGTGCATTTGTATCATTAAAATAAATTATTACATATTAACAATTAAACTTCTAAATACTATTTTAGTCCATAATGTGTATATGTTAACAGGGAAACTACCTCCTGTTACCCATATACAATCAAATTTTACCTTAATAATAATAATAAATTCTTACCAAAAAGGAATGAACCAGCCAGAGACTCTGGGACAAGTTGAAGAAACTCATTGTCTGTCTGAAAATAAAATAAGGTAATGTATAAATTGTTATATTTAGAGAGAAATACTTTAAATAGTTGAATTATATAAGTTCAGAATAAATTAAATTAACTCAACTTTAAATTACAATTTCCTTAGCATCCAACATGGCTGCCACCACATAAAACTAAAATCATTTATTCAATGCAATATATAGGCCTATTTAAAACAATTAGTAACACATACCTTTAAACTGCATGTTTTAAATCTTTTTGTTGATACAATACAAATAGTACACAGCCAGATGATGAAAGACAAACAACAGATTTTTACTAATAAAACATTTGCTAAAGAAAGCATCCAACCTTTATGGTGGATGATAGAACACTACAAGATTCTAATTAGACATGATCAACAAATGAAAGTAACCTTGGGTGAGTGAACTCCAACTCACTGGACACTGTATACCAAATTGAAAAGTTTAAAAATGCATTCAAGTGTGACATAATATTTAAAATTACATTAGAATGTGATCATATAAAATATGTTATTGATCCTCCAGAAATATTGAGTATTACAGGACAGTGAATATAATAATATAGTACGGTAATCACATAATATAAGATATAGAGGATATTTGTCGTTTTGTCGTGAATAACATATTTTATTTCATCGAGAAGCTACGCATTCGTGAAAAATAAACATTTTCTTGTTTAGAGATGACATAAAATATGTTATTCACGACGAAACGACAAATGTTCTATTTATTATATGATTTTACAATCATTTTAGGTAAAACAACATGGACTACTTTGCTAGCCAGTGGAATAACACTTTTATTTCACTGATAAAACGCGTTATTCCACTACTGATCATAAAATAAAACCAATTATGCTGAATGATGTCATACCAGTCCATTACACACTGGAATATTAATAATACTGTTTGTTTCCCACCAAACGTAATCAAGCGCAGAGGCGCAAATGAGGACGAGACGAGAAGAGCGGGTGGGACGGGGGTAAAAAGATGCCAAAATAGAAGGAATAACCCCCAATGCATTTCATTTGCGTGAATTCGTGCACCTGTATTGCATACTTGTCATGTTTGAAAAAAATGTTTTTTCACTATTAACTTATTATGTGGCAGGCATTCGGTTGTGCGTATATTGCCATGATGGTCTAAGAAATGTTCCTCCTCCGATGGAAACATTAGTCAGTCTCAAAAAAAGAGCTCACTCCAGTTGGTCGCAAACTAAATCAACTACAGAGGTAAACAAACAGTTCAATGCCAAAATTAATGGAAAAATCCCATATTCTAATCCCATATTCTTAATATATGTATCTGCGTGAATCATTGCAACTAAATTGCATACGTCACGCTACTCTTGAAAAACTGCATTCTGCACACAGGTGATCGGCTGATTCGGGTCATGGCTGATTGGGACCGGGCTGATTGGGACCAGATTCGTGGCTGATTCCACAAGTTCATTCGGACCATTATTTGAGCAATTTACGGAAAAGGTACTTCGCATTCTTGGTTGATTCGGACCAGATTCTTGAATAACAAGAGTACTGAAAATATGTTTGCATATATTATGACAATAAATACTACCCAGTATTATCAAATGATGACCCAATATCAAATAGATACATACCAGTATAATTACTGTAAAGAATAACCTAGTATCATTAAACAGTAGCATATCAGATATTAACTGCAACGTATCTGCGATAATTTGCAAGAATATACCAGTGACTTTAAGTGTACTACTTTAGGAATTTTATATTTTTCAAGGTTATTAAAGGTCATGTATCTAAAAGTGTGCATATATACGATTACCAGTTATTACCACGCTGTGTTTTTCGAAATGTTAATAAATATTTTAGCATATTTTTTTATCATATGGACTCGAAAAAACAAAATACAAAACACAGAAAGAATATAGTTAGATGTTGTATTTCATTTCAAGGTCACAAATTGTCTAAATTTACGTTAATGTGTTTAAGATCAACCTTGAAGTAGGATCACGTGGCTAAGTGGGTGAGGCACTTGCTCGCTAGTCTCTGCCTTGCATTGTCCGAGAAAGTTCATTTAGATTTTCCGGCGTGGTTTCCTCTTTTCAATGATGCAGAAAGGAGATCCTGACAAGGACAGCTGTCTAGTCATTCGGATGGGACGAAAACTGAGGTCCCGTGTACACATTGGCGCGCACATAAAAGATCCCTTGGCAGTTGGAATTCGATGTAAGAGTAAGCCGCAGTGCCGCTGCCCAGGCAAAAATGTCCCTCATAGGACACTGTATGGCGTATGGCCGTCTTCCATTAGTCCAGGTTAGAAAGAGTAGGACGTTAAACCTCATTTCACTCATTTAAAGTAGGAAATAAACTTCATATAATAGAGTTTACTGTTTCAGTTATTAGTGCGGTGTCGGTAAGTTGTTGCAACTGAAATGCCAACCACGGTTCGTCATTAGTCTAGAATCTAGATGCATATTATCAACGCTCAAAAAAGGTCCCATTGCTAAATCTGTGTCCAAATGGGTCAAATTGGCCAAAATCCAAAATGGCCGCCAGTTTTTAAATTCAACCCAATTATCATAATATGATCGAGTTTGGTATCAAAATATACATTTTCGGCGTTGCTGAATCCCATCCCATACAAATCTATCATGTTACATAATATAATAATAATAATAATAATGATAGGTTCTACAATATCTCTTTCGCGATGAATGCAGGCGCGGATCCAGAGGGGGGGGGGGGGGGTCCGGACCCCTGCTCAGACTTGAAATTTTTTCTATGCGATTTTATTGGCGATTTAGACCTGTAATTTTGGAATTTACCTTCCGGAAATACGTCAGAATGAACCAAATTGAATCTAATTTACCAAATTAATCGGTTGAGCGCAATTAGTTAAGCAATTATCAAACCTAGACCCCCCCCCCCTGCAAAAAATCCTGGATCCGCGCCTGGAATGAGTTCTTAATTTCTAAACCATCAATAAAAGAGAACTAAATTATATTTACTAGTAATATACATGACTAAAAACAGTCGTTTATTTAACTGTAACTCGTGACTTACTGTACTCCAAACAATAGAGGCTTCGAGTCTTAAGATTTCTATTTAATTGCCTAACTATAGACACTCTGAATTTAAATCCGCTGTTAAATTGGACACATTCAAGAACACAATATATTTTTATGCAACTTTTAGAAAGTACAATTATGTGCCCACATTTTCCCAGCATTTGGTGCCCAAAACGGGGGGGGGGGCGCCTCCAGCCCCCCCCCCCAGCTCGTACGCCTATGGATGTGCATTGTCTCCAACTATATCTAAATGTATCATATGTTAAAATCAGACGGTTACGGTAACATTGGATCAATCCGACAAGTAGATTAGGTTATGAGATATAATCAAAATGGAAAAATAAAATTAATAATAAGGACTAGAACTTCGATGCAGTAAGGGGGTTGGGATGGCCTAGTGGACTAGAGTGCCGCGCTTCGACCTCTAGCTGGCCGGTCACCTCTGGCTTGCGGCTGTGGTTTCGAGCCCTGGTGTGAGCGTAAGTGGTATGGAGATAGGGGCGCCTTCTCAACCTCGTGGGTTTCCTCCGGGCACTCCGGTTTCCTCCCACTGCTAAAGACCCCTACGCGCAAGCGAATTATTGAAATAAAATTAAAACCATATGTTAGTCCCGAAATGACCTAGTTTGTGTTGAGTGGACGTTAAACCCCATTTCTCTCTCTCTCTCGATGCAGTAATGACGGGCTTCACCGGTGCCACTTTATCCCCTGGGCCCTGTTTCACAAAAACTAAAGCTAAAATCACTAAAATAGATTTTAACTAAAATCAAAACGTAATTTTAAATTTTGTGCGTTTCACGAAGATTGATTGTAACTTAAAATGCGATTTTAATAGATTTTAGTTAAAATCGCCTGCGCCCGCGCAGTTCACATTTCCGCTGCGGGTACTTACGGTGAAAACAAATACGCTTCGAAACTGAAAACTGTTGGCAGGTTGAATTAACGGTTGAAATATCAATGGGGAGAGTTTAATACGTTGAAGCAATGTTTGCACACGGTCGGACATTCGTAGAGAGGTGAAATAAATGAGTGTACTGCATTATATGTGATTCGAAAAGTATCGGTGGGTTGGCCTTGAACTTGGCATTTGATTCGTTACATGGGAATTTGAATTACTCGCAGGCTTCAATGGAAATAATGTGTATCGATAAACTAAATCGCATGGATTTGTAGTTTTATGGAGAATTGTCACAAACATAATATGATATTATGACTCGAACGGCTAATCTAGGTTATTTAATTTTTCGTCGCATTTTAAAAGTATTTATCAACTTTGAAATTAATACACCAAATAGCCAATGTTCCGATGCCTAGATTTGACATGTCATTCTCATAGATACACCCTTTCAATGATACTTTGAAAATGATACTTACTCAATTAAATGATTTTTCCCCAAAGATAAAATAGATTTGGCTCCTATTATGTCAATTATTTTTGTTGTTTTTTAACGTAAAACTTCATTAAGAAATAATAATAAATTTATATTAAAATTTAATTTCAAATAGGCTTAGGCCTATAACATTTTTCAATAAACACATTTGAGATTATTGATTTATCTCTTTGGTATTTACATATCATCATAACCCTCAAAAGTATGCGTAAATACTACAATATGGTTTGCCTAGTATTATAGGCCTTTAGGCCTTCTAAAACCAAGAAATGGGCCACATTAAACCATTGTATACACGAAGATATTTTCTTTATAGATAAGAGGGCTCCTCTTTCCAAGACATTGGATATGAATAAATGATTTTCTTTTAGTGTTTAGTTTACTGGGGTTTTGAGCGTTTTTTTTTTCCTTGGAGTTCTAATATGGAGCGCCATCCAAATGCTTAAATTGACTTACAATAAAATAAACCAGGCGCGGATCCAGAGGGGGGGGGGGGTCCAGGGGGTCCGGACCCCCCCCCCCCCCCCTGCTCAGACTTGAAAATTTTTTATGCGACTTTATTGGCGACTTTTAGACCTATAATTTTGGAATTTACCTTTCGGAAATACGTCAGATTGCACCAAATTGAATCTAATTTATCAAATTTTCCTGGGGGAGGGCCCCCAAACCACCCGTTAATTGGTTCAGTGCCTTTTATCAAACCTAGACCCCCCCCCCCCTGCAAAAAATCCTGGATCCAGAAACGGGCGAAAAGGATTTGAATTAGAATTGTTTTTGTGAATGATGGTTGGAATATTAAAATTATGTGACCCGGGCCGTTCACGATATTATCATTTTTCCAATTATATCTATATGTCGCAATATATATATGTAACAATGTAGCTCTAATCAATGTTTGTTAATGTGTTGATTTTAAGTTAAGACAGGGTGGCGGCTATCCTAAGTTAAAATTGATTTTAGTTAAAATTGTCCTTAAAATGGGTTTGTGAAACGCCACTATTTTAAGTTAAGATTAGATTTTTAACTTAAAATATTATTTTAGTTTAGTGGATTTTAACTTAAAATCGTTTTGTGAAACTCGTCTATCTTAAGTTAGGATGAGATTTTAGTTTAAGACGATTTTAAGGAGATTTAAGTTTTTGTGAAACAGGGCCATGAACTGATGCCACTGATAGAAACATTAAACAGATTCCCACATGAGCATTGGATACGTGCAGGGGCGTTTTAAAGTTTATCGTGATGGAGGCTATACTATTTTGAGGGCCCTCTTTCGCGGGGGCCCGTGGTGTCTTGATTGATGATTTTCGTACCAATGCAATGACTGCATTCTCATTCAGTAGTGGATTCTTCTTTTCCTTGGACCAGAGGGGCCCTTTTGTCTGCCTTTAGGGCCCTCCCTAACAAGGACACATTTAATTTTTCTCATCGGTTTTAGCATTTTTCAACTTCTTTGATTGGCGTGCATGTAAAAGATCCCTTGGCAGTTGAAATTCGATGTAAGAGTAGGCCATAGCACAGCTGCCCAGGCAAAATTTCACTCATAGCTCACTGTAAGGTGTATGCCCGTCTTCATTAGCCCATTTTAGGAGCAGAACAGTAGGACGTTAAACCCAATTTAGGCTTTTATTATCCCAGTTGATGCAGAATAGCAGGTTATACTTTCATTCCATTTCCTTATGATCAAGCCTAAATTCTTGCAGTCATAATGCTCATAATACTTTACTCGAATTTCTGATTTTGATATTTGGCTATGTCTGGGAACTAAATTTACTATTATATCACTCCATTTGTTGTACATCATTACCCTTGCCAGGAATAGTAGGCTATTGCCTGATAATTTGGCGTAATATAATCCGACTGGTGCTGCCATGTTCTCATTCATTATTGTATCGGATCGTCAAGTTAGCAAGTGATCGAGTGAAACTAAGCTGAAGGTGGTCAACAATTTCGCCACACCCAAGATTCAACAAAAAGGCTACTTTATAGCTAAAGGGAAATAACTCCATTTTCTTAAAAGAATCATGAAAAATGATAATTCAGGGTAGATATCTTACACGGACGATCAAAAAGTTTGATATGAAAAATTGTACCAGGATTATCTATTTCTGATTTAATAGGCCAAAGACTTTCAAGTAAAGTGCGCCGTACGTCGTGACGGTAGTCATGTGATTAGATAACAAACCTCATCTCTCAAAGGGGGATGTGGGATGGCCTAGTGGGCAACTTTTCACTGCGAAACATCGGAGTGTCAATCCGTGTGGACGTCTGTACAATGTAAAGGAACATCTTAGTGACAAAATAAGACCTTGATTACCTCGCTAGACTCAGTATGAGCGAAACAACACGCTGTTTAAAATACGTCCCCTCCTATCAAACTACCTTTTCGCCACCATGACACAGCGTGTTGTGATGCTCATACTAACTCTAGCGAAATAAGCAAGGTCTTATTTTCTCACCGAGATGTTCCTTTACACTGTACACGCGTCCATACGGAGTGACACCCATCGTTTAGCAGTGAAAAGTTGCCCAGTAAAATTGGGGGTCAAATTATTTTCGACATTGATTGAATGGGCCAGCCCCTAGCTGAACGTTCAGGGTGAGTGTAATGAGACCGACGTTCAGAGCTGAACTAATTGGGACCTGGTTGATTGGGACCAGAATTGTGGCTGACTGGGACCAGATTTGTGGCTGATTGGGGCCAGATTCTTGGCTGACTGGGACCAAATTTATGGCTGATTGGGACCATGCGCGCTTATTCGGACTATTACTTAAATGCCGCGAGTATTTAAAATATGTTTGCATATTTTTGATAATAAGACAACTATGGCAATAAAAAGGGTGTTTTGGCAAAAATAATAGTGCAATTAGTGATTGACGGCTTCAATACAAATGAGCTAAATCACAGAGAATGCTTCACATTCTTGGCTGACTGGGACCAGATTCTTGGCTGATTGGGTCCATGATCAGACCAATGATAAGAGTGTTTTAAATATGTTTGCATGGCAATAAATACCACCCAGTATTATCAAATTGTAACCTAATATCAAAAAGCCTCATATCAGTATAATTACCGGAACTGCAATGAATGCGATATTTTGTAATGAATGATGCTGAACTAATGACAGACAAATATTGTTCTTTGTATAATATTTTACTTAGTAAATATCATTTTATTCCAGGATTGGGTTTAGTGGGAAATTCTTCCCTTTATTTAATAAAAAACATATCATTTGGTAGGTGATCTCGTCTGCTTCTGAATTGGTTGATGTCATCGTTTGGGGTAAGTGTTCAGGTGCCAGGCCCGTCTTATCGTGGCCTCCCCTTACTCCAGGAGCGGATCCAGGATTTTTTGCAGGGGGGGTCTAGGTTTGATAATTGCTTAACTAATTGCGCTCAACCGATTATTTTTTGGGTAAATTAGATTCAATTTGGTTCATTCTGACGTATTTCCGGAAGGTAAATTCCAAAATTACAAGTCTAAATCGCCAATAATATCGCATAAAAAAATTTCAAGCCTGAACAGGGGGGGGGGGGGTCCGGACCCCCTGGACCCCCTCCCCCCCCCTCTGGATCCGCGCCTGATTTGGTATCGTTTTTATTTACAGAATAGTGTTTAGGTGCCGAGTTTGTCTGACCGAAACTCCCCCTTACTCCACTATCCTGCTTAGTTTGGTAGATGTCATCTTTGAAGGATCTGTGTTTAGGTGCCAGGCCCGTCTTATCGTGACCTCCCCTTTCTCCACTATCCTATTCTGTAGGTTTGGTGTCTGTTTTTGGCGGAATAGTGTTTAGACTCATCAAACACAAACGCCCGCACTTTCTTCATCAATCACCATGTTAAATATGCACACGATAGTATTGTAAAAATGTTCAATAAACAAAAAGATATTCGACTGAGATCTGTCGCACCAAATTAATGACCATTTAACCAGACACGGGTATCATAGGACATTATTTCTGCTTTGTGAAAATCTCCTACAGAAAGAACAAGATGGATATATATGTGGCTCGTCTGCATCCATGAGACACCTTGAAGTGGTTGAACTACGAAGGTGTTTATGAGTTGATTGGATCGTGTCCATACACGCTTTTTTGCAGCTTCCTGGCTTTCTCCGCTTTTGCTGCATTTATACGGGACGTAACAACTTTTATGTCATCTATCTCTATGCTTTACCATCGTTTTTATCATGCTATCGCCATCATCTAGTCGGGATATGTTTATATGTAAGGGCAACTTGTTCAATTCATGAAAGGCAGATAAATTAGTGGCCAGATACGAGTGTTCCATCGTGTTCTTGGCATATATGGCAGTATATTAGTGCCAAAATTCTAACATGCTATCGTCTATAATTTCTTACTTCTGTTCATGTAATTTCTAACCTCCATTCATGTAACTTCTAACTTCCATTCATGTAATTTCTAATTTAAGACAATGTATAATCCAACTTCTTTATTTGTTCAGTGGTAATTTCAATTCTGTTCCAACTTGTTTCTATTATTTAAACGAAAAATGTCTTCTTAATAGATGCTTTACATGTTTAGCATCAACATCAACGAATTTATAATTTATACATTTCTGCCTAGCAACCATCATTATGAAGACGTTTGGTGTCGCCACTGCGTGCTCAATTGGGTGATTGCGCACCTGATGGGGATCATTATTTGGTATAAACGACCCATTTTTCGTTTGGTTGAAGGTTGGAAGGCGTGCTGAGAGAGAGAGCAGGGCCGGATCCAGGATTTTCAGAAAGGGAGGGGGGGCGTGCTGCACCAAGTTGGGAGTGCGAAGCCAGACCCATGATTTTTGAGTGGACAAAAATGCCCACAAGGACTAATTTCTTACTAGTACTGTAAATCACGATCGATTTCCAACCTAAACTGTTTTTGTTCTCCTTTCCCGCGAGAATATATGAATCTAAAAATTGTTCGTCACCGCAAAAAATACAGGGGTCGTGCGCCGGTTGCGCCCCCCTCTGTATCCGCGCCTGGAGAGAGAGAGGGGGGGGGGGTCACTTAGTATTAAACTCAGTATCTGTGTATGTCTATCTATAACAATGTGTTAATATAGACCAACTGCATATAAATATTAATTATTGGCTCAACCGTAATAAAAATAAAATAAAATTCTCCAAATCCCGTTTAGCTTATATTTGAAATAGAAAATGAAATGAAATGAAAGAGGGTTTAACGCCCTACTGTTCTGTTCCGAACCGGGCTAATGGAGACGGACATACGCCACACAGTGTGCTTTAGGGAAATATTGCCCGGAGAGTGGATCGACAACCTGGACTTACATGTATATCGAAGTCTAACGGTCACGGGATCTTTCACGTGCACGCCAACATGTACATGGAACCTCGGGTTTTCATCCCATCGGAACGACAAGACACTAATAAGGGGGAACTACGCCAGAAAATCTGGATGAACTTTTTTCGACCCATGCCGGGATCGAACTCCCTACCCACAGCCTAGCGAGCCTGTGTCTTACCCACTTAGCCACGGTATTCGAAATAGTATTTGCAAACCATACATTTATATCACGTTCAATATTGTTTAGAGGGTAGGATGGCCGAATGGTTAGCACGTGCACGCTGTAACATAAGGTCTGTCATTGAATAAACTGGCGTGGTTTCGATTTCCCGTTTTTACGTGACATGGAGCAGGCCGCCTTTCCAACCTTGTGGGTTTTCTCTGGGTCCTCCGGTTTCCTCCCACTGCTAAACAATCCTACGCGCAAGCGAATTATTGAAATACAATTGAACGGTGTTAATACCGAAATGACCTGGTTGGTGTCGAGTGGATGTTAAACCCCATGTCCCCATCTCTCTCTCCCGATGTTGTTTTCAATTTTAACACTCAGGCAAGCCACTCAATCTGACGAAGAGAGAGTCGTTTGTATCAATAGAATGGTCCCGATCAGGTGCTCAATCGCCAAACTGAGCACATGGTGGCGACACCAAACGACATCATAATGATGGTTGCCAGGTAGAAGTATCATAATTCTAAATTTGTTTGCCGTTCATGCTTAACATGTAATACCACAATGAAGTAGACATTCTTCGCCCCAATAATAGAAATAAGATGAAATAAAATTGATATTTACACTGAACAAATAAAGAAGTTTGATTATACATTGTCTTAATTTAGAAATTACATGAATAGAAGTTAGAAGTTACATGAATGGAGGTTAGAAATTACACGAAAAGAAGTAAGAAGTTAGACGATAGCATGTTAGAATTTTGGCACTAATATACCGCCATAGGCATAGAGCACAATAATGTCCCAGTTGGTCGGTTGAACAGATGTAATTGTAGCACATGGCTGCGGAGCAGGTTTAAGTCTTTCGGACTATCAGGAAATTGACTAGATATGACCATCACTTGTTTCTGAAAAATAGAATGATACTGATTTAATGTATTTTTACTGAATATATCGGATTGATGAAGAAAGTTCAGACGTTTATTGAATATTTTGAATTTTTTTACAACACTATCTTGTGCTTGTATAACATGGTGATTTACATGAAATTACACTGTTTGTGTTTGATGAGTAAGAGCTAGTTTCCATAAATATTTTTTTTAGAAAACATTATTATGAAGGAGAACATTATGAGTCTTCACATGTGTTTTAATGAATTCCTTGTCCACAAAAACATAGGTATAGACATCCAGATCATTAAAATCGGGGCAGGGTCAGTATATGTTGCTCTCCTCATCACTACTTTCACCACGTCACAACAATTGACTAATGTCTATGGCCAGACTATAATTAAGATATTCTCTTTCAACCCTGGAGAACACTTCTCTCTTCAAAAATACGTCCTTGTTATAGGTAACACATTGTGTATAATATATCTAGACATTTATTTCCCTTTGTTACTTAGGTAATTGTGTGTGTGTGTGGGGGGTGGGGTGGGTGGAGGCGAGAAAAATGAACTACCTTGATATAAGCCCCATTGTGTACGTGTTATGTTCGACATTATCTGTATAACTATGCTTTGACAATCACCTCGCCAGTCTTAACTCAACCCTAGGGTATCACAGTGTAAGCCATAGACGGAGGAAGGCTGACAAGTTAATTTGTGGTATTTCTACCCCGGGTCTGGGGACTTTTCCTAGGGCTTATTTGAGTAAATGCTACCCTGTGTGTAGCCCCACTACAGTTTATCAAGGTAGCCCACTGAGGGAGCAGGCTCAGCTACATTAAAAAAAAAATAATGCCTTGCATCAATGAAATTACATCACAAAGTGATCCTACATCAGTATAAAAATGATTTCTCTGTTTAAAAAGCTCAATTTGTATGTATGCCTATGTAATTTAGAGACGATGATGGCAGATTTCCGTAACAGAAACCTGGCAAACCCCCTCCTGCAAAAATTCCTGGATCCGCCCCTGGGGAGGGTGCCCAGTTCATTATATACCAGTTATTTTACTGACTTAGAAAAATGATGACAACGTTTTCGAGGTGATATTTGAAATAGATTGAAATATATAAATTATTCTATATATGACAATATGAATTAACTAGTATTAATCTAATAAATGTGCCCACTGCATGTTTGTGGTTTTATTTTTAAGTAAAGGAAGGTGGAAATCACTTTTTCTTTCTCCTTGTCATAAAATGAATATGCAATGGTTTTTTAATGGATTTTTTCAGGTCATTTCATTTTACAAGACATGTACGAACAGTTTCAAAATATTATGAAGACGGGACCTTTCAGTCGAATTATGGTAAGACATATTATATATAATGATGTACATTTAAAAATTATTTGGTAATTTGTTTTTAATTTTCAGTAATTTTTTCAAATTAATTGGTGAATTATCTCCCGTGATCATATTTTCTATTCAAAAAAAGTAGGGGATATTTGATTTTGGGGGCATAATACTAAAATATGCAAATGACTACGAAAAAAGTCACTATAGAACCTAACAGAAGAAACATTTCCAGTTACATGTGACGCCCAAACGCACCAATAGCTACCGCATGGAATGCAGGTGATGCTTGGGATCATCATGGGGGTCCAACCCAAGATTTTCACGACTCTGACTTTGAATGTTACAGTCATTGTGGCATTGAATTCCAGGGTGGAAACATCAGTTTAATTGTTTTATTGACCAGAAAACAAATTTTGATATGCGTCGGCTTACCCAAAATGAAAGGTTACGTGCCCTTGGCATGCTACAGATCGGCACAAGCCCAGGATCGATTTATCCGTACCTTGGCCTTGAGAAATCGTGTCATCACAGCAAATCAGATCAGCGCTAGTCTTCAAACAGACACTGGTGTGAGTGTGAGTGGCCAGGCGATTCGGAATCGACTGCATAGGGGTCACCTTCGCGCCTGACGTCCTCACGTGAGCCCTTGTTCGAGAGATCATCACATTCAGGCAAGACGTCGTTGGTGTAGGGATCGTCAACACTGGGATAATCGATGCTGGAGCAATGTGATGTTTTCAGATGAGTCAAGGTTCACTGTTGATTTTTTGGACAGAAGTAGGAGGGTGTGGCGTCGTCGAAACAAGCGCTTCCAAGACGTTAACGTCATCAGACATGATCGATTTGGGGGTGGTTCTGTTATGGTGTTGGGAGGCATCACTGTTGCTGGAAGAACGGCTTTACATGTTGTTGCAGGGGGTGTTACAGGCCAGTACTACCGGGAAAACATCTTGGCAGTCCATGTTGTGCCGTTCGCACGACATCATGGCCGCCGTTTCATCTTCCAGGATGACAACGCAAGATGTCACAGGGCCAGGATCGTTACAGGTTACCTCCAACAACAGAACATCACCACATTACCTTGGCCAGCACTGAGTCCCGACTTCTCCCCCATCGAGCATGTCTGGGACATGCTTGGACAGAGGTTACGTCAACGTCAACAACGTCCTGCCAATGTCCAAGAACTTGCTGCTGCGTTGTAACAGGAATGGGACAATCTGGACCAAAATGACTTTAGACGTCTCATTAGGTGTATGCCACGTCGGATCAATGCTTGTTTGGCAAACAGAGGAGGATTTACCCGTTACTGACTTTGTTGTGATGCTGTGGTAACTTTGCTGTTTGACCCCGGTATCATTTTACCCTTATAATGGTCAGTCTGTGCCTTACTTAGTCTAACGATCATTTGGAATAAATCGATGAATGTAAACTTCATTTCATTTTGTCATTTGTTTCTTCGTCAGTGTCATTAGGTGACTTTAATAACACTTAACAATCAAATATCCCCTACTTTTTTTGAATAGTATATTTTGATTTGAGATGTTTAATCTAGTCAAGTGCTAAACATTTATTATATACCCCTTTAGATGGCACATCTAATAACATGTTTAATTTGTTGAAAAAATATGTACAGATATTTCTATGGTACCAAGTTAAGGCCAAGACAACTCTTGGTTTAGTTCTTTAGTTCAGAATCGTATTAAAAGAATAGAGCCTTGAATATCTTTGTATAAAGTTTTGTTTTTACAAAATTTTAAACTTGAAAACCGAATGAAAATCTAATACATATTCCTGTAGAACAATAATTCAGATGAATGTGACCTAAGGGTGCTGTATTCTCTGGTCACAATTTAGAGATTTTGACTCTGTAAATACATTTTTAAAGAGTTAAATCTGCCTATTGCAAGATTAATTAAACATTAATTAGCTTATCAAGACCATAATCAACTCTCAATGCCATCGTTAGCCATCCCAAACATGGGATGTCTATTTACAGCTAGCTCCGCCTGAGAACATGTGGAAGTATGACATAGATGAATCGCTGAAGCAATTTGACTGAAATTTTCAGCACATTCTCTTTTCGAACTAACACTAACGCGTCTTGGGTCCTAATGATCTCAGGACATGTCTATTGGACAATAACACCCCTCTAAATGCGAAACAGGAGGTGTTTATCTCCTAAATGAATGAAAGAAGGGGAGTTTAACTTACTACTGGGATAATGATGATAAGCGTAGTGTGAGTGAATTTTAACCCGGGTAGCAGTTGAAGTCCAACTGTCAAGTCTTCTTTTACAAAGAGAGGGAGAGAAATGGGGTTTAACGTCCACTCAACACAAACTAGGTCATTTCGGGACTAACATATGGTTTAATTTTATTTCAATAATTCGCTTGCGCGTAGGGGTCTTTAGCAGTGGGAGGAAACCGGAGTGCCCGGAGGAAACTCACGAGGTTGAGAAGGCGCCCCTATCTCCATACCACATACGCTCACAGCAGGGCTCGAAACCACAGCCGCAAGCCAGAGGTGACCGGGCAGCCAGCTAGAGGTCGAAGCCCGGCACTCTAGACCACTAGGCCATCCCAACCCCCCTTCTTTTACAAGCACACCAACGTGTACAAGAGAGGAGTTTAGCGTCCACACAACACAAAGTCATTGTACGGGGCCCTATTCATTGGGACACGCTGTTCCCAAGCTTTTGATTCCACCCCCCTCGAGGTGGTAGTGCGATCATCAAGTCGAAGAGCCGGAATCGACTTGCTGCGCCCTGGTATGATTTCCGATGTTCTGTGAGTAAAGTCAAGCCCTCTCGTTGAGTTGAGATTTTTTCAGTTCATTTGCGTGTTTTACTTGTAAAATTATGCAAATAAAGTGATATTTGGTCGAATTGTGTTCCTCGGGAACCAGTTGGTACGCAGCAACTATACGGGACCTCCAAGTGGTACTATATCACAAAAAGGTTGGGAACCACTGAACTAATTAACAGTTTACATGTATATAACATTTCGGGATACAAAACAGAGACCTGCAATAGACGCATTTAGCTCTTGCATAAAATATGTTTAAGCTTGCGCATTCCAAAATTTCAACAAATACATAGCCAGTAGATGCCCCGTCTGTAGTAAAAAGCATTAAGCCTAATGGAAATTTTGGAGAAGGACGAAACAAGGCAAAGAGACCATAAATAAGAGTAAAGTCATTGAGGAAACTAATGGTGGTCTGTATCCTTTTAATAACAGATTTGTCTCCCTTTATAGTATTATTTAGGAGATATCGACATTGTAACATGCTTTTTTAGGATTTTAAAAGACATTACTAAAACAGAAGGGTGTTATTGTCCAATAGACAGTGTCTAATTGACCAATCAAAACGCAGGGTTTACCCTGAAGCATGTTACAATATTGCGTGGTGACCGATAGGGTCCATATGAAATCATCCGTCTCCACGCAACTGGCCTAATACCACCGCGTTGTGGCGTTATACAGTAATATTCATACAGTGTTTTGAAACAGTACTAATGAACATATTAGGGACAAGTCAACAAGCTTCCAAAACAGTAAAAGAATGAGTCTTTGGTTTTCCAAGGTATGAATTTAAATCTCTCTATATTTGGTTATGCAACTTGTCTACAGGATGGAGGGCTTGACGAAGACAGCTTTGTAGTCTGACTCGGATGGAACGAAAAACCGGAGCCCCATTTACACATTGGCGTACACGTAAAAGATCCCATAGAGGTTAGAATTTGATATAAGAGTAGGTCGCAGAGCTGCTGTCCAGATACAATTTCCCTGATGTATGCCCGCCTTCATTTGCCCAGTCGGGGTCGAACAATATGACGTTAAATACCATTTCATGTCGAACCCCGCCAAACTTGAAATTCTGGACATTCAAGTCATGGATTCAATGAACCACATGGTTACCATATCTAAGTTGCAATCTGTTGCTCTTCATCTCCTAAAGCTACTCAAACAATATTTAAATAAATCAAACGGAACAACACCTGATTTCAACATAATTTTTATTGTAATACTGAAATAACGAAGACACCTCGTGTTCAAGATATATTTTAATTGATGATATGTGTTTTATAAATAGCAATAAATATGATTATATTTTAGAAAAATAACCATTTTTTCGTTTTATTGTAATAAAATAATTTATACTTCTTATGTCTTTTGTTGTTGTTTTTTTTAAATGAATGTAAATATATATATTAGAAATGAATGATTACTAAAAGTGACTTCATTTAATATTTTAAATAAATACCCTCGCACTATGCACCAGGAAGTTACAATCTCAGCCATCTTGAAATATGAACAATTGCCCAGTGAGCAAGCATGCCAAGTTTCGCGCCGTATGCTTTTGTCGAACAGTGTCGCGCACAAGAACAAGAACAGAGTGGGATGTAGGCTCAGTTCCTGGTCCTTTAAACAATGAACAATTGTCCACTTAACTAGGATGACAATTTTTGTGCCGGGGGGTTTTAAGAATTCGATAATCCAACCATTATTCGATGTTAAAAATTCCCATTTAACTTTATATGTTAAGTGTAGGTGTATTATTTTATTTACGATACCGATATGATTTTTTATTAAATATAAAAAAAATAGCACTTAATTTGAATCACAACTCCGAGTAAATTCTCATAAACCTTCTGATAGGTTAATAAAATATAGACATACACCCACACAGCACCAGTATAGTCATAGATAACAGCTTGTCCGGGCAGGTAATATATCTCGGCAAGAGAAAGTCCAATAGAATGCTGAAAATCATCCTCGATATCCCCAGTGTACTCATTCCCTTCTGTTCCACTATACCCTGTGTGTTAATCCATAGGGTTTCCAAGATTTCAAATTATCTACCCTGGCTTTGATTGTAGATAAAGTCTTTGAACCAATCAAAAACAGTTTACAAACCTGTTGTTTCTCCTTCGTTTTTATTAGGGTAGATAACCACATCCATGTCCAGTTAGTGAATGATATATCTAAATACTGTTTATATTTCTAATTCATTTATATTTAATTGTATTATCAAAATTTGTAATATGTAGGGGTTAGTGGAGTAGAACAGGATGAAACCACTGGGTATACCGATGATGGCGGATTCATCCGCTCCGACCCAAATTCTTCATACCAAAGGTTTAATCGCCTCGCAGTCCTAATGCTTCACAACAAATTGGGAAAAAAGAATCCGTTATATAAGTCTCTGTCACGTTGAAAAAGTTTTTCTAAAAGGGATGGGAGAACTCCCGGAACAAAATGTTGTGAAACTCCGAATGTCGATAGGTTTCGAGTTTCAGCTTCTCATAAAACCAAATTAGAAGAAGGTTCATTACAAATTGTAGCCTTCGCCAAGTTAACAACATTTCGAAAAGGGAGGGATATGGGAGGAAAACACCGAAAATCGATAGCGCTTATCTTCTCGTGTCTATCAATGCTTCACGCCAAATTTCAAAATACGGAAGGTTCGTCCTCTCATGACCCCAATGCTTCACACCTAATTTGAATTTGAAAAATATCGATAGCGTTTATTCTTCCATGTTCCATCAACGCTTCACACCAAATTTCGAAATACGGAAGGTCGCGGGAGGGGTTCGTCCTTTCATGACCAACCGATGGACATGAAAGACGACATTAAATGCAAACCGCCATGATATGTCAATTATCCACTCCAGATTACTTTCGATTACTAACAATAATAATGGACGAAAACTATATCCTTGATCATTATTTGATCACGTGTTTCATACTCGTCTGATTAACACAATCTGGAGAGATGTAGAATACATGTATGTACATCTCATACTTTTTGTCATTACCACCGACACTTCACGTTCGTCCTGTTTTCACGTGGCGTATTTTATGTAGTTTGTATTTATTGTATCCACTCATCATATAATTAAAAACATGACTCTAAAACCAAACCCCGATCTTCATTTCCGTCACATTCGTAATTGTGCATCTTATGATCCTGCCAGACAGGGGTGGTGTCCAGAAAATACACAAGGTCGTGAACACAACGCGAGAAAATGTCCCAAAAAATTAATAACTTGGAAAAAGTCACGTCAGATCGCGGAAACCTGGTGTTTGCAGGACCATTTCCGATCACTGGCGACCATGAAGACCATAGCACCTTCTTTTTTACCATGTCTATGGCGATCTTGACGCGCTCTGAGGCAATTTTCCATCGCCGTGTGCACAGTAAGGACGCCACTCCAGTCTGGCGGGGGGGTTAACATGAAGTGGCGAACGTGTTTTCTGCTCCTTCCTGACGCATTGCTGATCATGGATTGTTTTAAGTCTGTTATCCACTGCACATTATCGTTTTATTGTTGTTTTCGTACTTATATCATTCTTTCAAGGCGCGTTTGACTAAGCTGTATATACATTATCGCACAACCCTTTTAGACGTCAGTCCGACTTCCAACGGCACAACCGCACATTCTAAAAATAGAGGCTAACAAACAGAACGTCAAACAAAAAAGGCACATGAAAGCGTACAATCCTAAAATCTGACACAACGCAAAAATATACACAGTAGAATCACACCAGTTACTTGGTTCATGAATCAGTTGCTTGTAGCGCGGTCGCCATATCGAACCAACCCAAAATGTCCCCAATCCATGCCAGACGGAGAGAAATACCGATAATACGATACTCATCACTCGGTTAGTTCGTGACGAAAATATACCCTTTTGTCCAGTATCGTATATATTATCGATACTCTCGTCTCTTTTCGACTGAATAGTCTTCCAAAAACACGACCCGAGTTTCACTAACCCGAAACATCCTCCAACTAGTAGATAAACTGGTATCATGGGTTGAACTGGGCAATCATTTAAATATTTCACGCCTGAAATATAAAAAAATAAATAACTAGCGGAGGTAATAAAAAATTAGAGGGGGGGGGACAGAAAGGGTTTATCGTCCGCTCGACACAAACTAAGTCATTTCTGGACTCTATATGGTTCAATTTTATTTCAATAATATGCTTGCGCATAGGTGTCTTTAGCATTGGGGAGAAACCGGAGAACCCGGAGAAAACCGACGAGGTTGGAAAGGCGCCCCTATCCTTGCCACGTACTACCGGGGAATCGAAACCACGTCAGTTGACTCATTGGCACTAAACACTAAAATCCTAGCCTTAACCGTTAGTAAATAAAATCAGCTAGATATAAGAATCCCAATCCCTAACCCGGTGATAGTGGAACAAGCACATTTTTAGAAAACCCAATTCACAGTAGGAAACACACCAATGTGGCCCTACCTCAAATTTATTCTTTTTAATTTCAGAAACAAAAATACCCGAATACCAGAAGCACCATCCGAGAAAGACCACCGAAGCCACCAACTCCACAAAACAACGAAATCACCCTTATATAAATTTGATGTATTATATTATTATGAATTTGTAATAAAACTAGGAAATATCACGAGCTAATTTTTCATCATCCTAGGTCAGTGCTTATGGCCTCTCCCCCAAACCTAACCTATAATCTCGCCAACAACCCCATGCGATAGCCTTATTTACGTAAAGTGAGCTGGCCTTAAAGATACCTTACGATAAAAGTATGCCAATTTTGGTATATTATATGGGAAGTATAGACACCCAATCTTACCAGAAAAATGCTAACTGTCAACCCGACTATCATCTGCCAGCTTATTGTGTGCCAGCGTAAGTGAGGAAGCGGTTGTTATTTTCTGGTCAAATTGTTGGGCGGTTTGGGGAACATTGGTGGGGGGGGGGGTCAACGTACAAAAGACCCTGTAATTAAACGACGGAAAAATTAACAATTTACTTAGCCCTCAATATGAATGGTAAAATGTATAGTAAGTAACGATAAATACATTCTGATAAATGGACCCCCCCCCCCCACAGACATTGCGTTAAGTCTAACAACAGTTTACTTATAGCAACAGGTGTCCCCAGCGAATACAATGTTTTGAGAGGGAATTGAAGCAAATTTGTGATAGATTGCTTACTTTGAATATGTTTTTAGTCCAAATATATCATCAAATCACAAAGTTTGTACCCGGGAATGTATCTTTAACAAACAAATTTAGCCCTTTATCTTAACCTTTATCACATTATAATAAAATGTCTTTGGAGCAGGTGTGTGGTTCTTGGACTAATGAATTACAACATTGATAAAGGGAGATAATTAATGTCGCACAATTTAACATTAATCAATGTTCGCAGGTAAGTTATCACGTCCAATTATAATTTACAAGGGTCAATTTGATTTATCATAAGTTAGAATTAGTCTGAAGTTTAAGAAAATCAGATAACTCATCGATTCCTTTGCATTGTGATCCATACCCACGGGACTTCTAACGCCAAGGTTATTCCAAATTAAGAATAATCGTTGTGGGAATTATATGTTCTACGTCCTCGGTTTAATTAATGGCGATCTATCAATGAGTTTAATATGTTTTTGTAGACGGGTTATTAGATGAGAATAGAATTTCCTTGACAACTTGACAAGTCAATGTTTTTGAAGTCTAGTGTTTTAGTTCGATAGATGTCATAATCCATAGTGGAAGACAGCATTAAAATGAGAGTTACTCGGGTTATCTTTAAAACAACATAATTAGAACACCATAAACTGATTTCATTGATTAAAAGGCGGGGACTAGGTCTGCGAGAAATATTCACAGATACTTCCGTGTTTGTAAAATACGTACAATAATAATAGGTTTGCGAGAGATATTAACTATTTTTCCCTACTGTCTTGTTTGTAAATCAGATACATATGTGTAACTCCTAATTAGAACTGGTATATCATAATCAGGACTTAATGAGAAATTTGTATTGAATTTAATGACCCCAATACATTTCTATGAATTATTGATATATTTACCGAGAATTAAAATAATACTGAACTTATTAGTAAGTGTATTGGATGATCTAAATGCCACCATTGTATCTTCGTCGTGATTTTAGGCCAGTGTGTAAAATCATATGAAGTGTTTAACAAACTTGCATGCATCATCCGTCGGAAAGGGTGAAAATGCCCTCTATATTTCAAAAGAGTAACACCCATGGGAGGGGGGAGGTGTATTTGTGTCTATTCTGATACTTGTACTCACATTTTTATAATTTAAACAAGCATCATGTAAGTGGTAAATCTACCTATTGCAAGTCTTTCTTTGGGCCTCAAATGTTAAATAAACTGTTAATTAGACAAATGTTATATAAATTATTATCATGACAAGACCATAATCAACTCTCGATGCCATCGGATGACCCCAGGTTTTAAGTAGATTAGAACGATTCGGCCATTTTTATGACTTAATCTAAAAATGGAGAAGCGAGGCTAAGCCTCGAATGACCAGTGTAGTCCAAACTACAATCATTCATATCTTCGCTAAAAAGAAAATTAATTTGAATGAAGTTTTCAGTATATTCATTTTGCATCAGCTTTTCATTAAAATCTTACATAATGTGCCTTTCAAAAAACTTAAGAGTATTTTTTACTTTACCTATAGATATCATAGCAACTGGTAAGATTAAGACAACGGCTAGAAAGGCTCTCATAAAGTCTGAAAAATAACAACAACAAACATTTAATGTAAGATATGGTAACCGATTAAGACTGGAGAAGAGAGAAGTACGTTTATTTCTAATGAGAAATGCAACTGGATATAAGAGTGACATAATCTGCTTGCGTTTCTGGGGTTTTTGGGGGTTTTTTTTCTGTTCGACAAACACGGTGTCTAAAACATATTGAGCACCAAGTTATGTCCACTTGAATTCTTCTGGTACGAAAGGGTTACGTACATGAATCAACACATCAATTTAGTGAAATTGTTCGCAGCCACGGCGAAAATAACACCTTTTAACTTGTAAACCTTTACTCATATAGCTAGCAGCAACTGCTTTTACGTCATAGTAGACGTATTTTTTCAATTTCCTGGGCTAGATGGATCTTTGATGATTTCAAAGTGGCATTAAAATTGTTCATTGACCACACGGATTGATTAATGGAATTGGGGGGTATTTCTAGAAAATTGGTTCTAATTCTGTAAGTATATCGTTGTAGATAACAAACTATATGGTATGTAAGTAAATGACAAATATACAATTATTACTGTCTCTACCATGAAGATAATTATAACACACAAGATTGCTCGTGGTCGTAAACGATACATCAAGCGATTTACTTTTTTCTTATCATGTCTTTTTATTTGTACATGTACTTTACTTCCCAGCCAATGGAATTAAACCTCGGGGTAGGTGAGGATTCCAATGGGGTTTAACGTCCTTACTTTTGCCACCGACTGGGATAACCAAGACGTGTGTACGCAATGCAGTGTGCTATGGCTGACATTTTGCCCGGGAAACGGTGCTACAGCGTACTAATATTTTGAATATTAACTGTCCAGGGTTATTTTATGTGCAGCCAGCTTGTACACAGCACCTCGGTTTTTCGTTCCAACCGCACCCAATACAAGGGGAGACCACGCTGGAGAATTCCGGGGAATTTTCTCGACCAACACCGGGAGAGAAACTCGAACTTCCTGGTTAGTGAGTCAACACCTTACTCGCTGAGTCATAATCGAGTTATCAGTTTACTGGACTGTCGACAGGAATGCCCGTCTACTTTATCCCGGTCCAGGCCCGGTTGAATCTTGGCAGGGGTAGCGCCTGGCGGTGTAATAGAAAGGTGAGGCTAGTCATTCGAGCGTGAGGCTAGTAATTAGAACTGAACCCTACATATGTACCCACTTGGATACGTGTAAAGGAACTCTTAACAATTGGAATTCGATGGAATTTAGGCGGAAAGGCTGCTGTCGGTGGTAAATTAGTCAGGAGACATTTTCCGCGCGCCCCAGTGTGTATAAGGCTGAACCTCAGATTTTCGACACATCCAAACGCCACGGCAGATTGTCCTAAGCCACACAGACGCCACACACGAAAAGTGAAGGCCAGGTTTCAAAAATCCCGAATGTCTTTCTAGCTCCACGAGAGTCGGTTTTAATAGCAATGTAAAGTCATTATGGTTTAAAGGGCAGGTAGGTTGTATATTAATCCGTGCAATTACAATAATAAACAGATTCTTAAAAAAACCTAGACAATATAAACACAGCAATGATCCGACCTTTAGTTCAGAAGGGCTATTGTTGGTCACAGGGTTTAACGTGCGCTTTCACCGAAGGTCATAATCGCGGACATGGGGCCTTAATTTACTATATTCAGCCCATGCGCATGTGTCTTTCTTTGTCTGACTACTCTTTCATATCTAATGCACTCAAAAGATTCATGTTTCACAACATGTTTTGTTCGTTTGTGTATAAAAATCCGCCATTGTGTACGTCACGACATCATGGCGGTTGTTGATAAAAGTCATGTATAGGTTATTGTCTGTTGATCACAGTGTGTAAACATCGTATTAATCAACTGTATTAGATCAATATTGATACATTTAATGTAAAACCCCAAAACTCACAACTGCTACAAATTATTCTGTGGGCGCGACAAATAAAATCGCAGGCATTCTCGGCATCACTGTTAGCCTCCTTGATCTGAACAATGACTTCTTTGTCTGTCTTACTCGCTGATATGGCTTCACTCCAATCCAAACTTGTTCTAAAGAACTGACGCTCCTCTTCAAAAGCCTACAAAAATTGATTTAAGAAGTCAATCAATGCTTATTGATAAACATGACATGTATGTATAAGAAAAAAAAACCAAGCAAATGTACGCAGTCTATAAGATCGAAAGCTACCATTATTCTAGTAGTTCAAAACATTCAACAACATAAGACGCCTGGGGGTTTGGGATCTCATATGATAAAATAGGTAACAGCAATCTCACATACAACATTTTATTCCATCCAAAATCCGGGCTTCAATCTCCACCCAAAAGAGCGTGGGGAATCCCGCTTCACCATAGCAACAGGTCACATAACCAAAACATATCAGGCGATCGTTCGACAGGGATAACCCGTCAGTGTCAACATGGTACCAAAAGAAGGGGGGGGGGTACATATAAGAATATATTATCTACACTGGCAAGATATATCGTTGAATCGACGTATCGCAATTCACCGTCTCACTATTAGCGTATCGAATCACGAGATGCTAAATCGATGTGTCGCAATTCTTCTTTTTTAATGTTTTGTTTTGTTTGCTTTTTTGTTGTTTTTTTTGTCGCTTCAATATATCGTGCCACTCTTAATTATCCACGTCACACAATGTTGTTCCACATCAACATCGTGATATAAAACAGTTTTATTTCTTCGACATCGGCAAGACTAAAAATATCAATTATTCATTTACTGCAATATTGACTTGGTTATAAATCGTGATAAGAATTCGTAATACGTATCGTATCATGACAGTACCCAGTACTAATATTTCACCTTGGGAAGCCTTAGCATCGTGGTTTCTGATCCTTAACCCGGCCCACATGTATATTCTGGTGTAATAAACCGGGCTGGGTGCTTCAAGGAATAATTGCACAATGCTACATACGAAACTTACGAACAGACACGAAGATGGCAGACCGACATTTTATTTCCTACATTTTTGTCGAAAATGCCACATTTGCGACGTTTATTGTTCTGCTTCCATTTTAAAATATTTAAAGGAAATTCAAATGAGTGTTTGAAAAATGGATGAACACTAATTTGTCAACTTGGCGACCATTAAGGACAGAGATCTACTCTCTAAGTTAATATTTCTCTGTGTGCAGACTGGCAATGCTATTACCGGTATCTCCTCAATTACTAAACATCTATGTATGAGCTTGATCATTAAATACGACCAGACTCAATATTAACCGTAGACAATTTACATAACTTACATTTACATTGATTTCAGTAGAATCTAGTTATTTACCTTAACGAACGATGAAGTGAATTTTATATTATCACTCGACATTCAGTAGACCTTAGATAACTAACATAGATATATGTTAAGTTGTCAAAGTAATGCATGAATTCAAAATCTCGATAAAGTTATATATAAAAAATTATGTTGTAGAACTCAAAGCTGAAATAATGTACATAATATTCCCCAATGAATATAAGCTAAGAATCAATTTTTTACCTATTTTTCAACAAAAGGGATCTAGCTAATAACGAATTCCGACAGGATAAAATCTAATGACGCAGGTTTTCCTGTGGGTTTTATACAAGTAGATTAAAGTCGGATCTGTTCCGGCATGTAAAGACCAGTATTTAAAAAGTTATTAGTTGTGGGGGACGATTTAGCCCCGATGTTGAACAAGTATAACTAGGTTTTATCCATAGAAAACATATTTTAATACAATAAGAAAAGGAGAGACAGACAGACAGAGACAGAGAGAGGGAGGGGGCGTCTGCTCGACTATCTGATTTAAGATCAAACAAGATTGATTGTGTTAAGAACAATTTTTTAATTAAAATTCCAAGTAGGCTAACAATAATTTTACCCCGGAAATGAACGGTCTAGTGGGAACGGGCATATACGACACGGGAAAGTTTATTTTGGAATTCCGATTGTCAAGGTTTCGTTTAATTGTATGTCAATAAACTAGTCCAGCCGCTCCAGCGTGTCTGATGCTTTTCAAGTAAAAGTTCAACTGTAGGTGTTCTTAACTTAAAGATGCATTCCCATGAAAGTATTCATTGGGAATTTATTTCCAATTTAAAAAATGCCATATTTGCTATGTAAAATAGAGACTCTCAGCCTTACTATACAAATGTACGCATGAAGAAAAAAATGTAAATTTGTCACTAACTAACAGAAGGGTTTCAAGCAAACGTTTGATGGACATACGCAATACAGTGTGTTATGAAGGGAATTTTGCGGACAGCTGGGCTACGGCCTTCTCTTATATCGATTTTCAACTGTCAAGGGTTAAGTGTACATTGGTACTCGATTTTTCGTCCCACCCGAACGACTAGACTGTTCGCCCTGCACTACTGATAGGAGAAAATCGCGCCAGAAAATCCTATGGACCTTTCTAGGCTAACACCCTCGAGCGAACCCGAGACGTCCAATCTATCAAGCTAACCTATAATACACGCTGAGAAACCGCGGTTTCCCGACAAATGTGTATTGGTGACAGTGGTATTTTTAAATGTGGTAGCCTAAATGTAATAAACTAATGGATTAATATTAGTTAATGGAATTTCTGTTCATTCTGCAACACTGACTTATTATCCTATTTGGAAGTGGGCAGAAAATCAAACCAAAATGCGATAGTTCACTCACTACAGACAGCCTGGTATAGAATAACGTCAAGAACATTATACCAAACATGTCATAGTAAACAGCAGAACGTTTCATTTTACGATCGTATGCACACCTGGGGCCTATTTCACGAAATTTTAACTAAGATAAGATCCCAATTTTAGTAATTTGATTGGATAATATTAGATTGATTTTAGTGCTTAGCCAATCAAAATTGAAGTATCTACTAAAATTGGATTTTATCTTAAGTTAAAATTTCATGAAACTGGGCCCTGGACATAAGTATGATTGTTCAAGATGGCTATTTCTCTATTCTGCCATACTGCAGTCTTGATATTCAAATATGCTCTACTTGAGGCCAATAGGGTATATTAAACATTATTTGAACAATCAATATATATATTTTTTATTATAAATTATTATCTCTACGTTTAACGAACGTTTGTGAATCTCATAGAGGTCCGACCGATTTTCATAAACTGATTGACAATATTTTTATGTCCAGTTTTTGTTCAATACCTTTGAAATCTAAAACCGGTTGAACATTATATGCACTGTGACGTGTAACTATTTCCAGCATCATCAGTCTTGCACACTCAAGCATATTGTTAAGAATTATCCAACAGATAAATATACCTTTTTAGTTCATAAGAAATATTCTTCATCTGAGAAAGAGAGGGAGAGAGAAATTGGTTTTTACGTCCACTCGACATAAACCAGGTCATTTCGGGACTAACTCATGGTTAAATTAAATTGTGTCCAATAATTCGCTTGCGCGTAGGGCTCCTCAGCAGTGGAAGGCTACCAGGGGACTGGGGAAAACCCTACTCCTGGTCACAACCGGCAAATCGAAACATGGCAGTAGGCTCAATGACACACCCTATGATACAGCGCGCACGTGCTAACCACCCCACCCCACCCCGCTATTCCTAAGCTCGATTCATCTTGAGTTATCTTCGCCGCAATAAAGACCCTATGTTTAAGCCCATATTGTCAACATGTAGAGCGAATTGACATTTTGAGAGGCTTTAGTTTTGTTCAGTCAACTTAACCGATCTCATTAAACTAAGTAGCCCAATAACCTGGTCGGCTGTAGGTAAACCATTGATTGTTTTCATGTGGTCTTAATGAAACATTCCTGGGAGATTCAAGTGGTCTATAGTAAAGCATGAATCATTCTATAGTTAAAGAAAAACACATAAACATAAGTGATTCAATTTATTTTTTTTAAAAAAACCGGTGACTTGCCAGAAAAAATCAGTTGAACATAAAGTTTCAGACCGGTGGCCCGCTGTCAAAACTACTGTTAAAGTTATTGCCATTTAAACAGGCATTATCAAGGGTTGAATCTGCCTATTTCGGGCCATTCTTAATGTTTTATAAACTATTAATTAGACATTTATCAACATGACGACACCATAATTAACTCTTGGTTCCATCGGAAGGGTCCGATTTTAAACAGATTTGAATACGATCTGCGCTTCAATGATGGTAGATGATTTACCGTAAACATGGAGAACCGAGACTTTGTTTATCATCGTGACAACGGTAACAATGACAATTGAGACTACAGTGTTATGAAAATGAGGGTTTCGAGGCTTACTGTGAAGTTATTTAACTGAAAATTGCAACATTTTCCCTTTGCATTATCTATTTTTCTAACTTTATATATATATATATATATGTCGAGAACTGTGAACTCCAATCTTCCATAATGCCGCTTTAAATTTGACATTGACTTCTATTAATTTGACATAAACAGTTTCAATTATATTAGACATTTTTTTAAAATAACTTATTAATAATTCAGTTATCTTATTTCACACGCGCCAGACTATTTTAATGAAGAAATTTTTTTAGAAAAAGAATCGGATTTCCTCATATTGATTACATAACAACAATTCTTTACATTGAAATAATAGCTGTACATGCATACGTTCGACCTTTCTTCACTAATAGGGGTACCCGATCCCTTATTGTAACCGCCTGGAAGGGGATAATAATAACGAAATAAATCGTCCTACAAGAGGATAAAACTCAACCCGATAGGTACACCACGCACACCGAGGTTTCAAATCCAAAGATAGTGAAAACAACTCTACAAAATAACCCAGCTTAAAACATACGCGTGGTGCCATAAGATATGCATATTCTGGAAAGTGGGCGTTCCTATCGATACGATGGCTTGGGGGATAAATTTAGGAGGATTATTTCGTTATTATTATCATATTCCAGGCGGTAACAATATGGAAACGGGTGTCTCCATTGGTGCAGAAAAGTCGAACGTTAAACCAATCTCATTATTTACAAAGTAATTCATATGTATCCAAGTAATAGGCCTGCTAACAGGAAATTATAGATAAGTTTTTGCTCGCCTCAACTAAGTTAATGATTAATCTAGATTCAGTCTCCATAATAACACCTTTCTCTGACTACAAAATCAATTTCGTATCTGTCTTAATCACTTCCTGTATGATCAAACTCATCCTGTAATGTTTTATACTTTTAAAATGGCCCAATATGTTTTGATCAGAAAAGCATCATGTTTTCCCCGTTTCCAGTCTTTTTAAAATCAGATAAAATTCCAACTAGTTTTAATATTTTTATATTTCGTGCTATATATTTTACACGAATATACAAAATAGGAACTAAATAACAAGACACGAAATAAGAACTAGGTCACCTTTTTGATCCACAAAACTAATTTTTATTAGGGACTAGCGTTTGACTCGGCGTAGCACGGGAACAGACATGAACTGTAACCAGGCCTATGTTACTTCCCGGTCCGAGCTATCCCTATACATCAATTTTCAGCCTCGGTACAGCCCTAGTGTAGCCATCAACCCCGAACAGACAGACAGACAGACAAACGACAGTCACAAATATTAATATATAGATTATCATATGCATGTCTGTAACGCATGCCCGTACATTACCCGCGCGTTGCCCATGTCCAGTGATCATACGTTCATGCACCTTGAAAGTGTCTATACAAAATGGTGTAATCTTTAAATTACTTTCAGCGATAAATTACAACCTAATTCATATGGTAAACTCGTTTGTATAAATATAGCACGACATTTCGAGACGAGTTCACCTGTCGTTATCAAGCACACATGTCGAAACGTCGTGATATATATGTACAAACCAGTGAATATTTTCCATATAATTTCTGTTATGTTTTACATTCTGGGGCCTGTTTCTCGAAATTTTAACTAAAGATAACATCCAAATTTTAGTAGATTCTTCAATTTTGATTGGCTAAGTACTAAAATCAATCTAATATTATCCAATCAAATTACTACAATTAGGATTTTATCTTAGCTAAAATTTCGTGAAACAGGCCCCTGGTAACTAAACAGAGGCTATCTTGAAGTATCTCGTGTGGCAACAAATATAATTCCAGTGGTTATCTTTGCATTTCGAATCATGATTTTCGCGGAATGCAAAATACATGTATAATGTAACATTTTTTAATATACAAGTAAACTTACCACAATGGTGCTGTTGATACTCCTGGCTGGCGATGATTTGAAAGAAGACCTGGCTGGCGATGATTTAAAGGAACTTCTGCCTGGTGATGATTTGAATGAACTTCTACCTGGTGATGATTTGAAGGAACTTCTACCTGGTGATGATTTGAAGGAATAGTTGAATTTAGCTATGGGAGATGGAGGCACCGATGATTCGTTGGTACTAGACGTGTAGCTTCCGGCCGACCGCGTTCGTCGTACAGAGGTCTTTCGACGAGGCTTCCGCACCATCGTCCCTTTCCTCGTTAACATCGACATGATGGTCAAAAGTCACTAATGAATTCTCGTTCCTATTCGTTGGAATTTATTCGGGTATGTAGTTAGTTCCATGAGATCAGTCAAGCCGAATCATAATCCCGTTTGATTGGAATCTCATCGCTGTGATGTCTTGACATCTTGGGTGTCTCAAAGGTTGTCTCTGGTAGATATAAGCACTTCAAACACCCTATAAAATAAATTCCTATCGATTTAGTAACACCGTTGATGAAAGATGTTTTATTTCATTTTAACAGAAGACTCAACGGATGTGGCAACATTTTAATCCTATTATTGATTCTAAGACTGGTGAAGTTCTTATTTTTTATAATCTTCAAAACACAATATAAAATTGATTAATCTATTTTTCTTAAATGGGGAACATTTTAAAACTATAATAAATTAAAGGCTATTCTCTTAAACTCGTTAATTTGTCGCAGAACAAACACAGTGAAAAACGACCAACAGAATGGTAGCTGTAGAGCAAAGGTTACGGTTATAAAACACAAACATCAGCGTAAAGAAACTCCAGCAGAAAAGGTTAATTGGAGAATCTTGAGTTTTCACGCTACATATTAGCATAACGAAAAACAATAAATCCATACGCTAATTGGATATTTCGGAAAGAATGGTGTTATTAATTTTCGACAAAAATTACAAAAATAATTTGTTTATTAACAAATGGTTTTATCTTGGAATTCAACATGTCAATATATGCTGTTTGTTTATTTCTCCTGTGTTCGTTGGTAAACATGTTCCTTGATTCAAACTGAGTTGGGAAATCTATCTTCGTTAGATAAAATGACTTATAAAAAAGCATTAGCACTTCTGATTTATTCCTGGGTTCGTTAGATAAATAACTTTCGATTTGAGTCGGTACACTTTTTTTATAGCTTTGAAATTTATTTTTATTTATTTTATTTCAAGTACATGTAAAGCGACCGACACATAATACACAATAATTACAATACAGTACCCATCAACAAACTTAATCAGGTTTATATCCTACTTCATGCATTAACATGGGCGAAAGAAAAGTGTGAGGAAGATTTTGTCCCTTTATTGTCCCATTTCAACGACTAGACGCCGTTACTAGCAAATCAGTCCACCGTACATATTGACAAGGGAATCCACGCTAGAAAATATTCCCAAAGAACTTTCAAAACCAGCACTGGAATGGTTTGATGTTTTTAAGACTGTGTTTGACGCGTGTTTTGTTTTTGGTATATTATACACACTTAATGTTAAGAAGGGTTTTGTTTGATCCCGGTTTTGGCCGAAAAAGTTCCCCGAAATTCTGGTTGTTCGGATGGTCAAAACCCAAGGGCCCGGTGGAAAAAATTGTCGACCATAGACATACATTGTCCGTCAATTTTACAGCTGAGAACACTCCCCAAATACAATCAATATCGCAGGATAGCGATGACATCGAAGTTTGATTATGGTCTGGATAAATTAATTAATGTCTAATTAAAATACTTTAGATAACATTTCAGGTCTAAAAGAAGATCAGCAATAGGCATATTTAGCTCTTGCATAATGTATGTTTAAGATAACCCCAGGGCCGTATGGAGGATTTTAAAAGTGGGGGTACAGAAGAGTGGTGGGGCACCATAGCCTCCACGTAAGTGATGCATGAAAGTTTGGATCAGGGCAAACGAAACCATTGGCTTGTGGGCGCCCGTAAAACTGACCTACTGATCAGAGCCTGAAGAGCACCACTGTGTGATCATAATTAAGTGTATTATTTTATAATTGAAAGATTGTCAAATTATATTGTTTTGGGTGGGGGAGGGGCGCCATTTCTCGGGGTGCCTTATTTTTCTGGGGGTGCTATGTACCCCTTGCACCCCCGCTAGATACGGCCCTGGATAAGCCATATTCACCACCTTATTATACCATATTTTCAAAGATTTCAAGTTGCATCATATTTCCAAAGATTTCAAGACAAAATGCGTTTTCCCAAAGTTTTTTTTAGATACAATCGATTTTACTTCAGCATACCTTGTCTTAACTTACAATCACCACAAAATGGCTGCTATACGCCAGGGATTCATTAGGGAAGTTGACCAGAAATATGTGTTTCATATCAAATTCGGAAATTGGATTTGAACCAAATGAGAATTCTAAATCAATTGAATTTTGCGAGTAATATGTCAAATTCGTTCAGAAAAGTTGCTTACCTGACAATTCTTTTTAATGTTAGGATTGTCGAAGAAGTGAAAACCCTTTCATGATAAGACTGTTTAGAAATTCTAGCTTGGATTCATTTAGTATTGCTCCTTTCTTTATATTAACCTTTTGCATATTTAAAAGCACCACGGATGCTATGAATACTTCCGGGTTCGCGATTAAAGTACTGTCAGCGTGACTTTAAGTTCACTGTTCATCATGAATATTACGTTAAGGAATGCTTTTCGTTATTTCGATCGCATTATCCAAATTTCCTGAATGTGCTTGAAATGTCTCTAACATGAAAAGGAATCCAAACAAATTTTGATAAAATGTCAACGTGGGTTCGAATATTGGTTTAGTAACACTGTATCAGTTTTGTTTTATTTGCATGTTATAAATCCGGGTTTTTTTTTCGTGAGTGTGGGTTAAGACTAGAGTAATAGTGCTGACATATTTATACAAGTAATGTAAACACTTGCTTAAAGTACAATTACCGACTTTTACGAGGCGGGTTGAATAGTCGAACGGTTAGTCCGTGCGCGTTGTATCATAAGGCCTGTCACTGAGTCAACTGGCGTGGTTTCGACTCGCCGTGACAGCGAATTATTGAATACCATTTAACCATATGTTAGTCCCGAAATGACATAATTTGTGTCGACTGGACGTTAACCCCCTTTCTCTCTCTTTCTCTCTCTCGCTCTCTCGGGGGCGAGGGTGTCTACTCGACCGTCTGACTCCAAATTCCAAGTAGGCTACCAATAATTAATACCGGAAAGCAAGTGAAATGGAGAATTACGTTTACTGATTCGGCGCTAAGCGGTCTAGTTCCGATTTTCAAGAGTTTTTTTTAGGTGTATACGACACTCCAAAGTCCTCAATAAAAGAGAGAGAGCGGGGGGGGGGGGGGGTAACGTCCACTCGACATGAACTAGGTTATTTCGGGAATAACATCTTCAATTTTATTTCAATAATACGCTTGCGCATAGGGGTCTTTGACAGTGGAAGGAAATGACAGGACAGGGATACGATACACCTTGACACTTACAACCAGGCAATCGAAACCACGCCCCGCGGTTCATGAGAAAAAAAATAAAATTCCAGATGAAAGTTTCACGATAATCGATCTAGTGGCGCGAAGGCGGAAACTAAGTTATCCCTCAACCTTCTTTGTGAAGTTCCTCTCGGTGATCGGTCTTGGCTTCTAGACTTGTATTTCATTCGAAATTGAATAGATTTCGTATGTGATTACATATTATATAATTATTCTTGTATTACACACCGTTTAAATGTGTATTACGTATGCGCGCCATTCAAAATGATATGAAATAATCTTCTCGTCGCGTTAGGGGGCCCGCAATGCTAGTCAGACCCAGGGCCCCGCTCCGGATGAAATGGGCTTTGATTACAGACCTTATGAAACAACGCGCATGCGCTAAATATTGGGCTATCCAACACCCTCTTCTTTTAGCGTATATGTGTATAAATGGTTATTTAACTAAACGTTTAAAAATCTCGGATCATCCTTCCTTTATTTATATGTTTTGAGCTTAGCACCAGGGCTGTATTTACCATTAAACCATTAATGGGCTTTCATTGTTTTTCTCGTTTCTTACTTTTGCCTACTTTGTCTCAATTATTTATGACGTGTACAAAACCCCATTTTGAAAATACAAATTTATTTTATGGGGTTTTTTTTTTGTTTGTATTTGGAATTACCTTTAGGCCTATGTGCGGGCACCAAAATCTGTTAAGAGCTTAGGGTCTCTATTGGTCTTCATCCGGATTAGTATCCATCTTATTCAGATTAGTTACATTTTTTACGTTTTGGATTTTTTCAATCCTCATTCAATTTTTATGTTCCCCAGATAAATCACCCGATTTAAATATGAGTATAATAATGTATCATCTCCCTACTAATGCGGAAAAAAATATGAAATTCACTGAGGATATATAATCACTTTTTTATGACTGTAAAGAGTGAAATAGATACAGTGAAAAAATGTTACAAAATGTAAACCCAAAAATAAATGATTCAATGGAGGCAGACCACCATTATTTACCCATTACCTTTTCCACAAATTTTCGTTAGGCTGCATGCGTTTCGCTACAGACAGAAGAACAAATGGCCATGAGGTACACAAACCTGACGAAGCATACTAAAAACATGTAACTATTTGCCGTATAATATCACCGTAACCAACCTGCCTCAAAAATCATGAATATTTACAAAACCTTGTCAGAAAATGTTTATTCGAACCCTCTAGACCAAAAGAATTTTAAAAATGGGCATGCAAAGGGGTGGGGGCAGATAGAGAATCACAATTTGTGGGTACCGAGATGGCGAAATTTAATGGTGGTCTGCCTCCTAACGTATGTAAAGCACACCATATCGCTTTGTTCAAGGCAGTTTTAAACAAATGTTTTTGTACTGATAATAAAACAGAATTACTTTTAATTCTCCAAAATGGTAAACTCGATTAAAAGGTATTAACATTCATCTTTCTTTCTTCTTTTTTTCCCACTTTAAAAAAAAATGTTTTTCATGGTATGTAAAGTCACTAAATTGCGTTATATAAACATTTTGTAATAATGTTAAAAATAATATATTATACGAAATGATAAACTCGATTGAATTGTGTTCTCTAATATAATAGACTCTGTTTTAATGTGTTAAGCTGCCACAACAGTCTCATGTGTCACGTGAAAAAAGGATAAAATTCTCTTTGTATCATTTATCAATCTAGTTTTTCATCCCTTTCCTTGTTTTCTTTTTATCCGTCATTTTTTATCCTAGATTTTTTTATAATGTAATTTATATGAGTGATACATGTCAACTGTAGACAGCAAACATTACGGTACAGATGGATCAACTGATCCAGGTCCTCCCAAACTCAATCTCCCAAACTCAATCTGGTTGGATTACTATTTCGTTTCGTTTATTTAATTTACCATACTTTCTATCACTGTCGTATTCTGATCATAGATCACCCAATGATTTGTTTTAGATCAACTCTAAATCCCCCCCTCCAATTTTCGTTGGGTAGAACGCTTTCTACCATAGGTGGCAACATGTGTTAACCTCTTGTCCAAAGACACGTATATTGTACACCCAACAAGCACTAATTTTGGTGAAACCATCGCCGCCATTGCAATTGGTTAATATTAGGAGAACCCTCTCACTCGTCATGATCTTATATGTGGTATCTCCGTGCTATATTATCCTAAATGATGGCGGAAGTAAACCCCTATTATTGTAGAAGTTACAGTATGAAAGGTTGATATACAAAGAACTCGGAATGCAGAAGTATACATTTCACCAAATATTCCTACGCCGTCACGAATGTAGGGTGAACGCTATGTTTAGTTCTGTCTTTTCGTTCCAAAAGGCTATTTGTCGTTTTTCCTCTTCAGCAAGGCGATTTTTGTTTAGTTTTTGAGGTAGGGTTTGAATATACATTTTCTACCAGGTTTTGATGAATATTCATGATTTTGAGGAGGATAATTCCATCGCGGCCTACGAAGCCGAGTGCCTTCGATCACCGATGGCGCAAAGCAAGGCTCCGGGGTTTGAGCAAATGAGACGGCCACGAGCGGGTTTTCTTGTCATGCCGGTCCGTTAGAGCAGCAGCTCGTTAAGATTCCTTCAGACCAAAAAGTCATGTGACTACGGACCTTTCATTTTGTTGATTAGCAACCAAAACGCCCCCCCCCCCCCCTAATAAAACCAAAACAATATCATATTTGTTCTTTTTATTCATATCAGACGTACACCTGGAACAGCGAGCCCGGCATATCGTTGTTTGAGTTAACCACCTAATAGGTGCGTTTTCAAGCATTTGTTTGATATCGTCACCAGTTCGTCTGACCGACAGACTCAAAGGGAAAAAAATTTTCGTACACCAAAATTACTCAACAGGTGTGTCTTTTGATAAAAGGTCGTCCGTACATATGTTAAAAACTGGTCTGTATTTGAATTACTTCGTTATTAGAATCAACTACAATCTTTAAGAACACTAAGTTTCATTAAATAACATGTAAGATAGTACTATATGGATCAAACATGGCGTCATAGCCGCCATATTAGAAATGTGGCGTAAAAAAACCAAAGTCCACTAATCGATGCGCAATTGTCCAATGAATAAGCATGTTGAATTTTATAATATCCATATTGCTACATGTTGATGTGCCTGGCTCGACTTCCCGGGATACCAGACCCTGGCTACATCACTGAAAAGACTTAATTTACCGCCTAACTTGTATATTTAGTTCATATCTGAATACCCATATACAACAATCGCGTAACATTGTGTGTAATAAAACGCACGCGAGTCCATGAAACCATTGTTCGAAAACGATAGCATTGAGTTGCTGTCTGTTGGATGAAAACAAAAGTTGACACAGAGTTCAAGTCCCTGTAGACTCAAGCTGTTTAATTGTATTAAGACATGGCTATAAGTATTGTTCTAACTATACAGATAATAATAATGATGATTAGTCGGATAGATCCAATCGATGAATAAAGAGATTGAATCACTATTCGCCTTTCAACTTGTGTTTTTATATGGTCGTATGGTGTCAGTTCACCATTGATTATCCCATTCAGTTTTACAGGCACAGAAACACTGGTATTGGGTTGTTTTCTCAGGAATAAGAGAGGGTTTCTGGGTTGATAGCACGTCGACACGCACTGGATGGTGTACTGCATGAATATGTACGGGTTTGCAATCAGATACATATTGTAAGTCAGAGAGAGAGAAACAGACAGAGATGGGTTTAACGTCCAATCGACACTGACTCGGTCGTTTCTGGACTTTCTAATAATATAATCTTATTTCAATAATAAATTTGCATGTTGAGATCTTTGGCTATGGCAGGAAACTGGAGAGCCAGGAGAAAAAGCACGAGGTTGTAAGGTGACCCACAAGCTTGGGATCGAAACCACGCCACTTCATTCAATCAAATAGACCTTATGATCTAAAGCACGCGTATTACACTGCTCGATTCACGTCCTCACCTTTATTTTATGTCAATATTTTCTCGACTGATAACCGTATCTACCTTTCCTTTTATCCGTGTTCGCAACTGCCGAGCGTCTCAAGTAGAATGTTTTCATCGATTAAATTGACAAAATGCACTGTTCTTAATTCGCGCTGGTGCGAATTCATAGAATAGATAATAAATGATTATAAATCAACTATTCAAAAATAATCAAAGGACAAAATCCCCTTTAACTGAAACGCCCAGACCACGATAAGGCTATCTCAAAGTGATAAAAGTTCAACGATAATGCAATCTAGTTGCAAATACACTTTTTAATGGAACCACTCGTATTATGAAACAGAACTATCTGTCAAATGTAAACATCGAAAAGCACTGTCGCCGACTGCATTATAAAAGTCCACGAATTGCTTGCGTTAAAAGAAGTCAGTGATTTTCAATTCACCTAGTCCGTTTAAGGTGGCATTAAGCAAAGGTAAACACCGTTTAAATTTAAGATGCTACTACAACTCTTACAGTATTACGCCGAAGAGAATAGACCAAACTAAATATGCTTTAAGCGACCCGAAGCAAATACTAATTGAAAACCCGCGTGTATAGCTGACTCAAGTTCATTATATAAATCAAGAATTTCTTTATATCTGTCGATGAGTCTAGCTTATGACGTCATATTTAGTAACGGTATATCACCAGGGGCGGATTATACTATAGACAGTGTGGGCAAACTATCGGTCCATTTTGAAAAAGGTTTTAACGAATTATCCTTGAAAATTATCTTTCTTTCATAATGTAAAGACCGCTTCTTTTATTTGTTTATGGTTTGAATGAGGTGCTCACACTGAGTCACAAACAATAGGTTGGGATGTTGATATAAATATCTCGACAACAAAATCCCAACGTAGAAATAGCTTTTCAAAAATATCTCTGTATGTGAAGGTTTCTAATACATCGGTTCTTTCCACGTCTGAAATTAAGGAATATGAAATCAAGGTATACGAGGCTCAATTGCCTGTTTTTAATGACAGTGAACGCTGAAATCGTACAGTGATGAACTGGTAGATAGCCTAATTTCTTTAGCGACAAATGCAGAAAGCTGCCACCCGTAAAGTTTTGAAATTGCCTCAAATTCTCAACGCAGATGACATGGTTTATGATTGGGGTGAACGAATCTTGCAGTTTTTCTCTTCTCTTAAAAAATATAAACTTTGAAGTTCTTTTTATAACATTTTGTTTTTCATTTCTTACTTAGCTCTGGGCATTAATTGATTGTCGCAGTATTTCTGTATATCGGTATTTCCACACATTAGACGTTACGTTTATGTCGGTCTAGCTTTGCAACCGGTCTAGACTGGCCCAGTCTCTTCTATTTATTTTACATTTCGATTTATATAAAAGTATTAATTTTTAGTAAACCAACACTTTCGTTTCCATTTGTATAAAAAAAAAATTTGAGTAAACCTGTAACCAGCACCAGAGACTGGACAATTTGCGAGCTTCACAATAAAATGGGCGTTCCTGTCCTGGTTTACGTTGTTCCTTATTTGGAATGATTGACAGTTGTCAAGCAAGCCCCGAGTCACGTGACACGAATTTGTAAATGTAATGTCTAAAATAAATAAAGTTCGATATTTACCTTCATGAATCATGCGTCTCGAATGGAGTGCAAAGCAGTCATGCTGAAACCGTCTGCGGGCTGATGTCACGTTTTTGTTTCCATTCGCCATTCGGCTTCGCCCCGATACGCATGAACTGGCTTCGTTAAGTTGTTATAATGATGTCGTGTGTAATTATTTATGTTCATTCACCTCATCCCATACGTTGTATCCGTTCATTCGACAGATATTGTCCGTCAACAAAATTCTTAGATCGTTAAAGTATCACTAAATAACAATAACTGTTATCCACAACAAACATCTCGCACCTACACCAGTTTGCCAGTGCAAATGCAGTAATCACGTGCACGACGTCACACGACCTACATAATGCAGATTGACCTACTAGATGAGAATGAAGCTCTATTTGCCCAGTCTCTAGAGATTACGTTTTTTTTTCGTTTTTTTTTTTTTTTGAGAGGACTGGCCAATTTTTGGTGTGTGGAGAAGACTGGCCACCAGTCTACAACCGGTCCTGTGAAGTACTATTAGGGCGAGATTTTCGCAAAAGAATACATATAAAGAATAGTAATAGTATGGCCTTGATTTTAAAATACTTTACCCTACACATAGAGACCGTTGTAACTATGTATCCAGCTTGATATAAAACAGTAGAAACCACACTTATGTTCCCGACATCTTGTTTGTTAATTATACGATATTTTGAGATTGATAGCGCAGGATGTCAGAATTACACGTAAAGATACAGAACGTGACTCATAAGAAGTACATAACAAATACAATCAGTGACAATACTGGACGATCGAGGACTGTTCCAAGATATGTAGTAAGAAATGAGTGCATGGGTTATACGCCGGATGTGGCAACCGGTTTGTACAGTATGACCGCTTCCCGCGTCTGACAGACGACATCTGCTGGTCGAGCAACCTACGACCCATGCCTACGGACATGTTGAAAAAAGTTTGTGGCTGTCATTCAAAGGCAATATTCCGGCTATCACGAGATATGTTTATTTTAATAAGGAAAATCTTGTTAAATGTTTTCATGTTTGCTGTACAAGCGGTCGACACAAAGCTACCTTGTGAGCAAAAAACAGAATTATATCATCTATATTGTCAGAAAAAAATGTTAGGATAAAAAACGTTATGTTGTCAAAGTGGTACGTGAGTCGATAATCTCGATAAATATTTGGATAAAAAAAAGTTATCAATCAAAATCTAGATAGTTTACCAAATACATGTAGTTTAATTTACATCTGCTATGATTTTCCATCTATATATTTTATCTGTAACTGTACCCTGCTATTTTATTTTTTTTTATAAAATTCTGTTAACTTGATTTAACAAATAATTTAGTTTTTTATTCTTGTATGATTTTCTACCTACATGTATATTGTTTTACATTGTGTACTCATAAGCGCCACAGTGCAGTAACTTAATTAGCTGGATTTTGGCACTATACAAGTTCAATAAATTAAAATGAATTAAAATAAAAGTTAGAGGATAGACTTTATGTGATCGCAAAGTGACACATGAATTCAAAGCGGCCTTAAAGTCAGATCGAACCCTGGTGTCGAATAAAATAGATTAAAATAGCTCAATAAGTATGTTCAAACTTGACTAAAAAAACCTTTATTCATTCAAACAACCACTGTCGCAGAGAATTTACTTTAAAATTTGTGCAAATTAGAGACTGATAGTGGAATATCCATATGAGTAATCTGTATTTGAAAAGTGCTATATTTCAGTAATTTGATTCTTCTGCATAAATTATTCACATAGGTAATTTGCATATTTTTGATCTAATAATCTGAATACGAGTGAGTGATTTTAACTATTATAGACACCAGGATTGGGTCCAATCTTAATGTATATGCATATAAAGATATATGATAAATTGACAGAGATGCATGAATTCATGATCTCGATAAAGTAACAGTTATATATAAAAAATTATGTTTTCGAATTCAAAGCTGAATTAATGTACATAATATTCTCCAATGAATATAAGCTACTAGATTCAATTTTACCTATTTTTCGACAAAGGGGATCAACAAGATAATGATGCAGGTTTTCCTGGGGGTTTTATACAAGCAGATTAAAGTCGGATCTGTTCCGGCATGTAAAGACCAGTGCTAAAAAGTTATTAGTCGTGGGCGACGATTTAGCCCCAATGTTGAACAAGTACAACTAGGTTTTATCCACAGAAAACTTATTTTAATACGGTAAAATCGACAGGGGAGGTAATTTCAATACTCCTCTTGTGCGTAGGAGTCTTTAGCAGTGGGAGGAAACCGGGGGACCTACAGAAACACACCCGGCTGGACAGGCGACCATACTCCTTGTCACATACAACCGGGGAATCGAAACCACACCAGCTGACTCAATGCAAGCGCTAACCATTCAGCCACCCAACTCCCCTCGCTAGCCTGGCGGTCTCAGTTTCAGTCGGGTGGCACGAAAACCCGTGGTCCAGTCTACACATTTGCGTACATGTATAAAATCCCAATGATAAAATAAACCTATGGTCTAAAGCGCATGCGTTAACAACACCTCCCACCCGTGTAATCATACTCCTTGTCGCCTACGGGTCTCTCGGGTTCCAGTCGGGTGCGACGAAATTCAGAGGCCCCGCCTACACACTGACGTGCACGTAAAAGATCCCAATGATAAAATAGACCTTATGGTCTAAAGCGCACGATTTTACCACTACCACCTACTCCTTGTCACATATAGGTCTCGGGTTCCAGTCGGGTGGGACGAATAACAGAAGCCCCATCTACGCATTGTCGTACACGTAAAAGATTCCGATGATAAAATAAACCCAACCCACGACATTCCGAACTTGTCCTTCTACTGCAACAGCTTTAAATTTACACGTTCAGATGTGACGTTCTCCAAAACAATGCCCATAAATTATAGTAAAATGGGACGAAATTATGAATACCAAAATTGCCTTTGCTCCCGGGCGATGGGTACCCTTACTATGTCACTGATTACTCTTGAGCTGTTTTAATTGGCATTGATTAGAAAAAAAAGGACACTTGATTATTAGCACAATTGATTTCATTTCAGAAAGTAAAGAGATAATGATGTGTGTAATTATTCATTTAACAGTTTAAAATCAACATTGAATCAAATAAGTGAAGTATGAACTCCGAAGATTAAATAATATCCCTTTTAACAAAAACAATAACCAGTATTCACTTAACGAGATCAGAAATTCTCGACTATATTTAATTGTTCAATCAGATTTAAAGGATGTATTCCTCTGACGATTTAAACTGTAATTATGTTACTATTTACTCCCAAAATTACGAAGAAAAAAATGTCATTGTCGTGAATTCGATAGCTCGGTGGCGGTATGCTGATTCGATTTAATGTTTTTTTAGATACACTAGTTTTAAAATTGTAGAAGTAGAATCCCACCACGCCCGACCTGTTTCTGAACTACTACGTCCTGAGAGAGCGGGAGAAATGAAATAAAATCAGATTAACGACCTACTTTTTTTAACTTACCGGATAATGAAAGCGGGATACAGGACATTCACTCTGTGGGATATTTAGCCCAGGCAGCTTTGTTCCCCACTTCTCCCCGTCGAATTTAATAACCCTAAAAGAAAAGTACCCACTTTTCATATGAGTGAGCCGCTACGGCTCAGTGAGTAAGACACGAACTCGCTGATTAGATAGTCTTGGGCTCACTCCCGGTATAAGTACATTTCGATAGTATATTTCGGCGCGGGTTGCTCTTGTCAGTGACGCAGGACGACAGGACTGGCAATGATGGTATCTAGTCGTTCGGATGGAACGAAAGTCGGGTCTGTCGTGTACACATCGTCGTGCACGTAACAGATCCCTTACAATTTGGATTTCGAAATAAGAGTTTTCCGCATTGCGATTGTTTTGTGACACAGTATATATTACAGTGGATTTGATCTAATCCTAATGATTGATTTCAGATACAATGGTTCGGACATTTTTAGTTACTATCCCATGCTTCAACAATATGCGTAAGAATATTTGGATATGGTTGGAACGAAGTCATAACATCAAGCAAATGAAAGAAAAGAAACGGAAATTAAGGCCCAACTGTTCTGCTCCGACTGGGCTAATGGAGACGTGTATACAGAAGAAGCTGGCTATGAGGAGCTATCGAGTTCCCACTTCCAAGGGTTGGTTTACGTGCATGCCAATGTGCACACGCGATATTGGATTTTCGTCCCATCCGAACGACTATACGTTGTTCCTGGATAGTCCCACCACCTGTCCCGTACCACTGATAAAACCAACACTGGGATCGAAGACACTCTATGAAACGTTAATACGTTTTTAGGTATAAATAACGAAACTTACAAATACAACGATGGGCTGTTTTACCAATATTTAAATTGAAATTCATTGTTAATTGCTGCACACACAGATGTATTTCTTTGTATTAAAAATAAATTGTTTACTCTTCTGAAAATATATTTACTGGTTTACATTGTAAATCTTACGCCCTTACATTCAACTTAGCGGTGAATATTATTACGCTAACCCTAAACTTTAAATTCAAACATGCATTTTATAGCGTTGAATAAAGTTGAAACTATTAGACTTACCCTAAACATGTAGAATTAACAATATGCATATGCGTTGAATGAGTTAAAACTATTAAGCATACCGTAAACTTGTATGTAAAATTCAAAATGTTCATTAGCGTCGAATAATTGAATATCTTCTCGAATTCCAAATACTCAGATAGCGTATAATAACGTTAAACTATGCAGCTTACCTTAAACTTAGAATTGTATGACAGTCCACAGCTAGAATGTCAACTGCTACATCTCACGACAAATATATAAGATATCATCAGTTAGATATTAAAGTTGTCAGAATGTACGCACATCGATCGCATTCTCTTTCATCGACGGAACCCAATATAAGGAATGACTGATCGTAATGTGCTATCTCCGCCACGAGGGCTTCTATAAGGCAATTAGGAACTCGGTGATAAGAAAGTCAATCTCTGCTTATCCACATCTTATGATTAAGGCTTACCTTATTATACGACTTCTTCAAGATGATGGCAAAAAATAACAAACTTGGAGAAATAAAATAAGAGTATTGGTATCGAAGCGTTACTGGCTTCTAATGATCGAACTAGTCTTAAGTAAAGATGTCAAATCCTGGCTCTAATGCCCATTTTATGACCGGAGCTCGACGCAACCCGAAAGGTTAAAACTCATTAAGACGAAGTGATAAACAAAAAGATATATATATATATATATTAACACATATTACAGATGCGTGGTATTTATTTGATTAGATAAGCTAATGACCATCCATGTCGTTAGAAAATATATTAAAGAATGTTCACACCGTTACAAACAAGAACACGGTTTCGCAAGTCAACTACGGTCAGTCACGTCTAGCTTTACTGGAGAACGTTCACGCCGTTACTAACACAAACACGGTTTCGCAAGTCAACCTTACGATCAGTCACATCTAGCCTTAAGCCAGGCTGACACTTGCACGACTTTTGGCCACAATTTTGTCGTGCCCATCAGTGTCCACATTGACACGAACTGGCACGACGAGTCCACGCATAGTTTGCGCATTGTTTACGCACTTCCCGCATTGGCACGACGGTGTGGTGCCGACTCGAGTCGTGCCAATGCGTGCCACGGAATCGTGCAAGTGTCAGCCTGGCTTTAGTAGATATACATTTTACGGTGTTTGATGTACGTTACGGGGGCACGAGAGGACGAATCCTATCGATATTCTGCGTTCCGTGTCCTTTCCTTCTTTCTGGAGTTACTCACTATCCGTTCCGGAAGACCTGGTGAACGAGATAGAGAGTACAGTGTGTAACGGATTTTATTATACAAGCTTGTAAACACAATAATATGGTATAGGAAAGTCTCTTCTTCAGACGAATAATTAGAAGGCTGAAAATCGTGTGCAGCTTTTACTGTCTCAACTTACATAGATAACAATAAATGATTTCCTTCTTGGCAACACAAAGATCTCTGTGAAATGTGCTTAACGACTTGTATGTCATATGTAATATCGATGGACGGCAAAGGAAATGCAGGGAGACGAAGCAGCCAATATTTTAGTACTGGCCCCTGGAGCAGATGGCGACCACCAGCAAAATCCCTACCCAATTTAAACTTTTTAAAAGCTAGCTGTGTGACCCATGTGTCTTCCAATCCAATATTTTGAAAATCAATGATTTCTACTTGTTATATTACAGTTGTTACAATGCAAAACATGTTTTTAGGATTCGTGAAAAATATTCTATCGAAAAATAAAAGACTGAAAAAGCTATTGAAAAGATGATAAATGATGCATTTCTACATTTTTTCTTATTCATGGTAATTATAGCATGAATTCATAACAACGCGTGTTTTCTTTCGGGACTCATCAACACAGGCATTCTTTTACTTAAAGTACTTTCTGGATCCTGTGTCAACTTACAATTGGCCAACAAGATGTTAGCTACCAATGAACTATGATGCGATTATAAAAGTTATAATAATTATTGTCAATATGTCATGATTCGAGGTAGTTATTATGCGTCATTAACCAGAACAAAAATAAGTGACGTATAAAAAATAAAAATCAACTAAATGTTTGATATGTTGTGCTATTAGACGGATCATTTGTGTGGTCAATGGTCGGTAAATTGTTATAGTAACTGCACAGAATAACAGAAAACAGCTCCCTGAGCAAGACATATAACACTTGGGGGACATTGTAAGCCACTAAAGTATTATCAAATCGAGTGAATGGTTTCGGAGTTGACCGTAACCCTCCAGATCTGAAGTCATACAGGCTTCACAATCAAATGAAACCAAACTCACAACAAGGGAGACAATCCACGACAAGGGGAGTATTTACCAAACCTGTTTATTATCTGTCATAATTGGCAGTATTAGTATACACCGACAAAATGGTTCAGAACTATTCAAGTATTTATAGAAATGCGATAAAACAGGGACTTTTTAAATAAACTATAATTATCGCTTAAAATGTCAACGTACAGAATTAGAATTAATTAAATCAATGTAATGCACAGACTCTTTCTATTTTTGGGCGTTTTCTTATATCGTGACTCTCAATTCTCTTTAAGAATAATTCATTTCGAACCGATATCCTGTCACAGTCTCATATAACAACTCTTGTTTTCAACAGAATTACGAGTGAGATGAAAATCGACCGTGTATCTGTTATGCTCTCTACTTCAGCTAGTATATATAACGCATGTTTTCCTTTTGTTGCGCCACTTACCAATTCTTCAACCGTAGCATGATCTCTACGTAAAAATATATTTGGTGCACACCAACATTGTCCTTTAGTTTTGTACATGTAAATCTTTTGCTTTTGATTATATCCAAACTGCTTAAAGATACATTATGTAAGAATTAGATAGAGAACTAGCCATTCTTGCTATAATAGTTCGAATGTAGAATGAATAATTTGAAAATTTCATTCAAATTACTCTATTACAAGCCAAGATTATAGTCTTTGAATGTTTGACAAACGTGTGTAATAATTTCAACCACCGTACTGGTTGATCGAAGCTATGTCCCGTTCCCCCATATTGGATTAAATCAAAGTATCGGTGAACCGTTTTAATCTATTTAATATCGGAGAAATCTGATGCCATCGAGAGTTGATTAAGGCCTGCAATAGGCAGATTTAGCTCTTGCGTGATGCATGTTTAAGAAGTAAATCCCTTTCGAAGACAGCTTGAATCATTTCGTACAAAACGGCCACACCAGTGGCCTTGTAGTCCCTCGGCAACAACATAAACAAGCAAAAGCCATATTCAAACAGGCTTTGGTATTACAAAAACATTAAAATCAGATGCGGGGATTCTTGTGAACTTCTGCATGATTCTGGCGGACTACTTTAGTATTATTGACCATGCACCAGACTTGCAAAAAAGCAAGATTTGTCTGAACGTAGCCACGGTGGATAAGTGGGAAAGACGCTGGCTCGTGATTTTCCAACGTTCGGATGGGGCAATTCCAAGAAGTGGAGAAATTTACTATCTGGTTGTATCGTCAATAAAATGTGGATTTTCACCCTTGAGTATAAGATAGCCAGGCAACATCTTAAAACGGCGACTTTCTGTAAAGAACAAACCAGAAACCCTGTACCGGCGGTACCCCCCCCCCCCCCATTTCGACTACGGCTTATAACAACAGATTGTACGGTCTGATGGGTTTATTATCCCTACTTTTATACCCACTGAATAGCCCAACCAGATTCTGCCATAAACACATTCACATACCGACTACAGAAAAATGTAACCTGACCGACATATTCAATAATGTTTCATTGTTTATTTATCTAACAACGTGGATATCATATAGCAAGAGAGAGGGGGAGGGGAGAGAAATGGGGATTGACGTTCACTCGACACAAACTAGGACATTTCGGAACTAACATGGTTCGATATTATTTTAATAATTTGCTTGTGCGTAGGGGTCTTTAGCAGTGGGAGAAAACTAGGCGACCGGAGAAAACCCACGGTTGTACAGGCGACCTTACTCCTTGCCACGCCAATGTGTGCAACAATACTTTGTACCTTGCCAGGTCGCCGTCCTATACCACTAACATGGGGAGAACACACCTAACACATCGGATGAACTTTCTCGATCAACATCAGGTTCAAACTCCAGACTAGCGAGCCAACGTCTCACTACCCTTCTCGGGTCCCCGAGTCGGCCGTAGCACCACTGCACCGTCCAAATTAAACTCTTTGCACTCGCACACTGTATATCATGATATGTCCGTTTTCATAAATTCTGTTGATGCAGCAAATTGAGACTTTAACACACATTTCTTGCCGTTGTATTTTTCTAAACGACAAGATAGCCGACTTTTTAAATAAATAGAAAAAGTAAAATCTTTTCATTTAGAAATTACAAGCTCTATTAATGCTAAATGGTGTTGGTATTTTTTAACGTAATAGAAATAGGTGTCCTTTTGAAACTAAGCTGAAGTATGCGAGCCGATAACGTCATGGAGTTTCATAATGACAGTATCCAGACATCATTACTAGAGTCTTCGATCAGACTTCCATCATTCAAGGAAGAAAGGTCAAACATGTAGCTCTTTAAAATTGAACTTATTTTCTAGAATATAATTCTCTGTGATTTCAGTACAAAACCGTCAATAAACTACTGATTACTGTCACTAACGTACAAAAAACACAACATCATTATTTTCTAAAGCGTTTTAGAATTTGTCTCTAACAATAAATACTTTGGTAGGGGCATAGTAGTTAGTTCTTATTTCCCATCCAACGTCGTGGCTTTTCTCAGGATCCTCCGGTTTCCTCCCACTGCAATGTTAAAGACCTATACGCCCAGGACGTCCTTAAAGACACAATTATATTTGCGAGTGCTAAATCTGCCTATTGTGCATGGCTTTTTATCGGTCTTCAAAAGTTGTATAAATTATTATTAGGATATTTATTCATGTGACAATGATGTGGGACATTATCTAGATCATAGGTTCCCAACCTTTTTTGGGTGGCGACCCATTTCCTGACCCAGGATCAGATCGTGACCCCTCAAAGAACAAAGTCACATTTTACTACGAAACGTCATTATCATTCACTTTTATTATTGTTTACTTATTTAAAGTCTGATAACAAATTATTGAGAGGAAATCGATTAGCAATGTGACAAGAGCTGTGTAGATTACATGTTCCCGAAGCAACGGCCGCAGTTTTACAACTGAAATTTCCGAATTTTTAGGTACGTTATTTCCCTTTACTGCAGAGGTCCAATCAGAGGTCGTGATACAAACACATATCCAAAATACAAACACTGCGATCTCCACCACAAAATGAATAGATAAGTTTACAGCCGTTAAAAGGTTTTGTATTTCAGTTGAAAAACTCACGGAAAAGCAATCAAAACTGATTTAGAGACTAGAGAAGTATTTATTTACACGAAAATTGGCAACGGTAAGCATAGGCGTGCGGCCTCGATGATGACAGTTAGGGACAGAACCTGAAATGTCCGAAAAAATTGGGTTTACAGACAGCGGCGTCGGTGTTCTTTGCCTCTCTTGAGCTTACCTTGTATTGACCCCAAAGAAAATTTTGGAATATTTGACTGCTGCAAACCCGTTTTCCTGCTATTCCAGTGATCTATACAGCCTAATTAAGGTGGCTGATTCGAATTCCAATCAACCAATCAATCGTTTACAGTCCACGAAGACGGGACCGTTGGGAGAAAATTTTGAAAATTTGACGCTCCCAAACGCAAATGTAGCCTACCTGACTGACCCAAATTCCAAACAATCAATCAATCGTCGAGGGTTATGGGGACCTCACCCTCTCCGAGAAAATTGTGAAAATTTAACCACCTCAAATGCGTTTCCTGCTATTCTAGCCCGTGTAAGCAACTCCAAAAGTATTCCACTCTGAATTCCACCCATCCAAACTGCATTCACAAATAATAATCGATACCCGAAAAAAGTCGCGCAAAATAGAGTGGCTCGAGACAAAATGTTTTAATCCATAGTCAACCCAGTACAGATTCGAAAACATTTCGGGGTTTACTGATAGCGGCGCCGGTCTTCTTCGAGAGGCGAAGAAGCGGATCTGACCTTGTATGGACCACCAAGAAACTGTCGGAATATTTGACGGCCGCAAACACGTTTTCCTGCAATTCCAGTCCGTAAAATTAGTGTTTTGATTTCGGGCACTTTATTTTGCCATGTATAGATAGATTGCATGAAAAGATAACATCTTTATTTAAAGTTCTCAGACTAGTCCGCGACCCCACGAAAAGTGCTCGCGACGAGGTTGGGAAACGCCGATCTATATAATCGGAAGGTCGAGATAATGAATGGATTAGGAGAATCACTCCATTTCATAATTCAAAGTTAATATTATGGATAATCGAGACTTTATATAATCGCAATGGGTCTTATCATTCGAGACTATGAACGATGTATCTTTTCGAAGCTTCAAGCGCTCATAGCTTCACACAGAATATTGTGATTTGTATTGTGGACTGAAAGTGTCCATTTAGCTCGTCGTGTTTCAAGATGTAACAGGATAATGTCGTGCGATGCGTCATGGTAGGATAGTTGCTTTTGAGTCCACGATCTGGTAGTTCAGATACGTTTCGATATGATTAACACGATTGCTACGACGGACCTCAATATATGATGAGACCTGATGTGATCACAACGATTTCTCCACGATTAAAACCACAATTTCAATCGAAGCGAGAATCATGATACTGGGAACCTTGCATAAACCATTACGACAAAAATGTCGCCCAAAAAGACGTTCATATCACGAAGGCCTCTGGAGACATCTGGAAACACGACGGTCTAAATGGACTCTTTCAACCACCATAGATTGACTGAAATGTTCAATATATTCATTTTTCATTATCGATTTTAGAACTTCTATAGCAAGTACAGCTAGCTCTTTATCTAAATCTTACATAATGGATCTTTAAGCGATTTTTAATTATCAGTAAACAGAAACCCTAAATAAAAGTCAATTAGGAAGTGAAATCAATTTTACATTGGATACAGGCTTTTACTGAAGAATTGTACGTCACAACATTTATCACCACGAGAGAGATGGATTGCTAAACAAAATGGGATAAAGGAAATTAATTGAAACGGCGATCAAAGCTCCAAATAAATATTTCAATAGTAGAATAATTTACTAGATTAGTTCATTATTAGTAAGTAATTAAATTGTCTGTATAATCTATGTAAATGGTTAATAAATCGGGGAATAATCTTATAAAGGTGAAGCTATACATTCCTGCAATCGATCAATTTCTTTTTTTCTGTCTGAAACCGAAGACAACTGAAATGAAATTGAATTTAACGTCCTACTATTTCTTCACCGACCGGACTCGCGAAGTCTGTTGTGAGGGGAATTGTATTCTGCCTGCTTTATATCCAATTCAAATGTTCTTTAACGTGAACACCAAAATATATGCGAGACACAACGAGGAGAATACAGTGAGTCATAAATGTTTGAATAAATAATGGATTACTGTGAAACTTAAAAGTCCCACCTTCTACTGTAAAATTACGTTTGAGTAAATTGTGAACTGGTCATTGTTTCTACGTTTGAGCAAATGGTGAACTGGTCATTATTTCGACGTTCGCCCCCTTTTAAATACTCCAAAATATTTGAGAAGGTCCCCAAAGCTCCTTTTGTTCAGAACATCTTTTAATGTAAAAAAACACATTCAAAACAATGTCCGCTTCTGAACGAGAATTGGACATGCATTAATAATATTAATCGTAAGGCCAAATGAAAATAAGCGCCCAATGAAATGACGGGTACGAGGGGGTATGTGCTTCGCAAAGTCTGAATTTCTGTCTGACAGGTGCCTTATATGCAGACATGTCAGTAAAGACCGTTAGCTTCCAGCATCTAATGTGACATGTTGACGATGAATAATTACAGACAGCCTAAGGCGTCATGCTAACCCAAGGTATCACAAAAAGGGCCTACAATGACCTAAACGGTGCCAAAAACAAGATAAAAAAGCAATTCTAAATATTAGACTGGGTAGTATGAAAGTCACATTCGACCTAATAAATATCGGAGGAGTATAATCTTTAACCAGGAATATAAAACTCAATAAGACAGTATTTTAGATTTCCCTGGTAACCTAACTCATATTTTATCTAGACTGACTAAATGATATCATTGTACCAGAACCAATCAGATTCAAGTAACCAGGAAATTAGTCTGCGCCTATCTCAAGTTTATATATCAAAAGTTTAAATAATACCAGATATATCCACCAGGGATTTTGTTTTGGAAACTCTTTCAAGGAATAATAACTCCCTAAGTTTTCCATAATAAATAACTAGCCTGAAGCTTTCCCTCAAATAAAAGACGGTTAAATCAAGCCAAGCCAAATGCGAGAATAGCTAAAGATATTATACAAGTGTCCTTTAAACATGAGAAGTATTGCTTGCTCAAGTACCTACACCATGTCACTACCGGTATACAATGTCAGAATAACTCAATTGAAATTTTTCATAAGATGAATGGATGACACATCACATTTCTAGCATCGAATCTTTTAAAGGGCTTCTTGTGAAACAATCGTTATACTTTTAAACCGTAATGTAAATCATCAACACTTCAATATCTTTTTACATAGACAATTTGATATCGGTAGAAGGGGAGTACCATTATCATAAAAAGTACACACTTCTTGCTATAGATTCTTTGGAGAGCATCAAGAGAATAGATCGAGTCAGTGTTTGATAACTTCATGTCTTGTTCTGTCAATTACTTCCGTTTCCTAAACATGTTACATCGATTCGCAATTCTTTGATTAGCTGAAACTTCTTGTCGATTTCCATTAAACGGATTGCAGAAGAAAAAAAGATTTTTATACCGTGAGAAATGAGTTTAATTGACACCTAATTGGCCACTAGAATAGGCTAAGGTACAAATGGTTTTAAACGCACCGCTATATGCATGTCAAAGTAGCAGATAACCGGGTCGAACATTGAGATTTTATTTCCATTCAAAGGCAAAGTTACTTTTTAATTGTTCTGAATGGGACATTTTTTATTCTAAATTCAAACCAAATAGACACAGATAGCGTGACGTTTCAAATTATAATCTGGGGGGTTGTGATGGCCTAGTGGTCTAGAGTGCCGCGCTTCGGCCTCTAGCTGGCCGGTCACCTCTGGCTTTCGGCTGTGGTTTCGACCCCTGGTGTGAGCGTATGTGGCATGGAGATAGGGGCGCCTTCTCAACCTCGTGGGTTTCCTCCGGGCACTCCGGTTTCCTCCCACTGCTAAAGACCCCTACACGCAAGCGAATTATTAAAATAAAATTAAAACCATATGTTAGTCCCGAAATGACCTAGTTTGTGTTGAGTAGACGTTAAACCCCATTTCTCTCTCTCTCTCTCTCAAATTATAATCTAGTTTTTATTGAAAGCTTTATGGATGACAAACGTTACTTTATGAATGACTGGGAACTTGGATAGGGCATGCTTTAGGTTGCAGGATATTTAAATATGCTATATCTATAAATTTAGATTACAAAATCATCGGTTCCAGTTTCTGTCTAAACCAACAGGAAAGTGCTCTTTATCTCATTTTTTGAGAATGGAGGATACTAGTTCAAGGGGCACTAATTAAAACAAGATGGCTAATTTTCAGGGGGGGGGGGGCGAGGCACTCTTGACACTCTTTAGGAAGGGAAAGCACACAGCTACCCCATTCCCTGGTTGTAAATATCATCGGATTTGAACGTTATCAAACACTTGGTCCTTGTTGCATACCCGTCAGCACACCTCTGTCGGTAGTATCGGCGAGAGAACTGTTTATCAAAAGAGTTGGATAAATGCCCTAAAAGAAATTCAAAAACCTTTGATTTTCGATAATTTGTCAAAATGTTAAAACAGGGCGTCCACTTGTTTGATGCCATCGATGCGGATTGAAAAAACCCTGTTGAAAAAAGAATCCACTGTTTTAATGTGGAAAAGCAAAGTTTCTGCAGTAAAAAACACATTGCTGGACCCATGGAGTATTTACATATGAAAATGTTCGCGCAGTTCTTTCCATATAACAAAAAGCAAAAAGTAAGTCGCGTCACAACTACGGTGTTTAAAATCATGGACTATTTACATCTGAAAAAGTTCGTGCAAGTCTTTCCATGTAACAAAGAGTTAGTTAAAAGTCATTTGACACGTCACAACGTCGGTGTTTAACATCATTTATTGTCTGCAGTCCATGAACTGTTCTGTCACTCTTTCCAGATACAAGTTACTTGAAAAGAGAAAAAGGAGCCAACACAGAACATTTTTAAGACTTATAAGAATACTACATTTCACTGAATACAAATTACATAGATTTATATGCACTGTCAGTGTTAATAAAGAGTTGTGTGGGTCCGTATTCCCTTTGTCATTATTATTCGTTGATCTACTATAATATTAACTCATACAGTAGACAGAACCGCCACACTGTCCTACAAAAATAGCCCGTTCCTTTGTAATTATATATGTAGTTCCCTGCCTTAACGTTAAAGGGGGCGACCAACGATTTTCAAGAAGACTTCCATAAATCTCAAATATATATTGATAAATAATCACCTCTGTAACACAAGCACAAGCGAGAAATTATTCTTTTTAAAACCGGAAGTGATGTATAGGTTCAACATGGCGTACGTTTGCTGCCGGACTTTGTTCCCGCGTCGACGTTTGGGTGAGAATCCGACCAAAGGGACTATTTATTTGGATATTATAAATAATGAATAATAGGGGGAATGGGGTTTAACGTCCACTCGACACAAACTAGGTCATTTTGGGACCGAAACCACATTTTATTTCGATAATTCGCTTGCGCATAGGGGTCTTTAGCAGTGGGAGGAAACCAAAGTGCCCGGAGGAAACCCACGAGGTTGAAAAGGCGCTCCTATCTCCGTGCCACATACGCTCACACCAGTTATCGAAACCACAGCGGCAAGCCCGAGGTGACCGGCCAGCTAGAGATCGAAGCGCGGCACTCTAGTCCACTAGGCCATCCCAACCCCCCATGTAGGCCTAGGTGAGAGCGATTTCGCCTATTTGAATTTTTGTTTTGAACAAAATACTGCAGCAAACTGCTTATTGAACCAACAACGTCACTTCCGGTTTTGATAAAAAAAAAATAATTTCTCGCTTACAATAACCTTTGTGGGGGGTTTTTGTTTGACAGAGGGAATTAGATATGAAAATGTATATTCGAAATATCGATGCCATAGTTCTGGAAAGTTGTAAGTGCCACTTATGACCCAAATAGCTTTTTTGCATAGGATGACTAATCAATTTTAGAGGCTTCTCTATGCAAAATTTCAGAACTGTAAGGTTGTAACTTTTACAAAAAACATTGCTATTAAAATGTTGATATCCTTATTGCGTTATTAAGATTCCTCTCATACCTCAAAAACTAAATCCGACAATTTTTGACACTTAAGACTTTTCAGAACTATAACATCGATATATGGAAATCTTGTTGAAAATAGTTGATCTTCCCTTTAATGTACCCCCATTTTCACCGATTAAAAATTAACCGCCATGTCAGAAAGCGATATTCGTAAGCATGCGGCTTGTTTTTGTATCTATTAGACTGTCCATTTGAATCATTGTATGTAATTATATTGAATTCTGATACAATTAAAGCATCCAGGCGCCGAGCCGCACAAACTGGTCTGCACAACCAGTCATTATTCTCATGAGTGCTGTATTTTACCTAGATAGCTTAACAGTTTATTTGCATTCAAAAAAAGTAGGGGATATTTGATTTTTAAGTGTTATTAAAGTCACCTAATGAAACTGACGAAGAAACAAATGACAAAATGAAATGAAGTTCACATTCATCGATTTATTCCAAATGATCGTTAGACTAAGTAAGGCACAGACTGACCGTTATAAGGGTAAAATGATACCCGGGGTCAAACAGCAAAGTTACCACAGCATCACAACAAAGTCAGTAACGGGTAAATCCTCCTCTGTTTGCCAAACAAGCATTGATCCGACGTGGCATACTCCTAATGAGACGTCTAAGGTCATTTTGGTCCAGATTGTCCCATTCCTGTTGCAACGCAGCAGCAAGTTCTTGGACATTGGCAGGACGTTGTTGACGTTGGCGTAACCTCTGTCCAAGCATGTCCCAGACATGATCGATGGGGGAAAGGTCGGGACTCAGTGCTGGCCAAGGTAATGTGGTGATGTTCTGTTGTTGGAGGTAACCTGTAACGATCCTGGCCCTGTGACATCTTGCGTTGTCATCCTGGAAGATAAAACGGCGGCCATGACGTCGTGCGAACGGCACAACATGGACTGCCAAGATGTTGTCCCGGTAGTACTGGCGTGTAACACGCCCTGCAACAACATGTAAAGCCGTTCTTCCACAAACCACCCAAAAGCTATCGATATTGCCTTTAAGATCATTTGAGCGTGTTGCGGATTTTCTTTTCTTTTACTTAGACTTACATCATAATTAGGATTGAGTAAAGTCCATGGGGCTTAATAAGAATATACCCTGTCAGTGATGTGATGATGGTCTAATTCTACATCTTTTGATAAATCATTTGCTCTTTGACCGAACGATTGAGTCTCCGATTCCACATTTCTTTTAAATGTCTTCTTTGATGATTTTGTGCACTTGAATGTTAACTGTCCCCTAGATAATGTAACTTGGCCCAGTATCTTAATGTCAGTTCGTTGCGCCACAATTCGAATGACAATTTACCTACTTCCTGATATAGACTTTCCCCTTTTGTGCCAAATGAAGCTTTTACTGCGATATATTGGTATTGTAAATTGTCTGTTTAGCAAGAGTCGTTTAACATGCACTAGCAAAAGCAACACAGCTATAGTCACATATTGATCTTATTATGGCTCTATATATCATGAGCAGGATGGTTTTATTGACTCCCCAGGGTTTGCATGGTGATCATTAAGGGAATGGTTAGGGTACATTACATAAGATTAAGACAAAGAGCTGGCAGTTCGCACAAAAATACTTAACAAAATTGATAATAAAAAAGGAATATGTTAAAAATTTCAGTCAAATTGTTTCATTCTGAGAGGAGTTATCGACATTTACAGAACAGAGTAGTCTCAGTTGTCATGTTTAAATTAAATTATATATTTATCCGTTGAAAATGAAACCATCCGAAGTTCTAGAGAGTTGATTATAAGCCGGTCATGTATATAAAGGACATATCTGCAATATGCAAATTTAGCTCTTTAAATAATACATACTTGACAGCAAAATATCACTATGTTTTACGGCATTTAGCATGATTAAGCTTTAGCGATAAAACCACAGTACGTTTCACGGTACTGCGTTTTAATTACCTCTTGCATAAGTTTACACGTCGCGGTAACCAAACTCAATGAAAATTTTAGGATAAAGAAATGCCTAACCAAATATGGGGATGCCGTTATATTTCTGTATACGGTAATATTAACGAACTTTGACGTTTTTTAACAGTTACACAGTGGTATTAAATAAGTGTATTAAATTTCTGTTAGAAATAAAAACTTTATTAAACATGCATTATGCAAGAGCTAAATTTGCCTATTGCAGGTCTTCCTTTAGACCTGAAATGTTATCTAAATTATTAATAAGACATAAATATACGTGTACAGACCATAATCATATCTCGATGTCGACGCCAGTCTGTGATATTTACTGGATTAGGATCCCGTCTGCTGCTCAATTTTCATCCATGATTTATTCATAAAATCAATAATCGAGACTATGTGTTTTATCGTACCGACTTTAGTAATAATGAAGGAGGCTAAACTGAAAATTCAATCGCTAAAATCTCGGTTCAGAGTGGATCAATTTGACTGAGATTTTCAGCAAATTCCCTTTACATTTTCCTGTTTTTAACTCTTATAATGAGAACTGTCCGCTCTTTATCTAATCTCCCATAATTTATCTTTAATGCTAAATGGTGTTGCATGGTTAACGTAATAGAAAAGGATGTCCTTTTGAAATAACGTCATAGAGTTTTAAAAGACAGTATCCAGACATCGCTACCAGACTTCATCATTCAAGGAAAAAAAGGTCAAACATGTAGCTCTTTAAAACTGAACTTAAACCGTCAATAAACTATTGATTACTGTCACTAACTTACAAAAAATACAACATCATTATTTTCTAAACTGTTTTAGAATATTTGTCTCTAACAATAAATACTTTTGTAAGGGTAAAGTTGTTGGTTCTTAATCCCCAAGGCCGATTTCAAATACACATTATGTAAGGGAGAATATGTCTATTGCATGTCTTTCTTTCTGGCTTTTAATGTTATAGCCAACCCATAATCTAATCCCTCGGACATCCGATGACCGTGATATTGAATGGATCAGAACACCAGCGCCGTTTAATAATTCAACGTTTAAATGGATGATCTAGATGGAGGCTTTAAGCGGAAATAAATCTGAAAAAAATGTTCAATATGTCCATTTTTAATTACCTTTTATTTGTGACTAATACCACAAGAACAATCAGTTCTTTATCTAAATCTTACGTAATGCATCTTAAACAAAAACTCAATTAGGAAAAGAAATTACTGTTAGATCGGATACATTTTTTATAATAAAAAAATATTTACGTCACCACGAGAGAGGTGGATTTCTAAGCAAAATGGGATAAAAGAAATTAATTGAAACGGCGATCAAAGATCCAAAAAGTAAAATAATTTATTAGGTTAGTTCATTAATAGTAAGTAATTAAATTGACTGTATAATCTCTGTAAAGCGGAGGATAGTCGTATTAAGATAAAGTTACATTCCTGTGGTCGAGAGATGTTCCTTTCTTTCTTTTAAAAAAAATCGTTTCTGAACAGGAAACTCAATAAGTAAAAGTTCTGCTTTTCAGCCCCAGCCTAACTAATGAAGACGGGCATACGGCGTTTTTATCTACTTTTCGTCAAATTCCAATCGTCTACGGGTTCTTTTATGTGTGCTATGAGAAAATATTGTCTAGGTAACGGCGTTTCCGTCGAATTCAAACTTTAAAAATTTTCTCAAGTACATTCCAACGTGTACTTGGGAACTCGGTTTTTTGTCCCATCCTAATAACTAGACCCAGATAATTGCCAGGTCGTGCAAATGGGGGGGGGGGGGGTCTTTGTCCGGGATATATGAATAGTTCGTTTATATCATACACTATGAGGGCCGGACAGTGACGTTTCTGCACACTCTACACCCAATTCGAGGGTTATTATTTCGAATAAAGTCAAAATTGATGATACCATTAAAAGGGAAAACATGGAATCAAATTTCATTGACCAGATCTTACCAGACGTAAATGCTTAAAGACACATTAGTTAAGAATTTAATAAAGACTTCGCCATTCTTGTTATAATAGTTCAAAAATAGATAATGTAAAATGAATAATTTGTTGTTCGAAGCCAAGTCGCGCTCGTCCATTTTTAAATTAATCAAGATACGGCTGAACCCGTTTTAGTCTATTTAAAATCGGAGAAATCATCGATCAGTTATGGATCAGTTAATTAATGTTTAATTAATAATTTAGATAACATTTCAGGCCTAAAGGAAGACCTACAAGAGCTCGATTTTGCTCTTGCATAATGTCTGTTTAATTTGAATTTTATATTGAAAAAAAACAAACACAAATTTATGGATAAAATTTAGTTTTACTTGTCTTTACAACACTAGGATCTAGAAGAGTTGTTATCAATGGGGTTTTCTAGATGATGTGATGTTTACGCCAATGAAACGGCGACTTCTTGGCCTATTCATGCACAGAACTGTGGGTAAACTTCTAGAAACGTCAACGTTGATTTATAAATGTCTGCCGCTCGTTTGACCCCTGACGTGACCTCCCACTATAACTTGTCAGATCTTCATATAGTGTAGGTCATCGAAAGTATAAATAAAAACAAAACGAAATATAGATAAAAAAAAATAAAGTAAACGTCGTTGATTCTTTTTCTAATTGGCCGGATTTTTAATTTTTATTGATGCAAATTAATATGGGAGAAATATAATCTTTAACCAGGAATATAAAACTCAATAAGACAATGTTTTAGATTTCCCTGGTACCTTAACTCATATTTCATCTAGACTGACTAAATGATATCATTGTACCAGAACCATTCAGATTCAAGTAACCAGGAAATTAGTCTGCGTCTCTCAAATTTATATATCAAGAGTTTAAATAATACCAAATATATCCACGCGGGATTCTACATTTTTGTTTCTGAAACTCGTTTCGTGAATAACAAATTCCGTCAATAACCAGCCCGAAGCACCTTCTCGAATAAAAGACAATTATATCAAGCCAAGCCAAATTCGAGAATAATTAAAGAAATGCGTTTCTTAGAAATGATTCAAGGAGCCTTTAAACATGATATGTATTGTGAGTTCAATTACATACATAATGTCACCGTCGTCATACGACGTGTAAAATATCTCATTTGACATGCTTCTCAAAGAAGCTAAATCGCTAATATTTAGGACCTTGAAATTGACACAAATGGGTTGCAACCAATATCATAATGTAATGTGAATGTTTATAAACTGATTAACATTCAATCGTTTTCGTTTTTACTCTATAATTTCAAATCCGTTATGTTTGGCGAAATACGCGAGAAATTTCAATCGAATGGCAATCTCGAGCGTCTGGCTAATACAGTCTACGACGGTGAGACATGTCTAGCTGCGTTCTTCGGGTCCCTAGTTACAAATAGCGCTGAAACGATTCGTGTATCGGAAATGCTATATAAAGTATTAATTAGACACTAATTAACTTACCTAGACCATAATCAACTTTCGATGTCATCTTATGTGTCAATTTGTCAATGGATTTGAATCAGATTTGCTGCTTAGCGCGAACTTGGGATAAAATCAAAAGGTGGATAATCGGGACTATGTTTTTTTTTTATCGTACCGACTTTAGTAATAATGATCGAGAGAGAGAGAGAAATGGGGTTTAATGTGCACTCGACACAAAATAGGTCATTTTGGGACTAACATATGGTTTCAATTTTATTTCAATAATTCGCTTGCGCGTAGGGGTGTTTAGCAGTGGGAGGAAACCGGAAATAATGATCGAATCTGGACTAGAAACCAATATCTCGTTTCAGAGTGGAGCAATTTTACTATTCTATTTACGTTATCTATTTTTAACTATTATAGCGAGAACAGCCAACTCTTTATCTAATCTCCCATAATGCCTCTTTAATAGGACATTTTTTGTTGTAAATTTAAACCAAATAGACATGGATAGTGTGACATTTTAAATTATAATCTAGTTTTTATGAAAGCATGATTACGTCCCTCCTGCTAAGCGATTAACGTAAGGTCCGCGTACACCACGAATTACTGGTCCTTCGATTTCCATCGCCAGCCAATAATCATTGGTCTGTGATAATGTATAATCTGAAGTACGGAACCATGTGTTGTAAAACGCCGCCGTGTTCCCTAATTCTTTTTATCTGGAACTTTCAAAAGAGGTGTGCGGGTTATTTCTTCACAATTATGTACTTTAACTCGTCCGTATCAATTACGGACCAGTCGATAAGTCGAACAATTCCACGGTAACGATAAATATCAACATTCCTTTAAAATCACCAGATTCTGACTTTAACTTTTGTTGCTGTTGTTGTCATATTAATATGTAGGACTTGAGTTGATTGGCAAGTCGACATGATTGATAGTATCATGAAGCATGTGGACGTGTCGTATGTATAAAAACGGTTGATGCTTAGCGAGTTATCTTCGCTGCTGATTATTATCAATGATAAGACGCATGAACTACAATGCCGTAAGACTACTTAAAAGAATTTAGCTCGACGTGAGATGACAGAAGCCAGTTCAGTTGAAATAATCGGTCGTCGATTAAATCAACATGGACGCATAATTCCCATCTTTATTTTTCAAAGAAAATAATATAGCATGGTAAAAGATTTCTGAGTTAGTATTTTAATATTCTGTGATAAATAATGCAACTAAAGTCCAGCTGTCAAAATAATGGTTACGTTTAGAAGCAAATGAAATGAAATGAAATGGATTTAACGTCCTACTGGTCTGTTCCTATACTTGGGTGAATTTTTTCGTTGAGTGACTTGATAATCGATCCCCGTTCCTATTGAGATCTATACTGTGAATGACCAATGTGCTGTGCTTGATAACGAAAGATAAATTTCACCTGCATTGTATTTTTCTAAAATAGAGTCTGGTTTTATCCACATATCGCATAATAGAGTTTGGGAAACCAGTTTTTATTTTCAGATGAAGACTGACGGGTTTAAGTTGTTTGTAAACGTATCACAAATATTGAGTTAGTTGCTCGGACCTTAGGTAGAGGACGTTAAGGGATTTCAACACAAAATTAAACATTTTTTTCTCCAACATATCGGGACTGGCCCTTTAAGAGAGAAAATGAAGATACATTGATTTTTGGGAACAGATGGGTTCTGTAGTGTAGCTGCTCGGTACAGAATGTCCTATGTTGAAAACAGTTTGCATAGTACGCATATAGCGACACTGAATTGAAGGACGTCTGTAAGCCAGTAGCATAAATTCCACATATTACTGAATAGGCTGGTGGAATTGCCAGATATTGTTCAATACCACAAACGTCAGAGCAAATTGCAGTGACTGATCCATTGCTCAAAAGCTGTTCCCCTTATAACCATAGGTGATGGATGCTTTTCTATTTTAATGAAAAGAAGCAATACGTCACACTTTAGTGGTAAGAGCAGGCGGTCAGGATTCGGACAATTCTTACTGGTGTTGGCAATTTTAGAATGATGTGCTCCACAAAACCATTTGTTCAAAGATTTTGGACCTAACTCTGACATTACAATACTGTTTACCTTGTAATACATGTAGATATTCCCGTATTTATCGAAAAACCCAAGTTATGGATACATTATGGGAGATTAGATAACGAATTGGTTGTTCCCACTATGATAGTTAAAAAACTAACCAAGGTAAAGGCAATTTGCTGAAAATTTCAGTCAAATTGATCCTCTATTAACTTAGTACTAAGCGAATGAAAGTTCAGCTTAGCCTCGGTCATCATTACTAAAGTCGGAAAGACAAAACCAGTAGTGTCGGTTATGCATTTTATTAGTAAATCACAAAGGAAAATATTTCAGCGAATCGAACTACAATCCGACAAAAAATATCACGCTAGCCTCGACATCGAGAGTTGATTATGGTCTGAATAAGTTAATTAATGTCTAATTAATAGTTTTTGTAACATTCAAGGCCCAAAGAAAGACCTACAATAATGCATGTTTAAGTAAAAAGACGCAGTGAGATACTCAAATGCTCAAACTGGAAGTAGTGGTTAACAAATTAAGGGGGTATTTGTTTGGTGGTTTGCATCCAAATACGAACGGTCCATATCTTATCATTTCGTAATAACTGATGGTACAATATAACAGAAATATTGGCGTAAGCTCACGAGGTTTCTTATAAACAGTAGAACCGACATGATTCGAGACTCGGAGACACTGTTATTAGATATATATCTTAACAAAATTACCCTGGGGATCCCACCACAACACATCTTTATTTAATTACTTTAGTAAGAAAACACAGATATTCCCATCTACGATTTCCAGACATCCGATAGACTTTATATAGACGAGAAATTATAACCCTCATCGACGAAATAAATGCAACATTTAAAGAGTAATTACTACTCTAATAAAGATTTAAGGTAATTAGTTTGTTAAAGAGGTATTATGAATTCCACAAATAAATAAATTATGTAATATTGTATTTTAAATACTTCATGGGACTTTCAAACATAAAAAAAAATGTTCAAAAACATCTAAGGGCATGCGTGATGTACTTTGAATAATATATTCGAAGCAACCAGAGACTCAAACTAATATCGAAAATGGCAGCACCAATCTGATTAACATACAGATCTATATTTCGTTTCGTTTTTTTTATACTTTCGATGGCCAACACTACTTAAAGATCTGTCAAGTTGTACTCGAGGGTCGTGTCACGGGTCGTGCGAGAGGCTTTTGACCCTATGACGTTCATGCATTGATTAATCAATAAGCATTGACGTTTCTAGTGGTTTACCCAAATTTCCGTACATGGCACGCCAAGAATTCGCCGCACCAGACCGTTTTGTTGGCTAATCCCTCACTTCATTCAAAACGCCGGTAATATAACAATTCTTCCAGATCCCACTGTAGCAAAAGACAAGTAACAGGAAAATTTAAACTATAGAAACAGAAACGAAATAGGATCTGTGTTTTAATCAGATTGTCACAGCATTGAGAGAGAGAAATGGGGTTTAACGTCCACTCGACACAAACGAGGTCATTTCGGGACTAACATATTATATGGTTTAATTTTATTTCAATAATTCGCTTGCGCGCAGGGGTCTTAGGTGTGAGAGGAAACCGGAGTTGAGAAGGCGCCCCTATATCCATGTCACATACGCTCACACCAGGAATCGAAACCGCCGCAAGCCAGAGGTGACCGGCCAGCTAGAGGTCGAAGCGCGGCACCCTAGACCACTAGGCCATCCCAATCCCCCCGTCACAGCATTGAATGACTTCTTGTATTTGCAAGAACATGCGTCGAATACCACTGAACACAATTTTATTTGTAAGTCGTAAACTGAAACATAACATGTCCGTACATCAAAAATGTTCCGGCTATAAATGTGCATACGATCGGTTTTGTCAAATCACGAGAAATCGCTAGTTGGATTTGTAAGTCATCTTTGATAAATTCTGTATTTTTCTTTACATTGTCAATTTCGTCCGATGTCAATGGAATCAAAAAATTGATAACAGTCTTGTTTTGTGAGCGCGTGACACGTAAAACATTTATTCACATAACAACCCATAATAAACTCTCGGTGCCATCGGTTAGCTCCGGTTTTAAGTAAATTAGAATACGTCGGACCAATTAAGGTAATCAAGACCCAGTCGCTAGTCTCAATTGTCCATAACCTCTCACAGAATAAGGAGGGAGAGAGAAAAATGGGGTTTAACGTCCATTCAAAACAAACTAGGTCATTTCGACACTAACATATATGGTTTAATTCTGTTTCAATGATTCGCTTGCGTGTTAAATAACCCGCGAGGTTGGACAGGCGACCTTACTCATTGTCACGTACAACCGGCGATTCGAAACCAGGCCAGTTGACTCAATAGCAGACCTTATGATACAGCGCACATGCGCTAACCATTCTGCCACCGTACCGCCCGGCCACACCAACCCCCTCGCAGAATAAAGTAATTTGGCTGAAATATTCAATATATTAATTTACCATGATATATATTTGGCCCATTATTGCCAGATCGGGCATGTGACATAGTACAGCATTAATTGATCATGGTCGTTGATCAGGTATTGCATGTAATAATCATCATACTGTATTTATTTCAACAATTCGCAATTCAGCAGGAAATAACTAGATGAGATAATTGATGAATTAATGTTATGCCTATTTCATATTGAAGTGCTGTGTAAAGTAATTATAACATTTCTCTGTCGATCAAACAGATTTTGTAATACAATCTTCCATTAACAGTGTTTTTGTTTGGAATCCTGAATGTTGGGGTGCTTAAGGGGTTAATTTATTAGTTAATAACGTGATTGGGCGATTAAAACATTATAAATACCTCCCAAAAAATTTTGATCACCATTTCTATCAAGTATTTGAAGTCAATATGGTTGGTTTATACTTACCATTGTGTGTCCTTACGGTTTTCTTTTTTCCATTCACAGTTACAAGTAAGTTTTTTTTTAATTTCACGATTTTAGCCGATCAAAGTTTTGAGTTATTCAAATTAAATTAAAACAATCTGATTAAAATACAGATCTATATTTCGTTTCGTTTTTTTTATACTTTCGATGGACTCCACTTCACAAAGACAAGATCAGTGGTTGTGGAGGGTTGAGTCGAGGGTCCATGAGCGACTTTTGGTCTTATTAGTTACGTCAGTCATTCGACTAATAAATTAACGTCCCTTTTCCAAGAAGCTATCCGTAAATATAAGTTTTGCTTTCGTTTGTTTTCTATCGCTGTGGATGTCTATACACAGTTCCGCACACTGCACGATAAGCTAGAAATGGGGTGTAACGTCCTCTCGACACAAACTACGTCATTTTGTTCAATTTAATTTCAATAATTCGCATGCGCGTAGGCGTCTTTAGCAGTGGGGGCAAACCTAGGACAGGAGAAAAGCCACGAGGATGGACAGGCGACAACACGTCTTGTCACGTACAACCAGGGAATCGAAACCACACCAGATGACACAATGACAGACCTTGATACGGCGCACACGCGCTAACCATTAGGCCACCCAACCCCCGGCCGCACCATAAGAATGTGATTGACCAATCCGTCTCTTCAACCAGAACGCGTGTTATTTAACAACTCCTGAAGATCCCAGTGTAGTGAAGGCAATTTTGAACGGAATTTTGAACTACTTAAAACGAAACGAAATAGAAATATTGATTAAATCAGATTGAAATTAAAAGTACCCACACTTGATAAAATCACGAAACTCATACGGGTGACATGGGGAGACTAGAGGTAGTTATCCGCCCTTTGTCCGTCAATACAGTTTTACAGAAAGTTATGTGGGATTTATAGGAAAAAGGACATAGCTATCTTTGATTGAATTTGAGTGGGGAGCCAATGTGGCTAAGTGGGTGAGACGCTAGGGCGCTAGCCTTGAGGTCGCGTGTTCGATCATTGCATTGACCGAGAAAGTTCATCGGGATTTTGAAGCGTGCTTTCCCATTGTAAGTGAAGCAGGGCGGAGGGCCTGACAAGGACAGATGTCTAGTCATGCGGATGGGACAAAAAACATAAGTCCCGTATATACATTGTCGTGTACGTAAAAGACCTCTTGGAAGTTGGAATTCAATATAAAAGATGGCCGCCGCCTCAGAGCCCTCTGTACTGCGTATGTCGGTCTTCATTAGTCCAGTCCGGGCAGTAGGACGGTATACCCCATAGCATTGAATAGGAGTAAATGTTGTAATTCGCTATAATTATAGTTTTGGTTCAGGTATACCGTTAATATGTCACTGAATTGTGTCTATTTGCTATCATAAAACGAATTTACGATTACACTTTGGGATATTTGATCAAAATGCAATACACTGCTCTATACACTTTATGCCGTCATAATGTTTAACTGTGCCGGGCGTAAAATATCATGTAAAAAGATTAGGGTCGAAGGGGCTGCGGTTATCCTCCTAGAAAAGTTAGGGTATCAATTGTAATTTGTTGGGCATAATTGTACCTGGTTATCACAATTCAATTCTACTACCCATACAACACAAAGCTCAGATTTCAAAATGATAAGTGATTTTTTATACTGTAAACAGGGAGGAGTAGGGAGGCTACGGGAGGGGGGAGTAGGGAGCAATGATCTGCCAGTAAACATTTCAGACCAATTCCGTTTCGCTCAAATTGCAAGAGCGTTAGACCGCACAACCCATTTAAATTTCCGTATACAGGTATTCTGTGTTGACATAACACAACCCAATTGAAATGGAAAACAATATGGATATGAGCCAGTTGAAAGAAAGGGTGATTGTTTTCCAAAATAGTGTTGCTCAATCGTTAAATGCCACTCAGTGATTATATTCTTTGTTTTCAAGAATGTTTGTCAGTGTTGATGATATACAATGATGATGGTCTTTCTCCCAATTTATTTTGCAGGTACCATATTTCAAAATTGTACGGGCGAAACCTGCAATGGACGATGTGGCACTTCGATCAATTATCCGAAGCGGCCATATCGATGTTACTGTGATGCCGACTGTATTAATTTTGGCGATTGCTGCCACGACTTCGAGGAAATGTGCAATGTAAATATCACCATGGCGCAATTGAATACAACGGTGTCGGGTGAACTACGGTTACTTAAAGATTATGGTGTGTGCATGGAGGGCGATTATAACTCAAATTCGGAAGGATTGTGGATGGTCGGTAAATGCCCCAATGGTTATCCAGAAAAGGAAATTCAAAAGAGATGTGAAACTTCAATTTCTCATCCCATGACAAAAATACCGGTGACTATAGCTATACGACGTAACCTAACTTTCGTCAACATGTTTTGTGCATATTGTCATGGTATAGAACATTTTAATAAAAACTTTATAATGTGGAAGTCGTCCATAGTTTGTCGCCAGCCTCATCTATTTAATGATGACATGTCATTTGCGAAAATTACGGAACTCTTACGAAATGCCGCATGCCGAGTTAAGATCGATGAATCGTTTAGTCCTCGACGATGCCTGCCAAAGCGAGTGATTCAACAGTGTCAACAGTATGGTGCCATTTCGAAAAATTCCACGAACGCCAAACAATGTTCACGTTATTCACAAGTTGGGGTGATGGATAAGACAAATGGGAAGATTTATAAAAATCCCGATTGTGCGTTGTGTTCTTTGGATGACGGTGTTCTATTAACCAACACCGACAACATTTTTACGTGTCACTTGACAAATAATATAACTGAACTGCCAAACGCAGGCTTCGTGGATAACATCCCTTTTACTATCATGTTTGATTTCAATTTGAAAAAAGGAGGTCTGAATATCCGGAAAAGAAATATTTTACCGGAGAAAAGAACATGTGGACACGTGTATGAGGTATATGACACCGTCTTAGATGTTTGCACTAGACTTTACTGCCCGCTGAACCACACACCATTCAATGGAACATGTTTACCACAAACAGGTAACACAGCGACTTACTGGTTGACTTTCATATTTGCTGAAGATCCTAATAATTCCATAGAGGTATACATGGACTCATTGCTCTACCCGAGCATCGATCCCTGCTTCATGGAAGTTCATAATATTACTAGTAATGTATTTGACCAAACTGAAACCAATACCGCATACGGAAATCGACCTCGGCTATCTCTAGAAGCAATATTTCTGAGCAATTGTTCGTTATCAGCTTTATTTAACCGATTTTATGATTTCCTGGAATCCGAATTTGTGACTAATGGTAACTTAATTAACATCACGCTAGCTACAAGTAAAATGTTACAATGTCGGGACCAGAAACATGTTTATATGACTTTTGATAAATTTAAATCAGACATAATTCGTCGTCGAAAGGTGTACTCCTTCAGTGTTTTATTCTTCTCAAATATCGAAAGACTCGTCCATGTTATTATGTGCAGAACCTATGCTCAATGGAAGCTGAATTGTTCGATGGCTTCATATGTTGCGAGTCAGTATGAGGTTCGTGGCAGTTCTTTGCGGATAATTGGATCAACCGAAATTGTTCCTTCAAGTCAGTTTGTTATCCACGATAAAAAAGCCTTTGTCTGCCGAAATTACAGCCGAAATTATTGGATAAGTCAAAATCTTAGACAAAAGATGAAGTTCAAAATATTTGTGTTCATCGTCATTGGCACTTCGATTGCTTGCTGCTTACTAACCATAGTTGTTTACTTCTTGTTGCCACAGTTACGCAACATACCCGGGAGGATTGTCATGTCCTTGACTGCTTCTACGGCTGCTGCTCAGTGTCTAGGTATAAATGTAATTCAGTTTTCTGGAATAGTATGCGTTCTTGTCGCAATTGCAGGACACTGTTTATGGCTCTCCGTGTTTTCATGGACGTCGGTTATGGCACTAGATTTGACACGCACGGTCAATCAAAATGGCGGTCTGTCTAAATCCGAAGGTAAAAGATATTTACTGTATGCTTGTTTGGCCTGGGGTACACCTTTTCTGGCTGTTTGCACATTGGCCTTCCTTGAAAAGTTAGGTTACCTAAATATGGAATACGGTAAGGGCAGCGTTTGTTGGATCGGTAATAACGTCTTGATGATTTATACGTTCGGGTATCCTGTGGTCTTTTTTTTTATTGTGAATTTATGTTGCCTCATTGCAATTAGTATTGCTGTAAGTCCAAGGGATAAACGTCTCGGAAAGACAAATTTCATAAAACGTAAGAAACAATTTGTGAAAATATTTGCAAAGCTGATGTTTCTGACCGGAATGACCTGGCTGTTTATGGTTTTGCCTACCATATTTGATGACGATATTCTGCTGTGGATGAACGTTCTTTTTAATGGTTCTTCTGGTACTTACATATTTGTTAGTTTCGTGTGTAATAAAAGAATCTATATAATGTTGAAAGAAAGATTTTTAGTTAAGTCGAATAATCCATCAATCTATAGGATTAGCAATATCACCATATAAATGGAGAAGCCATGTGTGTATCCTTAAATGACATGGAAAGCAAACTTTTAATAGGCGGTCATGGAGAATTAACCAAAAATCAAATTGGCGTGGCCATATTCGTGTAAACGCATACCAAACATGGATACTTTATGGATTTGCCACCCTTTAAAACTGGAACTGCGAAAAAGGCATGAAATACATATAATTATACAAGAGGAGTTACCAATACATGTATATCAATCTATCGTATTAAATTAATAAAGCACAATACCGCCAAGTAACTGTTACATAGTAACGATAGAGCTCTATCGTCCTGGTTTTTTTTCTCGCCCCAAAAACGCTCAAATCTGCAACCAAAATCTGTTTCTTTGCGATATCCTGGTGGGGCCAAATGTTGGGCGTATAACTCGCGTCGATAGTAACGAATGCGTAGCGTTTATGCAACGAATGTCCAAAGAAGGCCTAGCACGCTGCAGTCCTCCACACAGTGTCTCCACTGAACAATGAACACGCTCTCCAGATCTCCGTCGTTACATTTCACCGCTCAACTCCAGGTCCCCATCTTCACATTTCACCACGAAACCCCAAACAGTCAGTATATGACCAGTTGGGAGCCAGAAGCCACTATCCGAGTCAACCGTGCATTCATTAATGGGGGATTGTCCACATTCTAACAATAGCTACATATCAATGACAGCTATCCGAATCAAGTTTATAAAACTTTCCGGTACCGCCGTTCATAACTCCACTGGTTGAAGCAATAATCCCAACTGAATGAGAGAGAGAAAGAGTTTAACGTCCACTCGACACAAACTAGGTCATTTCGGGCTAATATATGGTTAATTTTATTTCAATAAGTCGATTACGCGTAGGTGGGAGGTAACCGGGGTACCCAGAGAAAACTCATGAGGTTGGACAGACGACCCTACTCCTTGCCACGTACAACCGGGGATTCGAAACCACGCCAGTTGACTCAATGGCAGGCCGTAGGATACAGCTTGCACACGCTAACCACCCCCACCCCGACCCCCGAATACAAGAAATATTGTCCTTTTAGCTATGGGATGCGATATTCAAGTATTCGGCGTTACTGATAACGTCACTAACACATCATGTTAATAAGAGTCACCTGGAGACAACGATCACCAGCCAGTTTGATCAGCAATATAGTTTGGTGTTAAGTCAGGGATTCAATACTGGTTAATCAACCTTAATACTATCGCTTTCAAAACATATTTATAACCATGACACTTGGACAAGAATAACATATCCTTGTAGCAGTGTTTTCATTTGGCAATATTATCTTTTTCCTACAAGGCATTGTCCATTATGGGTAACACAAAGTAAACACAGCTCAACCACCAGATAATAAAACGGCAACAAGGGTATCCACATTTCATACAGATCATATTTGGTGAAACGATCGTTTTGTTAATTAAAGGAAGACATTAAATAATATACTAGATCAAAGATAAACACATTAAAAATAATGAAATGAAATAAAACGTGCCTACGACACTGGTTTTAAATTGCTAAATGGTATTTTATTCCATTAATTCTACGTTTGAGGCACGAATGCAAACAATTTATATTAAATTTTATCAGTATCGTGATTAAGCTATTGATCCACAAAACGCATATAAAAAGTCACTACGGCTCCGATTATCATTTTATTCAGAGACAAAAAACACCATGGCGGATGATGATAGTACTAAAGGTAAAGCGTGGTTCCTGATATTCTGTGTTGCACCGGTCCTTGCTTGTGGTAGGTATATGAACTGAATATTTCGATTTACAGAAGTTGATACTGAAATGAGTTATACCTCTTTAACTTGGATCAAAATGAGATGCCGGATTGAATAAGGATGGTGTGTTAATTCGTCTATCTATTTACTGCGGCAGTCGATATAATTAACACCAACAGTTTCTCTTGTATTCCATTAAAACTGTTGAATACGAAACATTTAATGCGGACAGATATGCACTCCACCAAGCAAATCTAGATATAACATTTTATTAAACCGATGCTTGTTGTTTACTCCAATGGAATCAAATAACTTCATTGGGCGGGGGGGGGGTATGGTGGCTGAATGGGTAAGGCGCTGGCTCGCTAGTCTGGAGGTCGGGTGTTCATAGGCACCTTCATAGGTATCTGTGTAGAAATTGGGATCATTGAGTCAAGCATTGCGAGAGCGAGATACAATAGTTTTGTGAAGCTATTATAATATTTCGTAATTAAACAGTTTTTTGGTTTGGTTTTTTTATTAAAAAAGAAGTATACTAATGGTGTGTATTGGTTTGGTATTTCAGGTCTGGAAATTACCCAGTGCTATAATGATACTTGCAGTGGGCGATGCGGAATTCCAATTCTTCAAGAACCCCAAGATCCTCACCGTTGTCAATGTGATGATAGTTGTGTGGTATTTGGAGATTGTTGTCGAGATTTCAAGGATCGATGTTCGGCGAATATATCAGAGCGATCCCATACAAACGAAGATTTGTTTATTGCGCCAATCATGAAGGCATTTCAAGATTACATGGTCTGTCGTAGAGTCGGAAATTATATCCCGATTTGGATGGTGGCTAAATGTCCAGAGGATTTTTCAGAGGAGGACATTTTGAAGAAATGCGATTCTTCATCTTTTAATCCAATATTGAAATTACCTGTAACCATAGAATCACTGAACTTAACATTTGCTAACATATTTTGTTACTATTGTCATAAAATTTCACATTTAAACAACAGTACAATCGTCTGGAATTCTTCGATCCTTTGCAATTCGAAGATTACGGTTTCGCGGCTTTCAGATGTTGAATATTTTCTGGCACATGGTACATGCAATTTGGGTATTCTGAACCCATCATCTGTTACACCAAGGTCGTGCTTACCAACCACAATTACTCAGAATTGTTCATCAAACTACACTACAATAAATGGCACCGACTATGGAGCAATTGTCGAGCAATGTTCTAGTTACCAACAAGTAGTCGAGGACGAGCTGTTAAATTTGTATAAAAACCCACACTGTGCTTTATGTTCATCTTTGGAATACAAGTCCACCAATACTGCCTGCCAAGGCCCAAGGACGTATTCGCCTGGTGTTTCTTCTAGTCAAGGTTTTTTTAATATTCCCTATAATCTGATGTTTAAATTTGATATACATGGTCTGCGGACCAATCTTGGAGAAGTAGAAGTAACTGCGAAATTAAGCTCGTGTCCTCGATCGGATGAGGTTTATGACCTCATCCTGAAACGGTGTACCAAACTTTACTGTCCGTATGGTTCCAAGGCTCTAAATGGCGAGTGCGGTGCACAAAATAAATCAGTGCCAAGTATATCTGAACAGTGTACCCAAGCAGAAACACTTAAATTTGAGATAAACTTAAAATATCCCCAAAATAAATCGACCGACAATTTAACAACTTCACCCGTTGACAGGTTATTCCCGTCTTCCGCCGAATCTTGTTTCCTCGTAATGGATAATAATAGTAAAATATCATTACCGGAACTAAAGACGGATAACACATCTATCATCTTTTATACAATCTTCAACACTAATTGTTCGATTCCAGGTTTAATGCAAACTTTACATCATCAGCTAAAAAAATTGTGGGTGGAAGATGCCGTCAACGTTACTATAAAATCAACTGGTATGATCACATGTCGGAATTTTACTAAGAATTCGATGATTTTCAGCGAATTCCTGGCCAAAGCGTCAGATGATCTAGTAATTAAAGATTTTGCGGTAACTTTTACTCCAAATGAAAGCGGACATCTAGAAGTGATAATGTGTAACGATTGTCTGTATCATCAGAGGTTTCTCACCTGCCCATCTGTTGCGTATTTTCCGCATCAATACACGATGCATAACCAGTCTTTACGCATTATTGGCACGGACGATATGATACCCCCTACAAAGTTCCAAATCTACAAAAACAAGGCCTTTGTATGCAGAAACTACAGTGGATCTTTCTGGGTAAATCGACTGGACGATCTCATGAGCAAGTATCCAGTTTTGAAAATAGTTGTCATTGGAACATCAGTGTTATGTTGCATTTTAACTTTGTTCGTCTATTGTCTCTTGCCGCAGCTACGTAATACACCAGGCAAGATTGTCATGTCATTAACGTTTTCTATTGCCCTTGCTCAGTTGATCTCTATGATCTTAGCACTACCATCAGCTGGGGTAGCCTGTGTTCTCATCGCCATGGTAGGACATTCCCAATGGTTATCAGTTTTTCTTTGGATGTCAACAATGGCTATAGATGTAGCACGCACTTTAAACCACAATATGACAATACCGAAATCAGGAACTAAAAGCTATGCCATATATGCTGCGTTGGTCTGGGGGCTTCCCATTTTAAGCGTAGCTGCATTTGCTCTGCTGGAAAAGATGGGATATCTTAGCATAGGATATGGGCAGGGTAAAATCTGTTGGATTGGTAGTGATAAAATGTTATTATATTCTTTAATATGTCCGATGGCGGTGTGTATTACTGTTAATATAGTATGCTTTGTTTCGATCCTCGCTGCATTGAGACCAAAGATAAAAGTGCTCGGGAAGACCGGCTACATGGAACGCAAACAACAATTGGTAAAGGTCTTCGCCAAATTGACTGTACTGACTGGTACCACTTGGATATTTTTATTTTTGGCCGTGATATTTAACGATGACGTTCTGTGGTGTATGAATATTTTGTTAAATGGTACGCCTGGTGTATACACATTTGTCTGCTTTGTGTGCAATCAAAGGGTATTCACGATGCTGAAAGAAAAATTCTTTCTGAAGTCGCGCAGTCCTTCCATTTACTTTAGTAGTAAACAAACTGTTTAAACTATAAAACTCTAAAATGTCGCATCAGTTTAATTCAGATATGTATATATTGAAAGACTTGGATAGAAGTTACAAAGTTATGGGCTACTGACGACCCCAAAGAAGTCCTCAAACTATAAGAATGTCGAGGGATTTGGGGTGGTTTGGGGATGTTTTGAGGTACCTTAATTAAATACAAACTATGTTATTTCGGTACTAACATTTTGTAAATTCCTATGCAATTATTCGTTGAATTACACGGAAGGGGGTGTACTGATAACAGGCGAAACGTTAGCTTGGCGATTATATAATATCATTATTATTATTACATGTTTCTTTAGCGCACAACTGCCATTAAAAGTGCTTATGTGCGCTTTATAAAGATAGAATGAATTCAAATACTGTTCTGACCCGACTGCGCTAATGATGACGGGCATACGCCACACTGTACTATGATGTAAGTTTTACCAAGACATCGGCGCTACGGCCAAATCCAACTGCCAAAATATGGTTTACATGCAGACCAATATGTGTAGACATGTTATTGTAACAATATGGTAGCTGAAACAATATTGTTATCTTTACAAATTTTTCATTCTAAATTCATAATTCAGAAATTTATAAAGTATTGCAAATTATTTTAATACGTCAGTAAACGTAAGTAACCAATCGCATAAATTTGGCCAATTAATAGAAGAAATTCGTTCATATGGAAAGCGTAAATGAGACAAAATGTATATTCTTTAGAGATCAGGGGCCGGTTGCTCAAAACTAAGTTATTTTAACGATCCGTTAAACTAACGGATCGTTATCTTTCACATGTCGTTTGTGAATGACCCATGTACTGTACTTGATAAAAAAAAAGGTAAATTTCACCTACATATTAGTTTTATAGAAAAAAGTCTGGTTTTATCCAGATACTGTATAATACAACGGTCTCCATTTCCAGATGAAGACTGTCAGATTTAAGTTTTTTACAAGCCTATCACAAATATCGTGTTAGTTGGTCGGCATTAGGTAATGGGTTTTAAGGGATTTTAACACAAAATTAAGCAGTTTTATTCCTCAGAAAGTTATTGGGATTGGCCCTTTAAAGTTAACAGGGCTTCCAGCAACAACCTTTCCCTCCGTTAAAGTTAACGATCCGTTTACTCTATGTTAACGGATCGTTAAAAGTTAACAGAGCTTTGGGATACCGCTGAGGTTCACGAGACACCATCTTGATTCAGTAAACCCCGTTGATTCGTGGAGAGTCGCGGTGTAGTGGGATCCGTCAGTAAGTCGCTCTGCGAGTTAGCGTGGTTGAGAGAATGATGTTTATGTATATCATTGTTTAAACCACTGTATTCATGTATCCAGTCCTGGACATAAAATGTAGAAACGAACTGTTATATTGTTGTTCTTGATAAGCAAACGGTTTTGCTGCTGTGAAAAATACGTACACAACAAGAGAAGAGATTTACAATAATATACGCCAGCGACAAATCTAGACCATCACAGACTGTGTGGCAGAACACAGATGTAACGCGTCGCATGTAGTAAACTAAAATTTTAATGGAGTATAGTGATGCTCTTAAAGGGACATAACTTCATGATTTTTGGCAGTAGACGACATTCAATAGTTACAAATTCATGCTGTGAGTATTCATATTTTAAGTGAGTAGTTAAGTTTTTCACATAGCCCAGTATATGTAAAATAGAGCCTTTGAATGCCGATTTAAAGCAAGACGTTTTGTTAAGTGGAAAAATTAAGCATTTTTACGTAACTTTGAGAAAAACTTTGGATTCGGTCCCAGACAGAAGCCTACCTTTTCAAGGAAAGATAACAACATCAATGTTGATTTGAATTAACAAATAATTTGTGTTTTCAACGTGTAAGACTTTGGATGATATTGAGTTACAGAATAGGCTTCTTTAAGAATGAATGAACTGGGGTGTATCGTCCGACCTAGACCTTAATTAGGGCACCAACATTTCGCCTAGCCTAACTTCAATTTGCATAATATCTTGATCCCAAATTGTTTGTCGCATTCCACGTCAGTACCTTGGTACTTTAACGTCGCAGAAAAGAACTCGGGGAGCCAAAACGTGCTTCTGTATAATAAAATAAGATTTTGCAATCTTTCCATTTACAGCCTCGGGTCATCGACTGGTTTAGTGGGAAGTTCTTGCCTGCTGTCGATTGGAGGGGATTCCATAATATAGTCTAGATTCCAATGTCCTTGAACCTCCAACAATCACGACCTGAACGGAACGTGAAAGGTAACTGAAGTCGGATAATGTCCACACATCAGCACTCTTATTTGTAATGATAATCATGCCGTTTACGTCTTTTATCTAGAAACGCATGACCACTGCTATTTAATCATTCGCAAAACACGATGATATTTTCCGGTATGGAAATCGGAACCTCGGGCAATCTAATCGTATTACAAATTAAGTAGGTACTTTGTACAAGAAAACATTATTTCCTGTACTGTCTAATACGTGTACATAGGAACGCATCTAACTATTCTGAAATCTTGAGATAATTACACATAATTCCAAATTGAATGCATCCAAGAAAAAAACCAAACAGTTCTCGTTGGCTTAGAGTAGTTGCAGGTAACAAAACAATTTCTACGACGTATAAGCCGCTCTCAGCTTTAATTAAGGGAATAAAACACGAAACTCACCAATCGCTTTCAGTTGAAAAGAAGTTTTCAAATCAATGAACAATTGATTGAATTTGAAAATTACTTTCTGCTACCTGCGGCGATTGCAGAATTTCTGAGAAAAAAATCGGGGAGATGTCAACCATGATGATATTGATTAACAGATACTGTCACCTTAAATCAAGATTTAAATGTAGGCGACTGTAGGCAATCTTCCGCTTATTACGTTTTAACAATGTTTTATTCAATAAACTGAATAGGACTGAAAAACAGGCAGAAGCCTATAAGTCATCTCAAAAATTATAAAATACTTAATGTTGCATTATGTAAGATACAGATAAAATGAAAAATCTCCCGTAATCTGGAAAAACCTAGTAACACTGCTGAATGTGGATTTGAGAAAACGAAGGAAAACTGTTTTGTTTCAGAATTAAGCTACTGAATATAAAACCAATTTTATTTTGTCTTTTTAGATTAAGATAATAAAAAGCCTTTTCAGTGAAGGAGCAAAAAAAACTATTATTATATACATGTGTACTAAGTCCAAATATGGGTCAAACAAAAAATTTTCCCCAAAATTACGAGAGAAATGAAATGGGGTTTAACGTCCTACTGTTCTGCTTCGAACTGGGCTAATGAAGACGGGCATACGTCATACAGTGTGCCATGAGGGAAATTTTGCCCGGGCAGCAGCGCTACGGCCAACTCTTATATTAAATTCCAATCAATCAAATTGCTTATCTCCGTTTAGCCTAAGCGGGCAATTCTCACCCTCGAACGTTATCCATGGCACTCAACTAACAAACATCTGTGCATTCTAGCTTAATTAAAATGAGAGTTATTGTGTCGCAAAAAGTGTAACAAACGGACAGACGAGTGGGTGGGCAGACGGACGCGTGAGGATAGACCATTTTAATAGTCCCCTGCGTTCTTCGAAAGCTAGGAGACAACTAGAGCTTGTTACACGGCATGTTCCTGACGCAACCACGGCTAGGCGTTGCTACTGTAGTCAGAAATTTTCTTTGGTAGTTATCCCTCTTTACCACAGACACGAGAGACAAGCACGTGAAGCTTTTTCTTTTTGGGTTGAAAAACTGGCGGAAATGGTATTCACTATTTTCTATCGAGGAATCTGAGAGATCCCCAGCTCGGTCAGGAACCAATTCAAATTATTTCCCAAAAATGTAGGGTATTACTTGAAGGCTTTGATAAGATGTACGGAGTTTAAGTGAGATCAAGCCTTCTATTCGAGATGGCAACACTGGGGACAGAAATAATTGCCTGGAGCATTTATTTTAAGTTTAATCAAAATTGGATTAAAGAAAATATGATGGGACAGACGTGGGCGACGACATAATACATCCTCATGAAAATGTGGGTGAATAAAAATATAATACATGTATGTTAAGAGGAAGTTATATGATTTATCTTTTAATGATTATTTTTCTAGAATACTCCTCCACGTTTGTGTTACTGTTGATGGATTATATGCCGGTACAAATGACATGTTTATAGGTTGAAAGAACTGTAGTCGATGACTGAAAAATATAAACGAAGCAATCTTAGATTCCATAAATAAAAACAAATGTAAAACAGAAAACTTTATGTAAACAAACGTGTTAACGATTGCACTGTAATCATAATTTACACATTTACTTGATAACAAATACAAAGACTTTATGTAAACACGTGTGTTTACAAGTGCACGTTATCAATATTGATGACAAATTGATTTTTTTTATCCAAATAACCTGTAAGGGACACCCCCACCCAACTCGCGCTCACCCCCCACACCACACATCTCTCGATGGGATCTTGAAAGGGGAGGGTCGGATGTTCACAAACGGAATTTTGTACCTGGGCCCTGTTTCACGAAATTTTAACTTAAGATAAAATCCAATTTTAGTAGATACTTCAATTTTGATTGGCTAAGCACTAAAATCAATCTAATATTATCCAATCAAATTACTAAAATTGGGATCTTATCTTAGTTAAAATTTCGTGAAATAGGCCCCTGAGCGCTAGCGACCGTCTTGTAGGTATAGGACGGGATTCATAAACCGACCATCGCCTCTAAATATGGCACAACCAGCGGCCATATTAAAGATTCATTGTGAAAGAATTAGATACAGAGCTAGCCATTCTTATTATAATAGTTCGAAAATAAAAATGGAAAATGAATACGCTGAACATTTCATTCAAGATGCTCTATTGCAAGCCAAGATCTTAGCCAATCTGATTAAAAAGATCTATATTTCTGTTCGTCATTTTTTATTCTTTCGATGGCCTTCACTACATGAAGCACACTGGTCTCTGTGGGAGTTCACATCAGGGCTCAGACCACGGGCCTTTGGTTAGTCCGTCAACGTGGACGTTCCTAGTGTTTTACCAATAGTTCCGTGCAAAAAAGGGCCAAGAAGTCGACGTAACAAACTGTTTCATTGGCTAATTCCTCACATCACCCAGAAGACGCCAATGATAACAACGTTTCCGGATTCTAGTGTAGTAAAAACAAGTAAAACGAAATTTTGAACTATAAAAACGAAACGAAATAGGATCTGTGTTTTAATCAGATTAGATATTATTAACGTATGAAGGTTTGACAAAATGTGTACATTAATTGTAACCACCCAACTGGTTGTTCGAAGCTAAGACGCGTTTCTAAATTATCTAAATTATTAAAGATACATTATGTGAGATTTAGATAAAGATCGAACGAGCCGTTCTATATAATGTAAAATGGATAATTTGACAATTTCATTCAAATTACTCTATTGCAAGCGATGATATTAGCCTTTGGAGTTTTGACAGACGTGTGCAATACTTTCAACCACCGTACTGGTTGATCGAAGCTAAGTCTCGGTACTCCATATTTGATTAAATCAAAGTATCGCTGAACCGTTCCAATCTATTTAATATCGGGGAAATGTGATGCCATCGAGAGTTGATTAAGGCCTGGATCAGTTAATTAATGTATACCGTAATTAAAGAAAACATTTCAGGCCTAAAGAAAGACCTACAATAGGCAGATTTTGTTCTTGCATAATGCATGTTTAATTAGACATTAGTTAACTTATCCAGACCATAATGAACTCTCGATGTCAACGCTGGCCTTCGATATTGACTGGATTAGAATCTCGGTTCATGGTTGATGAATTTGACTAAATTTTCATCAAATCACCGTTACATTACACAGTTTTTAACTATTATAATGAGAACTGGCAACTCTTTACTAATCTCCCATAATGTATATTTTATTTTTATTAATTTGCGATTTCTTTATTTTTTTAAAAAAATCTCCAAATGTCTGGAAACATGTTTTCGCTGGATTTATGCAATCTCTTTTTTTGTATTTAATATCGTGAATGTCGACGAAATGATATCGTTTCTAGGGAAACTGTATATCTATTTATCTGGTCATTTTCAGTAAATACAGAGTAGGTCGCATTAAGTTTTTGACATCAGACATTGATCTTGGTAGACAAACTCTCGTTAATTTATAACGTGTCTAGTTCATTAGAATCTAGCATGGATTACACTGTCTCGTGTTTATTTAAAATCTTTAAAGACTATACAAATATTACGGGGAGGTGAAATATGGGTCACATTCCATTACTACTGTCTTATATCTTATCGACCTCTTGCAATTCTTAGCAAACAACTGTTGATCTGGTGCCATTCACAAGGCAGGATATGCTTTGTTTTTACAGCACCTGCATGATATCAGACATAAAGTTAAATCGTCAATTACACAATTTGATGTTGTACATTTGTATATTTTAGAAATGTCGAAAATAAATTATTGTTAGATTAATATATATAAGTTAAGTATGGTCCACAATTAATTAAAGTAAAATTCAGATGTTTAAAGTAAAAGATAAATAATCATTCCCCCTCACCCTCCCACGTTTCCTCAAATTCTTAAACCTAACACTAGACCTAACCCTTAAACGAAATCCACATATTATTATGACGTCAAAAATTTAGGCCTCTGTGTGTCATTATTAGCATTTTTCGTAAAATCTGCTAAAATTGACTATTTTTAAATTTAAATGAAGAAAATAAAATAAATATATTAACGGTAAATGTATCTTCAATGGGTAAAATCGTGACCACCTGCACTGCCGAATAATGCAAAATAACTTTTAAAAGAATGGTGACTTTAAGTACCGGTACATAACAAATATCAATTACCCCTTTAATGCAAACTTGAACCTCTAAAAAAGAAGTTTTAAATTCATTTAAAAATACAAATCTGGATTAGTGTGAAATGTAAATGGAGATTTTAGCATGTGTCAAGAAAGACTTCGATAATCAGACAAGAGATCAGCAGTGCTGATAACATTAATACATTTACAGTTTCATGTATGGAACAATACTTACAAGTCGGGATCAGGGAATGATGTATTCGCCGGATGAAGAGCTTCATAAACTCGATTATTTTCAGAGCCATGAATAGCAAACGCGTTCATTCGGTTCACATTCGGTGGTAAATATTCTAAGGGAAGTAGAGACTCTCCGGACCACCTGCTCCCTTCAATGGAGGCCTTATATTGAATTGGCAATTCATCCTATAAAAAAAATACACACACGATTACCCACGATTTCATTTGATCGCTGTTGGATATAATCCCCTTGAAACAAACTAATGATAAATATTCTTGACATTATCGTGACGTAGTCGTAGACGTATTAATGTCTTCTACTAGAAGGTCTAATCATACGTCATCCAACATCGAGGAAGTGGTGTCATTAATTTCCGGAAGGTTCACAATTTATGTGTGTTGCTGTTTTTTTGTCAAAAAATAATAGAATAAGGCGATGTTTTCGTCGTAATGTTGTGGAGAGACTTCAATCAGACGGTCACAAGTGTATGTTTACATTAAACTATCATTACCAAAGTTTACATACACAATCAATTTAGTTCAAGAAGAAGCCGTTTGGATGCTTGCCAGACTATATATTTCATAAGTTAACATTTTATGGTCTCTATTTGTTCATTAAAACATTGCCTTGGGGTTAAAGGAAAGATAGGTCTCATGTCGAAACATCGTGTTCTTTTCGGTATTCATTGTCAAAAATGGGAAACATGCTTTAAAAGAATAGAAATCTGTTACTTTCTATATTTAAATTGGGCATTCGGACTACGCGAATATCGTACATTAAAGAATTAACGCTTCTTGGCAATGACTAAAAATCCAGTTCTTACCATTACAAAACCCGGTCACTGTCTCAACAGTACTCAATTTGAAACGGATTTCTTCGATAAGGAAAAAAACTACCTAATTATGGATGTCATAAACTTGCCTCTGTGTTTCACATCACCTCCGGTTAAACAAAATCCATTGTACATTTTTAATATTCCAATGAATAAAAAATTGAACTCATAAACTTACACATCGAAAAATACCATTATGACGTGTCTTTAATTATGAAATAATGTGTGTTAATTTGTAAACTTAAACAACAGGGCTGCAAAACTAATTTATAAAAATATACATAACATACTTGGTATCTACAGATAAGGGTAGAGATGATGAACATGAGCTAGGCCTAAGCATTCATAGAAACTTTGGGCAAACGAAGTGTCCCCCGCCCTTATCGCGTATCCATATTGTACCGTGATACGATGCATCAATGCAGTTTTAGATTGGCAGATTTTCGCTGAGCTTAGTTCTCTATTACACCAAGATTACCATCAGTACCAGTCAATATGCCTACAAACTACTGGAGGAAGTGAAGTCGCTCCACAGTAACTGGGTTATTAAAAAAATTAATGTCGAATCTTATTAAAAAATCTTCGACTTGGACTCGATAGCATTTTTTGATTTCACTAGAGTATCATTTCAGAAAGTTTATACCCAGGGACGGATCCAGGAAGTTTTGCAGGAGGGGGTTTGCCAGGTTTCTGTTATGGAAATCTGCCATCATCGTCTCTAAATTGCATAGGCATACATACAAATTGAGCTTTTTAAACAGAGAAATCATTTTTATACTGATGTAGGATCACTTTGTGATGTAATTTCATTGATGCAAGGCATTATTTTTTTATGTAGCTGAGCAGGGTGGAGTTTGGACCCCCCAAACCACCCTCTGGATCCGCCCCTGATACCCGTATACCGTGAAATTACATCTTTAACAAATTTGCGATGTACATCAACCAGCATGCAGACGGACAGAAAAAATATGAAAGTTCCGAGAAAAATCCATCAAAAATAATGATTAAATTCCAGTCTTTATAATGGTTAAAATCACATCAAATACACCTTCCTGTTCTTGGATACACATAAATTCATAAAAACACTAAAGGCGTAAAAAGACGACGATGTCGACAAAAATTGTTACCCTTTATCCTCCTTCAACACCTTGAGATGGTTTCACTGATCACGTGGCATGCTATGTTTTGATGGGTTTTGTCGAAAAGACAATTAATAACATTGACTTTGCGTTGGGACATTTAATAGCACAATTGATTTTATTTTAACCTAGGTAATGTCAAACACATAGGCAAGTATATAATACCCATAATTTCGTAGTTTGTTCATAATCGAAGAAATCTGTTTTTTAATTTACGACGGTTCAGACAGTAGTGTTAGATTCTCTCCCAAATGTCAGTTGACAGATTTCAAATTTAGCAACCTGAATCTTTATTTATGTCGCCTTTATCAAAGTATTAAGAAATCAGTCTGAACCTTTGATTGCATTATCCAGCCTTCCTTATTAGGGAATAGTCTAAATACTTACAAGGAAACTCGTCTAATGACATCAATCACGACACTCTTACAAAATAAATTATAATCCCAAGAACTAAATATGCATAAGCATCAATTGTTATGTTAGTAAATCGTAATTCTAATTTGTTGACTAAAAAGATCAACAGTTTAAGCACATAGGCAAGTGACGCCATCGTTGAGGTAAAAGTGAGTGAAAAAGATTAATATATTTTGTATTAGTGGTCTTTGACCAGTAGGGTGCCCTTAAAGCCGAGCACTCAGTGATTCAAATAAATCTACCGTTTTTCGTAGCAATATGTGTTATTAAAAAATACCTCAGTAAAAAATGAGGAAAGTAAACCCAGAATTAAGGATTTTACCCAGGCCGTTTCTTTATCGTAAAACGATTCTTGCATAATAAGATTGTAGGCCTGAATCTCTGAAGAAACATTCTTCATTCCGGTATACGACCAATATTGTCATGGTATCAGACATACCGCGATGTAATGGTGTATTTCAAAATCTATGACATGCTTTGGTCGTTAACGTGAACGCCCGTAATTCTACCCACCTTCACAATATTTCGTATTCCATTTAACAACAACACGAGATGTTGTCCATGCCTGAAATAAAAAGATCAAAAGTGTCATTTATATAGGGTCTGCTTGTTTAAATAAAGGACCATAGTGACTCTGTGAGTAAGATGTTGACTTGCTAGCATGGAGGTTCTGTGTTCGATCCTTGTGTTGACCAAGAAAGCTCATCGGGATTTCCAAATGTGTTCCCCACCCCCCTTGACAGCGGTGCAGGTCAGATGGCCTGACAGGGTACAACGTATAGTCGTTCGGGTGGGGCGATACGCTGAGGTCCTGTGTACACATTAATGTGCCCTTAGAATCCAATGTAAAATGAGACCGTAGCGCAGCTGTCCGGACAATATGTTCACCATAGCACACTGTACGTATGGCATGTCCTTCATCAGTACAGTCGGGGCAGAACAATGTGACGTTAATTTTGCTTAAATAAATGAAATAACGTAATATCAATATGCGACATTTTATTTTTCGTCAAAAACGTTGATGGGTTTGTGCGAGTAGAACATTTTACTGGTATTTATTTCAGATAAAGTGGTGGAAGTTTGGTGTTTCAGACTTTATTGATGACGAATGTCCACCGGTTATCTTATCCATCGTTCGCTCGTTTGTGGAGTTTTAGGCCCACTTCCATAGGCCCCCCCCCCCCGTCACCATTCTGATTAAAACACAGATCCTATTACGTTTCGTTTTTAATAGTTCAAAATTTCGTTGTACTTGTCTTTACTACACTAGGATCTGGAAGAGTTATTGTATAACCAACGTTTAATTTTTTCTATAGAGAAAAATAGTGTGTAAACCACTATAAACGTGAACACTCTTTGATTAATCAACACCTGGCGTCATAAGGTCAAAAGTTGCAAGTATGACACCTGACGCGACCTTCCACTACAACTGGCCAGATTTTATGCAGTGTAGGCCATCGAAATTATAAAAAAAACGATACGAAATTAGATCTGTATTTGAACCAGATTGCTCCCGCCATACATTGACTGTATCGGGTTGGATGTTTCAGTCTTCATTATTTAATGATGAATGTCCCGGAAACGAAACCTTCAATTACTTCGACAGCGAACTGTTTTATTAAACTGTATCTACTGTAAATACGCGTGTCCTGTTTCAAGACTTGCTTTTACTTTGACATTGACACTGCCTTCATTGGATGTGGTGTTATTTGCTGTTTAGTCTAACGAGTGTCAAGCAGCGTCCATCGCGATTCATTGAACCCAAAGTATAGATGTTCAGTTGGGTAAAAATAGGACTGTAATGAGCTTGGTGCACCTAAATTCGCTATCAATACAATATAAATCTTTGGACAGATATACACAAATATAAACATCTTAAGAAATATCTTAATAATATACAAAGATTTGGAATAAATATACATGGACCACAATATAAACATATGAAAAATATACCTATAAACATTAGCACAATCTTGTGTTGGTTTTAATTGCTTACTCTTCGACTGAGAGAAATGGGATTTAACATCCACTCGACACAAACCAGGCCATTTCGGGACCAACATATTCTTCAATTTTCTTTTAATAATTCGCTTGCGCGTGGGGGTCGATAACAAATGCGTTTTATAGCTGAGGCGTTGGGGGCGCCAGCCTCCACGCGAAAAAAATCAAAGAAGTTGAACAAATAAAACAGGAGGTAAATGCTAAAACCGATGGGAAAAAAGACATGTACCCTGGTTAGGGAGGGCCCTAAAGGCAGACAAAAGGGCCCCTCGTCTGACAAAAGGGCCCCTCTGGCCAAGGGAAAGGGCCCCCAGGTCCGAGTCAATCGTTTTCTTTACACTGTTACTGTCGAATCCACTACTGAATGAGAATGCAGTCATTGCATAGGTGTGAAAATCATCAATCAAGACCCCCCCCCCCCCGACCCCTGCGAAAGAGGGCCCTTAAAATAGTATAGCCTCCGCCAGGATAAACCTTAAAACGCCACTGGTCGATAGCAGTGGGAGGAAACCGTCACTGCTTTTACATGACATATAGGCTTACAGCTTAATACAAACCTTGACCTCGCCAGTTTTTATGACATGGTTATTGAGCTTAGAAGTCCGCAGATTGGGTATTAGCCTCGTGTTTTGATTAAATGAAATTGACTGTAAGTCCAATTGTCAATATCAATAACATTAATCTGTTTACACTAATGGGAAAATTAAAAACGATAAGCTGAGGTTAACACGACCGTGGTATTTGACATGTCAATAGTAAGTGCAGGAGGACCTCACTATACACACAAATAAAACCTACAAAACGAACCATGAAGCGATGATAATACTGTAATACCAAAATTGGGAAATTTCAATAAACGATTGTCACCAAAAAGTTCCATATTGTAGTTAATTCAGTACAAATTCGCGTAACTTTATTAAAAGAAAAGTAAAATTTGTGTTTTATTAGATTTCGGACTTATCATTTGGCCAACCAGATAATATATTAATTTTCCACCTTACCCGTTAGCACGAAATTCAGAATGCCCGACAAACAGAGGGATGGGGCATCGACCCCGACCGGCTCATACGCTTTTGTCTACTGTGGTAATGTTAACATCGATTTAATGGTCATTGTTAAACATTTCGCTGAAATATCACAACAAGCGAAATATCGTCTTTAGATAGAGTAAATCTAACGAATATTATTTTTCAAAACATGTGGTAATACCAGACGTGTGTTATGAATTGCGTCTATTTTCTGATGTTGTTTTCAAACTAGTCTAAATATGGAGTTCATTTCATTTTCCTGCTTAGCCGTAACAAAGTTATTACCGGATGTAATATAGATATAATATTCTATTGTTATGAGATGTCTACACGTAGTAAATCAAAGCAACTGTTCTACTTGTATTATATTTTTAGTATAAATCTATAATATACGGAGACGAAATGAAAACTAACCTCTCATTTGACTGCAAATGCAAACAACAAATAATGTAACTAGCATGCGATTTTTGACATGATTGTATAACTGGACATTTATTAACACGAGAAAATCAACAACCCGTCAAAGCCATAACATCTTACAGCCAGTCACACGTAGCCACAACGGGACAGGAATGCATGGGTCACCTCTAGCGTCCACATATACCACACTGATCAGTCGTTAATATTGGGAAAGCCGCTATAATCACTGATAGAGATGTCATCCGTAGGCGTACGAGCCAAGGGGGCAGGGGGGCAGCCGCCCCCCTAACTTTCGGGCAAGCTGACTTTTCGGGCAGACGGGTAAAGTGATTTTTTTTTTAATTTCATCAACTTGGCAAAATAAAGTGCCCGAAATCTAATAAACCACTAATTTTACAGGCTGGAATAGCAGTAAAACGCGTTTGCGATCGTCAAATATTCAAAAATTTTCTTGGGAGGTCTATACAAGTTCAGCTCCGCTTCTACGCCTCTTGAAAAAAACTTGCGCCGCTGTCTGTAAACCTGAAATTTTTTCAGGCATTTCTAGTTTTGCTTCCTTAACTGTCATCGAGCCCTAATAAAACACTAATTTTACTTCAATACCACGTCAAATATTCAAAAATTTTCTTGGGGGAGGGGGGGGGTATAAGAGGTCAGCTACGCTTCTTCGCATTCAAGGTAAGCTCCGCTTTTTCGCCTCTCGAGGAAGACCGGCGCCGCTGTCTGTACACCCGAAATTTTTTCGGGCATTTGGCGTTCTGTCCCCTAACTGTCATCGAGCCCGTACGCCTATGATGTCATCGACGCGGCTTAATGAGCTCGCGATATTAACTTTTTTTACTTCGGCAAATTAAATTCTAGAACATTTTTTCTGAAGTGCTGTAAGTATATCTAGATTTTAAAAAAAAGGCTTTCGTAATAGATATGTGATACAGATTGGTCACATACGCCCTGAGACATCGCCGTATTGCAACCTGTTGAATTCTTGTCCAGTCCATAAACCCCACCCGGTTCCTACGTCTATGCTCATTTCATCCCATTGTCGCTTGCAGTATTCGGATGTTGTAATGTAGGGATCCTGTTACTCGATTGTTGACAGATCAGGGTGGTCTATGGAAACATCAGAACTTGACGATGAGTGAATGTTGAGACGACGTTAAGTCCAACGCAAGGCCGTCTGGAGAAAAGAGACAGATATTATGATGGGCAACTTACTCCATATTAACGAAAAGTGCGCGATCGAACTCAAGACACTAGTATCAATGACCTCAGAATCTTACAATAAATATGATCCCACAATGTACAATAGGCTATGAACCCGGACGCAATCCATTAGCCTCAAGTCTTCTAGTTTTCATTCCATGAATGTGTGTGGTGGTGGATGGGGTACTCATTACCATGGTTGTTCGGATTGGCGTTCGTACCAGACGAAAATATGGGGCCCGCCTACAACATGGCATATATGTTCAAGATATTCCAGCGCATTCTCGTTCGAGAATTTCGCATACCCGACAAATGTTTGGTTCTACGTTTGCGTGACAACAGTATGATAAAGTTTGATAAATATCAGAGTGAAAATAGCATCTACGGAAATGTCAAATCTAACAATTTTATGGTACAAAAATATCATGTTATTCTGGATTGCTATATTGTGAAATTACAGTTATGATGAATCTTCTGATATTTTTACAAGTCAAAGAATCCCAAAGAAACCGGTAAACTGTTAAACAGGAAGTTTTCGATCACTTCATATTTTTTTACTTTCATTTTTCAACAGGAAATCGTGTAAATTACTAATGGACGATAGTTGTCAGTAAAAACAAATTCAAGAGTCACATCAAGGAAGATATTTACAAGATGATAGAGGATTTAAGGGAAGGCCTGAGAAGGGGTTGTTTTTAAAGATATCTTAATAATACGTTTCCGTTTTGTGCATTACTTTCGGATCTCTTTCTTTTGGGTTACAATTATAATTTCAAAACATCACTTGGTTAATATTAGAATTCACCTGATTACACCGGAACGATTTAGTGCAGAATTTCTGAACACGGGCCTTATTGAGAGTCAGGGAGCCGCGGTGGTTCAGTGTATAAGGTTCTGGTTCATTTACCTGTGCATCCCTCAATTGATACCTTTTTTTGGCTGAGAAAGTTCCCCACGGCTCGACACTGGTGTTGGACAAAAAAGTTTCCCTTGATTTCCCCCGGTTTCCTCCCACTGCTAAAGACCCCTAGATGCAAGCGAATTATTGAAATAAAATTGAACCATATGTTAGTCGCGAAATGTCCTAGTTTGTGTGGAGTAGACGATAAACCCCATTTCTCTCTCAATATATATATATTCAATGAATTGTCAATGTCATGTCTTATACTAAATATTCACCAATATTCCCCACTTGCAATAGGAAATAATATTTGAAATTCAAATATCCTTGTCGGCATGACGTCCGCTAACGAGATGCCGCCTTGTCGATTATATTAATACAAAATATACAGTTGTATAGCGAATCTAGATGAAGTACATCAACAAGACTAGATATGGTCACAATGACCCATGTATGTACAAGACGGTATTCTGTTGACTTTAAGTGCCATCAAATTTTAACTGCCACGGAATCATGTACTTCAATGGATGTGTCTGTCTTTTTCGTGCAACTCGAACCACTAGGCACCAGTTTACACGAGATCGTGTCCTGTGAATTTCCAGTTCAATTATACCTAATTCCATTGACATAATTTAAATAGTATCATGGTTAGATATATTTGATTGAGCCAACTTCAAGTCCGGCAAAGATCACGAGATGTAAACAAGGCTAGAGCTAATCCCAACACTAACCCTGGACCTAATGGGCAATCTCGCCAACAATCAAATGCCTTAACCATAATATCTCAGCGACTTTGAAGAAAATTGAGCTGACCTTAACAAATAGATTTAGTCACAGAATCATATATAATATGCTGCAGAAAGATTAAGCTTGTGCATGAGGGAAGCACTGTGATGAAACTTCGCAAAGGGAAGCTTATGGATAGAACTTTTATATTTCAATATTCCAATCCCCTATACCTCACCCAATCACACCCACCCCACCCCAAGAATACACTTCTGTAGACTATCATCTAACAAAGCACTATAATTTGAAGAACGAGAAAATTGGCATCTCCCGTTACAATTTTATTCAAAGGGTTGAAATGCAGTGATACAGAGTAAACCCAATTTTGATTACAACTCGAGTCAATTGGCTTACAGACGAATGAAGAATAAAAATGCATTAAAGGCTGTGACGTATCTATAGCTTTACACCAATTAGATTTTCTTTTACATACGAGACAAGAAACTTACGGACATAATTCCACTTCGATGTATCTGTCGTCATCATTGAGGAGAAATAATTCGACAACTGAAATAAAAAAAAAAGAATTATGTTGTCAAAGGAAGAGTTGTTAGGAAGCAACAATAATCTTCAATTTATTTATAAACCCATTCCTGATTAATCGATGTGTATCTTACTATTAAATTGATATTTACAATCAATAGACAATGAAAAGGGGGTTTAACCAACATATTTTCTGCACTGACTCGACTAATATAGAGGGGCGTACAACATGAGTGCATATGAGGGAAGTTTTGGCCGGGTAGCAGCACTACGGCCTTCTCTTTTTTCGAATTACAACTATCAAAGTTTACTTTACGTGCACGGCAATCTCTGAATGACTAGACATTGTTCCTGTACAGACCTTCCGTGCTGCAAAACTGACAAGGGGAAACGACTCGACCAACACTGGTTTTTCGTTTCATTCGAAAGACAAGATACTGCACCTTGTCAGGCCTTTCGTGGTGCATAGCTGACAAAAGAAAATCGGGCCCAAAATATCCAAAAAGAATTACACGATTGACACTGTTTAGCTGGACAACGCACCGCCCAAAAATCGAGTTGTGTGTGTGTGTGTGTGGGGGGGGGGGGGTAACACGCGCGCGCTGTATTATACCATCGATTCCCCGGTTGTGCGTGACAAGGAGTAGGGTCGCCTGTCCAACCTCGTGGGTTTTCTCCGGGTCCTTCGGTTTCCTCCCACTGCTAAAGACCCCTACGCGCAAGCGAATTGATGAAATAAAATGCGTTAGTCCCGAAATGACCTGGTTTATGTCGAGTGGACGTTTAACCCCAATTCTCTCTCGCCCTAGAATCAAATAAACGCTGATGGTCGATTAAAATGTGTCTTATTATAGAAGCTTTAGCGCTTTCAAGGGTTTTACGGTTGGTAGTAAAAAACAATATAGACTTGATTATCTAGTTACATGGAGCATAACCCAATAAGACTGCCTCAAACTGATCCCGCAGTGAATATTCGCTTGGCCGCTTGAGACTGCCAAACTGATCCCGCAGTGAATATTCGCTTGGCCGCTACAATCACTGATAAGCATGACATCGACGAGGCTTAATGAGTACGGCATATTAACTTTTTTACTCCGACAAATTAAATTCTCAAACATTTTTTTGAGGTAAAAGAAAAATAAATAAAGACGTTTGAAGTATTTGTAGTTAAAAAATATTTCCTATTTAGTGTAAATGGGTACTAAAATGAGTAAAACGCACCATTTTGCCCGAAGCAGTTAGGTGTTATGTAAACAATGCACGAGCCGTTTAGCCAATGACTGACGGCACGTGAAGTCAATGCACATGTTGTAGACAGTCATGTGTGACAGAGATAAATCGTAAGTAATTCTCTGTACAACAGATTGTGAGACTGCCTGTAAAAATATCCCAAGCCACTACTGCCGAGATTTACACGTATTTTAATACCTATAAATTTTGAGTAGGCAGTTGATGTACAGTATGGTGAATGGTTGAGTTTTGAATTTGATATTATTAGACATAATTCATATTTTATTGGTAAAAGTGTTACTCCCCCACTTTCTATAACTTAGGAAACCATTGTTGTATTAAACATAGTTTGTCAGACAGGTAACTTATCTCCACAACCAGCTTCCTTGTCCGCAATTAAAAACACGTGGTTTGGACGTAAATGACATATCCCAGACAACATGTAGGGAAAATCTATAGAATTAAATACCAGTTCAATAATATCCTTTAATTCCGAAGATCGGTTTAGAACTTAACAATGGAGAGATAGAGAGGGGGGAGGGGTAACGTCATCTCGACATAAACTAGGTCATTTCGGGACTAACATATGGTTCTATTTTATCCATAATACGCTTCCGGGGGAACCGGAGAAAACCCGCGAGATAGAATAAGTACAAGTGCATGTGGGGCTGGGCGGGACCGTCTGCGACACAATATACGACAACATTAAATATCGTGTCTGAAAATCAAATGCAGGAAGTAATTTTTTGTTTGTGATTCAACATATGATCGATCCGTCCATTTAGAAATCGGATTGGTTTGCCTTCTTCCTGGTCTGCGTCTACGTATTGTCTACTCAACATTCGACAATCTTTTATTTTATTTCCACATCAAGTCACTGGGATATTGTAAAAGTCTATAATATTTACTTTGATGATAGCTGATTTATTCCCGATAGACAGGTAGACCAAGCTTCCCATCCTGCCTTCATCACCCGGAGTGGGATGATAAACCCTATTTCATTCCATTTCCCACTTTCCAATACGAGAAAAGGTACTAAAAGTTATCGTGCATGACCATATCGTAATGAGGTGGGTGGTATAGCATTTATGATACCTTTGCAGAGAATCCCTATGTAGGACCTTAAGATTTTATCGCTGAGGTAATAACTGAAAAAAATTTATGAATGTTATGTTTAATTAACTCAAGAGGTTAACTGCTGAAAGAAACTCGGTGGTGCGAGTCCGGCAGATAATATTTTCAATGAGACCATAAGATCATTTACTAAGTTTTTTGTTCCATACTAAAAATTAATAATGTGAGACATTTCAGTGCTCTTAATGTGCACACGTTGTAAACGTGTTCGATCCATGCATTGGCTAAGAAAGTTCCTCGGGATTTTCAGGCATGGTTTTTCCCTTGTCAGTGGTGCAGGATCGAGGGCCTAACGAGGACATCTCTCTAGTCATTAGGATGGGACGAAACGCCGAGGACCCGTGTATACATTGGAATGCACATAAAAGATCCCAGGGCAGTTCGAATCCGATATAAAAGTAGACCACAGTACCGGCTGACCGGGCAACATTTCCCCACAGCACACTGTATTATAGCGTTTACCCATCTTTCATTAACCCAGTCGGAGCAGAACAGTAGGACGTTAAACCTCATTTCATTTCATTTCATTTATAAACCAGCAATAATAAACAGCACATGCCTTCCATTATGTTGTGTATTTCCAGTTCAATTTCTAAATTCCTTTCGAACAATTTAAAGCTAATAAATTATTAATAACATTTGCGGCGAACTCTAGCCATTATCTAACCAGAAATAAAAGTTGATTAAACGATTGTTCAAACATAATGTTTGCCATTTTACATTCACTTTGTAGGACAATGTCCTGTCAATTTGTGGGACATTGTTATTATCAACAATATGGATGTTCATCATTGTACTTGTTAATCAATCCTTAAAAGTGTACAAGAATAATAAAGTTTTTTTTAAAAAAAACATAATGAGTGTAATACTTGGAGAGAGGCCTCGGGTGTTGATACAGTTTCCTAAAATAATATCAGCCTGTTTCAAAGTTCGTTGATCTTTATTTTAAAACAAAGGCGCAAATTTACATACATTGTAGATTCAAACAATTAGTCTTGACTAAAATACACGTGAACAAAAATAGATCTTAAGAATTTCTTCTTTAACACTTGAGCGATAATATTTTATCATTAAAGTAACTATGCGTCATTTGCATTTTTGCTAAAATACCAAATTTCTTTGAACACATAAATCAGAAAACAAAATCAAAATGGCAATGCTAGATAAGGTTCTGGCTTGGATTTTATCGGGTCTAAAACAAGCCACCAATAAATTTTCACGGACAACAAATTGGCGGTGGGGTTATTACATAACGAAACTCCATAGATCAATGTAATTTCTATTTATGGACTGGTGTACGGTACCCTCCCATTTCGACCACATTCCACTTTCGACTACGGCTCATACGGTCTGAGGATTGTTGTTGTGTATTAAAGATTTAACGCCCAATAATTATCCGAATACAGATTTGTCTATTTACTAAAATGAAATAATTTAAATAGTTATACCAGTACTCACTCACTGAATACAGATTGGTCTATTAACTAAAGTGAGTTGATTTTAAACTGTTATAATAGTATTCATTGAATACAGATTGGACTACTAACTTAGTGAGTTGATTTTAAACTGTTAAACTAATTCTCACTGAATACAGATTAATCTATTAACCAGTGAGTTGATTTTAAACTGTTATACTAGTACTCACTGAATACAGATTAATCTATTAACTAGACTGAGTAAATTTTATACTGTTAAACTTGTACTCATTGAATAGGGATTAATCTATTAACTATACTGAGTTAATTTTATACTGTTAAACTTGTACTCATTGAATACAGATTAATCCACTGAGTTCAAGTACTTGATGAATACAGATTAACCTGTAAACTTGACTGAGTTGATGTTAAACTGTTAAACTAGTGTTGACTGAATAGCGTTTAATCTGTTAACTGGACCGGATTTGACTTCAAACTGTTTTACTAGTACTCAGTGAACACAGATTGCAATCTACCAACCTGATGATTTAAACTAGTATTCACTGAATGGAGATTAATCTATAACTACACGTAGACTGGCTTAATTTTAAACTGTTAAACCAGTAGTCAGTGAATACAGATTGTTGCTAACAATGTTCATGTTAAGATCTTCAGACTTAATCGGTCAAACATGTGTATATCATGGCTCAGATATACGACACATCAATTGTGCCACAGAACCAAAACTTTCCCGGTGCTATCCCCGCCACGTCCTTACGTGCCCTAAATTTGATCTGCCTACCCTAAAGATAATATGATATTGAAATATGAAATGTTTTCATTAATTTAATTTCATTTTTCTTCTTTGTTCGAAATATTAAAGATACTGAAATTAATGTTAGATTCAAAATGACACTAAATTTTCATTTTGTTCCACGCAAAACCTTCCTGTCAGTAGATAAAGTCAGTTGCCGACAACAATTAAACTGAAATTAGCAAACGAAGGAAAATTTACTTATCTTCACCATAATAGGATCTGAAAGAGTTGTTATATTGCCGGCGTGAAGTGGGAGATTAGCCAATGAAACAGTATGTAACGGCGATTTCTTGGTGTATCATGCACGGAACTGTTTGTAAACCACAAAAAAGTCAACGCTGATTGATTGATCAATGTCTGACGGCATAGGGCCAAAAGTCGTTCGTACCACCCCTGACATGACCTTTCAGTACAACTTGTCAGATCTCGTTGTAAAGTGTAAGCCATCGAAAGTATAAACACCGAAATAGATCTGTATTTTAAGCATCATTCTTTTGAAATATCACTTTAAATATTATTCCTCGTCAAAGCGCTATATTCTCTATAACTTTGATCAAAGTAGTTTGTTTCAAACTCCAAAATACCAGACGCTAATCTGGATGCATTGACCATTTGAATTCAAAACGACAATCGGCATTCTTAGACGTGTCAACCTCTCATGAATGAAAGCATTTTAAGAATTAATTACTTATGATATCAAGGAATAAAATTAGTTCATTTAAATCAAATCAGTTATGATTATTTTGATACGTTCTTTCTGCAAAGTTGCAAATCCCAACAAACGCAATAAATCTGATCGTCTTCTTACAAAATTGGCGAGACTATCGAATTTTTGTGATCTTTTTAAATGCCATTTTCATCGACAGTGTGGACTGAAAATTTATAATGTCTGCCAAATTCGGGGTTTGATTTGTACTACGGTATCCCTTTGGTAGCTTAGGACACTTAGCATACTCAGATATTGGCACCAAAAGCTCTGCCTAATTGGTCGTACCATTTCAATTGGAGAATTAGCAATGTAATTGTCACTTTTTAAATCTGTTTAGTCTAGGCCACCGTGACATTTTGTGTCATTGGTTATCAAAGAGCATGGCCTTGGTGACCAGGTTTAAAGAGACATTGGTGACCTTGGGATTATACTATGTGGACCGCTTTACCTTGTAAATCTTGTTTCGATACATCAATGCTTTAAATTGAATTAACCAGTAATTACACGTAAAGAGACTCCATAACAAATAGAAATAATAAGTGCTACAATATATAACAATACTCCTTTCAGAATATTTCACTAGGCACTGCACTAGGGCACCAGAACTTTTAAGGAAGATTATGTTACCGGTACATTTTACTAAATCTATTATAGAAATTAAAGGCGCTGTGACTGCAGTAAACCCGAATATAGATTTAAATCTTTCTCGGTATACAATGCAATATGGTGTTTTTACACAGGGTCAACATCAGAAGTCGTCGTTCTTGGATCAATAGCTGAAATAAGGCACCAAAGAACAAAGCGACTCGATCCAGCCATAAAGCCTTCCCGGTATACCTCCCTGACATTAGTCTCGATACGTCACAGTCAGCAACGTATCAGGAGTATCAGAGGCTCTTGAGCCAAAGTACTATGGGGAGAGGGGTAGGGTTTTATCGTCAATTTTCATATCTTTTTTTTATTTTCCACCACAAACTTATTCAGCAGCTTTGCGTTGTATATGTAATCACGGCTGTAAACTTTTCAAATATCTTTCCCTTTTTACTATTAGAATAGCTAGTAAGGGCTTTAGCTTTGCCAAATATATCAATAATATTATTTATATCCATCGCTTTGGTGGAAGCATTTTGAATTGATAAAAAAGGCTGATTAATCTGGACTCTCTTGTGACATTGTCGGCCGCAAGTATTAATATGTCTTTATATATTTGAGTTTCAAAAAGGAACGCTCTGTCGTAGCAACGGTTACGGACAATATCATAAACAAAGCACAAACTGTTGTCAATTCGGGCAGTGAAGACATTACCCGAGAAGAAATCAAAAGTTTTAAAAAGGCAGTGCGTCTTTAAATATAACTTCGGCTTATTGTTCACTTGATTGATTACGGGTGTGTACTTTGTGATTTTATCCCATCTGATTAAAACACTGACCTATTTCGTTTCGTTTTTTATAGTTCTAAATTAGGTTTAGTTGTCTTCACACCACTATAATCTGGAATAGAACAGTCAGTCTAGTTGGTGTGAGTAATTAGCCAATGAAACGGTCTGTTACGACGAGTTCTTGGCGTGCTCTGCAGGGAACTGTCAGTCAACCCATAGAAACGTCAACACTGATTGATTAATCAACGCTTGACGTCAAAGAGTCAAAAGCCGCTCAGCAGGGAACTGTCAGTCAACCCATAGAAACATCAACACTGATTGATTAATCAACGCTTGACGTCAAAGAGTCAAGAGCCTCTCGTATTACCCCCGACACGACCTCCCAGTACAACTGGTCAGGTCTTCGTGTAGTGTAGGCCATACAAACACGAAACGAAATATAGATTTTTATTTTGATCATATTGGGTCACAGTAAGACTTTTACAAATCAAAACCGTAATGATTATTTGAATACTGAAAGATATAAATCCAAATTTTGATTTGTGTCGGTCAAACTTATATGAAAAAGGTTATACCTTCATAATTCCACAGTTGAGGAAAGGGTAAACCACTAGGTCCATCAGGTACTGGTGGATCTCCGAAATACGGTGCGTCAACTGAAAGCTTCAGATCACTTGTAGAATTTGGTGCTATTTTTACTTTAACCGGTTCATGGTTTATACTTCCGCCATTCCAGGTTTGTGTGATGCAGAATTCCCTTTGAAGAAAGAATGAATAGTCTACATATCATATATTCCAGAAAAATGTTAATTCGAGATACAACACAGAGAGGGGTAGATGGGGTTTAACGTCCACTCGACACAAACCAGGTCATTTCTGGAACTACGCAAACAAGGTCAATCCGGAACTAGCATATGGTTTAATTTTATTTCAATAATTCGCTTGCGCGTAGAGGTCTTTAGCAGTGGGAGGAAACCGGAAAACGCGAAGAAAACCCACGATGTTGTGGGCATGTGGTCCTAGGTCATGTCACACGTACATCCTTGGAATCGACACCACGCAAAGAAGTAGGGTGAGGCCGTATCGCATATCGGAGAATTTGATCGAGACAAATACTGTGTGTATTCTGATTTTTTTCTTCACGCTCAAACACTAACAATAAGGTACATACATAGCATGAACGTGGCCTTATGACTATGTACCTTATTGTTAGTGTTTGAGCGTTCATTTAAGTTCCAAGGGAAATAACTCTTTTGTTCTTGTCGTTGGGTTGTGCTTTATCAATTAACTAGTTAAATGAACTATTAAAAATGTCGTAATGCCGCGTAAAAATTTCGTATTGTCGGGTTGTCTTTGGCGTCGTGATGTCGCGTTGCAAGACAAAGCTACCTTGTACACATTTACTCTTTGTACACATTGGCGTGCACATAAAATAATCCTTAATGGTTGAAATTCGATGAAAAAAATGACCTGATCCATTGAAAATTTCCGTCATGTCACTCTGCATAGCGTATGCCTATCTTCAATAGTCGGATTGGTGCAGAAAAGAAGGAAATGAATTTAATGAAATGAAATAGGGGTTAACTGTTCTGCTCCGGGAGCCACAGAGGCTAAGTGAGGAAGACGCTAGCTCGCTAGCCTGGAGGTCGCGGGTTCGCTCCCGCTCTCGGTGTTGACCGGGAAAGTTCATCGAGTTTTTCCGGCGTGGTTTCCTCTTGTCAGGGCCCCTGGCTAGGGCTGCTGTCTAGTCGTTCGGATGGGACGAAAAACCGTGTATATATTGGCGTGACATATCACTTGGCAGTTGGAATTCGATATAAATTTGCCTGGATAGCGGCGCTACGGCCTACTCTTACAATGCTACGGCCTACTTTTACGTGCTCGCCAATATGGCTAGCATGTGCGCGCTGTATTATAAAGTGTGTCATTGAATCAACTGGCGTGGTTTCGAATCCCAGGTTGTACTTGACAAGGCGTAGGGTCGCCTTCCAACCTCTTGGGTTTTCCCCGGGTCCTCCGGTTTCCTCCCACTGTCAAGGCCCCTACGCGCAAGCGAATTATAGAAATAAAATTAAATCGTATATTAGAGTTGAAATGACCTGGTTTGTGTCGAGTGGACGTTAAAGCCCATTTCTCTCTCTCTCTCTCCTACTTTTCTGTGCCAATCGGGCTATTGAAAATATAGGCATCTATGCAGAGTGCCGTGACGAAAACTTTCAATGAACCGTGGCATTTCTTCATCGAAATTCTACTCTGAAGGATTCTTTTATGCGCGCGCTAATATGTTCATAGGATCTTGTTTTCATGTCCCATCTACACAACTAGACACTGTACTTTGCCAGGCCCTTTTTGTCTTGCACTAAAGACGGGCAGAAGCCACGGTGCAAAATCCCGCGGAACTTTGTGGACCAACACTAGTTCCTTTTGGAATTGTCTTTGAGCGAACGATATCCGCTGACATTGTCCGCTCAAAGACCGTTCCCAAAGGAACTAGACCAACATCAGGGTCAGTGTACATAATTAAAAGTGTCGTAGTGTCGCGTAAAAATGTCGTGTTGTCGCGATGTCGTGTTGTCGTGGTGCCGGGTTAAAATGTCGTGAAAGGCGACACAACGACATGATACCAATCAGCCACTACACTTAGAGGATTTACCATTATGTCAGAAACCTATCGCATTCCACGTGTATTTAAAGAACCCCACGCCCCATAGAGCAAAGCAAATGCTGAATGGCAGTAACAATGCTAAAACGTTTCGTTTTACTGATGTTTAAGATAAGGATGACATATGTTAGGCGTTAGAGCATCTATTGAAGACACAACACAACACAATACAAACAAAATGCATGCATGATTATCATTTATATTGCAATATCAAATTTCCCGGCAAATTACGGCGTCACATGTGAACAGGGTTGGAAATTAAAGTTATACTATATAGATGCTCATTTAACTTTAATCACAATTACCACAAATATTTTGCATGTATATGACTAACTATACCCCCTCCCCACCCTAACTTTTTCATTTGAAAATCTCTTTATTAATCCACCTACTATTAATCTATTATAATCTATGTTTACTCCTATTTTTTGCGGAGAGGCAACTGCTATGTTAAATATGCTCGATGTTTTATTACCTTTTCTATGCGCGCACGTTTTGTTTTGTATTTTCATCTGAATGCAAATTTTATGTTCTAAAAATTTATGCCCATGTATTTAATACTTTGTATATTGTATGCTGTCCTAAAAGGACGTTTCGAAGCAATACAATTCTATTCTATATAACATTACATCATCACATTTCCCGCTCATCTGCTTTACTCCGGAACCACGTATCATGCACTGTATCTATTTATATAACAAAAACAGCTATAAAGAATGTGAACTTGGGTTTTAATAGCAATATCGAGAGAAAGATCACGCTACCATATCAACTGGCATGACAAGCATGACACTCTTCTTGAAACTTATAGCTTATGTTGTCTAAAAAAAGAATGTCCACGTGTTGACATTATTTTTGTCCCGCCCCTTTTTGTGTCACTTGGTAAAACTTGCTAGGTCGGTTTTTCTACTCGCTATGTCCATCGTCGCCTGTTTGACAGCGACGAGTTCACTGTTACATTTATAGATCCAAGAATGATACAAAAATATCACGTAACTCTGCTTTGCATAATGAATTGACCTACATTGTGATATGTACAATTACATCTTCTGATTGCTTTCTCTGACGGCCGCTTCCAACAGGTGCGTGAAAAGGGGGCAGTCACATGATCAATTGACCTCGTTGTCGCGCTCAACGCCATGTTTGTTGTGGTATGAAAATTGAGGTGATCAATCTCTACGAATATCCGAATAATTTGATAGAAGTAAATCCATCTTTTAAATTGAGTAGTGTCTGGTAATACCGAAGTCCGCACCGACAGATGGTCGTGTCGGTAAGATATTGATTAAATAATTATTATCGTCATATTAATATCTTTTGACATTTTTGTAAGAAATAAACTAATAGTCAAGCCCAAGTCAAAGTTTTTAATAAATAAGACATAAGTGAAACGAAGAAAAGCAAGACACAAAATTGACAGTGCGTATTGAGAGGATATACGTAGACAAGAAAAATATTCATGTTTGCATGTTATGTACCAAAATAGCGGACTCGCGTTTCCATTCATAAATATTAAATAAATTCATTCTTTAGTGACAATAAAGAATTTTTTTCAGTCAAGGTTGTACAACATTGCTCATTAATTGTCATCAATTGACAATAGGCTTTCATGATGAATATGGTGGACATTGGATCTGCAATGAATAAAGAAGTGTAGTCTTAAAGCCCCAATAACACTCTTGTTGTAACTGAAAAATATGTCCCAATCTTCATTCTGGTCAACAAATCGTATTATTTTAGAATATTCCAATTAAATGATGATATAAATTTCATCTTAACACACCTTATTTAAAAAATTGGAAAAATTCAACCCATTGATTTGAAAAGTCTAACGTAAACCTTTTCAAATGTGACTTGGATTTTAAAATATTTTCGAACCCTCTGGACAAATAAAATAGGTTGTAATGGATAATTTACACAACAGGTAGGACATTTAAACATCTAGTACTTAGAATAAGGGTATTATTTATTTTCTGGAGCTACCAAGCCAGCAAGAATGTTATTGTCCCTTTAATGTGCACACAAATAAATTGCCTATTGAGTAATGCATGTTAATGAAACTATAACACAATTAGTGACAATAGATGTACATTGTGACATAGTATACATATGTCTATGATATGTAAGTATCAGTAATTTGTCATCTTATGTGTGTGTATATAGTATTAGTATATGATATCAAATAACTTCACAGGTTCTTTAAAGACTTTCAAATAATCAAATATTGGTACAGGTAGTTTCTTCCCCCCAAACCCTTTCACCTCAGGTAAAGTTTTATCCTATCTGTGTATTACTTCACACTGTACTGGTACAGTTATTTATCAAGTCTTATACTTATATACAAAACATTCTATTTTTTCTTGGCCATTGTACCTGTTGTCTAAGAACAGTCTTATACAAAACATTCTATATTTCTTTGCCTACCTCCGAATTATATACATGTACTGGTCATGAAAACTCTCTCCATTTTCGTACATGGCATAGTATAATTATTTCCTAAGTATATAGGCCTACCTTGCAGATTTACTTTTCTTAAATTAGCAAGTGCAGAGGTTTATGGTATGATTTTACATTAATTTCGGGTACCGTACAGTAAGTAGACGTTAATGGTATTTTGATAGGTCTAGTACATAAAAGAAAAATAGCAGATTTTTTGACTCTGGTAATACGTCTACATGTATATACATGACTTGGAATCTAGGATGAGTTAAACTTAATGGAAGAGTACTGTTGTCCAAGTTAATGATATTCTTGGTGTGTAAAGGGAAAGGCTGCTGCAACCTTGGTGATTTCCTTTAATATCTTAATATCAATGATCTTCCGGTAAATTCATTGAATGTTGGACATTTGCAGAAAGGTTGTTACCCATTTCATTCCTTCATTAGGTTTATGGAAGAATGCAACCTCCTTGGTTGAATCTATTAGTACCGGGTATTGATGCTCTACTATGGCACAAATCCATTCTGTGAATTATGGGGAAAATGTAGTTGAATTCCTTCTTAGCATTTATATGGGAATTGTCCTTCTAATTCTAAATTCATTTATGGAGTTGATGTAAGCATGCCACTACCCATCTAAATTCACCCCTTTGTGTTTGTAGAAAAGGGACTCTACCTTGTTAAATTCCTTCATTTTTATTGAAGAATGAGGCTTCACTGTTTAATTCCTTCTTTGGGTTTTGTATGTATTGGAAATAAATATAAATATTGTTGCTAATGCTTAATATAACAACTGGTCAAAATCAGTTTACAGTTTGATGGAATAATGTCAGGGTAGCAGTTTTTAGTTTTTGCTTTTGTGTCATCACATTTAAGGATATAAAACTGGGTTCTCGCTTTTACACATGTGTGCTCAATGTAGTCATATACATGTACCCATGTATACATGTACATATTCAAGTATAATGTGTTTGTAAGTCAACAGTAAAAAAACAGTCACATTAAATATTGGATCAACTGATATAGATATGCATGGTTTCCCTTTGTCAGTGGTTCAGGACCAAGGGCCTGGCGTTTACAGTGTTTAATTGTTCAGATAGACTCGAAAACAGGACAAAGGACCTGACAAGGACAGCTGTCTAGTCTTTCGGGTGGTACAAGAAATAGATGTCCTGTTTACACATTGGTGTGCACGTAAATGATCCCTTGACAGTTGGAATTCGATATAAGAGTAGGCTGTAGTGCCGCTGCCTGGGCCATATTCCCCTCACAGCACACATGCCGTATGCCCTTCTTAATCAAACCAGTTTATTAGCAGTAGGATGTTAAACTCATGGTTAAACCCTATTTCAATTCATTTCATTTATTGGTACACTACATGTACCATACTCTTACATTTATCCAGATCATAATTAACTCTCGGTGCTAGCACTAGTCTGCGATATTTAGCATTTGAAAAATGATTAAACTAAAATAGATAATCAAGACTTTGGTTTTATATACCGACTTTAGTAATGATGAACAAGGCTAGGACTAAAATTCAATTGTTAATATCTTGGTTAAGAGTGGATAAATGCGACTGAAATCAAAATTAGCTATTGTTTTAAAATATACAAACAATGATCAGTGGCTTTAAGGATAATGAACACACCAAATCCATATATAAAGTTAATATGAGTCAGACACATTGAATAATATACTGCTGATTAATAATTTACAAAATTGATTGATTTGACATACATGTAGTATAAAAATTAAAATAGTTTCATTTTTAGAAGAGATCGCTTGAATTGCATTATACAGTCTTGTTATCTCTGCCCTAAAGGCAGACTGTAGTGATATACATCAATCATCGTTTATTAGTCCGATATCTTCATGAAGCTTATTTCAATTTTAACTAAATCTGTTTTGCTAAATGATATATTATTCAAAAGATGGAAGATGAAATACACGCATCATGAATTCTTATTGTTGGGGTGAATCAAGTTGAAAAAGAAATGTGTTCATAAAAAAACTGATTTTAGAGAAATACACTGAAAGGGATTTTTTTTTTAAGCTGATTTTGATATTATACATAAACTACATGTACATTTTAAACACAGTTGTTCACATTTCTGTAATGGATTATCAGTCTATCAAGTGTATGGAGATATTTAAAATTTGACAAAGGATTATGCATTGAAGTCAAATCTCTTCAAATGCTTTGGCGTAACCTGTTTGCCTTCTCAATCTAAATGAGAATATTAATGGATAATTGTTTATATAATTGAATAAATGATTTTATACTTGAAGGTGGAAATAAAGGTGATTAGTAAGGATGTAAGTAGAAACTTGTGGTTGTGGAGATTAAATGTAAAGAGATTAATACGCCAGTCAGTCAGTGGTCCAGAACAGAGATGGCTACATCATCCACAGAAATAGAGACTGGTGTGACGGAAGATGACAGTCGGGTGGATCAAGGTAAATTATAGTAAACATTTTTATGTGTAGGTAATACCATTATGTTCTGTGCTGTCCTCATGGACATAAGACTATCAGTCCATCACCGGAAAGGGACGACTGTCTACATCCAAGACAAAAAATTATAAATGCAGGAACATTTTTCCATCTTCTTTTACAATAAAAAAAGTTTTTCTTTTTGTATTGTGATCTACAGGCCATATTTTTTGTATGATTCCAAACTAGTAAAAGAAAAGTGCGATTGGTCCAGTCATGTAGATATCGGTTTGCATGTAACCCAATCAGTTGACAGAGATTGAAGAAAATAGATTTAAACACAGCTACCTAGGCAAAACTCTCCAACCTTGCATTGCTTAGAGAAGTTGGATATAAAAAAAAATGTCTGTCTCAAAATGACCACAGTATGTAGTGTGATAACAAGACTATAGACTTGTTTCTACTGCACATTTTACTCATTGGTTATACAGTCACACATTTTGATTTATTAAAATCTCAAATTAATTTCCTCCTAGTCAGTATAAGTAAACTAATCTGTGAGCTTACACCAAATGTGCATTTAACATATGTATGTTATTTTTAACAAATTAGTTTGCCACATTCAAACTAATGCTTCTTTCCTTGAATACTGATTCTAAACACTTAAAGATGCACTCCCACTAATGTATTTAAAGGGTAGTATGACAGATATATTGTATGGAAAGTAAAGACGCCCAGTTTTACTAGCAAAATACTGGATTCCATGAAAAACACCCATTTGGGGTGCACACAGGGCAAAAATTAAAGGATATCACTAACAGGCAGCCTGTTGGCTTGTTTATCTGCTTCAGTAACTTTGTTAGCGCTTGTTGGAATGGATAGCGGTTGTGAACAAGAGGCTGTGACTCAATTACTTTGATATTTATAGTAAGCGGACAGAGAGTAATGACGAATACAATTTGAAATGAACCTTCCCTTAATCAAGTCACGTGACAAACAAGGTTTTTTCTAATAGATCTTTACAGCTAGGATTTGAAGCAATGTTTTGATCGAATACGTCTTTAGTCCGAATATAGTCAAATCACAAGTTTTTATACCAGGGAAGCCATCTTTAAAACGTCTAGTGTAAATAATAGCTGATGTATTAATAATGAAATGTTTAAACATACATGTATTGATTTCTATATTATTTGAACAGCAACAATCAATGAGCTAATTCACTTGCGGTTGTTTACATGTATACATACATGTAGTGTACCCTTCCCTACATACAATTTGGAAGCATGACAAATGGCATGTATATATATGAATATTTTAGATGAATTCTCAGATGTAACATGCCGGTAATAATAATGAATTTTATAAGAAGGCCTGATCTCCATTCTACTCATGAGAGGTGCTGTTATTACATTTTATATAACTTCTCAACAAACAGTTACATTTGACTGTTTTATTCTTTTGTTCACTGTTAGGATTTATCATCGAGATCTTGTCAATAGTATGTTGTTACTTAATTTTTTACGCCCAATTTTATTAATTTTTAATGTGTACATGTTTTCGTCAAGCCAGTCATTTTGTCATTCACAATTGCATAACTGGCACTCACGACTCAAGAGGCTTAAGTTATTAACTAATTTCTGATAATTACTCTGAGGGCTTAAAAAATCCTGTGAATTTTTGAGGCTAAGGTTATCAAAAAGATTGACTTGAACATTATAAAGTGTTTATATGTTTGCTCATAAGACAAAGAATCCTATATTTGTTCAGGTGAGACAAAAAACTCTAATTGGCAAAAGTTATTAACTTATTGATCTGAAATTGATAAACACAGTGTGTATCATCAATTGCCTATTGAGTTAAAGGTTATCATCTCGTTACCAGTACATGTTTAAAGTATGTTAACATAAGTAAGCCGTAGCTGCTATTGCCTGGGAACCTATCTTTTCTTAGAATTGTAACAAGTGTCAACCCTCTAATTATACATTAAGCAATATTTACTTTACTAAACTTCCTGGTAAGATAAATGTACCTTGTATTATAATAGTAAGTCATCATCAGTATGTACAGAAATTCTTCCTACCATTTCATGATCAACAATGTATTGTGTACCCCCAGTATAGTTAGCCCTTGTAAAAAGGGAGATAATTTCTTCAAGCCATGTTGTTCAAGATTCAAGAAACGAAAACTTGCTAATCGTTTGGTTCTTTACATTTTGTATTGTGCTTCAGTTTGTTAATTAATAGTTAGATAAAAATCAAATATTTTAGAATCGTCAATTAAATATAAATGTATGATTAATCATGATAAATTATCTCAATTTGTTTTTAATGTGAAATCCAATAGGTTTTGTTATAATGATACATTAATGGACTCGAAGGAGACATCCCAGATATGCTTCAGTAAAAAAACTGATTTATTCTAATCTGTAGGAAAGACCTTATTGTCCCCCGCCTTACGAAGAAAGTTGGGGGACTATTAAAATGGGTTCATCTGTCTGTCTGTCTGTCTGTCTGTCCGTCTGTCCGTCCCACTTTTTGGGACACAATAACTCTCCTCCTAATTAAACTAGAATGTTCAAACTTGGTGTATGTGTTTATTAGGTCAATGCCTTGATGGAGTCCGAAGATGAGCATTTTCCGCTTAGGGTAAGCAGAGATAAGCAATTTGATTGGTTGATGCTTTGGGACACGATAACTTTAGTTCTAATTAAGTGAGAGTGATGGAACTTGGTGTATAGTTTCATTACAGTATAATGCCTTGACTAAGATCGATAATGAGCATTTTCTGCTTAGGGTAAGCAGAGCGATAAGCAATTTGATTTGCAGAGACTTTGGAACACAATAACTCTCCTTCTAATTGAGTTAAAATGTTCAAAATTGGTGTGTATGCAGGTCAATGCCTTGATGGAGTTCGAAGATGAGCATTTTCCGCTTAGGGTAAGCAGAGATAAGCAATTTGATTGGTTGATGCTTTGGGACACGATAACTTTAGTTCTAATTAAGTGAGAGTGATGAAACTTGGTGTATAGTTTCATTACATCAATACCTTGACTAAATTCGATAATGAGCATTTTCTGCTCAGGGTAAGCAGAGCGATACGAAATTTGATTTGCAGAGACTTTGGAACACAATAACTCTCCTTCTAATTGAGTTAAAATGTTCAAACTTGGTGTATATGCTTATTAGGTCAATGCCTTGATGGAGTTCGAAGATGAGCATTTTCCGCTAAGGGTAAGCAGAGATAAGCAATTTGATTGGTTGATGCTTTTGGACACGATAACTTTAGTTCTAATTAAGTGAGAGTGATGGAACTTGGTGTATAGTTTCATTACAGTATAATGCCTTGACTAAGATCGATACTGAGCATTTTCTGCTCAGGGTAAGCAGAGCGATAAGCAATTTGATTTGCAGAGACTTTGGAACACAATAACTCTCCTTCTAATTGAGATAAAATGTTCAAAATTGGTGTGTATGCTTATTAGGTCAATGCCTTGATGGAGTTTGAAGATGAACATTTTCTGCTTAGGGTAGGCAGAGATAAGCAATTTGATTGGTTGATACTTTGGGACAAGATAACTTAGGTTCATCTTGATTGATGATTTTTATGCCAATACAATGACTGCATTCTCATTCAGTAATGGATTCGACAGTAACAGTGTATAGAAACGATTGACTCGGACACAAGGGCCCTTTCCCTTGGCCAGAGGGGCCCTATTGTCAAGCTTGGGGGCCCTTTTGTCTGGCTTTAGGGTCCCCCTAACTAGGGTACATTTTCATTTTTCTCGTCGGTTTTAGCATTTTTCTTTATAAAACACTTTTGGATGACACTTCGTGTACAGTTTGATTGCTTGATGCGTTTGAAAAAAATAAATGTGCAAATAATTAATATGTGTCATCTATTTATTTTGGGATTTCGGCGGGGGACATCAGCCTCACTGTTGGCTTGTTCTAAATACAAAGAGGTAGTAGCCGTATTGACACTGGACTCAGATTAGGATGTACATGTACAGGGTTTCAATCCTTTCAATTTTTTGTAGTAATTGGGACAGGACAAAAAACAAGATCCACTTGTGTAGTCAGTGGTGTGCATGTGAAAGAACACATAACCGTTGGCAATTTGATGAAGAGTAGACAATAATCAAGCCGTTTGAGGAAATGTCCTCTATATTATTGCACACTTGGACAGGGAATATGTACATGTACATGTATGTATGTTAGTCATGGAATGTGTTTTTATTCTAATTTTAAGCAACTATTCACAGCTTTGTTTGATATTTATAAAGAAAATCTGACATCCAATTGTCTATTAAGATGAGCTTCTTGCAGTCAAATGTGTTTGCAATGACATCATTGTGCAATTATTTTTGTTGCATTGTCGTTGTCACTGATTAATACAATTTTGCAGGTCATTGCTGTTTTAATTATCAATAAGGAAAGGTATAAAATACTTGAGTTTATCAGGTCACTTAATAAAGACCATGGCTGTGAAGCAGTTACTAACTGTTTCAAACTATTTAAGTGATAATTTTCAAATAGAATTATATTTTCATCTAAAACTGCCAAAACAAATAAAGATGGATTATGTAGATTTAGATAGAACTTGCGATACTAGTTAACAAATAAAATGTTAAAAATGGATGTACTGAAAATTGCATTCAAATACATGTAACTTTATTCTGAGTGAAGTTATGAATGTTTGAATATGTCGCATAGATTGTTTATTGTAGCAGACTTAATCTTGATTATCCATTTAATTGTAGAACTTGTAAATCTCACATGTGTTCTAATCCATATAAACTCGGTTATCTGATGGTCCAAAGAATTACAAATTAAAGATATGCATTAGGTAGATTTACAACTAGCTCTTAAAAAATAAATCTTTGATAGTATCAACTATGTCGTCACATTCCAGTGCTGGACGTGAATTCTTAAATTAGCTTTTTAATCTGTTAGCTAGTGGGCATGTATTGTATTTTTCAGTACATAGCTTAAAAAAATACCCTCCCAGGTTGTCTTTCATGTATGTTACATCATGAGAGATTAATCAATAAATATCACCTCAATAGACAAATATAAAACTATGCTATATCAATCATTCAATACATGATACATGTATTTAATGAATAGATTAATACATAATGAATAGGTCAGTAATGCATGACAACTAATATATACTTATTAATACAGAAAATAAATTACAGATTGTTGTATTGAGACATATATCATTTGAAATGTAATTGATATATAGATAGTATAGAAGATTAATTGGGTCTAATGTACAGGTTTATTTCTTTTCATGTAATAAATGATTATTATCCGTTAATGTAAATGACAGTTATTCATATCTAAACATGGAAACTTAATAGATAATTTTTATTTGGTATTAGATGTCAGTTTAAATCTTTGTCGTTTTAGCTGAGTGGGTTTTTCTTTACACAATTTACATTTGCTATATTATAATGGTCCAAAGCCTCGCACTATGAGTATGATGAATAATGGTTAGAAGATTATAGGGCTGGAAAAATTAGACGGATTCTATAATTAGCGCAAGCTAAATAAATCTGCAGGTTTTTATACTCCCACATTGAAATGTGGTCGTATATTGTCGTCGCCCCCGTCCGTCCGTCGGTCCGTCAGTCGGTCCGACGTCCACAATTGCTTGTGGACGCTCTAGAGGCTAAAGTTAATATCCGATTGACTTTAAATTTATACACAGTGTTTAAGGTCATGAGACGAAGAAGCCTATTGTTTTTCAGCGATTTCCGATAATAACTACCAGAGTTATGGCCCTTGATCACTTCAAAAAATCTTGTGGACGCAGTGTTTAAGGTCATAAGACGAAGAAGCCTATTGATTTTCAGCGATTTCTGATAATTAGTGCCAGAGTTATGGCCCTTGATTACTTCAAAAAATCTTGTGGATGCTCTAGAGGCCAAAGTTGATATCCGATTGACTTTAAATTTATACACAGTATTTAAGGTCATGAGACGAAGAAGCCTATTGATTTTCAGCGATCTCTTATAATTATTGCCAGAGTTATGGCCCTTGATCACATCAAAAAATGCTGTTGACGCTCTAGAGGCCAAAGTTAATATCTGTTTGACTTTAAATTTACACACACTGTTAAATGGTCATGAGACGAAGAAGCCTACTGATTTTCAGTGATTTCAAATAATTACTTCCAGAGTTATCTCCCTTGATCACTTCAAAAAACCTTGTGACGCTACAGATGCCAAACTTATCTTCCGATTGACTTCAGATTGATACACAGAGTTTAAGGTGTTGAAACGAACAAGTATTTTGATTTTCAATGAATTTTGATAACTGAACAGCTAAATCCATGATATTAAATGTTTCCTATACTAATTGTTAGCGTGGGGCAAAACCTTATTAAAAGCAAACAAATTCTAATGATTTTCAGATAATTACATAATGAGTTGTTTCATTACCAAAAAAAGTAAAAATATGCGACAACCCTTGTTGACTACCCGGACGATTTAGCTGCTGTGGGCGTATGTTTCGTTGCCTGGCAACCTATCTTTCTATAGGTCAGAAAGAGAGAAGAGAGAGAGTTTAATGTCCACTTGACACAAGCTAAGTCATTCTGGGACTAACATATGGTTCAGTTTTATTTCAATAATTATATTAGCTTGTGCTTCGGGGTCTTTAGCATTGGGAGGTACATGTAACTAGAGGACCTGGAGAAAACCCACAAGGTTGAACAGGGACACAGTCATCAAATAGCACTTACATAATACCAGTATAGCTTGTTTCTAATTAATTTACACTCATAATGACAGTAATGTGTGAAATTTTAAGAATGCTATTTATTGAAGTTCCATTTTCGAAATATTGCCTTAAGAGAGAAATTTTAGATTTAAAGAGGTGATTAGAAAATGCAAGAAAATAAATGATCGTCTCGAGATTGAAACTCTAGATGCATTTCGAAAGCAGAGTGGAATACATTTCATCTGATCAATAGCAATTGAAGGTTTTGTCTGGATAAAGAGTTTTTTAAAAGAATAGTTTGCTTCCAAATAATCTGTCAGAATGTATTATAAGGGATGAGTCATACTTGTTGGAAATGTTATTAAGTTGTCTAAATTCAGCAAAGGTTAAGATCATTCATAACCACTTGTCAATCTACTGAGTTACATGCAGCCATTGAAAAATGTAACGACTTGAGACTGGATTACCCAAATCTCTTTCAAATGCCAGAAACTTGTCATAGGATTGGACTCCCAGGCATGGATTCAAGATATTTTTTTAAAACAAGTAAAATTGGTTTACGATCCCATAACAGACCCTGAGTAAACGTGGAAAATAAACAGTGGTTCATTGAAGGCCAGTATCTTACTCCACGCTATATCTTGACTCTGACTAAACACACGACAAACTTGAAGCAAGTCATAGCTTTGAAATATATCCTCGTTGATTTTGGCAACAAGTTTTGTGTACATGTGTTTGTACTGCTAATGGACACTTTTACATTCAGAGTGATGTGTGGAAGCTGTGTTTATCAATGAAGTGGCTAAATTAGCGTTTTGTCATGTGTACATATGGTTAATCATATAGACAATATACAATACTATACTCCTTGTATTACTTACGTTCATATTAAATATGAATAATTGTTTTCACTATTTACCATTCTTACGTTTCGTCAAATATTGGATATGCATCGTCCTTGGAGATTAGAATTACAAATACAACCGAGACGACCCTATGACAATGAAGCATCCGGTGAATCATCCGAGTCAGGTAATGTTTGACTTTCAATTTGTGAAAAGTTAGTTATTGTCTAGGAATGAAAGGGAAAGAGAATTTGAACAAATTCAGCCAACTATTATATTATATGTTCTAACTTTTGAAATTGCCATCTGCTATCCTAGAATCCTAGTTTAATAAGAATGAATAATTTGAAATTTTGCATGATTAAACTTGGGTCGGATTAGATAACGTGTTTGCAGTTCTCACTATAATAGTTAGAAACTAGATAATGTAAAGGCAATTTGCTGAAATTTTCAGTCAAATTGATCCACTGTGAACCGAAAATTGAGCAAGTGAAATTTCCGCCTAGCCTCTATCATCATAACTAAATTCGGTAAGGTAAAAAGCATAGTCTCGATTATCCATTTGATAATTAAATTGAGAAGAAAAGTTCTGCAGGGGGGTTGGGATGGTCTAGAGCGCTGCGCTTCGACCTCTAACTGGTCGGTCACCTCTGGCTTGTGGCTGTGGTTTCGAGCCCTGGTGTGGGCGTATGTGGCATGGAGATAGGGGCGCCTTCTCAACCTCGTGGGTTTCCTCCGGGCACTCCGGTTTCCTCCCACTGCTAAAGACCCCTACGCGCAAGCAAATTGTTGAAATAAAATTAAACCATATGTTAGTTCCGAAATGACCTAGTTTGTGTTGAGTGGACATTAAACCCCATTTCTCTCTCTCTCTCTCTAGAAAAGTTCTGCAGTAAATCAGATCATAATCCCCCAAAGATCACAGGCTAGGGATGCGATCGAGTGTTGATTATGGTCTGCATATGTTAATAGTTTATACAACATTATAGGCCTTAATAAAGACATATGTATGTATGTTTAAGTGTACTTAACGTTAAATGAAGACAAAAAGTTTTGGGGTTCTTCTGATTGCATGGTAACATGTCAGATGTTATTTTGATGGGTTGATATTTGAAGATAGATATTTTACCTTTACATGTAAATAGTAGGAACCCATCCTGAAGTTTCTAATATATATATACCAACAAGTTTATATTGAAACATTTCAAAGTCTGTACCTTCTGGGTAATGCAATCTAAATGTATACAGCTTTCCTCCAGATAAAATAAAGAATATATATAGGATTATTAATTCTATAAGATAATACCAAGTTGTTTCAATGTGTGTGAAAGAGATTCACTTTGGTATATCTAGAATTGAAAATTAGCAAACACAGTATTTTAGATTTTTATTAATTTGACATATGATACCATACTGGCCGCTTCATTGCTTTACCAATCGGCTAGATTGAAGATCAATCGGCTAAAGCCGATTAAGATACCTGGTCTTAATCCCTATTACTTTACCGTAGCCTTTTTTTGGGAGAAAATATACATTTGTCTGCCCAATGTGTAACTTACATGTAAGTGTTGAAAAATTATTTGAAAGAAATATAATAGGTGAAAGTTGCATAATAGGTCTAAAATAGGTAATGCAAAATGAATTTATTGAAAATTTCATTCAAATTACTTTATACTCAGCCTCAATTCACCACTTTTATTTTAACTAAGTCATTAAATGTTGATCATGTTTCAAACCATTTAAATCCCTGCCATCCAATGATCTAGAGAATTGATTATTTGCTTATCATGCAAATAAATTTCTAAACGATATATAATACCAAAATAAAGACTTGCCATGGGCAGATTTAGCTCTTTAATTCCTTTTATGAATATGGTAGATACACGCATCTACAACTTTATTTGTGCATGTAAGAAAATTAAATTATTTGTTCTTTTTGACATAATGGAGTTCTTAGGTAACAATTTTGCGAAGAGAAATTAATGCATAGCCATACATGTACATAACCCACTGTGATAATTTCTGTCTACTCTCATGGTGGCTGAAAGTTGTCAGATGTTACATCAAACCAGCTAATGATGATCTGTTTGTTTCTAGGTTCAATTCCTGGAACTCTGTTACAAAACAGAGCCTATTTGCCAGTTAGGAATCTCGATAGAATGCAGACTTTCTTTTTTTATACTAAGTAAAAGGATAGTAAGAAAATTGGTGTAAATTGCCTTATAAATACATTTGATTATGATTAGAGAAAAAAAATAGTCTATGATGTTATTGTTATTTAACAAACTGTTCTGCAGTACAAATACATTCTGTGCATAATTGTCTGGAACCCTATTTATAAATGAACTTTAAATGGCAAACTCAAATATAAAGAGATGAGGCATGTTATCATGACCTGTCTAGCATCAGAAGAACATAGAATGTGTGGGCAGTGCTCAGTTGTGTACTCTTCTAATAAAGGCAACCAAATATTCCAGGGAAATAACCTGACTTTGACACGGCTTATAACTAATAATGCCTTTCAAACAGAGATTTAGTCGTATATTTCTATTTTCGTGGGCCTTTTAATTACATGTATTCTACAAGGATATGACACCTGGCAGATTAATGCCGTGATCATATAGATTTTGGCAAATTATCACATGCGGTCAAACCTTGTATGGATATACAGATAGATACATGTACCATGCATTGATATCTGGGCAGACGGCCAGTTGGGAATGTAGTTGATTTTGCTTTGTTTATTGTTCTGTATTTACATTCACTGTAAAAAAAAGAATGTCTTAGATGCTTTGTACATGTACCTTGATGTTTGTTGACATTAGTTATTTAAATTATTTGTAGAAATATAGTATCTGTGCATTTAATTGTATTTTGCTTTTGAAACTGTTTGTGAAAATCGATGAACCATCATTTCTTGTACAACAAAACACTGACATATTTCTTTTTATATCCTATTAAAAATAATGTATGATATTATGTTTTTAAACATAATACCATTTTTGCTCTGTTAGACATTTATTTGCTGTTATTTCTTTGAACTGTCATAAGTACGCCATATAATTTTTGGATCTAAATTAAATGGATTTTAATTTGTTTTTAACATCCTACTTTTCAGTCCTACAAGCTTATGAAGAAAAGCATATGCCATGCTCTTTGTTTGGAATTACCATTGTCAAGGGTTCTTTATTGTGCTCGCCAATGACTACACACAACCTTGGTTTTCTTTACCCATCCGATTGACTGAACGTAGTTCACTGCCAGACTCTCCGTTCACCTCTGACAATAGCACACTGTATGGCGTACATGTACATGCCCGTCTTCATTAGCCCTGTCAGTTCGGAACAGTTGGACTTAAAACCCCATTTCATTTTATTTCATTTCAAACTGAGCTGTACTGGGTTTTTATTAGAGCAACTGGCATGCATGACATATTTCAATTAAATCAGATAAATGCTGTAGCGCTGTATATATTTGTTCTGTTTAAATTAAATTTTGAAACAATCTGTTACAAATGAATATTATCTTTTGAGTCAAGAATAAATTGGCCTAATAAATGAGTACCAGTATTAAACATTTGTGGCTGTACATTTGTTTGATGCATTTATGAACTCCAAAACACAGTTTGTGAGTATAGACCCAGTTGTTTGCAGTGATACACAGTGCCTCTAGTTTATCAGCTATGTTCATATTCTTAGATGACAAATATTTTAAGTGAAAGTGCATTAAGAATACTTCTGAAAAAAACTTTTGTAAGTTGTTATTATAAGTGTCTAAATTTTATATTTGGTTATTGTCAAAACCCAATTTTGTTATGCTAGAAAACAAACATCTTGGATGAAAATGCATAAAAGACATTCATGTTAAGCTTTTTGTGTGTTAAGAAATATTTTTGGAAAATTCCAGTCTTCAAAAAATATGTGTAAAAATGTTGACTGTCATTTATGCAAGGATGTTTTTAATGACAACAATGTGTCATAGCAACAATTAATCGCATGGGAAAAACGAACATTTGGATTTGAATTTTGTTTAAGTTACCTGACAAATAATCACTAGCATAGTGCCTTAAGGATCGGGGGGGGGGGGGGTTTGGATGGCCGAATGGTTAGCGGGCACGCTGTATCATACGGCCTGCCATTGAGTCAGCTGGCAAGGTTTCGAATCCCTGGTTGTATGGTCGCCTGTCCAGCCTCATGGGTTTCCTCCGGGTACTCTGGTTTCCTCCTACTGCTAAAGACCCTTACGTTCAAGCAAATTATGGATAAAATAGAATTATGTGTTAGTCCCAAAATGACCTAGTTTGTGTCAAGTGGCCGTTAAACCCCATTTCTCTCTCTCTCCCTACAGTTTTGATAGATTCTCTCTTAACAGGCAATTTGAGAGATGATAAATAATTACTAGTGTACATTTATGATATATTTTATTTATTGATTTCCCAAAGGATATTTTGAACTTGTTAAGTCAGACAGCAGAATACATATATGGTACATACATGCTCAAAAACTAATTTTAGCCATAAGAAGTGACACATGGTTTTACGGAAGGCCAGGGGTATTATCCTGTTAAACATACATTATGCAAGAGCTAAATCTGCAAACTGTAAATCTTTATTTAGGCTTCAGATGTTACAGAAGCTCAAAATCAACTCTGTAGGCCTGCAGAGACCTTGGATACAGCTTGGATTTAAAACAGTCGTCCATTTAAAATTAAATCGATAAATGGCTGACCAAGCTAACTTTTACCGTTAATTGCTGACATCACCATCGGAAACTGATGATTTAAAGGCTTGCCAAGCGAGAATTGTATTGCCATTGAGAATGTCAATTGATATTCGAGAAAAAGCATCTTTAAGCAGAAGTCGGTCTGGTTACTAATTTTACCTCTGTTTTTGTTTTAAAACGTTTGACAGCAGAACATGAAATCAGCTGTATCTCATTATTAGATGTACCTGTGGACATGAAATTTTAATTGTAGGCACATACCAGCTTCACAGTGCAAATGAACACATTATTTTGTAACCAAATCAAAGAGATCCACTGCTGTAGTTATTTTGGAATGTGATTAATGCTTTGGAAAATGGTCCAGTAATTCTTGGAAATTCTTTCTTTGTCTTATGGGTCTTGCAGTGTTCATTCTTGTCTTGTTATCACATTCCGTTACCTGTTTATTTTATAATGGTGATCAACGAGGTCTAGATCTTGTTTGCTCGACTATTGTCTGTTACCTTCAACACTGACTGATAATCAATGAAATCATTCTCACAGCTCAGGAAGTTTCTCACATTTTACACAATGTTCAGACATGAAGATCTCCCCAACTATCGCTTAGTATATAGCCACAATTGACTGTCCTGTAGACTTCATGGTTAATTCTCGTCATTTTCCCCAAACTTTGATATGAAAATCTGTTGGAAAATTTATTGACTGGTGACTTATTTAACTATAATCATTTGGGTGTTTATTGAATTGGGTCACATGATCTCCCAATCGACAATAAGTCTAATAGTCATCAGCTATTTACTAGAGTGGCTCCTGAGGGACAGACAGGTAACGTGTTGCCTAATCACTCAAGTAGGATGAATAATCATGGTGTACTTGGTGGCGTGCTTGAAAAAAATCCTTGACAGTTGAAATTCATACAAGGCAGTAACACAACTGTCTTGGCAAATTTCTCGCCCCTTCATTACACAGATCACAGTTTGTTTGTGAGATAGATTGTACATTATTGACTCATGGCTTAAAGTACAAACTGGGTGATTTGATGATATATTAGGACTAAAAACATATTCAAACTAATTAATTTATCATAATTTTGCTTCAAATCCTTCTCAAAACACTGTAATTGCCAAGTATACCCTGCTATAAAAATCAATCAAAAGAGGCCATGTTTGTGTCAGGGAATAACCCCTCTCCATCCCTATGGCAACGCTGGGTGGAGACGGGTGAGAATTCATTGCATACACAAGACTATGTTGTCTGTAATCGCTGACTATTTATTACAAATATCGAATCCTAATTCAGTTCTCGGATTATCCACTTTTTCCGTGATTTTTATCTCAGAAAGTGTTGTATAAAGTTTATCAACATGTACACAAAGTGCTCAATGTACTCATGCAGCCTTGGGAATAGCTGTAATCGTCGGGCTGTTAATTAGGGAACCCTTATATTTTTGTCCTGTATAAGTTCCATGGGTGTTTTTCAGGGAATCCAGTATTTGTCTCTTAAGATTGGATATCTCTACTTTCCATATATACCAAAATTGCCATACTTTTTTTGCCAATAACTACCCGATAAATACTTTCCTGGGAACCCATCTTTAAGATTGTCTATCAAATTTATGCATATTTTATGTACAGAGAATGAAGACACCAATTAATTTTCATGATTACTATCTTTGTTTCAAAAATATTATCATCCCAGAGACTCAAGTTATCCTTCAATTGAATTGTAATTTATACTTTGTATTTGCTTGTCTGTTCATGAGACCAAAAAAAAACCTATTGATTTTTAATGATTTCCGATAATTGTCTATTGGGATAAACCCATATGATGCTAGATTGTTCAATTCAAATGGTTTTCTTGTTCCAAATCAGTTGGATATATACATGTAGTTTTAAGATTTTGTTATTGCCAAGATCAAATGTCTGGAAGGGTTAGCTCCTGGTGGGAGTTTTCTAAAATTTGTAGTTGTTCCTCTATGAAAACTTATACTTGTACAGTTAATCCCACACCTATGATTCACACCTCATTATAAAAGCTCTATAATATTTTATAAAGCATGTGAATGCAGAACAGAGTTCAGATATGACAATGTATTGTTCAAAAGAATATGTAAAGGAAACCATTATTTATAGTGGGGAATCGACTTTGCTGTATAATGCCTGGTGCACTATCTATATGTTTAAACAAATTCTGTTTCAATCTTTGTGTTGGCACAAAGTGCAATGAATGGAAGTAACCCATAACTTCAAATATTAGTTTATGACTTGTTTATTTGGTAAGAATAAAATGCATTAACAAGTAATATTTTTCATAAACATCAAATAAAATGAAAGTCTATATTAGATTATTACATTATTTGCACATCTTGCATACATATCCGTTTTCAAAAATAGAAGCATTTCATTTATAATAGATGCATGGGGTTGGATGGATGAACCTTTTCACCATTTTAAAAATGTAAGGAGTTATCATCCAATATGTGTTGTATCGTATTGTGAGGATATTTTATAGGTGGAGTATAGGAAGGGTGGAGTTATACCCCCACTTTTTGGAAGATTTCATAAACCAACATTTATGAAAAGTTTATTTTAACATTGCCACTTTCTATTATACATAATTTTAGTGAACACTCATTTTGTGTGTCCCTTTATCGTAGTTAATGTTTTAATGCTTGGATGGTAAATTTCTATGGACCTATATAGCTATAGGCTATATATCTATGTATTTTGGTGTAGGTATTCACAAATCGCCCATAGAATTTAGGCTTGTATTATCCATTGGACTAGAGTATTTTTAGCAATCAGATGAGAGTGATCTATTGAAACTACAGGAGACTCACATTTAATTTCCTCCTTGTCTTTCATCAGTAAGACTACTTTAATATCAAAATTGTATCCTAGAATTTCATTTAATGTATTATATAATGACCTATTCATTTTATTTTATTAAAAAGTTTAATGTAAATCTCTTAACAAAATAAACACAAGTTTTCTAAGTGGCATACTGTACATGTAGACATAGTACAGTGTATAAGTTATAAGATAAGTCAATATATAGATTTACCTATGGCCCTCCATATAGCTACCCAATCAATTCATTTCATTGTTCAACTTGTAAATTATTCAAATATTAGAGTCACCATTAGATTGACTTTTAACATTATATCTTACCATACTCCAATACTAAATGACCTTAAGGTCAACAAATCGTCTTGTTCTAGGATGTGTAATAACATAATAAGTAGTGGGATGTTGAATGTTGATAAAAGCCAGAATATTCAGTTGGATCCTAAATTTAAAGGGTGTTGAGACTTGAATAAATTGATCTCAAACAAAATGAGTGAGTACTACATATTATTGCCTATTGGCATTTAATTTAAATCCTGGTTACAATGATTTGTATTTTGTAAAACTGTCCTATAATCATTGATATGTAACACCTGATGTGATGTTTGGTAGGTTGACTTCGTTAATACTTGTTACTGGAATAGAAATCAGATGAATCTGTTTGGAATGATTGTTATGATTCTGTTTAAAGCCAAAATGTCAGCATTAGAATTTGAGAATCTTGTAGCAAGGATTCAATCAGCTTAAAAAAGATGATCATAAGTGGTTGTTCAGTAAGTGACTCTGACTTATTTAAAGGGACAATCCCGATAAGAACAGAGTCTCAAAAATTAAAGTCCGAGCATTTACGAAATTTATGGACCAAAATATAGAGACATGGTGTATTTACCTTGGCTCAAAGTTTCAGCTCAAAATATTGAGTCGTTTTGACGTTAACGTCAACACTGCTTATCCGGACACGTAACCCTTTTAAGATTTCGGGTCAATTTTTTGATTGGGTGACCTAATAATCGATTCCCGTTTCTTGAGAGGTCTATACAGTGAATGACCCATGTACTGTACTTGATAACAAAAGGTAAATTTCACCTACATATCATTTTTATAGAAAAAAAGTCTGGTTTTATCCAGATACTGTATAATACAACGGTTTCCGTTTTCAGATGAAGACTGTCAGGTTTAAGTTATTTACAAGCATATCACAAATATCGGGTTAGTTTGTCGGCCTTAGGTAATGGGATATAAGGGATATTAACACAAAATTAAGCAGTTTTATTCCCCAAAAAGTTACCGGGATTGACCCTTTAAAATCATCTATCACAGCGTTGTCCAAGAAAGGTCATTGGGATTTACCAGCAAGGGACATTGTATAGTTGTTCTGAGGGAATGCAAAACCAAGGTCCCAATATACACATTGCCAAGCTCATGAAAGATTCCTTGGCAGTACGAATTTTATATGAGTAACTTGTAGAGCTGCCGTCTGGGGCAAAATTTCCCTCATAGCACACTATATCTTCATTAGCCCTGTCAGAGTAGAACAGGATGTTATACCCCATTTCATTTATTAAATCATCTACAGAAGACACTTTATGTTGAAAAATATTCAGTTTATCATATTATTGTAATTGCTGAATAGAACTGAATCATTTTCTGAATATTCCTGTTAGAGATTCAATTTTCCCAATATGATATTGTACTTTGCAAGCAATTCAAAATCACTCAAATGACGATCCGTCTTAAAAATATAATGAAAAATGGACGTTTTATTTTCATTGAGAACTGATTTAGTAGACTTGTTATTCTTAAAGTTCCACTTGACTAATATAGAACATGTTTATGAGATTCAAAGTACGCAGTTACGCATCTTTTTATGCGTGGAACAAATACAACAATGGAAGGTGTGTATTTAACTACGCATATGTATAATAATCAAGTATAGTATTACTTATTTCATCTTCTGAGATGGTTGAAGGTTTTATCCCATTCTGTACTCAGAGATCCATCTTCTGCCCTAAATTGCTGCTATAACCAAAAATATACTGTTTTGTTATGTGGTTCAACTATCTGACACACACACAAAGATTTAATAAACTTTTTCAATTTCATTAAATAGAAGTAGAACAGTCAGGAGGTCGTGGAACAAAACTTTAACCTTTTTCAGGCAATTTCATAAATACATGAACATTTTATGAAGAAAGTTGGCATAGTGCACCAGATATTGATGTCAGAAAGTGCATAATGCTGAACAACAAAAGAGTGGGCTTGGGGTATCTGATGTGACAGGCCTGGAAATGACTATTTTACATGTACCTGACAAAGTACCGGGCATTCTCAGTAAGCGGTGCCTTATTTTCAGGCTTGCTGATGTGAAGGTGGCATGGTGTGTGTGGGTTCTTGTGGTCACAGAGAATTTGTATGACTTGTCATTTGATTTTCTGTCTATTTGGTAAATTCATTAAATAGCTTGTTTTAATTCTGTACAAGGGCTAGGTGTGGTTGATTGTTTAAATTAATTGCAATATATTGTTACGTTAATATTATTTGCTGTTTTTATACGCCCACATGGAAATGTGGTCGTATATTGCCGTCGCCCCCGTCCGTCCGTCTGTCGGTCCGTCCGTCGGTCCGTCCGTCCGTCCATCGTCCACAATTTCTTGTGAACGCTCTAGAGGCTAAAGTTAATATCCGATTGACTTGACATTTATACACAGTGTTTAAGGTCATGAGACGAAGAAGCCTATTGATTTTCAGCGATATCCGATAATTACTACCAGAGTTATGACCCTTGATCACTTTGAAAAATCTTGTGAACGATCTAGAGGCTAAAGTTAATATCCGATTGACTTTAAATTTATACACAGTGTTTAAGGGCATGAGACGAAGAAGCCTATTGATTTTCAGCGATATCCGATAATTACTACCAGAGTTATGACCCTTGATCACTTTGAAAAATCTTGTGAACGCTCTAGAGGCTAAAGTTAATATCCGATTGACTTTAAATTTATACACAGTGTTTAAGGGCATGAGACGAAGAAGCCTATCGATTTTCGGTGATATCCGATAATTACTACCAGAGTTATGACCCTTGATCACTTTGAAAAATCTTGTGAACGCTCTAGAGGCTAAAGTTAATATCCGATTGACTTTAGATTTATACACAGTGTTTAAGGTCATGATACGAAGAAGCCTGTTGATTTTCAGCAATATCCGATAATTCCTGCCCGAGTTATGACCCTTGATCACTTTGAAAAATCTTGTGAACGCTCTAGAGGCTAAAGTTAATATCTGATTGACTTTAAATTTATACACAGTGTTTAAGGGCATGAGACGAAGAAGCCTATCAATTTTCGGTGATATCCGATAATTACTACCAAAGTTATGACCCTTGATCACTTTGAAAAATCTTGTTAACGCTCTAGAGGCTAAAGTTAATATCCGATTGACTTTAGATTTATACACAGTGTTTAAGGTCATGATACGAAGAAGCCTGTTGATTTTCAGCAATATCCGATAATTCCTGCCCGAGTTATGACCCTTGATCACTTTGAAAAATCTTGTGAACGCTCTAAAGGCTAAAGTTAATATCCCATTGAATTTAAATTTATACACGGTGTTTAAAGTCATGATACAAAGAAGCCTATTGATTTTCAGCAATATCCGATAATTACTGTCAGAGTGATGACCCTTGATCACTTTGAAAAATCTAAAGTTAATATTCGATTGACTTTAAATTTATACACACTATTTACGGTCATGATACAAAATAGCCTCTTTATTTTCAGCGATATCCGATAATGACTGCCAGAGTTATGACCCTTGATCACTTTGAAAAACCCTGTGAATGCTCTAAAGGCTAAAGTTAATATCCGATTGACTTTAAATTTGTACACAGTGTTTAGGGTCATGAGACGAAGAAGCCTATTCGATTTTCAGTGATATCTGATAATTTCTGGCACTTGATCACTTTGAAATATCTTGGGGACAAAGGCCTTGAGACAAACCATCAAAACTATTCTAATCATTTCTGATAATTATTTAATGGGCTATTACTCGTAATAAGATTATCATGTGTTGTAAATGTTCTCCTTACTGATAAAAGAAACAATATGCGACAACCCTTGTTGACTGCCCGGACGACTTAGCTGTTGTGGGCGTATGTTTCGTTGCCTGGCAACCTATCTTTTATTGTTAATATTGTGCTGTGTTTTATGAATTAAAAATGTAACAGTGGTTTTTCTCATGGTTTCCTCTTACTTCTAAAGACTTCTGCATTTTAAGCCACAATAACACTCTTGCTGGCTTGGCAGCTCCAGAAAATAAATAATAGCCTTATTCTAAGTACTAGATGTGTAAGTGTCCTACCTGTTGTGTAAATTATCCATTACATCCTATTTGACTTGTCCAGAGGGTTTGAAAATATTTTTAAACCGTAGTTACATTTGGAAAGGTTTATGTTAGGCTTTTCAAACCATTTAGTTGAATTTTTCCAATTTTTTAAATGATGTGTGTTGAGATGAAATTTGTATCATCAATTAATATTGTAAAATAGTACAATTTGTTGACCAGAATAATGATTGGGACATATTATTCACCAGTTACAACAAGAGTGGTATTGAGCATTTTATTGATGCATATTTATAAAGATGAACTATATGTTAGTGGCAAAATGATTTAGCTTTTTTTGACTTGATGTTAAATTCAATTTCTCTCTATATGGATGTGCTGGTATTTCTTTCTGAAAAGGATAGCTTTAATTCCATTTTTTTTAAAAAACATGCCAGAAAAATCTACTTTTTAATGTTTTACTTTCTCCTCACGATTATTTTTGATTCTTTCTCTCATTTTCTATTTGACATAAATTTATATCATTAGGCTTTTAAAGTTACTGGAAATTTTTTTTTATTGAATTGAGATGATAAATGATGAGTCATATAACTCGTTGGCGTACTTACTGAATTTTTAAGACCCATGCCTTCTATTCTCTATCACAACACAGGCATGCGGTCTTGAAAATCAATGGATCTTGAATGTTCTTCATTCGAAGGATATTTTAATACTGGTCACAAAATTCCTCGCTTGCATGAGTAATCAATATCCTTGAATTGATAAGTTACGTACTTGTCTTGTCGAGGTGTCATAACCACTTTGATTAGTCTGTGCTTTTAAAAGGGGTTTTAGACACGAGCAAAAAATGGAAATTGATTAATTTGTCAGAAAAGATTGATAATTAAGCTGAAAATCATCTGTTTTTATAGTTCCAAAAACTGTTAGGAGATTCAGAAGTATCTCAAATCAAATCAAATTGCTCGACAAACAGAACATTTGTTCAAACACAAACATAGTGATAACCAATAGTTTGGTGTTGCATTTTGCACATTTTCATTTTGAATGAGAAAAATGTGTCAAATGCTAGCTCAGAAATGAACCGAAGACAGATTTTGTTGTGCAAACATAGAGGATAGATTTAAGATGAAACACCTTTTTGCTACCAATAAAAGAGAACTGGGTTTTAACATCCACGCCACACTAATAACTTGGTTATATCGGAACGAAAATCAATGTATTTATTTCAACATTTTTTTAACACACTGTTGACGTCTTTAGAAATGTGAGGAAATGTAAGGGAGAGAGAAATGGGTTTACCATCCACTCAACACAAACTATGTCATTTTGTGACTATAACATACAATTTTATTTGAATAATTTGCTTACGCTTAGTGGTTTCCAGTAGGGTTGTCACGATTAATCGGTTTAGTCGTAGTCGATTCGGTTTCTAGCTCAAACCGATTCACACTTTGAAAAATCGATAGTCGTTTCATCCAATTTATATTTATACAAATACATATAAATTTTGACTTTTACTCTCTGCTAAACACAATGCTGCGTATTAAAAACCATACGAAAACTACGTCTTTCAAGACGCAAATTAATACAGTGGCACGATTTCAATGTAGCACGGGATTCTTCGCCTACCATATTAGGCATGGCTTACAACGAAATGTGTAAAATAGTTGATATTGGCGGGAAATAGTTGTCAACAACGGACAATAACAGACATGATAATATTTTAGTCATGGATTGAAAGCATGCCGCACGAGACTGGGAAGTTGGCTGTGCCTTTTTACAAGTGATAAACTAGCAATGTAATTTTATTGAAATTCCGTTTTATAAAGAAGAAAACGATTCTCCAACTATAAAATCGAACGATTTCCTCAGAAATTTCTCCAGTATAAATTGATTTTAAATCCAGTTGTAATTTATTATTAAATTCACAATCAGAATGTGCCATTACTGCATACGAGACAACTAATAAACGACTCTTTACGAGTTCCTAACATTGCCAATTAGGAGGATCTTCTATTCGCCCCCCTCGGCATATGTTTCCGTCTTTTTAAATGTCACATGTTTTTTTTTTCTATTTGTACCGTCTTTAGCGGCTTCTCTCGTTGTTTTTCGCCAATATGATTATCGCTATATATGTTTAAATATCATGTAAGGGAATTGTTGTACAGGTGAATTGTAATCTATAGCCAGTAATGGATTTTTAATTAGCAGTTAAAGCCGTAGGGTTAAGTCAGAACACGGGAATGTCTTACTTAGCTCAACCTCGTAACTGAATATCAAAACTGATGACTTAACGTAAATGCTGTTTATTGTCAATTTAAACGATTTATTCCGACATATCTTTAGTATAAACTGAAATAAATGTACTACAATTATTAATAATATACAATCAGCTATTCGTTGTTGATACATCATTTTATAATTTACTTATCAACAAACAATCACATGAAAAAAAACCTCGGAACGCCGTACATTGATTGACATTATGGAATTTATACGGCATCCGATTAATCGGCACCGATACGATTTTTGGCTGGCCGATTAACCGATTCAAGAATTCTGTAATCGTGACAACCCTAGTTTCCAGCAGTGGGAGCAAACTGGAAACCCCAGAGAAAACCCATGGGGTTGGACAGGCAACCCTTCTTGTCATGTTTTAGCATGGGATCAAAAACCTTACCACTTGGGTAAATGACAGCCCTTCGTCCATTCAGACACCCAACTCCCCTACACGAGAGTGGAAAAGAAGAAAAATTGACAGATACTTGATAGTTTTTGCGATATGGGGGGAGTTGTGGCCGTGGGTTATAAAGAACATTGAGGTGTTGCTTTGCCAAAGTAAAAGAGCCATGGACATTTGGAGTTTGATGAAGTGTGGGTGGAAACACTTGCCCATAAGTGTATGGGGTTGTTGACAGTTAGGGAGGCAGAACGCGAATTGCCAAAAATTTAGCGGGTTTACAGACGAAGCCCCCACCCCCTCCCCCTGAAGAAAATTTTTGGAATATTTGACGGCTACGTACACATTTTCCTGCTATTTAAGCCTGTGAACAAAGCAGGTTCAAAGTGATCTAATTTCAATCAATCGTTTACAGTCCACGAAGACAGGAAAATTTTGAAAATTTAACGGCTGCAAACGAAGACAGGAAAATTTTGAAAATTTAACGGCTGCAAATGAGTCTTCCTGCTATTCCAGCCTATGAATACGGCATCTTCAATTTGGTCCAATACAGCCAACCTGCTGACCTGAATTCTTCCCGTAGAAAATTTTGAAAATTTAACCACCGCAAATGCGTTTTCTGCTATTCTAAAAGTATCCGAATTCCAAGCATCCAATCAGACTGTTGCAGCTGCATTCACAAATACTAATTGATGCCCAAAAAATGTCGCACAAAGTAGAGTGGCTACAGACAAAATGTTTCAATCCATAGTCAACTCAGTGCAAATTCGTGGTATTGAAGTAAAATGAGTGTTAATTTAGGGCTTGGTGACAGTTTGGGAAGCAAAACTAGAAATGCCTGAAAAAATTACAGGGTTACAGACAGCGGTGCCGGTTTTCTTCGAGAAGCGGAGCTGACCTTGTATAGACCTCCCAAGAAAATTTTGGAATATTAGATGGCAGCAAACGCGTTTTACTGCTATTCTAGCCTGTAAAATTAGTGTTTTATTAGATTTTCGGCACTTTATTTTGCCAAGTAGATGAAATTATTGTTTTTTCTCACTTTACCCCTCAGCCCGAAAAATCAGCTTACCCGAAAGTTAGTGCAGAATCTCCCTCCCCATACAGCATCGTAAACCATCGTACATGTATGTTAGGCTCCAAATGAACAAAGTATTTTGCAGACCTTAGAAATTATAGTTTATATTATTAATTCTTTATAGATTAGATCTTTGATTTGTTTCACCTTGTAGATAATCAGGCCCAAGTTCACAAAGCATTCTCAGACTTAAGTGAGGAATATACTTTAGTCTACTAAGGATGTTTTGTGAATTTGGAGTCAGGTGTTGCCCACTGCTAATGATGCACTGTGCAGATTCTGCCTGCAGTATCAAAAGCAGCAACAAGATGGTGAACCCAATTTATTCTTTCACCATTTTATTTTACTTCAAGATATATTTAATTAAGACTCTTTAAAAATTCTATGTAGTTTATTTAATTTTTGAAAAAATGTTCACTATTTTGCAACAACTTGACAGTTTGAGATAGTAATTAATTAAATTTTTAGTAACCGGTTTCAGTCATAATAATTATGCAAGAGTTTCCCCCTATACACTGTATGTCTTATACATGCAACTTTTCATTGGTTGACAAAAACATAGTGTCATCGCGTCAAATTTTAAGACAAGCCGCTGAGGTTGTGTCATTTTTGGAGAGATAACATAATCTTTTCAATCTTCTGACTGATCACAACTTAGTTTACATGCAGACACCTTTTTAAAGTTAAACTTTGCAAGTTGAAAAACAACCAATTCGTGTTTGTGAGCTGGATAATGTGTTATTTGTTGAAGACCTGCATAGGAAAGAAATACAGCCCGTTTCAAGGTGACCAAAATTGACAAATTATTATCTGGTGAGCAGGTTTCAACAGATAGGTAATGTTATTAATGTGTACAGGTTTTAAATTCTCGAAAGTGGTAAAATTAAAGTGTACACATTATTCAATGAACCAAGGACAATAGCACCCTTTCTGTCTCTGAAGTACATGTAACTGAAATGTTGCTAGTTTCCCGACAAATATTTGTTAATTAAATGGAGAATAACATGTTTTTTTTATTTTTCTCCCCTCCCCCCCCCCCCCTCTATATTTCTATGTTGATGTATATTGTCGTAGCCCCTGTCAGTCGGTCTGTTCACATTTGTCTGTGGGCACTCAACAATTTTTACCCTATTTTGACAAAACTTCAAATATAAGTTGATATCCAAAAGATCTGGAAATAATGGTTTTAGATGTACCTGAAAAAATGGCAGGCACTAATGAAATAGTACTGGAAATTTTAATTTAGTGGTGGACATGTATTAATATTATCAGCTAAAAAGACAAATCAGTGCCACCAGACGTGTTGTGTCTGACAAAGCCTCAATCTGTGCCTGACATTGTCAGTGACAGGTGCCTTATTTCCAGGCTTGCAACTTACACAATAATGACAGATGAGTTCGAATTTCTTGAAAGTTACACCAAAGCTGTCCAACAAATAGGCAAATACTGTAAGAGTATTTAATACCAAGGTTGTCAAATCTCTACAGGTGACAATTTTTATACGCCCACATTTTCATGTGGACTATATTGTCGTCGCCCCTGTCCGTCCATCTGTCCGTCCGTCCGTCCGTCCATCCACAATTGTTTGTGAACAGTCTACAGGTCACAATTTTTATTTCATTTTGATGAAATGTATGAAAATATCCCAATAATCTAGGTTCATTTCGATATTACAATCAGACCCCCTGGTTGTACAAAAAATCACGTTCTTTTTAGTTCGTTCTCTGACCATCTCTTGCAAAATGTGGGTGTTTTTTTCATAGCAACCGATTATTTAAAAGGGTTTTTTTTTTTCCCACTATATTTGGGTAAATCCAACTCACCATTATTTTCGGACAAATATTTTCCAAGTAAATGTTTATGTTGCATTTAATTTCTTTTCACAAAATTTTGCAAGTGAAAGGTTTGATAATGAGGAGGAAAGCGAATTGAGAGTAAATAATGTGGTGAAGGGTCTTTCTGTACAATTATTCTCTCAATATTGACGTAACCTAAAATATTTTTACCTGAAACATTTACTTACAAATTACTACTCTGTTACATGTAAATGTTCTTTTATTTGGTTGTTAGAAAAACTAAGCTGATCAAGGTGTCTGGTTTTTGGTATTGGTCAAAATAATTTGATAGCAACAACAATGAAATTCCAGTATTTGTATGTCTGTTTTGACCATCAGAGAAGGAGGGTAAGGTTTAGGGTTCAACAGTACTAAAAAGTTGAGAAATCTCATAGTAGGAAGACAAGTTTCAAGACATGACAGCCACAGCAGGCTGCTCTACTGAGTACAACATCTGACTCAAGTTGTCCGCGGGCAGATTTACATGCTATTGAAGCATACAGGTTGGATACACACCATCCCATTTACTGCATGTGCTAAGAGATAAAGGCAGCTTTTAAGAGACAATTTTGGCTATTCAGTGTTCATGGCTAGAAATTCATGCGGATTTACAAATTTAATTCGTGCTACGATTCTAGTAGAAGCTTACAAGGATTCGCACAAAATTCTTCTAAGAAAAATATAATTGAATGTCACTGTTTGGAATCAAATTTGTATAACTTACTTTATAGAATACTAAATATATAATAAAATAAAATATTTGTTTTGTTTTTGTTTTACTGTTTACTTCTAACTTATAATTTTGACGAGTTTCTGGCTGGCTGTTGTCTTTTGCTTTTGTGTTTATGTAATGAATTGTGTAGAAAATTCTCTGATCACGACACAGCGTCTGGTAGAATTAAAGCACCGAAAAGGATCTGTATTATTACAGTGCAACTCCATTTACATTTGTATTTGTGCATTGAATTTCACTTACGATAAAAATTTATTTGTTCTCTAATTATTTATAAAATATATCTTGAATAATATTTAAAAGAAACTGCTTTAGCAGGCCAACCTTAAAGCCAAATAATTTTGGGTTCCATTTTCCCTGGAGCGATTTGATTCCGCTTGTTCCATTTCAATATAATGGGGTTGAATTGGGTCATTACAATTGTATTCTGCCACTTGTTTTTTGGGTTATTTGTCTCCTGCCTTTCAAAGAAAGCAGGGGACTATTAAAATGGGTCTGTCCATCTGTCACACTTTTTGAGACACAAAAACTCTATTTCTAACTGAGCTAGAATGTTCCAACTTGGTGTAGGTGTTTATTAGGTCAATGCCCTGATGGAGTTCGAAGAGCATTTTCTGCTAAGGGTAAGCAGAGATAAGCAATTTTATTGGTTGATGTTTTTGGACATGATAACTTTAGTTCAAATTAAGTGATAGTGATGAAACTTATGAGTATTTTCTGCTCTGGGTAAGCAGAGCGATAATAATTTGATTGGCCGAGACTTTGGAACACAATAACAGTCTTTCTAATTGAGGTAGAATGTTCAAACTTATGTTCACAAACTAATAATAGTGTTCCGTTCACAAATAACTGCACAGAAAAATGTAAGTGTAGACATTTCACAGCATTTGACTGGCACAAATTAAGTTCATAGACATGTATTTCCATTTATTAGATTGAAAGAATGTTTTCTTATTCTCAAAGGAATAGCCGTGTTGATATTAAACTTTGAGCACTAGTAAGGTATGAATCCATTTATTGGATTGCTTTATACATGTGTATGTCTGAGTATGCTTGTACCCAATACCCTATTTCCTTCAATCTCTCTTGGTATGATACTTGAATAGAATGTGATGGGATATATCCTGTCATAGAAATAACTAATCTTATTATACTGACAACAGGGTGCTAGATAGGATAATCATAGCTCTAATAATGTGGCTGGTATAGTGCCAAACCTATAGCTACTATTGTTTATTGAACAATCTCAGTGTTTTTATACCATCATCTGTCTATGCATTAATGTATTGTTATATATTAAACTTTTAAAAAGATTTTTCCGAACTTGTAAGCTAAAGTAAACTAAAATTGAAAAAGTCTCATCCTACCCCTTTACATTATCAAATTGGACTAATACTCAGAATTTCAAGTAACCCACCAAAGTAAGGGGATTTTATCTGGGAAATAACAAAGTCTGCAGGTCTGATCATTTTAGTACCGTACATATTATACTGTATTTTCCATTTGACCTTCACTATAGCAGCTTAAATTAATTTTTCTGCGAAGAGTTCACCTGTAAACTGGAGCCGAGAATGGTTCTTTCTAGGGCCTTGAGTGTAAACTGGTGAAACTTACATTAGTATTAGCCAATGGGTGTATATGTAGAAGGTTTACTTTCCAATGGGGTTTGGTGGCCGAGTGGTTAGCATGTACACCCTCCATCATAAGATCTGTTATTGAGTCAACTTGCATGGTTTCGATTCACCGGTTTTGAGTTTTCTCTTGGTCCTCTGGTTTTTTCCCACTTTTAAAGACCCTACACGCAAAAAAATTACTGATATAAGATTGAACCATATTTTAGACCTTGTTGGTATCGGGCGAGTTGAATTCCATTTCTCTCTCTCTCTTCTATGCCAATCAGTGCCACCTGGTGATCATAACTATGTATGATTTTATCCATATTTGGCAAGATTAAGTTATATTTAAATGCTATCAATCGAACAGTTTTAAATAAATACTTTTTATTGTACCGTAATTCTACATGTAGGCAAGGGTTGCTGTTCTCGGACAGTACATCATCCACACCTGGGGTCCTGTGATTCTACATGTAGGCAAGGGTTGCTGTTCTCAGACAGTACATCATCCACACCTGGGGTCCTGTGATTCTACATGTAGGCAAGGGTTGCTGTTCTCGGACAGTACATCATCCACACCTGGGGTCCTGTGTTCAAAGTCTAGCCTGGATTTATTATGATGTCATAGTTTCTATATTTAACATCAGGTATCTTAGTCAATATACATATGGAGCTAGGATACTTTTTATTGCGTATAAACTAGACTGAAGTCAATACAAATAACTCAACGCAAAACCAAAAGAGATAATAAAACGCCTTCACATTTATTCAAATTCCTGTGTGTGGTTTATTTTAGAATAAGTAGTTTCTGTCTTTTTGGTGGAGATCTTTGATATTGTACATAATAACCCCAAGTTTTCCAAAGTTTTGGATAGATTCATGCATGATGCAGAGTATGCTTTTATTTATGAAAAATAAATACCATTTCTGCTGTGAGGTGTTGATATTCTTAAATGTAATAAATTTGTGTTTTATTTTAATCAAAAGAAGTGATTGGACTGTTCAAAGTAGGTGATCAAATTTGTCTTTTACCATTTTATTGATTCTCTTATATTTTTATCAGATGTCTCATTCTCATTCTCAGTATTTTCTTCATAATTTTTAATTGTTGTAATTTGTGTTTTGCAGACGGAAAGGATAAGAAGAAAAAATTAAAGCCATTTGAAGCGTTTCGGAGATTGTTTAAGAGCACAAGGAAACGTAGCAGCAAGTCTAAAGATGATCCCCAAGTTAGCATAGTATCAGTGAAAGCCAAGTCTACCACTGCATTACATTCAGGAAGTAATGAAGACGATGATGATGATGGCGGGTAAGACTCTCGTAATCTTGATTTATTTCATTTAGCAAGTAAAACGACTAAAAGCAATTTCCTGTTTTATTGTAAATCTGTCTGATTACATTGTACAACCTCTCACCCACATTCTACTCTTAATTTCACACCACGCTTTTCTCTTTGTCAAATTAGATTGCTTTGCTCTTCATAAACTTTGAAAGTGCACAAAGTGTTTAATTCAGCTGTTGCTTATTACTTTGATGAGTAAATTAGAACAGGTTGTCACTAGTCAGACCGTTTTATTTTACATGGGTAGTACTCCAACAAATATTCAAATTTTAAGAGGTTGCGATGTCTTTTTAACGATACCTTAGTTAATTAAAGAGTTTGATAAAAAGATAATACTGAAGTCAGTGTGGGATGCAAACTGATCCCGCAGTGAATATTCGCTACAATCACTGATAAGCATGACATCGACGAGGCTTAATGAGTACGGCATATTAACTTTTTTACTCCGACAAATTAAATTCTCAAACATTTTTTTGAGGTAAAAGAAAAATAAATAAAGACGTTTGAAGTATTTGTAGTTACCTATTTAGGGTAAATGGGTATTAAAATGAGTAAAATGCATCATTTTGCCCGAAGCAGTTAGGTGTTAAAAGTAAACATTGCACGAGCCGTTGAGCCAATGACTAACGGCGCGTGCAGTCAACTCACCTGTTGCGGACAGTCGTCTGTTACAGAGATAATTCGTAAGTAATTCTCTGTGAAACAGATTGTGTGGGATGTTTGGACTAGAAATAGACATCGACTAACTCTGTACTGTATCTGAGAATTGCAGTTCATTTGATTGACAGATGTTAACTGCACTCGCATATTCTTGATTATCAAGTAACATTCTCAATGGCTATGGTACACTCGCTAGGCAGTACTTTTACCGTGAAGTAATTTGAATGTAATTTCAACATATATTCTCTTTAGATATTTACTATTAAAGTTTAGGCCTATATCGAGAACTTTCAGCTATTTGTCTAATCTTCCATAATGACGTTTTAATTCAAACTAAACTTTTAGTATTTTTTATTCAACTATATTCAAAAATCATGATAAACAGATGAAAGTATTTAGAGTTATGATTTCTGAAAATCTAGAAATGCACCAAAGACTGGAACTTTCATTTTAATCCAGTGTTCAAATAAGTTGTATTATTTATAAAAGTATGAATAGAATTTTAGACAAATACCTGTCAGTTAAAACTAATAAGAGCTTAATAAAATCTGCTACAATGTGCATTTAGAAATAAAACAATATGGAAAATGTATTGGATTTGAAAGAATCAAAGTTTCTAGAAATCTTACAAATTGAATTGAATGGAATATTGAAATTATGTTTGAATAATGATTTAAAGTATTGATATAGTACAATTAGTATCTATTTTGACAACTAGTTGAATGTCTTTCAATCTAGCTTATTTCTTTTAAGTCCTTCACACATAATATGGAATCGTTCCATCACTGTCTTGAACAATAATAAACTGTAAAAGCGTATTGATTAATAATCAGAGGTGATAGCTTTGTAAACATGATTATAATGAGTTGATAATGGCCAAACGGAAACTCAAAATAGTGCCACACCATCACATGATAAATACATTAACAAGTTATGAATAGTTACTAATTGATGTGATATATTCAATAACTTATTTTCCAGAAAAAGTTATAGTATGATTATAGTCTTTGAGATGCCTGTTCAAATTTTAATTGTCTGTGTGACTTTATGTAAAATCATGAATTTGCACATCGATGTCACACTTATTACTACAAATATAGTTATTGATGAGAATTGTAATTCAAACAAATATTCACAGCAGATTGTCCATTCTCATACAAAGAACATCAGATACCACTTTTTGTACAAATGTGGGGGATCACCAGGCTAAGTGAGTAATACATGTTCGATCCCAGCATTGGCAGAGAAAGTTCATCCAGATTTTCCAGCGTGGTTTCCCTTTGTCAGTGATGCAGCATGGAGGGCCTGACAAGGACAGTTGTCTAGTCATTCAGATGGGATAAAAAACTGAGGTCCTGTGTACACATTGGCATGTGCATAAATTAAAAGATCCCTTGGCAGTTGGAATTCGTTATAAGAGTAGGCCATAGCGCTGCTTCCCAGACAAAATTTCCCACATAGTACACTGTATGCCATATTCCTGTCTTAATTAGCACAGTTTAGGAGCAGAACAGTAGGACCTTAAACCCCATTTCATTTCATTTCATTTGTACAAATGCGATAGCTATGAACTTTTTTGTACATACTACATACATATATATCTTTACCAAATGATAATATTTTATTCTGAAGTGCTTCATAATAGATCAAATATTAAATCCTAAATTTTATCTATCTTGTATCAGTACAAAGACTATAATTTTATCTCTCAGTTAACTAGATGGAGTGAGAAAAAATATCTTGGAGAAATTATTTAATTTACAATGTACCAAGGGATTAGATGTAAAAAAATGAAATACAGAAATCAATTAAATGGAAAACTTTGGCAACATTCCATATGTTTTACTCCTTTTATAGTCTTTCGTGTGGGTATAAACCATAGTGTCATAAACTGTATGTAGATAGGTAGATTTATAAGTGTGTATTGGATGGATTATACATGTACCTATATAACACCTGATATTTAACACATACATGATATATATTTAAACCAGCAGGTAGGCATTATTATAGTTTCATCAAATTTGTTTTAACATGTACATGTGAACTTAGTGTAAAGATTGATACAATCATAATTTTATTTGTCATTAAATGTGTTGTGGCAATTCTTACTGATAGAATGTTTAAGGGCACTGGTCTTTCTTACTGATAGAATGTTTAAGGGCACAGAGATATTTTTCATCCCTTTCAACTAAACATTGTTTTTATCACAAATTATGACTTGTTTTCGTTTCTGTGTTTTTCAATGAGTTATTCCAATGGTAGTTCTGCAAGCATTTTATGTTTGATTAATTCTTAAAAATATGTATAGGATCCCTCTGACCCCTTTTGGGAAGGCATGCAAAAACATGACACATAGTTTTAAGGAGATTTGCTCCATTTCACCAACATTGACAGGAGTAATAATTTTATAAAAGATGATGTGTTTTCCAAAATCGTTGTCATGTACGGTACTCAAATTTCTACTTATTTCTATAAAAAGTAGATAAATCGATTAACTCAATATTATCCATGAACTTTGACATTAAAAACACAAATTAGAATTTATGTTAGTTTATTTCAATCAGTATAAAATACAATGACCATTTTAAAAAAACCTCCTGTAATATCAATATCATCATGAGCACAATTTATAATGGCATCTTAGTGCAAAAGTGAAATGTCATACTTTGCTCTGGATATAGACTGGAATACCATCAGCACATGACCGCCATTCAAGTTTGAATGCTCACATATTTTGACGAACATAACAGATTAAAAATTACAATAAATATTTTATAGATTTAATGTAAATCAGCTAATATATACATTCATATTACTTTAATAATTTTGCGTCCCATTTTCGTTCATAGATTTCTAGCATGGTTCCCCCTTGTCAGTGATGCAGGGCCTGACAAGGACAGCTATCTAGTCATCTGGATGGTACAAAAACCAAGGTCCCAGGTACACATTGGGGTACATGTAAAAGATCTCTTGACAGTTGGAATTTGATATAACACTAGGTTGTAGTGTCGCTGTCCAGGCAAAACTTCCCTCATAGTACACTGTATGGTGTATACCTGTCTTCATTAGCCCAGTTTGGAGCAGAACAGTAGGATATTGAACCTCATTTAAAACATTTAATCTATTACTAATAATGTAGTTACTGCCTTAATTGTGTTCATCATTCCCTTTAAAGATGTCAAAAATGTGCACTTCAAATGCCTTGGTTGTAAAAGATGAGGAATAGATTTTCTTCAACTACTGCTAGACACAATGCATGTTTGTTTGACAGGGATGAAGTTCTTAAAATTCTAGGTCAAAATCCATCATCTTGTCTTCAGAATAGTTCTTATAACTAGATCAGTAGAGTTGACAATAAAACTACAAGACACATGTAGATCTACCATTGTTAAAGATTGGATGTTCATGACAATAACATTCTTTACATATCATCTTTTATTTGTTTACCTGTTGCAAGGAGTAACCTATATAAATATATATGTATATACTATAAATTTATCAGTTAAATGATTTAGATATATCCTGAACAGACTTGATAGTACTTGACACGTATTTATATTTATTTCTAAACTGTATGTATCCATATATTATATATTGGTTAGATGTACATTTCACATATACCTGTTCTGTCAATAAATTTAAAAAATAATGATAACTGTAGAATCATGATATTCAAGTTTACAGAATCAGCTGTGCAGGAAATCTGTTAACAACTACCGTACATTTAATTATATATTTGCTACATGGCAAAAAAGTATACATAAATAAATCATAAAGATTTTATCTTAAAATCAAGTTGATCTTGTTTTTCTAAATTTTAAACATTTTTATCACCACTCTTACTGAGTATGAGTTTCTTTACAATTATACTCTATTGCAGTTTATTTTATGTACCTGTGCATTTTACTTTAACATTTGATATTTTCTTTGTTGTGAAAACAATAGTGGGTCTGTCCGAGATTTATCTCTGATATGTTTAATGGTTGTCAACAGTTCCACACACTTCTTTAGCTAGTTTGAATAAACATGACGATTTACATGTGACTGATTTTCACTGACTGATTGTTCTGCCATAGTGTAGTTTTAGAAATGTATTAACATTCGAGACTAAATAGTTCTGGATGTAGATCTGCTTTAAATTTTCAGATGCCTATGAATACAATTAAATTAGAGAATGCAAATCTGGGAGTGAACCGTGTATTCTATGTGTTTACGTATTTGATACAGAGAATTACATAAAATTCTTCTTACGGCACAAAGGATAGTAAAATTTCCTTAATATTTTAGTACAATTTAAAGGCGCATAATGGAAGATCACATAAAGAGGTGTCAGTTGTTAAAAACTAGATACATGTAATGTGAGGGGAATATGCTGACAATTTCATTCAAATTGCTCCACTCTGAACCAAGTGAATTTAAGATCTAACCTCGATCATCGTTACTAAAGTCGTTTGGATAAAAAAACATAGTTTCGATTATATGTTTTGGGATTTAATCTTCAATGAGCGTTGAGTAGCAGATTAGATTCAAATACAGTGAAGATTCGACGCATAACATGGCATCGAGAGTTGATTTAGATCTTTTCAAGTTCATAACTGTTTCATTAGTAGTTTATATAAAACCTGCAATATGCAGATTTAGCTCTTTAAGAAAGCTAAATGAATTTTATCAAGGAGACAAAGGATAGTTGAATTTGTTTAAAGGCAAATTAATTTCATTTTTAGTTATTCAGGGTCTTTATAAATAAATTACCCACTTAACTGTTTGCAAAGGGTTGTTAAAATTTCAAAACTTACACAGGCATTATTCAAGAGCTATATCTGCCAATTATTCATGTAGACTTAGTATTGCAGGTCTTTCTTTAAACCTTAAATGTCATATAAACTATTAACATTAACTACACATACATGTATATAAACATGAGAAGACCATAATCAATTAATATCATCAGGTGGGTCCAATTTTAAGCAGATTAGAACGGTTCAGCCATTTAATGATTTTGTGTTAAAATGGTTGAGCGAGGCTTAGCCTCGTACAACCAGTACAGTGGTTACAATCAGTGCACAAGGCTTATAAAATAATTTGAATGAAATTTTTGATATATTAATTTTGCATTATCCAGTGATTACAATCAGTGCACAAGGCTTATAACGTAATTTGTATGAAATTTTCAATATATTAATTTTGCATTATCTTTTTCTGAACTGTTTTAACAAGAATGGTCATCTCTTTATGTAAATCTTACATAATGTACATGTATCTTTAATTGGTTGGAGCTAAAAGCCTTTGAGTAAGGTCTTTAGTGTTTAAATAAATTAGTATTTTCCTGAAGAATTTCAGATTAATATATCCTAAACCACTTTAATTTGGGTCAAAGTAGATTATTTAATTGAAGACCACAAGGGAAAAATGGACATGTCTCAAAACTCAATTTCTGGAGTAACTCCCCTTTAGCGTATAGTGTATTTGTCAAAGATTAAGATCAACAGACAATTTTACCCAATTTAAGCACATTTCTTGCTCTATGAGTGACAAAGGAAAGATAAGCATTGTAGACAGGCAAACACAATAAGGGAAATTCTGTCTATTTTAGTTTTTCATTCATTTGATGCCCTGTTGATTTTCCGTAGAGATATGAAGACAATAACTTTGGTTTTCTGTCACATCCAAATGACCAGACATTTTCACTGTAACACTGGGAAATCCTTTAGGAACTTTATCGGTGTAATGCAGGTATCTAACCTGGGACTTCCTGGTTAGAAAACAAAGCACTGTAACTCCTCTGTTATTGAAGGTTTTATTGGGAAAGGCTATTTAAAGTCTTTTGAAAGTTTTCTCCTCCCACTACTCAGTACTAGGCTATATACTCAAAGCAAAGAAATACCTGACTTGATAGTTGTAGGTGACAATTATGTGATGGGGCTTTAAACGAATTTAGGCAAAGGGTTATATTGATACCGAGTCAGGCAAACCGAGTAAAGGACCCTAATTAGCATCTTAAAGTGGGAGATAAGTTTATGATTAGTTTACTAATTTTAGTTTTCAATTTTGGCTGTTGTGTTAACAGAGATACATACATGAAATCAGCAGTTTTTGACCCTAATCTAAGAGACCTAGTCATTTTATTTTCGATAAGGAAATAAGCTTGTGCAATAATTATTTCAACAAAGATTCTTTTTTAATTGGATCTCTCGTCACAGCCAGGTGTGAGCAAATAAAAAAAAGAGGTAAATCTGAAGTCAAAGTCGAGTGTGCATTTTAATCTGACTGCTTGTTTTTAATTCAGGAAATAAAATAAGTGATCTAGGTGTTTAATAATATTCTTGAAGGTAAATTACAAGCTTTATCAAATTATTATTGCTTCATTAGCTTCGATAAAGTGGCGTTTCTGTATATTATATTTCTGTGAGTTTTATTCCTGATTTCACATAGAGGTAAGCACCAAAACAAACATTGTTCATAATCTACCCAAAATTATCTACAACCCCCCCCCCCCGCCCAACTGTATGTTGTTATGACTTGATATAGTCTTTTCCATGTCACAGATTGCAATTTCTGGGCTAATTCAGCTTGCATTAATATTAATTCCAAAAAACCTGATTGATCACTGTGTAACAGTTTGAGGATTGATAGAAGAAGTACAAAGTAAAAACTGTAGATGATGTATTAACTGTTGGATTATATGATTAATTGACAAGAACACTTCAAGACCAATAAAAATAGTAGTCTGTAAATGATGTCCATGTATTTGTAGTAATGGTTAATAAGCTTATTATTATTGTTACCATTATTTTAGGAATATTTAATCTAATTTGGTTCATAAATGCTCTATTGTAAACACCATAAAATATAGGCCTACTATTCAAAATAAAGAAAAATCAGTTTAAAAAATTTTTTATCCTGTGTTAGGTCCAATTTTAACTTTAAAGGGCCAATCCCGATAACTTTTTTGGGAATAAAACTGCTTAATTTTGTGTTAAAATCCCTTATAACCCATTATCTAAGGCCGACCAACTAACCCGATATTTGTGATACGCTTGTAAATAACTTAAACCTGACAGTCTTCATCTGGAAATGGAGACCGTTGTATTCTACAGTATCTGGATAAAACCAAACTTTTTTCTATAAAAATGATATGTAGGTGAAATTTACCTTTTGTTATCAGTACAGTACATGGGTCATTCACTGTATAGACCTCTCAAGAAACGAGAATCGATTATCAGGTCACCCAATCAAAAAATTGACCCGAAATCTTAAAAGGGTTACGTGTCCGGATAAGCAGTGTTGACGTTAATGTCAAAACGACTCAATATTTTGAGCTGAAACATTGAGCCAAGGTATATATATATACCATGCCTCTATATTTTGGTCCATAAATTTCATAAATGCTCGGACTTTAATTTTTGAGACTCTGTTCTTATCGGGATTGTCCCTTTAAGGATGATTTCTTAGAAAAAGAAAAGATCTAGGTATAAATTATATTTGTGAAAATTAATCTTTTAGTTTATAGATTGACTCATCTTACTCAGTTAAAATCTATTCATTAATTATACATGTACATAAGGTGCAGCATCTGTTCTTGCTTATTGATCAGATGAGTAGGGAACTTAAACTTGACCATTTCATTTCTGATCGGACTTCATAATGGAGGAAAATGTATTTAGACAAAGCAAAAGATGAACCTTTTTTCGAAAACTTGGATAATTTTGGCATTTGCCAAAAAATATCACAGAAAGATATTACCACTTGAAGTTAACCACCATTATGACGGAGAAATTTTCATTATAAAATCATGTCAAGCTTACCCAGGGGAGATAACTCTCATAAGACTAAAGAGATTAATTCAGCAGACACCAATTACATTATGCAGATCAGAACAATCTGTTTGAGGACATCATCAGTGGATGGATGCAATCTCGTTGACTGGATACAAACTGAGCTAACATTATTGATTTGGAATTGAAGGGGAAAATTCTCTTTGCTTTTCATGACATATCTATGGTAAATTAAAGAAGAAAAAAACGCCTGTCATTAAATATTGGTGTAACCGTATATAGAGTGTACAAGAGAACCACCTTCTAAATATTTGCAAATTCAATCAATGGAGTAAATCTGGATTCTTACTGGAATTCTTCTGTTCCAAAAAATATTTCAGTGTGACATGTCGACCTAATGCCACAACACGTCATAATCTCTGAGGAAATGTTTAATAGTTTCACTGAATTATAGTGATTCGAGTGAAAATTTTATAGCTTATTTTTTCTGTCATGGTATGTAGATTGATTTTTCTTTGATTTATTTTTTCAGAATAGCAATTAATTCATGAAGTTAAGTTCAGTCCTACTGTTATGGCTTACTGTACATATATACTACAAATCTTCAGCTTTTCTCAAATACTTCACAGAGGTTAAAGTTTTAATTTCTAGAATTAGTTGGCAGTCATAAGATAGTGTGCAGTATGCATAATATAATGTAGAGAGTATGGGAGAGGGTAGAATGCAATTGAACAGAGATTATTGCAGTTTCTAATTTAGTTATAGTTAATTAACATGAAGCGTTAAAGACTGATAAATCTCAAAACAAGCGTGACTATGTTAAATTCCGTAGTTCAATATGTTTGACTTGTTAAATTGTGAGGATGTTAGTATCTGTAAAGACTTGTTTGCACTTATGAGTAGTGGCACCTTTAGGGTTGACATGGAAAGTGTGCCAGTCATTTGAATAGGACAAAAACTAGGTTCATTTGCGTACACATTGACATGCAGTAACATGAAACCTCTAGTTTAGTGAGCCAACGTCTTACTCACTTAACCACCGTGGCTCGTCATCATATTTCACTGTCTGTGTTGTTTATATACAAGAAATAATGTGATAGATTGATATGAGTAAACCATTACATTAATTGATATTAATACATGTCACGATTATCATAGCTAGTAATTAATTATATTCTACCTGTAGATAGGTATATTTAATTAGTGTCGATGTGTTTATATAATTAGTTTATACCTATCTTTCACCTGTTTTATCGTCATGTAGTATTCACAACAAATGTAAGTTTATTCTATTTTGTGAAATATTTTGCTTATTATGCTTAGGAAAAAAATGATTTCTTACAAAAATACATGTATTGCAATACTGCAATCTGAAAGTCGATATATCACGACAATTTATTGCATTATTGGGTTGGCTTTATTTTTTATATTCCATTTCTACAGATATTTCATTCTTTAATTGTCATATTGTCTTATATTGTGTAAACAATGCTTCTGTAGCTGACAGAAAACATTCATAACTTGGCTGTGATTTATAGACTGGTTATAGAACTATCACACCCAATAACTTATTATTTGATTTATATTCAATAACATTAGTAACAGATAAAATGAAAGATTACATGTTGTAGTTCATTTCTAAATAGTTTAATCTAAAAAAAAAGAAAAAAAGATTTACTGCATTTTTATAACATAAATCAGAAAATATTATATATATATCTACGTATTAAAGATATTGCAATACAGTGAATATTTGGTAGGAATTTTTTGCAACACAGTTTTTGGCTGCTATACTGATGCTCAGCGCTAATATTTTCATATGTAGACATAAATCTTAGTATCTAAGGGTGGTTTAGTGTTAGACATAGTCTGTCTGGTGCACTACACCCATACATTAAACATGTTCCTTAAAGCCCCAATAACACTCTTGTTGTAACTGAAAAATATGTCCCAATCTTCATTCTGGTCAACAAATCGTATTATTTTAGAATATTCCAATTAAATGATGATATAAATTTCATCTTAACACACCTAATTTAAAAAATTGGAAAAATTCAACCAATTGATTTGAAAAGTCTAACGTAAACCTTTTCAAATGTGACTTGGATTTTAAAATATTTTCAAACCCTCTGGACAAATAAAATAGGTTGTAATGGATAATTTACACAACAGGTAGGACATTTAAACATCTAGTACTTAGAATGAGAGTATTATTTATTTTCTGGAGCTACCAAGCCAGCAAGAATGTTATTGTCCCTTTAAGCAATGTTCTCGAGTTTTACAACATATAACCGTTGCTTTAATACTCAGCAATTCCTGAACTTTGCATCTGTTGTTTTTACACGTAACTAATTAGCATTGTCCAATCAGAATTCGTGGCACATAACACACTATAAACAAACAGGGTTTTTATACGCCCACATTGAAATGTGGTCGTATATTGTCGTCTCCCCCGTCCGTCCGTCTGGCGGTCCGGCGTCCACAATTGCTTGTGGACGCTTTATAGGCTAAAGTTAATATCCGATTGACTTTAAATTTATACACAGTGTTAAAGGTCATGAGACGAAGAAGCCTATTGTTTTTCAGCGATTTCCGATAATAACTACCAGAGTTATGACCCTTGATCACTTCAAAAAATCTTGTGGACACTCTAAAAGCCAAAGTTAATAACCGATTGACATTAAATTTATTCACAGTGTTAAAGGTCATAAGACGAAGAAGCCTATTGATTTTCAGCGATTTCTGATAATTAGTGCCAGAGTTATGGCCCTTGGTCACTTCAAAAAATCTTGTGGACGCTCTAAAAGCCAAAGTTAATATCCGATTGACTTTAAATTTATACACAGTGTTTAAGGACATAAGACGAAGAAGCCTATTGATTTTCAGCGATTCCGATAATTAGTGCCAGAGTTATGGCCCTTGATCACTTCAAAAAATCTTGTGGACGCTCTAAGAGCCAAAGTTAATATCTGATTAACTTTAAATTTATACACAGTGTTTAAGGTCATAAGACGAAGAAGCCTACTGATTTTCAGTGATTTCAAATAATTACTTCCAGAGTTATCTCCCTTGATCACTTCAAAAAACCTTGTGACGCTATAGATGCCAAAATTATCATCCGATTGACTTCAGATTGATACACAGAGTTTAAGGTGTTGAAACAAACAAGTATTTTGATTTTCAATGAATTTTGATAACTGAACAGCTAAATGTTTAATATACTAATTGTTAACGTGGGGTAAAACTTTATAAAAAGCAAACAAAATCTAATGATTTTCTGCTAATTACATAATGAGTTGTTACTTTTAATCAGATTTTTAGTGTATTACAAATGTTTCATTACCAAAAAAAGTAAAAATATGCGACAGCCCTTGTTGACTGCCCGGACGATTTAGCTGCTGTGGGCGTATGTTTTGTTGCCTGGCAACCCATCTTTTAAATTGAGAAACTTGTGGAAAACCAGCAACCTTGACATTGGTCGATCTTTGAACATTGCCACACGAATGTCACATGTAGGCATTTTAGCTAAAAGCATGAGACTTGGTATTCACGACGACCGATGAATCTGATAGGTTCCCAAGCTGGGCTTGTGCCGATCAAACTTAGTGGCAAATTATGCAGGGTCTTACGTGAAGGGCTTGATAAGATGTATGTAGTTAAGGTGAGATCAAACCTTCTATTAAAGATGTACATGTAGCTACCATAGTTGAAGATGTAATATCTCGAAAGTACTTAATTATCGGGTAGTTATTTCTAATAAAAGTATGGCAAATTTTGTATATATATGGAAAGTATAGACGCTCAATATTACGAGAAAATTCTGGAATACATTCAAAAACACCCAAGGTGTAAGCAGTTGGCAAAAAATGACAGGGTATCGCCTAACTGGCAACCTCATTGTTGTCTGTAAGCTTATTGTGTTGAAGCTTGATGGAGGGAGCGGCTGTTAATTCTTGATCAAATGGTTAGGTGGTTTTGGGAACATTGAGGGGTGTCAACATACTAAAGACTCTGCAATTAAATTGCGGAAAGAGAAGTGGACAAAAATGATTAAGAATTTACATAGGCCTTGATATGTATGATATGTATGGTAAATGGACACAGTTTGTATGTGGGAAAGTATCTTTAAAATATGGAGTGGTAGTTCGGACATCATTTAGATTCACCATGTAACCTTGTAACAACCATAATCTGTCATTAATTGTTTTAATACAAGTAGAATAGGAGGTGATATGTTTGTCAGCTGTTTCTGATGTATTTACAGCAGTCATTTAGACTTGTAATAGAGGTGATTGGATTGTGTAGTTAGATCGGTCCAAATTAGGGTATGATTGAAACATTAAGTGTGACATTATGTAATGATGAGCTGGTGAATGACTGAGAGTAGGACGAGATATTTGGTAATCTATTATCATAATATGCTTCAGGTACAATATATTTATATACTTGTACGTGACAATACTATTATGTCACTACTTTACAACTATTGAATGATAGTCAATATAAATAGTAACCTCATCTCTATTTGTCAATTATATATCATTTTATATTCTCATCTATCAGGTTTAAAGGTAATAGGACCTTACAAGGGACTAGAAGTATATCTGAAGACAGTGTTTTTAATCCCGAACTTAAAGAAGCTAACCCAGAATCTTTGAAGAAAATAGCTGTATCAGAAGAAAATATCCATAAATCTACATTCCAGGTAAGCTTATAAAACATTACTTTAACGGTATTTCATATAATTGAACCACAGAAATATATATTATACATATGTAGTATTTAGATATTGATTACAGACCTAGAAGTTAGTATAATAGAATTTTATACGAATATATACAGGTTAATTATACTAGTGTTATATTGTCATGTAAAATGTTGCCGAGTTGGACTGTGTTTATCAGATTATTTGAGTAAATGTACCAGTATTATAAACATGGAGTTTGGTAAAAAGTTATTGTATTCTAATCAATGTAACGTAAGTCGCAATCTCACTTGTTTTTTTTCTTGTTCAAATTCTCATATTCTTAGTTCATTTTACGATACAGGGGCTTTACATTCTAGATACCTTCCCAGCTTGATCAGTTAAATAAGAGACTCTATGCTAAATGATAAGTTTTTCTAATAAAAAGGTCAGGCCCCAAGTTCACAAAGCTTTCTGCTGAGACTGAGAATTTAGTCACTGCATAATGAGAAATATCTTTGATCCAGAAACACAAAATTTTGCACATAGTTTCTTATTGATTGATAAATTTTATACATTAAAACAACAAAAGTCATATAAAGGATTGTATTTTAGTTTACATAAGGCAAAGAATTTTGAGTAAATTCTTAATTTAAGCAAAGTCTCTTACTCAATATCATCCTAAATCTTTGACATCAATAAACTCAAATTATTTGTCAATTTAAATCAACATTGATGTTGTGATCTTACCTGGAAAAGATGGGCTTCTGATATTCAACATTTTACTATTGGTACACACATCAAAACAGAAACAATTGAATGTAAATCAGTTCATATACAATCAGATAACATTATTATATGTGTTGCAACCCATTTGGGTAAATTTCTAGGTCCCAAATAATTAGCGGTTTAGCTCCCTTAACCTCTGACGTGGCTAAGTGGATAAGGCGCTGGTTCACCAGCCTGGAGGTTGGGTGTTCGATCCCTTCATTGGCCGAGAAAGTTCATCTTGATTTACTGACATGATTTTCCTTTGTCAGTGATGCAGACGGAGGGCCTGACAAGGACAGCTGCCTAGTCGTTCTGATGGTACGGAAAAGGTCCCGTGTACACATTGGAGTGCACGTAAAAGATCCCTTGGCAGTTGGAATTTGATATAAGAGTAGTGCCGCTGCCCAGGCAAAATTTCCTTCATAGCACACTGTATGGCGTATGCCAGTCTTCCATTAGCCCAGGTTAGGTGCAAAAGAGTAGGATGTTAAACCCTGTTTCATTTCATTTCATTTCTTAACCTCTGACAGAAGTGGTCAGAATAGTTAACTTGTTTGGCTTATAGTACATGTATGTGTGAACGCATGACAATCCTGTCTTAAAAACCCTGGTGATTTTGAACTAGTTTAAAAATAAGTGTCTGAACGGAATATAAGAAAGTAAATAGAAATATACGTATTTTAAGGCAGTAATCAGAGATGTGCAAGCTCATTGCGTTAAAACGAAAAATTTTGTAGTGAAGTTTTATTAAAATGTGTTCAATTATTTACTACAAGACTATACCTGGTAGAAATATCTCTTTACTAGGCTAGCGTAAATATTGACTTTCCATAACAATGATATAACAATTTATTAGACTAATGGATATAGGACACATTCAGCCTTGTATCAAGTAACATAAATATCTGTTTGTTTCATTATTTAGCAATTTTACACATCCAGTTAATGCGTTTTAATTTAAAGGGATGTAGTCGAATTTTGTGACCTTGAGATATTTCAGTATTAAATTCAGGCTATGAAATGAAACCTTGTTTATTGTGTTAAGAATATATGTCTTTCAAAAGCTTTTGACAAAAGATGTCAGTAATTTGTAAACTTGACACTATTTCCGTGAGCCATATTTGAAAATAGATATTGTTTGTGCTATATTCATACTTCTCACATAGTCAAGTTATCTTTGATGACCAGACATAGCATGCAAGTCTCTTGCCTATTCCACCTTGTAGATTTTCTACGGATCCTCCGATTTTCTCCCACCGCTAATGACCTTTCTGCCCAAACAAAATATTGTATTAAAATTGAACCATATGCTAGTCCCGGAATGACCAAGTTTGTGTCGAATGGACAACAATCCCCATTTCTGTCTCTTTAATACATTATGTAAGATCAAGGAGAAATATCAATATTTCATTAATATCTAATATATATCACCATTTAATCATGTTGCTATTACAGGCTGAGCTGTTTGCTAAATTAAAAAGTCGTCAATCTGTGTGTTCTGATGATGATGATGCCGGTCTACCTCACAGCCCCACCCCACCCGTCACCACTGCTGATATAATAATGGGTGGTGGCCTTAAGGTTAGTTTGTTAGTTGTTTACTTGAGGCTATATAGAAGAAGTCATGTTTAGAAAGGCTGAATAAATCAACAACTAGCTGGAGCATAGATTTTTATTATACAACTATATAAAAGAAATGTGACAATATTAAGTGTGAGTGTGTACATATTGTGGACAAATACCTACCCTGGTTTTGGCACACTTTGATAGACTAGTTAAGTTTGAAGGCTATTGTGTTGCATGTTGAATGGACATTTGACACTTGTGTATTGAAAGAACAAGTATGTAATTTGTTCCAGTTATCCAAACCTATCTCTTGTTCCTGGTTTGTTAGTTTAGTTTCTCTCATGCATTGAGCAGACGACCTCAACTGGATGGAATTTGGCAAACGTCATTATACTGTTTATTTAAATGTTTGATGTTATTTGATTGCAGCCTCTGCCAGTGTCCGGTAAATCAATGAGTCGAGAGAGTGAAACCAGTTTAATAAGTGAAGATGGCTCCGACAATGACGAGGTTAGCAATTGGCATTTTTCCTTCTTGTCCTGTCTTATCTTAATCTAGTGATGCCCTATACTTCTAGACATTATGGAGACTTGTCTGAGCCTTTATTAGATCGTCCCAATAGTCAACTGTTTATAACATGATCTAAAGATGTTTCAGATAAAGACATTATCCCTTGATTTGGTACTCTTCTATAAAGGTCTATGATCTAAATAGATTAATTGGAGCCATAAATTGATCTTCCCTTTATTTCAAAATTACTTTTAAAAAATAAACATGGTTTACTCTATGATTTAGGCAAATATATGTTTCTTTTTTTTATCAAAGGGTTGTTTTCAAATAATAGCCTTAAATATGGGTTTATTTATTTGAAGGCTGTAGTTCAATATAGAAAAATTACAAGTATTATCTTCATTCTTGATATACATATATGTTATAATGCATATATTATATATATATATATATATAGTGTTATGATATAAGCACTGGATTGATAAACCTATAAGTATATAAGCCACACCCTGTCATATACTGATAATGTTGTGTTATGTATCTTAATCAGTATTTTTACAATCTAAAGTAGATTACCTATTATTATTGTTGTTGTCATGGAAACATGGTGTTAATGTTACACAATATGTCCCTTTTAAAAAGTGGCATTACCAAGTTACCAGATACAAGATTGATTTTAATGACAAGCCAAATGTATTATTATTTCACTGGATGATTTTATCTGCTCAGCGATTCAGATGATACAATTTTGCTTAGTTCTTTAAAAGGCCACATCTCCATGGAAACCATCTTTGATTTTATTGGCATTTAAAAAAATGAGAAAAAGCTGTCAGTAAAGAGAAAGGAAGAATATATAGCCTTTGTGATGTAGAGTAACCTAGATACTACTGTTACATTTTATAATACAATACATAACACTTCAGTAAAATAAAAGGATTATAATTACTAGTCTAATTCCTTGTTAGATTACATTAGGGAATAGTTTAAAATGGTATATAAATTATTAGTGGCAGCATCAGCTACAAAATACAAAAGATTGACATTTATCTGTCTGTTCCCTGAAGGTGTGATATAAATGTAATTATATTCCCTCTTCTTTTGTATGTCCACATTTTGCACGGTAGTAAATTCATAGTATATTTATCAGTCCACCCATAACACTTGTGATTTTATTCTACACGTCCCTCTTTTCAAGGTTTATTTTTTATACGCCCACATTGAAATGTGGTCGTATATTGTCGTCGCCCCCGTCCGTCCGTCCGTCCGTCCGTCGGTCCGGCGGTCCGGCGTCCACAATTGCTTGTGGACGCTCTACAGGCTAAAGTTAATATCCGATTGACTTTAAATTTATACACAGTGTTTAAGGTCATGAGACGAAGAAGCCTATTGTTTTTCAGCGATTTCCGATAATAACTACCAGAGTTATGGCCCTTGATCACTTCAAAAAATCTTGTGGACGCTCTAGAGGCCAAAGTTAATATCCGATTGACTTTAAATTTATACACAGCGTTTAAGGTCATAAGACAATGAAGCCTATTGATTTTCGGCGATTTCCGATAATTAGTGCCAGAGTTATGGCCCTTGATCTCTTTAAAAAATCTTGTGGACGCTCTAAAGGTCAAAGTTAATATCCGATTGACTTTAAATTTATACACAGTGTTTAAGGTCATAAGACGAAGAAGCCTATTGATTTTCAGCGATTTCCGAAAATTAGTGCCAGAGTTATGGCCCTTGATCACTTCAAAAAATCTTGTGGACGCTCTAGAGGCCAAAGTTAATATCCGATTGACTTTAAATTTATACACAGTGTTTAAGGTTATAAGACGAAGACGCCTATTGATTTTCAGCGATTTCCGATAGTTAGTGCCAGAGTTATGGCCCTTGATCACCTCAAAAAATCTTGTGGACGCTCTGGAGGCCAAAGTTAATATCCGATTGACTTTAGATTTATACACAGTGTTTAAGGTCATGAGACGAAGACGCCTATTGATTTTCAGCGATTTCAAATAATTACTGCCAGAGTTATCTCCCTTGATAACTTCAAAAATTCTTGTGACGCTATAGAGGCCAAAGTTACCATCCGATTGACTTCAGATTGATACATAGAGTTTAAGGTGTTGAAACGAACAAGTATTTTGATTTTCAATGAATTATGATAACTGAACAGCTAAATCCATGATATTAAATGTTTCATGTATATACTAATTGTTAGCTTGGGGTAAAACTTTATAAAAAGCAATCAAATTCTAATGATTTTCTGATAATTACATAATGAGTTGTTACTCTTAATCAGTTTTTAGTGTATTACAAATGTTTCATTACCGAAAAAAGTAAAAATATGCAACAACCCTTGTTGACTGCCCGGACGATTTAGCTGCTGTGGGCGTATGTTTCGTTGCCTGGCAACCTATCTTTCAAACTGACTGGGATTGTTTAACTACTGGTAGTTCTAGCCAATATAGGGTGTTATGCAACAATTTTTCACTAGGTTTTCTGTCCACTCGTAAACATGCGAAATGGTTAGAGCGTGCTTTGTTGGACTAGACATATCACTGTTTTTTGACCTAAAATTTCTGGAGGATTTTATCCCACCAATTGGTTGTTACATATTACGTTAATTAATTTGTTTTGTTTTGGAGTTGACATTCCCAAAGCAGCATTTATTTATTAAGCTCTGACAATCTTATCAAATGATAAAAATTTGTTATATTTTATTGACTTGAATATAAATGTGAATTTAACAAGCAACTATTTTTCAGGAGGATGCCTTTGACCGAGAATGGAAGAGTTCTGTTGCTGCTGTTACAAGTTCTAAAGTAACAAAATCTCCTGTTAAAGGTATGCATAGCTTTGACTAAAGCTATTTTTTATGCCCATTGTGGGCGTATAATGTTGTCACCTTGTCCGTTGTCCGCAGACTTGTGAACACTTTAGAGAATGAAGTTATCATCCAGTTGACTTCATTTTATACACATTGTTTTTGTTCATGAGGGGGTGGGGGTGGATGGCTGAATGTTTAGTGTGTGCGTGTGGCATCAGAAGGTATTCATTGAGTCAACTGGTGTGGTTTTGTTTCTCTGGATGTACGTGACAAGGAGTAGGGTCGTCTGTCCAACCTCATGGGTTTTCTCCAGGTCCTCCGGTTTCCTCCCACTGCTAAAGTCCCCTACATGCTAGCGAATTCTTGAAATAAAATTAAAACCATATGTTAGTCTCGAAATGACCTATTTTGTGTCGAGTGGAAGTCCAGCTCCATTTCTCTCTCTCTTTTATGTCTATGAGATTAAGAAACATATTGATTTTCAATAATTTCCGATAATTAATGTTTTGGCATCTATACTGTTGGCTGACACAAAGTTGCAATGTATTCATGTGAAAGTTACAGTAATAAGACATTAGATATCAGTTAAAGCAGTGGACACATTAGTCAAATCATTCGTCCGAATGGTTTGACCGAATCAATCGGCGCCAAATTTTATTCAGCCGAACGGGTGGACACACCAGCCGAATGCTTTGCCCGATTCACCAGTCGATTGCGTCACCTTTCACATCACATGATTAAAACATGGCGGCATCAATGTCTTCAAACAATCACATGACTTCTCGATATGAGTGACGATTGGCTAATGAATTCTACATTCGGGGGAATGCTTCGGCAAAGCGGACACACCATATTAAATATTCAGCCGAATATACCAAACCTGTTTGATTAGGGCGAATCATTTGGCCAAATAACAGTGGACACACTAGGCGAATCATTCGGCTAGTATATAATTAACTGTCACTAGAGAAAATGAAAAAAAAAAATAGAAGAAGTCTGTAAATTACTATTGTGTTTATTTAGTATAGAATGAATAAAAACAAGGGAATATATTGACTATTTCTATTTTTCTTGTTTTCTCTTATCTACTGACATTCAAGACTTTTGTCAGATATTCTCTCACGTTCTCATATTACAACTGTTCGTCTTCAACCAAATTATCAGTGAGCTGAAATTCGGCCTTGTATCTGTCATCACTCGTTCTTTCATTCAGTTATATATAAGAATAACTTGTGTTTTCCTTTTGCATCTCTTCCGATCTTATTCATATCTCTGTTACACATCTACTGTAGCAATGATCTATTTGAAATGTGTTTAACCAGTTCTATCCCATATGTGATAATGACTGACATCAATATTGTCCTTTAAAGATACATTATGTAAGATTTAGATAAAGAGCTGACCATTCTTGCTATAATAGTTCGAAAATAGATAATGTAAAGTTAAAATATTGAAAATTTCATTCAAATTACTTCATTCTAAGCAAAGTTATCACTGTTTGTAGTTTTGATAAGATGTGTATATTTGAGACGTAGCCTCTCGTTCCCATTTTTGTATTAAATTTTTAAATGACGGACTGTTCTAATGTAATTAAAATCTTGAGTATCGCATGCCATCTTGAGTTGATTATTTGTCTTGTTTTGTTAATAAACGTCTAATTAATAGTTTATATAAAATTTCAGGCATGAAGAAAGACCTGCAATAGGCAGATTTGGCTCTTGCATTATGTATTGAAATGATATTATACAAAATGTTAGTCCCGTTAAACTCATTTCTATACATGTATATATAAATAAATGTCCAAGTAAAAATTTCTCCACTTTCTGTATGTTATTAAAACTTTTACAAAGGTAAAAATATGGTTATTAAATACGCTTAGTGAAACTTATTTTAAAAAGTGGACTTGTAAATCAATAAAGGGAACAATATACAGCTGTTACACAATGTGCCTGAACCGATATAACTATTTTAAAATTATCTTCTTAGAAAAGAATGAATATGTAGTAAAATATAAATATGTAGGTGTAGATCAATTAGTTATTTGATAATGTGATAGATGCGTGTAATCGACATTGATTGAATAAAAGAAACATTATGATCAATGATATGCAAGCTTTATTAAACAGTATTTCCAGATTTGATTGAATATTTTATGGCCATGGTGTATCTTCAGTAAATGTTGTTTCAAGTATTTGAAAAAATACAATCCCATGAATATGAATTATCATACCTGGAAGTCTTGAATATTTTTAAAAAAGGGAACATGTAGCTTTTATTAGAACTTGGTCTGTTACCCAGATAGGTTCTAAGGAGTGATACATGTTTTCACCAAAAAGTTCCTCACAAATAAACCTTACAGTCTAGAGAGATAAAAAAGAAAATACCCCTTAGAAACCTAGGTGAATATTGTGATAGATTCTATATCCTCTATCTTTTTAATTGAAAACAGTTTGACAAATGAACGTCAAATTTCATTCACTAACCGATATTGACATGAAAATACAAACAAGCAGCCACCCTTAGTAAAACAGCTTCTTTAATACCAATTCACAAAAATGAACTATATATTGAGGGATTTCCACAAGGGTTCGTTCGTTTGTTCCTAGATTTTTCCGTCCACTTCCACCAAGGGTGATATTGTAGACAATTTATATGGGTTAAACAGCCTTTTTTTATAGGCTTGTGTTTTGATATCTGGTTGGTTGATCTTAATCTGTTGTATATACAGTATTAAATGTTAGTTTAAACTTATTAATATGAAATCTTGCCAGTTATAGATAAAACCTATCATCAAAGATGTAATTGATACAATGAAAGGCCGAGTTACAAACTATTTGATTTAGTTCTTGGTTTAATCTCCATTTCTCATACAACTGGTATTATACCAAATAACCCACTTCGTTCATTGTAGTATTAAAAAACATCTTCAGTTAACAATATCTCTTGATAGAATTACTTATTCCAATACAAACTGTAATGATATGTGTCGACAATTGTGCGTTTGAACTTGCGTAATGGTTCTTAGACTGTATCAATTGTAACCTTAACACAGTTAAGGTTGCAAGTATAGTAACTAGATGGAGAGAGACTCAGGTTATAAGACATCCCAACAAATATAAGTGATATTTGTTTCAATACAATTGCTATGTTTGAAGACCACTCAGACCAAAACCAATCTGTCTATTGCTCTAACACCCTCCCCCCCACATAACAACATGACGTTACTTTTACGTAAAATTTACGTAAAAATGGTCAGTCAGTTTACCATCAGTTTGCTCATCTTCTTAACGAAAATGTAACGTCAGGAAATGATGTTAATTTAACGTAAAATTTACGTCATTTTTACGTTATATTTACGACATTTCCTGACGCAAATCTAACGTCAAGTTTACGTCATATTTTGACATAAATCTAACGTCAAGTTTACGTAAAGTTTACGTTAGATCTACGTCAAAAAATGACAAAAACTTTACGTTAGATTTGCGTCAGAAAATGATGTAAAAATAAGGTAAAAATGACGTAAACTTCATGTTAGATTAACGTCATTTCATGACATTACATTATCGTTAAGAAGATGAGCAAAATGATTGTAGTCTGACCAACCATTTTGACGTAAATCTGACGTAAATATAACTTAAATTTTTGACGTTAATCTAACATGATTAAAACTAACCGACCATTTTATGGAAATCAGGGTCATGATCCTCAAAGTAAACTGTTGGCTCAACTAACCTGCAGACCCGGAAATTGGTACATGCATTGACTGAGAATCAGGATTTCAGAGCAGTAGGACTTTAAACCCCATTTCATTTCATTATATATCTAACATGGGGGGGTTGGGATGGCCTAGTGGACTAGAGTGCCGCGCTTCGACCTCTAGCTGGCCGGTCACCTCTGGCTTACGGCTGCGGTTTCGAGCCCTGGTGTGAGCGTATGTGGCATGGAGAAAGGGGCACCTTCTCAACCTCTTGGGTTTCCTCCGGGCACTCCGGTTTCCTCCCATTGCTAAAGACCCCTACGTGCAAGCAAATTATTGAAATAAAATGAAAACCATGTTAGTCCCGAAATGACCTAGTTTGTGTTGAGTGGACATTAAACCCCATTTTTCGCTCTCTCTCTCTCTATCTGACATTAAATTTCAAAATTTACATCACTTTCTTTTGTAAATCTTTAATGAGTATGTAGAAATATAACCCTTGAAATGTTAACAGTCAACCAATTACCTTTTGAAATCGCAAATTCATATAATTACAACAAAAAGTCAACATAATATCTAAATTTTATTTTAAAAAAATTTAAAAAATACAATTGTTAACAGTAATCATACATCGTGAAATGGTGATAATTGACAAGAATACAAACAGGGTGACCATACACAAACCATAACTATAAACATTTGTCTCGACAGCTGAGCTACAGCATACTCTTATATCTTTTATAAAATTCCATCAAACTGCCAAGAAATGTTTCACACATACATCAAAGTGTACATAGTACCTTGGTTTTTGTCCCATTCGTATGACTAGTCACCTATCCATGTCAGGTCCTCTGTCTTGCATCACTGATATTTGAAAATGTCCAAGAAAAAGGTCTACATTAGTCTTGTGGAAGTGTTGATATGCATATCAGAAAGGAAAACTGGGATATTGACCAAATTTGGCCAAAACCTTTACGTGTAGCCTCTATCTTGTTTGCTCAAGGCATTGATGGAATGAAATGAAATGAGGTTTAACGTGGCTAATGAAAATCGACATACTCTATACAGTGTGCCATCAGGGAATTTTGTCCAAGCAGTGGCTAAGGCCTACTCCTATATCACATTCAAACTGCCTGGTGATCTTTTACATGCACACCAATGTGTTCACAGACGCACGGTCATTCATACCATCCAAACGACTAGACAGCTAAGGCCTACTCCTACATCGCATGCGAACTGCCTAGTGATCTTTTACATGCACACAGACGCTCGGTCATTCATACCATCCAAACGACTAGACAGCTTTTCTTGTCAGGCCCTCTGTCTTGAGGTTGGACACTAGATCCCTGCATTGGCTGAGAAAGTTAATCCAGATTTTCCAGTATGGTTTCCCCTTGTCAGTGATGTAGGACGGAGGGCCTAACAAGAACAACTGTCTAGTCATTCAGATGGGACTAAAAAACTAAGGTCCTTGTACACATTGGTGTGCACGTAAAAGATCCTGGGCATCACGGTGGCTAAGTGCATAAGGCGCTGGTTCGCTACCCTGGAGGTCGGGTGTTCGATCCCTGCATTGGCCGAGAGAGTTCATCTAGATTTTCCGGCGTGATTTCCCCTTGTCAGTGATGCAGAAGGAAGGCCTGACAAGGATGCTGCCTAGTCATTTGGATGGTACGAAAAACCGAGGTCCTGAATACAAATTGGAGTGTATGTAAACAATCCCTTGGCAGTTGGAATTCAGTATAAGAGTAGGCTGTAGCGCCGCTGCAGGGGTAAAATTCCCCTCATAGTACACTGTATGGCGTATGCCCGTCTTCCATTAGCCCAGGTTAGGTGCAAAAGAGTATGACGTTAAACCCCATTTCATTTAATTTGGTAGTTGGAATTCGATTATAAGAGTAGGCAGTAGCCCTGTCGTCCAGACAAAATTTCCCTCATAGCACACTGTATAGCGTATGCCCGTCTTCATTAGCCCATATCATTTCATACCTGTTTGAGAAATGAAGAATTAAGTCAGGCATATACCACCCAGTGTGCTATGAGGGAAATTTTGTCTCGACAGCAGGGCTACGGCATACTCTTATATCTTATATAAAATTCCATCCAACTTACAAGAAATGCTTCACGCACACACATCAAAGTGTACACATTACCTTGGTTTTTGTCCCATTCGTATGACTAGTCACCTATCCATGTCAGGTCCTCTGTCCTGCATCACTGATATTTGAAAATGTCCAAGAAAAAGGTCTACATTAGTCTTGTGGAAGTGTTGATATGCATATCAGAAAGGAAAACTGGGATATTGACCAAATTTGGCCAAAACCTATACATGTAGCCTCTATCTCGTTTGCTCAAAGCATTGATGGAATGAAATGAAATGAATTGGGGTTTAACGTAGTATTCTGTGGCTAATGAAAAGGGACATACTCTATACAGTGTGCTATCAGGGAATTTTGTCCTGACAGTGGCTAAGGCCTACTCCTATATCGCATTCGAACTGCCTAGTGATCTTTTACATGCACACCAATGTGTACCCAGACGCTCGGTCATTCATACCATCCAAACGACTAGACAGCTTTCCTTGTCACGCCCTTTGTTTTGGGGCCGGGCACTAGATCCCTGCATTGGAAATGAAAGTTCATCCAGATTTTCCAGCGTTATTTCCTCTTGTCAGTGATGCAGGTGGGCCTGACAAGACAGCTGTCTATACATTCAGATGGTAAAGAAAAACTGAGGCCATGTATACACATTGGCATACCCTTGACAGTTGGAATTTGATATGAGTAGGCCATAGTGCAAAATTTCCCTTATAGCATATACGTGTATGGCATATGCCCGTCTTCATTAGCCCAGTTCAGAACAAAACAGTAGGTCATTACACTCTATTTTGTTTCATTTCATCTGGCTAGCCACAACACTGTTTTTTCACCCAAGACCACATAAATAATTTATTTCGCACTTGTCATTTGTTATTATATCACAGGAGGTTAATGCCTTGAAATTCCCGCTCAAAGTTTTGTAAACGTTATTAGCACTCGCTGCCAAGCATGGAACTTAAAGCTATAATATTATTAATTCAAACATGTATCAACAAGTCTTCCTGTGGTCCAACAAATATTTTGATAGAATTTTTTTATCAAATGTGAATAAATTGGTTAACCAAGTTGCGGTTAGTTTTTTGTTCCAAATAGCATATCTACATTTATTAAATGTATATGAAAACAGCCTTGATTCCCTTGTCATCGTGAGAGTAGGGTGGATGAGAGCACTTTTCATCATAACATCCAAAGTCATTATTGAGTCCAGTGGTATGGCATTGATCATACATTTGTACATGACAAGGAGTAAGCTGGTGTCACCTGGCTACCATTTACGTAAACAAAGCCTTCAAAAAATCTTTTTGTAACTTCTTTCACATTAGTACCATCAATATTGCTCAAATTTAGGATCTGTAAAAAAGATTTTGCTTAGAGATAGAATAAAGAACATATTCAAAGTGAAAAATGTTTGATTCCCGTGATTTTGAAACAGGATGTTTTTCGATTAAAGTAGTTTAGATTGTGTATAAATCGTGCAGCTACAAAGTTTTACATTCAGAAAATAACAGGCCATCTAATCTTGTGACTTTGTTTTACCGTTGTTTTTTTTTTAGCATTTTTACGGTGATTGTGTAAAATTGTCAACGGCCATTATTTGCTGAATTTGTAGTTCTACAAATTATATTTAGACGGATGTTTGTATGTAAAAAAGACACTTACTTTTCTATATGCTTCTTCTAACTTTAAATCAGGGCACCATTTCTTTTTTGTGTGAAATAAATAGTATTTTGTCCAAAATCTCCGATATTCAATCGCTTTTGGGCGCCATCTTGCTATACCCACAATTCCGTTCGCTTTTGTTATTCCCCACACGGAAGCCGTCGATACGTATTTTTTTTTTTTGATAATGGAATCTTTAGAATGTAATCTGTTTCTGTGCGCTCTGCTAGATTTTATATTAGCTATACTTAATATTATACGAATAATCCAATAGAGAAGTTTTAATTTTCAGATGTCTTTTATCGGGGACGATATGTCGACTAGATCTATAAATTCCGGAAATAACTGGTTCGAACTGGTTCTTGACTCAAAGTGAAAGTCTTGTAAAATGTGTTTTCGGTTGAATTTGATTGTACATTCCAATTCACCCATATTATTATACGTGGCCCTATATACAATAAATTTGATAAGCTTTATATTTGTCGGGTTTTACACCTTATATATAATAATAAATACAAGCGTAAAATTTAAAAAATCTGATATAAACAAACCAACGAACGAGTCTGGTCGTATGGCCTCTTTCATAAACCGCCACAAGAATTTAAATCATTAAATTTAATGTTTTAATCAGATAAGATTCATTCTAAGAACATATTATTATATTATATGGGAAGATGTAAAGACAAGCTAAAATCTTTAAAATCTTTTAATCAACCCATCTCCTTATAATATTGGGTCATACAAAATGAAAATACAAAATGTATAAATATATTTTGACTTTAACATTGACTTTCTAGTTTTTTTAAGGATGATTATTATAAAATATATAAAAAGGGTTGGCATACGTGTATGTTGCTCCACAACATTTGGGCTGGAAGATCTTTCAGGCAGTGCAAAAATTACGTACTGGTGTATAATATTTGTGGAGATTTTTGTTTTACCTTTCATAATGACCTGTTTATGTTGAGTGGATATTAAACCCCATTTTTTTTCTCGCTCCCTTTTTGATGGTGCCATAGCCAGTTTTTTGTCTGTGTGGGTAAGACGCTGTTTTCCGGGGGGGTTTCCCCTTGTCAAAGATGCAAAATGGAGCGCATGACAAGGACAACTGTCTAGTCGTTCGGGTGAACGAAAAAAAAAACCTGAGGTTCCGTGTACACATTTGCGGTTGGAGTTTGATATATAAGAGTAGGCCGTAGTGCCGCTGTCTGGGCAAAATTTCCCTATAGGCCCATCTTTATTAGCCCAGTCTATGAGCAGAACAGTATAAGACGTTAACCTCATTTCATTTCATCCAGATTTCCTGACGAGGTTTCCCCTTGTCATTTGAATGGGACAAAAAACCTGAGGTCCTGTGTAAACATTGGTGTGCACGTAAAAGATCCCTTGGCAGTTGGAATTAGATTTAAGAGTAGGCCATAGTGCCGCTGCCTGGGCAAAATAACCCTCATAGCACACACACTATATGATGTAGACTCGTCTTCATTAGCCCAGTTTATGAGTAGGACGTTAAATCTTGTTTCATTCAATTTAAGTTTTTTGTTAATATTTTGTCTATAAATAGTCAATTCTTTAAATAGTCTACAGGTTCCAGTTAGTAACAGTTTTTGTTGCATCTCGGTATGATCCCCCATTGTACCTCTTAATTAAATAACCATACCAGTGTGTGCACATTTTACCAATTGATAAATAATCAGAATTGTTTTATGTCTGAGTTCCAGAGGCAGAGCCACATCAACTTTTCGTGTTTTTTTGTTTTTTTTTAACTTGGTATATTTATTCCTTATGCCGTAAGGATATTAACAACTATAAATTTCGGTGCATGGCTCAACACCTAGGGGTGGTGCCACACCCACTTTTTAATGTTTTATCCGTAAATATTATACAGGTTACAATTATTAATAGATTTTGTTCAAGTTGCCCAAAAGAACGCTTAAAATTTAGTAAATTTGGTTAACTTAAATGGATTTTTTTTGATTATGGTTGGATAGCCAACAATCAAAAACTAACATTTATTTAATCGTTGTTATCCTGATATTAAACTGACATTTGTTTACGTAATTGGTAATTGTTAGTATCCTAACATTATAAAACTGACATTCTTTTCTGTTAGACAATGTCGGTAAGGCGCTGGCTCGCTAACCTGGTAGTCAGGTGTTCGATCCCTGCAGCTCGATTTTCCGGTGTTGTTTCCCCTTGTCAGTGAAGTGGCCTAGTCATTCGGATTGTCCGAAAAACTCAGGTCCCATGTACACATTGGTGTGCATGTTAAAGATCCCTTGGCAGTTGGAATTCGATATTAGATTACGCTGTAGTGCTGCTGTCTGAGAAAAAGTTCCCTCATAGCACACTGTATGGCGTATGCCCATCTTCAATTAGCCAAGGTTAGGTGCAGAAATTTAGGACGTTAAACCCCATTTCATTTCCGATAGAGAACAAGTATTAGGTTTATGTTAAATTCACATTAGAAACTTATGTTAGAATTATGACATAAAACTAACGTTACATTAACGTTAGATAACTAATGTTATGTTAACGTTAGAAAATTAACGTTAGATTTACGTCAGAAAACTAACCATAATCTAACGGTTAGAAACATGACGTAAAATTTATGTTAGATTAACGTTAGAATTATCACCAATAACACATATATAATTATTTTGTCTGAATTCCTACTATTTATCAATTGTTAGACTGTGCACACACTGATATGGGTACTTAATCAAGAAGTATTTAAAGCAACAAAAATTGGTAAGAAAACCGTCATAAAATTTACGTTAGATTTACGCCTAGTCATTCGGATGGGCAAAAAAACCCAGGTCCCATGTACACATTGGTGTGTATGTTAAAGATCCCTTGGCAGTTGGAATTCGATATTAGTGTAGGCTGTCGCGCCGCTGTCTGAGAAAAAGTTCCCTCATATGTTAGAATTATGACATAAAACTAACGTTACATTAACGTTAGATAACTAACGTTATATTAACGTTAGAAAATTAACGTTACATTTACGTCAGAAAACTAACCATAATCTAACGGTTAGATACATGACGTAAAATTTATGTTAGATTAACGTTAGAATTATCACCAATAACACATATATAATTATTTTCTCTGAATTCCGACTATTTATCAATTGTTAGACTGTGCACACACTGATATGGGTACTTAATCAAGAAGTATTTAAAGCGACAAAAATTGGTAAGAAAACCGTCATAAAGTTTACGTTAGATTTACGTCATTTTCTGATGTAAAAGCAACCATAACCATTATGACGTAAAAGTAACGTAAATTTAAACGTAAAATTTTACCATTATTGCACGCTAACCATAATCTAACCATAATGACGTAAAAGTAACGTAAATCTAACCATCCATGTTTACTGGGCCCCCACCTTCGTCTGTCCGGACTTTGTCCACAATTTCTTGTGAACACTCTACACATACATTGTTTTGAAATTGATTATGTTGTTCGCATTAGTGAGATGAAGAAGCCTATTTAATTTAGACTATGATTAACTATAATGGAAATACTGCTCATAGTTCACATGCATCAGAACAGTCTAAAATGCAACTGTATTTATTTTATTATCGGTATATTGCTTCATTTAAGTCTTTCAACATTTCCACCTGCTATCAGGGTGGACTCAAATGAATTTTTCTTGTTCTCCAATCCAAACAACTAGACACATGTCTTTGTTCAATTGTCAGCTGAGCAATCAACTTCTGGACCCCTACAAGATGAACAATAACTGTATTACTTTGGCTGTTATTATATATGATTTCAGGATATCATTTAAACAATTTTTTTCTTTCTTTACAGAGAGAAACAGTTTAGATTTAAGTTCTGTACAAACTACGGAGGTTTTAAGTAATAAAGTATCTCGGGATAAGTTAAACATCAGTAAAAATCGACGATCAAGAGCACCCTCACGTAAGAAGAAGGAGGTAAATGTATGTATATCTTTATTCAATAAATTCCACGTTCTGCATGTTTGTGGGTTTGTAGATCAGTTTTTTTTTTTAATTTATATTTTAACTTCATTAAAGATATTTTCCCCTCTGGTCCTTTGAATTTATGAACTATTTGTAAATCAAATTAAGGATTCAAATTGTCTTTAATAAGTACACAATAAATTAAACATGCAAATTCTCACTGGAAGTCAACCAGTGCCAAGTTTTCTATAATAGGCCTACATATAGTAGATTAACATCGGTTCTCTTCAATTCATTGACAGTGTAATACATAATGGTGGCAACATTAATATTTGTAAATTTTCATAAAGCTTTTCTTGATTTTTCTCAAAAGATATAATATTTTTGGCATTTTGACTATGATTTCAAATCAGTGGTTATGTACCGGTATTTAGGATGACGATTGATGGGGAAATGTATCTTTAAAATCGATCACGGTTAAACCGTTCCAATCTATTTAATTAATATCGTAGGTATCGCATGGTATGTAGAGTGATTATGGCCTGAATCAGTTAATTAACGTTTGATTATTACTTTAAGTAACATATCAGGCCTGTAGAAAGGCCTGCAATAACTAGATTTAGCTCTTGCATAATGTATGTTTAATAATAGCTTTGGGTTTTGTTAATTCATGTAGCATTGAGTTTCTAGTTTAGAATTTTAACAATTTTAAGATATTATTACTAACATTCTAATGAATACTAAAACCATCAAATACGGAACAGAATTTGAACATTTTTGGAAATACAACTTTCAAAATATGAAAGTTTGCTAGAGATTCAAAATTCTTCAATTGACAACCATTTTCCTGTGATAATCAATGTTTCAAGGACATTATTTTATGAGACGAAGAAGCCTATTGATTTTCAGCGATATCCGATAATTACTACCAGAGTTATGACCCTTGATCACTTTGAAAAATCTTGTGAACGCTCTAGAGGCTATAGTTAATATCCGATTGACTTTAAATTTATACACAGTGTTTAAGGTCATGAGACGAAGAAGCCTATTGATTTCCGGTGATATCTGATAATTACTGCCAGAGTTATGACCCTTGATCACTTTGAAAAATCTTGTGATCGCTCTAGAGGCTAAAGTTAATATCCAATTGAATTTAAATTTATAAACGGTGTTTAAAGTCATGATGCAAAGAAGCCTCAGCTCAGAATAGACGTGTAATTTCGTCATTATATTACAGCTGGATCGGTCGAATAGGTCGCTAGCCAAATAGGTTGCCAACTTGTGTTTGGAATGGGTGCAGCCATGTTTCATCCGGGACCTTTAAAGTAGTTCCAATATGGCGGAATTCATCATACAGCCGAGTTTAGATTCCCGAAATCTTACGAGGTTTGCCGAGTGGAGACGACGAAGCCTATTGATTTCCGGTGATATCTGATAATTACTGCCAGAGTTACGACCCTTGATCACTTTGAAAAATCTTGTGAACGCTTTAGAGGCTAAAGTTAATATCCGATTGACTTTAAATTTATACACAGTGGTAAAGGGCATGGGACGAAGAATCCTATTGATTTTCGGTGATATCCGATAATTACTACCAGAGTTATGACCCTTGATCACTTTGAAAAATCTTGTGATCGCTCTATAGAGGCTAAAGTTAATATCCAATTGACTTTAAATTTATACACGGTGTTTAAGGTCATGATACGAAGAAGCCTTTTGATTTTCAGCAATATCCGATAATTACTGCCAGAGTTATGACCCTTGATCACTTTGAAAAATCTAAAGTTAATATCCGATTGACTTTAAATTTATACACACTATTTACGGTCATGATACAAAATAGCCTATTTATTTTCAGCGATATCCGATAATTACTGCCAGAGTTATAACCCTTGATCACTTTGAAAAACCCTGTGAATGCTCTAAAGGCTAAAGTTAATATCCGATTGACTTTAAATTTGTACACAGTGGTTAGGGTCATGAGACGAAGAATCCTGTTTGATTTTCAGTGATATCTGATAATTTCTGGCACTTGATCACTTTGAAATATCTTGTGGACAAAGGCCTTGAGACAAACCATCAAAACTATTCTAATCAATTCTGATAATTATTTAATGGGCTATTACTCGTAATAAGATTATCATGTGTTGTAAATGTTCTCCTTACTGATAAAAGAAACAATATGCGACAACCCTTGTTGACTGCCCGGACGACTTAGCTGTTGTGGGCGTATGTTTCGTTGCCTGGCAACCTATCTTTTCACATTAGCTTCTCTTACTTTACTTATTCACATGATTTTATTATACATGTAGACGTTATGTAAACTTGTATCTATAAATAGAGCAGTTATATGTAACATTTTATAATAACAATATGGGTGTGGTTTATTTATTTATATTTTATTGTAAATAGTTATTTAAAGATTGGGCTGAATGGTTAGCTCGTGGGCACTGTATCATAAAGCCTGTCATTGAGTCAACTTGCGTGGGTCGCTTGTCCAACCTCGTGGATTTTCTGCAGGTCCTCCAGTTTCCTCCCACTGCTAAAGACCCCTACCCGCAAGCGAATTATTGAAATACAATTAAACATTATGTAAGTCCCAAAATAACCTAGTTTGGGTCGAGTGGATGTTAAAGACCATGTAAGATGAAAAATCTTAATTGAATATGCTTATAGACATTGGTTACTATATCCATTTTACGGAAAGTTCACAACAATATGATTAAAACTAATTCAGCTATTACTATTAACATTTAAGTATTCGACAGCCAAAAAGTTTTTTTTAAATTTTCAATCATGACCTTAATCCGGTTGATTGGCCGGTGACGTCACAGGCACTATACATAGTATATACAATATATCACTGTGTGTACAATATAGCACTATCAATACACACTACCAGTTGACAAGCCTCCAATTACCATGTGATTGGCCTTATCATAATCACCAAATTATTGTCTTACATAGTTATAGATTGCCTTACAAAAAATACAAATGGTGTCAGTCATTCATCTATATATATTCATTATTAGCTATATATCACTTCGGTGGAAGCAGACGTTAAATAAAGCTATTTCACACACATTTCTACACACAAAGAACAGCATTTATCGTAACTTAATTTGAAGTCACAGCGAATATGGAATATTCTGATGACTATGCATAACAAGAGATCGCCCTCATTTCTCAGCCAATCAACGCTGGGACTCTTATTACAATGTATGGTTCCATGCACTACGGACGTAGTAACTTGATCATACGCGGAGTTCCTAATGCCGTGAATGATTAAACTGTCAATTTGTAATATACTTTTATTATAAGAAGGATAAACGAAGTTAGAGGGAAATAAAATCGCTGCCGTAAGAAAAGAGAATGACCGTCATTTACAAATTGCATTTCAATCATGTTTAACTTTTATCTACACTTTGCACGACTACATCTTTTTACTCCTGCACTCTTTTACTCGGGGAAATTAGATCCACAATAGTCTTCTGATGAAAATGGACTGCTTAGATGGTAGAGCCGTAGAGGGTATTAAAATCGCTGCAGTGAGAAAAGAGAACGACAGTACATTATGAAACAAATTCTAAATTGGATCTTGAATTAAAATGAAATACAAAACAAGTTATTCTGTAGTCAATTGTTTTATTTAATTGGGGGGATTAAGGAATTAGTCGGGCGTTAATGAATACACACGCTGAATGTATATAGGTAATTAAGGAATAAACATTCTGAATATGCATTCGGTCAGTGTGAGGTCATTTGCGCCTGAGGGGATTAAGAGGGTTTTCGATAATTGGCAAAGTCGTTTTCACAGGAGGTCCATTTTTATACGCCCACATCGAAATGTGGTCGTATATTGTCGTCGGTCCGTCCGTCCATCTAGAGGCCAAAGTTAATATCAGATTGACTTCAAATTCATACACAGTGTTTAAGGTCATAAGACGGAGAAGTCTTTTGATTTTCAGCGATTTCCGATAATTAGTGCCAGAGTTATGGGCCTTGATCACTTCAAAAAATCTTGTGGGTGCTCTAGAGGCCAAAGTTAATATCCGATTGACTTTAAATTTATACACAGTGTTTAAGGTCATGAGACGAAGAAACCTATTGATTTTCAGCGATTTCTGATAATTAGTGCCAGAGTTGTAGTCCTTGATCACTTCAAAAAATCTTGTGGATGTTGTAGAGGTCAAACTTAATATGCGATTGACTTCAGATTGATACACAGAGTTTAAGGTGTTGAAATGAACAAATTTTTTGATTTTCAATGAATTTTGATAAATGAACAGCTAAATCCATCATATTAAATGTTTCCTATACTAATTGTTAGTGTGGGGCAAAACTTTATAAAAAGCAAACAAATTCTAATGATTTTCTGATAATTACATAATGAGTTGTTACTTTTAATCAGATTTTAGTGTATTATGAATGTTTCATTACCAATAAAAGTAAAAATATGCGACAACCCTTGTTGACTGCCCGGACGATTTAGCTGCTGTGGGCGTATGTTTCGTTGCCTGGCAACCTATCTTTTTTTACAACTTTGAGTGAATATAGCTGTATTAATTTCAATCAGATTGGTTTGAACTTACCGTAAAGTTGATATAGTAACCATGGGCTACATGTATCGAAACATTTTCACATCCATCGTATGTGCACTTTAAACCCCATTTCTCTCTTTCTCTCTATTAAAAGATGCACTATATAAGATTTAGATCATGAACTGTTCGTTATGGTTATAATTGTTAAAAAAAAAGTGAACATTTAAAATTACTTTATTCTGAGCAACGTTATGAATGTTTAAAATTTAGACGAGAATAGTGTAGACTCAATTGTCATTGCTGTGATATGTCATAGTTAAGTAGTGCGAATAGTCAAAACCACCATAATATGATAGTCTTAAACTTGTCAGATGTTGAATTATGCATTCATCGAAAAAGTACCTCTTATTCATTGGGGATATGATCTGATATAATCAGTGATATATATATATATATCAACAGTTAACTCTTCCCACTGTTATCCTATAAAGGTTGGGCTGTGGTACCATAGTGTTAGATCCTCTACTAAAATGTTGCTTGATATGCATCCTGGTATGGGTCAATAAGAACTTCAGGATTTAAGAGACAAACTAACTTTCTGATTATTTTTTCACAGGATAAATCAGCCAAAACTCTTCCAGGAGTAAAAGAAGAATCTCCCACAAAGGCACAAAAAGAAAGTATATTCTCAGAAGGTAATTTTAGTAACAGTTGGCAATATTTTCTGTGTCTTAAGAAAATTCTTTTTGTTGAATCATTGCTAACTCAGCCCTCCTTGACCCTTTGGACTGGCTTTCAAAATCTATAAACTCAAATGACTTTGTTTCTATGTGACCAGGTGTCCAACTCACAACATTGATCAGGAGTAACTTGAACCAATACAAATCTTAGTGTAAGTGTTCCAGCTGATAAGAACAAGTATTTTGTGGCCAACTATCAACCCTCTATCTGATTCAAGAAATAAGTCAGACTGTTGGTAGAGGTTTACTTCCAAACAAAGTTTTTATACGCCCACATGGAAAAGTGGTCGTATATTGATTTTCAGCAATATCCGATAATTACTGCTAGAGTTATGGCCTTTGATCGCTTCAAAAAATCTTGTGGATGCTCTAGAGGCCAACGTTATTATTCGTTTGACTTTAAATTTATACACAGCGTTAAAGGTCATGAGATGAAAAAGCCTATTGATTTTCAGTGGATTCCGATAATTACTGCTAGAGTTATGGCCCTTGATTTCTTCAAAAGATCTTGTGAATGCTCTAGAAGCTAAAGTTAATATCCGATTTTACACATAGTGTTCAAGGTAATGAGATGAAGAAGTCTTTTGATTATCACTGATTTCCAATAATTACTGCCAGAGTTATGGCCCTTAATCACTTCAAAAAATCTTGATATCCGATTAAGTTTAAATTTATACACAGTGCTTAAGGTCATGAGACGAAGAAGCCTCTTGATTTTCAATGAATTTTTATAACTGAACAGCTAAATCCATGACATTAAATGTTTTGTATACTAAACTTTAGCATGGGACAGAACTTTATAAAAAGCAAACAAATTCTAATGATTTTCTGATTATTACTTATATAATGAGTTGTTAATCTTAATCAGATTTTAGTGTTTTATAAATGTTTCATTTCCGAAAAAAGTAAAAATATGCGACAACTATTGTTGACTGCCCAGACGATTTAGCTGCTGTGGGCTTATTTTTTATTGCCTGGCAACCTATCTTTATACATATGATTTTATTTGGCGTAGCCTGTATGGTTCTGTTTACAATTTAAAATTCCTTTGGCATTTATGGATGGTGGCTTCTCTGTTTGTCCTTAGAGCATGGGACATCTAGAAAACTGAACGTAGAGATAGTTATCAGATCATCTCACTGGTTTTCACATCTGTCTTTTCAGAAATACCAAGCATCAGCCAGTTATCATCATCTCTTCCAACAAATCTATCAGATGATAAACCAAGAGAGAAAATATCACAAGCAACTTCTACCAAAGTTATAGCAACTCACACTTCACAAAATAAAACAGTTGAACTAGGACTTAATAAAGAGAGTGAAAGTGCAAATAAAAGTGAGGTTATTTTGAGATCTGTATCTACTAAGTCAGAGACAGATGCTCCTAGTGAAAAACATAATGAGCTATCGCAAGCTTTTGGTAAACTTAAAAAGCCATCAAGCACGGACAATGAAGCCAGTGCTACAAGTGAACAAAAGACAGTTGAATGTCCGCCGAAAGAACTGAAATTAGAAAATACGGAAAATAAAACCAAACCCGAAGAAAAAATAAAAATTGAAATCGATGTACAGAGTGTTGATAAGTCTGAAGAAAATAAGCAAAATGAAGATCCAACAAAGAAAAGTGTCATTAATTTACGACCCACTGATTCTAAAGACTCTGTTAGTTCTTCTCCCAAAGAGGAATATCGACTTAGGCGACAGAATCGTAGTAAAACGCTGCCAGTGGCAACTGATGCTGTTAAAGAAGCAGTTAAAGAAGAACAAACCACAGTTAAAGTACAGAGAGCCAATTCTCAACGTGTGGATGCTGAGAGTTCTCCCAGGGTTGAGGTCACAAAGAGGCAATCAGTGATATTACCTCTAACGGCAACTACGAAACAGAATGAAACCAAACGACTGTCGTGGGTAGAAGAGTCTAATAAATCGTCTGGCGAACCAGATTGGTTAGCAAACTTGAAGAAAAAGAAGTCTGTCAAAGACGAAACATCTCCGACAGAAGAAGTCAAGACAGTCGTACCCGAAAAAGTAGAAGTGAAGAAAGCTGAGAGTCCAGTTAAACCTCCTACATATGTTAAAACATCTTCTGCGGTTAGTGCCAAACCTTCAACTAAACCAACAGAGACAAAACCCTTGGAGACAACTAGCGAGAAAAGTGAAACAGAGAGTAAAAAGACAACACCGCCTGCTACTACAGATCCTAAAACTACATCTCTTGGTGGTAGTAAAGTTTCCAGTATCAATACGCAACATGCTAAAACAAATACCAGCAACACTAAAATGGAAACTAAAGTAGTAACTTCTTCTATTTCAAGTACAACACCCAGTACTACCAAGTCATCAATAGCAGATCGAATAAGTAGCTTAAAAAGTACATCTGCAAGTGAAACTCCAAAATCTGCACCAGAAAAAAATGTGTCGGCTAAACCAGCAGCAGAAAAAAGTGTTGCACCAAAACCAGAGCCAGAAAAAAGTGTTACACCAAAGCCAGAACCTGAAAAAAATGTGACACAAAAGCCAACATCAGAAAAGAATGCAACAACACCAGTGGTGACTAAACCCATGTCTACAATAGCTTCCCGTTTTACTCCTACTGTGTCTTCTGTATCCACAGCTTCCAAATTTACTTCTTCAGTACCTTCCACAAAATCTACAGTCAGTCGAACAGTTAATATTCCCACTTCAAGTAAAGCTGCAGATATAACCAGTAATACCAAACCAGTCATCAGTCAGACTAGCACAAAACCTCAATCGGTCAGTCAAACTAAAACAGTATCCACTGCTACATCTAAAATAACATCTGCTACCACTAAAAATGGATCAACAACAGCGAAAGAAACAAGTTCATCAGCAACACCAACTTCTGATGTTCCAAACTGGAGAAGAAATTTGGGTCAGAAAAAGTCAGAATCAAGTAGCACTGTTGCTCCAGTATCAAATTTTGCACCTGTGAAAATAGAGTTAATAGAAAGTTCTGCTCCAGCCACTAAACCAGAGAAGAAAGTAGAAGTTAAGGTTAGTGTTTGGAGGGCATTTAAACCTGTTTTGTTGATTATCATTTATTAAATCTACAATGGTTTTAAACTTATACTATAAGTCTTGTTAAGCTCATTGTTTGGGGAATATTACCTTTACTTTCGGTCCCCAACCGTATCACTGAGATCCGATCTCATCTGCACTGTACAGGATTTCTTCCAACCATCATCTGCTGTACTTTTAATTCGTCACAGTCTTGGGTTTTAATTAAATCTATATTTCATGTTAAGGTCAGTTAAGGACCCCCGAAGCAGAAACTTATGTGAATCTTTTTGACCGATATGATCAACCACATACATGTGTAAGTGATTGAGTTGCTTCAAAGCACAGCATAATGGCATATGGTACGTGCAATTAGTGTTGATTCTGTAGCCAGTAGATTCAAAAACAGAATTTCACAGGTTGACTTTCATATTCCTGAAGCAATAGTCCGAGAAATCCCGCTCTGGCCATTGCTGAATTGGCTTCTGATACTTGTACTTTTGAGGGTGTGTGTCTATTCTTCTCGTTCAATCAATCAAATCTATCCCAATACAAGTACAGCAACATGGAAAGTATTAAAAATGGTGAAAGTATTGTTGATCTCCATACAGTATTGTTTACCATGTATCCATGTTGATAACCTCGTTTGTCATGCAATTGTTTTTTTCTGCAATATTCTGCTATGTACTAGTAAATTGGGCATAATAGAATCGTGAGTCCTACACAATCATCGCAAGCAATTAACAATCTTTTATATATATCCAATTAAGAAATTAAGATGCCACATTCAGGGGAGATAACTTGGCATTTGATTTCTGTTTGAGATCGGCATGATGGTTGACATAATTTAGACCATTGCATCTTATATTTTACATCATAAATATGATACATATCAATAAATTTGTTGAGTTTTTTTTTTTTTTTTTTTTTATAGAATTCAGGTTCAACAGAGAGTGAATTGACAGCTGAAAAATGGTCAGATAATGCCAACAGAAAATCGAAGGTCTTGGATATGGTGAAAAACTTTCAAAAACTAGAAGTCACATGAATATAATTCTTGTAGCCAAAATGTAGACAGTGATAGTTTAAAACTATGTGGAATTTGACATACTTGAATGTGGTATTCTCTTTGCTTGTTATTTTACCAAATATTTTAGAATAAAATTGTATTTTAATTGATGATTTAATCTAAATAGGAAGTTATCATCCTTCTGTTTTGATAAAATTTAAAAAAAAATAAACAGATTCACTTTATATGCAATAATGTACTTATCTGAAGTTATTCAGTGATATGAATGCACACAAATGAATTTGATAAACACTCGTTTGCACTTCAAAGAATGTTAAAGATGATGATGTACTACACAATATATACTATTACAACTCTAAAATAATATATCCTTGACTCTTCTCTGTTCTAAAATATGTATATCGTTTTGACTATGTTCATATCGACAAGAAGCTAGAATTATTTGAAATTAGCTGCTTGTGTTCTTGTGTTTTGATAATGGCTTGGTTCATATTTACCACATTCAAAGTGGACAGACATGGTTATTTAGAAGTAGCATATATTTAGCAGCTTGAATCAGTATACTAAGATATAGACAGGCATATTGTCTTCCTTATATATATTCTACCTATATATATTTAATACTTTATATATCAATATAGTGTTTGATCATAGTATAACAGTAGATGTCATATATAGTGCAATTGTAGTTGACTGCCTAAAATTCTTGGTTAAAATGAATTAAGTTCATTTTAATTATTGAACATGGATACAGTAATTTATTGTTGCTTTAGGTAGAATCATTCAATGGGTCTGTTTAATAATCTGTTAATCCACATCATAGTAAATATGAGTTATAATTTAATATGATGGCTTGTGCCATGTTGTATCATGTATAGTTAAAAATTCTCATTTTTATATGCCTAAATTAAAATGTGGTTGTAGTCACATCCTGAATTATGGCCCTTGGTGCATTTTTGAAATTCTTTTGGATCCTCGGGACTACCTGAATGCTAAAATCATCATCCTGATTGACATGGAATTGATAAACAAACTGAAACAGCTAAAGTTATCACCTGATTACCGGTACTTGTAAAAAATTTATGATGAAGAAGGAGAAGCCATCAGCTGCTGTGGGCATGTTTTCTGGCCTGGCAACCTTTCTTAGTTTCTTATTTACCTTCTATTGACAATCTTGAATAAAGCTGTTAACATTTGATATTTGAACTTGGAACATTTTTTCCTTGGGTTAAAGTGTTTGTGGATTATAAGGTTAATACAGACTCATGGAGTGTGATTAGACATCTGATGAAGGATTCCATATATTATTTAAAGAAAACAAGTAGAATATTTATTTGCTATATAATAATAGATGTATTACATATTCATTATAATCATATTCCTTTATTGTTATTATACATATCTATAAAACTAAACTATTGTTTATTTCTGTATGTATATCATTATATCTAGGTAGATTTAGTTATTGTTAAATTAAAACAATTGCTCAATGTTGTTCACAGTAACTTAGACTAGCATGTAACTATCTATATTCCTATATCTATATAATATATTTTAAAGAGTATATGTCTACACTGTTATTACCTGTTATCAGTCATTTGTAGTCTTTTTTTTTTATTTAATTCCCAAATACATTTAACATTCCATTGAAAATAACGAATAGCAAGAAGTGCACAAGATAAAGAAATGATGCACAAGGCTTAAGTCCATTTGGCCCAACAATTACCCCTGTCACATTCCAGAAACCTTCAACATCCTTAAATAGGGTTTAAGATAAATTGTATTTTGTGTTTAAGATAAATTGTATTTGTATGTAGAAAGTCAACATGCAGCGATTGCATCTTGTCATTGGTTTTCAATTCTGGAAGGCAGTGGCTGAGGATATACATGTAGATCATTGGTAACTATCAAAATAATTGAGAATATGAATGCTTAATATGATTGGACATATTTCTCAAGAGAGATAAAACAATTATAGGCTAGCTACCTTTCTTTTAAAAAACATTTCTTAACAGTATTTTATCATTCTTATATTTAAATAGCATAACCAGGTTTTGTGTTCTCTTACTTATAATTTCATACTTTGTAGGGAGAATTTAGTCAATCTTGATTTATTAATATATTTGATCGAATTTATTTCTATTATGTTAAATATTGTTATGTGCAATTCCTAAACTAAGTTAATCAACAACAGATTATCATCAGAAAAAATCATTTGTGATAACTGTATAAAGTAGAATTCAGCGTGTTTTAATTAATGAATAAATGTTTAATTAAAGTAGTGCAATATAGAAAAATAAGTCTGATGTCTTTTTGTTAAATATTATTTAATTCTTGCTTCTTGTTTAAATTTTACATTGCAGAAATAATTTAATGTGTGCTTCCATTTGTAATGAGCTTATACACGTAGTGATGTAGTAACTATCAGAATGTGTTCAACTGTATAAATAAAGAAGCTAATAAGTTGTACATGTAATTCATGTTTTCGGTTTCTTCTTAATACTTTAACCAATTTTAGTTTAAATGTATCAATCAGCATTATATGATAATATACTTTAGTTATTTAGAAAGTTAAAATATGTAATACTAATAATGTTAACCGTATTAATAATACTTGAGGTTGTTTTGCTGGAAAATATACCGCAGCTATATTTCTTATATTTGGGAAGGATGTCAAAAATTATTTATTAAACTAGGTTTTTACTCCGTGGTGCTAGCATCATACAGGGTTAATCATTGCTTGCGATCTCTTATTTTTGTTGTGGAAATTTAATTTGTGACCGGAATCGGTTGTTCATCGTGGCAATTTGTTGTCGGAACCACAGGATTGTTCTAGACGGAGTTGAACTTGTTTTTCTTAGCGCTGTCTGTACTGACAGACTGGTACTTAATTTATTTTAGCTTTTTAGAAATTGAAAAATATTGCTTACCTTGAAACATTAACCTGTCCATGTCATGAAGTTTAATTATAGGTATACTGTAATCACATCATTGTGAAGGAAATTTTTACCAGATTCATTTTCCCGTCTGTAACTGTCTGAATATTTCATTGTTTTTAGTTGATTCTGTGCTTTCAGTATTGTTATAGTTAGTATTTTGTTAGTTCCTATTGTTATTTTATTTACTATATATATATATATATGTATGTCTTATTTCTATGTGTGTATATTATAGAAACTCTGTATATAAACTTTTGTACATATATTTGTGTTAATTATTATCTGTTTTCTGTTGTAAATATTTCATTATGTATTTGTTTGTAATCATTGGTATGGAATAGTTGCTTATTTAACTTGATCTGTTTACTGTGAACCTGTATGCAAGATTCCAAATCTCAAAACACAGATTAAAGTTTAGTTTTTTGGCTACTGATTTTGTAAAGGCATTCTGGTAGTTGTTATCTTGAAAATGTTATTTTTATACAATTATAGAAAAGAATAGTTAGTCAGTGATTTTCATGGTCAACTATTCTTCTTAAGGAAAGATGTATAATGTGAAATGATGTCTTGAGTGTGCCTTCCTTGAAAGATTTTCTATTTTAAGAACATAGATGCATGCTGATGAACAGAATGAAAGATTTATTTTTGTATTGGCTATCAAATTTTCTGGATTTGTTTTTAAGTTTCTTGAAATAATTAGAAGAGAGATGTCGTGGCCATTTTTGAACTTCATTTTTAATCTAAACCAAAATAATTGTTCCCTGTCCCTGCGAACATGAACACGTATTGTGGGCAACATATGGTGTTTTTGATATCTTTATGTAACCTTAATTATTATTGTTATACCCTTATTTTAATTTGTATGTGCTTTTATTTGTAACATTCCATACATGTTTTTTGTTAATGTATTGTTGCCTTCTATACACATGTAAATCCAATAATATTAATATTCATCATTAAAATTGTCATTCATGAACAAAATGTCTTGTTTAGTTATATTGTGTTTTCTTCAAAAACAAATCGTTCATTACAAGTGGACAGGTAAAAAATTAGGAAAAATTATTTTGGAAAACTGGAAGCATCAGATTGCTGTTGTTTTTCATTTTCATTTTGAAGAAATTGTACATACTTGCCCAATTTAGTTCATAGATCAAGCTTGTGCAGATTTCTTAGCTTGCATGTAAACATAAAGGTGTAATGTCTAGCTGGAGCAAGACTAATAATTATCGGGTTCTTAAGCTCTTGAATTGCTTCTCATGATGGACAATGTAGTCCTTCTATTCATTCAGGGGGGTTGGGATGGCCTAGTGGTCTAGAGTGCCGCGCTTTGACCTCTAGCTGGTTTCGAGCCCTGGTGTGAGCGTATTATTTCAATAATTAGCTTGCGCGTAAGGGTCTTTAGCAGTGGGAGGAAACCGGAGTGCCCGGAGGAAACCCACGAGGTTGAGAAGGCACCCCTATCTCCATGCCACATACGCTCACACCAGGGCTCGAAACCACAGCCGCAAACCAGAGGTGACCGGCCAGCTAGAGGTCGAAGCGTGGCACTCTAGACCACTAGGCCATCCCAACCCCCCTGAATGAATAGAAGGACTACAGTTGTCCATCATGAGAAGCAATTCAAGAGCTTAAGAACCCGACAATTATTAGTCTTTCTCCAGCTAGACATTACACCTTTATGTTTACATGCAAGCTAAGAAATCTGCACAAGCTTGATCTATGAACTAAATTGGGCAAGTATGTACAATTATTTTTAAATAGACAAGAATTATACAAAATTGCCTATTAAAATGACATCACTGCCTATTGATTCATTTGACCTGGCTTGCAAAAGATCAAAATAGAAATGAAATGGGTTTTAACATCCTACTCGTCTGCCCCTAACCTGGGCTAACGGAAGATGGGCATACGTCATGCAGTGAGGAAAATTTTGCCCTGACATAGCACTACAGATATATATCAAATTCCAACAGCCAAGGGATCTTTTACGTGCATGCCAATGTGTACATGGGACCTCGGTTTTTCGTACCATCCGAATGACTAAACAGCTGTTCTTGTCGGGCCCTCTTAGCACGGAAAATTCAATAGTTCTTGGAACAAACAATAACCCTGTTCTCACCTGCCAATTGACAGTGACTAGAAATCAGTGACAGTAGGAATCCAATGTTTTCTAGGAAAACTTCTGCCCAAATGTAAACAAGAAATCATATAAGAAATATAGCCTAAGTAAGTATTATGAAATGGTGAAATTATCTACAAAAAATAAGAAAGATCTGAAGACATGTAGTTTGATGTAGCCTTTTATTGAAGTTGTAACAGGGAGATAACTCTTCAACAAGAAGAGAAAAGGGATATTACATAATTTGATAATATAAATTTGATGCAGGTTGGTAAGATAAATAGCGATGCATCAGACTGGAAGTGTGTTGAGTACATATAATCTCAAATACAAAAAATAATCATTGTTTAAATTTATAGGCTACATGATCAGCACATATAATAAGTATAATATATCACAAACAAAACAATAATAAATTTATGTCACAGATAATTGACTAGAACTCTATACTTAAGACCTTATAACCATGATGTAGATATTACTGTTACACAAGAAATTAATATGCTAAATCATGTGATCTATCACCAATCACATTAATTTAAATAAACACATTGTTGTTGTGTAACTAACAAATCCAATATTAGCACCCTTGAAAACCATAAAATAAAATAATCATTTGGCTGTGTTCACATTGAGATATCTTGTGGTAAATAATTAATATTCTCAATGTGAAAACATAGGTTGACATTTAAACGCTTTGATAAATTGTAGAACTATTTTCCACACCATATTTATATGTGACTAATGTGAACACAACAGGAAAATTATGAAATTTCATTCTCGCATTAGCTTCATTTATCTGTTGAAAAAATCATCACAATATCAGTTTAAGTATTTACTGTTGGTAATGTGATTAAAAGATGCAGTAGAAAAGGTTTAGGTACATGTATGTAAAGATAGTCTTATATAAACACACAATAAACCCTTTAGCTGTCATTTTAGGAAAAAAAGTGTAGGATAGAGTGGTCAATTAGCATTCTGTCCCTAAAGGTCACATTAATTTTATAAAACACAATAATTTCTTGTCATACAGTATACCAAACTTAACATTACAAGAATATCATGGTTAGCTTTACCCAAATAGGATAGGTTACATTACTTATATAACTCAATCCATATAATTGGAAGTCAATCACATAAAGAATTCATTAATAAAGGCAAAAGATACAAAAATACTTACAGGTATATAAACATAGATCTTACATATATCATAACAAAGCATTATATACTATAAACAAGTACCCTAGTATCTACTGTAGGTGTACCCAGAATACAAAAATAGCAACTGTTTCACATTTAATGCATAAATTATCACATAATTACCCTCTCTTTCTTTAGCGTTTAAATATAGATCTATCTTATAAATCAATTGAGAAAAGTCTCTCTAAAATCAACAAAATTTGAATTTTTAAAATATTTAGATCAGTATTCCAAAACACCATAATAACCATTTAAGCAAATAAATAATTCTTCAATACATATTACATGTATAATACTAGACAAATCTTCTTTACATATTATATAGATAGATCAAGTCTTCTATTTAATTATATAAATAAATCAAGTCTTCTATTTATATTACATAAATAAATGAAGTCGTCTATTCACATTATATAAATACATGAAGTCTTCTATTCATATTAAATGAATAAATGAAGTTTTCTATTCATATTAAATGAATAAATCAAGTCATCTATTCCTATTAAATGAATAAATCAAGTCATCTATTCATATTAAATAAATAAATCAAGTCTTCTATTCATATTAAATAAATACATGAAGTCCTCTATTCATATTATATAATTAAGTGGGGGAGATCAGGTTTTGGTCATCAACCAAAGTGGAAGCTGATTAATTACCTCTTGATTTGATATTTGTTAACATACACCAAAAATATTACAACATCACTGGGTAGAGACTATCAACAACATATATTGTTGCTATAGACTAGTATAGGCCAGGGCATCCACTTCAAAATTTTCACTACCGGTCATTTTTGATAACACATGAAAACTTTGTAAGGTAAATTCATACTTCATGTTTTTTTATTCATAGTAGGATATTGTTACTATAGACTAGTAAAGATCCTATCTGCAATAACCCTCAGAGTTAAAGTTGCTCATGTGGTTCTGGCTTCTCTGTCCATATATGTCCAGTCAAGTTATATTTCCATCAACCATATATAATAACTTAATCTAAGTTATTTTGGCAATATAATTTTGGAGGTATTTTGAAATGTTTAGAAATCACAGAAACAAATCTATATAAGATTTGGTTTGTTTTCAGATCAAACAATTATTATAGATAGACCTCAATGACCACTGAATACCGCTAGGGATACACTCGAGCTGTATTCAATGGTCATTGAGTTCTGTTTTTATTCCATAACTACATGCAAATCTCAAAATACACTGTACTATCCAGATTATCAAAAGTCATCACAAGTAATGTTAAAATTCATCATAAGTTCCACCCCTTTTTTTTTCTTTTTTACAAAAATTATGGTTACCTTGTGGTGATGTCACTACAGTTTGACGTAATTCTGAAAGTGACGTTATTCTGGACAAAAGTAATATGTGTCCAAGCCATTGAATACAACCATTGGTTATTCAATGGCTGTTTTCAATGATAATTATTTGTATTAGCATGCAGTTATAGAATAAATATTGTCCTTTTATTATATGTGAATATTTATTGAATAAATAGTGTCAGAAAAATAAAGCAGAAAAAGATAAATCACCGAAAAGAATATCAGTTACAAAATGGTTAAATTTCATTACAGTATGGTAATTAGAAACCAGGCTATAAGTGCTGGGTATATCATTTAATGAACACGTTTTAATTTGATTGAATCCAAGCAGATTTCTTAATTATAATTAGATGTCAATTAACAGATTTGAGTAGATATTAAGGCATGGAAACTGAGATATTGTCCGAAAATTGTTAATGACCATGAGCAGCTTCAATTAATATCTCTGTCTTTTTGTCATTAAGTATTACATTGAATCATGTAAAATTAGCAAACATATTTACAACTCATGAACTAGTTGAAATTGTCATTTCAGCCATAATCCTCACAAAAGTCATACAATATACTGAACACACTAGGCCTTCGGTCTTTCATTTCAAATTATTTTAATATATTATTCTTGTTGTTCACCACACATATCACATCTCTGGAGTCCATTTTCATCACACTGCATACAGCGTAAGGCACAAAATTCTTCGGTAAAATGATTTCTATGAACTGATTTTTTACTACCGTGACATATAAGACAAGGAACATATCTATAGCCACCACATTTAACGCAATTAGACGTTACAACCACTTTCTGAAAAATATAATAAAATATATTAAATTATTGTTACTGTTTCATTATAGATATTCAAATATTGTTATTAATCATTCGAAATGAAATGGGGTTTTATGTCCTACTCTTATGCACCTGACCTGGGCTAATCGAAGACAGGCACACGCCATACAGTGTGCTATGAGGGAAATTTTGCCAGGGCAGCAGCGCTACGGCCTACTCTTATATCGAATTCCAACTTCCAAGGGATCTTTTACGTGCATGCCAATGTGTAAATGGGACCTCGGTTTTTTGTCCCATCCAAACGATTAAACAGCTGTCCTTGTCAGTCCCTCCATTCTGCATCACTGACAAGGGGAAACCACGCCGGAAAATCGAGATGAACTTTCTCGGCCAATGCAGGGATCGAACACCTGACCTCCATATTAATCATTCAAACATTGTTCGAGTTATAAGGATTATTAATTACAATTGGAAAACCAAAAAAGCAATCAAATTCAGTTAGTTTTAATTGACATTGAATAACGAATACCAAAATTTAGCTTGAATAGACCTCCCTGTAAACCTACTGAATAAATTAATGAAATATTTGTCTGAACTCTATAAATTATACTACAAATATATCATATTATAAACATTAGAGATATATTAGACATGAATGGTGGACATGGCGTCTCATAGACATCTGAAAGGTTTGTGATGTATAAAGCTAAATTTACAATGTAAATTGAAAATAAACATGTTTCGATCAATCTGGTTGGTTTGGATTTATTGAAATAAAATCCCACAAAAAACATCTGGCTTGAGTTCATAAAGCATTCTCATACTTAAGTTAAAAATTTCTTCAAAATTGTTCACCACATTCTAACTAAAATATAGCTTTTTATAATACTTTTTTGTTGCTTTAATGTATCAAATGCATCAATAAGAATCTATTTTCAAAGTTTTGTATTTCTGGGTCAAAGATATTTCTCATGAACAGTGACTGAAAGTTGACTAAATTCTTAACTTAAGTGAGAGAATGCTTTGTGAACTGGGGGCCAGGTGTTGTCAACGTAATCAGATGGCTGTTCATGCAACTTTACAACTGTAGCCCATTATTATATAACACAAGGTCAACATGGACCATTATCAAAATCACACTTTCTTTGACAGGGTTACAAAGTCGAAATTCTTGTAAACAAAAACGGAGGAAATGGTATCAAATATCTAAGTTCAATATTTGTTTCCCTGTGGTTAATGACGGGCTGTTGATGACAGTTTACCATTAACACTAGACACTTGCGGAACGACCTAACTATAGGTTACCTATCGATAAAAACAATGTAGAAGCACAAACCATCCCACTCTCTATCAGAGTTGGTCTTGATACTATTTAATTTAGAAAAACAAACGATGAGAAGGACCATGAATTGCTGTTAGTAGTTATCTTTGATGTGGATTAAATTTGTCGAGGATAGCCTATCGTCTAGTGGACTTGTCTTAAGTTAACATTTACTAATGGGACATTTAGTATTTGTCCAGGGTAAAACTTTGTCCAGTTCAAGTAGTGTACATGTACTTGTTTTAGATACCTGGTAAATCAAATGAAGTTTATTACATCCTATTGTTCTGCTCTGGGCGAATGAAGACAGGCATACTGCCAAGGGATCTTTTACATGCACGCATATGTGTACACTGAACTTGTCCGACACATTATACACCCACCTGCAGCAAAGTTGTCCATATTCAAAACTATCAACAAATCCCACAACAGGTTTTATAATATACATCACAAAAGGTCTACTAAGCTTTAAAAGCAAAAATATGAACAGAAAATATTGAGGAAAAACGTTTCTGAATTTTTTGATCATAAAATTTGGAAATTCTATAGGGTTCTTTCATTATGGCCCAATAAACAAGGAACCTAGTACTGTAGCTATAGGTCCTCAGATTTAGAACTTTTATTATTCTAAGATCATGATATGAAGTGATATTAAAACGAGATAATTTTTTTAAGAAGTTCTACTTACTGGATATTCCGAGAAAATATTTCGTAGTTCTCCAGATTCATTTAATCTTTCTAATTCTTCAGCTCCCTAAGGGAAAAAACAACAATCTTCTTTATTGCATGATAAACAAAATAATAAGGGACACTCAATATGATTGTCCTTTTTTTTATTGCACTATAAATATTACATTTAGTTGCTTTTCAAGAAAAATAAGATAAACTGGGTCCAATTATATTTCATCTTAGGGAAATGAAATGAAATGGCGTTTAATGTCCTACTGCTCCGAGCTGGACTAATGAAGAGGAACATTCGCCATAAAGTGAGCTATGAGGGAAATTTTGCCCAGACAGCGGCACTATTGCCTAGTCTAATATCAAATTCTAACTGTCATTGGATCTTTTACGTGAATGCCAATGTGTACGAGGGCCTTGTTTTTTTTACCCATTTGAATGACAAGACAGCTGTTCTTTTCAGGCCCTCTGCCCTACATCACTGACGAGGGGAAAACATGCCAGGAAATCTGGATGAACTTTCTCGGCCAATGCAGGGATCGAATCCTTAAGGTGAATGAGTGGTTGATTGGTAATTGGTACTTCTATATCAGAAAATATGCCAGATGACTCAATGACAGACCTTATGATAAAATGCGCATGTGTAAACAAATCGGCCATCCCCCCACCCCCAACAACAAAATGAGGTCATATGTATACACTCGCTTGCATGTAAACCAAGCCAGCAGGTATATGGAGAACAGTAACTGGCCAAAATTTCCCTCCCATCTTTATTAGCTAAGTTTAAACCACATTTCATTTATTTTCTTGGAATATTTGAGATGACAAAATATACATTAATACTGTTGACAAGCTATTAATGTCATAACTGTATTATTCACTCAATCGTATTACTAACTTTATTATGATATATTATCATCCAGTTAGCTTACAGTATTTCATATTATAACTGCCTCAGGCGTGTTAAATTTGTTCCAAAAAGTCAACAAAACTGGAATCCCAAAAATTCTATTTTGCTTCAACTTCAACTCGTATTTCAATACTTTCATTGCCTTATTTTTTTAAAAATTTAAAAAAAAAAAAAATGGGTCTAAATGCACATATTAATGTAATATATCAAGTGATTTCTATTCAGCTAATCAATTATGTTGGATGAAACACTTGAACAGTCCATTCAACACAAATTTATTTTTCATTATTTTGTTGTTTGACAAACAGCCATCATTAATTACTTCTGTATTGTCTTTCGCGATATGTTTTTCTTTGTGTATTACAAATGGCACTCGAAACCACAGAGTACCTGACAACATATGCTGATTTTAATGTTCGTCTTAAATGTTGGGTATCAGGGAATCCCATATTTTCACGGCAAGATAACATCAATATTGATTGAAATGGATCAATAATGAATTTGAATTTGTGTTTTTAATTCAACTATTATGATTAATAATGAGTTACAGGTTTAGCTCCTTATTATTGATTACAATTCGTATCAATATGCGCTAGTGAATGCTTATCTGGGAGTTTATAATATTAAATACACTATTTGATTTCTAAATGTTATTTACATATATTACATAAGGGGAAAAGCATTTTCCTCAAGCTTTCGAAAGAAAATACTTTGATAAAATTTGGCTCTTCGAGCAACATTTAAAACATTTCCAAAATTACAATCCTTTTCCACATTGAATGTTGTTTTTTTTTTTCCTGTATGTAAACAAACTGCAACAATCCAGATATCTCTGTAATAATGACACTCACTTAAGATATTGGCAACGAATTCAGTTGGAGATTTTATATCAAAGAAACCAATTGCCTGACTAACGATATATTTCAATTATTTAATGCATCAGCTTGAAATGTATAAATAGAATCATATAAATTATTTACCCCAAGTAGTATTCCATCGGCAAAAACTTGTGGCACACGAATACCGTTTGTGTTCAATCTTTCCTGGAGTTCTCGTTGATTATCTTTACTCATGTACATATCCTTTTCCTCGTAACGGACCATGTTTGTTTGTAGAATATTGCGCACAACTTTACATTTCTCATGAGTGTCTCGAACCACGGACATACTAGTTGTATATATGACTATCTTATCTTTCTCTAACAAACAGTAATTTCTCTGAAAACATCAATAGAAAAAAAATGTCAATTAAACTGGAAAATTAAATCAATAAGCGTCGGATGATTATTTTGGCTGGAATTCTGATCTACAAAACTATATGTTGAAATTAATCTTTACATGTAAAGTACATCATGTTCAATTTGCACAACCAATCAACTGTCTTATCCATACACCAGCCTGGAAATAAGGTATCTAAAAATCAGGTTCTGTCAGAAACAATTCAACTCTGGTACCAGTAATTTTGTCCTGCACAGATTACTCTATTTAAGGTTTTTCTATTGATACCACAAGAGCAGTCTTTCGAACATGTAAATTTGGTGTGTATGACACCTGTAATCATTGTGATAACCACAGTGATAATCATGGTGTCTTACATGTGATTGTTACACCACGGTGATTACGATTATAATTGTGTCTTACATTTAATCGTCACACTAAGGTGACTACGATTACCATGGTGTCTTATCTTACATGTGATCATTATGTCACGGTAATTACCATGGTGTCTAACTACTGTTAATACTGCATTGTGGGATTACCATAGTATTAAACATGTGATCACCTTAACACAAGATTACCATAGTAACTGTTGTTATTGTACCATGGGATTTCAGGGAGCCACAGATGCTCAGTGACTAAGCCGTTGGCTCACTAACCTGAATATTCAATGTTCGATCCGTGAGTTGACCAAACGAGGGACAATGTACAATCGTTCGCACAAGGAATAGTCTATAACGTATGTCTGTCCGTTTAGCCCAGTTGGTGTAGAAGAGTAGGACATTAAACCCCACTTCATTTCACGATGGAATTACCATAATATCAAACTGTGATCAATAGTAATCATTGTACCAATCATGGGGTATGGTAGCTATCATCATAATATATACAACAGGATTACCATGGTCACATCTTTATGAATTATGAAAGTTGATCATGGGATAATTAATAGATATATTTAGGTACTAAATAATTCATGTTACAGTCATGGGAGTTTTTCCTGAACGCTTTATCTTAGCTAATCATAAATTTAATATTAACAAACAAACGCTCTTCAAAAGTGAGAGCAAAGTATGTTGTAGCAAATTTGATTTATATAATGATAATATTAACTGTAATTACAACTTGTCATTCAAATATAAATAATTTATACACACAAAAAAAAAAACCAAATAGGATGGTAATTTGTTTGCAGTAATTATGTTTGACAATGGACAACATTAACATGCTCACTACATGTTCTAGATCTATTAGTGTACTGGTAAATATTTATAAAAAGATAAACTGAGTCATACATAAAACAAGTAAATCAGGAATTAAAATATGCGAGAACATGTTATATACCAAAATAAACATGTTACAGACAAACGTTTTTTATTACAATATTCATATGACATGCGGTTTTCTTTGCTATGTGAAAGTATTTCTGTGTTCCGAATAAAAATGAATTATTATCAGTTGTTAATTAGTGGTGTAGCCAGGATTTATGACAGAGTGGACTCCTGTCCATGTACAAATCTCACTTTTGCAATTTAACCCTTAACCGGTCAGACTAAAAAATAACTAATGTGAAATATTTTGTATGCCTATTACAATCGACTACTGCCGAATAATCATAAGTGATAGACTCTTGACACCAATAAAAAAGTTGAAGAGGATAAGTTAATCTATAATTTGCATATCATTTTAAATCATTTTCATCAGAAATATCGTCTTCAGAATCGGTGTAATCGATATAATCCGAGTCAGAATCATATATAGGCATTTCAATGACTTTGAGGGTCTTTAACATTCCCGACATCATTAAATTACGTTTTTTGTCAAAAAATGTTGAACGAAGACATGTTTTTCTCAATGTTATTGACAAGACAAGTTCCTGTCTGACACGCATGCTTGGTGATATCAATTAAATACGAAACTTAATACTCAAATGCGGCTTATAAAAAAGGTTCTTGCTATGGTCGCAAATATGCGACCGTGACCACTTTTGGATATAACGTCGTGGTGCAAATATGCAACCCTGACCGGTTAAGGGTAAATGTTATGTGGTGGTGACTTGGGGCTTAATCAAGTCTAGTAAAAATTTTCTTCATAGAATTTTTACCAAGCTTGTATATCTTGCTCTTGGAGGACATTATTGCATATTATAGGATAATTGATCACATACTGAATAGTAGGCTTGGCTGCCATAAGGCAAGGTATGGTTACACTTTCATTCAGACTGAATTAGATTTACATGCAATAATCAAAATAAAAACAGATCATGCATCCGTGTTGAAGTGATACAAGATTATCTGAGAATCAGAATATTATTTTAGTATATGTGTAACATATATCTAACCACACCTTGACATTATATACATGTATATAGAACATCTTCATCTTGCTTGGTGTATATTTTCAAATATACACAATGACATATAGATCAAACAAAGTGTTTAATCTTCTCAATAAATGTGAATCAGTGCATGATCATTTAAACTTGATATTATATATCAGTACATAATACAAAATACATATTAAATTCATCTAAAACTTGTTCAATGAAATATAGCAGCTGATTTGGATCAGTGATTAAAGTGCTGGCTTACTAGCTAGGTGGTTCGGGGTTCAATTCTAATTTAATATTGGTTGAGAAAGTTTCCGCTTGTAAGTTGGTGTCTAGTCATTCTAATGGGACAAAAAACTGAGGTCCTGTATAATTGGTATTCAAAAAAGAGTACATAATATAGTGCCACTGCCTGGGCAAAATTTCGAGAATAGAACACTGTATGGTGTATACATGTTTTCATGCAAAGAAAATATTAAATTCTTTAAATTACATGTATATCTACAATCCAAAATTCTGATAGTCAGTCAACTTAACAGTTTGGGGATTTTTCTTTGTTTACTCAACATTTTTTAGGTCTAACAGTAAAATAATATATTCTGAATATTACTACATATTTAACAGAAATCGTATTATAGTTGTAGTAGATAGTATAAATAATATCTGATGTGAAATGTAGAATATACTTGCGCCATTCTAAATAGTGTGATATGATCACAATCTGTAATTCAAAACTTGTCAAACCTTTGGCTTTTATTATTGGAAAGTAAAATATATAGATGAACATCTGTATAAAGTGAAATATGTATTTAAATACATCTGTATTGAGTAAATTTACATGTATATTAAGTGAAATATGTAAATACACATTTACATCTATATTATGTGAAATATGTATATACATTTTCATGTGTATTATTTGCAATATTTATCAACATTTACATCTATATTAAAGGAAAAAGGACATAGGCCTACATCTAAATGTTTATAAAGTGAAATATGGCATATAAATTTTCATCTATATTAAGTGAAAAACAACATAATATGAATTTTCATTGTATTAAGTGAAATAAGTACATAAATTTTTATCTATATTTAGTGAAATAAGTACACTCATCTACATGTATATTAAGTGAAATACGATATCTATATATTTTCATTTATATTAAGTGAAATACGTACATTCATTAATCGGATTAATAAACAGATCTTATTTCAGTTTCTTTTTTATACTTGAAAATTTTGTTTTACTTGTTTTTACTACACTAGGATCAGGAAGAGTTGTTACATTACCGGTTTTCTGGTTGAAATGATGGATTAGCCAATGAAACGGTCTGTTACAGTGACTTCTTGGCATGCCATGCACAGAACTGTGGGTAAATCACTAGAACCGTCAACGCTGATTGATTCATCAATGTATGACCGTCATAGGGTCAAATGCTGTTTGTGAAACCCCTGACACAACTTTCCAGTTCAACTTCACATGGTGTAGTCCATCGAAAGTTTTAAAAACGAAACGAAATAGAGATGTGTATATTAATAAGTTTGTACATTCATCTACATGTATATTAAGTGAAATATGTATATACATTTACAGCTATATCAAGTGAGAAAGTACATACATCTACATGTATATTTAATGATATACAGTAGATAAATGTGAACATCTATTGTTACATCTATATTAACTATAAACAGTGTACATCCATCTATATACAACTTACCAACATATCCTCACCAATACCACCTGTCTAGACAAAAAAATTCAAAGAATTAAGCTTTGAAATAAAATGAAATTGGTGTAAAATAAATTTGCTAAAGTCTATGGTTAACGGTTCAAACTGCACTGAGGCCATATTTCCTCATATATTTTTAATCTCTGATTGGAAACGATATCAATTCATATATCAATTTTAAATATTTTTATGCAAACAACACTTAATATGCATCCCTAATTACTGGGGTTTTTTAGATTTCTATTCTTTACAATAGCTAGGTAGCTTTATGGCCCTTAAATGAACAACATGAAAATTCTCAAGTTGTCAATTTATCACCGATTAGTGATCCTAAATTTTACTTCTTTTTCAAATTTTATTTTTAAGAATATACAGAATTTATCTATTAAGCATTTAGACAATACAGCCAATATTAAGGTTATCAGTTGGTCTTTCCTTACATTTAATGTCAATATTTTGATTTAAAGTAATTGCCTAAAAACATGATTGGTGTTGACTGTTTTATAATCTTTGAATGCCAGTATGCTTATTTAGAGAAACCTTGAGCAAAGATTTATACAGTTAACAATGCAGGCAGATTAAGTGTCAATGCCTTTACTTTCTTTATGGCTTAAAAGCTTATTACCTAATTATATTAACTTTATTATAAAATTTCAACCAATGAAATTTATGTATTTAACTTCTTTTCATTTGATGTGTTACATTAGTTACAATATTTTTTATCTTTAATTCGATTTGTTGAAATCATTGTCCTTTTGTCTGTATGCAAATTCGTTGCTTTAAAAGATCTCTACACACAGATTGGAGAGAGACAGAGAAGGAGATTGAATGCCCTGTATAGAATTTGTAAATAATGTATTTTTAAACTGTATATAAAGTAATATTGAAATGGATTTGGACTTGGACTTTTAATGAACAGTGACCGCCTTCACCAGAATACTTCTAATGAGCTATGCTACACCCCCCATCCTAGCTCATCCATATGTATGAAATATTGCATATGTATCACCTGGGTGCATATTTGAACTAAAAGAATAGCCCAGAACGCGTCAGTGATAAATTCCACTAGTGGTTACTGAATACGTAGTGGTCTTTAGCAGTGAGAGGAAATTGGGGGACCTAGAGACAAACCATGAGGTTGGACAGTGACGTCACGTACAACCAGGGAATCAAACCCATGGGTATGTGCTAACCATTCGGCTATCTAACCCCACCACCATATCTAGTTTGTCATTAACCGCATGCATATTATTGTATTGTTTTAAATTTGTATAAAGTTTTATAAGAAATGTTAAGCCACAAGTATATTATATACCATATTTCATTACATTTTATCCATAGTTCAACATGTCTGATACTGGCTCATGTTGTAATTATATCATCTAGTCATGATTAAGTATAATAGCAGTCAGAAATTTTCATACCAATGAGAAAAATCATTTTGGAGAACTACTTCAATAACAAGGGATTGCCCTGCAAGATATAGGCCTACCCACATTTTATAAGAGATAGACAGAGAACAAGCTAAAAAAAAAAAACCAGTATATGCCAATATAGAATGGAACCAAGATCTTGTCTAACACTATTTTCCAAAAGTCTGATATTGTCTGACCAGGAATATGCCAAATCAGACCTCAAGACATGGTGACTACGTTCAAATTTCCAAAATTAATATAGTGTACTGAGTGTATAACTACCACTCAGCACGATTATTGTTGATAATTTACTGGATTGATTAGATAATTAAGTGATGAACGTATGTATTGTATTATACCGTCTATACATCTACCTTGATTAGAGAGAGAGAGAAATGGGGTTTAACGTCCACTCAACACAAATTAGGTCATTTTGGGACTAACATGTGGTTTAATTTCATTTCAATAATTCGCTTGCGCGTAGGGGTCTTTAGCAGTGGGACTACCTTGATTAACTACCTTGATTAATCCTTTATCGGACAATTCATCAATCTAATCTTAAACAGTCACTGCTTCCACATTGTCAGACTATTCATCAATCCTATTCTAATCTAATTTTACCTCATGGTTTCTCCATTATCGGACATTTTAGTCACAGCATGTATAAACTAAGTCATACATGTCACATATCATAAGAATATATAACACTCAAAATCAATGGACAGCCATTTTGTCAGTGATATCTTTTATGTCTTTTAAGACTCTACATATAAATTCACATCCACAATGATCTCGATTGCTGCAAGAAAATTGCTTCAGTTTCGCTGAAGTTAGCTATGCCTTTTTACAAGTGATTTAACTATCAATGTAATTCTAAAATACTTATCTATAAAGACATCACCACAAGTATTATCATTTCAAATGCTTTTCTTTCATTTGCTGCCAATTATACATTATGATAGTACATATTTGATACTTTGTCATGTTTTAACAATGGACTTGTAATAGTTACAAGGAATAACAAATAGTTATATTTTCTGTGGATTAATAAAAAAAACAAATCTGTGGCAAACAAAATACATGAAAAATGTCTGCCTGGTTGTATTCTAAAATAAGATCTTGATTTGATAAATGAGCATAAATCAGGTTTTGACAATATTTAACTTTAAAAACTACTGGGCCCATCTGCAAAGTTTAGATAGTTGAATAAATTTGATATTATTTTCCAGCCATTAAAGCGGTTATATTTTCAACTGGTCATATGTGCGTCTGCCAAAGTTTATGTAAACTAAATGAATGCTCCCTGCAACCATTGTCAATAAATTCATGTAATCTGGATCCAAGTTATAAAATTTCCGAGATTCTGCGTTGTGCCAACAGTTAACCAAACGACATCCATTTCACGTCATTCTGTCAACAAAACAAGCTTTGATAAAGTAACAACCTCAACTAACATTATACAGGAAAGGCACTGCGATCAACAATGCTGACCCCCCATAGAAACCATAACCTAGCAATTTGAACTATTAGGTACACATAATACATCCGTATTTCTGTCATCTTCATGCATACCTCTTCTACTTTTTTTGCCAACACCAAAAATTTTTTCAGCACTTGATTGAAATTTGGTCAATTTCTGACTTTCTGCCCTCATTGGTGAATTTAACAATACGATTACTTGTTTCAAGAGCACCAACAGTCAGTAATACACAAGCAAACCGTTAAAGACAAACAATGTCCTTGTACATGGCCAACATGCAAAGGTTTAGACAACGTCTGCCAAACCGTTTAAGTTTTTTTTAAGGTTGCAACTTAAAAGACAGTAAGGTGTTGTCAAAGATATCACCCATAATCTTTATTAATACATGCATTTTTACTGAAAAGCAAAAATTCTTCAATTGGATTTAACAAATATATATATATATCTTGTGTTTTTTACAGTTTTCGTAAAAAAAAAAGAAGTATTTTTTCTGTTTGATGAATTCTAACTTCCAGACTACATATTTTCTTTTGTAGCAGATAATATGTAAACTGTTTTCCTAATATTTGAAAGAAGGGTCACGTTTACAATGACATTTGACCCAGGAGATGTTACTCTTTTAATCCCAAGCAAACTAATTTAACCTCTTTTGCTGTTATCCTCCTCATGGACTTGGTTCGAAAGTCTAAAAAAAAGTAGTAATAATTTATTAACTTCTCTCATTTTCCTATTTTCACATTAAAGCCTCCTCCAGTCAGAACATAAAATTTGTTCTATGGATTAGTTTGACATGTAAACTGCCACTAAAATGAATTAAACATACGACATTATGCAAGAACTAAATCTACCAATTGCAGGTCTTTCTTTAGTCATAAAATGTTATCCAAATTATTAATCAGACATTAATAACTTATCCAGACCATAATCAACTTTCAAGTCATCACTCTGCAATATTTGATTAAATCAAAAAAATGGATAATTGAGACTATGTTTTTTATCGTACCAGCTTTAGTAATGATGATCGTGGCTAGGCCCAAAATTCAACTGCTAAATTCTCGAATCAGAGTGGATTAATTTGACTGAAAATTTCAACAAATTTCCTTTACCTCATCTAGTTTTTAACTGTTATAGTGACAACTGCCAGCTCTTTATCTAATCTCCCATAATGTATCTTTAATATTTGATGGATAACAGAATCATCAGGTTCCGTTCTTAAAAGCTTATTTTTCTTTATTCATAGAAAGAAAGCGCTACGCATAAATGCCCAAATGTCAGATAACATGCTGACTAGTTAATTAAGACATTAAAAGTCTGAAACAGGAAATATAATGTAACAGATAGCTCAAAATCATATACTATCAAATGAAAAAAAATCAAGTTACATTCCCACAAACATTTTTTGTAAGTCATTTCAAAAAATATTTCCTTGATAGTAACTGGAAAATATATATCCAAACTATTAAAAAAATAAACCAATACATCTTATGCCAAGGTCATTTTAACAAGCACAATAGTACTATATTGACCGGAAGCCGAGCATGATGTCATCAAAGCCATCTTGGAATTGTTACGACATATAAAAAATTGATGTCCCTCAATCGATGCACATTTGTCCATGGAAAATGTATACTGAATTGGCAGAGCATTCAGCTTTTTTCAATCCCCCTCCCCCAACAAGAATAAGAACAACATGATGACCAGCACTTAGGGGACCAATTCCTTCTCCAGAAAAACAAATATGAATAACACTATTACCAGTAGAGTGCATGAGTATGCTAGCATAAACATGGCTGCCATGCAATATTCTTTAAAAGCATGCACACCAATGAAATGAATTTTTACCCTTCTACTTTTCTGCACCAGCTGGACTAATATTAATAAACACAAGATTATGCCATGCAATGTGAAATGTTGGCCGGACAGTGGTGCCATGACCTACTCGTAACTAGGAGATAATCTCCTACTTTTCTACACCTTCCTGGTTAATGAAGACAAGCAGATGCCATGTGGGTGTGCTATGATGGAAATTTTGCCGAGACAAAAGTACTTGGACTTTCTCTTATTTCAACTTCCAACCAAGGATTCTGTTTTGTGCACAGAACATTAATTGTTCCCGGTCACTGGTCATTAAAACAGTTCAGAAAAAGAGCTATTTGGGTCCGATGACATAATATTGTGCTCCAGGAAAATATCTTTTATTAATGGTATCAAAAATGAGAATTTTAAACTGGTAGCTACCGTACATGGAAGCTTGCATTAGCTCATTTCAGCTAATCCTGGATTATTCACTCTTTCACTACGCAATAATTTTGTGATTACGCATGTAAATAATTTTAGATGAAAACCTGTGAAACAAACCAATATTACCCACCTACACAGCCTTTAACTCATCATAATCTTATTTACCTATCTATTATGCAAAAGTTCATTACCATGTGGATTACTATTCTCCTGTGTAAAAACCTATAAAACTAAAAGCATGCTATTATCAGGAGCAGATAGATAATGGATGGTGAAATAATTAATCTATTGTATCCCAGACTATTGACCTCCTTTATATAATATTCATGTATCTGGACATAAATCTATCTTAAATTTACATAACATCTCTAATATAAGGAAATAACACATTACTGATGAATTAATTTCAAATTCAATCTGAAATTTCCTCGTGAACTTTGATAAAGATATTATCGTGATGCTATACATGACAATCGGAAAGAGAAATCATTAATTATTAAAGTAATATATAAATTGGCTAGAACAGGTAGTGATTGCTATTGGTATATTTATTCTATTTGTGACAACACTACAAATAGTCCCATAAAGGTCCAATTAATAATGTCTACAACATCTGAAGACTAAATAAAGACTTGCAATAGGCAGATTTAGCTCTTGCATAAGGTATGTTTAAATTGAAGACCAAGAATTTGTTTTAAATCACATGTATACAATTTGTCATTGTAAAAATTGATTGACAATTGTTCATTTTGAAAAAAACAACAATAAAAACATTTACACATTGTTTAAATACAGACATACTTTGTCTCAATATTTACTGTTTTTCTTATACAAGTACACATTGATGTTCCATGTGTCTGAAACCAGATGCATCGCGCCACCTTTCAGCTCTATGTCTGCCAAACTGCACCACTTAAAAACAACCCCTGATGTTATGGCTTAAAGTTGTCATTTGTTTCCAAATATCACATCATTAAAAACAATGAAATTAACATTCTTTTATGCTTTTTGAAAACTGTTTTAATACATTTGACATCACATGTCCATAATAACTTGTATAAGCCATCTTTCAAATTGAATGACCAATCATAATAGTGCACATCACCACTGAAAAAGAGTCACTTCACCTTCTTATTGAAATGATATCAAATGAAATAAGGTTTAACGTCTTACTTTTCAGAACCTACTAGAATCATAAAATGCAGTGTACTATTTTCAACTGCCTGTGGATAATTAATGAGCTGTCAATGGTACCAGGGCATTATTTTTTTATCCCATGCAAATGACTAGACATTTTGGCTAGCCAAACCCTCCATTTGCACCCCAGACAAAAGAAAGCTGGCTTGAAAATCCTGAAGAACTTTCTCCCCCTGAACAGGGATCAGACCAAGGACCTCCGAGACTTTGAGTAACTGCAATACCCAACAAGCCATCATGACTCACTCATTCTTATTCCAAAGTTGGACTAAAAATGAAGGTTAATGTCTTTTTATTGTTAACACAATACTATGGTCATTTTTATTTTTCTAAAGTTTGCCTTTAGGCTGGAAACTTGATGAAATAGTTCACATAGTCATTTGAGGAAAGAAGGTGTGACTGATCGATTCTAAATAAAATTGTTGGGTTTAGTGAATTAGTATCTGCACCAGAAAGAGAGATAGAGAAATGGGGTTTAACATCCACTCAACTTTATTTCAATAATTCTTTGCGAGTAGGGGTATTTAGTAGTGGGAGGAAACCAGAGGACCCAGAGAAAACACACAAGGTTGGACAGGTGACCCTACTACAGGGAATCGAAACTCGACCAGTTGACTCAATGACAGATCTCATGATACAGCGCCTATATTTTACTTACAAACTATTACTTAATTCAGAAAACTTGATTATTAAGACAGGAATAAGACGCGGGTATTTTTTTTAATCCCATCACAGAATGTTTAGAACAGTGGTAGAAAACCTAAACAGTTTAATTAATCAATTTTCATTTTTTTCCCCAGCAGCAAACGAAAAAAAATAAAAAATAAGAGTATATTTAAACAATTTGTCACTCCATTGTCAACTTGTGGGCCGGAATACAGCTCAATATCTCGTCAACTCAATATTTCAGGATGCCTTATGTTTAATTTCATTCATTATAGCTTATAATGCTAGTTAGAAGAATTTTGTCCTGACAGCAGCATGTCTGCCTTCTCTTAGAATTCCAAATGTAAAACATACGGTTGCGTTCAAACCAATGTGTACCGCACACAAAAAAAAATTGGTATATTTCAAGGTGTTCTAAACCACCACACAACACTAGGAACAGACAATGAAAAAATAAGAAGACTTAAATTCAGAGTTGGGTCATTCTATTGGAGTGTCATATTCCCCATGGCCTGCTACTGTCATATTACTGGGTGATTGAGTCATTTGAGTCAAGCCGCAAAGTGTTCACAAAGTCCAAGTCCAAAGTTTACCAAATAAGTCAGTAATTTATCGCGAATAAGGCAAGTTAGAGTCAAAACTGATGCGCAGAATTTGATTTCCTACCTCGGCAGATTATAGGATCAATGTTTAACATCATTTATCATGACACTTGAAATTTACATTATCTATAAGGAAAAAATCATCCAAAAGTTTTTAAACATATCCTTACAGTAAGATAATAACACTAAATACATAGATCAAATTTACCAAACTAAAAATTAGTGATTCTAATTAAACCATAAATTACAAAACTATCACTAATTATTATTCAATTCTTTAATATTATTCCATATTTATGCGTACAGAAAGATAAGATATGAAAGGAAGAGGTTTGTTGTTAAGAGAAAGAGGAAGGTTATTAAATGACAACTAGTCAGGTATTTGTCAAGTTATAAGAGATTTATCACCTCACTGGCCTAGAAACACAAGATGTACACATAATTTCAATATCTATTTCTCATTATTTGTATGTTGCAATCAAACACTCGAAATAGACCAAATCTCAATATTAGAATAAAGTGGGGATCAAAGTCGCAATCAAAAGATTTAGATTTTAGAAATTGTCAAGATAGCTGATACATATGTAACAATCTCAGAAATTTTAAACTATAGAATGTTTACAAGAATATAAAACTACATAAAAAAGCAGGATCTTTGAAGCATATATTTAACCAGGACAAACAATAATTTACTTGAAACAGAAATTCTATAAAAATATGTATAATTCACTGTTTTAGTTTTCAAAATGGATGAGGTTGCATTGAACTACAGTGTAGTACATTCCAGATCTGGAACCTACAATTGATTCACCCCTAACTTGACATTCACTGTAAATCAAACTCACCAAACAATATTGTTATTAAAGATAGGTCTACTTTTACTTGATTTATTGACACAATTTGTATGTCATATCTTTTAATGGAATATTTCATTTCAAAATATGTCAGATCTCTTTTAAAGGGACAATAACATTCTTGCTGGCTTGGTAGCTCCAGAAAATAAATAATAGCCTTATTCTAAGTACTAGATGTTTAAGTGTCCTACCTGTTGTGTAAATTATCCATTACAACCTATTTTACTTGTCCAGAGGGTTCGAAAATATTTTAAAATCCAAGTCACATTTGAAAAGGTTTACGTTAGACTTTTCAAATCAATTGGTTGAATTTTTCCAATTTCTCCAATTTTTCAAAATAGGTGTGTTTAGATGAAATTTATATCATCATTTAATTGGAATATTCTAAAATAATACGATTTGTTGACCAGAATGAAGATTGGGACATATTATTCAGTAACAACAAGAGTGTTATTGGGGCTTTAAAATACAAGTTAGTGGTAGTTGAAAAGTCAATTAACATGCAGATAGTGAAATGTTTATATTATTTGGCTATAATAATCCTTGTCTCAAGTTATATCCTTAACCCTTAAAAAGACATTGCCAGATTTTACAATCTCATTAATATCAGGCACTAATTTTCGGTCCATGTATTCCGATGGTCACTCTCCAAAATGGAGTGGAGTAAACAAAAGAAATATATATTATTAATTAGACCACAGATTTCACCTCTGTGTTAAACAATGCAAATTCCTTGGCAACAAATGGCACTCATGTCTTTTCATCCTGATAATGAAGGCAGTCTCTCAAGGAAATTTACAATGTGAGTAATGGAGGTAAAACTTTAGAGATTTATGTTTGGTTTTCGTGTTTAAGGCGAGTCTAGGTCTAGATAACACATATATTAAAATGAAATAGGATTAAACGTCCTACTGTTCTGCTCCGAAATGAAGACAGGATAAAACATATAATCATAACACTGATTTGTTATTTTACAAACTATGTTGAACTTACATGTAACCAAGCAGACAAGTAACACTGTCTCATTTTGGGGTGGGGGGGAATGGTTAGTACATGCACGCTGTGTCAACATTATGGGTTTTCTTCAGGTCATCTGGTTTCCTCCCACTGCCAATGACCCCTACGCGCAAGCAAATTATTGAAATAAAATTGGATAAGTCCTGAAAATATATAGTTTGTGTTGACTGAAGGTTAAACTCTCTCATAATTTGACTCTGTCACTTTTGTATAGAGGTAAGCATAGGGTTAAAAACCTCCAAGAGAAACCCAAGCGGTTAGGCAAGCTCTTTGTCACCCAAGACCATGCTGAGGGAAGAAGCATCTAATACTTTTAGACTGATGAAAGACCACCGTACTCAGATATAAAGGAGATGGTCCATCTGTTTCAATATTCTTTTTAAAATAGATTTTTTTTTTTTTAAACAATATTTATTCACAGAAGCTGGATTGGAGAACAGGCAGAAGCCTATAGACCCCCTCTCCATAAAAGTACAAACATAAATATATATTGAAAAGTAAAGTAAGGAAAACTAAAGTAGAGAGGAACAAGTAAATTATAAGATGGCTATATACACTATATACACGATATGTACAAACCACAATCAAAATGTCTATATTTCAAACAGTTTCATAAGGAAATTTTTAAAAGCGTTTGGAGATCTCGAGGAAATTATGTACTGAAGAAAAAATTTCTTCAGAAGTGTTTTTGTTTTCAGTTCCGAATAATAAATTATAAGAATTTTGAAAAATTTTTGGAAGTTTTGATATAGTCGCAGATCGTGCATCTGAACGTAAGGGACAGATTAAAAGAAAATGTTCGGAATCTTCAAAGGGGTGACCACAATCGCATATAGGGCTGTCAGAAATATGCCTGAGAAAACAATGTCCGTTTAAATCGCTGCAAGAGAGTCGAAGGCGAGAGTGTTGAATTTGATTTTTCCTGTTGCCAGAGTAATATGATGAAGGTATAATTCGATCAAGGCAGCCTAGTTTAGATTTAAAAGAAGATAGAGTAGGTAAGTTTCTAGTAGAAAGGTCGAGTAGATTCCATTCTCGTATTGTAGATGGTATAAAAGAAGAAGAAAATAAAGAAGTTCTGCAGAGGTATGTCGGGATGTTACTTTGGTTTCGTAGGCGATAGGAATTGATATTGGGTGGTATCAGTTGAAATAAGTATTCGGGAGTGATATGGTTTATGATTTTGTAAAATAAAATTAATTTATGTCGCCTTCTTCTCTCCTGTAGTGTAATAAACCCGGTTTCCGTATATAACACTTGGTGACTTGTACCTTTCACAGCACCGCATATAGTTCTGAGAGCATCTAGTTGTAAAAGTTCTAGTTTATGTGTTAGTTCGGCGGTACTCCCATCCCAAATAACGTCACAGTAGTCGAAATGAGGAAGAATATATGAGGTATACATGGTTTGGAGAGATTTACGACTTAATCTATATTTTAAGGAGCGAAGACAATTTACAAGTTTACTTGTTTTGGCCAAAATCTTATTTATATGAGTATACCACTTACAGTTTGTTTGGAAAGTCAGCCCCAGGTGATTGACTGATTGTGCTCAGAAACTTCTTTGATTGGAACATTGTCTAGATTTAGTGTAGGAAGAAATAAATTCTTTTTATTTGCTAGTGCTAGTGTTTCAGTTTTCAGCGGGTTAAAAGATACAAGCCACGTCTTAGCCCAAAAGTTTATTTTCTCTAGGTCATCATTTAAGACTCCCGCACACTCAGCTGGGTCAGTTATTTTTACATATAAACTAGTGTCATCGGCAAATAATCTAATATTTGATTTTATACTATTTACTATATCATTGATGTATATAATGAAAAGTAACGGACCGAGAACGGAGCCCTGTGGAACACCAGCCGGGACCGTTAATGGTTCAGAGGAGGTTCCGTTAACAATAACATTCTGTTGTCTGTTAGACAAATAGTCCCTGAACCATTCCAACAAGTCTCCTCTAATCCCAACGGCCCCAAGCTTATGACAGAGTGTAGCATGCCAAACTCTGTCAAAAGCTTTACTGATGTCACAGAACACCGTTCTAGTATATTGACCCTGGTCGATGGCTTGGCAGAAGAAGTGCGAAAGATCTATTAGTTGGTAAGTAGTTGAGTCTCCTTGCAAAAAACCGCTTTGAAAATTAGTAATAATATTGTGAGCCTTAAAGAAGTTAAATACATGTTTGTAGATGCATTTTTCGAAAATTTTGATTATAATGCTCAATAAGGACACTGGTCTGTAATTTCCGCATAATGATGGGTCGCCTTTTTTATGAATTGCCGTTACGTTGGCTGATTTCCAAATATTAGGAACGGTTTTTAGCTCAAGTGACAGATTAAAAATGTTACACAAAGGTTTACTAATTTCGAAAGAAATGGATTTAAGGAATTTTCCACTTATCTGGGCCTGTAGCTTTTGAAGTATCAATAATTGAAATCATGTCTTTAACCTCTTTAGGTGTTAATTTTAGGTGACAAAGTGAAAAGGGGTTTTGTTCGAGGTCAGGAAATAGATAATAGTGTCAGTCATTCAAATCGATTCTTATAAAAATCTAAGGTGTCTCCATTCAACAGCTACCTATAATTAAAAAATGTTTAAATGACGTCTTCATCAATACTGTCTGATCCTTCAATATTGCCTCCCAAAGTTTAAAACTGGTTCCATTACTGACATCAAAAAAAGCAATCTTTAATAAAACCTACTACTGGAGTGGATTCTGGTAGCTGTCATGTTTACAGGGTTGGCTCTTGGACGAGAAAAACTTGTTTTACACAGTAATGCTAAAACAAGAAAAAGAACTACACTGGTAAAGTAGTTAATCATCACAAGATTTCAAAGTATAAGACAATATACGATAACCATGAACATGTTTGGGCGTCAAATGTTTAACTCATATTGAATGTTATCTTTTCTCAAATTCATAACTATTGACTTTATATTTCAAAAGTTGAAAAAAGTTACATTTTCAAAATCACATTGATTTGGTTTGAACTATTTTTATGATACACAAGTGTCAAAAGCCACTTCCCAGTACGCCTAATTGTGTAAATGAAAAATTTCTAATCTTAAAAACAACCCGATTTGAACTTGTACTTTTGTTTAGATTTTCAATACAAAGTATTTTAAGAACATGTTGTGCCTTTTATTATTATACATCTAAAATATCGTTCTTTATAACTTGAAACTGATCTGCATCATTATATATTTTATTGTATTATATATCATACAAATAAAATCTGAACAATATAGTTAATTCGCAGGTGTATCAGTTTCATCAATTTGAGTTTACACAATATAATGGTGGGAATGACTTCCTTGTTCTTAACAGTACTTACCAAGCTTTAACCAGGTATCCCTGATCATTATCTATCTATTGTTAAAAGATGAAACTAGGAAGAGACTAGTTTAATAATGAATAAATCAAAAGATTTAATGATAAATAAGTCAAAAGGATTAGGTGAGCACCTAATCTAAATCTTATTTCAATTTTTTACTCTTTGTAACTGAACATTTAAATGAAGTTATTCAGTATCTTAATGCAACTTCACAAAAATCCTATAATACATTATTCACGAGATTCCATGAACTATTTACTCTTCCTATACCTTGAACAATATTCATTCATTAAAATCATTGTTGTAGTCTATGTCACCTTCAATAAACATTAAAAACTGACACTGTCTCTGTGTAACCCAACAAATAGAAGTTAGTCAATAACCAGTATATTTATATAGATTTACTAAAATAACATTTTGGCCTTCATGTCACTACATGGGAAGATTATTTTGTTGTGAATAGTAATTATATGTGTTAAAGTGACACAATCTAATAAGTAATCTTAGCAAGATGACAGGATTTATCCTTTTCTTTTGAAAATCTTGAGCATCCGATGGCATCAAACGTAGATTATGGGGGAGAGAGAGAGAAATGGGGTTTAAAATCCACAAACTAGGTCATTTCGGGACTAACATGTGGTTTAATTTTAATTTCTTTAGCAGTGGGAAGAAACCTGAGTACCCAGAGGAAACCCACAAGGCTGGACAGGTGACCCTACTCCTTGCCACGTACAACCGGGGATTCGAAACCACGTCAGTTGAGTCAATGGCAGACCGTACAGCATGCGCACGCTAACCATTCGGCCATTCAACCCCCCAGTAGATTATGGTCTTGGTAAGTTAATAAGTGTCTAATTAATAATTTATATAACATTTAAGGCCTAAAGAAAGACCTGTAATATACAGATTTAGCTCCTGCATAATGCCAAGGGTTCTTTTAGTGCACAACATCCAAACAACTAAGCACACTTTCCTTGGCAGCTCAGAAATTCACCCTGATTGACAAGTGAAGGCCTTGTTTGTAAAATCCAAAAGGTTCTTCGCGACTCTTGACGGGACTCAAAAATTAGAAAAACAAATAATCTTGGTTTTACGCTACTGTATCTAAAGCTTCATTCACCAAACTAACTCTCTACCGACTCATTTAATCCAATTAAACACATTCCATTCCAAATCAAGATTAGAACTATTTATTTGCTGCTAAATACCCAACATCACTTAGATAAGTCAATTATAAGTGCGAAAACTCTATTTGGAAACAAATCATTTAAGGAAAATTCCAACAAATTGTAAGTAAATTTTACAGCTAACTGAGCCACGGTAGTTAGCAGTGGCGAGGGTGAGTAAATAGACCGTCTGCAAGGGCACATCTATCAAACAAACACAGCAGACGACACTCAAAGCACATTGTCAATCGCTAAAACAAAGTGGTTTTTTTAACTCCATCATTGATTTAGAGGATTTGGGAACAGTATTTTGTTAGGCTAGTTTTTTCTGTGTGAAAACATGTAAAAATGCAGGTCTGTAACCTGCACGAGTAAATGAATAGAATATCTAAACAGGGATGACGTATTCTGAATATGCTACCCAACAACAGATACACTTTGTTCAAGAGTCATTGAAAAAAAAAATTATTGTCAAGAAGTCAATATGAAATGGTCTATTTTTAAAATTTGCTTATTTACCAAAAGTGTAGAGGTGCCTGAAAATAGTATCCATGAGTATCTTCATGTCATCACTGCAACAACAATGAATGTTTGTCTGGACGAAAGTGAGTCTATTGTGTGTGCAGTGTGTGAGTGGGGGGGGTGGAGAGAAATGGGCTTCAGCATGACCTTGACACAAACTAAGCCATTTCAGGACTAACGCATGGTTTTATTTTATTTCACTCATTTGCTTGAGCTAAGGGGACTTCAGCAGTTGGAGAAAACCAACAAGGTTAAATTGGCGATCATATGCCTTCACGTAGAAGCGGGAATTCAAAAACATGCCAAATGACTCAATGACCGACCTTATGCATTGTATTTTGAGGAAGGGGTAACTGGTCACATGGATGCCTCAATAGATATATGTGGTCCATGTGATGCCGATTGGTCTATATTGACAAAGATTTATGTTTGGCTGAGAGAAATGAATTCATTATTAATTGAGAAAACATTTAACACAAGACACTGTGACAACTGTATACATAAACAACAAGGTTACCCTATATACACAGTCAACAGTATTTTTGCCAATCTGATTAAAATACAGATCTATATCTCGTTCTATTTTTTTATACCTTCCATAGCCTACACTACAAGAACATCTGACAAGTGGTACTAGGTCGTGTCAGGTTGGCTTTTCACCCAACAACATCGTACATTAATTAATCTATCAACGATGCCATTTCTAGCGGATTACCCACAGTTCCTTGCATGGCGCAACAAGAAGTCTGTTTTATTGACTAATCTCTCACTTCAACCAAAACGGTGGTAATATAACAACTCTTCCAGATCCTAGTGTAGTAAAGAGAAGTAAAACAAAATTTTGTACTATAAAAAATGAAACGAAAAAGGATCTGTGTTTTAATCAGGTTGTATAGACCAATATTTGTTAAAGCAGACGAAGCATCTGAGACTCACTAACCTAGGAAGCAGTTTGTCTCAATAGGAATTTTTATACTTGAATAGTAAAGTGCAAACAGTTATATTGGTCCTTCCCACAGATAGTAAACACTATAACACAGTATGCAACATCTACAATAAACTTACATGAGATTATTCAACACTGACTAGAAAGATAATTAAACTTATATTGTACACACACATGTAAGTTCTTAATGCTTTTACATGTAGTTTTATCTTCATTTTCGATGGTGCGAGTGGAAAATTCTTGTTTTTCCTTTTACAATATGCTCTGACCATATGTTAATCCTTCATTTAAATCTGTATGGATTTGTAGAATATGTTTAAAGTTATAATCCAATTTATATAAATAACCATTTTAAAGGGAACATTTTGATTAGGATCACACCCATTGGAGGAATTATTTTCAGGGGCGAATTTTTTTCAAAGATTTATTATTGTTCAATGAAATTTAATGGTTCAATATTGTTCAATTTATTATTCTAACTGCTCATATTTTTTCAATAAATTATCAGAAACTCATTGTGCACACAGCTTTGTTTATCAGAAAAAAACTTTTTTTTAATGTTCAAAAGTCTGTTTTACTTGTGCTTACTTTATGTAGTGAAGGTCAATGCAAGTATATAAACAAACAAACGAAATATAGTTCAATCAGATTAACTTTAAAACCAACTATATCCTAATATAAACAAACAAATGAAATATACTTCATATCAGATAAACTTTTAAAACCAACTATTCCCTAATGTTTGATGGCCAATGACAGGCACATGCCCAACATGTCAAAATCACCATAATGGATGGATCACAAAATTGTAAATTTCATAAAAGTATATTCATCTTAATTGCTACTGACATTTGTAACCAGAGCTGACAATATTCCATAACAAAATATATCATCCATCAATTTCTAGCTACGAGCTGTATAATTACAAATAAAATCTATAAATACAAGATAACAGCCTGAAAGTAAGTAATCCTATATGTATTTATAAGTGTAAATACTGGTATTTAGTTTTATATTTCAATATCCTTTAGTACCAAATGTAAACAAAGTAGGTAAAACTGATATACATAGATATCAATCCAAGTGTCATATATCTTATAAAACTGACATCATTAAATAACTGGAATATTTGTGCTGTTTAATATACAATATTAAATATAAGTACTCTATAGACTTATAACAATAGCTCGCAAATCACTTTTCTTAATATCATTTAGTGTAGAGACCCATTTCATTCACATTATGGAAGAATATATATATGTATACATAGGTCAGAATATGATAAATCTGTAGAGAATAATCTTTTGTTGTTTACACAATAAATCAATATAGACTCTTAGTAACATATGTGACAAAACCATTATTTTAACTAAACACAATCTTTTCATAAACAAAAATCTTCAATTATATACAGATTTACGAAATGTCAACTAATTAAAAAATGGGTTGCCAGCCAATATAACATACCGGTAAAAATCTTGAAAATGCTAAAACATGGAGTTATTTCTTGGGCAAAGAAGGGCTGGAAAAACTCTGAAAGAGAGATATGGGGTTTAATGTCCACTTGACACAAACTAGGTAATTTCGGGACAAACATATGGTTAAATTTTATTTTAAAAATTCACTTGCGCGTAGAGTTCTTTAGCAGTGGGAGGAAACCAGAGAACCAGGAGAAAACCCATGAGGTAGGACAGCGACCGTATAACTGGGGAATCCAAACCAAGCCAGTTGTCTCAATGATAGACCTCATGACACAATGCGTAGGCGTTAACCATTCGGCCATCCAACCTCCCAGAAAAACTCTGAAAGTTGCTTAAAACTCTGCACTTCGTATTTCACAATACATATTGGTCTGTACATTTTTAGATGGGTCATCCATTCTCTCTCCCATAACCACTTAATGAAAAAATCAGCCATCCATTTAAACATAAAATCCCACTATTTGCCTTTTCTTATTGATCTTCTGCTTGTGAACATGTGTGAAATTCAATTTCAACAAAAATGTTTCCTCAGACTTCCTCATGAAACACCTCACGGTCATCCAATTTTTATCTCCTTTCTTCCAATAAAATAGTCAACAAAGAAAGAGCCAGCTACTCCTAGTTAACATCCCATACATGTGCATAAATTGTACTCAATGGCAAAAACAACCACACAATTTTCCAGACAATAAATTAGTTTTTTTTTCTTGATCAAAAATAAGAATCCACTGCAAACAAAGATGCATTTCTTGGTAACTTTGAAGACAAAATCAAATAAGCAACTTCTTTAAACCAAGTAATCTCTTTTATCTATCACCAAGTAATCTCTTCTATCTATCACCAAGTAATCTCTTTTATCATCAAGTAATCCACATCTCAAATAATTCAGCCATACAAAGTGTTAATTGTCTACTTTTAAATGCACTCACAAAAATGGAGTCTTACCAATTATACTAAACTGCAGTACAATGATGTAAAAAGATATTATCTTTTAGGTAAACAATGTGTAATAGAGTTTTCAAAAGTTTGCCAATATTCAAACAAAGTTTCTAAACAGTAATTTAGACCAGTTTTCTCCTATTAGCAACAGTTAGCACCTATTTATCCCCTGTGGTTGAAACCACTCTTGTGGAAAGTTGAAACCTCAGTTTACCATGAAAAGGTCAGGTAAGAAGTCTATAACATGAACCTAATTACGAAAACTTTCAAAAATGACCCTTAAAATGGCATTATGTAAAAGCGAAATTTGCCTATTGCCTGTTTTTCTTTAAGCCTTGAATTTTATATAATTTATCAATTGGCCAAAATCAACTCTTGACGCCATTGGTTTGCTCTGATTTAAAGTACATTAGTTTGGCCATTTAATCATTAAGTTTAAAAATGGAAGGTCTAAGTCTTGAATAAGTAGCAGTGTGGTTATGATGATAAACAATCAATGCACACATGATGACATATATTGTAAAAACTACAAACATTGATAACTTTGATCAGAATAAAGCAATTTGAATGAAATTTTCAGTATATTTATTTAACATTATATTTTTTTAACTATTATAGCAAGAATGGCCAGTTGTTTATCTAAATCTTACATAAAGCATCTATATATGTTTCCCCCCAAACCCCTCCCCCTTCTTTTGGGTTGAATTTATTCATTAATTGAACGAATATGAATAATTACTGTCTGAGCAACAGTATTTGGATGGAATCATTGGCAAATCCTGGAGGAAAATAAATTTAAAAAACATCTGAAGTTAGAACTTTATGGTTCTCCTGCCCCACCCTTAATTTGAACAATTCTGAATAAAAATCTCTAAAGTAATATACCCGGTACCGCCAACATTATAACAAGAAAATGTTAACACATTTAATGCAAGATAAATGTAAATAGCTAAATAATAAATGTAACACAATACTTATAGCTAAGTAATAAATGTAACAATACTTATAGCTAAGTAATAAATGTAATAAGATAGATCAGTTATACTATAAATCTAAAATAAGATATGTCTCTATCTAAATAAGGACAAATAATAAATGTAAGACAAGATGGTGAGCTAAATAATATAACAATGGATGGATGGATAATAGGTAGGTATTATGTAGGTACATGTAGGTATGGATAGTAAATATATATATATATAGCAAATATTTAAGACACCCACCCCCTTTCACACACACCCCCCTTCTAAGATAATCAAAGACAATAGACTGCACCCCTCATACCCCTTTATGAAATAAATACAGAGTAAACAAATAATTAACAATAATCAATGGAGAATGGGATTTTATATATGTCCAACGTTTCTTGATTCATGGACCCTGAGCCTGGGGCATTATTGATACAAATTGATGATAGATCTATAAATGAAACATCTTCTTAACCTTATTTTATTTTCAGTGAACATTAACCGATAACAAACTTTGGAAGTCAAGTTTGGAAATGCAACCATTTATCATGACAACACAAAATGATAACTAGATCTTTTAAAAGATGATGGTGTATTCATTATACATTTTTTTTTTTTTTTTCTTTTTTTAAAAACCCAATTTGTCAAAAAAGGTAATTCAGTGCCTAGTTTAATAATACTTAATAGTTTTGTGTTGTTGTACAAGACCGTCAACCATCACAAAAATTATAAGCTACGGGTGACTTTCATTAAATTTTCTTTTAGATGTTAGTCAGGCCTATAACTCTTTAAAATAAAACAAAATTGACACGTTAAAACGTTCGCTTCTATAGATAAAATGGTACTTACTTTTTCAGATAACGGCTCAATAAACGTTGCAATTCCGGCTCTAACTCGATTTTTAAATCCACGTACCGTACCCCTGGAACTGACTATTTGTCGCTCTTCTAGAGTGTTGGGGCTTTTCATATCTCTGCGACCAGCGAAAGTGGACTCTGCCCTTTTCTGAGAATGCCCGTTGGTCACTTTAGTGTGGAAATGTTCTTTAAATTCCCCGCGTAACGCCGGCTCCAGTTTAGGTTTTTCTTTAAATCCATTTTCATAAAACGGATCTTTACCGTTTATTCGAGACAAATTAAACGATTGCATTTCATTACACAAAACATTGATGTCACCGGGCATTGTGTAATTTTTATCACTAATATCACCTTGATTGTTAACCCCTCGGTGCATTTCCCGCACTGATCAATTGAGCTAATCCGGTTAAAATTCTGTCTTCAGTGAACGATTTTAACTGTAGTCTTGTCACAAGCGTCTGTGAACACCAAAACGAGCAAACTCTTTACTCAACAAATAAGTCGCCTGAAACTCAGTGACGCTTCACCGACTTTTCGTGAACACATCAGCACATATTTAAACACGGTTGGTATTTTTTATTCCCCCGTCTGCACGTATCCATTCACCTTCGGGCGTGGCAGTCATGTTACCCTTCGCCGTAATGTTATCGGTAAGTTGTCAGACTCAACTAGCAGAAATCAGCAGTAGCTGTGTTTACTACCGTCACGTGACTCGACGTCATTTTTACCTGTCATTGATTGCTACATAATGTTAACTGAGCCAGGTCTAAGATACCTGCATGTCACGTTTATTTTATTACAACAGGAAGAATATCGCTATGGCTTTGGAATATGATACACATTGTTATGACAAAACATTATTTCATTAGAATGTACTTAAATGACTCTTGCCGTAAAATAAACTAAAAGACCAATAACTTTTTAAAAATAAAAAGATAAAAAGAACGATTCGATTACTTGTCTATATAGTAAGGATTAAGGAAATTATATATATATGAGGAAACAGCCTGTTCAAAGAATGGACTGGCTTTTTTTCAAAATATCTGCGAATTATTATTATTGTATAATCTCAGATAGTCCACATGAAGGAGCTGTGTGAAATCAATAAAAACTGGTGTTAACAAAATTGAAGTTGTATTATAAAACGTGTTTTTTTGGAGAGGGGTAGGCCTATTAAAATACGTCTATGTTTTAGTAAATATTTGAGTGATTTAGTTTGGTCGTCAACGTTTTGTTATATATCACTGGGATATATTGTTGCGTCCCTATATTTGAGTAAACAGAAGTAAAACGCGAGCTTTATAACTTTTTAACCCCCCCCCACCCGGTCGAAATATTTAAATCGCTATCCGTTATTATTGATTTTATAACGGAGAGGGTAGCTTTCGGTTATGCGTATTCTGTTTTCTGGCTGAAACTTTGCCAGGGCAATGGCGTTTCAATAAATTTCCGGATTCCTATATTCGTTTAATAAAGCTATAATACGCTGGTAGGGTTTTGGTACGATTTTAAAGCTGTTCTTTTGTCGAAACGTCTATTATAAGTAATAATATATAGACGCGCTTTCGCATAGCATTTATGATAACTTCCGAGTTGGTTTTCCTTTTATCTGTCAGTTCCTGTGTGATACACGATTCATATTATTCTATACAGACAAGATATTAAAAAAACAACACTGTCAAAATTTCAGACAGATTCTAATTAAAAGAAAACAAAAGCGAATATTATATCTAAGAGTTGAGGATACGGGTGCTTAAAATGGACAATAAAGAAATACAAGTATGTAAGCCTAGCTTCATTACGACCTCATTAAATAATTTAAAGAAATTTTATGACTGAATATGACTGTTTTAGTAGCAAAACACGACTAGCGGTGGATAGTATATACTATTAAATAGTTTCACTATCTCGGCGAAAATAAGTCGCAAAGTCAAGGCAAGCCCAATCACATAATGGAAGAATTAATTTGTAGATTGCAATATATTACAGGTGTATATATGTATTATGTACTGTATATACAATTATCATCATCAGGGGCGGATCCAGGAATTTTTGCAGGAGGGGGTTTGCCAGGTTTCTGTCATGGAAATCTGCCATCATCGTCTCTAAATTACATAGGCATACATACAAATTGAGCTTTTTAAACAGAGAAATCATTTTATACTGATGTAGGATCACTTTGTGATGTAATTTCATTGATGCAAGGCATTATTTCGTATAAAATTAGCTCCGCTTAAGAACGGAAAATGAAAGAAATGAAATGGGGTTTAACGTCCTGCTGTTCTGCTCCTAAACTGCATGGGCTAATGAAGACGGACTTACGCCATAGGCTACAGTGTGCTATGAGGGAAATTTTGCCCGGGCAGCGACGCTACGGCCTACTTTTATATCGAGCGGGATCTTTTACGTGCACGCCAATGTGTACACGGGATCTCGGTTTTTGGTCCCATCCGAACAATTAGACAGTTGTCAGGCTTGAGAACAGACACTAAGCTGAATAACTGACTGTTTGATTACTAAATCAACGATTTTAGTCGAAACACTAAATTATATAAAGTTCTGTTATAATGTATACAATTATCATCAAATGCAAGCATAAGATAAAATTCCTTCGATTTTGTATGGTTTTAAACAATATACTCTTAATTGTACTCTGGCATTTTGGGGGTTTAAGTTGATTCTATCAATATTTTAAAATCGTCACGTAGGTCTACTTATATTTTTATCTACAATAACCACATATTTTGTCACCAATAAATATAGCATATGATTTATAATGACGTGTCTTTATTGTTTACTTTATCTCACTCAAATACGTATATATTTATATACCCAGTTTTTATCAACTAATCTACATTATAAATTGTGTAATAATATATGAATGAATTGTATATAGTCTATACTGTAACGATATTCTGTTATGGCTTTAAAGGGACATGATCACCCTCATTCTGCACATTGAGAACTATCGAGAAAATAGACCTCTGCCCCGAATGACCGCCATATCCAAACACTAGTGTACTAGTACAGAGGCGGATTCAATTTTCGACAGTGCCCTTTTTTTACTACTGAAAATGACTTTCAACTAGCTTTTTTGCTCGATTTTGAGGCTCTTTTTCTACGATTTCCGAACGTTTAGACGAAAATATCAGCCAAATAGCTCTTCAATTGGCTAGAGAGGCAAGGAAACGACGGATAATTTTCTTTGGGCCCCCATCCCCCTCTCAGCGGCATACCCCGTCTCCGCGGTCAGTGCCCTCATTTTGCGGCGCCCCCCCCCTTTTCAAAATTCCTAGATCCGCCCCTGTACTATACTCCATTTAATTGTCATACACAAAATGAAATGAAATGGGGTTTAACGAATACACAAAATGAGTAAACAAAACTTTCAATTATTTTATTAATAAGTGGAATAAATACTTCTCGAAATATATTTAGTGTTTTCGATTAAAATCGTTGATTTAGTACTCAAAATATCAGTCACCAAGAGCTTTGTGTCTGTTCTCAAGCGGAGCTAAATGTATACATCAGCGTTAGTTTAGTATGTATCACTCTCAACATGGAAATAATTGTAATTAATTATTTAAAATAACTCTACTTATAAGTAACGAATTGGTCCATTCACTAGCTATGATGTGTTGTTTGCATTGCTTACATTGTCTGTGTATATGGGTCGTGTCCACAGGTTTGTCTTTTTGTTTTTGTTTGTTATAGCGCGGTCCTCATGTACTTATACTATTACAGAAGGGTATTTTGCACGAGCGGTAATTAGACCCCCTTAAAGTTACATTATGGGAGATAAGATAAAGAGATGGCAGTTTTCACTATATATAGTTGAAAACTAGATAGTGTAAAGGTAATTTGCTGAAAATTTCAGTCAAATTGATCCACTATTAGCCGAGAAAAAAGCGTTTGAAATATTCATATAGCCTCGGTCATCATTACTCAAATCATTAATATAAACAGCTTAGTCTCAATTATCCACTTCATTGATTTAATTATCAACGGCCATTAAGCGGCATATATGAATTTAATCCGCCAACATCGAAGGCTAGCCTTGCCATCAAGAGTTTATTATGGTCTGGATATGTTAATTAATGTCTAATTGATTATTTAGATAACATTTCAGGCCTAAAGAAAGACCTGTGATAAGCAGATTTTGCTCTTGCATAATGCTATTTTAATTGAAAGATACTAAAAATGTGTACATGTCGTGAACGGGTTTGTCTTTTTATATACAATCTAATTTTAACAGGTAGGGCGTAAATCACTTCAACACCGGCCAAGACATCAACGGCGCTATTTCCTCTTTAAATGCCCGTTGCCTATAGATAAAATTTATGTCCGTGGCCTTCAACGAAAGTCAAAAATAGCTGATATGGTATTCGGGGTAATAAAATTGTTCTAGTCGATTCAAGAAGTTAAATGTTCGAGCTAAGACTAGTCAAGCTCGTATCACTCTGAAATTACTGGAAAACTAATGTCACCTTGAAAATTTAGATTTTTTAGAGAAGCCTAGTCGAAACGTCGCCCAGTAATAAGCAGTGATTATATTCCATAGAATTGTGACCTGTATACTCTAGTTCAATTACTAAATGCCATTGAAACAGTTTGAAAATTATTGCGTTTGTCGATATCGCCCAAAAGTATTTCAAAAAGTAACCGACATAGATATGCATATTCTGTACACCATACCAAAACTTAAATGATTTCACAAAAAAATGACAAAATTATGGATATATGAAATAGACCATACAATTTTTTATATTATTTGGCAAAACAGGGTGGGGTTTGGACCGCCCAAACCGTCCTTCTGGGTCCGTCCCTGCGGTTAGTTCATTTCCATAAAAATTACATTCAAACCCCATTGTTTATATACGTATCTAGTTGGTTTCCGGTTCCATGATATAGTCCGGGATATTTCATAATCTGTAGTATATGATAATCTTTGATTTGGTGCTGTGTATTGATATATTTACTCTTACTTGTTACTAGTGGTTTATACTATGTTCTTTATCGTAATTTGTAGACCTACCATTCTACTCACGAAGGGTTAAGCTAGCATATTTTGTGACTGTATCATGTATGCATATCTTCATTAGCCCAGGTATAAAAACGTGGACGTTAAATCACCTTTCTTACTCATTGTCTTCGTTCGGGATGCATAATAATAATCTTAAGAAAATATTAAGAATATCCCCCGTGGTTAGCGCGTGCGCTTTGTATAATAAGGTAAGGCCTGTCATTGAGTCAATTGGTGTTGTTTAGATTCCCCGGTTGTACTTGACAAGGAGAAGGGTCGCCTGTTCAACCTCGTGGGTTTTCTCCGGGTCGTTCGGTTTCCTTCCACTACATAAAGACCCCTACGTGCAAGCGAATTACTGAAATAAAATTCTATCATATTCCCCATTTCTCTCTATCTCTTTTTTTCAGAGACCATCTTACAGAATCTTCTTTTTATTGACATGAGATTTGTGTATTTAATCTTTGAATTGAATATGTAAACAAACTTGGTCTATTTGTAAAGGCATCGGGAAATCTATCTAAAATCATGTAACCGCAACAACACTCTTGTTTTTCATTCGGAGTATGAAACCTATTGATTTCAAAATTTGGGGCAGTAGCTCAGTTATCTGTATGTTTTGTCAAATATTGACTGAAAATATCACGCATTGTTCACAATTTTGAAGAACAACTGTTAAAAATAGATCAATATTAGAGATTGCTAATTGGAATCACGTCTAATTAGCGAACTATGTGGATAAAATACGATGGCCCTTGTGGTCATTCATAGTATATAAAATAATCGATATTGTATATTAGAAATATAATAGATTCTTCCGTTGTGTTTCTAATTCCACAGTAAGTAATAAGTAATATACCACAGGTTCTAAACGTTAATCAATAATCATAACATGAAAAATCAGATTAATTATCAGTGCATGTCCAATTCTCTTTCAAATTAATCCATGTTATTATATTAGAGAAAAATAACAACAAAACAAAGCATTTAACGTACCAATTAGTATGGGTATACAGCCAATACAATATGCCTCGCAGTTGGAAATCGGAGATAATAAGCCTGAAACGCCACTGTTCGGGTAACCTTCCCATCGCATTTTACAATTAATTAGTCTCAACATGAGCATTGATTAGAAACCCTTTTCATTCTGAAAATTACTTTTCAAAAGCGAGAATTATATTCTAATTTAAAGCCAGATTCCAGGATTTTCCGGCGTGGTTCATCCGTGGCAGTGATGGTTGGATGGATTACCGTGCAAAGAACAAAGTCTATCGTTCGGGTGGGACAAAAACCGGGGTCCCGTGGACACAATAGAATAATATGTAGGCGGTAGCGCCGGTACTCGGAAACAATTTCTCAAAGCACAGTGCATTAGCCAGGTGGATCATAAAGGTAGAACGTTAAATCCCATTTCATTTCGAATTAAAAGTTGCCTATTTGAATCCTGTAGTGAATTATGGCATATTTCTAAATACATGTGGAATTTGACATGCTTCTTTTATGACAACATTAAAAAAATGATCTCACACTACACAACATTGTCACGTTTAACTGCAGAAGAGTAGGACGTTAAACCCCATTTCATTTCATTTCTTTGTCACGTTTAACAATCCGTGAAAAGAAGTATGTCTGTCTGTAAGCTTAACGGAAATTTTCGCTCAGCTACGAAATTTGTTGTTTTCGTTCCGGGAAAATTGCAAGAAAGGCCAAAATCTCGAGGTAACGTGTAAAAAGGTGGTTAAAATAAAGTTAAATAGGTCGACCTAACAAAAACAAAAAATAAAGCAAACAAATATAACGGGACTCGATATTGTCATGTAAATGGAACGATCTGAATTAGCTTATTCTTTAATGTGGGATAATAGTGCAAGCTTCGATATCTATACAGTATTCAAACGCATCACCCCCACCCCATTCCCCATAGACTGTTTACACCGCCTACATATATATCAATTTGACTACAGTGATCGTCCCATGTCAGTGGCGCAGGACCAGGCCTCAGGATTAGAATGTAGTTGATTGGATGCAAAGGGGGTTTATGCGATCGCGGCTTTTTGTCCTGGAAGGCTTTAGTAATTTTTAGTGGCCCCGTTCATACAGAGCGCGAACCCGAACCCGAACAAATATTGGTTAGCGCGAACGATCGCCTTGGTTGCCTCCCAATGAACCCAATCAGCCGGCACTTCCCCTGACATCATTTCCACGAATAGAAACCGCTAGGCCTGATCGTTCGAACTAGTGTGCAATATTCACAGGCTACTGTTAGAATTTTTTCCGGATGAAAATATAGTTAGTTCTTCTACGAGGTGATGGTATTCTCCAAACTCACTTCTTCTCTGTAAAATTTTAATTTCATGCACTGATATTCGCCTCTTTCTCTTCCTTCGTTGTTTTTGGTACGTCATTGCTCTGCATGGATATTTCTTAGGCCAAATTGACTGAAAAATACAAAAATTGAAGAATTTTTGGTATCCGACAATTTTTTCGGTCAGAATGGGGCACATTTTCAAAATGGCCGCCAAAAGGTTAACCGTGTGGAAAATTAGAAGCTGACATCTTGGCCACTGTCAAAATAAGCAAATTATTAGCGTTAAAGCAGAAAAAAATTGAAACAGCGAAAAGTTTTAAAATGCTAAAACTTTTGGATACGTGTAAACTACATGTTGGTCCAGCCACTGTCTCTTCAATAACTACGTTGAAGAAACTAAATGAACGGCAGCTAGTATCTGAAATTGGCTAATGGAGAATAATAACTATGAAATACAGCACCTTATATCAATCAAAGTGGCGTGTCAAGTCTGGCAATAGATGGTGTAACAGTATTTTAGTTATTACAGAGTCAGCTTCGTAAATATATGGTTTATTTACATCCGGAACAGAATTTAAAACAAATACAAAATAAGGCGTATATCTACATCTACAGGAACTAATCTATATATACTGGAACAATTACTACGACAGGAACACATCTAACTATTGTATCTACCATTCTACACCGCTGCCCATACTGCGGCTGGACTCGGGCGAGCCCATACCCCGGTCTCTGTCGTCTGCTCTCTCTCTCAATGTTCAAGAACTCAGAAATTCCATAATATCTGTTGTTCTTCCAGAATATAAGCAAGTCTGTGACACAGAAATCCTGTTAAAATTAACACTTCCTAAGTGTCGTTAAAATAGTGACTTTTATATATGGCCGCCATCTTGGATTTAAAAGGGAAAAGTCTGCTGGAATGTAAAAAATAGTGACTGTTATCGAAAGAGCATCAGCAAAATCCTATAAAATGACATACTACACGACATGTTTATCGTTATTCTGTAAATATCTGGTAATCCCCGCAAAATATGGCGCCCATCTTGGATTTTGGCCGCCATATTGGATTCCAGGAGCTAGAGAAATGTTAGCTTGAAAATAAATTTTTTGCATATTTTGGAACCATTTTGATGACCATTTTGAAAATGTGGCGGATTCTGACCGAAAAAATTGTCGGATACCAAAATTCTTCAATTTTAATTTTTTTTTCATGCAATTTGGCCTAAGAAATATCCCTGCAGGTTTTATGGGAGATATTGTCACAAACCTAGTTTTATATACAAATACAGTGCCAAGGTCTCGCCTGTGTCTGATTCCACCTGAGTCATGATAGCAAATGACAAAATTTATCTCTCACAGCTCGAAAAAGACAAACCATCACGAAAGTCGTCGACGGTTTTCCGCGTTCGAGTTCGCACCCTATAGAACTGCTCAAAAATCGCGTCCGGGTTCGCGATGAGCGTTTGGGGCTTTACCCTGTGCCAAATTTCGGGATTGTTGACGGTGTCGGGGTGTGGAGGAATGGAGTGGGGGGTGGATGTGAGGGGGGTGGGTAACACGAGCGCGGTAAACTACAATGTATGTCATTGATTCAGGTGTGTTTTCTAAGGGAACTCCGGTTTTCTCCCACTCCTAAAGATCTCCACTCAGAAACGATTTAATGAAATAAAATTGAACCAAATATTAAAATATTAGTGCTGATATGATCTCGTTTGTGTCAAGTGGACGTTACCCCACCACCACCACCACCACTACCACCACTACCACCACTACCACCACCACCACTATCTCTCTCATAACCGGCATTTTCTTTTATCTAGTTACGAAAAAGAAAGGTTTCATATACCTGGTCATATTGTTATAAGCCAATCTGTTGTGTAATTTAAACATGATTTTGAAATTTTCTTCGAAAAACATGAATAAACCGAAACAAAAATCATGATTTTGAAATTTTTCTTCGAAAAAATAAATTAACCAAAACTAAAAATCATCCTACCACTTAGGGTTTTAAATGCATTAATGTTGAGATGCATCATCATTGCAGGGGGGAATTTAGAGATATAATATGTATTGGTTAAGGACAGAAGGTAACCATCCGCCTTAATTTTCTACCCCGGGGATATTTGCTAATTGTGGACTGTTTATAAAGTATTTCATCTGTTAATTCGGTTTCTGGATAGTGGCCATGTATGGCAAAATCACGTAAACAAACGTCTATAGGCTCAGTAAAGCTAGTAAAATAATATTGAATGGACAAACTGCGTAATGTCCGTGTTTAACCTAATTATTGATTACAAAGACTGCCATTGGTCGGAGCTTGGACTACATCATATCCCCCAGCCCCCACAACCACATTTAAAAAAAAGAAAAAAAAAGAACACACCACACCAAAAACATAGGGAGGTAACTGTAATGGTCGCAGAACGATGAATATCTCTGGGGTTCGTTCTTTCAAATTCTAAAAGTTAACGCCCATTCGACACAAACTAGGTCATTTCCAAACTAACATAATATTATGGTTCAATTTTATTTCAACAATTCGCTTTTGCAGTGGGAAGAAACCGGATGACCTGGAGAAACCCCACGAGATTGAACAGGCGATCCTGCTGCGTAAAACCCGGGAATCGAATTCACGCCAGTTGACTGAATGACACATCTTATAATACATCGCACATCGGCTATCCAACACCAACCTGGTGTAGAATCTACACCATACAATATCAAAGGCGTTTTATAGCTGAGGCGCTGGAGGCGCCAGCCTCCTCGCGAAAAAAATCAAAAAAGTTGAATATGTACCCTAGTTAGGGAGGGCCCAAATGCAGACAGAAGGGCCCCACGTCTGACAAAAGGGCCCCTCTGGCCAAGGGAAAGGGACCCCGATTTCGAGTCAATCGTTTTCTATACACTTTTGCTGTCGAATCTACTACTGAATGAGAATGCAGTCATTGCATCATCAATCTAGACCGCCCTCAAAATAGTATAGCCCCCGTCATGATAAACCTTAAAACGCCCCCGGCTACATCCATCTTTTAAATATTTGTTACGTCAATAGGACCCATTTTGCCTTTAGAATGTTTATTCGTTGAGTCAATTTATCGAATTCCCTGTGTCAAAAAATTGTGACAATAATATTGTACAAGATTGGATTCGGGTGATTAACAAACACTGATTTATACAAGGCCGGATCCTGTGAGCGACGTCCTCGGGAGTTGATACGCGGTTTGTCGTTGTATATGTTTGATATAGTACATCAATTAAACCCGTTTTAGAAGATAAATAGATTATTCAATCTATATATAATTTGATTGGTGATTCACGAATGGCATAACACCGCAGTAATCTATGGAAGTCCTCGAGCAGGACTGCAGCCCCTAAGGCCCATGTTAGTAGGTCCGCCCGAAAACCGTGGTTCCTCGTTTGTTTGTTATGAATAGCCCACCTCTTGTTATGTAAGTTTTTATCAGTTAGATAATATATATGAATGTTACATACAGCTAATTGCACACAAATATACATGTATGTATATAGATATCTGATTGACATTTCATTATACCTGGAGTAAAGACAGATAGATCATTAGCAGATACAGATGACATTTCAATTAATTCCACCATTGAAAGGATAAAGATGAGTGGGGAAATTGCTTTTGTAAAACAAACAATAAACCATATTTATTATTTCTTTTTAAAAAAAAATGTTTTATCCAAACAACACACAGAAGACGAGACAAATCACAACGACAGGGTATGACATTTATTTTGAGAGTTCAATTCCTAAAATTACTGCCCAACTACGAAGTTGCCCCCAAATAGTCACTATTAATTCAGACGAAATGTTGATATTTCAACATCAAGGGCAGCTAATAATTTATAGTGATAAGATAACAACTAAAAGAACTTTCATTATCGATTTTTGTAGAGGATAAACCCTCGCTCGTTCAGCACATAAATCATTGATCTCCTAATGTTGACCGAAAAGTCCGAAGTAAGTAGGGACGGGGACATCCCAAAAAATTGCATTAAAAAAACAATATATATTTTTAAAGTGTCTTTGATCTTTTTCGTGCATGTGTACGCTTCGTCAAAAATTTAACATATGTTCGTATTTCCTGTTGATTTCCGGAATCAGTGGAGGTTTTATTTGTATTTAGGTTGAGAATGGTGGAAAGATAAATATTGTTTCTTGTTGCTATGTAGGTTTGTGTTACAGATTAAGAGAAAGTGACACTTAATCGTGGCAAACTTTAAAGTCAGTTCAATACTATACCCCCCTTTAAAAAGTAATTAAAAATCAATTTTTTTTTGTGTCGTTTTTTTGTCTTCTGATATACAGCTCTCTATCTCACCCACATAATCTCGGTATTTTAACATTTGGGCCAGCACTTTTTTATTTGTGTAATGCTAATTGTGAGCCGGTTGGGGATTTTCCGGAGTCCACAATGGCCGCTTTCTGTAGCATCTTGCTTCTTATTTATTAATCTATTTTAAGAATTATACGCATTCTGAAATCAGAGAACCGTTACCTACAGGGTTAGATATATTTACCAAAGCCGTGCCAAAACCTATTCCTAGGCTTTTACATCTCGTGACCTTGATGAAATCTGCAGATGGCCTTGGTAAATAACCCAGATCGAGCAATACCTACGGCTGTCGGCTATCTATCATTTCGTTTTCGAGTGATAGTTTCGTACAAGTTATACAATTCCAAAACAAAGACTTGATTGATTCATGGACCTTATCCACAACGTGTTGTCAATAAGAATAACTAAATGAAAGAAAAAGGGAAACATATTTACTTAAAGATGCCAACCTCTTGTCCAAAATATTCTTAGAGAAGGTAGAGAAGCCCCAAAAGTAATAAGAATAGGCTATCTTCGACTTTGGTGGGTCTTGATTTCCCATCCTTTGCAATCTCATTAAACACAGACTCATTTCGATTTCATTTTTATAGTTAAAAATTTCGTTGCCATCGTAATATTTTTCTGTATTCTAATCAGATTATTATCTTTTACAAAGGCTAGAGATTTATTCAGACTTGATACTTCGGTACGCAAGACCTGGACATGGCAGAAATCACACTGATGCACAGTGAATATTCGCTTGGCCGCTATAGTTTCTTCCCACAAATTAAGTTCTAAAACATTTTTTAAAGTATTAAAAAAAAATAATGGTGTCTGATGGGTTATTTTCAGATTGTTTGCTTTTGAAACCTTTGGATTATTTTCCTATGGATTCTTCACATATATTGTGTTTTCAAACTTGCTTTGTTGGTAAACATTATGATGTGATTTCACTGGTAGAACAATAGCGGGCTTGGACAAAGATAAAAGACGTCTATCGCCTTAATTCTGTGAAACAGATTGTGCAGAAATGTCACACACACAGAGAAGTAATTAGTGGACTGACCCCATCTCAGAAAACTTGAGAATCGAAAGAGTTGTCTCCCTTATGCTGTATACGTTTCTGCAATAGTATTAGTAAGTAACTGGCCCGTGCATGACCAATACTGCGCATTACTTTGGTTCTGAAGATCAGTTTCATCCAGTAGATATAGTTCAAATTCTGTAACTTTTCTTTTAAAAATAAAAAAGACATCCATCATTTCAAGACATATTTTTATTTTATGTGTCATTCTAGTCAAGTTATAACAAATATTTTATTGATACACAGCCCAGGACTCATGATCATGGTCTGTTATCCTCCAATAATTAATCCCTCTGTCAAAATATTAAAACAAAGCGAAAAGTGTCAAATTTCAGTCTTCTCACCCCAGCAACACTGATGCAGTAATAGACCATCCCTGTGTAGCGGAGAGGCGAGAAGTAGCAAGAAAGGAGACCTACGTTCAGAGCTGAACTAAAACAGAGTAGGCCTAAAATCTCCTTCATAATCTTTCAGATTATCCGTTTCTCCTTTTAATCCTGACCATCCTTTTTGGGTCTCTGAATGGTATAACTTAAACCACTTCATAAAATGACATAATTGATATTTTCACTTTGACAACAAAGTGTAAATTAACTTAATGTAAATATTTACTACTTAAATTCTTATATGTGGCAAATTATACATTGCTGTCAACCCCTACAAAACCTGCATAGATGCTAAACAGAAAGAAAATCAGCAATTTTGCATATCATTCAATGTTCAGTTATCTTTCTTTAAATACCATTTATGACATTTTATAATGTCATTTCTTGAATTAGTTTAAGCATAATATGTCATTTAGAGAGTGAAAAAGGGGGATAAAAAGGTTCTACAGAGGGGGTGGGGTAGAGAGAGAGAAAGAGCGAGACATTCAAAAGCTAATCAGAGGTTTCACTTCCAGCTTTAATAAAGATACTGGAAAACCTCAATGCTGTTCATAACAAAATCTTGATAAAGTTTTTAACAATGTGTTACCATCAATGTAGGCTACCATAATATTTTCACCACTAATCATAATAAAAACATAAATAACAATTAATGCAATATTCTTGTAATATCAAAATGTTACAATCAATGTAACATTGTTAATTATAATAACAATCAATGTAAAATGTACTTATTACTGCTAATCATGAAAGCAAAAAATAACAACTATGAAATAATGTTGTAATGAAATGTTACAGTCAATGTAATAATATCATCATATTGTTACAACTAGTACTATTCATAATAACAAAATGTAGGCATTGTTAGTATCAATGCAACATAACTATTCATAATAACAAAATGTTACAACTAATGCAATCAAAATAACAAAATGTTACAATCAATGAAATATTGTTATCTGCAACAGAAATCATTATGACAAATACTGGTACATGTAAGTTCTGATCAATTAAAAATTATGAACAGTGTAATATTGTTACTACTAATCATAATAACAAAATGCTAAATCAATGTGATAAATAACAAACATTGTAATATTTTTAGTACCAATCATAATAACAAAATGCTAATATTGTTTGCATTAAAATCAATATAATAGTGTAACTGCCAAACATAATTTCAAAAATGCAGCAGCTATTCAAAAGAAAAAAATGTTAACTGTTGTTAATGCTAGTGGTAATAAGCACAATTACAAGATAGTTGCATTTTAAAAGGATATGAAATTCTACAATTGATAACTTGTTTGAATTAAGTTCAATAAACCATACGCTAAAATAATCGAAAGAATATATGTCGATGACATAATCACTCCCCTGCAAAAGCGTAAACTTTGTAATATTTTAACATAGAACACACATTTCTATTCATGCAAAGTTTATAATTAATTAATAGTATTTATATCATACAACAAATAAACAATAAAAACAATATTATGATATCTAGTATTCACATATATGATATTATATATCTACAATAATTGAAAAAAAAAATTATATACTATCTTTGTAGAAAGTCATTTATTATTAATTTATAAATTTCCTATCATATAGTGCACAAACCTAATTACCTAATATGGCCCTCATATAAATTATAATTTTTTAAATAGATGACCCGTGTTACATGTGTTTTTCCGTTAACCAGCATAATATACTTCAAGTTCAAGCATCACAATTGGTTTTCTCGCCTTTATCAATAGTTTTTCAAGAAAAGCATATACACACACTTTGGTTAAACTGGCATTATGCAGGAGCTAAATCTGCCTACTGCAGGTCTTTCCTTAGGCCTTAAATTTTATGTAAATTTTTAATTAGACATTAATTAATTTACCAAGACAATAATCTACTTTCCATACTATCGGATGGCTCCAATATTTAGTAGATTTGAACATTTTTGCGTTTGATGAAATAACCACAAAAATGAATATCAATCGCGACTTTGTTTATTACCGTAACAACGGTAGCAATGATTATCAAGGCTACTTTGCTATTATATCGCTCATATCTAGGCTGAGAGTGTAGTAATTTAACTATCATAGTGAGAACCGTCAGTTCTTTACCTAATCTTATCTAATGCCCTTTTAAGTTTGATGAAGTTATGAGTGTGCTTTAAAGCTCTGGACAATATTCACGGAAGACACGACTTATTTGAAAGCAACTAAAATAAATAAAATAAACTAATATATTGACTATTTAAGGGTATGTTCCTTTAGGTCATTTGATGAACTGAAGCCTTTAAACTTTATCTAAAATGTAATATACATAATAGCCAGAAAGATTTAAATTATAAACTAAAATGAGGATTAACGCACTACAACAATCAAACAAGCAAAATTTGTCTTATAAGCCCACAATAAATAGAACAAGTTAATTATTACAAAGTATCAACTTTCAGGCTAATATTGATATATTTTTTTATCCTAGGCCTTGATCACATGTTTACTTGGTAATGTGAGTACTTGTCTATTCGTCATTTTTCAAGTGTAAAAGTTTTCCCTTTTAAATATATTGAAACCTACGTTTTTGTATATATATTTCCCCAGGTAGTTTGGATATGTTTCCCAATCAATGTTTATATAAATAGGATCCCAAGTGTCAAGGATATGTATCTTTATATCCCCCTTTCTGGGAAGTGAAGTAGTTTTTCAGTCATGTTCTCTGCCTGATTCACGACTCAGTTGCATCACCTTTCACGTCACATGATTAAACATGGCAAAGACCAAGAAGGGAAAATATCTTACCCTGTATGTGTCAGCTAAAGTTGTACAAGCCAATTTTCCGGGAGAGGGGGTGGGGTGGTAGTGCTGTATCATTTATGCACCAGATCACATACTCACAAAATAACCGTAGTAAAGTCTTGAAAATTAACGGCAAGTAGTACCTAGATGAGCGAATTTTCTGGAACTGCAGTTTGAGTTTGAAAACTAGACACCCGGAAACAAAATCTGAACTCTGGTTGGGAATTGTATCACCCCACTGTATGTTCAATGTAAGTCCACTTCATTTTGAGGGATGGAATAATTTTCATAATTTTTCTTTTATATCCACTATATTCAAAAATCTGATGAACGGTCGAAAAAAAAAAAGGTCTTATTTAAATTGAATGACTGGGCCTAAACATGGATCTGTTGCTGAGACACACGTCTTTTCTTAACAATCTTGCTAGACAATTGGCTGAGGAAGACGTTGGCAGTTATGAAGCCTCAATAGTCACCATTTTGCCTGCAAAAATTCATGTTACTCTCTCGTCATTAGTGATTGGCTAATCGATTTTACAATCTGGCAATAAATGCGACAAAAGAAAATTCGACCAAATATACCAAACATTTTTAATTTGAGCGAATCATTCAGGCCGAGTTCAAATTTCGGCATCGGGACTTTGGACACACTAGGTGATTGATTCGGCTAGTGTGTCCCCTGTTTAATTGTAAGCAGTACTGTTTGTTCATTTATGTATAGGCCTACACCACAATCAGTTTTTTTTTATTATGTCAAATAGCACATTTTACAGATTGCCAACACTAACAATACCAAAATACTGTTATAATAAAATAAGCAAAAATACATATATCTGAATATGAAAAATATCGCTAGCAATAATAGTTTCATAAAGATACATTATGTAAGATTTAGATAAAGAGCTGAAAGTTAATTTATTATTGTAGCAATGGTATTGGTTAATCAAGTTTAAGTCTAGATTATTATTTTAAATTAAATTATGATGTGTTTCAATCCAATAAAATTTCAGCCATCCGATGTTCTAGAGAGTTGATTTTTAAGGCTTGTCATGTGAATAAATATTTAAATAATAGTTTATATAAGATTTGAAGCCAATTGCCAGATTTAGCTCTTGCATAATGCATCTTTAAGATATATAATTGTTTGAGAAACCAAAACTGAAATTATGACATTGCTTATAAATGGGAAAAAATAAAACAGGGCTAAAGTTTCCATTAGACATGAAATTAAATCCAATAACAAGAGTATTTTTATCTGTCAAGAAGCAAACTTCTGCCAATCGAATCAACCAGGAAAGCTAACACTGCCTCTTTTACTTAATATCAAGTATTGGTATGTCCAAGATACCGGTAAATGAACTTTAAGTATGGAAAAACAAACACAGGTCCCTGATGTGCACAAGATATGTAACTGTAAAAATATTATGACATTTTTAGATAACGCAAAGAATGATCAATGTTTATCAATACTTATATTAAAGAATGAAATCAATACTGTATAGTTTGTATCATATTTTAATTAAAAAAGCACTGCTAACAGTTTTAATCTAATACCGGTACTTGTACTTTGAAATTCATTGTCTAGTCAACTGGCTAGAAGACTACATCTAAAGGAACTAAGTCTCTATTCTTTGCAACCCAAAATGGACGAAAATGATCAAAAAGCACATATTAAATTAATATAAGTGTATGTATATATATTCAGAATAATTTTTGGTTAATTTTTCTTATTGGTCTTTCCATATAAATATTGCTTCTGTCCTTTAAAATCACCAATATTTTTAGTTGACCAAAGGCCAAAACATGATATTTGCTGTAACTGGTTGCTATTGAGTCTTGCCTAATTTATTTCAATAAATTTCAATATATTTTTTCTGCAAATTAATATCATGGTGTTTACTAATCAGCGAAAAATCTTGGACAATCTTAAATATAAATGCATACCTCACGTAACAATTTAAAGAATCTTTGAATACAGAATTTAAACTGATGCATAGTTGTGTTTCATTTAGCCAGAGCCGCCACATTCATGCTGACACAAATCTCATGCATGTATCTTCTGAAAAGCCATCTTTAGAATTCACATGTTCTTAGACACATAAAGAAGAGAAAATTTGACAGATAGTCTTAAAAACATTATGCTACAAGTTAATAAATAACAAATAATTCTAATGAAATGTCCATCATAATTTGTTTTCACATGATCTTAGGAATTAAAACAAAGAGCTAATACCCACCACATGCTTTTCAGGCCAAGAACCATTACTCTGTTTGAAGAAAGTCTTTTGGGGAGTTCTGACCACAAGGGCATTCACATGATTTTGAATTCAAGGGGTCATGCTCTCAACTAAAACTGATCACAATAATTTGTCAAGGACCTGAAGGGGCAATAACACTTCTCATAATTATGACATAAAGTCTGTATATTTTTCTCTAAAAACTTTAGTGTCTGGCGATTTAATAAGAAAATATTGATAGCTGATTTAACACCGGTAACTACAATATACGACCAGTTTTTAGGTTCACAAAACATTTCATCACCAAAACTGATGGCAAAATGTTTTAGTTTCCTGAGCTAATGGTCATTTTAACAGACAAACATACATTGGGAAGAGCAATACACAAGCATATTTTTAAGGAAGCTGACTAAATGTCTTTGATTTATGTAAAACAACCAAAAGTATTGAATTGGATTGATCCCATGTGTTGTTTTGATTATTAGAGATGGGGGGGAAACTCTTTATAACATTCAAGATTAAAGGGGCATTATTGGGGATTAGATAAAGTGTTGACAGTTCTCGCTATAAAAGTTAAATAAAATATTTAACGTAAATAAAATAAGACATGACAAAATTATAAGGAATACAAGTACGAGTTTATTTTGGCGATGTTTCCACAAGGTTTATCAAGCAAAAAAATAGAATATGCTGAAAATTTCAGTTTGAACTGAAATATTAGCTCTTGAAGTTTAGGCTAGCCTCGATCATCATTACTAAAGTCAGTACGATAAAAAAAACTAAGTCTTGATTATCCATTTTTTATTTGATATCGGAAAAATATCGCAGGCTAGCGTTGGCATCAAGAGTTGATTATTGTCTGGATAAGTTAATCAATATCTAATAAATAATTTTGATAACATTTCAGGCCTAAAGAAAGACCTGCAATAAGCAGATTTAGCTTATTATACACAATCAATTATACCTCGACTCTGGCATCATTTAAGGACTAAAAATTTTGAAGGAAGGCATCCCATCATCTCAAAAATCAAATAAACACATAAAACACAATCCAATCGACAACCTGAATTTGACCCAAATCAAAATGAGTGTGCCATTTTAAATATAGGCAAATTAAAAGAATATTATCTACAAAAGCATTTTACTATCTAGGAAGTATTTATATATAATAATTAAAAACAATTAAATAGAGTTTAGTAAGATCAGGGCTAAATCAATATAAAATATGGTACTTAGTTAGTATTTTTTGATTATATAATTATTAGAATGAAAAATAAACTATAGTATATGAAATAATCAATAATGATATATCACGGTCACTTAGGTTGGTGGACGGCAACTTTCTTGGTGTTTATAAATGTAACTCGGTTTTCAGCTGAAAAAGAAATGAAAAAGACATAAGTTTTAACACAGACGTCAAATATTAATATCTACATATAAACATCAGGGGAGTTAACTCTTTAAAACTAAAACTGCATTAACTAAGGGTCTTAAACCACCCTGATATGATGATTTAGATCATAAGGTCTGTCATAGATATTTATCTATATACAAGTTTAATGTTCTAGTTTGAAATATAAGATATACAATCAAGATTTAGTGATTATATATATCAGCAAGTGGTACATGTATCTATCTCTACGATGAATTACACAATTTAAAATCAGAAATACCGTTAAAATTTACATCAAAGCACCTTACTTAATACAAATGTTACCAAAATATTTGACAAGGAAATAATGCAGAATTTTTTAAAGAGTAGCCATTAATGTGCAAGTGGATCTAATTTATGTCAAGATCAGAATCGTGCATCTACCCCAATGCCACGCAACATTTTCCACCACATGCTATACTGTTTGAGAATCAAAGAATAATTAAATGATTTAATCGCATGTCTTTATTTATGATAAGAGAAGATTTATATTTAAAAGAGATTTAGCGATTAATTCAACAAGTAAACACATATATACTGCTGCCAATGTCTATAAATACACCAGGATATACAAGTGTTTTTCACAGAAAAACCAGCTCTTTTAGATTTTATATCATATTCAACCATATTCAATCCAACAAAATCAACATTTATATTTGAAAGTCTGCACTGTGACAGAATAATGAAACAGGTTGTCAGACTTATAATTCAAACATAAATCTCAGTCTATTTGTAGGTAATTAATATACATTTTTATTATTAAAGGTTTTATATTTAGGCTATCTATAACAACAAGGACATTAAAGAGCAAAAGACAATTTTGTCTTGTGATTTCCCGTTACTAAGGCCATATAAAAAGATTAAGTAGTCTGTAAATATTGGACTTGTGAAATATGGGTGATAAATAAATATTGCACAGAGAGAGTTCATCCTTAAAAATACAGAATACACATTATTCTAACAGAACTAACAAGTTATTGTGTGGTCGACATTACACAACCTTGACGTTGCTTATTCACATGCTAGAATGGCAAAAAAGCACATTTGCTGCTGTTAAATTTTCGAGTGGGGGGCACGGCCACCTTTTCTTTGCCGTTCTGTGGCCTAAATAAATGATTGGTTGTTTGGAATTCAGGTCAGCCATCTAAGACCGGCTATTTTGGGCCACATTGCATTTGCTGTATTCACAGGCTGAAATAGATGGAAAACGCAATTGGGGCTGTTAAATTTTCTCCCGACTGTCGCATGGAGTGTAAATGATTGAACAGTTAAATGTAATTCAGGTAGATCACCTAAGTTAGCTATAATATTAGGCCATTTTGAAGTTGCTCAATTCATAGGCTGGAATAGACAGAAATCATGTTTATGCGACTGTCAAATTTTCCAAATTTTCTTGGAGAGGCACCTACATGATAAACTTGGCACCTTTGGCACTCTCATATCAAGTCAGGCCCCATAACATTCATCGGGCCCATACACGTATGAGTATCCACGAAATCCAACATTTTATTTTTTAATGTGGCCTTAGGAATATAGTAATTGACAAGTGATATTGACTTTTTAATGATAGTTAAGCCTTATCTCTCATATTTTATTGGTTCATTGCCAATTTTAACATTCATACAATAAAGAGAATACTTACGTATTTGATATACAGTATAGTAATTGAAAAAAAACTAAGGATTATCACATATCCCATGTACTGAAATAAATTCACAAATTCCTGAAAATAGAGAGAGAAATACCATCATAAACGTCATGTTTCCTTACAATAAATTCCATAAAGGATATTTGATACACATAGCAATTTAGAATCATACATATTTTATTGTACTGATATTTTTCACCAAACAATTTTGCCTGCACAGTGGGTCAGTGGCACTTTTTAAAATTTCAACCGCCCAAGGATCATTTCCTTGTACCCTCCAAATATGTAGAGTTACATGATGTACCCTTGTCAATACCATATTGGTTTATATGTCTTAAAGGAGAAGGCCCATCTGTTTCTTAGCAGAAGATAGATACCTGAATCAACTTCCAGGTGTATCTATTCAAGTACTACCTTTAATTAAGGTTTGTCTTCGATATTTTCAGGTTCAGGATCAGATATCTTTGAAGCTTAAAAGTGACTGTGGTTTTCGTATAACGGTCAATTTTATTCATTCTGTGTGTCAAAATTACCTTCCTGTGACACCAGGAACACAATCTTTAATTTACATGCAGTATCGCCTAGAAAATTTTCTAAAAGATTTGGTTAGAGTAGCCAAATCGTCTGAGCAGTCTAAAAAGGCTTTCAAATTTTTATTCTGTTTAAGGTAATGTGAGCATTTTCAAGATATTAAAAACTGATCAAGAGCAACAAGTCATGAAGAAATTATCAGAAATATCATTCTTTGTTTCTGTAGTCTAGCCATCTATTATTATTTGTTATGAATTAAATACAAGAATTCAGTCAATGACTATCTGACAAGGGGCACACATATCTTGACCTCTAGGATATATCATCGAAAATTCATACAATAAAAGATACGATGATTAGAAATCCACCTATAAGGAGACATCACACAACAGTACATATTTATCAAGCTGTGTACATTTCATATTGTTTATTAACCACCAGTGAAGTACAGTAGTAACTTTGTTATATGACTAGGACTCTTGCCAACAGGATATGTATATATATATAAACACATTCTGTTATAGTCATAAAACAAAAACAGTTCTTTATAGATATAGTCAATACTCATATAACTGTCACTATGATGGACATTGAAATACGATCAAAAAAGCAGTTCTTTATGGTCCTAAATTTGTCAGATAATACTTTACATGTACATGTTTATTGAACAACATTTTGCTTTAAATCAAAAAGAAGTTAACTGTGCATTACATAAAAGTGTCATGTGATTGCTATACTGTTCAATTATAGTCTCTGATAATGAACTTTGAAATCAAGTGATGTGACGTGACATGGGATTGGTCAAGATAACAATGTGTTAAGATTGATTTACACCAAAAATTCTTTCACTAGGTTTTAATCGTACGTAAATTTTTTAGTGGGCCAGTTTAGGGATTTTGGATAATGGGCAGTCTTTTATTTTTTCAATATGATATATAAAAATAAACCCCCAACTTGCCACAATATTATATTATAATTTATATACACATACACAGACTGCTGTAAATTACTGACGATCAATAATACAACTAATTAACGACATTCAATTTTAATGAAACGTAGCTACATGTAATATACTATAGTGGAAAGCTGTTAAAAGCTCTGGCATTTCAAAGATTGCCTTTAGTTTATCCATTAGTCAATACAACACACAAATGTGAACAGTACACTTGACTAAGGACTGGTTTAGACAGGCAAAGCGATCTTAAATAGCAATATAAAACTCTATTTTAGACAACAAGGTCCTGTATCTCAATAAAGTTACAACATACATGTACAATATTATGGTCATCTGCAAATATGTTGAATCTTACTAATCTCCAAATTTCTAAAAAATATTTGAAAATTGTTATTTGTAATTCTTGAAGATACATTTATGGGAGATTAAATATAGAGCTGGTAGTTCTCACTAAACCGAGAATTTAGCGGTTGAATTTTCGTCCTAGCCTATTGTCCAAGTAGAAATGAGTGTTTCAAAACATGTGAAATAATTTAATTCTCATTATCATGCTAAATTTCAATTAAATTTCCTTAAATTCTTTTACAAAGGCCTGTACTGTAACATATTTCTTTCTGTGAGTGTTTGTGACATTAAATTTCAAGGAAGTATCGGTAATCAAAGAACCTAAGACTTCCTCTATTTACACGGAATTTGTGAGGTTTATTTACAAGAGCATAAGCTTTACGAGATTAAAAATGATTGGATTATAATCATAATCTTTGGTGTGCCCATAATAACAGGATTGGTGTGTAAAAATAGTTCAAATTGTCGTTTATTGTTTTTTGAATCAAAGTCATTAAAATCAATGTCCTACTGTCCTGCTTCGACTGGGCTAATGAAGACAGGCATATCCCATACAATGATATATGGGAATTTTCTAATATTGAATTCCAAATGCCAATGTATGCACCTTGGTCATTCATCCGATTCGAACGACTACACAGCTGTCCTTAGACACCGTAGCTCCCTCTGCGTTAAAACGTAATACAAGTAATCAACAAATTATTTGATTGTAGTTGTTGTAGTAGTAAAATTAAAACAAATTCATGATGATTTATTGCATGTATAGAATAAAGACAGACGGACAGACAATTCCTTTACAAATATAACAAAGATTATATTTACCCATATTTTATCGAAGAAGATTGAAAACAACACATAATTTATTAATACTAGTCCTTCACACAATCTCCATGACCACATCATTAACCACGTAAAACATGTATGTAGATAATATGTTTGTAACGTCTGAAATAAACACAAATATGAATATAGGCTTCATGAATAAAATAAGTAATATAATATGGGATTTAACGTCCACTCAACATAATCATGGGACTAACATGATTTAATTTTATTTCAATAATTCGCTTGTGCGTAGGGGTCTTTAGGAGTGCGAGGAAACCATAGGACAGGAGAAAACCCACAAGGTTCTGGTTGGACAGATGACTCTTCTCTTGTTAAGCTGTGTAAAATTGATACCTTGTTTCTTCTCCACAAACACAACACAATTTGTAATTTTCAACAAACTTTTGCCGCTGCCATACTGATTTTTAACCAGCCAGGACTCACCTGAAGAGTCGCTTTTTCATTGGTTAATATCGGTAAGATTACACATTTTCTGTCACTTTCTACCAAATAAAAAGTATTCTTACTTAACGCTTTAGACCTTACCATGACGGCATTGATTTAAGATCATTGGCTGAAAATTACAGAGGGTCTGAGAAGGACAACTGTCGAGTCGTTCGGGTGGTGTAAGGACCTTTGTGAATGGGCCATTGATTGAAATAAGACTGTTAGGGCAAAGTCCCACTAGAGTAGATGTATTCTTTCAAACAAGTCCTTGGAATCCTGAAAATTATTATTCTGTGTCGATCTGGCTGAGTTCAAAGGTCAAATCTACATGTTTAGCCAGGAACTGTTCTACATGTATATACCTAGTGATATTTGTCCTATAAAACCTCAAGCCCTTAGTGACGTTAAAATCTATTTTAAGGACCATAGGGGCTCATAGTTATAGAAAATAGATTATTTGTCTTCAGTATTATGTTCTGGAATATCTTAACCTACATTTTACATGTAAGCCTTTAACGATTTTGATCACTGTTTTAATCCAATGTGGTGCTGGTATTTACATTTGAAATGCCAGACACACCTGATATTGAAATTGTGCTGACCTTTACAAATTGATTCAGACTCTATTGATATATTGTTAATTTTAGATTTAACATGCCTACTTTTAATTCCTATATTTAGAGTTTACATTAATCACATCTACATGTACCATAGTCATAATCAGATTGGAATCACATCCAAATTTGCCAAAGTAATACCATCTATTTAGCAACTATTCTAGAAACATGTTTCTGGAATGAAGCCAGAAATTCATTTAGCGCAAATGTGCTTTCATGCATACTCCATTACATGCATTAATTAGGCTAACAAAATTTGATTTTAGTTTACCACGATACCTTATAATGGCCCACAAACACATAATTTTCAAAGCTGAAATGTGTCAAACTAAAAGCTTTTGAGAACAGTCTGTTTTTAAATTGGGTTTTTCACCCAAAAAATAAGAAGCAAATATTTAAATTAGAGTGTTCAAATTGGAGTGGTCTAATAGACATAAGTAAATGGAAAAAGAAACTGTTTCCTCCAGGGATCTGGAATTAATATGATAGAAAATGACATGTAATATATCCTGGAGGAATTCTGTTATTACACTGATGAACTAAGTAACAAGAATATACTGGTTCATAGAGAATATCAAGTTGACATTGATAGACAAGGATAAAAGATAATATGTAAGGACTGTCACGAAATCAAAGCATTATGTTCCAGACAAAAAGGAAATATAGATTATCAGACCACCACATACAATCAAAATACATTAAAAATGATTCAACATCCTACTATACTCCACCGTGTACTACGAGGGAAAATTCTGCCCGGACAGTGGCACTACAGCCTACTCTTATTTCGAATTCCAACCGCCAGGTTTATTTTATGTGCACGGGACCCAATCTGAGTAAAACACAGAACCTATTTCATTTCATTTTATTTCTTGTCTTTACAGTACTAGAATCTGGTAGAGTTATTATTTAATGTGTTTGTGTTGATGTGAGGAATTGGCCAATGAAACGATCTGTTCAGCAACTTTTTGGCGTGCTCTGCACGAAACCATGGGTAAACCCAAAGCATCATAGAAACGTCAACGCTGATTGATTAAATAATTTTCTGACATCATAGGGTCAAAAGCACTTGTATGACCCCTGTCGCGATCTTCCACTACAACCGGTCAGAACTTCATGTAGTGTAGGCCATCGAAAGTATAAATATATATATACTTAAACTTACAGGGATATAAACAAACAATATATCAAATCTAAAAAAATGTTACCTCTAAACTTCCATCGTTGATTTTTGTATGAAATATATATTTATACTGGTCTATTGAATAATCCCAACACCATCCACCTGTTCCTATCATAAATCCTATACACCACATTTTCCAAAATAGCTGCGTTTTCGTATATTGAACAATTGTATTTATACCAGTGGCACCATTTCCATTTCCACCACCGTTACCGTTCTCTGTTAATTTTGTGTATGGCAATTCTTTTGTTTTTGTATCCAAAACTTTGTAGAAATAAAATAGAATACCAAATGAGAGGAACCCACCTCCAACTGTATCACAGAAAACATCTATATAATATCCACTGGAGAGTCTTTCGGAATTATACACACGCCCCAGCCCCGCGCGCTTGCGATGCACTGAGCCATCTAAACTATCCATCCATGAACGTAACATAAAAAGACCGGCACCCACACGGCGTTCGTTTAAATTTTCTGAGGAAATAAATTTTGCGGCTATTAAGGCAAGAAGAAGATGTGCGAAACTAATCATATTCGGTGTGATAAAATAGAATACGGTGTTAAATCTGGTTATATACTGGAAACATTCAATCGTCGGATTAAAAAAATAGTGGCTGAAATGGTCGGTCATTATGAGCTTGGCCGATAGAGGAAGAAAAGGTGAATAATGTCCATCTTCTGGCACAGAGGGCAGGGCTAATGACGGAGTTTCTTGTAAGGTAGCGTACAGGAAAATGTCCATAACAATGAAATACACCAGGATGCTGAATCCAACGAGGGTAACCACACTTCTTTCATCTTTGCAAATAAGTGGACTGCAGGAAGGCATTTTTAGGATAGCACATACATTAGTTATATACATAAATTATGATCTTCTGTAGATTAACTGTCACAACCTGAAATGACAATACACAATTAATTAACATGTAGCCATATTATAAAATAACACATTCGGTATTAAAATGCGTAAAATGATTTGACAACCATGTTGTTTGAGGGGTTCTTTTTCAATGTCTGTACACATGTACTTTTAGAAATATTTTTCAACAATTATGAATGCTTGCAGATATGACAATAAGAGCAACTAAATCTAAAGCTATTTTAAAATATTCATTAAATCCTGTCCTTTTTTAAGAATTATATATTTTGTGTCTTTACACCCAACTTTTGATAAAGTAATGAATGATATAACAATGTTAAGACATGTATTAATTTAGCATCCGATCAAGCCATGATACAAGTGTAATATGATTTATAAAATAAAAACAACAATATACTTTGAAACATCAAAATCATATTGCATAACTGATAACTTGCATATTTTGTATTGCATAACTGTCATATGATATACTGGTCATAATCTATTTTAGATGACAAGGGGTAATCTCAAGGTAACTCTAAAGGAATAAAACAGAGCAAGTGAATGTTTGTCAGAAATATTTTGTCAGGTCCAGTTGAACTATAAGCCCTGTGCTACTATTTCAAAGCAATGTGGGATTGGCCCAACTACCAAAATATTACGCTATTTACATGCCTGGATAACCATGTCTATATTCTTGTCAATGATATATCTTAGGGAAATATTTTTCCTAGTCAGGCATAACTATCTTAAGCTCTGCGCTATTTCAATGTCCCCAAATTTCACATCATTTAAGTGTCTGGATAACAATGCACACTCTTGCCAAAGTATACATATCAAGATTATTCAGTTTGTCCATATGAAACTCCTTATATGACCTACGTAACCAGCACTAACAACCATATGAGAAAGACCCAATAATTTCAAACTAAATATGCAGTTTCTTCACATTAATTGCAACACATCAATCGAATTTAACTATGGTGTCCTGAGAAATCTGACATTATCCCTTTAAAAGATTTTCAACGTTTTAAACTCCATCTCTTTAAACAGAGATGAATTTGTTTGAAACTTTACGCTAAGTCATGACTCCATTGATGGATTTCTAAACTGTAATACACAAATCAATCATCTTAATACAGGATTTTCTTACAAAAATTCTGTGGAAGGAAACATTGTGCTTCATTAACAGGAATGTCACTCTCATGTAACAAATTCATCCAATCTGACTGCTGTTTTTTGCCTTGCAAACACATCTCACTTGTTGCTTTATTAGGCAAATAAATAAATTTAAATTGGCATGATTTAAACTTTTTTTTAAATTTATCAACCATTAAAAGATTCCGTAGCTGAAAAAATTCATCAATCAAAATTCAAGCAGTTGTTGTTTTGTGTTGCTTTTACACCTGTGTTGAATATTTGCCAATAATGTTACAGCTACTGTATATTTTTAGCCAAGGCAAACCACCAAATGATTAAACAATATGTGGAATAAAGAGGTCATATTTTTCATTTAAATTGCAATCCACCTGATTTTTTTAGTTTTTCTTACACAAGAGAATATAGCCAATACAGTCATGGTCGGATTTACCTATATGTTTGCCAGGCTTAAAGCCAGTATAATATTTGACCCCGTTATAAGTCTTTCTTACATGTAGTAGTGATTAAAATACACATCTGTATTTATATTTCGTTTCTTTTTTTATACTTTCGATAGCCTCTACTACATGAACATCTGACCAATTGTAGTGGAAGGGCGTGCCATGACATCACATATTTGATTAACCAATCAGCGTTAATGTTTCTAGTGGCAAGAACTTGCCATAACACTAACAGACAATTTCATTGGTTAATCTCTCACATTGCCAGAACTTGTGTTATATAATAACTTTTCCCGATCCAAGTGTAGTTAGGGCAAATAAAACAAAATTTTTGAACTATATAAAAGAGAAATGCCTGGGTCATGTTGATATATTGATTCATGGTAGCAGATGTACTATCAATCTCTTTCATCCAGTCACAGCCAGTACTGTACCCGAAGTCCTACTCTAGCAGATTACTTCCTATAGGGAAGGATATCTTCCTGTATTTGAGAATCTAGTCAAATATGTAGAGAATGATAATTTCATACTAAACCATTCAAATGCAAATTTCCATAGATTCAATACTTAAACAGACCGTGAATTTCTTTGATGTGTCAGAAATAAACTGTACATTTCATTTGATTTTTTCGTTAATTTTTTTTTTTTTTAATTGGGGTGCGGTGTCCGGGCAGAAAACGTTCTATCCCCATTAAAAATTGTGCATCAACAGATACAGCTTTAGTTGAAATATAATATCTGTGTTCTAGTATTGACTTAGAAAGTCAGAAATGTATCAGTCGTTAAAGGAAACAAGCTAACATTGAAGCTGATATCTCCCACTTAAATTCCGAAATAAATAGATGCAAATATTACTAAATTGCATGTTTATCTTTTTCCAAAGTATCGAGCAATCAAACTCTGTATCAGATACAAGAAAAGTTATCTTGTCCCATGCTCATTATTGAACTTAGTTAAGGTTATTGATGTATTGAAACTATACAATTTGGATCATTCTCACTTAATTAGAACTAAAGTTACTGTGTCCCAAAGCATCAACCAATCAAATTGCTTATCTCTGCTTACCATAAGCAGAAAGTGCTCATCTTCGAACTCCATCAAGGCATTGACCTAATAGCCATGGGTTCATTTACTTGCATACCAATGTGTGATAAAAATCTGGAGGTACTTTCTCTGCCAACACCAGGAGCGAACCTAAGAACTCCTGGTTTGCAAGCCAACACATAGCAAGCTGAGTCACCATGGTTCACTCTATTAAATGGTGTGGTATGATTAAAATGACTGACTAATGAAATACATGAACGAGAATTTATATCACAATTACTGGTAATTATTTATCCCATGTACGACATTATATACTTAACTTGTATCATAAAGTAACATGTATAACATAAAGTTGACATCAGACCCTGACAAACTGTACTGCATACATACCAAGTCCTGATAGAATTCAAAATGTTTTATCAATTTGCACTATCTGTACCAGAAGAGGTCTTGGAATGACTATGAGGAGAATTAATCTATGTTGACAAAGCTGAAGGTTACTGTTAGTTCAGATCACATGTTCATATATAGGCTGATCTTGGTCAACATTATTTATATAACCAAACTGTATTTGATCTGTGATCAAGACTGCCTTACTTCTGTTGGTCAGTAACATTATATGCTGTGTAATTTAGTAAAGTGTTACCTTAAATCTAGTTAGTCAGAACTGTTGATATATTATTATTGACCAGGAATTTAAATATACGTTCATGTTTTGTGTAATGATATGAATGATCCATTATACTAACACTTTTCATTTCATCTATTCACAGAACTGATTTCAAAGGGAAGTATTCCAGGTAAAAACCTAAAAGAGACCAGGGGCGGATCCAGGGATTTTTGCAGGAGGGGGTTTGCCAGGTTTCTGTTACGGAAATCTGCCATCATCGTCTCTAAATTACATAGGCATACATACAAATTGAGCTTTTTAAACAGAGAAATCATTTTTATACTGATGTAGGATCACTTTGTGATGTAATTTCATTGATGCAAGGCATTATTTTTTTTTTATGTAGCTGAGCAGGGGGGGGGTTGGACCCCCCAAACCCCCCCTCTGGATCCGCGCCTGAAGACATAATACAAGAGCTAAACTTGCCTTTATACATGAACTTTGTCTGGCTTCAAATGTCAGCAGGTACGTTACATTATTACTTAATTACATGACAATACCATAATCATTATTCAGCAATATTACATTTTATACCACATAAATTCATTGCTTTATTTAACAGAATCTATACTTCAAATTCTCCATATCAATCATGTATTCTAATATGTATTCTAATATTTCCTATTACTTAGTTTATCAATATATTATATATCTATTAGTTTATCAATATATTATATATTTAGTTTATCAATATATTATATATCTATTAGTTTATCAATATAATATTTTTTCTATTAGTTTCTCAATAAAATATTTTCTATTAGTTTATCAATATATTATTTATTAGTTTTTCAATATAATATTGTATTTGTGTATCGATATAATATATTCTATCAGTTTCTCAATATATTATTTTCTATTAGTTTATCAATATAATATTTTCTACAACATTATCAATATAATATTTTCTACAACATTTTTATTGCTTTATCAAATTAATACTTTACATTTTAAGAAAAGTTTTATTTTCTTGGCTCTTTAAAATAGCATTATGCAAGAGCAAAATCTGATTTTTACAGGCCTTTCTTTAAGCCTGAGATGTTATCTAAATAATCAATTAGACATTAATTAACATATTCAGACCATAATAAACTCTTTATGTCAAGACTAGCCTTCGATGTTGGCAGATTAAAATCGTATATGCCGCTTAATGGCGGTTGATAATTAAATCAATCAAGTGGATAATCGAGACTATGCTGTTTATATTAATGATTTGAGTAATGATGACCGAGGCTATGAATATTTCAAAAGCTTTTTTCTCGGCTAATAGTGAATCAATTTGACTGAAATTTTCAGCAAATTATCTTTACACTATCTAGTTTTTAACTATTGTAGTGAGAACTGCCATCTCTTTATCTTATCTCCCATAATGTAACTTTAATCCTTTAATTTATAATTCCACTGTAAGCCTACATTAAATGGATTATTAATTTGTCACATATTTTAATTTTACAAAATATGTGATTTATATAAACCCATTATGACTTTGTTTTTTTGTTAGCTGATAAAAGAGGAAATCTACCTGAAATAATCTCTACAGAAAGCGTGTAACATGGAATAGAATTTAATGTCTCAATAACACAATACTTGTGTCATTTAGGTGTAGCATAGCCGTATGGTTGATTAATTTGATGAACTACTGTAGCTGTATATCATTGATGCAAAGCTTGTGACGAGTATTGTGCTGAATATCGGCATGTCCATCTACACTTTGGTTGTTTTATTACATAAAGTGTGGAATCATTTAAACATTTATACAAATTCTACTCACGAAGCAAATCAATACAGGGAAAAACACTTTTTATCCACAGAAAATGTTTCCACATTTACAGTCCACAGGAATGCATTTCGAAATTAGGAATTTGTAAATCAAACATTTAACTCATCTGTACTGCAGAATATCTACTTTTATCCCCCACTCTTCCCCCTTCAACTCACCCAAAAACTACATGCATGTACTAGATTCATCACTCTGAAAACTATGTACATGTACTTGATATATCCCCCTCAAAATTTGCAAAATTATTTATCCCCACACAAAGATATCAACTACTAGATTATCTCACCCACTCCTGTAAAATCTACAAGATTATCTCCCCCCCACCCCTAAAATATCTACTAGATATATCACCCCACAAAAAAATAACTGCTAAATTTATCCCCCCCAAAAAATATGATCTATTAGATATATCTCCCCCCCCCCCCCCCAAAAAAAAATATCTGCTAGATTTTACACCTACAAAAATATCTGCTAGGTTAACACCTACAAAAATATCTGCTAGATTTATCGCCCCTGCAAGAAGTGAGACAAAGCCAAATAATGTATCTGGTATATTGAATGCGTATTCAATTAAATTGAGGACATATAAGGATTAAGAAATATGCGCCTTGGTTAAATTCTTCTTCTCTTGAATAAACATATCACAATTTCAACTTTCAAGAATGAATTTTTCAAATCTGCAATCTGTGTATTCTATAACATACTAAAACTGCCCACTTTAAGACTCTGATGTGCAAACGTTCCCTCAGATCATGAAAACACATTTCCATATCGATTTCCAAAACCTGATAAGTCGACTCTTAACGTCTCCTTTATTTGTGTAAAAACAATGTTATTTGATTAGATCAGAAGTGATATACTGTTAAGGATCAAAAACTTTCCAATACTTACATTGACAATTGTCAGCACAGCAGATTTTATTGATTCTGTTTATTGTCCTTAATACAGAGCTTTTATAACTAGCACCAACACACGTAAATAATATTCTCTTAATATCCATATAGTCATCTAAACTGATGTATTCATAATATAATTGTTATTGTCATAACAGCCAATACTAATTCACCTACTATCACTGTTCAACTTGGTCTACCACAAAACTCTCTATGAATCTAGATCTTACAACATTATCTTCATTCAGAAAAAAACAGTTGCAATAACAAAACTGCACACACAACTTTTGTTTTCTAAATTAATCTGCACTCAAAACCTACTACTATAGAGATTTAACAATTGTTTGGTATCAACAACTCATTAGTAATGTTAGGAGGAGTAAACATGGGATTAACCAATTAAATATATAAGGATTAATACACAGTACAAAACATAATTACATGTACATGGACTAATTAAAGTCCATACAAAAATACTTAAAGGTACAGTAATCAGATCATTTATGTTTATCTCAAATATGTACTACAGTACAAGTATTTCAATCAACAGATAATGATTATTTCTCATTAGATAATTAATTAATACATATTGAGGGTTAAAAATCCTTCACAAAGACCTAATTGACATTAATCTACCCCTTTCTCCATGATCCATCAAACTGTACATTTACTTCGTACTGAATAAAAAATCAATGGTGTTTTGGGCAAGGTTTTATTTTTTCATTCTTCACCTTGTTTTTCCTTGTAGAAATCTTATATCAACAGCAATATCAAGGGAAAATCCAATCAATTTTGTGGTCGCCCGATCAATTACATGAATTGTTGCCCAGTGAAAATAAATCAATTGAAAGAGGACAAGAATTCTATATTGAAAGATTTTGAATATTACACTCGAAAGTTACAAACAATCCGGATACTATTACAGTTTGAACATTTTTGATTATATATTGTTTGCTGTTCCAATGCAATCAATATAGCAAACTTCAAAAGGAATTTAATAAAAATAAGACCCTGTCAACCAACAAGAAAAGTCAATTAATATTCTATGATGAAACCTGAGTAATCCAGTACTAAGCTACCACTGCTAATAAATTGGTCCATAAGGGCTACATGTTATAAATAAAATATCTAGAGTAGAGAGTCTAAAGGTTGTATCTGACACATTTGATGAAATTTAATTAATTCATTCCATAGTTGTATTTCTAAACCTGTAGAATAGATAAATGAATTTCATCAAATGTGGTTGATAGTTGTATTTCTAAACTCTGTCTTCATGAGTCCAGTCAAAGCAGAACAGTATGACATTAAAAACCTCATTTTCATTTCTGTATTTTTAAACCAATAAAAACGGGTTTTATATATGTTGTTTTAAAATGTCCTGCTATGACGGCTACACGTATGTCAAGTCTAAATCCATGTCATTTCTTGGCATACAGCTTTTTTTTTTCAAATGTACTTAAACTTTATAACAATGAAATGAAATTATACTTATAACGTCCTACTGTTCTGCTCCTACTGGGCTAATGACAGGTATAAACCATACAGTTTGCTATGAGGGAAATTTTGCCCGGGCAGCGACACTATGACCTATACTCGTGTATCATATCTCTTTCTTGCACACCAATGTATATACAGGTCTTTGGTTTTTCATCCCATCTGAGCGACTAGACAGCTGCCCTCCGTTCTACATCACCGACAAGTGGAAACCATGACGGAAAATCCTGATGAACTTTCTTGGCCAATGCAGGGATCGAACAGGTGACCTTCAGGCTAACCAGCCAGCGTCTTACCCACTCAGCCACTGTGGCTCCCTTTTATAATAATGATTTTAATCTTTATAACAACAATCTAAATAGCTTATCATCATGTCACAATCATCTTATAAATATATTGAAGGGAGTGGCATGAAAAGTCTGTTCCAGAACAAATATTGTATGTAAAAATAAATATCAAATTCATTTCCATGGTAACACAAGAAGTATTAAATACATGAGATGTCTAATTAGCAAAAAGCAAAAACTATAATAGGTTGATGTGTTCATATAGATATATCTTGAATGATTTACGAGAAATGATCTGGAAACAAAACAAAACACATTTCAATTTTCTTCCCTTAACTTTGTTCAGAAGCTAATTATCCAGATTTTTTTTTCACAAAATCTATTATTACCATTCTGACTTTTCCTTATTAAAAATCACATTTATTCTTTGCATTATGTCGGATAAAGAGTGTACACCAATGAGATATTGTTCTAAAACCAGTACCGGATCCTGTGGGGACAAAGTCGGACTCTAAATTGATATGACTGACTGAGGTTCGTAAAATGGTGGACATTTGACTAAAAGTCTGTTTGGGATTTATACATTGGATGAAGTTCAAAACGAAACGAAATGCAATGAAATAAAATGGGGTTTAACGTCCTACTGTTCTGCTCCGAACTGGGATAGTGAAGATGGACAACCACCATACAGTGTGCTGTGAGAGACATTTTACCGGGACAGCTTTGCAACAGTCTACTCTTATACATAGAATTCCAATTGATAAGGGGTATTTTACGTGCATGGCACCTTTGACTTGTCATAGACCCTACAAGGTCAATCCCAAAGTGTTGAAAACCATTAAAGATGCATTATGTGAAATTGAGATAAAGAGCCGGCAGTATATGATACATCAAATTAATGAATAATGTAAGGCGTTTCTGGACGAGTATCTGTGTAAAATGGTCACCCCCCCCCCTCTAAACCATCTAAGAATCTGAACATAGACAATTAAAAGGGGTATTAAATAAGATAGATATGCGTGAAAACAGAATATGCTGAAAATTTCAGTCAAATTGCTTCACTCAGAACCGAGCAAAATTTATTAAAATCCACCAAATATCGCAAACTAACGATAGCATTGAGTGTTGATCATGATCTGGAAGTTAATTAATGTCTAATTAATAACTTAGAGAACATTTCTGGCAATATGAAAACCCTGTAATAGGCAGATTTACCTCTTGCATAATGCATGTTTAACAGGGCTTTATCATTCCGACTCTCCCCTGACAGTTAACCTCAAAATAGGCCAGAGGATTTAAAGTTTTTTTACACATATAGACATAAAATTGTTCCCAATGGATCACATTTTCTATTGCGAAACAATGTGTTATTTTCTTAAAAGCCATCTACATTTAGTTCATCAGAGTTCTGTTTGTTCAAATCAAGTTTAAAATGTTTTTGGGCAAACAAAATTTACACATTAGTGACATTTGACTTGAATGAGATCAATACACACAATTGGACAAGATATTTGTCTTAAACACATCTCAATTCATTTCTCAATTTTCTTGACATTCTCTATCGGTAATCCGTATCAATGATAAATATGTCTGCTTTTTTAGGTCATTTACTTATCTAATAACATGTATGCAAATCAAATGCCAAAATGGTAAGAATATGTCTTTATCTAAAATTTTAGCTTAGTTTCTTAGAATATTGGACCTTTCAGAAAGGCATGTCATCAAAAATTCATTACTTTACATATTTGGATCTGTTTGCATATGTATAACCTGTTAAATAGAGAGAGAGAGAAATGGGGTTAAATGTGCACTCAACACCAACTAGATCATTTCTGGACAAACACATGATTCAATTTTATTTCAATAATTTGTTTGCGTGTAGGCCATTAGCAATGGGAGGAAACCGGAGGACCAAAAGAAAACCTACGAGGTTGGACAGGCGACCCTACTCCTTGTCACATACAACCTGGGAACCGTAACCTTATATACTAACCACACCAATTGACTCAATGACAGACCCGATGATACAATGCACACACCAATGATACAATGAACACAAGCTAACCATTCCACCCCGCCCCACCCCACCTACCTGCTAAATGCCATAATGCATCTGTCTGATTGACATATATCTATCCAGACATTACTGAACATTTGTAATTTGTTGATGAATTACCTCACAGCCTCAGGTTAGTTTTCACAAGACTATTAGATAGTATAGGTATCTCATAATCTGACCAAAACAGTGACATACACTAAAACATATTTATATGGGACAACTCCTTTAAAGATAGCCATCTTCAAAATAATGCAGGCCTAATCATTGTTAGATAATTATGCTAATAGCAACCTTCAAAAATATTGTGTAATAATTACATACATTGTACAACATACATCATTGTTTAGCCATATTAAGATCATATTGATATCAGATATCACGGCTGTGGGGGAGACATTTCTATCATCTCAAGCCAGGTATATTACGTAATCACCCAGGGGAATGTGTACAGAAGGTGCAGTAAGGTTACAAAATATTTTTACAGGATTGTTCAGTAAAAATATCTAAAATCTTTCCATTAAAATTAATTTTGTAATGTATGTGAAAAATAAAATGTGGAAATTTATTTTCTGTGTTAAAATTTTAGTTCCATATTTTGATAATCATAATCCAGTCCTCCTTTAAAGGTTAACTGAAACCATTGACAAATGATATTATTGTATTTCAAGTTACAGTCTATAAAAATTGAATTTTTCAAATTAAAATAATCTGCAATATGTTTCATGTGACTGTTTGCAATAAAACTTGATACCTGGTACATTACTTTTATGTGACATATGAGTCATCCTTGGTTTCCAACGCTAGGCATTGATAAATAGGGCCTAAGTCAAATTAACTGCCAAAATATAAAGAAAATTTTGTGTCTAAATCTGTGATGTTCGAAAATGATCGCTAGATTTGATCAATGCTGTTCTGTTACTTAAATCATTTACAGAATTCTAATGTAAAGTGAATGATCTACCACTGTCATCAAGGCAAGCGTGTAAACAAGGAATTTATGGAATTATTGCCTACACACATTTCATTAAAATATATCTAGGACAGCTCCTTTAAATCATCTCGGAAGTCTTATTTATGTCTTACTTGTGAATGATGTTTTACTCGTGAATGACACATAGCAACACACCCTCAAATTCATCTTTAAAATGTCTGACCTTCTTTTTGTATCTGTATTACCGTAATCATTTATTACAACTTTAAAGAATATATATTATTCTAAAAAAAAAAACGTGTGAATGACCCTTGGAAGCTTTTATCTTTAGTCTGACCATGCATATTTCTAAAGCATTATTTATAATCTTATATATTTCTAAGAAATACAATCGTGTTTTCATTGGTGGTTGGCAACGTTTGCAAACACACACTTCTTGTGGAGTACAATTTGAAACATATAGTGTAATACAAAAAGATTGGACAATACCGGTAATATGGACGATGAAATCAGGTATAATGTCCTACTGTACCATGGCTGAACCAGTCCTACACGATTAATAAAAAAGTCTTGGAGCATGATTTTTATTTTACATGATTCTCTTTTTGAATCTCTTATAGAAATATCAGTCCAAAAATGGTTCAGTATTTACAAAGTTCCACTGAAATTCCATCTATCTATTCTACTCTCTATATAACCAAGCTGACCGTCATCTTTGTTTCACAAAATCTTATTGATGGACTTGTTTTTAATCCTATTGAATCTAGCAAGGAGAACATCTATCATTGATATTTTGACTTTGTTTCATAAATAACGTGGATTTTCTTTGAGAAATTTGTTTTTTTTATACAAAATACAAATACAGCATTACGTAACATATCTGACCAAACTAAGGGTATATTTCTTGTAATCAATCAAAATCTATTTAGTGTGATCAGTTTAATTAGTAATTATATGTAAACAGTAGGTATATACAATTATTGTAGACTATATACTCATGTACCTGACAGCTTGGCTAATATACAGGTGTTTCGCCCTCAGGATCATAGTACATTTGTTCAAACCTGAATTGCTAATTGGACATTTACAACCTGTTGCCTGTAGGTGATAATCCAGTCACACATGACCATATTTAAAACATATATTGGGACTACTACTATTAACATTTAAATCTCATTCATTTAAACAACTATATTGAACATCAAACAATACCACACTGTCTCACCTCACGGGGCAAACAATGGACATAACGATTACTGAATATAAGGTTGTTACTGTTGAATTACTAAGCTACCTGAAGGCCACAGGCAAAGGAAGACAGGTTTGTCTGCAATATCACTGTAGGTGGAAGCAGACATTAAGCCCCATTGACTAACTGACACAAATCACTCTAATTTTCACAAAATAATTTTTGAAATTAAACGGTCAAATTCTAGTTCAGATGATATAATAATGTCAGTTGTGAGAAAGTGTCACCAACTAACAGTTTGGATCCAACATTCAATATTTCTCGGTAGAAGAATATTTTTGCCAGGGGTAACTAACTTCATGTAAGTGCTAACTGCTGCTAATAGAAGCTAACTGATTAGGGTTTATACAGCATTAGGGAGGATGTATTATGACATTCTGAAAAATGATGGTTATAAAAGCCTACCTGATCCTCTTAAACAATTTGAGATTGGTTCCAGTTTCCACAAAATGAAAAACAATCCTATGTCCCTCTACCTTAATGTCTTTTTTAAATGGAACAATGTCTTATTTCGGTCTTCACACAATCCGATTTCAACTACATGTATTGACGGGGTGAGTATTACTAACTGATGTATCATTTGATCTGAATCAAAGATACATTGCATCCATGTAAATTTCAATAACTATTTCATCTATTCAGCTGTTTGTTTTATGTATTATTTGAACATGATTACCTCAATTAAGACGTAACATGTTGTACGGGTATTATGTATAGGTATATGTATATTATATCAATGAATGAAATGGGGTTTAAATACTACTATCCTGTTCCGACTGGGCTAATGACGATTGGCATACATCATACAGTGTGCTATACTGGAAATTTTGCATGTACAACTGCAATATGGCCTACTACTACTAGGGTTAGGGTTAGGTTAGGATTAGGGTTCAACTATTAAGGTCTTTTTATGTTAATAAATGTCTAAGTTTATTTAACATTTCAGGCCCAAAGAAATACATGAAATAGGCAGATTTAGCTCTTGCTTGTATGTTTTAATTTCCAATTAATATTACCCCAAAAGGCAGACCCCCCCTCCCCCTTATTACACATACCTCAACAGTCAACACATATCAATAATCCACACTGAAAAAACAAATTGAACTATACTGCATAATTCTAGGATTTAGAAAAATATAATGGCTTACTTATGATGAAAAGTGTTGAATATTATTTGTTTGAGTTTATCATTTTACTTGCACAAAGTGTCAGTGACCACTGACCAATAGTAGCGGAGACCATATCAATGATAAAGTGCACATATACATGTATTACTACAGCTATTTGAAAATAGATGCTGTGAGTTATTAAAATCTTAGTGTGGTGAAACCTACATCTATTAGATTCAGTACATCATTGCACAAATTTCAACATTTGATGCCATGAGGCGTTAGTTAAAAACATAAACATAGTAGCTTTGAGATGGATATCTGATACCAAATTTAAACTTTAGGCATTCAAAAATCATTACTTACACAACTCCAATGTACCAGTAGTCATAGAGGTCCTAGTCTATGTTTTGCTCTATTTCATGTACCAGGTATCTCTGTATGTTTACAACATTACTAACTATACTACTAATAAAAATCTACAATGTATGGGCTTGACAGATCACACATGAATAGGTACAGTAAATGACCTTCTACAAGAGTACATTCATTACAAGGCAGATCTTAACACAAATAACAATATACATAAAAAGTTATTTACATTCAGCCTTACAGTGAATGTGCATTAATTGGAGAGTGTGTTTGGACCCTTATTTAGTAGATAAACTTGTTATATTTCATTTCTTTGTCTACTAGGTATTAGAATAATACAAAATTCAGTGATCCAGTAAGTTATTGGCAATAACTTATAAACAACAAGTAAGGGCAGCACACTGTGGTTTAACGTCATACTGCTCTGCCCTGAAGACGGGCGTATGGCATACAGTTGCTATGACTATGAGGGAAATTTTGCCCAAACACCGGCCCTACTGCCTACTCTTATATCGAATTCCAACTGTTAAGGGATCTTTTACATGTACGCCAATGTGTACATGGGACCTTCGTTTTTCATTCCATGCGAACGATTAGATAGCTGTCCTAGATCAATGACAAGGGGAAACCACAGATGAGATCACAATTTTGTGCTTAACTTCAAGACGAGCTACATGTACATATAGAGACTGCTCCTTTAAGATATTCTAATCTGATGGTAAGATATATGACTTGATCAGACCCATGGGTGAATGGGGAGCTTGTCTTATACAACTCGGGTTGACAATCAATACAACTTGATGCATTAAAAGTGTATTTGGATCTATAAATCTCATAATATCATTGATTTTTATTGATGTCTATTTCAATTTAAACCACCAGTCTGAGTAAAAGTAAACAGCTTACTGCCTTCCAACATGGGGGTTGGTACATGCGTTCTGTATCATAAAGCCTGTCATTAAGTCAGATGGCCTGGTTTTGAATCAACCTCGTGGGATTTCTCTGGGTCCTTCGGTTTCCTCCCTGCGCGTAAGCGAATTATTGAAATGAAATTAAAGTATATGTTAGTCCCAAAATGACCCAATTTGTGTTGAGTGGACTTTAAACCCTGTTTCTCTCTCTCTGTCCTTACAACATAATCTTTCTTCACATTCAATAGTTATATTTCATAATTTTGTAAAGCTAAAAGTATTAGGTCAATTAAGACACCAGTATCAACTTGATGTATGTACTGTCAGTATCAGCTGTATGTAAGTATTAGGTAAGTATCAGGTCAAGTAACACATCAGTATCAATTTTATATAATCATAAGTATTAAGTCGGATAATACATCAGTATCAACTTTATGTATGTATTGGATTGAGTACTGATAAACAGGTCAGTGGTCAGTATGAACTTTATGTACTGTCAAGTATCAGGTTGAATAACACAAGTCACTGTCAATTTCATGTATTTATCGTAAATAGCCAATTGTCTTAAATACAAAAAATTGAATTCATTAGGATGGGAATGTGAATCAAAATTCATGGTGCAAGCCAAGAATGAGTAATAAAATGTAAAGTTCTGTGGAAGTCTTATTGATATGCCAAGGTTGACACCGGTACAACAAGAAACACCTATTGAATTAATTCAATTTCAAGAGACCATTTGTACCATTGTGATTTTGATGCCATCAAGCTACTAACTACAAAGTCGTCAGAGCAGTTGTCGCATATTTATTCTTTTGTCGGTAATTAATGTGAGCAATTACAAGACTCTAAAATTTCATATTGGTTTTTAGTTCTTTCTGGTGGTAAAATCTAAGTTCATTACTCCCCACTAATTAGTGGAATTCATTGAAAATCAATAGGATTCTTCATCTCATAAACACTGTGTATAAATATTAAGTCAATGATAACATTAGCTAGAGTATTCATAACATTTTCCAAAGTGATCAAGGGTGGTAACTATTGAAAATCAATGGACTTCTTTGTATCATGATCCACCATATGGTTTATTAAAACACATGGTACACAATTCATTCTTCTCACAAAAAAACATCGTAACAGTTGTTTTCACAATGAAAAGCTAACTCAAATTATTTCTTGTTTGATGGCTACCATTTTTGTACTATTCTTTAGTTTGTTTTCTTGCTAAAAGGGTTACCGGTACTTATTCCTTGTACCTAAAGCTTTTGGAGAAGAGTGTTGAAAACAGATCACAATTAATGTAGATTTATATGACTTTACTTACTATATAAATATTAAGAATGTGGGGACCCTTCGTGACTAAACAATCTGAAATTGTAAAGCCCTTTGTTTCGAAACCCAATAACACAATTGCCAAACAGCAGTTGAATACTAAGTCTGATTGTATACTAAGCATGCATGCCTGGACGAGTTCCAAATTATACCTTCTAATACCAGAAAAACTTAGTCATATTACTATTACACAATTCAATAACCCTGGTCCGGTTATTGTCTAGAGTCTATGCAAATAAGCATTTTATAAAGGCAGCTCTTTAGCCACCTCTGTTCACCATTAAACGGAAGCAGTTGCTCTTATGATACTGCATTGCGCCGGTCCATCCAAGACCCATTTTGTGCTCTGGTTCCCGATGACTATATAAAGTGAACATTCGCACAATCTCCCTTAAGTCTGATGAGTTCAAACTCAACGAAACTAGTCGCTTCAAGAGAAAAAATCTGGGAGGGCTACTCATAACTCATAGATTTCTAATTTGATTTCATTTAAATAAAAAGTAATGGATCATTAACTCACAGTCATTGTACTCTGTTATGAAACAGAAATTTTAAAAGTAAGCAATCTTCAAACCAATATGTCATAAAATAACTACAACATGAATAAGTCCAAAATGCCAACTCTAAACTATTTTATCTCATTTTCCAGGCTTTTAACTTGATCTTGGCATGATTTTATTGAGACAAATTTCAACGATGAAATTTCGGCATTATTTTCAAGAAACTTCCTCGTTAATTACAATAGAAATGCAGAGAAATCTACCAAACCCCACAAAGATATTATACCGTGCCACACAATTAAAATTTTGTTTCGAAAGTGGAAACACCCTATTACTAGTATTACTTTAAAGTTTTGGCTAACTGTGTTTTACTGTGAAACTGGAACGCAAAATCGGTTATATCACAACAATGGTTTTATGTAATGATGTAAAATTTTCAGTGACAACAGATTGTCTCTAAATCAACAATTTTTTTTTTACCCAAATCAAAAACGCCTGATATTATTATTAATCGTCAATAACAATAAATCTCTTACGTATTGTCTCGTAAAGTTATGGAAATTCGAAAATGATCACTTGCACGTCAGGAAAGAACGAAATTCTATGCCATCAGCCCAATTTCATTACTAGATGAAAATAAGTTATTCTCTAGTAGCTGGCTGATATTCTATTAGTAAGTGCAGGAAGACCACACTACACCCAAAACAAAAATCTACAAGATAAATCTGCGTACAATACCTAAAAAGACATTCCAAAAAATAAATGAATATCAAATCAAGTGAATGGATCCCGGGGCCAGCCGTAAGCGTCCACATGACGACAGAACATGATGACATGTTGAAATCATTAGATAATTGTTGGGACGTTAGAAGGGCATAATCTGCATTAAGATTGATCAAAAAAATAAACGAATACCAAATCAAGTGAATGGATCCCGGGGCCAGCCGTAAGCGTCCACATGATGACAGAACATGATGACATCATGAAATCATTAGATAATTGTTGGGACTTTAGAAGGGCATAATCTGCATTAAGATTGATCAATTTTAATACCGGTTTAATTTAATACCGGTATGCAGTGTGATATTACTGATATATACCAGTAAGTGAAATTTGCCCCGACAGCAATGCTAAGGCCTACTCATACTCAAGTCACAACTGTCAAGGGTACTTTTTACATTCATGTCAATGTGTACATGGAACCTGAATTTTTTGTAGTGTAAAATACCTTAACTTTTCACTGCACACACAATTTACAGACTAATTCATACAGGTATACTGTAATGTAAAATACATTAACTTTTCAATGCACACAACACAATACAGGTATATTGTAATGCAAATGAAGAGATTCTGACAGCTGTCCTCTTGTGTCTATTTATTTGTCATATCATTAGAGAATTTTTATTACAAACTTGTAATTTCATTTACATTATTATACATGTATCAGCTTATATTAGAAACAAGAATAACATATGGTATATCAATTAAAAGTGTTGGGCTGTGTTTATTATAGGTGAGCTTATAATATACCGGTATTTATTGTGTTAATGCACAATGATAAAATGATATACCATGCAATTCAATAACTAACTATTCCCTTACTATTTATTCCTGGTACGGCACGAAGAAAACAAATGAGAAGAACTAAAGCAGCTAGAAGCAATTATGAAACAAACAACACATTTGTTAAATGCAAGTCATTCTACAGAATCTTTGCCAAAATGTAGCATGTGCATCGTACTGGGTTTGAGCCAATTTCTCTTGTCTGTCACGACTAATACAGCAGTAGAAAAAGCTCTTTCTGGTGTATTATATACCAAATTTAGCTACTGGTAGTTTGGCTAGTTTTAAATGTTTCTTCTCACGTTCTTTCCACCACTTGATTGAGTGGAACATCAACTAGGTTTATTGAGGGTACTCGCATGTATTTCTCGAACAGAGTCTTGCCAGTTGCTGGTCTTTGTTTTTTACCCACCTTGGGTGTAGTGGGTTCTCCCATAAAACAGAAGAATGATGAGCCCTTGAATAGAGTTTTGCACCTTCTCATTTTCATCTTGGCCTCTGGTGTATCTTCTAGGTTCACTTTTATTGGCTGAATCTGGCCTGATGCCATGTTCCGTGCTGAGGAAGTATCAGGAGCTATATATTACAAAACCATACAGGACATGTCAATGACAAAATGTCCCCAAATATAGCCAACTTCTTACCCCGTGATGTCATTGGAGTGAAATTGTGGTGAAGACAATAAACAAGACAATTGAAGAAGCAGATTCAAATTTTGCTTGACAAAACTGTGGTTTGGTTAGAAGCAATGGGTGGTTCAATTGGTATGAAAAAGATTGGCATTAAGAAGATAGCTGTGTTATAAACATCTCATATGCATGAATGTAATGTTAGTTACCAGATAGTCCAACATTAGTCAAGACAGCCACTATCCATCTGCATCCTAACTGGCTAACCAAAGTAGGTAATAATATTAACAAGCTACTAATGAGTAACTGTCTCTGACGATGGTAGGCCGAGAGGGGTAGCACCCTTACAAGCTGAAGTTAAGCAATATTATATAAGTATGTAAATGTGGCATCTTTAATAATAACAATATCTGAGAGTGAGAGCAAATAGAATAAATGAAATGAAATGGGGTTTAACGTCCTACTCTTTTGCACCTAACCTGGGCTAATGGAAGACGGGCATACGCCATACAGTGTGCTATGAGGGAAATTTTGCCCGTGCAGCGGCGCTACCACCTACTCTTATATCGAATTCCACTGCCGAGGGATCTTTTACGTGCACTCCAATGTGTACACGGATCTCGGTTTTTCATCCCATTTGAAATTTGAACGAAAACTACTAGGCAGCTGTCAAATAATGTAGATATCCGAATGTGTTGATTGCTATTTGAATATTTATATTCGACAAGTGTAAATTCATATACTGTATATATCTGTGCCGAACACTAGCGTACTACTACAGTACTATACTGGTGGTACATATGACCAATTTCCTCAAATTGGGCCCCACACTAGAAATCTTCCCAAATCTGTCAATAAAGTAGCCTATAGTTGGCCTTATAGGCCTGCGATAATTAATAAAGTTATTTATGATATCCTGCAATGTATTCATATCCTGTAACTTCGCATTACATAGTGTAGATCATAATTCCTAAATAGATCTTTGTTATCTCCATTCACTCACTGCTTATAATAATCAAATGGTACTCATAAAAAAAAATAATAATTTTCAAACACATAGACTATGATAGACTTAACTTAAAGCATTTAGACATGTGATATATATTTTATAACAACAATGTTTACAAAATCAAAAAAAAAACATTAAAGTATTGGATTGGTACTGACTGGACTAGAGAATGCCAATTATTATATCATAATAATAATATAATAATACAGCCAATAATGTCACATACCGGTAGTCATCAGTATGAGACCGGTTTGGATTAGTGCATCGATATTAAATACAAGCTATTGTTTACCGAACTGAACAATTCGGCATACTTTTAACTTAATTAATATTACGTTGTTCGTATTGTATAAAATTAAGAAAATGGCATGTGACTACTTGAATCCTGTGAATCGATCCGATATGTGTACCTATGATGAGTATGATCGTTTAATAAGCCCATTCAGTCCCCATATCTTACCTTGATTGCTTATTTTGATCAGCTTTTATATAGTATTGTGAGGATTATTGTCATCTATCCACCAAATTTATTAATATATTTGTTTAAATCCTTCATACATCTTAAACCTGTTCAAATTAATGCTTTGACACACAAGTGTGTTCCAGAAAATGTTGACCTTTATTTAGGTTAAGACTGAAACTGCAACCGGTTTGAGTTGAACATGCGCGTGATCGTCGCCAAAGACGTCTGGACTAACTGGGTCTAGTCTCTTATAGACTCGGTCAATGAGATTCAAATTTATCGAAGCTCTCGGAGACCGATGAATATAGATACGCTTGAATAAATAATAACCACTTTCAACTCACACAATAAAATAACACCAGTTTACAAACAGCTGACAATAGTTGAACTATCGTATTTTAAAAAAAGTTTATTATCTGATAATGACCCGCCTGCCTGCAGGAGTGGATCGAGGAATTTTGAAAAGGGGGAGGGCGCCGCAAAATAAAAGCACTGTCCGCGGAGACGGGGCACGCCGCTGAGAGGGGGGTTTGGGTCCTAGGTTGGGTGCCCCAAGAAAATTATCCGTCATTTCCTTGCATCTGTAGCCATTCCAGGAGCTATTTGGCAGATATTTTCGTCTAATTGTTCGGAAATCGTCGAAAAAGAGCCTCAAAATCGAGCAAAAACGCCAGACGAAAGGCACTTTCTGTAGTAAAAAAGGGTACTGTCGAAAGTTGGAGGGAGGGGGGCCTTGCGCCCCCCTTGAATCCGCCTCTGGCCTGTGTATAAAAAACAAATTGTAATAGTAGTAGTTCACCTCTGAACGTAGGTCTCATTACACTCGCCAGTACTACGTTCAGGCCACGTGCCATGCGATACATGTCGAAACCGGAATCTGCCCCAGTCAATTTTATTGGGCAACTTTTTACTGCTAAACGGTCGCGTTTCAGTCCATGTGAACATAGAACTGATACGATCTATGATGTGAACGCCTGAACAATGTAAATGAACATCTTAGTGAGAAAATGAGACCTTGCATACCTCGCTAGAACCACGTTCACGAGATGTTAGAGAATACGTCTCCGTCTTCTAGACGACTTGGCCGATGTGATGGATAGGGTAACAGCGTGTTGTGTAGCTGGAATTTGAAATGCTAGAGGCGCTCTAAAAAGCGTTCTCGGAATTGACAAATTTCAAATTTTCTAGAGGCAGGTGGCTAGTGCTCCCCCACCACCCCTATCTTTAATTGGCACCCTGGACCTCGCGCAGTTCCGGCGCCCCTTTGTCTAATATTCGTCCATAATGTATGTTTTGTCATAAATTCGTTTTATCTGCAAACGTTTTAGCCCTATCCGATTTTGGCAAAACTTACTGACTGACAAATCTCGATTCCTTTCAATACTGGCTTGTATCTGGCCATATCTTCATGGATTATGGCCCTTGATTGTACGAAAAATGACGATTTAGTCCGTGAACGCTCTATACGCCACAATTTTTATTTGATTTTAAAAACCGCTTATATGTATCGCCTCCCTATCAATGACTGAATGAAAATATACATTACCACCCTCCGAATTTGAAATATCAGCGAAATATTGTGCCTTAGAGTAATTTGTTATCCAATGACATTTTTCTATACTGAACGCCGTCCACATTAAAATTTACAAATTTTACCCCGACAGTAAGTCACCAAACACCGCAGTTAAAATAATTTATGAATAATCTTAACATATTTTGAGTAGGACAAGTTTATTTCAATCTGATTAACATACAGATCTGTATTATTTCGTTTCGTATTTTTTATACTTTCGATAGCATCTACTACATGAGGTACTGACCGGTTGTAGCGGCTTTTGACCCTACGACGTCAGACATTTGATTAAACAATCATCGTTGATGTTTCTATAATTAGGGGGGTTGGGATGCCCTAGTGGTCTAGAGTGCCGCGCTTCGACCTTTAGCTGACCGGTCACCTCTGGCTTGCGGCTGTGGTTTCGAGCCCTGGTGTGAGCGTATGTGACATGGAGATAGGGGCGCCTTCTCAACCTCGTGGGTTTCCTCCGGGCACTCCGGTTTCCTCCCACTGTTAAAGACCCCTACGCGCAAGCGAATTATTGAAATGAAATTAAACCATATGTTAGTCCCGAAATGACCTAGTTTGTGTTGAGTGGACGTTAAACCCCATTTCTCTCTCTCTCTTTGTGGATTACCCACAGTTCCATGCATCTCAAGCCAAAGACTCGTCGTAATAGACTACTTCATCACCCAGAACGCGGGTTATATAACAACTCTTTCAGATCCTAGTGAAGTAAAGACAAGTAAGACGAAATTTACAACTATAAGAAAAGAAACAATCGGTGTTTTAATGATCATCCTCGACTTCGCTAAGTTGTGTTGAAAACAAATTATAATCTTCCTCTTGTCGTGCGGGTGTGGCATCGGAATAGACCAGGGCCTCTCTTCATCTAAAACGAGATTGAGTATATTTTAAAGATGCATTATGTAAGAACTAACTCTGCCTATATCAGATATTTTCTTTTATCACAAACTATCCACAACCAGGGTTCCAACCACAGGTCTCTGTAACGTGGAAATATTTCAAAAATAACACCAAACTATGACCAAGTATTTGTCTAAAGTCAGTGACGTGGATGTTCGTAAACGAGTTTATCAAATAACTGGTCTGATTCCAATTTCTAACTCAAGAGCAAACAACTCGTCTGAAACATATTCTCTGTCAGGAGATATAATAATACGAAGGCGAGAAACGGGTTGGAATTAAAGGGCCATATTGGGAGATTAGTTTGTACGATAAAAAAAAACATACCCTCGATTTTCCATTTTTGGATTTAATCATCAATCAGCGTTGATCAGCAGCAGATCAGATTCAAATCCAGTAAATATCGCAGGCTAGCAATGACATCGAGAGTTGATTATGGTCTGGATAAGGTAATTAATGTCTAATTAATAATTAAGATAACACGTCAGGCCCAAAATTTTAAAAGACTTGTAATAGGCCGAGTTAGCTCTATTGTCAGTTGAGAAATTGGCAAATATATCATTTTCAACTTCAAATTCAAACGTTTGAAGATACATGTAGCTATACCATGGATGGAATGGAAAAACAAGGGAGGTAATTGTGTCATTATTTCCTGTGTCAATGATTTATTAGTGTGGGGAATAATGCCTATGATCGTATAATAGTGAATTGACAACCTATTGAGCGAAAGACATAGAAATAATTGTTTTGACTTTCTTTGAAAATATGAAATTATCGCTTTAATGTATGTTGCAATACTCACTAATTTTCGCTAGGTAGACAATGGAATCTACGATGACGTTTAAAATTGTCCACGTGAACCTCTTTAAGTCACGTGATCAATTTTATAAAGTGACTAGTGAGGTGGGTTGGTGGGGTTGGGTGTATGCCAAGTTGTGTTTTGAAAAAAAATTGCAAGTATAACTATTGTCTCTTACTCAATATCATCCAAAATCGTCAACAAAAAATGGATTCCATCTATCATTGATTCTTTTACATATAAATGGTTATGCATATCGCATTGGGGTCTATCTCTTAATTTTAGAAATTACATGAAATTCGAACAATTTTGTAAGAAGTCTAGTCGTCATCGACTTCCAAATGGCAAGAGTTATTTTACGTGTACGCAATCAGCAACACGGATGGAACCCAGCTTGCTTTCCATCTGATCGCCAATCGTATTTTGCTTGACACGTCCGCCGTCCTGCATAATTCCGAAGATTTCTTTCGGCCAAGCGCAGGATGAATGTCGGCAGGGGCGGATCCAGGATTCTCAGAGGGGGGGGGGGGCGTGATGCACCCACTTGGGAGTGTGAACCCGGCCCGTGATTTTTTAGTGGAAAAAAATTGTTCGACACCACAAAAAATAGAGGGGGCGTGCCCCCCCCCTCCCTTGGATCCGCGCCTACTCGGGACCTACTGGCCAATGAGCAAACACTATTGTGAAAGTCATATTTAATTGATCAAAAAGTCTCTTCACATATTTCACAAAATCTGCCCCTTGGTGATACGAAGTTGGCGGGTACTTTAGTATATATTGGGTTGGGATAGTATATAAAAACATTTGATAGATGCTGAGCTTCCCCCCCACACACACACACCCAGGGGAAAACAGGCGCGGATCCAAAGGGGGGCGCACTCGGCGCACGCCCCCTCTATTTTTTGAGGTGGCAAACAATTTTTAGCTCCATATATTCTCGCGAGAAAGGAGAACAAAAATAGTTTAGGTTGGAAATCCTAATTTACAGGATTAGTATGAAATTAGTCCTTGTGGGCATTTTTTCCACTCAAAAATCACTATTCCGGGCTTCGCACTCCCAAGTGGGTGCGGCACGCCCCCTCTTTCTGAAAATCCTGGATCCGCCTCAGGAAACTACGCATGAAAATCCCGGAAATCCCCAAGCACCGTGATCGAAACCAATACTACCGCGACTCTCTGTGACGTCTGCAGTAATGATTGATAGTTCAAATACATCACCAGACTGAATTTGAATTTGCAATATCCAAGGAATATTTAGTATTAGGCCTATATATCATATTTGTTATCCAATGGTATTTTCTTACACTGGACGAGGTCCACATTGGAATTTACCCTATTTATAACCAACGGCGTCGAGTAGGGTAAGTCAAACAATTCCAAAATTTTGAGCAAGACTATTTTTAAAGGTGAATTATTTTTTTCTTCTGTGTTCTTCATGTAGGCGGATGATACAGTCACGTGATTGAGAGAAACCGGTTTAAATTGTGATATCGATGGGTTATTATTAATACGTAAATAAATCATACACAGGTGGGTCACATACTTTTTTTTATTATAAACTCTGAGGACATAGGCCTATGGGTTCGATGTATGTTTAGGGTGTGGGGGCAGAACTAGTTGAACTCTGAACCGGCGTGTGTAATGACACCTACGTTCAAAGCTGAACTAGGACAGAACCTGAAATGCCCCCCAAAAAATTGATCACCGAAAAGATTCACGGGGTCACGTTGGTTTAAGTGATTGTGATACCACATATATGTGGGCGTGGAGCACGGCGACGAAGTGTGATGTGCGAACATACATACGCTGGACAGTAATTAGCTCAGAGCAACGAGAGAGCGGGAAGTGTTCTGAGGGGTGCATGGTCTTTGCCACCCCTGTGTTTGTTGGTTCGACCCCTTTTACTGGTCGTAAATAGGTTTTTAACGGTTCATCAATGCCACATTGCGATCATTAATTTGGGACTAACGGACTTGAATACCATAAGCTTGGAACAGCAACATAATTTCAAAATTTATATTCGATTTTCATAGAATATTTGTATTGGAAATAAGCAAAATTGCATCATTTAAAATATAGTTGGTACAATTTCCAAGTTCTGTCTACATCAAAAGAGTTTATCTGTTGGCGGTGACCATCCTGTGGTATTGTGTGTGTTCACGCGTACTCTTTTCACATCGCGTACAAATGAACAATGTCTGTGATAAATATAAATCACTTTACACGGGTTTAGCACCCTGTAACGTAGAATGTTTTCAAAAACCCAAACAATGAGTAAGTCAATACCCCATGTCGTAGCTTTCTTGTGCAGATATACAGAAGCTGAAAGTGGGAATCGACCCTGAGGCACAAACACATACGCGTCATGAGAACCAACATAAGTCTTTTGGTCACAGAACTCACCCGACAAGTCGCACGAGTCTTCTAGATGACCATGACGAGTTAGGGCATACATGAGTCTGTTCTTGGACAACACAGTCTTGTTTATAAGATGGAAACCTCTTTCAGGATAGCAGTCCGCTTGTGTAACCATAACCAGTTTTCCTTGTAAATGAGTAAATACATATTCAAATATATTTGAAGTCTTATGGGAATCATACACTCTGTGAAATTTCAGTTTTATACCATTCGAATATATCTTCGATTCCACATAACTTGGCAACGCAACATCGTCGAATAAAAAATGAATTTCTTCAACGTTGACATGCATAAGTGTAGATTGTAGACTGGAAATGTATTCTTCCATTCGACGATCAAGATCCACTAAACTCAAATCCGGATGAGATAATCTTGATTTAGGTTGGTAGAGAAGAGGAAAAGTCAAAACAACTATCATCTTAACACAATTGGATGGAGATTCAGTCTGCAGGTTGTTTACAAACATGGATGACATTGGTCGTTTGTTGACAATGCCGGGAGATGCTATTTTATGTAATTTTTTAGATGCGAATATTGAGGACGACGATGCTGATGGCGATACATAACGAAGATGAGGATTAGGTGATTGGTGCCTAATATATAATATCAGAATTAACACCAATACAACACCAGCGAAAGAATCTCGTACTTTCTTCATCACCGCCAATTATTGAAAGTCCTGGGGAAAGGTAAACAATCTGATCACGTGCAATCCGAGACAGATTCGGTCGGTACTGTATAAGGACTTGTGTGTTGTAGTAAGTTTACGAATTCAGGAGCAATTTCAGATTCTGTGATCCACTTTTCCACAGGCAACCCACATCCTTGGTAATCTGAGTTACAGAGTGAAATTCACGACACAATAATAATGCCTTTGCTGCAAATAATATGCTTACTTCAATCCATGTAACGTTTAACCTATAGTTAATTGGGTATTTACACATGCGTACAAATGCTAATTAATTTGTATGGCGCATTTCATAAACATTGCAGTCAGAATATGTATTTTGTTCAATTTTAAAGGGACCATCCCAATTTTTTCCAGAGTCCCAGAAATAAAGCTCCGTGTACGTATGAAATTTAAGCTCCAAAATATAGAGGAATGGTATATATACCTTGTCTCAAAATTGCAGCTCAATATATTTGAGTCGTTTGGACGTGAACATCAAAACTGCTTATCCGGACACTTAACCCTTTTAAGATTAAGGATTAATTTTATCGTTGGGTAACCCGCTAATCTATTCGAGTCCCTTTAGAGGTGTATACAGTGCATGACCCTCGTACTGTACTTGATAACGAAGGGTAAAAGTCTGGTTTTGTCCAGACACCGCATAATACAGCTTGGGACACCGGTCTCCATTTCCAGATAAAGACTGGCGGGTTTAAGTTGTTTCTCGACCCTAAGGTAGGGAATTTTAAGGGTTTTTAACACAAAATTACACAGTTTTATTCTCCAAAATATTATCGGAATATGGTCTTTAATGCAACCGTCTTAATGATAGCTTCTTACTATGACGATTCGCTTCGCCCAAGAAAAATGATGTCTGCGACCGTCAAATTTTCAAAATTACCTTTGCGGGGGCGGGGGGCTACATGGTAGCCTAAGCTCTGATCCTGCGCCTCTCGCAAATATTAATAGGGGGCAATTCATGTAGGTTCTGTCACCCTTACATTAATCGAGCTCGCAACTGGGGTCTCTCTTCACAGAAATCAGAAAATGTTTTCTTCTGAAAGCCTACGTAATAGAGGTCTCACTTCTACGTTAAAAATCAGACCTCGATGTATCTCTAACGGCATAATTACTTAATTGCAATATTCGCGAATCCGCCCCTCTAGTTCCCGCAACACTTCTGCATGACCGCGTCTGTTCTTTAATTCTATTTATTCCGCTCTTAAGATGTATTATGAATTCGATAGTATCGTTATGCAGTCATAATTTCGTGTTGTTGGCTTACGAAAAGGCGAGATCTTTCATGTTCACTGTCATTCTCCCAACAAGTCATGCTATTATATACGATCTATGATGCTATCCAGTGTGAACTGTGAGGGGAGAGAACTCTATTTGTGGGATTGGGAGGCAGACCACCATTAATTTCTCCATTGACTTCAATGTTAATTCTGGACTCTTTGCCCACCTCCAACTTTTCCCCAAATTTTCGTTGGGCGAAATGCTTTTCACTACAGACAGAGGTACAAATGGCCATGTCTTTGCACTAAAATTTTTATGAGGTTGACCACCAAAATTTTGAGATAAGCATACTCAAAACATGTATCTAGTTGCCGTACATATCACCGTAGCCAACCTCATAACGCCGTTATCCTTCCGCCTCAAAATCATGAATATTTACCAAAACCTGGCAGAAAATATTAATTCAAACCCTCTTAGTCCATTCTACGCCAAGAAATCAACAAAAATGGGCATGCAAAAGGGGAGAAAAGAGACAGAGAGAGAACTGCTATAAATAGACGAACTACAATTTGGGTACCGAGATGGTGAAATTTAATGGTGGTCTGCCTCCATTGGAGGCAAACCACCACTAATTTCCCCGTTGACTTCAATGTTAATTCTGGCCTCTTTGCCGACCTCCAATTATTCCGCAAATGTTCGTTGGGCTGAATATTTTTCACTGCAGACAGTGGAACAGATGGTCATGTCTTTGCACTAAAATTTGTATGAGGTTGACCACCAACATTTGGAGATACACAAACTTGAAGAAGCACACTAAAACAATTGAAATGAAATGGGGTTTAACAACTGGGTTAATGAAAAAGGGCATACGCCATACAGTATGCTATGAGGGAAATGTTGCCCGTACAGCGGAACAACGGCTTAATCTTATTTTAAATTCCAACTGTCAATGGATCTTTTATGCGCACGCCAATGTGAACACGGGACCTCGGTTTTTCGTTCTATCCGAACGACTAGACACCTGTCTTTGTCAGCCCCCTGTCCTCAATCACTGACAAGGAGGAAACCACACCGGAAAATCTGGATGAACTTTCGTGGCCAATGCAGTGATCGAACACCCGAAATTCGGGCTAGCGAGGCGGCGTCTTACCCAGTTAGCCAACGTGACCCCCTGCATACTAAAACCATGTAATTAGTTGCCGTACATATCAACGTTGCCAACCTGGTAAATCCGTTATCCTTCCGCCTCAAAATCATGAATATTTACCAAAACCTGGCAGAAAATGTTAATTCAAACAAAAAAATCAACACAAAGTGGGCATGCAAAAGGGGAGAATAGAGGGAGAGTGAGAGAATTGCTATAAATAGACGAACTACAATTTATTGATGGTCTGCCGCCATTGGTCCACTATCAACCACCATATTATTTCAAACAGCGTCAACCGTTATAATGATAATGTGTATGACAAATTTACCCTTCCTTATCAAGTAAATCACATGGGTCATTCATTGTATAGATATAGACCTCTAAAGGAACAGGAAACGATTATCAAGTCACCCAACGAAAAAAAATTGACCCGAAATCTTAAAATTGTTACGTGTCCGGATAAACAGTTTTGACGTTCACGTCCAGAAGACTCTATATTTCGGTGCATAAATTTCATACGCACTGTTTAAATGGAGATAGTCCCTTTAACATCTTCTAATAATAATCGATTCCCGAAAAATGCCACATAAAGTAAAATGATTCCATACAATCTATAGTCAGTTCAGTGCAAATTCGTAGTACCCAATTAAAAGTAAAATTAGTGGGTTATTAGATTTAGCGCTCTTAATTTTACCAATTAGATTAAATATCATTTTTGTTTTCACTTTAGCCGTCTTTCCGAAAAATAAGATAGCCCGAAAGTTAGGGGACCAAAAGTGTAGCCTCAGGACGGGAAGGTTCACAAACTTAATTCATATTTCACATTTTGCTTAAAAGGCATGGGTGGGAGGGGAGCTATCCAACTTCAATAGAAGGCTTGATCTCGCTTTAACTACATCGCGAATACAAGTCTGGCGCTTCCAAGCCAAAATGTCTCCGAGTTGCAAAGTTGAAGGTTCTTTCAATGTCAAAGTTTCCCTAGAGGTCACAACCTCTGATTGGACGCTACTGTAGATAACGTAGCTATAAGTTCGGAATTGTGAAGTAATTTAACAACGTCCAGGTGTTATAAAACTCGCAGTCGTTGCTTCAGGAACAGGGGGTCAATGCGCACCAAACCAAAATTGAACTCATCCAAGAGCTAGTGATACTCGTTTTAATTTCATTATTGGATAAAACTTCTGGATGGTCCACAAGCTTGGTATTACTCAATTTTACATTATTTAATTTGCGTAAAGGAGAGTCCTGGCCATTTGCCTGATTTTCGAGAAATTCATAATTATGATGTAATAGTGATACATTTGAACGGTTTTGGGAATAAGATTAAAAAAAAATGGTGACCTCTAGAGGTTTCACAATCTAAAAACGTAACATTTCGTAAATTAGGGGTCATAATCCAGAAAGCTACGGTCCAATACGTGCCAATATCGAAGGTAACCCGGGCCTTTAGGCTATATCAAAATTGGATGAAAAATCGAACCTTTGGGCCACAACCTGAGCATTACATGATTTTAAGGGTATGATGTAATAGTGATACATTTGAACGGTTTTGGGAATAAGATTAAATAAATGATGACCTCTAGAGGTTTCACAAGCTAAAAACGTAACATTTCGTAAATTAGGGGTCATAATCCAGAGAGCTACGGTCCAATACGTGCCAATATCGAAGGTAACCCGGGCCTTTAGGCTATATCAAAATTGGATGAAAAATCGAACCTTTGGGCCACAACCTGAGCATTACATGATTTTAAGGGTAGCGGCCATTTTGTCGGGCAGTTTCGGGCCGATGTTCACGAAATTTGAACTCAGCCGTAATTATGGTGCAACGGTGATATATTTGAACGGTTTTGACAATCATATAAAAGCCGTGATGTCTAGAGGGTCCTCAAGCTAAACATGTCGAGATCGTTCGGTTATAAACATACATTATCAGTTTCATCAAAATCGTATAGGAACTGTGACCTCTAGAGTGTCCACAACCTTGGAATTATTATGCATATATTTGTCAAGTTCGGCATCACAGAAAACCACCATCGAATGTGTTTGCATGGTAAGACATTTAGAAACATTGCTGAGTAATTTCGTTAGCCAGAAAGCGTCTCTGGGCCCAAGTAGTTTGCTGGGCCTATGCGGCCTTGAACCCTCTCCCGTGGTTAGCTATTTTTATGCCTTGAATGATAAGTGGTATTACATATTCTAAAAAGCATAAGCACACCCAGCCTTGTGTCCGACAACCGCCACAGCATAAACTTGTCTATTTCTGCAGCCGAAGATGGAAGTATTTTATTTGGAAACGACAAAATGTTGTCTTTTGATAAAATGGCCGTCGCTGAAAAAAAAAATAGTATACTATTTTATAATTTGTGAATTATCCGTTTAACATATTACATACTGACAAAGACCAAATAAACATTTTCGATTATAAAAAAATGGAAGCTGTATCAATACTTCTCTCAAAACTCTCGAACTATACTAGGTGTTTTCGGCTGAAACCATCGATTTGGGAATTAAAATGTCAGTGAATTAGGTTCGTGTCTGTGCTAATTAAGCTTAACTTTCGTAGGATATGAAGGTGGGGGGCCGAATAGTTAGCACGTATCATAAGGTCTGTCATTGAGTCAACTGGCGTTGTTTCGATTCCCCATTTGTACGTGACAAAGTGTAGGGTCGCCTGTCCGGGCGCGACAATTTCCTCCCACTGCTTAAGACCCCTACGCACAACGGAATTATATTGACATAAAATTCAACGCTGTGTTAGTCCCTAAATTACCTAGTTTGTGTCGAGTGGGCGTTAAATATCTCTATTTCTCTGTCTCTCTCTCTCTCTCTGTCTCTCTCTCTCTCTGTCTCTCTCTTCCATATGATATTTCTTCAGCAATACTCTAAGATTTATTTTCAATCTTCGGTCAAAGGTGTAAATAGTGCTAGTGCTAACCCTAGACCTACCCCTAACCCGCATTACATCTCGCGACCATGAAGAAATTGGCAGTTAGCCTTAATATTTACACCTCAACGGGGCAACGATTTCTCATTAACCAGGCTGGAAATGTTTCTAAAAAGTTTCGGCCAACGTTTTCAGCCTGTTTATTTCCCTTTAATTGTCAATTGTAAATAGCGTCTAATCGTTCAGGTGTGACAAAAACTGAAATCCACCTGCAAAGCCATTCCTGTGCATGTAATAATAATAGAACCCTTATCATTTTGAACCATTTTTGCCAAGTCTGGTATATTGTATTTTATGGAAATGGGTTCACCCGTCTGCCCGTCACGCTTTTGGGGACACAATAATTGGCACGAAATTCATATAATATCACCAGGTCCCAGTTCCGACGGCCCTCAGAATGTTCAAACTAATAGAATGGAATATAATTGCTTTTTCTTGCATCGAAACGTTCTTAGAGGGCACCATACAATATACATGATTTTTAAGTATAAAATAAAAGTAAAAAAATTATGCACGAGCACAAGTTCAGAGCACTCACATAACGTGACAGTGCAAAAAACACACAACATTTGTACACGTATATAAACATGAAATAAAACAAAACATGTGCGCGCATAAAATAAATTATTTAATAAAATATTATGCATATTACCAGGGTTTATTTTACGGTTTTATTGGTAAATCACGGTTTCCGGTGTTTTGGGGTTTCGTAAACAATTTCCAGAATTCGACTTCCGACAAAACGGTATCACCAAAATCTCTCAGAAATAACAGCTAGCTGTGATAATTTTATTATGGGCTTCGTGCCTAACGAAACAAAGTAGGTAGAAGTACAATTTCTTTGTCGTTTGAACAGTTTATCTAATTCCTGGATACCTGTTTATCTAATTCCTGGATACCTGTTTATCTTTTTTTTTTAAACAATATTTTATTGAATGTTAGGATTGGGAAACAGGCAAAGCCTATATAATCCCTCTCTACATGTTTATCTAATATTAGGATAGCTGTTATCTAATACTAGAACACCTATTTATCACATATTAGAATATCTGTTATTAATAGTAATTTTAATCATCCAGCACACTACATATATAGGGAAAAGACCGCTTTCTAAGGCAGTATCTCGATAAATGACCGGTTGACTCCAAATTTACTAAATAATCCGCCAACTTAGTACCCCCGTAACATATTGATCATTATTACGGACGCCAAGAACGTAGTTTGTGGCTCAGTCGACATGATTTTTAAACTATATTCCCAAATTGAATAATAATTTAGAAGTTTTGTATTATATCGTAAAAACCATTTAAAGAAATGGTTTAACCATTTCAGTCGTTTGATGGCTGAACAGGTGTTATAAATTGTTTTAAAATCGCGCAAATGTCGTGGGTTAGCGTTTAGCCCACATCGTACATTCTAGATTGTAAATTATTGTTTTCATTCCATTTGACAGACATTTTTCTTTTAGAGACCAAGATGGGTAACGGCAATGAAAAGGGTTAGTAAATTTAAAATGACTAGACCGGTTTGTTTTTGTGTGAACAATGATATTTTAAAGCGGGAATTTCATATTTTCTATAAGAAAGTCAAAACATAATTATTTCTATGTCTTTTGCTCAAAAGGTTGTAAACTCACTATACGATCATGGGCATTATTTCCCAGGCATTAAAATCAGTGACACAGGAAATAATAACACAATTACCTCCCTTGTTTTCCATTCACCCCAATGGAATGGCTATTTTCAAACGTTTGAATTTGAAGTTGAAAATGATATTTTTGCCAATTTATCAACTGGCAATAATTCATTATACGATTATCCTTTAACAAGGTAGGACTGTTTATAGATACAATCTCTTTTAGCGCTTTATTTTAATACATTCTAAAAATATAACTTAAAAATACGAAATTGCAACTTTTGTTACTTCCATTTTAGTCTGAAGTGATAAAGTTACATTATGGGAGATAAGATAAAGAGATGACAGTTCTAACTATAATAGTTAAAAACAAGATAGTGTAAAGGTAATTTGCTGAAAATTTCAGTCAAATTGATCCACTATTAAGCCGAGAAAAAAGCGTTTGAAATATTCACATAGCCTCGGTCATCATTACTCAAATCATTAATATAAACAGCATAGTCTCGATTATCCACTTGATTGATTTAATTTTCAACGGCCATTAAGCGGCATATATGAATTTAATCCGCCAACATCGAAGGCTAGCCTTGCCATCAAGAGTTTATTATGGTCTGGATATGTTAATTAATGTCTAATTGATTATTTAGATAACATTTCAGGCCTAAAGAAAGACCTGTAATGAGCAGGTTTTGCTCTTGCATAATGCTATTTTAATCTATTAAATGACCATTTTAAATTTATTCAGTATGTTGTTGTATTATCTATGCTTTTATCAAACTGAGCAAGATAGTGTGTTGGCATAAAAAAAATTGTCAGTTTGATTAATTTTCGTTTGTTTCATCAAGTGGGATAACTATTATGTCAGTGATTAGTAGGACCCCGGATCAACAATTGCACATTGGATCAACGTAATTGAACATTCTATATTTTAACTAAACCAAACGCTCATTTTAGAGACTTGTTGTATACATTGTATACTTATTTAAGCGTGGATAGACCCACTTACCCAACCATTATCAGATATATACATCGTATGTAAAATAACCCCAACTCATGTAGAATTTGGTGTGGTATTCGGAGGATACAAGTCTGTCTATACAGTGTCTTTTTACATACTTTTTGTAGAGTTTTGTTGGATTAATATGTTAAAGAAATTCAAGTCTTGTAAAATTGAGTATTAGATGATCCCTGCATATGCCGATGGTGCAGAAAGGAGGGTCTGACAGCTATGTAGTCATTCGGATGGGACTAAAAACACTGCATGTCCGGGGCAAACCAGTAGGACGGTAAACTCCATTTCAATTCGATTTTTAAATGAATGCAATGGTCTAAACTACTAGGACTGTCCCTTTATTATCGTAATTGTGATAAACAGTATGGGTCCATCGTTCTAAATGTATATCTCTACTGAGATTATTCATCTACACGATAATTAACTTGTATTCTATATAATGGTGCCATTTGTTATGCTGCTCGTTTTTAACAAATTTAAACAAAACCAACAACAAGACAGCATGTAGACAAACGCAAGATCCGGTACCCTCTGATTTGATGACCACTACTACTGCTACTACTACCCGGAGCTTTAACGTTTGCTTCCACAAAAGTGATATCGCAGTCAAGTCATTTGATGACAAACGGGATTAGGCCTAAATATTATTATTGACCAATGAGTGCCTGTTGTGATTGACAGGTGTATAATTTCCATGTCGATTAAGTCCAAACTAGAACAATGGATATGAAAACAAAGAACTCTTACTAGACTATCGTTCATTGCTCGAAATAACAGTTTCATACAGAGGCGACAAAGCCGCTTTAATCAACATATCGGTATATGAGGTTTGCTATTGTCCATTATTCTTAAATTTGGTATATTTGTTTATTAAATCTTTTGAGTTTCAGAATGAATATAAAACCCACGGAAAAGAAAACAGAAATATCTAACAAATATTAGAGATAATGAAATTTTATTTTTTTGACATTATGGTTCGATTCCCACCGATGTCGGCTCAGAAAAGACCATTCATGGTATGTTTCTTCTGGTGTCCCGTTTTAACACAGACCCTAACCGATAGGTGTTTTATTCGTGTACAAATTACCTCTCCAATCGACCTGAGAATAAAAATGAAATAAGGTTTACCGTCCGACTACACCATCTGGGCTAATGAAGATATGGAATGAGATGCAATGAGATTTAACGCCCGCCCTACTGTTTTGCACCGACAAGGATGATAAAGACGATAGATAACACCAGATAATAACTACAGCTCGACAATCGTTCGGACCTGAGTTGCATGAACTTGCAGACGATTTGGATTACCATTATCAGAGTTATGTCAAGATGGTGATGTGTTGAAACACTCCGATGGGAACATCTCGAAACTTCTTTTTGTTATAATCATACCTTTCTTTATTTTGCTTTCAGTCAAAGTTGCAGAAGTTGAGAATAAGAAGAAAATGGCCACTGTAATTAAGAATGTATTGATAGTATATGCTCATCAGGACCCACTGTCTTTTAATGCTGCGCTCAAGAATGCTGCAGTCAAGACTTTAGAAAGTCAGGGTTATAAGGTCACGGTCATTGATCTGTATGCTCAGCATTTTGAACCAAGAGCTACCAGGTCTGACATAACAGGCAAGTATATATTAGTATCATCTATCTTTTGACTGTTTAACGTCTGCCTCCATAATATTGATGTCGCAGACCGGTATACTTAATATATGCGATAATCAACAATAATTGCAAATGAACGTACATGTATTGATGCAATATACATAGATCACTTATAGAACGTGTATTGATGCCCTCCCCCGGGAAAATTTCGAAAATTAGAAGCCCAGAAACGCAATCTCCAGCAATCCGAGACAAGAAATACGGTAATAAAATATGATTAAATTTTCCAACTTGACTCTTTCAAAATTTTTTTAATTGGGTCAGATGAAACAATTTTTCCACTTACAAATGTTTTTCATTTTTTGAGTAATTTGATTGTGATTTTGGCGCAAAAACTTTTTGGCGCATGAGTATGGCTACTCATGAACTCATTCTCACCACGCCCCTGGACCAGTCACACCCCTCCCCACCGGTGTATAGGAATCCCGGGTCCTACAAGCTTCCACCGGGACATAATAATCAACATTATTTCAAAATTTATTCTTCAAATTTTGAAAATCGTCAACGAAATGAAACTTTGTCGACGAACAGAAATCATTGTTCGTTATGGCTCAGATGCGAGGAAATCGATGATAATTTTTCAAAATTTTCTGGTGGGCCCCCCCCCCCCCCATACCCCTTTCTACTGCTTGCGCCTACGTCACCCTCTCAAAAAATCCTGGATCCGCCACTGGTTTCATTGGCTAATCCCTCACTTCAACCAAAACACCAGTAATATAACAATTCTTCTCGGTCTTAGTGTTGCGAGGACGTAAAACGAAATTTTAAAGTATAAAAAAGCGAAACGAAATAGGATCTGTGTTTTGATAAGATTGCTTTGGCAGTGGGATGAAACCGGAGTACCGGGGAAAAAACTCGCAGAATCAGCCAGGCGAACCTTTTTTCTTGATACGTACATGTATGGGGCCGAAGCCACATTGCTTGAAGCTTTGAAAGGTCTTATTATAAAAAGATCAGTTTAGATTAATTTTATGCATATTATTCTATTTTTCTTGTAGACTAGAATAGTGCCCTTATTATTTATTCCTGATTTTCTTTATAGGTGAATTATCTGATGCCAAAAAGTTTAGTTATATGCAAGAGATTGGGGCGGCTTTCAAGGAAGACCGTCTAAGTCATGACATCAAGACTGAGATGGAAAAATTAAAGGAAGCCGATCTGGTTATTTTCCAGTTTCCGCTCTATTGGTTTAGCATGCCAGCTATACTCAAAGGATGGGTAGACAGGGTGTTTGTTAATGGATTTGCTTTTAATTATGCCAAAGCACAAATATATGATACCGGTCTAATGTCGGTAAGTGAAGGCTCACCATTTTTATACGCCCACATTTTCATGTGGACGTATTATGTCGTCGCCCCTGTCCGTCCGTCCGTCCGTCCGTCCACCCGTCCGTCCACAATTTGTTTGTGGACTCTCTACAGGTCACAATTCTTATCCGATTTTGACGAAACTTGAAATATAGGTTTATCCCCATAAGATCTCGGTTCCTTTCGATATTGGCATGTATCGGATCAAAACTTCATGGATTATGGCCCCTGATTGTACGAAAAATCACGTTTTTAGCTTGTGGACCCTATAGAGGTCACAATTTTGAACCGATTTTGATGAAACTTGACATGCATGTTTGTAACCCAAAGATCTTGGTTCCTTTCGATATTTGCGGCTATCGGAATGTAATTTCCTGAATTATGGCCCCTGATTGTCCGAAAAATCACCCTTTTTAGCTTGTGGTCCCTCTGGATGTCACAATTATTATTCGATTTAAAAAACCGTTTGATTATATCACCGTTACACCCTAAGGAAGGTTGAGTTCGAATTTCGGGAAAATCGGACGAAAATTGCCATACAAAATGGCCGCCGTTTGTACGCGAATACTGTTAAAAAATGGTATATCAAGGTTGTGGACCCTGTGGAGGTCACAATTTTGATTCGATTTTGATGAAACTTCAAATTCATGGTTATAACCCAAAGATCTTGCTTCCTTTCGATATTTGCGCATATCGGATCGTAACTTCCTGAATTATGGCCCCTGATTATACGCAAAATCGCCTTTTTTTTAGCTTGGAGGTCACAATTATTACTCGATTTAAAAAACCGTTTGATTATATCACCGTTACACCCTAAGGAAGGTTGAGTTCGAATTTCGGGAAAATCGGACGAAAATTGCCATACAAAATGGCCGCCGTTTGTACGCGAATACTGTTAAAAAATGGTATATCAAGGTTGTGGACCCTGTGGAGGTCACAATTTTGATTCGATTTTGATGAAACTTGAAATTCATGGTTATAACCCAAAGATCTTGCTTCCTTTCGATATTTGCGCATATCGGATCGTAACTTCCTGAATTATGGCCCCTGATTATACGCAAAATTGCCTTTTTTTTAGCTTGGAGGTCACAATTATTATCCGATTTAAAAAAACGTTTGATTATATTACCGTTACACCGTAAGGAAGGTTGAGTTTGAATTTCGTGAAAATCAGACCAAAATTGCCACACAAAATGGCCGCCGTTTGTACGCGAATACTGTTAACAAATGGTATATCAAGGTTGTGGACGTTGTAAAGGTCACAATTTTAATTCGATTTTGATGAAACTTGAAATTCATGGTTATAACCCAAAGATCTTGGTTCTTTTCGATATTTGCGCATATCGGATCGTAACTTCCTGAATAATGGCCCCTGGTTATACGCAAAATCCCCCTTTCTTTAGCTTGTGGTCCCTCTGGAGGTCACAATTATTATCCAATTTAAAAAATTATATCACCGTTACACTGTAAGGAAGGTTGAGTTTGAATTTCGGGAAAATCGGACCAAAATTGACAGACAAAATGGTCGCCGTTTGTACGCGAATACTGTTAAAAAAATGATATATCATGATTGTGGATCCTGTATAGGTCACAATTTTAATTCGATTTTGATGAGGATGGTTGAGTTCTAATTTCGTGAAAATCGTACCAAAATTGCCGGACGAAATGGTCGCCGTTTGTACGCGAATAGTGTAAAAATATGGTATATCATGGTTGTGGACTCTCTACAGGTCACAATTCTTATCCGATTTTGATGAAAAGTCACATTTCTAGGTTGTGTACCGTCACACCATAATCATTGTCGGTTTCGAATTTCATTACTATCAGACTGGAACTGACCAACTAAATGGCTGCTCCCAATACAGTATGAAATACAGGACTTTAAGATGTAGGAAAAATCACTTTCGGTATTGCTTGTTTTCTGTCCATCTCTAGAAAATGTGGGCGTATCCTGCCTGGCAGTGCCAGCCTATCTTTGATATTTAAATTGCTTGCTTTCCAAATTATACATTTGCTTGGTTTATACATTTAATTGGTATGACCAAGATGTGGTTTCCCCTCGTCAATGGTGTAGGTCGGAGGGTCGCACAAAGGCAGCAGTTTTGTCGTTCGGACGCGGGGAATAAAGGACTCCCGATCATTCAGTCGCATTATCCTTTTTCTTTGGCGTTCGCCATTCGCCGTGTTAGGAGAATCACAGCCACTGTAATCGGAGCCACGGAGGGCCTGACAAGGATAAATATCTAGTCGTTCGGATGGAAAAAAAACCGAGGTCCCGTGTATATATGGGCACGTGCGTAAAAGATCCCTTGGCAGTGGCAATTCGATGTAAGAGTAAGCCAGGGTGCTTATGGCGTGTTCCCGTCTTCATTAGCCTAGTCTGAGCAGAACAGTAGGACGTTAAACCCCATTTCACTTTTTTTTATTTCATTTAATTGGTATGCAAATGACTCACTTACAACGTACTATGACATTATATATTATACCATCTCTGTAGTTTGTGTACACGTTAAAACGTATATCGGTGTTTGCGTATCATTGGAGAGACTAAAATATGTACCTAATCTACATGGCCATTCTAGAACCTCAGTCGTTGTTCATATCAACCCGGGAGACTTTCAAAATAAAACTACCGTTTGTTGTTCATATCAACCTGGGAGACTTTCCAAATAAAACTATCGCCTGTCTAGCCGACGGTAGCTAAGTGAGTAGGACACTGCTCGCTAGTCTGGAGGTCGCGGGTTCGATCCTGGTGTAGGCCGAGGAAGTTCATCCAGTTTTTCCGGCGTGGTTTTCCCTTGTAAATGGTCTAGTCGTTTGGATGCGACGAAAAACCGAGGTCCCGTGTACACATTGGATGCACGTAAACGATCCCTTGACAATTGGAATTAGATATAAAAGTAGGATGTAGCGCCAATATCCGAACAAAATTACCCTTCATCAGCCCAGTTGGACGTTAAATTTCGTTTCATTTCGGTTTTAGGGAAAGAAAGCTATATTATCATTGACAACAGGCGGACCAGAAACACTATATACTAATAAAGGGTTAAATGGTGATATGAATGTTATATTATGGCCAATGCAGGTAAGTTTTTCCAATTGACCATTTTACTCTATCATCAGAATGAAAGCAATACGACATGTTCGAGGTGGCCAACAACCCATTTAAAAAGATGCCCAACAATATGGTAGAGTAACTGTAGGTTTGGGTGTTTACAGATTAAATATAGATTGGGTGAAGAGCTGGTAATTCTCAATATAACAGTTAAAAACTAGATAATGTAAAGGGAATTTGCTGAATATTTCAGTCAAATTGATCCACTCTGAACCACAATTTTAGCGATTGAACTTTTTCGTTGCACTAGTCAGAAGTAATATTCAGTCACCGGGATGCTTTATTTGCTCATCTGTAATTAGAATATGTACTCGGTGATCGAATAGAACTTCCGGTCCACGGATGGCGTTGGTAACAACAACATGTTGGTAAATCAAATAGCGGTGGTATACTCTTTACATACTTTAAGTCCCCGTTGTGATTTGTCCTTATGATCACAGGGCGTGACCACTAATAGATCCAAATTCAATTAGGCTTACAATTGAGATTAGGGTTAGGCCTATGTATAGAATGATAATCTTGCATATTACGTTTCAGTATGGTATTTTACGATTTGTTGGATTTGATGTACTGAAGTCTCAGGTGTCTTACGCCCCAGCAATGGCGGCTGATACCAAACGGAAGTCCATGCTTGACAACTGGACAACAAGATTAAAGGACATAGCCAAAGAAAAGCCACTAGAATTTATTCCCATTGAAAATTTTGATTATAACAAAGGTTGCCAGCTGTCTGAAGAATATGTCAATCATCATAAAGAAGATAAAACATCGCCTACTATTGGTCAGAACATGGGGAAACTATTACCCCAAAAGGGTATATAATTGGAGGCCATTGGAAGGTCCTCAATAACAATTCTTTAAAGACCTTTAGTACGTGCTAACAATTTGCTATTCGCGATGATGGTAACAATTCTTAAACTGTTGAAGGTGGAGAGGTATTTTTACGTTTTTGGGTATATTCCAAATTATATTCCATTCCAAGAACGGACATATACTCACCTGGAATAAAATGAAAACTACCTCATCCAAGCCCAGAGGACAAGATACAAACATTGTCAGTACTTACAAAATCATAATGGCGAAAGTAATTAATATTTTTGGACGTCCTTACAATATCAAATGTTTCATTAATGATATGAAATGCACAATCCATTACTATTTTGAAGGTTCCACCTCGCACCTTTGTCTTTTGGGATTTTCTTTTGTTTGTTTTGTTTTGTTTTGTTTTTTTGGCGAGGGGGGGGGGGGGGTGTTGGGAGCGGGGGTATAATGTAATTTTTAGAATTAATTTATTTTTCTTCGAAAAACAAGCATTTTTCGTCACTTTATATGTTGTGTATATGATGTAACCTTTGAAATAAACTATCTAATCTCGTCTGTCATTTGTCAATCTGCATAGGGAGATGAATTTATATAAGCCCTTGGCTTGTTTTCAGATCCCAGATTTATATATATTATATTTATATCATGTAAATTATTTACTGAATAAATAGTGTTAGAAAAAAAAAATCTGCATAGTTTCATCGATAATAGAGTTAAAATGGTGCTGAGCGAATTGAGGAAGAAATTTTGGACACTCAAGATAAATGATGTTTCATGAAGCTATATACGCGTAAAAATATAGCTAAGATTATATAAATGATGTTTATTTTCCATTTGGGTGGTAGAGCGAGACAAATGGGGTTCAACGTCTACTCGACACAATTTAGTCATTTCGGGACCAACATTTGGTTCAATTTTATTTCAATAATTCGCTTGCGCCTGCGGGTCTTTAGCAGTGGGAATAAAGCGGAAGGTCCGGAGAAAACCCACACGGTTGGACAGGCGACCCCACTCAACCGGGGAATCGAAGTCACGCTAGTTGCCTTGATGACAGACCTTATGATACAGCGCACCACCTCCCCCACGCTTTAATGTTTTAACTTACTGTAGTACGTGATAATAGCATTATTTTGCCCCCTAATACAACCCATGATATTAGGAATTCAACTAAGGCCAGCCATCTAGTCGCTCGGATGGAAAAGATCCCTTGGCGGATGGAATTCGATATAAGATCGCTGTCCGATCAAATGTTCGCCCATGGCATACTGAATGGCGTGTGCCCGTCTTCATTAACCCAGTCGAAGCAGGAAAGTAGGACGTCAATCCCTATTTCATTTGCAATTCAATTGCTGTCCGGATTTAACGTCCCACCATAGCACATACCGTGGGTGTATGTCCGCCTTCTATAAATCGGTTGGTGTAGAAAATGAAACCCCATTTCATTCATTCATTCTACAAGATACTGTTTGAATGAAAATTAAGGAAGATATGCTGATTGTGAGAATAATTTTTCTTGACCAATGAGCACAAACTAGCTGTTAAAAATGAGTGCCGTAGACTTTTATTATGAAATCGTATAAATTTTACATATGATGTGTATGTATTGACATGCGCGTAAAACTAAAAGATCCCTTGGCAGTTGGAATTCGATACAAGAGTAGGTCATAATGCCTCTGTCCGTTCAAAATATCCCTCATAGCAAACTGTATGGCGAACAGGGGGCCCAGGCCCAGGGCCCCGCGGTTTAGGGGCACCGCGGTTTATGACAAAAAAAGAAAAAGATTCAAATTCCAGATGAAAGCTTCACGGTAATAGATCTAGGGCGGAGACTTTGGGTATCCCTTAATCCTTCTCTGTGAAGTTCAACTCGATGATCGATCTAGGCGTCTAGCAGCGATCTCACTTGTTATAACAGTTCCACGCCGTTATATTATGTCATTTCCGTGCATTGCCATTCGGAACTTACATTATGTAATTTTTCTTGTATTACAGAACGTGCAATTGTGTTTTATGCGTGCCATTCAAAGGGGTATAGAAATAATCTTCTCATCGCGTTGGGGGCCCCGCGATTCTAATCAGACCCAGGGCCCCGCTCCTGTTAAGCTGGCCTTTGATGGCGAATGCCAGTCTTCATTAGGCCAGTTGAAGCCATATTCCTGAAGCAATGGCCCGAGAAATCCCTCAACACTGCGTGGAGTATGGTTGAAGCAGAAGAGTGGGGCTTTAAACCTCATGTCACGTTCACCGATGTTAAACGTTGTTTGCCCCCTAAAATGATGTGAGAAATGGCTATGCGATCTGTGTTTAAAGCCCCTGTAGTATCAATTCGAGGGATGGACTGAAAAGAAGGGGTATGATATATAGTTTCAAGGGTCTCTAAACTTGTTAATGTTATTGCTTAGTTTAGGGTCATCAATTTACGTTATTTTTGATGAATTGTTAAGAATGTCACACGTTAAATATGCGCATAAGCTAGAAATACCATTGTACATGTGTACCATAGAAATTACTATATTCCACACCCGTTTTGGAGAGAAGCCTGCTCTCCCTTCCCCATAATGCGGGAACCAGGAGCAAGGATTGGGATCCCTTATAGTCCGCCCATGGTATCTTTTATTTCAATAATTCGCTAGCGCGTACGGGTCTTTAGCAGTGGGAGGACCCGGAGAAAACCCACAAAGTTGGACATGCGACCCTACTCCTTGCCACGTACAATCGGGGATTCGAAACCACGCCAGTTGACTTATTTAATTACAGGCTTCATGATATAGCACGCACGTGCTAACCATTCGGCCACCAACCCGCCGGTTGTATAGAGAAAATATTACGATTAATTAAAAATCTACCATTTTGGATTTCGTTTTGGTGGCAATTTGGAATTTCTACCATAATAGATTCTTTAAATTCATGTCACAAGCAGTGCCGGACTGGCGGGTTGAAGGCCCACCTGTCAGGTCATTGACAAAGGCCCACATTACCACATTAGGGGGGGGCTTGGGGGTTCTTCCCCTGGAAAATTTTGAAAATTGACAACCGCAAACCCATTTTCCAAGCATTTCAGACCAAAGCAGAAGAAGGCAAATTTCCTGATACAATTAAATAACAGAATGAGTGTATCCTGTCCTCTCCTCCCTTCTTTCTTTTCTTTCCTCTCCCCTCCTTTCTTTCTCCTTTTTTTCTTTTTTCTTTATGGGCTTAGGCCCACTTTTTTTTTAACAATGAACTTAGGCCCACAGTCCGCAAACGGGCAACATCACCAAAAGGAACTAGTTCTTTAGCTGAAAATTAATATACCAATATCTTCACGCGATTAAAGTGCCAAATAGGCAGACGATGTATTGGTGTTTGTGGGTTATTTTTTTACGACCAGTATATTGACATGTTTGTTTTGGTTGATCAAGTTGCGCCTTTGCCTGTAAGTGTAGGCCTAAAGGTAGTTCAGCTCTAAACGTAGGTCTCATTACACACCTACGTTTACAGCTGAACTATTGTAAAGGGAGATTATTGCGAAAAGAGTTGCTTCCCATTGACAAAAGCTCTCCGTTCCATAAGGTTTGTTTGGTTATCGAAATTCCTTCGCATTCGCTTTCTGGAATGTAAACTAACCATAAACAGAAGAAATATAAACGAAATACATCAAAAATGAAGGTAAATAACTTTAATACAACAAGTTGTAATGAAATGATAATATACTGCAAATGCTATCTTTTTTAAAAACAAATATTCTTCGAAATAATGTAATAAACAAGTATCAACATTGGTTGCGAGGGAAGCTTTGCAGAATCCTTCAGAGTTTATTAAATTAATAATCATAAATCCGAAATCAAAGAAATGACAGACTTGTAATCCATAACTATTAGACTTTTATGGAGACCAAGAGACCAGTTTTTCTTTTATCTGTTAATGTTATAGTCATTTTAGAGTACGTAATAATGACTAATTGTAACATTTAGATTCCAAATACTTGAAATTTGAAATCGAAACATTGTAAAATTGAAAGTTATCGAAGCCCTGTAATAATGGTATCATAGACTGGTAATGATAAGTAGGAAGTGAAATATACTGATACAATAATATTTTGTGCTTTATTTATTTTAATGTCATTATTATCTGATTTCTTTTACAAAGTCGGCTACTGATTATTAGCATACACCAGTACCTCTCAAATATCACCTACTGTAATGTTTTTTAAAGTGTTGACTGATGATATTTATTTATTCAGAAAGTTTTTAGTTTAACTGAGAAAACCCATGGGCAGGGCCAGATATTCTACAGTTGGCAAAAAACACTTGGAAACTATTTAGCCACAACGGGGTAAGTACAATTTTGTAAATCAATTCAGAGTCTCGCAATTCAATGTGAGAATCTTGAAAAAGTGAATAGTGATACATCGATTCAACAATATATCATGCCAGCAATAGCTAGAATCCACAAAGCATTTTTTGTCAAAGCAATCAAACACATTTTGATCCTAGAATTATTCAAATTGTTGAGTTCTGCTGTAGGTTGTGTCAATTTTAAAACTCAGTGGAATTGTTTATATTATACCGTTCAATATAAGACTATAGATGTTGTCGCCATTACCTGTGGCTTAAGGATGAGAACTTGTTGATCTTTTTTATTATTAATCATTATTTTTTTTTTTTAGCAGGGTCATTCTTTGCTCTTATTTTCAATTTTAGAGCCTTGAACACAGATCTAATAAATTTTGTAAACCTTGATCAGTGAGATTTCCAGACAATAGTTTTAGATTTCTGTCAATTTTCCTGCCAGTGGGGGAAGTATATGGGCCTTGTCAAGCCACTATATAGTTGAATCTAAACATGTTACTAAGTATTATTAATCATTTTTGTTCTTTTTATTTTAGACAAAATCATTCTGTGCGAATCTATGACAGACATGGAGAGATTAAAGGAGAGATCAAATTACCAGGGTAAGTAAGAATTTCATGTTTCAATTGATAGGAATGACCAACTGGTTCCATTAACTTTTTAGATGTTTTGCTAATTGATTTTAAAGACAGCTAGTTTATAAAGACACTTTTTCTTCAAGATATATGTATTATTCAGACTAATGATTAGTGACTTCTGTTAGTCAGTCAATTATTTTATTAGTCTCTGATTAGTGAACTAATTTAATTTCAAACCTTGTAAATTTGAAACCATGTTCCAGTATCATACCAACCAGGCCATAGTAAATGTATGCTATGTAGCCGTCTTCATTTGATGCAGACATATAGGATGATAAACGACATTTCATTTACATGTATGCAGATTCTTTATTGCTAAGATTATTGCATCTTTAAAGTTCCTAGTAAGTGCTGAATTAGTCAGTAAACCATATTTCTATTTGTTTACAGTATGTGTACTGGTATGGGATGGGATCAAGATGGTGATATCCTGGCTGTTATATCAGATAAATCTACTGGAATATTCTTCTGGGATGCTAATCAACACAAAACATCACAAATAGATAGTGGTCTCAAGTAAGCTTTCCATAAAATACTTGAAATATCACGAAAGCCCTGTCCAGAAGTGGAACAGCCTTATCGAGATGCCAAATTAAGAGATCTAAGATAATTCTTCATTTAGTGCATGAACCTACTGTTTATTTGGTACAATGGTAGATATTGAACAGTGGCTGTGGTAGCTGAGCACAGAAGTGGAATGTCCCAGGTTTGAATTCCTGGGTCTGCCATTACCTAAGAATGAATTTATCGAGCCTGATCCTTCTTTGTCAGAGGTTTCTCGTGCATGGCCGACAAGTTCTATGTTCCCTAATCAGATAATAAAAATAAAAAGCAAGGTCTAAATTCATTGTTGAATTGACTGAAGTATTGGGCTAATATAATATGGTATTAAACAAGATTTCTTGAATGTTTAAACCATAATACATGATAATAGCAATTTTTTGCACTGTTGAATCATGTTGTCATTGGTCTCAGGGCGGTTGGTGGACGGCCGAATGGTTAGCATGTGCACACTGTATCATAAGGTCTGTCATTGAGTCAACTGGTATGGTTTTGATTCCCGGGTTGAACGTGACAAGGGGTAGGGTAGTCTGTCCAACCTCATGGGTTTTCTCCGGGTCCTCAGGTTTCCTCCCACTGCTAAAGTGAATTATTGGAATAAATTGAACCATACATTATTCCTGAAATACCTAGCTTATTTCAAGTGGATGTTGATCCCCATTTCTCTCTCTCTATATGTTATAATCTATAATACTGTTATTATTATTTTACAGAGATACCATGACGTTTTTATTGTGGTCTAAATCTGGTCCACAACTAGCTGTTGGTACTATAAAAGGCAATCTGTTGATTTATAATAGTAAGACAACAAAGTAAGAATATTGTATCTTTAATCATTTGATCAAGCTATACCTAAAATAAACTATTTGCATAAATCTTGTCGTCAGTGTTTAAAATTCACGTTGGTCCCTCAACCCAGTACCAACAAAAGACTGACAGGGCCTACATGCTTTAATGTGGAAGATTGTGGGTCCAATATTCAACCTGCTTAAAACATGGAATATCTGGACATGTACAATGCCCAGTTTAAATTGTAACTTGCTGCATTTAAAAGGTTTATGTTTTCTTGCTTAAACATTGTGAAGGTCCAAAGAAGCCATAATTTTGAGGCTATTTTGCTGCTTGTTATATATATGTAATGCAAATAAGATTAAGATAACTGCCATTTTTTGTAGAAAAATACCAATTCTAGGAAAACATACAAAGAAAATCACATGTGGTGACTGGAGTCGAGAGAATTTGTTGGCACTTGGCAGTGACGATAGGACAGTGACAATTAGTAATGTTGATGGCGACACTATTCGTCAAACCAGTCTGCGATATGAACCCTCTGATATTGAGTTTTCTGAAATGAAAGGTGATGAAAGAAGTGCTATTGGTGAAAATACAGTAAGCTACAACATTGTATATTTTATAGTAATATATCATTTAACTTACAGAAGTGTGAGAGCTTGGAGTGTCAATTCTATTTTGATTGCTGTCCATGGTTTATCTGTGGCATTTTGGTTGTTTAGAATCAGACTGTAGGCCAAGTTAAGACATGTTTTAATCTGATTAAAACACAGATCATATTCTTTTTGTTTTTTTTATAGTTCAAAATTCAATTTAAATTTAGAAATATGTTTTGTTAATTTGGAATTTAATTTTTTCGTAGGTTAGTATTATAAATGGAAAGAAGACGCTATATCTATATAACCTCAATGATCCTGATAATCCTATAGAATTAGCATTTCAACAACGATATGGTAACATTGTGTCCTATAGATGGTTTGTATACTTTTATTTTATCAAACTTGTTTAATTGAATGGTGAGAGTTATTGCATGTTAAAGATTCGTTCCTTTGAGCCTTTGACCTATTGGAATATCAATATCAGTACTATAATATATTAATCTGAAATACAATAAATTCTATACCTATATTCAATTCTTGTATACACTAAAAATGTTGCATACAGTGGTATGAGAGCTGCGTCCACTTCTACACTTACTTGTTATTGATTTGTTTTCTTTAGGTTTGGTGATGGTTATATTTTAATTGGATTTTCTCATGGATTTTTTGTTGTCATTTCAACACATCTAAAAGAAATTGGTCAAGTAAGTTTTTTATTTGGATATTTCTGCGATACAGAATGTAATTATGACTTGTAATAAAAATAAAATTAAGAACAATAGTTTCACTAGTATAATTTTTACTAATGGTACATATATATTTTTGTGTCAATCCCCTCCCCTCCCCTCACCAAAAACAAACCTTTTATGTATAGAATTTTCAAAAAATTTTATGTATCCACATTTGATAAAGAGTCCACTCCCATGAAACCAGGTACTTGTTGCACAACTTCATTTTTTACGGACACAAAAGCATAAACCGTATGCCTTCTTGTTGCTATGAATGAGCAAAATTCCAGATGATACAACAAATTTAAAAAGGATTGCATTTTTTGAAAGCTTATAAGCCGTGAGCTATTCAGATATGCTGCCAGCTCTATTTTCACAAAGATGACGAAGAGCCTGGCTTTGTGGGAGCAGTTCACATATTCCCCTTCTTTATGATTGTTTTGTAATTTCAGGAACTATTTCAAGCTAAGAATCATAAAGATAGTTTAACTAGTATAGCTTTATCTACAGCCTATAATAAAGCTGCTTCATGTGGTGATAACTGGTAAATATATGTCTATTATAATTCAAATTATCTTCTTCTATGGATGGCTGAATGGTTAGCACTGTTTTCTGTATCATAAGGTCTGTCATTGAGTCAAGTGGCATGGTTTCAATTACCCGGTTGTACGTGACAAGGAGAAGGGTCGCCTGTCAAACCTCGTGGGTTTTCACGGGTCCCTTGATTTCCTCCCACTGGTAAAGACCATGATGCACAAGTAAATTATTGAAATAAAGTTTGAACCATGAGTTAGTCCCGAAATGAACAAGTTTGTGGCACGTGGACGTTAAACCCCATTTCTCTCTCTCTCTCTCTCTTTATAGTTAAAAAACTCACTGTGTTGGTCTAGAATATATCTTGTGAAAGGTATCTTCCCCATACATGTGAGCACAATGATAGAAATACAGTTGATCTTGAAAACTTTATAATGCACTTTGTCGTTCATTGCATATCCTGTCTTTTTCAATCAAGTTTATCCATTCTTTAGTTAAGAAATGAATTTATATTTTCAGTATTAAAATCCATGATTTATCCGATTTGAAAGAGATGTATGCTATTATTACATTGGAAGATGAAAGGGGATTGGATAAAATATCCTGGACAGATGACGGACAGCTTCTGGCATTGTCAACACAAAAAGGAAACCTTCATGTTTATCTATCCCGTCTGCCTATGTTGGCAGCCGCCTCTCAGACACGTATAGTTCACCTGACATCATTACTGGAAGTTACAATCGAAGATAATATCCTACAAGATAAACCAATATCATTTGCTATTGAAGTGGAACCATCGTTTGTAGGAATCGGACCATATCATCTTGGCGTTGGTATGAATAATAGAGCCTGGTTTTATGCCTTAAATGATCAAGGTAAGTGATTGGGCTTAACACAGGTGATATCGCAGACAAATAGTGCCAAGAACTTGTCTGGAAAGTTCTATACCCTTAAATAAAGTAGCTGTCATGCCTTTTGAGATACAGTGTCTATGTATAAAAAAGAAGGTTTGATAATTGGAATATGAAAAAGAATTCTTCAGCCTTACATTCCACACATAGCCATATTAAAAAAACCTTTGTTAGTCACAAATGAAATGGTGTTTAACAGCCTGCTGTTCTGCTCCGACAGGGCTAATGAAGCCAGGCAATCAGGCATATGCCACAAGTGTGGTATGAGGGAAATTTTGCTACAGCCTACTTGTGTATCGAATTCCAACTGTCAAGGAATCTTTTACGTGCATGCCTCTGTATACAAAGAACCTCACTAGACAGCTATCCTTGTCAGGTCCTCCAGTCTGCACCACTCACATGGACAAACCAAGCTGGAAAATCTGAATAAACTTTCTCAGCCAGACTAGCGATCAGGCATCTTATTCACTTATCGACTGTTAGTCTCATCTCAAAACTATATGTATGACATAATAGTGTGTACAATGTTTTTATAGGTCCAGAACAGTTAAAAGATAGAGAATATCTAGGAACGGTTCAATCATTAAAACTCAACTCAGATTATGCTGCTGTCAGTTTTGAAGGCAAAGTACAACTTCATCTGGTATGTTCAGATTTTCAATACTTTTTGTTTTGGCTGATCTGTTTTTACTGTGCCATGGTTGTAGATCTTCTGTGGTCTTACTTTATCTACATAAAATTCTTATAGTTTTCAAATGACCTTGTTGAAATTTCAGATGTTATTTTTAATTTTCATGGTTTTAGATTGAAGGGGAGGCCACTGGTACAGCAGAAGAAAGAGAATCTCAATTATTTCCTGGACCTGAACAGAAAAATGTTAAAATTACTTGTCATGATTTGACAACAGATTTTCTTATATACGGAACAGATGTAAGTTTAATAGAGTTTTATTATATTAAAATATAGTAATATGGAAGTAATGTTCGTTATTCTCTTATTTTGCTAAGATCACTTTTAATAATTTACAACTGTTTGATATAAGTCATAAAGGAATCAAATGAGTTGGACACCCTAGTTCTTCGCTAGGCCCTGAACGACTATATGTTATCCCTTGTCAGGCCCTCAGTGTTGCACCATGTCGGAAAATCCTAATGAACTTTCTTGTACAGGGATTGTACAGGGGACCTCCAGGGTAGCGCGACTTATACTAACACATAATGTGTTATTCCTGAGTTTGGGTGATCCTACACTTCTATGTTCTTCCCTCTGCATCTTCCAGGCAAGAGATAATTCTGCCTGGCTGTCCAGACAACCTCTTGTATTTGACATTTTATTTTAATAATTTCAGACTGGTAATATCAACCTGTTTTATATAGAAGATTGGCAGTTTGTCAATGAGTTTCGACATATTGATGGTATCAAGAAAATCTACCCTGATCCGTCTGGTACAAGACTAGTTTTTACAGACGGAAAAAGTGATGGCTTTGTATATAATCCTGTAAGCTTTTTATTATCTTTTACTAGGGGTATCAACAAAAGGCATTTTCAGTTGATCCCGCTAGATGCATCGAGTTTTCGGAGGCCAAATTGACCGAAAAAACCAAATCTGGAAAAAAAAAATCTCTACAATGAGTTTTTGGGTTGGAGCCTGGCGATTTTCCAAAATGGCGGCCAATATGGCTGCCAATAATCGGTTTTCTTGTTTTTCACTCAGTTTGATGGCTGTACACACTTTGTTTAGTGTCGTGTTTGGGGTGTTCAGGGTTGCCGAGTCCAATGGTAGCATCAGCAATAGTGTCTCACGTTCACAGGTTTACCAAAAATCCAAAATGGCGGCCAAAATGACGTCATGATGACCGATTTTCCAAGTAAAAAGTGGATTAACGGAGATTCAGGTTGTGTAATATGGGAGATTGGTGGCGAGTGAGCCAGAACAGGGGGTCCAATTACCTGACTATATCACCAGGGTCGATTTGGTCAAACTGGGAGGCTTAATGACGTCATAAGCCTAATCTATGACGTCACGAGAATTAGTTTTCGGTGATATAGACTGCAATGAACAATATTCTAGGGTTTCTGAGCCAAAAAGTAAATAGTAACGTATCAGTTTGGAGGCAGACATATTATTCTGTAAACTTCCTATGAGGAAAACACTTCTAGAATGAAACTTGCACCAGATAATTTCTTGATTTACTCATCTTTGTGTAATATCAAAATGACCAATAATAAAACATAACACTTGAATAGAATAGGTAATCAGTTATCATAACATTGAAAATAATCGGAAATCATATCAAACAGAAGCAATAAAGATCACAGTTCTGATTTCTGTACATGTAATCCTTAGGATTCTAAGCCTCTTCTCAGTCCAAGTACTTCTATTCAGCTCACTGGTACTCTATCTCACATACGTTCAGTCAAAGCTGCTCTTAGAATAGTGTCAAGGTCATCCTCAACCTTGTTCTCTGAACTCGTTGCTACTTTTATTGCTGCTCGCAACTCGGTGACAGAGAAGTTCTGGTACTTGAATCTATTCCCACCCATGATGCGTCTCTTCTGGCGAATTTCAGTGGCTACAGACAGTGAGTCGGAGAAAACTTCTTTCATACAGCAGCTGGCTTTCACTCAGTCTGGAAAGAATGTCTGAATTTGTGGAACTTACAGGTCCACCATGTCGCTTACATACATCCAGCACTCTCATCAGACGATTGTTCTTTTTCTTCTCCCTTTTCTTCTGGACAGCTAGTTGCCTGCTGAAATTAACCTTTTCTAGAAATTCAGTCTCGAGACCTCTAGCCATCTTAGCCTGCTTGGAACTCCTCGCCCGTTTCCATTTCTTTCGCCGGCCATCTTCACCCATCTCACAGAAGTCTGTGTTCTTCAGCAAATCGTTTTGCTTTACTATTGCCTTGCGCGAGTGGGCTTCATTCAAGACACGGCTGATCAACTGCCCTTTACCAGTTGTAGTCTTGGAAAAATCATCCCATCAGCCGTGCCTTGGACGAGGCCATAAGTAACGCGAAGCACACTCACGCAAGGCAATATAAAAGCAAACTGGTTTGCTGACGAGACTGAATTCCTAGAAAAGGTTACGTTCAGCAGGCAATTAGCTGTCCAGAAGAAAAAGGAACTGAAGAAGAAAAAGAACAATCGTCCGATGAGAGTATAAGTGACATGGTGGACCTGTAAGTTCCTCAAATTCAGACATTCTTTCCAGACTGACTGAAAGCCAGCTGCTGTCTGAAAGAAGTTTTCTACGACTCAATGTGGCCACTGAAATACGCCAGAAGTGACGTATCATGGATGGGAATAGATTCAAGTACCAGAACTTCTCTGTCGCAGGCGAGCAGGAATAAAAGTAGCAACGAGTCCAGAGAACAAGGTTGAGGATGACCTTGACACTATTCTAAGAGCAGCTTTGACTGAACGTATGTGAGATAGAGTACCAGTGAGCTGAATAGAAGTACTTGGACTGAGAGGAGGCTTAGCTGGACAGAAATCAGAACTGTGATCTTTATTGTTTCTGTTTGATATGATTTCCGATTATTTTCAATGTTATGATACCTGATTACCTAACCTATTCACGTGTTATGTTTTATTATTTTATCATTTTGAAATTAAACGATGATGAGTAAATGAAGAAATTATCTGAACCCGGTTTATTTGGAGCAAGTTTCATTTTAGAAGTGTTTTTCCTCATAGCAGTTAACAGAATAATATGTCTGCCTCCAAACTGATACGTTACTATTTACTTATTGGCTCAGAAAACCCTAGAATATACCTTCATTACATAGTCTATATCACCGAATCCTAATTCTCGTGGCGTCATAGATTAGGCTTATGACGTCATTAAGCCGCCCGGATTGACCAAATCGAAATTGTTGATATAGTCAGCTAATTAGACCCCCTGATCTGGCTCACTCGCCACCAATCTCCCATATTACACAACCTGAATCTCCGTTAATCCACATTTTACTTGGAAAATCGGTCATTATGACGTCATTTTGGCCGCCATTTTGGATTTTTGGTAAAACAGTGAACGTGACACTATGGTGCTACCATAGGACTATGGTGCTACCCCGAACACACCCAAAACGACACCAAACAAGGTATGTAAAACCATCAAACTGAGTGAAAAACAAGAAAACCGATTATTGGCAGCCATATTGGACGCCATTTTGGAAAATCGTCAGGCTCCAACCCAAAAACTAATTGTGGAGAATTTTTTTTACCAGATTTGGCTTTTTCGGGCAATTTGGCCTCAGAAAATCCCCTGCACAAAAAATATTGCAGATTTTGACACCCTTTTACGTTATTATCTGCATCTGAACAATTCAAATTCAATGTGCAATTTATTTGTCCTTGTTGTTAACCCTTTACAGGTCAACAGGTGAAATATTTATATGCCTATTTTAAACGTCAACTGCCAGATAATTATAAGTGATAGACTCTTGACACCAATAAAAAAAGTTGAAGAGGATAAGTTGATCTATAGTTCACCTCATGTCAAGTTGCAAATTAAGTACAAAACTAAATACTCAAAGGCGGCCTGTAAAAAAGGTTCTTGCTGTGGTTGCAAATATGCATCCGTGACCACTTAGTAGTGTAACGTTGTGGTGCAAATATGCGACTATGACCGGTTAAGGGTTAACATCATTATTAGAGTATTTCAGGACATACGAAAAGTGCATGTTTATTTAAATTGTGTGTGGGATTCTATTAGCAATGGAGGACCAAGAGAATATCCATGGTATTATGCAGACGACCCTGCCCTACTCCTTTTCACATACAAGCCTGGGATTGATAACTTGCCACTTGACTAAATGTCAGACCTTTATGATTAAATGCACATGTATCAGACAACTCAGCCACCCATCCACCCACCCCTCTTATTATCAAAATGATATTTTAAGTTCAAAATAGGTAATTGAACAATAATATTGTAAATTCTGAGAAAGACTTTGATGATGTCTGTTAAGCAGTTGAAATGTCACGAAACAGGCTATTTACTGCTGTGTTTTATAATTTTTGCTGTTAGATTTCTATCACTTTATCTCAGAGAGTTATAATAATCCAATGGCCCTGCTTGATCTGTCCATACCTGCGCTTACCGGCTGACCACAGTTCGACGGTTTCCCTGGCGAGGTGACTTGATTTAACCAGAAGTCGATGGACAAATCAAGCAGACCCAATTACCCTATTTTATATATTGTTTTATTATTTTTATAAACATAACGGCATGTATATATAATATATATGATGTTTTTTATTAGGTAAATGATCATATAGTTGAAATACCAAACATTACCTCATCTGTTGAAGGTGTTCTATGGGAAAACTGGCCTTTAGATAAGGTTTGTATTTATTTATGTATTTCATTTTTATTTTCTGGACTTATAAAAAAACCTCTCTATTTTAATTTTGAATATTATATTGTGTTTATTATTATTAAGGATGTATTTATTGTGACTGAATATTATATTATTGTATTTAATAATGTTTTTATTATTATATAGGGTGTATTTATTGTGTTTGATAGTGAAATGATCTATACCTACGTATATTGTCGGGAATCTGTGAATGGTAAGTATAATATGCAGCAAGGGTAGGCATACAAATTAGGCAGGATTCCATCAGATATTTCTGAAGATTTAATTTTTCTACCAAGAATCTCAGATATCATTCATCGAGAAACTTCATTCCTCCTTGATAGAAAGACCTGTAGGCATTTTCATTCTCATTTCTTGATTTCTTGATTTCTTGGTCAGCCTTGCGTCTGTGTACAGATTATTTGGTTCAATGATATGTACCATTCCATTTACTTTACCTGTTTATGATGTTTTATAGGTTCACAAGTATTTCTAGCAGGAACTACTAAATTACCGTATGGTCAGATTCCCATTTTATTATATAATGGAGAACTGACAGTACAGACACAGAATGGCCGTCTGGCACAGATGACACTAGATACACATACTAATATATATCATGAAAATCCACAAACTCTTTCTGGTCCTGAGGTAAATATAAGGGATTCTCAATTAAACTTTTAGGATTTGAAGTCTCCCAATCTCATGAAAGTTACAATAGAGTGAAAATAGTGATTTTAGGCTGCAAATTATGCAACAACTGAAAAAGAAGAAAATATCTGGAATATATTTGCTGGTTTTAATTATGTTACAATTATATTCTCACTGACCAGAATTGGCAGCACTGTCACCGAACATAAATTTAATGTTGATAGGACATAAGTTTTATGTCAACAAAACATAAATTTTATGTTGACAGAACATACATTTTATGTCAACAGAACATACATTTTATGTCAACAGAACACAAATTTTATGTTGACAGAACATAAACTTTTATGTCTTTTGTTTGCAATTCTGTGAATTTGTAACAGTGTTCAAGTCTTACTTTTTGAACAGGGCCTAAAATAATTTATATTTATTACCTATATAAGTAAGTTCTATTAATGATGGTATAATTTACCTGCACTGCTTAATGGTCTTTAATATTATTCTTTAGAATATGATTATTTCTTCTATATTATATTTTCTGTTTTTTTTTAGTTAAAGGCTGCAGGGAAACAATGCATAAAGTTACGAAGGTAAAAAATGTTAAAATATTTGTAAAGATGCATTTTTGTAATTTAAAAATATTATGCAGCTTTTATATATTACTGCTCTATTTTTTATCAAAATCACAAGGACTACACGTTTGTAGTACTGAGCTACTTTTTAGAAGCAAATAGAATAGAACTTGTTCTCGGACAGTCCTTACATTATTAATAATACTTTGGTTTGCTTTTAAATTCTCAATTGGGGTCACGGTGGCTAAGTGGATAAGGCGCTGGTTCGCTAGCCTGGAGGTCGGGTGTCCGATCCCTGCATTGGCCGAGAAAGTTCATCTCGAATTTCTGGCATGATTTCCCCTTGTCAGTGATGCAGAAGGAGGGCCTGACAAGGACAGCTGGCTAGTCATTTGGATGGGACAAAAAAAACGAGGTCCCGTGTACACATTGGAGTGCATGTAATTCGATATAAGAGTAGGCCGTAGCGCCGCTGCCTGGGCAAAATTTCCCTCATAGCACGCTGTATGGCGTATGCCCGTCTTCCAATAGCCCAGGTTAGGTGCAAAAGAGTAGGACGTTAAACTCCATTTCATTTCATTTCATTTAAATTCTACATTAACTATAATATATAAGGATGATATCATTTGTGTTGTGTTGTGGTAGGATTTATCGTTTGGATTTGATCAAAATAGTGCCATTGGTTAATTTTGTATTACCGACAGAAGGCCTACCCTGTAGCCATTGCAACCTGTTATTGAATAAAGCAGTCACTTTCCACTAGCTTAAATTAGTAGGTGAAATTTTTGACGGGTCGTTCACTCTAAAAATTTTCACTGAACTTCTGATTTTTCGTCCTTAGGTCATAGCTGTGGTATAAAGATAAAAACTGACTAATTCACCTCATATATTGTTTTCCATGGACAAGATGTCAGTCTAGTGAAACACAATACAATAAAATGATTGGAATATTATCTTTTAGATTTAAAGATGCATGGATATTTTCACATCATCTCAATGATAAAACTTTATGGTTGGAACTAGGTAAAGCAGCTCTACAAAGTATGGACATTGATTATGGTAAGTGTTGACAAAGAGACATATATTGTCATGCTATAACTTTTATTCTGGTAAAATAGTTAATGATTGATATATATAGTAGTAGCTTTGCATAGATTTATTAATGCGAAAGCGCAAATAACTCGTCTGAAAGCGTTTTTCTTTCAGTAGATATAATAATGCAGGTTGGACTTAAAAGGGGGCATTATGGGAGATAGATAAAGATCTGTCAGTTCTCGCTATAATAGTTAAAAACAAAAAAAACCCCAGATAATGTAAAGGCAATGTGCTGAAAATTTCAGTAAAATTGATCTACCCTTGATTCAAGAATTTAGCATTTGAATTTTAGGCCGATTTTGGATCATCATTACTAAAGTCTGTACGATATAAAACATAGTCTCGATTATCCATTTTTTGATTTGATCATCAATGAGCGTAAAGCAGCAGATTTGATTCTAATCCTGTGCATATTGTAGGCTAGCAATGACATTGACAGTTGATTAGGTTCTTGATAAGTTAATTAATGTCTAAAAATTGATAATTTAGGTAACATTGTAGGCCTAAAGAAAGACCTGCAATAGACAGATTTAGCTCTTGCATAATGTATGTTTAAATACTCCTCCTAGAATAAAGTAGAAAAAACATGTTGAAAGATAATTTGAAAGTAATTATAGGATATCTATATACTATTTCTCTTTGCTCCAAGAATATGGAATAACCTCCTGAAGGTTTAATGCTTGCGATGGCTTTACAAGATTTTATATGTTAGGATTAAAGACATATTTCTTCAAGAGCTATTATTACTGTAATTTACTATAAACAGTACTTTCAGCATGCTGATATTTTGGAGTTTTAGTGCTTTAGAAATGGACTTTTATTGAAATTGAAAATGTTTGACTGGACCCGCTCAAATTAATTTGATTAACGAACCATGACACATTGCACCAACTTTTTCATTTTGGGCATCACTACCCATTCTCCTCATAAATACTGCATATACAAATCAAGTTTGAATATTCTATAAATTGAAAATGAAGTGCAACAGTATTTATTCTTACATTATATTGTAAATATATTTTGTAGCTATTCGTGTATATAGAAATGTTGGAGATGTTGGTATGGTGTCTTCTCTACAGAAAATAAAGACAATAGAGGATAAGAATCAGTTATCCGGATATATAGCCATGTTTCTAGGAGAATTTAATCTAGCTCAAGATTTATTTCTAGCTTCTGGTTATCCTCTGGGAGCTTTGGAGGTAGGTGTTAAATTATAATAACCAAGTTGTACAATTAGAGCAGCAGATTATCATTGGAAGGATTTTGAGTCATGTGCAAGCTACATCATCAGTCCAGTTCAATTTCGTTCAGTATTTATAATGATCTGATGAATGGGATGGTTAAGTGGTATAAGGCATAGTGTTTTAAATCATAAGGTCTTAGTTTCAATCTCAAGGTTTTTCTTAAAGTTTTTTTAGGTTTCCTTAAACCCCCTTTCCGCCTTCAATTTTTGTTGTTGTCATTGTTGATATTTATGTAATGCGCTGTACATAATTGTCCTCTTATGAAAAACAGGGAGGGAGGGTTTCAAGAGGTGTGGTTTTGGTTTCCCTCATGTGTGTGACCAGAGGCATACTTACATGTCAAATGTCATAGGTTTTAGCCCCCCCTCCTGCAGTTCTTGGGTTTCCTCCCCTTTTGCCAAATACCACACTCTCTCTCTCTCTCTCTCTCTCTCTCTCTCTCTCTCTCTCTCTCTCTCTCTCTCTCTCAAATTCTTTGAAAGTTTAGGTACAAAATTATTTATGTCAGTTATTTATAAGTAACATTTAATAGAATTGTATTTAATCAATGTTTATGATTGCTATAGATGAGACGAGATTTACATCACTGGGACAGTGCTCTACAGTTAGCTAAGGTTCTGGCACCAGAACAGATACCCTATATATCCCGGGAATACGCCCAACAGTTAGAATTTACTGGTGATTATATGAATGCGTTATCACATTATGAGAAAGGTGTAACTAAGGATGAGAAAGAGAGAGATCATGATGAAGTATGTGCTGCTGGTATAGCCAGGATGTCTATTAGAATGGGAGATATAAGAAGGTATTTATTGTTGCTGAATCTGATCATGAAGTTCATGGTTATTCTATAGTACACACAAATACTTTCTTTTAGCAAATTAGCAAATGAGCTGTGAACAAATGAAAGTTAGCAGTACTTAAAGGAGCAAACCCAAATATGTTTTAGTGTGAAAACTGATCCAGAATGTGATACCCTTGCAATCCTAAAATCCTTGTCCTGTGCAAGCTACTGTGATACTTCTTCTTAGACATTAAAACTTTCAGTTCTCATGACACAAAGTCCTCAAATTCAACACTGTTTTAAGTGCCTGGATAACCATGTCCAAATACTTAATATATTGGTGATTGTTATGATTATCAAGTCACTCATGCAAGGGAATCATTTCTGTTATGTAATCCCATTAAGCAATCTGGTGATCCTTTCTGAGCATCTTGATATCTTTATTTGCTTTTGATTGGCATACTTTTAACTCTATAATATAATCATATCTTCAAACATATTTCTTCATTTATATTTTATATTTATGTTTACTATAGAGGAGCTGCCATGGCTATGAAGATGCCAAGCAAGAGTTTAAAGAAAGAGTGTGCTGGTATATTAGAAAGTATGAAGGTAAGAAAATATATAACAGAACTTATTACAGTGAAAACACTTAACTATGCTGGGCTGGGGGATATTGACTGGCCGAATGGTTAACACATGTGCATTGTATAAAAAGATTTGTCATTGAGTCAACTGCCATTGTTTCGATTCACCAGTCTTACGTGACAAAGAGTAGTGTCGCCTGCCCAACCTTGTGGCTTTTCTCGGGCTCCTCTGGTTTCCTTCCACTGCTAAAGACCCCTACGCACAAATGAACTATTCAAATAAAATTGTACCATATGTTAGTTCCAAAATGACCTAGTTTGTGTCTAGTTGACGTTAAACCCCATTGTTTCCTGGTTTCCTCCCACTTTAAGGATCCCTACGCGCAAGAGAATTATTGAAATAAAATTGAACCTTGTATTAATCCTGAAATGACCTGGTTTGTATTGAGTGGACGTTAAACCCAATTTCTCTTGAGATTTTAAACTATTGTTGTTTTATGTTTCAGCAATGGTCTGAGGCAGCCATGTTATATGAACAAGGTCATTTTTATGATAAAGCAGCGTCTGTTTATATACGTAGTAAAAACTGGTAGGTTATTATTATGATAATTTGGCCAGAATTCATGTGGGAGTTATACAACTTATATTTTCTTATTAAAAGGCTGTTGTAGACTCTTGCATTTTACACCACAAGGTCTGTTCATGAAGGGTGTGATGGTGTGTTTGTGTGAAATAACTTGATTAAAAATCTGATTCCACAATAAAGTTATATTGCAGACAAGCGTCTGGTATACGTTATGGCAGAATTGGACCGCATACAATATATTCAGACAAATTTAACATGGTTGATATTTAGGTGGTCATACATTTCTTGAAATAAAGTTCTGTGACAACCAAGGATAACCAAGACTTGTGCTTTGTAAATGTTCATCAGGATTGTTAACATTTGTTAAATGTGACGTGAAATTTGACGTGTCCCAGATATGATTACTAATACATGAAGTAAAGGTATCAGAATAATTTCATGTCAATTTATACTGAATTTATTTTTAGGAATAAAGTAGGTGAGTTATTACAGAATATAACATCACCTAAAATACATGCTCAGTATGCTAAAGCTAAAGAAGCAGATGGAAGATATAAAGATGCAGCAGAAGCTTATAAATTAGCTAAAGAATGGGATAATGTTATTAGGTTAGTATAATTTAGCAAAAGAATGGGACAATGTTAGCTTAGTATAAATTAGCTAAAGAATGGGACAATGTTATTAGGTTATATGACTTAGCTAAAATATGGGACAATGTTATTAGGATACCAGTAGTAATAAATTATGTTTATTCATCAATTATAGCAATAATATCTTTCAGGATTAACTTGGATCACCTACAGAATCCAGAAGAAGCAGTAAAGATTGTTCGATCAACACAATCTGTAGAAGGAGCGAAAATGGTGGCTAAGTAAGTTTCGTGTTGTCAAAGAAAATTAGTTGTATGTAGATTTTCATGAATCTGTTCAAATTGAGAGTTCCATGATATCAAGAGAACAAGTACAGCAATTTAAGCCAGTGGCCTGTAGTATAGTATATGTTATAAAGGGACACTGCATGGCTTTTGCCTGTTTCAATGAACTCATTTGGTGCTGAAAAGCAGGATGTTAAACCCAATTTTATTTCTTATGTCATATTTTTCCAGATTTTTCCAGAAATTAAATGATTATGGTTCAGCTATACAGTTTCTGGTTATGTCTAAATGTAATGATGAAGCTTTTCAGCTTGCCCAAACTCATAATCAGATGGAAGTGTATGCTGATATTATAGGTACTGTTTCCTTTCAGTTGATTTCTGTATTACCTGTATCTGACAGTGGTTGGGTGGTTGAGCGTAAAATATTCCCCATGATACTATAAAATCATTATAAATCATAAATTCAGCTTAAAAAAATCTGTATGCCATCTAAAAATCTGCATGATTGTCTCAAATTTGGCACGGCATTTTATTAACATACCCATGCCTAATATTAACCATATAGATAAAGATTTTGTTCAAATCAGTGGAAATAACCAAAGCTATGAAATGTTTTTTTTTTTTGTTAAAGCATATATCCACCTTTATTTACTTGTAGGACCAGACGCTACACCAGAAGATTATCAATCTATAGCTGTTTATTTTGAAAATGAGAAAAATAATTTCTTAGCTGGTAAATTTTTCTTATTGAGTGGACAATATACCAAGGTAGGTATTGATGATAGTGATATTAATGACACTGTTATAATATTTTCGTTTAATTAATAAACCAATTTTTATACAATGAAGACGACTTATAGATTACAACTAGACTGACAAAACGAAAAGAGAGTCATATAACATGTCTCTAACAGTGTTTTCATGCTCTTTAGAAGATTCTAACAATGTGAGCAAACTCTTTACAACTAGAGGGGTCACAGTGGCTAAGTGGGTAAGACATTAGCTTGCTAGCCTGGAGGCTGGTGCTCGATCCCTGCATTGGCCGAGAAAGTTCATCCCGATTCACGGTGTGGTCTCCCCTTGTCTGTCATTCAAGACGGACAGCCTGACAAGGACAGCTGTCTAGTCCTTTGGATGATACAAAAAAATGAGGTCCTGTGTATGTAAAAGATCCCTTGACAGTTGGAATTTGATATAACAGTAGGCCATAGTGCCGCTGTCCGTGTAAAATTTCACGCACACAGTACGCCATAGGCCTGCCTTTGTTAGCATAGATTGGTGCACAACAATAGGACATTAATAAAACCCATTTCATTTCATAAAAGGAAAAACTGCAAAAAAATGCATCAAGTGGAGTATAAGCAAATATTGAATTTTGGAAAATGAATGAATTATTATTGTCATCATCCTAGTATTTTAAGCACAAATGTTTTCTTTATTTTATTTAGGCTATGAAACATTTCCTGAAATGTAATAGTGAAGATACTCAAGCTATAGATTTAGCTATAGAAACAGTTGGTCGTGCTAATGATGAACAACTAACTCGACAGTTAATAGATTATCTAATGGGAGAAACGGATGGAATGCCTAAAGTAAGTCATACAAACTATTCTGTGTCTGGATTGTTGACCCAGCTGTGACGACACTCAAACATTCTCTCTACATTCTTATTTCTTTACTGTGAAATCATTTAAAAAATGCTAAGCTTATTGATAATTTTATACATTTTTTTTAAGGATGCTAGATATTTGTTCCGATTATATATGGCTTTAAAACAATTCCGTGAAGCAGCAAGAACAGCTATTATCATAGCTAGAGAGGAACAAAATGCTGGTAAGAACTCTGCTCCAAATTATTTTATTTTTAATGTTGATATAGAAAGAGAAGAAACATAACTTAAATTATCTTTTTCTACACAAGTCGATGGTTGACTTGTTTTTTCAAGATAATAATATAGAATTTTAGAATAATTACCACTCCAAGATTATTTTTTAAATAATTGTTTGGTGTAAAGGGAGGTAAGTCTTAACGCATGTCCTTAACTTCATATTATCTCCCCTTAGACCACAAGTTTAATGTACACAATTTTTAAAATTGTCCATTTTTCTTAATTTTATGTTTCAATTATCCATGAATGATTTATAATGTTATTTATCTTATAGGTAACTATAGAAACGCGCATGATGTGTTGTTCAGTATGTTCCAAGAACTTAAACAGAATAAGATAAAAATTCCTGCTGAAATGCAGTCAAATTTAATGATTCTACACAGTTATATTCTTGTCAAGGTATTGTCTCTATTTTTATTAGTTGCATTTAAATTTTCCATACTTTATCAGATACTGGTTTGACTTCTTGACAGCAATGAGTGGTGTGTTGTCTGTCTAATTTTCCAGTAAATTGACCTAGATTCCACCCAAATCAGTGTGCTGTGGAATTTCATTTCAGTATTAAATGATTACTGGCACACAAGACAAATCAATTAAGTTGCAATACTAGAGTTTAATTCTGATATCCTGTCTTCTATTTTTAGATGCATGTTAAAAGAGGAGACCATATGAAAGGTGCTAGAATGTTGATTAGAGTAGCAAATAATATCAGCAAATTTCCATCACGTAAGTTTTCAAAGTGCTAGGCTATGTATTGGTTGGACTGATAATAGTTTATAATGTTGCTTTTCTATTTACATCTTCATCTGTGTAAAGTTAAGTAACATACTAGGAAAAATGATATTGTTATTTGAATAGAAAGTAAATTACATGTATTATAAAACATTAAATTGTTGCTAGTAAGAAATTAATGCTTTTTATAAGACCTACCACCAATCACATTTTAATCAGTAACATACTAAAATGAATACATCCATCTTTGCTTTCAAACACAACAGCCCTCTTTTCTTGTAAAGCTTATCGATGTTGTTGATAACATAACAATGTTCAATTTACAATTAGCCATCCAGTTTTAATGTTACAAAAGAGTTACAGCAGATCACATTGAGTTTATTACACATCATTTTCAACATCCCTGAAGTCATGTCAATTTCATGTTTTACAGTAACGCAATTATTTTGTTTAAAATAAGTTTGGGGTTTTTTTCGACAGATATCGTCCCCATTTTAACATCAACTGTTATCGAATGTCATCGAGCTGGATTGAAAAATTCCTCCTTTAGTTACGCAGCCATGTTAATGAGACCAGAATATCGTGATCAGATTGATCTTAAATACAAGAAAAAGATTGAAATGATCGTCAGACGACCTGATAAATCCGAGGAAGAAGAATCGTTGACGTCTTGTCCTGTTTGTGCTTTTCAACTACCAGAGACTGATTTACTCTGTCCAGAATGTCAAAACAACCTGCCATATTGTATTGCTACAGTACGTACAATTCTTACCGGTAGTTAAGTTGGCTTTCGAGCCTGGTGTTCAGGGTTTGATCCCTGCATTGGCCAAGACTGTTCATCCAGATTTTCTAGCTTGGTTCCCCCTTTTCAGTGATGCAGGACAGATGGACTGACAAGAACAGCTGTCTAGTCATTTGGATGGTACAAAAAAACGAGGTCTGGGGTACACATTGGCATGCACGTAAAAGATCCTTTGACAGTTGGAATTCAATAAAAGAGTAGGCTGGAGTGTCTGGGGCTGACCAAAAGTTCCCTCATAGCACACTGTATTGCGTACGCCCCATTGCTCTCTCTCTCAGAGCAGTAGGACGTTAAACCCCATTTCATTTCATTTCTTAAGAATCAGAATTCTCTCCAAACCTGTTTTTTTTTGTTGAGATTTGAAAAAGAGATTAAGATTAATTATCTTTTAATTTTTCACATTAACAGTTGCCACCATGTATAACTTTTCCTGGTTTCTAAAATTGTTTGTGCTATTATTATTTTGATAATGTTACAAGACAGGTTATATTTCTCTATCAATATTTATAGGGTCGTCATGTTTTGAAAGAAGATCTGACAGCTTGTCCTTCATGTGATTTTCCAGCAATTTTAACAGAATTTACAAGGTATTATCACACTTTTAAATAATTTTAACTTAAAATTTTAAGTAAATATTCAGGATAAGTATTTTTGCTATATATTATCATCACCCCAATTAGTTCATCCAAGATTACCATCATTCAATCTAGTTTATGTTACTGTTACAATTACTGGTCATTTTTACTTGGAAAAACCATGTGGAGGCTAACTAATGTAAATATTCAATACGGTTTGACATTTTTATGCTTTATTGATTTTTGTGAGATAAAAAAGCCTTTATGGGTCCTTTGATCTTTAAATGTATTGTGGACTGCTCAGTCAACTTAGCTGCTATGGACATGTGTTTCATTGTCTGGCAACCTATCTTTGTTTATTTTACAGTTTGTTGGAGAGTGAAGAAAATTGTCCAATGTGTAGTGAGAAAATAAATAAAGATGTACTACAGAAGATTGTTGATACCCAACCTTATCTAGCACCTTCTGAAGGAACTGAATAAATCTTACCAAATAAATCCAAGAAATAAAACTACAAGCTTGTCATTTTATATTTACATTTCTGTGTATTGTTAATACACAAGTCAAATACAAAGGACAAAGTCCATGCTTTCTGTTGCAGCTATCACACTTGAAATACATTAATTTTCAATCCAGTCTCCAATTAAATCAGATACTGAATGTATTTAATATTGGCAAAAAATTTTTCCCTGGTTTAAAAAGCAGTTGATTCAATTTAAAGTCTTGTCCATATTCAAGTAAAAAATGTACTGGTAATACGGTATGGGAAAGAGAAAACTCTATTTACTAATTAAATTATCCGTCCTCACTTTGTTTTTGCTTTAATTAAATATTTTATCATTATTAGTTTATTTATTGTACAAAAGTCATGAATTATATATATATGGTGTATGTGATACAAATTATATATAAATTATTTATTATCATTATTTGTGTTGTTTTTTATCATTTATAAACTTGCATCTTCCAACTATTAGGGGGTGTAATAAGCCTAAATCCCCAAATAAATAGATGAGAAATCACATTACTTGTCACTCTGCTTGATTTGTCACTCTCACTCAGAGAGAGAGAAACTGGGTTAAGGTCCACTCAATACAAACTAGGTCATTTGGGGACTAACATATGGTTCAATTTTATTTCAATATTTCGCTTGCACGTAGTAGTCTTTAAGGTTGGGAGGACACCTGAGGACCCACAGAAAACCCACGAGGTTGGACAGGCGACCCTACTCCTTGTCACATACAACTGGGGAATCAAAACCAGGCCAGTTGACTGGAATCAGAGTTATCATGTCCCATATCATCCACAAATCAAATCGCCTATCTGCACACAGATATTCAACCTTAATTAAAATCAAATGTTATTGTGTTCTAATGTTCCTACATTCAAACTAATTATCTCCAATTACCATAAGGCAAAATTTTTATCTCATTTACCAAATGAATTTCTACATCACATTTGAACATTCTACATCAATTAGAAGCAGGGATATAGTACTGTATAGCAAAAGGCGTGACAGGCCAACAGATGGACAGCTAGTTAGCCTAGCAAAGACATTCTGACCTGAATGTCAAAAAAAATATACCAGCCATCGAGGCTCTCCAAACATTAAGTGTGGTTTAATGGTCGACAGCGAGACATTAAGTAATATATTGTAACAACATGAAGGCGGTAGGCCTGAATGTTTTTTACAATATATTACGCAATGTCTTAAGCTCAAGACCATTAAACTACTTAAAATACAGACACTCTGCACCTGAAATACGTCACACTTGTCCAATATTTCACTGGTATGAATAATGTACGATTGGCAAGTTGCCTGTACGATTATTTGAAATAATAGTATATCAACATCAAAGGGTGACGTCACATCTGTATTTTAAATAACATTATTTCACACAAACACATGTCAAAAAGATAAACTTTTATTTTATAATAATCTACCTACATGGCAATAAAAATCTACAATTACAACAAACACATAAATGATATCTACAAAATGAATCTCTTCCAAATGATGACTGATGAAAGATGATGATTGATGAAATAAATGAAACACTTTCAGGCCATACTAAATTGATTTTTTGTTTTTTGGGGAACACTTGCAAAATATTCCATCTTATTTCTCTGAGAAAATCTTATTTAAATATTGAAATTGCTTGGTTTTGTTGTTCAAAAACTTTTTAGTTCCAAATTTTTAAATTTTGAAGTATAAAACATAACATCTTTCACAAGTTTATTTATAAAGATCATGAAGAGAGAGACAGAGCAACTAAGTCAATCCAGGACCACCATATGGTTTAATTAAATTTCAATAATTTGCTTGCGTATAGGGGACGCGACGTAATCCCATTCGGTTGGATAGGCGACTCTACACCTTGTAAAATACAAGCATGGATTCGAAACCACGCCACTTGCGCACTGGTTAACCGATTCGGAGACCCAAATCCTGAAGAACTAAAAATCAATTTGGAGTGGTCCTATAAATTTTTATATCATTATCAAATATAAATAAGTTAATAAAGAATTGTTAATGAGGTATATGAGGTGAAGGGCGTTGAGAATTTATTCCTGGTTTCTGTACTATGATGTAACACCATCCAGTCATTATCTTTATGCTATTTAAGATAAAAACTATCATCAGAAACATCGAGAAACCAAGACCTGGTCGTAATCCAGCTTTTAGCTGGGAACTTTAACCTCATCCACCCTGAAAATATTCAAAATAAAATACTGATTTAATAACTTCAAGACGGGTGGTCGGACAATAAAACAACATCCATAGCAGCTAAGTCATCCAAGCAGTCTACAGAGTTCTTACATTTGTATTCTTGGTAGGTAATAAGAGCATTTACAAGATACTAAAAACTGATCGAAGGAATCAATCCATGAAGTAATTATCAGAAATAATTAAAATTTGGTTGGCTGAATCGCAGGGAAAGTGCTAATATTTATTATACAAAACATGTACTGGTAATATAATCAGAAAGCTTTAAAGGGACTACCCTAATTGGAACAGGGTATGTATGAAATTTGAGCACTAAAATATAGAGGAATGGTGGATTTGCCCTGTCTCAAAATTTCAGCTCAAAATATTGAGTCGCTTGGATGTGAACATCAAAACTGCTTATCCAGACATGTAATGTAACCCTTTTAAGATTTCTGGCCAAATTTTTCATTTGGTGACATGATAATTGAGCCCCATTCCTTTATAGGTCTATACAGTGAATGACTAATGTGCTCTACCAAAAGGTAATTTCACCTACATGTTATTTTTATAAAATAAAAGTCTGGTTTTATCCAAGCACCGCTTGGGACACTGGTCTCCATTTCCAGATGAAGACTGATGGGTTTAAGTTGCTTGAAAACGTATCACATATATTGAGTTAGTTGCTCGGCCCTAAGGTTGAGGATTTTAATTCAAAATTAAACAATTTTATTCTCCAAAATATAATCGGGATTGGCCCTTTAACTGGATGAGTTATCACAAATCCTTGAAACTCATGAATGAATATAACCACCATGTATAAATGCGAACAGTGCTGATAAAAATATATGACCACATTTCAATGAATAATGATAGGAGAGAAGCATACTATCTTACTGAATAAAAGTAGTTGTCTTTGGAAAGCAGTAAACAAAACTTAAAAAAGTTTTAATAATTACCTCTTGGCCATTCACATCAACACCAATATCAGCAAATCTTTTTATATTACTACCTCCCTTCTTTTCTACAGCTTTCTGTACAAATTAATATAAATAACAGTTATAAATAATCATCATTAGTTTCAAACATAGAAGATAGCCACACAAAGCATAGCAAATTTGTCTCACCTGCAGCTTAATGGTATCAGCACAGCTGCGTGTAAGACTCCTTTTATTAAGTTTTATTTTTTTCAGTCTGTGAAATTGAGGATGCACTATGTTTCAAAAATATGACTAGGGCCCTGAAAAAATATTTCAAAATATTTGATGTAACTTACCGAGGCTTTTAATTCTCTAACATTTATATTACTCCTATCAGCTTCAATCTACAATACAAAACCAATGTAAAAACATTGGATGTCAAACTTGTGAGCACTGGAAGATTCTTGAAACAGTAAAGGGAGCAGATTACGTTTATTTGCATATAGGCCTAGCAGATATTTGCTATATAAATTTTTTCATTCTAAAATTGCAAAATTCATAAACATTTTTAACTGTTACAATCTTTGAATGTGGAGAGAGAGAGAGAGAGAGAGAGAGAGAGGGAGGGGGGTTTAACGTCCACCAGACACATACTAGAATATTTCGGGACTAGCACATGTTTCAATTTTATTTCAGTAAATCCCTTGGATGTAGGGGTCTAATCGAGTGGACGAAGGGACGTATCTCAAAATTTATTGCAACTAAGATTATTGTTGTGAACGTAAACAATGCCACTAAGACTGGTTCGTAGAATCAACCTACAATCAAGGGCAGATAATCTGATTTCCTGAAAAGCCTGTGAATTAACTCAGGTTATAGTGGAATAGAAAGGACCGATTACTGGGGATACTGAGAAAGGTCAAAAAGATCAACCAACAGAATTTCAACGAGAGTATCTGTTATTAATATGAGCACTCATCAAAAGAATGATAAATTTATATTATTACAACCCTACCTGTGCCTTTACTCTTTTTTCTTCTTCTCGTTTTCTTTTAATAGATGCTAATCTCTTCTCTTTTTCGATTTCTAATAATTTCTCTTTTTTTCTCATCTGTAAGGGAATCAACCAAAAATTCAAAATAGATCTATTCTTTTGACAAAATACATAATTATTGTGGAATGATGTTCACAGAAAGCATATGATCATCTGGAATGTTTTCCAACAAACTTATTGACGTTGATCACAATTCTAGCTACATGTTTCATCTTACAAGCCAATCTGGAGAGAATTTATATAAACCTTTTCCTCTTGTTCAATCCAATTCTGTTTTATGAAAAAGAGAGAGAGAGAGAGGGGCAGAGAGAGAGACAGAGAGAGATGGGGTTTAACATCCATTTGACACAAGGTCATTTCGGGACTAACACATGGTTCAATTTTATTTCAATAATTCGCATGCACGTAGGGGTTTTTAGAAGTGGGAGGAAACCGGAAAACCCATGTGGTTGGACAAGCGACCCGACTCCATGTCACGTACAAAGAGGGGATCGAAACCGCGCCAGTTGACTCAATGAGAGGTTTTAAGATACAGTGCGCGCGTGCTAACCATTCAATCATCCAACACCCCTGTTTATGAAATAATATATTGTTTAAACTAAATATGGAGTATGCCACTGGCTCCCCAACTAGGAGGTCCCAGATGGTGTTTGCCAAGAAATGTTCTCACGATTGTCCAGTTTCCTTTTCCTCTGGTCAGTGGTGCATGATGTGGAACTTGAAAAGCATCCAGTGTCATGGCAAGCATATTAAAAGCAATTAGAAATTTATTTTATGTTTCGCTGCAACTTGGCCAATGGAAATGGGTATAGACCATACAATGTGCTATGAGGGAATTTCGCCTGGACAGCAGACTATGTCCTACTCTTATATCGAATTCCAACTGCCAAGGGGTCTTTTATACATTAACGCAAATGTGTACAAAGGATCTTTGGGTTTTTGTCCAATCCATACAACTAGACAGCTGTCCCTGTCAGGCCCTCCCGTCCAGCACCACTGACAAGGGGAAACCACATCGGAACAGACACGATCTGATAAAATGTCTATTTTTACCTCTTCAGTTGTCCAACCATTACTAACTTGTACATTTGTAGAAGACTGGACACTAGTTGAATCAAAACCATTTTCTCTAAAATATAAAACATAAATAGTTATCGATATAAACAGGAGGCCCTTGCAATTAAACGGTTAAATCAGAGTGGTACTAAAATTTAGCTTGAATACAAGCAAGTAAACATAAAAATGGTATGTATCCCTCATCAATCAATTCTTATCTCAGGTTTTAATAAATAGTGTGCATTTCCCGACACCTTTCACCATGAATCTTCATTCAGGTGCTTTTGCTTTACTTAAAACATATAATCTGGTCAAACCTATACTGAAGATCTGTCAGTCACAAAATGAACTGTTCTCAAAAAAAGTCAGCTTTCCCAATACGCAGTGTGAAGGAGATTCAAAATAGGTTGCTCCTCAAGGCAACTAATTCAATTAACTAGTTCCATTGGCTAATGTTCTTCTCTCGCAGAACTTGTTGAGGGATTATACTTATAATAACAATAAATAAGATGATACTAACTTTAATTTATCTTCTAAAAACTTTATAATGGAAGGTAAATCTTTCTCTTCTATATACATTATATTCTCATCTACCTATAATGATACACATAAAATTTCTATTCCTTTTCAATTCAAATAAGCAGATGCCATGCATGATAAAGCCCAAATTTTGCATGAGAACATTCGGAAGAAAACATTCTTCGTAAAATCAGGGACAATATCCAGGATGTTATAATCTGATATCAGAAGGAACCAAAAGGAATCGAAATCTTTGGGATATAAATACATTTTAAGTGTCGTCTTAATGGGATAAAAATTGTGACAGCTATAGTGTCCACAAGCTAAAAATGTAATTTCTCATACAATCAGGAGCCAAAATCCATTAAGTTAAGATCTGATATAATATGCCAATATATCAACAGCAACCAAGATCTGTGGGATACAAGCCTGTATTTCAAGGTTCGTCAAAATCAGATAAAAATTGTGACCTGTCTCCACAAACAAATGTGAATGAACGTCCAGACAAACTGGGGCAACTGCATAATACACCATATTTACCATTTATTGGTAGATACCCAAATGTTCATCAGGATTTTTCGATGTGATTTCCACGTGTTGGGGATCACGGTGGCTAAGTGGATAAGGCGCTGGTTCGCTAGCCTGGAGGTCGGGTGTTCGACCCCTGCATTGGCCGAGAAAGTTCATCTTGATTTTCCGGCTCGATTTCTCCTTGTCAGTGATGCAGAAGGAGGGCCTGACAAGGACAGCTGCCTAGTCGTTCAGATGGTCCGAAAAACCGAGGTCCCGTGTACACATTGGAGTGCACATAAAAGATCCCTTGGCAGTTGGAATTCGATATAGAATAGGCCGTAGCGCCGCTGCCCGGGCAAAATTTCCCTCATAGCACACTGTATGGCGTATGCCTGTCTTCCATTAGCCCAGGTTAGGTGCAAAAGAGTAGGATGTTAAACCCCATTTCATTTCATTTCCACTTGTCAGTGGTGCAAGATGGAGGTACTGTATACACATTGGCATGCACATAAAAGATCCCTTGGTAGTTGGAATTCGATGTAACAGTAGACCGTAGTGCAGCTGCCTTGTGCTAAATTTACCTCATTGTAGACTGTATGGCGTATGCTCGTCGTCATTAGCCCAGTCCAAAGCAGAACAGTAGGACGTTATAACACCATTTGATTTCATTTCAGATGCATGCAACACAAAGGAGAACTTTGTCCAGAAAGCTTTGTGTCTGTCCACCAAGATTTTATTACCAACTGGCACAGGTTCTTTTATGCATTCTCTTAATCTCCCTTTTTTGACAAATCTTTCTCAACTTTATATTTGTGACTTTAACAAAGCTACATAAGGGTTATATATGCTACTCACCTCAACCCATCCTATAGCTAACATCAATTCTCGTCCACCACTAAACTCCCATATTTTCTTACTTAAAGACTTGCTGTCTTTTTTTATGTTTTTATATTTTTCTTCTTGAGGATTTGCTTGTATATTTCTTAAATCAAATCAAATGAAATATAAATAAACAGATCATATCAGCTTGATAAAAAATGTATATTGAACTAGACCCAAAATTTGTTTAACTGTCTTAAAACCTTAAGGGATTTCATGGTGTAATTCATCTCTCTCTGTCTCTCCCCTATCTCCTAAAACATTGTGATACACATTCAAAGTATCCTTTTTTTTTCCATTTGTCTAATATTGAAGACTAATATTAATTCATGCCTACACTTGTTATGAAACTGAACGAAACGATACCTGGCAATTTGTCTTTGAGCTAAAGAATCCTGCATATGTTAAAGTTATTTGAAACACAAATACCAGCTTATAGAAAGATTTACAAATAATTATCCAAAATGCCCTCAGAATATTATCTGACTTCTTTTGATTACCCTGAATTAAAATTTTCTGCATAAAGCCTTAATAAAAAGAATGTTAAGAATCTTGCATCTTGATTTCGTACCTGCATATTTTTATAACCAAATCAATGGCTGCTTTAAAGTCTGCTTGTGACGGGCATTCTGACTGAAGTAATAGTAGACAGGCACCTATAGATTCTGTGTCTGGCAAAATATTGGGAGATGCCATTTCTCTTCTCTTTCTTTAAGTTTTACAACTTATGATCTATCAATTTACCTTTTCAACTTTACCCTGTATAAATAGAACGAAAAAATAACTAAAAGGATATCATTAACCAATAATAACAAAACAACCATCAACTTCTTCTGTGTTAGATTAATTAAGATACTCTCAGGTCAAATTTTATGGGTTAAATATATGTAGCCAATGGTCTGTCTGTAAACTGTTTCAAGGAGTCAACCTTGTGGGATTAATTCAAAAACTACTATCCTTACTTACACTGATGTTTGATTTATCCACAGTTCTCCACAGCCTTGGCTTATGATAAAATAAGCTAGAATTATGGATTACATGACATTTCGGTCATACAAAATTCCAAACACAAAAATATGTCTTCGATGTTTCGGTCTAGGAAAAGCTAGATTTTCGACTCGGGTAAGTGATGTTTTGGACGCAAGAATAATTGAAAGTGAAAGGTGGAACTATCAAATTAATTTTTATAAGACGTACCAGTAAATGATTTATAAAATAACATGCAAGTGAAATTTACTGTTTGCCATCAATGTAATTAATTTGTACCTGTACTATTTTGCATATTTGTCGAAACCCTGTTATTATGTAGGCCTACTTATGTAGTCAAAAAATTAACAGACTTAGTCCGAAGCGTCGTTTGTCAAAAATTATCAAAGTCGCAGGACCAGAAGTCATGCTACTGAATTTTGATGGTAGACAGGGGGCTTCGATACCTATACATATACATTCAATGATGACCATATAGTTAGATTATCCTATTATGGTAATAGCGATGCCAAACGCCGCTAGGGGCGCTGACTGTACTATTTTCAGACACCACAAAAAGTTGACCGAGAAAAGTATACTTCGTGTTACGCCTTCTCATGAATTTTCAGAGTGTCAAACATTGACCATGCGATGTTTACTATCGAGAAAAATGAATGAACTTGCTGTCGAGTAGGATCTGGAGAAACTGAGGTAAGATTTTCTGATATTTTTCATCAATTGAAAATTTGAAGTTGATAGAAATTTTTTAAAAAGGCCCTCGACGCTCAAGATTTTGGTATATTTGGAAAGCCCAATTCATTAACTACATAGTTTGACCGTTTTTTAAGTCTGAATCCCCCGTAGGAATCCGTAAATTGTAAGAAATTGAACCATGTGGCGTTAAAGGGAGGTAATTCGTGGTTGATCAGGGTTCAGACCGCAATTGAAAACGCCACAGACTTCAGTGTAAAAAAAAATAATGATAGATTTGGACAGGGTTTTTCTTATATTGAATTTTACTAAAGCTACCGACCAAACTTTAGCCAGACATTTCACTAACAAAGGATAAAAATCGTGAATGTTGTTGATCACCCTGGATATTTTTTTCATGAACTGCAGCTGAAGAAGTAAGCTTCTGCTTATAATAATGTACTCATCCAAATCCAAACATAGACAAAGGCGATCCCTGATATTACTTGCCTTAAATTTTAATAAAATTCAACAAAAATTAGTTTTGTCCTTTGTGGAAGCCAGTTAGCTTAGCATGCTAGTTATCTTAGGTCTCAAATAATTTACAACAAGATTTTTTTCATTTCAGAATTGTTTAATTTAGTAGTGCAGCTCATACTGTGATTATTAAATTGGAAGAAGAAAATTCCCACACATTTTTACCGGGGGGAAGTGATGAAGAATTTTTATATTTTTTTTCCCTTGGGATAATATCTCAACAAGAAAGCTATATTTCTACTACTGATACTATAATCTAGTATATCGTAATGCACATATGTATCACAATTTTGATTTATTTTAAATACTCTTTCATGTAGATCATACCTTACATTTATAAGCTTACCTTTTAATTTATTTTTTAGCAGACTGCATTTTGTTTTTATCATTTTGCATATTTATCAGACAATTGAAGTAATCATGATACTCATTGTTTAGGGTTATTTTGACTCTTTTAAGATATTTAAATGTTTTAATTATGTCTATGTAACTGTTTTTATTTGAAATTTTAATGATGTTGATCACAAAAATATAGCTGTTATATAAATCATAGTTTAATTGTTAATTTTCATTCCTGAAACAAACAATCTCAAATCGATGTACATGGCAGTTTATATAAAAAACCAAAGCAATTGGTGTGGAAAAAGCTGCAAATCCACCAAAAGCTTACATGTATATTTCTCATTTTACCACACATTTTTGATGATTTTTGAAAATATCCACAGTACAACCTGTTTATAATTGTTTTATGACTGTGAATGACCAGTGGTCAATGGTCTCTAGACCAGTAGGTGCCCAATTGCATACATAAAAAGTTGTTACTCTTTGACATTGACATCAATCGGTCAAAAATTGTGATTTAATGTGATGTCATGCAAAAAATAAATAACAAAACAGACTGAAAACACTTTGTTTGTGCATATTCATTCAAAAATAAGCCCCTGTATGAATGCCAAAGTGATACAATGTAAGTATACAGGAATTTGTCAATTTTTTTTGCTGTGATTTGTGCGTAATTGGCACGGAACTCAACTTTGAACCTCTGTAACACAAAAATTATCTGCCAGAATATTATAGCGACAATTTGGCTTTATTAAGTACATCTAGATCTTTAATTAGTGCAATTTTCATAGACCTATTTTGTATAGTTACTGAGATATGGACTTCGGTCAGTTTTTTGCGTTTTTGAAAAAAAGCCGTTTTTTTTGTGCCCCCAGTTTGCCATCTTAAAAACGCTATAACTTTTTTAATTTTCAATATTTTTTGGAAATTTTTTCAGATTATTCATTCTAGATAGTTCACAATTACAGTATTTGAAAACCCGTTTGCAATGCTAATGGTAAGATTATAGTCAGTCTTTTATTTATTAGACATAAGCTAAAGTCTACCAGTACCATCTATTAACTGCTCTTAATTGCTGATATTTTCAATTTTCATGAATTATAGTTAAATTTTATGTTAATAATATATTATATAATACAAAAAATATGATAGGCCTAATCACTAGTGGCTAATAATACAAAAATTGGCTTTTTATATAAATTATAAATAAATTAAAATTAAATGATGATGATGAAGAAGATATATTCAATAAAAAAAAAAGAAATAATAAAAAAAAGCAACTTTCATTACAAAAATTAAAAGCGTGAGTAGGGTAATATAAGACCCGACCTAATAGCATAATTCATTAAAGAGCACCACATATTCTACCAATCTGTTTCACAGAGAATTACTTAGGAATTAACTCTGTAACAGATGAGTGTCCATAGCACGTGCGTTGACTGCAGTCATTGGCTCAACGGCTCGTGCAATGTTTACTTAACACCTAACTGCTTCGGGCAAAATGACGCATTTTACTCATTTTCATACCCATTTACACTTAATAGGAAATATTTTTTAACTTCAATTACTTCAAACGTCTTTATTTATTTTTCTGTTACCTCAAAAAAATGTTTGAGAATTTAATTTGTCGGAGTAAAAAAGTTAATATACCGTACTAATTAAGCCTCGCCGATGTCATGCTTATCAGTGATTGTAGCGGCCAAGCGAATATTCACTGCGGGATCAGTTTGATATTCTACACGTACCTTTCTTTCTATACGAAAATGAAATTTGCTGAATAACGAATTGCTTCATCCACTAATTCCGTCTACTTACAGTTTATTTCCGGTTTATTTCATAGCGCCACCTATGATTGAACTATTTTTCCATAGAAACGGTATTAACTACCGGATTATAACAATTTTGTATTTTGTCCAAAATTATAGAAATTCAAGGAAAAGTCAATATGTAGATGATTTTTGAAACACAATATTGAAATATATTTAATCTACGAATATATATACGCGAACTGTCACTGGGACACCATATTAGTGTATTAACTTCCTTTGATGTGATTGGGTTGTAAACAAATGGCTGACAAATAGAACGGAAAAATGTCTCTGGCAGAAAAGAAATACGACCTTGCACTTTTTAATACTTTGACGGACAAAAAGATACGGAATCACCCATGGTACTATATTTTACTTATTCATTTTCTCATAATCTAGCCGAGCACCGACTTGGGTAGGCCTATATTAATTTTGATTGTTTGTTTTGATTTTTCTTGGCTAGGGAATTTCAATTTGTGAATTTGTCTTAGTTAGAAAAAATGGTTGGTTTTCTGTCTTCCTCCAGCCACAGTAATGGACTGTGCTTCTATCTAAGGATTTTCATTGTACAGGTTTATAAACAAATAGGCCTAGTGTGACATCTGCACTGTGTGGTCGCCGTGACTGAGCACAGCTGACAAATATAATATAAATATTGGAAACAACTGGCTATGTTCGTATGGCTTTATGGGGAGAGTAGGCTAGGAAGGCTATTTAATTTATAAATTTATGCAAATCAAAACGAGTAGATTGAAGAAAAAATATATCTGAGTGAATAAGATAAAGATTGTGTGATATTATGAATTGTTGGGAAAAAAAACGACCCGATGCGAGAACAGGTAAAATTGTGGCTTAAACAGCATTAGCCTATATGAGTATATGATTGCTGAATGCTGTTTCTTTTTTTTTATTGTATTGTCTAGTACAGTAGGGTATAGAGTATACAGTGTAGCCTATGTAGTCCTATCTGGATAAAAATCCAGACTCTTGTGTATACATGTATATTAATGCTTGTACATAATTCTCATTGAAATAAAGGTGAAACCCTTGCCTACCAGTACCACAGCATTACAATAATTACATCATATTATACATGATTTAATTATAAAATCCAATGTAGGGGCTTAAAAAAATTTTTGGGTTTTTAAAATGGCCACCAAACCAGAATTAATATTGTACACTAATATGATTAAACGTGACTTCGAAAACGTACCCTTATTCTGGTTCTACATACTTCAGTTACAATAAAATGAACACTAATATGATTAAACGTGACTTCGAAAACGTACCCTTATTCTGGTTCTACATACTTCAGTTTCAAAAAATATGAACTTTAGTTTAAAGTTTAAAATAATTTATAAATTTAGTTTTTATGATCAACTCATCAGATTTAAGAACTTGCATTGAATTTAGATTACTAACTTATTAAAATGTGTATGGTATGGTACAAAATATGGGCGCAGCAACACATCAACAGTAAATAAATGACAAGAAAAGAATGCCCACTTGTCAAAGAAGTGATGCTAGATTTAAACTAATTGAACAACTGAGATTCTAAGATACACACATAGATATCACTAGAAAACTGAATTAACATTCTTAAACATTTGCATTCATTACACATATATATTATACTTTCCTTTATTGACAGATTTTGTCCATCATAGAGCACCGTAATATTCTATACCTGTAGACATCATCAATATAAATTACCTATACCAGTCTGCTAGAAGCAATCAACATCAAAATGATTCTTAATACTTACACTATGATTAAACCGACAACGTAACTTACATTATTTTTTTTCCGTTCTATTTATTTTAATGTTCTATTTTGAAATTGTTTGTTCGTTTGTTGATTTGTTTTCATCTCAGTTCTTTATTGTTTCATTTCTCAATTTTATGTTTGTTTTTTATGTTTATTTTTTTTCTTTGTATATTTTGATGTTCAATAGACAGTGGGATATTATATAAAAGAAGACAGACCGACACTAGTTATATATTCTGCCAGCTATGTTTAAAACATAACAAATTTAAAACCAAAATACCTAAATTTCAGATACATGTAGTATTGTTTCACTGAACAGAACCACAATCTCAGAATTAAACTGGGATAAATGGGGTTTAACCTACATTTGACAAAAACTAGGTCATTTGCTTGCAAGTTACTGTAGGGGTCAATTGCAGTGGGAGGAAACGCACTAACTTGGATAGTCGACCCTAGGCTAGATCTATGTCATGTACATGCAGGGAATTGTAACATCACTAGACTTAATGATATGTTACACTATGCTCACATCTTGTCAAAACTACAAACATTGTTAACTTGGCTCAGATTGAAGTAATTTGAATGAAATTTTCAATATTTTCATTTTTCATTCTTTGTTTTTGAGCTGCTATAAGAATGGTCAGCTCTTTATCTAAATCTTACATAATGTATTTTTATTTCTTTAAATTGGAATTTGTACACAATAGTTAACACTATATAAACAGTATATATTTAAACTCAACTCATAACATAATCTCAAATAATCTAATACATAATTATTGGAATATTTAATAACTTACGTTCTTAATTGTTTTTCAGGTATAAAGAACGGCTTAGAACAAAATATATCAAATCACTTTCACCAGGAGAAACATCAAAATGTCTTATTGCCAAAGATTGGATGTTTTTAAAAGATGGTTTAGATGATTATCGGGATGGCTTACCGCCTCCAGCTAATGGAGAAGAGGTTTTTATTAAGGTATAAAAAGATTGTTTGGCTTAATATAAATCCTGTTTCTAAAAATTATAAATATGGTTATAATCGCAGTGATTTCACCATATTTTGACCACTTTATTTTGAGTATATGTTAGATCACAAGATCTGTTATTGAATCAAGTAGCATGGTTTCAATTCCACACCTGTACATCCAACCGTGTGGGTTTTCTCTGGGTCCCCCCGGTTTACTCCCACAGATAAAGACCTATGCGTGCAAAAGAATTATTGAAATAAAATTGAACTACATGTATATGTAATTTCTAATATGGCCAAGTTTGGTTTAAGTGGAGTTTAAATCCCCATTTCCCCTCTCTCTTTCTTGGGGTTCTCTGGTTAAATCCCACAGATAATGACCCTTACATGCAAGGGAATTATTGAAATAAAATTAATGTTAACCCCAAAATTACCTAGTTTGTGCCAAGTGAACCTCTATCTCTCACACATAATGTATCTTTATTTATAATCCTGTTATGTAAATAAATGATGTTGCTCAAGTTTTATAGACTTGATTTGATTTTTTTCAGGGAAATAAAGGTCCTTCACCATGTATTATTGGTAGCAGTGAAAGTATAGAACCAGTAAAGCGCCCTGTAGTTAAAAATCGTTTTGATAAATACCAAGTTTGTTTTTCCCGTATCACACCACAACAACAACAGAAACGAGAACATATTGAAGAAATAGAATACGGTTTATTACAACATCCACTTGCATTATATCCTCATTTAGAAGAAAGTGTTCCCACAGATGTAAGCTTTAATACAATTATTTCTTTATTAAATTTTGGGCCAAGAAAGTTCATCCAGTGATGCAAGACGGAGGGCCTGACAGCTGTCTAGTCGTTCAATGGGACAAAAAACTGAGGTCTCGTGTACACATTGGTGTGCACGTAAAAGATCCCTTAATAGTTGGAATTTGATATAAGAGTAGGCAGTAGTGCTGTTGTCTGGGCAAAATTTCCTTCAGCACACTGTATGTAATATGGCCGTCTTTATTAGCTCAGTACGAAGCAGAACAGTAGGACATTAAACCCCATTCCATTTTATTTGATTGAAATGTCGTTGAGCATAGTGAACAGTTAATGGTCATGAATCTAGCCTTTTAATAACCATGCATGTCATGTAATCTCTTCTTGCGTTGAGTGTCAGTGTCAATATTATCAACATGCATGGTTCTTGTGCTGTACTTTACTGCTGAATAAATATATTCATGATATGCATTTTCTTCATGGGAGTGAAAAAAATCCATCTGGATTTTGGAAATCAGAAAGTGGGTGTATTGTATCCATTACTTACAGTAAATATACAGTCATAGAAGTCTTCTTCATATTCATATATATCATTATGATAATATAATCAAAAAAGTCTAATTCTGCTGTTATGGAAGGGTTTCTTAAGAGTTTCTCCTGCAGCAACATCTAGAAGATTATTATCTGAATTAGAAAACGAGATATTCTAGGTCCAAACATCAGTGATTATTCTTTTTTTTGTGTTTCGTATTATTAGTTATTTGAAGATGTGGTGGATATATTGGATCCAGAGATGAATATTGAATCAGATGAAGAAGATTCTTTAAAAGGTGATTCAGGAAAGGAGCGAGATGGAGATACTCGAACTAAATCTACTGAACCACCCAGTAGCGTCAGGAACGAAGCAGAGTAAGTCGTTATAATTGTTTCTACAAGCAGTGTTAAAACCTATGTTGCATCCTCAAAAATTATAGAGATGTATTTTAATAAAACTGGAGATATAAAAGACTAGAACTAGACTTACCCCTTGCATTTGTTATGAGAACACGATGTAATGTTTCCAGTCTAGTTAGAGCGGCCGAGTGGATAGCTGAAGAGAGAAAGATATTTTATATTTGAGTTTTATGTAGACGTCTGCTATCCTCGATTTAAAATATATTTAAAATGAACCCAGTTTGTTCATGTTTTTCTGGAGATATATTGGAAGTCATATTTAATCTTCGGGCAAGTCTATTTCTAAGTCTTATTCTGAGACAAACATTTTAGTAAAAAAATTCCCAATAGTGTGAAGTTAAAAATTGGAGAGCTGCAATAGTTACACGCAAGTCATACTTTGACGATTTGTGGCCAGAAACAAATCAGGGATATAGTATTACACATCGGATTGGGTAAGTTTGTGGTTTAGATTCTATATTAGACTGGCTATGCCACAAGAATCTCTCAAATGACCATTCATGGTTTTATTATTCCATTTATTTACATAACAGTGAAGAAGATGGAATGAGAAATCCGTACAGATGGCTTCCCAGAAAAGAGGAGAAAAAAGATAACAAGAAAAAGAATGAAAGACGTCCTAGCTCTCCTTCACAGGTAGGACTTAAGATTTACATATCTCTGCTCTGCAATGGAATTTATCTTTTTGATTAAATCCTGTATCTATTATAGTCCCTGAGAATTGTACAGTGTAGTGGACAAGTACAAATGGCCCCAAGATCCATCCTCATGATTTTATATTTGTTGAGTATTGCTTACAATGTCTGTGTAATTTATGTCTTGTCCGTAGTATTGTCTTTTTGGTTTTGTTCGTGTGAAGTGCAGTACTGCACAAACTGTAAGATCTCGAAATACATTTTAGAAAATTCATGTTTTTTTATTTGTACATTGTCATTGTGATGCGCATAAATTTATTTTCTAAATTGTTTTGCAGGAGGAACATATAAACAAAGTAACTAAAGATTTCTGTAAATGGGTAGCCGATCTTGGTGGTGAAAGTAATAATATAGAAGAATCTACTATAACTAGTCTATTTGCTAGTGGTTACGAGACCAAGCCAGCATTATCTGTTCCTATACATGTAGTAGAATTAACAAATGTTCCACCAGAACTCAGAATGTCAGCACCGGTACCAGCACAAGTGCAAATCACTAAAAATCTACCAGCAGAAGAAGAAAAGCAAAAACCATGGGTAAGTTAATGCTTCAATCAGGAGCCTCAAGGAAGTTAGTGGTAGTTGGTCCAGCATCTAGATATCCTGTATCCAAATATTAACCTTCTTTTTGACTAAGATCCTCATTCATGCCAATATAAATTACAAATTTAACCTTCTCTCCCCATCTTATTTGACAGTTTTCATGAAATGAAAGGTGCAATGGGATTAAATTAACTTCAGTTCCCCACTCTTCTACACCATCTGGGCTAAGGAAGAGAACTGGGAAGGTTTGCCTGAAATGCCTGGTAGAACAGCAGTAATACATTTCAAAAGCCTAATATCAAGCTTTATTTTACATGACCCCAATGTGTACGCAGCCCTCATTTTTTCTCAACATCCGAATGAATGGACGCTGACAAGGGTGGGGGACAGTTGTTATTGAATCATAAAAAATGTGATAAAACTTTATTAAATATTTTTTCTTTTTATCTTTTTGAATAGAAATACTCAGGTTCTTATGAACCAAGTTGGGCAAAGTTTCGATATGGTTCTTGGTATTTACAACCTAAAACCTGGAAAAAACGAGATTGGGACGATCCATTGATGGACCCAAAGGAACTAAAAAATCAAGAAATGTCAGAAGCTAAGAAAAAAAGTCAAGATTTGGTAAGAATTTGCAATAAAGTCCATGATCCATTGTACTCAAATTGATGACTTAACATTATGTTTAGATTCAATCAATTATACAGAAACCTGTCAATAGTCTTCTTTGATTGGCATTTAGTAATTGAACAGATTAACACAAGGTACAATTTTATGGATACACAATTACTGAGTTTGATACTAAGCGACGTTTCGATGAGGATACTCATAAAAAAATTGTAAAAAATCAATACAGTGTGTCAGTCACGATTCAGTATGGAAATCATGAGAAAGTTAATCGATCGATTCATTATGTCTTGCCAGCACTATTAAAGTTGACATTGACTGTAATATGTATACAGTACATCTCTGCAAAGAATACCGAATGTTGAGAAATTTGTCATATCTTTGTAAAATAGTAAACAGTAACAATAATTATTGAGAATTAGTACATTTTTAAAAATTCTGTTTAAAATTGATCCTGGTTTTACTTGATTATTTGACATAAATAGCATTTAGATGTTATTGTATTATTTCCAGAATGAAGATTTATCTACCATGCATGGTGCAGAGGCTTTTATGGACTTTATAAATAGAAAAGGAACGAGAAAAATTGAGGTAAGTAATTGCTATATAATGTTTCAAGATCTACCATATTTGATTACCTTAATGTTTCAGAACTTTTGATGCACAAATGTCACTTGCTAAAAGTTATTTATAAACCATATTTACAACAAGGAATCCATAGTCAATAGAAATACACCCACTAGCAGCTTTGTCATACATTCTGTCTAATAAAAGGGTGGAACAAGTCGGTTTGTATCGCGATACAGAAGGGAAAATATTACAATACAAGTTTGTATCGCGATACAATATCTTTACCAAATTAAGAAATAAAAAAAACAACAAAATAATAGTTTTCAACCTTTTAATTTAAGATAACATTATTAATATTAAAAATTATTTTAATAGATGAGTGACGTCATAATGGGTATTTTCCCTTCGAAATCGCTAGTACCAATTTTAAAACTGAAAGCCTCACGTTATTGTCAGCTTAGAGTTATCAAAATCGTAATAATTTGAATGATAATATGTCAAATATTTATAATCTTGATGATACCACAAAAAACGTAGGCTATATATTTAGTCGAAATTTAGCAAATTTCAGTCATCAAAACAGATAAATCTCACTTTCTATGGCTGTACTTGTTGGATCTCGTGGTATCGCGAACCATAATAATCACAAAAATGTTATCTATCTATCCAACGGAAACTAAGGTACGCAAATCCAACGAAGTGAGTCGTGGCAATAAAAAATTCCCAGTCGCGTGACGTCAGAGCAGTATTTTCCAACGGTAATTTCGCTTACATTTCGATTATTTAAGGTCAAAAGCCAATTGTATGACCCCTCTACATCAGTTCAAATCTTCATGAAGTGGAGGCCATCAATAGTATAATGAAAATGAAATGAATATATATATATATATATAAGTGGAGGCCATCAATAGTATAATGAAAATGAAATGAATATATATATGAATATATATATATAGATATCAAATCAAGTGAATGGATCCTGGGACCAGTCGTAAGCGTCCTCTGCACTGTACAGTACCTCACGGGTAATGACCCAGACTTTCGTTCAAAAGGAAAAAACAAACTAGCAATAAATCAGAGAAAAACTTAGCAACAGTATGATTTAATTTCTTTTATATATTTCAGTTTTTGGAACAAGTATCAGAAATTCAACTAAGACAGAAAGCAGATGAACAGCGCCGAGTTGAAGCAGAAATACTTTCTAAAAATAAAAGACATCATGTTCGAAAATAAATCAGACCTGAAATATAATTATTCAAAATTCACCTAGTCTACCATTTGTCAGAGATTTCATTCACTTGTAAGAAAAGGTTATATTTTCTGCAGCATTAAAACCGCACCAGAATTAAATTTCCACCCGTGATTGTTATTAAGGAGAGTTTTTCATAGTTTTTGTTTGAAATGAAAGGAGTAGAATATACGGTTCTGGACACATATAATACTACATTCTATCATTCACAGTTTTTGAGTGTAGCTTGCCACTTTTGCATACACCCTTCCAGAAACATCTGTAGCTCACAATTTCAAGGACGCATAAAAGTTTTGTTTTTTACCTAAGGTACCCTTTCATCATGAAGATTTAACACAGAATTTGATTAATTACACATTAGAGCTCTTAACTTCACGATATTGCCAACTGGAAAACGATGTCATGAATCACATTTGGGGCTCTAATTTCAACTGGACAATCTTCACTTACTTTTAAAGTCACAGATTTACCAGACATATTTTATTACTCTTTTAAAGTGCCTGGAATTTATTTTAAGTATCTTCAAAAAAAAAACTTATGAATCGTGTTTATGCTGTTTTAAACTCTCAAAACACAATATTTCATAGTTTTATTTTTAACTTATTTAACTGACAGATTAAAACTGCAACCATTCTATTATTGATGTGTAGGCCTACATTACTCTGGATCAAAATGAGCATCCAGATATACTCATAAACCTGATGTATTGTCTAGTATCATATCGACCAATTATTATTATAATATTTATATCAAATCCTGTTATTTTATAACAAAACATGCCACTTTAACTCTACCATTTGTTTTTTAAGATATTTATTTTGTAAAAAAAAACCATAAATGTCTTTATATAAGCTAACAAATGAACAAGCCACATATTTTAAGATAATACAGAAAAATTTATTTTTGTTTTCTCTAGATTTGTTTATTTGTCTGTGATATATTTTGTTGAAATATTGTAATCAATACTAAAATTAAAACCTTTTATTTACAAAACGTCTATGATTTTTGTGCATTTCTTTTTCCTTTTGCAAGAGAATTTAATTGATATATATTTTGAATCTAAATTACTTGGGTGTGGGTGATCGAATGGTCTAACGGGCACACTTTCAATCATAATGTCTCTCATTGAATCAAGTGGCATGGTTTCAATCCGACTCTTGTATTGTTCAACCTTGTGGGGTTTTTCTGGGTCCTCCAGCTAAAGACCTGTGTGCCCAAGCGAAATATTATAAAAAAATATGAACCATATGTCATGAAATGGCATCTGCTTCAATATCAGCGAATTTGCCCTGACATATCTGCTTATTATTTTTTAATGTTGGCATTATTAGCACGTCTGCGCTATATCATAAGGTCTGTTCCTGAGTCAATTGGCATGGTTTCAATTACCCAGTTGTACAATCGACTGGCCTAGCGAATTATTGAAATATAACCATGTGTTAGTCCCAAAATGACCTAGTTTGTGTAGAGTGGAGTAATCTCTCTATCCCTCTCCCTCTCTCTCTCTAACACCCTCAACTGTTTGTTTTTTATATAAATCTTTTATTTAGTGCTAGTTTATCATTGTTCATTTTCACTGCTGGTTATTAGGTTCTCCATAGGGGTAGGAGCTGGGGTTCTGCAGCAATGTATTTTTTGGGCAATGCACCTAAATAAACCCGTATATATCCAGTCAAACCGTGTCATGGGGGTTAAATCATGGCCAATAAATAAAACAACCAAGCTCCTTTATTATTTTGTTTTATTTTTGTAAAACTGGCTGTGTTTGTACTGGAGTGTGTTCATAGAGGACAGATTTAACCAATGATGCCTCCTAAGTTCGAGGGGATCAAGACTTGGTCGATAACGTGGACGACTCCATTTTCAGCTTCAATATCAGATTCTTCTAGTACACCTTTACCATTAAATGTTACTTGATTATCTGAAAGTCAATATTAAATGTTACTTGATTACCCGAAAGTCAATATATACAATATTAAATGTTACTTGATTATCTGAAAGACAATGTATACAATGTTAAATGTTTCTTGATTATCTGAAAATCCATATATATATATACAACATTAAGATAAAATGCTTTCTTCCACGTTTGCGAGCTGACCCTTTCTCGCTGAGCGACTGCGGCTCATTGGTATTGTTTATCCCGGTCAGCTGTATATATTAAAAATAAAACCAATCTTCTTAAGAATAATCTTTCAGATCTGGAAATAACTCGTATATTAGAATATTAGAAACCATTCGTTTACTTTCAAATACAGCTAAACATCAGTGTACTCAAATATCCCAGACATTTTCTTATCAACCTCTGTCATTCTAGCCCCTTAAAATAAAATATGTCTTCCATTTTTCTAGAATACATAAATTACATGTAGGCTACCAAGGAATCTTAAGCAAGAAAACGTTTACTTACTAGCAGTAGTTACACTGATTTCATGACCACCAAGAAGAGTAGAGACAAGACCAGCATGATCTAAACTCTTGATGTGAATAGTTCCAGCATGGATATGGTAGTCAACGATCTCTGATATAATAAATAAACCAAAATACCATTAATAACATTAGAATTATACTAATACTACCTTCAGTGTTGAATGGGAATACATCAGTATATTGAAATAAGATAAATATCTATCTAAATGGGGTAGAGGTAACACTTCACGTCGGTTTAAACGGTGGCCTACCGACGCCTCTAGAACGACTTCCGACATTTATTGTCTATATCTAAACGCTCGGGAGCGAAAGGGACATACGGGCTAAATTCGATCCCCGCGATGTAATTCCATCGATAGTCGGCTCACTTCAAGACCATAAAGCAGTCTTGGAAATAACGTGTAAAATTCAAACGTACGCTAAAGTTTTCTTTCGATATTATTGTTGTTCGAGGTGTCATTCGTACCAGTGCTCATGTTTAGCTACCGACTTCTTTTCTATACCCAAAGCTGACCTAGAATGGCTTGTTTGTGGAAAGCAGCATATATTAATCAAAATGTGGCATGAATCACCCACCCATGCCTTCCCCTACCCAAGGACGATGTCTATCACTCTTACGAGAAAGACTAGAACATACTGACCTCTTTCGTATACTGAAGATTTACCGAAGATTGCTGATTTGACACTGGCTGGGAGCTTGTCAAAGGCAGCATTTGAAGGAGCAAAAACTGTGTATTTGTAGCTGCCTATAATCAGTAAAAAATAACATATAATGGGCGCCATAGAAAACGTATCACTTAGTTTTTCGTATAACAAAATGATCCTGTAAACATATCTTATTTATTTTGCTTCTTATTGTGAACAATATTCAAATGGGAACACATCAATAACAAAACATTTGTACACTTATGGATGTTTAATCTGTAATCAACGGTACAAAGTCAGAGGTCAAAACCAAAAGTACGACACAGATGGTTAATTACATGTGACTTCGCTGCACAGCTATCGGGGCGCCAGTGATTTGAGGCGCATATATGGCCCGAATACAACAAAGAGCTGAAATGTACACCCTTTAACAGAATAATAAGATATTTTTTAAAAATTTAGGCGGGGGGGGTGGGTGGGGGTAGTGCCCCATCTGCTGGGGGGGGGGGGGGGTAGTGCCCCCATCTGATTCCACCAATGATTTAATAAACTCTTTTATAAAAAGGAAAATCAATTAGTAAAACTGAAAGAACTTAAGCCATCAGTCGTTTTACAAGATCTGTAGAATTAGTGTTTTACTTACTGCTGACGGAACCGCTCAGACGATATTCGAGTCGTGCCTTTCTGACGAGGGCAGCGAATTGGGTGAGATTGTGGGATTTACTGTCCAAAATGTCCATGATAGTTCCTTCTGGTACATCTAAAACTCTATCAATAAGATAGACAACACCATTGCTGGCCTCAATATCAACAGCCAAAACTCTGGCATCGTTGAAATAAATATTCTGAAAAATATCAGATTGACGCCAATGTTATATATATCATTGACACATATTAAACAAATTGGCAGTTGGCACCAATCATTACGATACAAAACAGCCAGACCTCTATTCGACATACACATGACTCGATTTCAGCGATTTGGAAAGTTTGAATCAACAAAAGAATTGTGGTTAGGTTAGTTCAACGTTATGCAGAGAAACAAAAATAAAATTTAACTTACTCCGCCCTGCTCGTACAATCTTATGGAATGCCCAGACAAAGTTGGCAGGACTCGGCCATTGACGATATCAAAACTGAACTCTTCTCCACTGATGACGTGGAATTTAAGAACATTGGCGAGAGCATCTTTGTCAGCTGTTAGAGCAGCGACGTCGGCTTTTGGGATGGCAGCGAAGGCAGAATCGACAGGTACTAGGACGGTGAATGGACCTGAAATAAGCAAGTTGAGATCTTTGTAATAGTAAGCGCAGAATGGCCAAACTTCACATAAACAAAATCAATAAAACAACCCGGGGACAAGACAAACCACAGAGGCATTTCAAGAAATAAACAATAAATATCAGACGAACACATTAAGTAAGCTGACACGCGGTGGGCAGGACAAGGCTTAAAACTCAGACTTACTGCTGAAGCCTAGGGGAGGGGAGAAAACATTCAAAAGGGATACCAAATTACTGAGCGGTGTTTCGACTAGGATTGCCATTGCTTGAAAAAGACAACAGAAGCCTAGTCGCTCAGTAATATACAGTACTTGTATTCATACTGATCCTGTAGTATATTCTGTAGCAGTGTCAATTGCGCTAAAAAACTAAAGTTTTGAAACCCCGAAACTATATTATTCCTTGTCTTACAAAAAAACACAAAACATAAGCGTAAAATGGAACCGAAATCGAAAGAAGACAACTTACCTGGTCCAGCCAATGCGTCTGCTAGACCGGCTTGTTTAATCAAGCTAACCAAAGTGGTACCATTGTTAGCACCAATAACATCAACCAAACTCTGCATGCCATGGCAATAGGCAACAACGCCGACGAGCAATACTATCTTCGCTAACATCATGCCGTCTCAGTCAAAGCTCAAACACGAAATGTACTCGAAGGTTTGAAAACGTTGACGATTCTTTATCTTGGAGATAAAATCGCCCTAGATTATGAAGGTTATGAAAAGTAAAAGTAACATCGGGCGATTCCTTATCATTTTACCATGAAGGGAAGGACCAATACAAAGTTCAAGTAGATAAAACATTTGGAACAACTGACAGTTTGGTTCACGTTATGCACGTAATAGTGCTATGTCGTGTATGTGAAAATGATGAATCATGAGTTTTTTTTCTTAAATCTTAAAGATTTATTAGCAATTAAAGTTCGAACAGTCTTTGACCTGTTGAAGTAGCTACTTTTATTTTTCTCTGGAGAGAGAGGGGGTGGGGGTTGATGTCCACACTACACAGACTAAGATAATATGCTACAAATTTATTTCAATAATTTAGGGCTTTGAATAGTGGGTTGGGGAGAAAACCCATCTGATACAAATAAGATGTTATCGGGACTAACTTCTCCGGGGCTCGACGAAACCTAGCTACGAGAACGTAACTAAAAACGTTGAGATACACTGATGTGCTTGTTTTTAGCTACGATTGGATGCCTTTAGTTCCAAGTGGCATATTCAATTTCTTTATTAATGCATGTACCATTTTTAAATAAGTAATTTTTACATACGCAACCCAGTCTATTGAAACAGCAATCATTTATCAGCAAATATTGACAATAAAGTAAATCAAGCGTTGTTTTTATGAGTTAACGACGTTTAATTTAAAATGTCGGAAAAAGCAATCTACATGTACTATCCCTATGATTTAACAAGAGGGGATTTGTACCCGTGTCTGGTAGGATTATCTGCTTAATTAAAGTTGAATGTGGCAGAAATGTTATAAATAACAATAGCCAATCGTTGTTTTGGTGAAAGTTTTTGTCAATTTTGCTTACTTATTGCGAGTGTGATTCGCGTTCAGCTTTGCTACGTGGAACTAAATAAGACCTCCTCATATCTCGAAACACAGAGGGTGGAGAGATGAGGTTTGTTACCTAGGCGAAACCATGCCACTCAGTCACCCAATTTTCAATATACTCATTAAAACAAAAATTTTAAACTTTCGAGAATATAGAAGCGTTTGATATTTGATGCCTTATTTACAAAATAAAAGTAACACATTCTTGATAGATTTATATACAAAGATCAAATGTTTGGTTGCTTTATTTAAGTTGTCTGTTTGCGTCAATATGACACTTGTTTTAAACGTACACCTTCACCCTACAATATGTTCACTTTACACCATTGCCCTTGAAGAACCATGGGATTGATACGTGAGAGATATTTCGCAATGCAGTTTGATTCCAACTTTAAGTACAATCCGGGTAGATAAGAATTTTTAAAGATAAGTACGATAGGAAAGTAAGATATTTTCCTGTCCCTCGATGACCTTATTTAGATAAGAAACAAAAGAAGCACCCACGTGGTCTTATCTGGAAAGTGATTGACCAGCGGATCTATCGTGTACCATATTTTATACTCACTCGAGATCCTGGAGCTGGTTAAGTTGGAAGACAAAATGAAGATCCTTATTCTACTCGCCTGTGTTAGCGCGGCTTTCGCCCAATCAACGGTTATTGATGTTCTGACACAACAGAGAGATACAACTTTATTAAGTTTAATCGAATCTGCTGGACTCACCGATGTTCTTAAAGGAAAAGGTAATGCAGCGGGGTTTTTTTAGCATAAACTTTAATTTTCAAATTTCTTTTGGAACTCTAAAACTACCACAGAAATGGGAATACGATGCTTAAAACCAGTCCTAAAATCAGTGATTTTCCCGACACAATGGTTACGAACAGTGTCAGCCCATTAACCATTGCCACGCCTTCAGTGGCGAGCAGAGTTTTTTTGTGATGCCCGAGACAACTCCTTGCATGCATGCCACCAAGTATAGGAAACATTTTCAATACGTAAACATACATAATAAAGAGGGCAGTTGAGCAGCGTCTACAACCAAGTTGTCGGCGATAATTTCAAAGCTTAATTTCCCCATTTGGTTGCACGCCTTCTTGAAATTGATGCCCATGTGGTCGTTTTCATCCTGACCATATTTCTGCACGTCACTGTACGCTTTTTTATGATAAAATGATGTTTCGGATTATCTCGCAGTCCGTGGATCCAGTTTCTGCATATGGTATTACAGACCAATTAAAACTGTCCATTAGTGCTATCTAAATCTGTTAATGTAATGGATTGATAATGCTTGTTACCATTGCTTCTTGAAATTATATCATTAATATTATTTCTTTTTAACAACAGGTCCCTTCACCATCTTTGCCCCAACTAACAGAGCTATCAGTCGCCTCAACTCCAATGTAACTGCCGCACTACAAGCCGACAAAGCCATGTTGGCTGGTGTTCTCAAGTACCATGTTGTTGCTGACAATCTAAGAGCTGCTGATATCCTCATCAACGAAAGACAGGTCACTTCTCTTTCTAACCAAAAACTTAGATTGAATCATTACCTCACAACAGGAGTAAGTATAATTTATAGATACTCGCACAGAGAGAGAGAGAGAGAGAGAGAGAGAGAGAGAGAGAGAGAGGGCGGGGGGTAATATGTAATATGGAACAATTTTATTCAATGAGTGAATTACTAAATGGAAGAAAACACATGCAATCTTGGGATCCAAACTTGACAGGCCTTATGATCAAAAGGGCTCGTGTTTAACCACCCCAACAGACAATTCTTCCAAAATAATTCATTCTGTTGTTGTTTTCATAGGCAACTACTGTTAATGGTGTACAAGTGTCTCGTATTGACCATACAGCTAGTAACGGAGTTGTTCATTCATTGAACGGTGTTCTTACTCCCCCAGTTGGAACTGTTGTTGATGTTGTTAAAGCTAACCCTCAACTCAGCACCTTGTTGGCTGCTGTTACTGCTGCTGGTCTCGATGGCTTCCTTGCTGGTGAGTGGTTTTCTTTTGCAGTTATTTGGCTTTACTTTTGGTGCTACTTACAAAAGAAACGCTCTTGTCCAATTGTCGATGACTAATGGGTCCGGGATTTATTATATATCTAATTGTATTGTTAATGGGTTGGAATTCTTACCCCTTGTATTTTTTCAAGGTTTGACCAATTGTTAGGTCTAACGCTTCCTTACAAGAGCTAATATTGGGTTACAAACAGGAGAATACAGCGACAGTCTTGCTGATTGAATCACATGATTTGGTGGGGTTTTTTTTATGTCAAAGACACGATTGGGTGTTTTTTTTCTATTTCAAAGAACTTGAGAATTATCTGATACCAACTCAGGTTGGCGTGAAACACCTCTCCTGGCCACTCCTGCAGGTACAGAGATGTGGTTGAAATTGTAGAACGGTCTGTTTGTTCTATGGATACCTTAGGCCTTATGGTATCCATGGAAATCATGACTACGCTACTTTTGCCAGATTGTGTTATGCGTTATTATTTTTCTTTCCAGATCAAAACCCAATCACAGTTTTCGCTCCAACCAACGATGCTTTCAATAAGCTTGGTGCAGGTCTTGTCTCAAAAATCTTGGCCGATAAAGATCTTTTAAAAAGTAAGTGTATTCCAAAATATGTGTTTCGTTTACATATGTAATCATCTTCATGCCGAAAATAATTTGTTCGTAATAAGTAGTATATTGGGTTTTTTTTTGTAATTTGCAGCCATTTTGACTTACCATGTTACGCCTGGAACACTCTACTCTGCTGGATACCACAGTGCCTATCTCCACACCTTTGATGAAGCTGATAAAGCTCGTCTCCACAGATTTTTCGTCTGTAAGTATTTTTAGACGCCACTCTCATATCGGCGTACGCCACCCATCGGGAAAATTTGACAATAAATCTAAACCCCATTTGCTTAAATTTGATTGTCGACTGTTTGGTGTATGCCCAGTCGGGGAAAAACATTAGGACGTTAAATCCAAATTCATAAAGCTGCTTTTTTTTTGCTTTTTTTTTAAAGAAACCTCTATACATGTATATCAGGCGATCTTTATTGTCATACTCTTCTCTTTCAGTCGGTTATGAAGTTGATTCTGCTTCAGTTCAGACTACTGATATATCTGCCAGCAATGGAGTTATTCATACCATCGAAGATGTTATGGTTCCTGCCTCCGTCAGTGATAAAGTAGCTGCTCTTTCAGCTTCTATCACCACCGCAGCCCCAACAGCTGCCCCCACCGCAGCCCCAACAGCTGCCCCCACCGCAGCCCCAACAGCTGCCCCCACCGCTGCTCCCTCTACATAAAGAGCCATCAAATCCTGGTGTAAATAAAAAATCAGCCATATTAAAACATCTTTAGTTTTTGTTTATCAAAGCAAATTGTTTAACCTATATAAACTAAACGGTGTTTGATTTTAGAAGTTAAATCCCCCGAACTGGCGTAAACCCTCAAACCCCCTACCCAGGGGCGACGGAACCCGGGTACCAGGGTATACAAATAGTAACCTGCCCTTTTCTGGGGTTTACATGTATACCTATGCCCCAATGATGAAAGTTTTCAACCTTTTTACTGGTCTATTCTCTTTTAAATGATAGATATGTAATTGCTCTCTGGTCGGTCGCGAATAATGCATTTTAAAGGCTTTTATGTTGGAATTTGGAATGCTACAGGCGCTGTAAACAGCGATCTCTCGGAATTGACAAATTTCAAAATTGTCAAGAGATCCCCTATCGTGGCCGTCGTGCCGTTCCGGAGCCCCTGCCCTACCCACTCACCCTCAACAAACACTAAACAGCGTTTTCCAAAGTGTGCGACCTCCCCAATCTGCTTTTAACGGTCTATGACCCTGAATGTCCACCGTTGACCAAATTACCAATAGGTGTTGCATGTCATAACAGAGGTGGGTATAGTGTATGGGGGGGGGCATCCGGCGCACACGCCCCCTCCCCCCTCAATTGCCTATCCTGATCTAGGGTGCACACTTTTGAACCTTAGACCATTTCCAATTTTCTAGGATCGCCCTCAACCATTGTACGCATCCAATATTGGCATACGCTTATAAATAATTATATCATAGATGAAAGAGTCTGTGATGTCGTCGTAAGCCTGATAATAAAAAACACGACGATTTGTCAGCAATCCCTGGATGTGACAGAAAAACTCTAGAATGAATACAAAAATGCATTAACTGCCACCATTCCTGAATCTAATATTAATGTATCAAAAGGCTAGCAGCTGGATGTCTCGTCTATCTAGCACAATTAAAGGCAATATCCACAGCTCTTGGGTGACTTGTGTCATCCACCGTTCACAGAGCAGTCATTGAGTCAGACTCCCTTATCATAGAGTCAATAACAACATCTAGACCAGTGTTTAGCCCCCTCCCCCCACTTCCTAGCGCCATTAAAAAAAAATCTATATATATTTATCACGATAATAATTGTTACCTTTATATTAGAAAATAACATACTGATGCAATATATATAATAGGCGGTCGCCATGCAAAATACGCCCCAAAAGATGGGCAGAAAAAAAAAGCCGAGTTTTTGTACAATCTGGAAGTTACCGTCTGAAATTGGCGAATATTGAACTGAACTAAGATCTTTAGGATATAAACATATGTTTAAGTTTCAACAAAATCGAAAAATTGTGAACTCTAGAGGATCGACAACTTAGTATTACACTTTTTGCATACAAGGATCGGCCATTTTGTCCTGCTGTTTCGTCCCGATTTTCAAGAATTTTGAGCTCAATCATATTCTTATGGTGTAAAGGTGATATATCTAAACTCCGGTAAAAATTGTGACCTATAGAGTGTCCACAAGCTAAAATCGCGAAAATCAGACCGAAACTGCCGGACCAAAATGACCACTCCTTGTGCACAAGTAGTGTAAAGGTATATAATGCCACGGTTGTGAACCCTCTAGATGTCACAATTTGAACATTCTACAATATGACATTTGTTTCTGGATACTCTGTCGGTCACAATTTTTATCCAATTTCCAAAGGCATGTATCGATATTGGCATGTATCTGACCGTAACTTCATGGATTATGGCCCCTGATTGTACGAAAGAATTACGATGTTAGCTAGTGAACCCTCTATATAGCGATACCTGTCAGCTCTTTATCTAAATCTTACATACTGCATCTTTGATTAGTTATGACCGCAGGTAATATTGTGTTTTTATTTGTTAATAACATGGCGCCAATGAGTTAATGTTATAGCATTGGGGTATTTGGCATTGGTAAGTTAGCCTGATTTGAGTCAAAACTTTTTGAATGCATAGAGCAGGATGCTGTATATACATGTTCCTGACGCAACGTTTGCGAGTTTTACAACATCTTAGATGTACGTATATAGTTAACGCAAGATTACGCCTTCAATTGAGGATGCTCTATACTGTTGTCGCTGTAGTTTCCCCAATGTCGAAAAGTGGCTATATCTAGATACAGGAAGGAATAAATGAAATGAAATGAAATCAGGTTTAACGTCCTACTCCGAACCGGGCTAAAACTTCTTACTACTCTTTTACAGTGATAACAAAGTGTATCAGCTGCCATTTTGTATTGACTTGTTGACGACATATCGTCTGCTATCGTCTCACAATAATCACTAGTTCTAAGACTTCCCGTCGTTTTTATTGCCAACGAGACTTTATTTGATCATTATACACCCTCCAATGTAGTTAAATTGGTCATTTTACAGCGTTATTAATTAAAATCAAACTTGAAGCGTGATTACTTGGCTATTCGTATCTTCAACGAAGCAGAAGTACGACGAAATGAGGTCAAAGGAATTCCTTTTTTGTTTTGTTTGGCAGTCTGCTACAAACAAAAGCAAAAATCAATTTCTTTGACCACCATCGTCCATTAGTACTGTCTGGTGGGGCACGGTCATGTCATAATGCTTTTTAGTGTTGGTTTAGGATTATTCAACCCTAATAAGACGTTTAATAACAATAGTAGAGAAAAGATTATTTTATTAGATGATTAACTCGATGGTATCAATACGGTATCAATAACATGTATTACTCCGTTGTTAGTGTTGATATCAGCAGTAAGCACGGTAGCACCATTTATTTTAACAACTGCAACACACAAAAAAAGTTAGATTATATCACGCACTTCAACATAAGGTGCGTTTACTATACATTTTATCTCACGCACTTCAACTTAAGCTGGGTTAACTAAACCTTTTATCTCAAGCACTTCAACATAAGGTGGATTAATAAACCTTTTATCTCATGCACTTTGCCATAGGTTGGATTTACTAAACATGTTAACTCATGCACTTCAAAACATTGGATTAACTACATGCACATCAAAAAATGATGGATTAACATCTATCTCAAGCCCGCTTCTTCACAATGGATGAAGACACAGAGCTATGCCCAAATCAACCGTTTGAGATAACCAAAACAACTTTTTAAAAGGTAAATTTTGGCGTTTGTACTTGTTTTTGCAAGCCATATTTTAAATTTCAATTCTTACCGTTATCCTTAATACTGACTGTGAGGTCTTTACCATTTAGAGTTGTTACTTTCTGTCCATCAGATAAAGCGGATGAATAAATATTACCAACTACTACATGATACTTCAATATATCTATAAGTAAACAATTATTTCAGGACTAATAATTTGGCGTATTGTTTTTGTACTTTGACACAAGGGGGAATTGGAAACACGCGGGGCGGTCAAGCTTGCATAAAAGCCCCTCTTCCCATAATATTCCCCTTTTTTCATAGATAATTTCCCTTATTGTTAGCTTGTTTCTATTTTGAGTGAAGTTTGTTTTACTATAGTTCAACTTCAAATTCAAACGCTTGAAGATAACTATTGCATGGGGGTGGGGATAGAAAACCAAGGGGGGTTATTGTGTTATTATTTCCGGTGTGAATGAGATTTCAGTGAGGGAAATAATACCCATGATCGTATAATAGTGATTTGACAACCTATTGAGCAAAAGACATAGAAATAATTATGTTTTGACTTTCTTAGAAAATATGAAATTCTCGCTTTAATTAATTATTGGGACAACCCCGTTCGTTCTCAGCAGATTTCACAATCCTGTGTTTACAGCTACCACGAGAAGAAAAATAAATATTTTTATGTGTAAGGCACGAGTAATAATATCTAACATATAACTATAGCACCATTTCCTCGTATGCTCCCTTTAGGGTGCCAAATATAAAAGTGGATTCGAACTTAATCATTGCATAGAAGACCTACATGTGATCTGTAGCTCGTCACGTCACGACATGCATTATACCTTAACATAAACATGATATGTCACACCTACAATGTACAAATGTACATACACCTAAGCTATGAATAATCATGAAATGAACCAACGTGAGAGGAATGAAATTACATATAAAATTACCTGTTTCAGTTAACTGTGGACCATTTCAAACTAAATCTTTATCATTTGGCATAAAGAAAGAACATGGAATAAAGTTAAATACACGATTTAAAATTTTACCTTGTAAAGTTGCTCCAGGTAACTGTGGAAGAATTCCAGCAAAAGCTTTGTCATTTGGTGCAAAGAGTGTAAAAACTCCGGCTGAAAATACGCGAATAAATCAAGAGATATTACTTCAAGGAGCTACATCGCCAATATTTGGACCTAGAAGGTGACACAACTATGTCGAAAAGCATTATAATAATGTAATATGAATGAGTATAAACAGACTTACATTCAATCGTTTCTGTTTCTGCTCTTAATTTGTAATCAGTTATGTTCGGCGAAATACACCAGAAGCTGCAATCGAATGGCAATATCTCTAGCGTCTGGTTATTCCAGTCGACACCAATAGTATTAATTGCGCATGCTCTCCAGATAAGAATATGACGCCATCGTTTGATATGACTTGTAGAATATGTCTAGCCTTTTTCAACGAGTCCCGTGTTACAAATGGCGCTTCGTGTACCATTGGTAAAAGGTTTATTTTGTCTTAAATACTGGATATCAGAAGCCCATCTTTTCCCAGTGGGATCACAACATCAATGTTCATTTCAATGTCGAAGACTTCGGATGACTTTAAGTTAGAGACTTAGCAAATTTAAATAAACTTTAGTACTTACCTCGCAATGCATCTTCTAGATTAGCTACAATGATGGCTGCAAATAAATCGGTGAATTGATCATCATGCAGAGCCAGGTAGTCTAATATATCCCCATCAGCTGGTAATAAAACAGCATCTATTGTGTGTATAACACCGTTAGATACAATAGCATCAGTATCAGATATAGCAACACCATTAACAGTAACACCATCTGAAGGCTGAAATATAATAGCATCATTTTAGACATACATCTACACCAGTAACAACAAAACCAATAGCATCATTTTCAGACATATATCTACACCAGCAACAACAAAACGTGATACATCCACACCAGTGCCGAATTTACCTGCAGGCTAGGCAGACTGACGCCTAGGGTTCCAAGATCATTGGTGTACACTATTTTGGTAATTCTTGGGCCTCTTACACACGCACGGTATATTACTGTTAAACAGTCGCCATCATCCTCTGTTTTGCTCAATTGTATTTTTCATCTCCTCCCAGTGGGGAGATTGGGAATAGCCAAGGACTTCTCTTTATTTAAATCCGACACTGGAAATAGCCACACCTACACCGGATTCGTGCTACGATTGAAATCTTGTTTTAATCGGGGATCGTGATGATACTATCAGGTCTTATCATACAATCGTGTTGATCGTATCGAAACGCATCCGAATGTATCTGCATGTATCAGATCGTGGGTTCAATAGGGACAATTCAGGGGCGGATCCAGAGTGGGGGGGGGGGCTGCACAGCTACATAAAAAAAATAATGCCTTGCATCAATGAAATTACATCACAAAGTGATCCTACAACAGTATAAAAATGATTTCTCTGTTTCTTATATATGCCTATGTAATTTAGAGACGATGATGGCAGATTTCCATAACAGAAACCTGGCAACCCCCCTCCTGCAAAAATTCCTGGATCCGCCCCTGGAATTCTATCGTAAAACAGAATTAATCACGCATTTTCGTCAACTATTTATAATTTATAACGTTACAGTTGTTATTACTAAACTAATAACATACCCCAACGTTGAATATTAAATTCCCACCAATCAAATTGGCAATTCTATCGTTGTTCTGTATAGCAGGAGAGACAATGGTGGAGTTTGTTAGATGATTCAGAAGAACATTGGTCAACGCCTTGGTGTCATTTTTTAACTCGGCGAGTACAGAGGCAGGAACTTTAGCGAAGGCATCATTTGTTGGAGCAAACAATGTGGCAAAACCTGAAAATATTTCCCCCAGATAATAAATGTTTTTCTTTTCAAAAAGAATTCCAGTTTCCATACCAGGCAAAATCCTGACATATGACCACTATTTATGGTAACATTTAACCTGTGCGTATCGTGAAAATACTTCTCCAAAGTCATCAATGATATTAGATGTATTAATTGCTAAGTTTTAAGAAAATAAAAGCGTCTGCGCTCATCTTTGTTTTATTTTTTAAAGAACAACCAATTTCCAGAAGCGGGAAAATTGAGACCAAACGTTTAAAACGAATAATGAAGGGGTCATTTTGAACAATAATTTTTTGTATAATTATACTGGACATGGCAATCAGCGACCCACCAGAACGAGGGATAAATGACTTCCAATCCGCCGTGACTTGAAAGTGCCACGTGTCTAAAATACATTTTATACTCACGGATATTAGTTAGAGCATCAACTAAACCAGCTTCCTTCACCAGACTCACCAGTGTCGAATACTGTTGATTCTGGGACAAATATTCTACTAAATTAAGTTTTTTTGCTCCAAATGCTCCGTTCAGAAGAAGGGTAACGACTAGCAGAAATTTCAACATTTCGATACTGGTCAAATGAATTAAGCGTCTGTCCGAATTAAAATGATTAGATTAGAAGTCAATAAATGGTACATATCTTATATCTGGTTAGTTCGATCGTAATCTAGCTTTTCTTATCAGTAACTTTCTATATTACACCCCCACGTTTCTGGTCGACTTTATTTAAGGTAAGGTCTTGGCAAGACGCACGGATCTTTAAAAGAGATGAAGTTCAATTGATATTTACAGCGAAAAAGAGTACTAGAAATAGAAACATGATTACGGTCCAGAGAGAAAGAGAGAAATAGGGTTAAAGGTCCACTCGACACAAACTAGGTCATTTCGGGACTAACATGTGGTTTAATTGTATTTCAATTATTCGCTTGCATGTAGGGGTCTTTTAACAGAGGGAGGAAACCGGAGTGCCCGGAGGAAACCCACGAGGTTGAGAAGGCGCCCATATCTCCATGCCACATACGCTCACACCAGGGATCGAAACCTCAGCCGCAAGGCAGAGATGACCGGCCAGCTAGAGGTCGAAGCGCGGTACTCTAGACCACGAAGCCATCCCATCCCATCCCCCTCCTATAACGGTCCAGGACTCGGGATAAATGTAATCCACTCATTAAATACTAATAGTAATTGATGAATTCGACATCATTTATTCTCCAACTTTCATAGGTTGTCCTCATTGATCTTACGATCACCGTAATATTAAATAAAGTATTATTGAGCAACATATTGACTTTTCTATGAACAGTGGGTTGTTGGCAATTATAATTTGAAATACTATGTTAACATCAGGGGCGGGATCCAGGATTTTCAGAAGGGGGGGGGGCGTGCTGCGAAGCCCGGCCCGTAATTTTTGAGTGGAAAATAATGCCCACATGGACTAATTCCATACTAGTACTGTAAATTATGATTTCCAACCCAAACTATTTTTGTTCTCCATTCCCGCGAGAATATATGGAGCTCAAATTGTTCGCCAGCACAAAAAATAAAGGGGGCTTGCGCCAGGTGCCCCCCCCCCCTTTGGATCCGCGCCTGAACATTAGATGCGGGTTAACACCATAGCATTAAGATACTGCACGTCTTTTCAAGAGATTATGGCTTAATGGCAGTTATTTTATCTGTCAAGACACAATTAGAATTAGAATACTTCGGATTAGATCCAAAAGGATCTTACTGAACGATTATTTGGTGTTAGGAGTCATGGTGGCTAAGTGGGTAGAATGCTGGCTCGCTAGCCGGGTTGTCAGTGTTGCAGGACGAGGGGCTAGTCGTTCGGATGGGACCGAAAACTTACTGTCTGTTCCAGGCGACACTATAACTCGAAAATTGCTTGCTATTTCTTCAATTTTAAATTGAAATGGCTAAAACTTAACGACCTACCGGGAATGGTCACCCCATTACTGTCTTCGTCAAACCTTAACGCCAATAAGTTCGATAAAAAAAAATCATCTATTCTCTTGTAAATTTCACATTTTTGACACTAGTCAATTTCTCAGAACGTAAATATTACCACTGCGCCTGCGCAAATTGGGTCACTCGTATATCATAGGGTATAAGGTATTCCATAAATGGGTTGCAGTCGGTTAATAATACTTTGGGCGGGAGGTTTCGCATGTTCATTTTGGGGTAGTAATACTTATTTTCGATTGTTTTCAGTGCTGTTTCTAAACGTTTCATGCAAAATAAATCCATTTATACCAACAAATAGTATTAAAAGTCGCACAATGACACAAAAAAAAACAAAAAAAAATTCCCGACAGTTGAATTGCCATTAAAATTTGTCCTTCCAAATTTCTATGACGTGTCACTACTACAATATCAGGTTCCACTGACTTGGGTCGCCAATTTCAAATCTAAGGAAGTGGAACAGACAAATGTGGTATCAAACCAAATAGTAAATTTATGTTACTTTCTGTAAATAGTCCTTTTAAGCAAGTTATATTCTACTTGGTCGAACAACTGTCTAAACATACAGGAAGGACGAAATGAATCAAAAGCCAAATCCGCACCCCGGTTCGATTTGCTTTATCCCAGATAATTACGCCAAGCATGACAGACTTCAACACCGCGAAGTAAATAAAGAAGGATTTTTCAAGAGAGAAAGGTTACATAGCTTGATCTGAAATTGGTTAACGTGCGATAGAAAGTAACGGGGTGACAATTTCAGGTAGGTCTTTTAATTTTTACTATTTTAGTTAAAAATTGAAGAAATAGCAAGCAATAGCAATTTTCGAGTTGTGGTGTTGCCTGGAACAGACAGTAGATCCCGTGTACACATTGGCGTGTACGTGAAAATGCCTTGTCAGTTAGAATTCGGTATAAGAGTAGGCCATAGTGCCGCTGCCCGGGCAAAATTCCCCTCACAGCACACTGTATGGCGCATGACCGTCCTCATTAGGCCAACCAGAACGTGCTCGGTTGTACGTGATAAGGAGTAGGTTGCCTCTCGAACATGATGGGTTTTCTCCGGGTCCCCTGGTCAAGTGGACGTCTCTCTCTCCCTCTGTCTCTCTCTGTTTTTGGGTAGGTGGGGGTATATTTGGTGCCGTATTTAATGCTGAAAGTGACAATCAGTTTTTATTGCGTTATTATGGGTGTTAGAAAATGGATATAGTGAAGGAAGAACAGGGTCCGTATTCAAAGGATAACTTAAGTCTAAGATAGCCACTTAACTACTAGTTTTCACTTAAAGTTCCAATTTCACTTTTTCTAAGAAAGTCAAAATATAATTATTTCTATGTTTTTTGCTCAAAAGGTTGTCAACTCACTATTATACGATCATGGACAAAATTTTTGGGGGGTTAGAAAGGGTGACACTGGTTGATTGAGGAAATAGTTACTCAATTACCTCCCTTGTTTTCCCATTCTTCTCCATGGACGGCCATCTTCAAACGTTTGAATTTGAAGTTGAAAAGGATATTTTTGCCAATTTCTCAACTGGCAATAGTGAATTATAGGATTAATAGGATTATTCTTTAACAAGGCAGGACTGTTTATAGGTTCAATCTATTTTGGGGCTTTATTTTAATAAATTTTAAAAATATAACTTAAAAAAATGCTATTGGAACTTTAAATATACGTAACTTCCTGTAAGTTAAGGGCAAGTGGTATTCAAAGGCAATGTTAAGCATCAATTTTTACCTTAAAGTTAAGCTGCCTTAACTTTTAAGTGTCTGGGTCCGTATTCAAAGGTTTTCTAAAAGTTAAGTAAAAATACTTAATTTTTCCACTTAACCAAGTGTCTTACCTTAAATCGGTATTCAAAGGTTGTATTTTACACATACTTGGCTATGTGAAAACTTAACTGCACACTTAAAATATGGAATACTCACATTCGCCAAAAAGCATGACATTTTTATTTATGGAATACCCTTCACTGCCAAAAATCACGAATTTCTGACATTGCCAGCTAGTTATGCCCCCTTAAGAGCATCGCTGTATTTTATTAAATTCTTAGGTTACATTACCAGGAAAATGTTTGTCGAAATATTATATTGTAACCCATGAAAATAGTATGATTATAATTTAGGATAAATTATGATAGTGTACATCCTTTGCCGGAACAGCTATTTCCATAGACTTTTTAAAAAAAACCCATTCAAATAGATTACAATAAATAGTATGAGAATAATGATGGATATTGTAAGCTTTATTTTTTTAATAATATAACGCGAATAGAAAACAACATATTATTAGCAATACACAATGACCTTTGTCCTCTAAGTTAGACTGGACAAATTATACAGTGTGGTTTGTAAATCTATCATTTGAGAAATTCATAGATATTGTGTAAGTATCTACACTTTAGATTTTGACAGGTCTGGCATTGACGGTACATTGTGTGTACGAAATATTCATGCTTCATTATATTTTACCTAAATAAATACTCATTCAAAGGCACTGTTAAGTATCAAATTTTCCCTTAAAGTTAAGCTGCCTTAACTTTTAAGTGTTAGTCTTTAAGTGGTATTCAAAGGCCTGTTTAAGTGAGAAATATCCACTTAACTTTAAGTGACTTATGGGAGGTACCTTAAAGTTAAGTGAGATTATAATGATTTATTTTGATACTGTAGAAGTTGTCCCATAATGTCGATTTTAAAAGATAGCGGATTCAGATTAAAACAAAGACAATGTCGCCGAGCGAAGCTGACCTCAAATTTATATTTTTCATCGTCAACTTTGATGTTGTAGTGCCATAATAGAGTATAAGTTCATTATCACCGAGATAGTTAAGGATATCTCTTCCCGATCATTTATAATGTTATGTTTGTATGTTTCCATGACTGTCATATAATACAGTTGAATTCATTTGTGATGACATGGCTTTATAAATTTCACAAATTATTTATACTACCGCTAGAATCAAGGCATGATCTATTTTTTACAACTCATTACCATATATACATAACCAGTAGTATTTATTTAGGTAAAATATAATGCCACATGAATAAAGCTGCAATTTCATATTTTTAAGTTATATTTTTAAAATATATTAAAATAAAGCCTTAAAATAGATGGTATCTATAAACGGTCTACCTTGTTAAAGAATAATCCTATTAATCCTATAATTCACTATTGCCAGTTGAGAAATTGGAAAAAATATCATTTCAACTTCAAATTCAAACGTTTGAATATAGCTATTGCATGGGGGGAATGGGAAAACAAGGGAGGTAATTGTGTTATTATTTCCGATGTGAAAGATGTTTAAGTGTGGAAAATAATGCCTATGATTGTATACTAGTGAGTTGACAACCTATTGAACAAAAGACATAGAAATAAATATGTTTTCACTTTCTTAGAAAATATAAAATTCCCGTTTTAAATGGATTAGTAGATAATAATGGCGACGTTATATAATGATGGGCGTTTTGGGACAATCGTTTAAAATAGATATTTAAACTAAACAATCTAGATTTTTTGCTAAGGTAAACGTTTTTTTCCGTCCACCGGAGCCTGGTCTTATGACGTCATATGTGGATTGTGGGTTAGGATAAGGGTTAGGGTTGGCCCAGGGTTAGGGTTAGGGCTAGCCCTGTCTACATCTCGAGACTGTGACGAAATCTACAGGCCACAGCCCTTATCCTAACCCTTATCCTAACCAACAATCCACATATGAGGTCATAAGACCAGGCTCCGGTGGACGGTAAAAAACGCTTACCTTTTGCTAATGGCAAAGCGGACACGGGCTGCATCTTTAAACAGGGACGGATCCAGGAATTTTTGCAGGAGGAGGTTTGCCAGGTTTCTGTTACGAAAATCTGCCATCATCGTCTCTAAATTACATAGAAATACATACAAATTAAGCTTTTTAAACAGAGAAATCATTTTTATACCGATGTAGGATCACTTTGTGATGTAATTTCATTGATGCAAGGCATTATTTTTTTTTATGTAGCTGAGCAAGGTGTGGTTTGGACCCCCCCCCTCCCAAACCCCCCTCTGGATCCGCCCCTGTTAAAGACGTGAAAACAGCGTTTATCACTCACATCCGACTAATAGCTTGGCTTCTATTAAATATAATATCCTGCAACAATGGAAATTAATCACATCGACATAAATTAATATCATTGACTAAATCTGATGAGTTGTTGATGACTGTACATGAATGACGAAAAGAAGGAAAGAGTCCCCCACCCAGTAATCAGCTTTGATACCATATGGTCTTCATCAGTCAAAGTTCAGCTCTAAAAATAAACAGTCGCGTCCACATTGACAACAAATTCCAACATTTTTCATTACACGTGACATTGGGATAATGCGCCCACACAATGGCTGACAGCTAATTTTGTGAATGGTAGCTTCTAGTATATATAGCGTGTATGTAGACCACTAACGCAGAATGTATAATATAGGTCTTGACGAGGATTATTTGAATAAGACCGCCAGTTTCCGTGTTGTTGTCTTATTATGTTATGGCCACAGATTTGGGTGTTAGTAAATTAATCATGGCTGGTGCTGTGAGTAACACGGTTTCCTTGGTAAGTAAAATGTATATCTTTATCATCTTAAAATATTTTTCAGTCGAAGATGATAATCATTTTATATGGAGAATCACATTTATAAAAAAGCGCGCGTAATTTAACAAAAGTATCCAGCAATTACTTTTGTGTCTTTTTTTTCTTTTTTGCTGCAGTAACTTTCATCGTTATAAAATAAACTAAACTAAATGAATAAGTTTAGAATAACGCAGACCCTCTAATTTAAAAAAAAACACCACCAAAATTCGGAATTTCCTTTTAAAAAACGTTAAAACTCCGAATTTTATTGGTGTTAACTTCAAAAATACTTAGCAGCCATTCAAACAAGTCTAATTTAGTACTTAAGTCTGGACTTCCTATTAATACTTAGAGATATTGCCACCAAAGTATTTATAAGTTAGTAATTAGATTTCCATTAAAAGTATTGCATATTTAGTATTTAAGGAAAGCAGAGACATTCAATCTTACCAAAAAAAAAAACCCCAAAAATATTAGATTGCTTGAAAACATCCAAGCATGGGGCGTACAAATTGTAAGGGTGTCTCAAACTGACGTAAGGCTAACGGTTGTGAGAACATTGAAGAACATAAACAACCGGTAACCCTCCGATTTAACAACAGAGGATAATCCAATAATTTGCTTGAATATTTTTTTAGTCCAATTATATTAACAAATTATACAGTTTGTAGCGATTGGTGGTGGTGGTGGGGGGGGGGTCTTTAAGACCAATGTTTAAAAACAAAACATTTATACGTTTCCATGTTTGTTGCGATTTATTGTGCTCAATTGATAAATGCCACTCTCGTATTATCTTTAAGTGAAATCACAGATGAATATTCTGAAGTTTAAACCATAATGCACTGGAAAATATTAAGTGCAGTCTCAGCATATCCAATTAGCATAGGTTTTTCAAATCTACATAACCTATACTTCTGGCATGAATAAAGTCGAGGTGCGTGGTAATGAGGCATGGGCTTGTTGCTTCCAGATTTTACTTTTGGCACCATGATTCCATTAAAGGCACCTAAAAAGTTTTCAGCTTTCGTTTGCCAAAATTCAAAGCCATTATTTATAAGAGAATTTAAAAGGTGTTTTTTAATTTCTTTATTATTAAAACTGAATGTATGTACTGTGGTAAGAACAACTGGTTGATCAGAACAACCGGTTCAATATAGATTTGTTTTATCACGCACGTTTTTGATTTATTGTTTAATTTAGAATAAAAATATTTCAGTTTCTAAGATATATACCGGAACTAAAGAATATATATTTTGTAATAATTATAGCTCAAACAATATTAAGAAAAAAAAACAAAAATAAAAACCAACAAAACGTATAACACACTTTTAAACTTTTGTGTTATAACAATAGAAAATTTTGTATTCGTGGTTTTATTTTTTCAATTCTTTTGTTTCACTTAATACAGGTTTGTACAGAAAGAAAAATTGAAGTTATCTAAGGGTAGAATTATTTTACACGATATTTAAGAATTACACGTTTTAATAGAACTTTGTAGCACAATTTACTGTTAAAATATTTAAAACTGAAACGCAATTTAATGAAAAACTGGGGATTTTGTTTGAACTGAAAATTGAAACCCTGGCAAACAATATAATCATGTTATGCATGTTGAGAATGTATAATTATCTAGACTAAAGTCGCGTAATGTCAATAATTACATAATGATCATTTATAGCGTGTATAAATATACATCGGCATGCTTTAACTATGTGTGAAAGCGTTCTTCATGAATTATTCATAATTTTGTTTTTGTTGTCAAAAACAAGAACCCAAAACAAGACCAAAAAAAATCACTCCAGCAACCTGAAAATACGTAAATCTCGTATATGTACATAGATTTTGCTTATACAGGTCGTACAATGTTTGACCAGTCAAACGTGTGTCAATAATGAATACAGAATAGGATGTACCTTTACATATAGTAAGAGTGGATATTGGATACATTTTGTACACATTAAAAATATAGTGTAACTTTATATAACATTATCTGAGGTTGGGCTTGATTCTAATGAAAATCTTTCACGTAATAACACTCATATTTCTGTTTAAACAAAATCTAACGGTTTTACACCCTTTCCCCCGTTTTTCCCTTCTACTCTAAGATCTAATTTTCCCAGTTTGTTTTTCTTTTACGGCGAAATATCAAATCTCTAATGTTTTTAAACTACCTAATACCTATTCATGAATTAAAACATCAAAGATTTCTATTTTATGTATCTAAATTTAACAGAGTAATGACTTATATGTGTTTATTAAATAATAATCTAGAGGAACAAAACATAAGAAGTGGGTTAAATACCATCTTGGCCTCAATGTTCGTGGATATAAATGAATTAACGTTCAGGCGACAGCTAACGATTTAAAAGAACATAACGGATAAGACATGAAATTAATAGAAGTTAATGAGGAACAAAATATGCTTTTTATTCAGACTCTATTTTATAGTGTGTTGTCTAGAAGTATGGAATGTTTTAACAACAATAGTTATTGATTATGTGATAATAATTGTACCCATTCTCGGTAACAGACACCTCATGTAGTGTCCACTTTTCATTGAACTTTTTTATGTAGGCGTGCATAGTCTTGGTGTATTCGTATTCGTTTGGGGGGGGGGGGGGCAGAGTACTAAATTCGCTATGCGAACTCTTTTGTTGCTGACTTTTGGGCAAACTGCCATATTACATTTTATTTTACTGACAATCATTTGATAAAAGTGTAAGTTATAACACCATATATTTAACATTGTATAACAGTATATATTATATTAACAGTTTCAAGTGACATATTTACTAGTATTCAAGTATACATTCAGATGTAAACACTAGTTTTGTATAAACGCTAGCTGCATACATTTAAAGGTATACCGACCTGATTTACGGGATTATCACCACATCAAAGAAACCGCTAAATTTCATTCACTTTTCCTGTTTAAGATAAATATCAAGTGAACATTCTTAAACAGTTAGGTAGAAGACATACCATTTAACCTAGTGACCCAACTTCTTAGTCCGCCCTTTAACCTTTACGTTCGAAAATACAACTGTGTTGTAAAATATTTTGCGGTAAAAGAATGGAATGGTATGAAATATATATATATGATTTGAAGTATCGACAACACAGTGCGCGTTTTTTTAAGGGGGCTGGGGGTAGACAATTTGATTAAAACACAGAATAAATTTCATGTCGTTTTTTTAATGCTTTCGATGGCCTACACTACGTGAATATCTGGCCACTTGTACTGGAAGGTTATGTCAGGGGTCGCGCGAACAGTTTTTGGCCCTATGACGTCAAACATTGATAATTCATTCAGCGTTGACGTTTTTTAGTGGTTTACCCATAGTTCCGTGCATGCCACACCAAGAAGTCGTCGTAACAGATGTTTTCATTGATTAATCTGTCACATCATCCAGAACGCAAGTTATAGAACAATTCTTCCAGATCCTAGTGTAGTACAAAATCTTGGATTCCTTATGGGTCTTTTGCTAAAGACCTCTAGGCCCAAGTGAATTATACAAAAGTTTTGAATGATACGTTAGTCACGAAATGATCTAGTTTGTGTTCAGTGGGTGTGAGTCTGAAAATGATCCAAGTAGGCCCTATTGTGTTGACGAGACGCGAAACTCCATTCCTTCACCTGCCTTATGTTCCACTGTGACGGTGTCCTGTAGGTATACAATCTATTTCATATTATTATGGCCATAAATTTAATTGATCTTAACATAGAAAAGTCTTTAGAATTTAAAACAAAATCAACATAATTCGACAAAATCATACCTTTTTCGCGGTTTCAATTAACTACATACAATTGAGAATGCCCACTGGGTATTCTCATTTTTCGAGTTATTTCCAAAAGAAATTTGTCTTTGAAAGGGCCGATCCCAGTTCTGTTCTGCATTCCATTCCGTTGATAAAGGAAGTAACAGCAGGCATGGTTTCAACTTACATTTTGATTTCAACATTTATTTATTTTACTATTTATAGCATTTAATTTGTCGCTAGGGTTTAAGAATATAATAAAAAGGCTGAGTCAATCTTTTTTTTTTTACGACGATTGCCTCAAGTCACGTGTGGTTTTTGCACAGCGTTTTAAACTTTCAATTGGGGTTATCCCCCTTTATCCATTAACCCTATCACTTTGATATCGACGATAAACAATATATATTTTATCCTTTATAAGGCAAATTTTATAATATATGCAAATAAATCCAAAACTTTGCATGTAAATAACAAGGTAACCGAAAGATGCTGTGAATCCGATTTTATGGTACAATAAAATAGTTGTTTTATCTTTAAAAATAACCACAAGAACACGTATCCCACAGTTATTTATAAGGTTACATAATAAAAGAAATGAAAAGAAATCTCTCAAACGGAAATACCACAGACCTATATTCAATTGGTCTCCTGTTGAGTTTTACAAAATAGCGACACGAAATTAGCCTACTTAGTGATTCACCACTTGTTTTTATTATACGAACTTTATACGAGAGAGAGAGAGAGAGAAAGAGAGAGAAAGAGAGAGATTAATTTCACTAACAGACCAGTGACAGATTGACACGGATCAAACGTGCACGTAAAAGATTCCTTAGCATTTGGAATTCGATATAAGAGTAGGCTATAGTGCCGCTACCCGGGTAAAATTTCCCTCATAGCACACTCTATGGCGTATACCCGTCTTCATTAGCCCCGTATAGGAGCAGAGCAGGGGGACGTTGAACCCCATTCCATTTCATTTCATTTTGACACAGATCAAGTAGCTGCCCCCGGTTCCTCATCCAAATACAGCAAGTTTTAAGCTTCTGTTTGGTGTCTTTATAGTTGATAGCAATCAACGAAATCGACCAGAGTCCCTGATGAAGTCAGATATTAGTCCTAGACCTCGATGTTGATTTCCCAGTCACAAAGAACCTCATAGTCTTCAACGTACAGGGGGTCAGGGTAGGCTGTCGGCATTTGGCAAATTCACTGGATAATAAGCCACCCCCCAACAAAAATAACCCTTCCAGTTACGCATCGGCAATGGAACTTTTTATCTAATGTCATGGTGATGACGAATTAGGATTAATAAAAAAAACCACAGATATGGTCCATAAAGAATAAAATTTATCTTAAAAAAATTAAGAGTTTTGGATGTTGAATTCGACTGAAATTGCAATTCTCAAATTAATTTCGTGGGCATCGACATCTTATTTTAGGGCTAGCTAGCTACCTCCCTTAGATTTTAACTTTTGTTCACGATAGTGTAATTGATCGGATATTCTAGTTAATGACCTAGTTGTTCTAAAATGTTGACAACCCATTCAGACTAATATTTTGTCGGTCGTGGAAGACGGATGGTTTTGCAAGGAACGTGGGATGCACGTAATGGAACCCTTGACAGTTAGTATTCGATGAAACATGGACAAAAAAGATGTATCTCTGTCTCCATTAGCGCTCTTGGCGCAGACAAGTAGGACATTAAATCCCATTCACTAATACTGAAAATTGAACTGAGTTTCTGGAGGGCACCACCATTTTTTAATATATATAAACTACGAGGTCAGGGAGAAAAGGATAAATTGGTCTGGTATTTGTCGCGCTCCCTTTCAACCGCTGCTGATCACAAGGTCTGTCATCCAGTCAAGTGCGCGTGGTTTTGCATCCACAATTGTAATTTGTACGTGACAAGGAGTAGGGTCGCCAGTCCGACCTCATAAGTTTAACCGGGTCCTCTAGTCTCCCCCACACCCGAATTAATGAAATAAAATAGAACAATGTATTAGTCCCGAAGTGAACTCGTTTGTGTCGAGTAGATTTTAAACTGCCACCCCCTTTCTCACCCCCCCCCCCCCCACACACACACACACACACATACACCATCTTGTCTATGATCGATTGATTTAAGTAGTACTAACAACCTTCTTAGTAGTTAAAGTATGTAATAAAAACACTCAGGGTGATTAGAAGTCATTATTTCCGGTAACATGACCATAACCTGATCGGACAGTTTTACCCGAAAGTGTTGACACAGTTTATCAGTCGCACGAACAAAATCAACACCACCGTACAAATGTCAGTATGGAAGTCAGTTTTAAGTATATAGGATAGACTTAGACATTTTTAGTAACACCCACAAGTTAATTGATAAACAAGATTAGTGAAATATTATACCATTGTAGTTGAAGATGACGATAGACCAAACAATTTGAAGACTTGAAATGTGCATTCTTGTTTCCGTTCAGCCGATGGACGTCTGCTACTACAGTTGTTCATTGCAAGTTTGGGATATTTTGACTCGTTGACATTAATTTGTTGAAGTCATGAATCTAGCCAAAACAAAGTAAAGTAATAGTGTAAATAGTCAACATTGTTTAGGTCTATAAAATGGTGTCTGTGGTTGTTGCTAACAAGCAGGTGTGGATGTTAAAATTATGATTAAATTGGAGACTTTAGTTGCTGTGTAGGTTCACGTGCGACGGTTTATTTGTGTCTTTCGTAAAAATAAATATTTCATCATGGTAAGTTGATATATTCATTACATAAACATCTTCACGCTTGGGCTTACAGAAGAGAATAGTGTGTACTTTATGAATTTTTTTAAATATATGAGGGCGTTGGTGTCTTGCACTAACCTGACAAACTGTCAAGGGTTGCTTAACAACAACGTGCACTCAAACGTGTATGCGAAATCTTGGGTTTCCGTCCCATCCGAAAGACAAGATGCTTTGTTTTGCCAACATCTGCATCTTACCAGGGATTACTTTTCACTTAGGGCCATTTTCACCCAGCAACTGTCTTACTCACCGTGGCCCCATGGCTTTCTGGTCTGGGCTTTATAGTGAAGACGGGAATTGACCGTTGGACTCTTACCGTCTTCGCAACATGGATTACTAAAAGCGATTTTTTTTTATCTCGGGGCTACGAAACAAATGATCTTCTATTTTTATCTTGTCGGAATTAAAAAAAATCTCATAATTTACCTTGAGGAAATTATTTAAATTTGTTTAAATTAAAGTGGCATCTTGACGGTCAATGCCCTTTACGTCTTCTCTCAAGTTCTGGGGCCTCTTTCATGAAATTTTAACTAAGATATAATCCAAAATTTAGTAATGATTGGATAATATCAGATTGATTTAATGCATAGCCAATCAAAATTGAAGTATCTAGTAAAATTTGGATTTTATCTTTGGTTCAAATTTCAATAAACAGGGCCCAAAGCCATATTTTTAAAAAACCAAATGCTTTAATAGGTAGGAACAAGGTCTTACATGGGCATAATGAAGCTGGCAATTAAAGCCCCAATAACACTCTTGTTGTAACTGAATAATATGTCCCAACCTTCATTTTGGTCAACAAATCGTATTATTTTAGAATATTCCAATTCAATGATGATATAAATTTCATCTTAACACACCTATTTTGAAAAATTGGAAAAATTCAACCAATTGATTTGAAAAGTCTAACGTACACCTTTTCAAATGTGACTTGGATTTTGAAATATTTTCGAACCCTCTGGACAAGTAAAATAGGTTGTAATGGATAATTTACACAACAGGTAGACAATTAAACATCTAGTACTTAGAATAAGGGTATTATTTATTTTCTGGAGCTACCAAGCCAGCAAGAATGTTATTGTCCCTTTAAGGTACGCGTTGGCACACTATGAAAGGATAAATTCATCCACGTTCATTTCCCCTTAACCATAAGACTGGTTTCTACCAAATTTTGTCGATCTCTTCAAACGGGTGCGGGCCTTGGATTGTGTTTAAAGAAATTCGTTTGGCTCAGTATTATTCTGTTTTATCAATATTAATGACTAATTGACTGAAACTAGGGTTTAACGTCTTACTGTTCTGCACCAACTAAATACCGACGTACGCCCCGCAGTGTCACCATGGCTTAAGTTTTCCCCGGATAGCAATTGAATTCCAACTGTCAATGATTCTTTTACATGCAATTCAACGTGTATACATAAACCCCGTTTACATTACAAATTTTAAGCGTGCCAGGTACCGTTCCTGGTACGGCACGGTTAATTTTTTTGTACTGGAAACGGGTAAAACACAAGCGTGCCATACCGAGTACCGTGCCAATCTGGCCCACTGAAGTGATGTGGTCTCGGTACCGTACTAAGAACGGCACACTTCAAATTTTCGTAGTGTAAACGCTAACCGGTCTGAGTACGGATTACTGCGCATGCGCCAAATGAACCTTGACCTTTTTTCCCTGCAAACCTTGACAGTTCTGTCAAAATGGCTGCTCAAACTATTAATCAGTCATCATAATTGTTTTCATCTGGGTAATTTGTACAGGGGCTGAAAATAACTTTTCAGTGAAGAGTTCCTCATTTGGCACGGTTCTGAGACCGGTTATTTTAGAGTAATGTAAACGGGTCCATTTCTAGAAATTTATCGCGGCCTGGTACCGTACCTAGTACGGCACGCTTATCGCGGCCAAATGTAAACGGGGCTTTATATGAGATTTAGGGCTTTTGTTTTACTTCATTGGTATTGACTTTAGTATTCTGTGCAAGTGGATTAACTTTTTAAACTTTTTTTACAGGCGGCGAAAGGAGTGAGTGGTCTAATAAGAAAGGTGTCCATGTTCCTATGGGGAAGACGGAGGGACACAACAGAAGAAAGTGATTTCTCGGACCTGAATGAGAACGAATCTGACGTTTATACAATCAGTTCGGACAATACTCAAACAGAAGTGTCTTCTTCAATTGATTTAACATCTGAGGAAATCGACGAAGGAGAGTCAGTGGACCATAACAACATAACATATGAGCAAATATCAACGCGCACTGAACTAGCAGACGACATATTTTCCCTCGAACCAAAAACACTAAACGACAACATAACGGGCAAAGTGAACCCACTAGAAACGAACACTGCCTTGAGTGAAGCTGATATTAATATGGAGGACAGCGAAGCACATGTCGATGACACAGTAACCGTGAAGGACTCTGATTCTAATTTTAATGATGACGAGAATTGTTTGAGCGATGAAGATATTGGCAACAACAATTCGAAACAGGCAGACGACAACACAAACAAGGAAGATGCAGAAGTTGAAAAGATAACGACAAAAATAGACACACCCTTAATCAAAGATGGTGATAGATCAACGAGTGTTACCGACGAAGAAGATGTTTTCAGCATGTCACAGGAATTTCTCTCAGAAGTTCCTAACAAAAGTGATGACGCCGAAGAGTCCATATCCCCCACCAGTCCAGCCTCTAGTCCCACTTCATCAGTTGATGACAGTTCCGACCCAAAGAGCAAAATGAAGAAAATATTAAGAAGGAAAATTAGCAAAACTTTATCAAATGCGGATTTTGATTCCTGCGAGCCAGACATTTGTGTTAGCGTGCTAAGCATTCCGTCTGTCAGAACTTTAGCATCTTTAAAGAAAAAGATTAAGAAAGCGGAAAAAGGCTGGATTCAAGGTTTCCTGGAAGCCAAGGGTTTGGATGCTCTGTTGGATAATGTAGATAGTGTCGGAGGCACAAGAGTAACAAATTTAGCCGATGCCATGATACTCTTGGAGTGTGTTTCTTGTATCAAGTCTGTATCGAATAGTAAACTTGGTTTGGAGGCACTTGTGCAGGATGGGGGCAATTCCAAGAGACTTATTAAAGGTAATATTTTCATATTTATAATTTATTATCATATTTCTTGAACATATACTAGAAACACAATGGTATAGAATATGGTTTCACTGATTACAAGCTTGTGATATTATTGTGTATATACCTTAAAGGTGTATGTATACATTATCTACTTCGTGGGACAAAGGGGTTACCTATATACGTATATACATTTAGTCTAACATATGACCTATAAAAGAATTCACAGCATTCCCATTTCAAACTATTGTGACATTTAATGTATGTCCCTCTATATCTATATTGTAATGTAAATGAAATTGGGTTATATAAAATATGATAAAAGCCAGTAGATCTTGTTATTATAGGGTTACTCGAATGAACTTCCTTGATTCCATCAAGTAATCAAATAGTCTGTTTGAATTAAAATTAAACTGATGCTGTTATGTTGGCCTAAATCCAGCATGGCGTCAAAATAACAAAATTTAGGAAATCAAGAATTTTATTCGTATCAGATGTGACCCTCTCAATTCATTTATTGCATTAAAATTAATTTATTGTGATTTAAAATTATGATTAAGTTTTAACATTGATATTAAAAAGAGAAAAGGATTTCTTATCACAAAACATACTAAAAATCCGAATTATTTCTTAACTGTACCAAAACACTGTATACGTTCTATATAAACGGATATGCGAAGGTGTATCTATGACCTCCATATTATAGATGTTTGCATGACGCCTACAGTGCTTTTAAAATTGACGAATTCACCATCCCTTTTTGTGCATTATGTTAAAATACTGTTAATATATGTAAGAGGTAGAAAAAAAATCGGGACTTTATTATATATTTTTTACAAATAAAATACGCCCGTTAAAGTTGGATGCAAGATTATTTATAATTTACTACGGAAAGGGTATTTCACAACTTCAGACAACATTCATTTTAGGGTTTAAAATTAATTTCACCAAATTAACATGTCAGATACTCGTAATATCAAACCATAATCCCCACATAACTTAGAATTACCAACCATCAATTACAGACAGTCCAGACAAGAAATTGGTCAAAATTGGTGGTTTCGGACTATACATACTCAATGAAAACTTGATATTTTAATGTGACCTGTTGTCTCTTTAAATGATTATGTTATGAGTACAGTATGCTCGAGGGTTATGTCCGATTATATGTTGGTAAATATATAAGATGATTGATTAGTACATACAATATACGTATGTTGTTTTATGATAAACTGGGGTTATATGTATGATTAACATGGAGCAATATAGCCCGGTTGGAGCCATACTCCTGCGCAGTGTTTCGTTTGATTAGAACTAATCCACTTCACACTGCTATCTTGAGTGAACATTGTTTTGCTAAATTATTATTGGTCAGTAGTGCCATTACCAACCAATGACCTACATTGTAACAAACAATATCGGGGTTAACCAGACCTCAAAATATGTTACCGCAATGTATCTAGTGACAATCGCGACTTGTTTACGTCATAACCCGCGAAATTTATTATGCTCGATTATCCAATGCCAACATGTTTTCTTCGTAGGCCATTTTGAAAATTATGCCGAATGCGAGAAGAGAGGAGGGATTTGATTGGACGTTAAAAAGAGACACGCCCCGCCCAATTTCAAGAATATGACTTCTATCCAGCAATGGTAAGAGAGGGATTTCTCGCGCCATTGCTTCAGGGATATGGGTTGGAGCTGACGTGCCATAAAACTATATTTCATTCATTGTCATTAGCATTCTTATATATTTACATAGTACCCATCAGGGCAAATCGGTACTCATATGTATAATAAAGGCTGTCTTAAATATATTGCCCGGTTGGAGCTGACGTGCCATAAAACTCTGTTTCATTCATTAACATGCTTATAATAAGTATCTACCAGGGCAATGCAGTACAGAAATATAAGGAGTTTCGTATATACCAATAAATAATATTCAAAGTTGGTGTGTATCGTACACGAAGCGGGGTATGCTTACTGCTTGACACTCTACGAATATGTGAACATAATTGTAAAAGACTGACGTACATCATTAGGTCATGGGTTGCAAGGCACGTCAAAATTCTCATTACTTTTTTCTCAAAAACAGGTAAAGATGACATCGTGAGATAAATATAAACAACTCTAAACAAATTTTGTGGGCCCGCTGATGAGGAAGTCCTGATACCCCAACACCCACGTCCTTTACATGAAAAGAACAAATCAATCACTCAGGTTTGTCACTGCAGTGGCATTTTTCCATTTCTACCCAGTTTGCGATAAGCAGCTGTTTTGGGATGTACCGCTAATGTGCCTCATTCAGATGCACCGACTGGGCTACTGGCATAGGTCTCCATGCTGGTCCATGCAGTGTGCTATTAGGCAGACCTTGTTGTTTCCTCACATTCAAATAACTTTAATTAAACGCCAGATGCGATATGAGAATTTGAAATTTTTATAATAAATGATTGACATTTAATATACAGACGTTTGATAATCAGATCATAGCCACTTAACCCTTCAATAACATATGGTAATACACAGCAACCCTATGATACTAAACTGTTTTAATTATAGTAACTAACGTTGATTGACATTTCGTTAATAGGAAATTGAAATGGCTATAATGGTTTCAGAGATGTAAATTATTTTCTATCCCAGGGTTTTTCCCACATTCTGCATTTTATATTAGGCGACGATACTTAGCGTTTATGAGAACAAACCTCTATCCGATTTGATAATATCCAGTTAAAAGAGGCCCATGGTCCTTTTGGCTGTGTAATAATACTCAATTCACCAAAATTCTAATGCGGCATGCTCAAAGGACCAACGATAAAAATGACACCGCTACTGCTCCCTTGGTTAGGCCATCATAGTTCGTTATACAATATTCGTTATCAGTATAGGTATTCGTTACACCTGTATACTATGAATATAATAATACTCAGTACTGTACTATATACTATAGATAAAATAATACCTATAAACCTATAAGCAATTGTTTTATATGCATCTTTCCTACGATCCATCACCAAGCGTATAAATATTTTCACATCGACAATACTGGTCTTTGTCATTTCACTAAGTCCCGATTGTCACGTGGCAGTTTTCAGCACATTTTAGTAGTTTTATTGGTTCAGTATAGCCGCGGTTTGTGTATACAAATTAAGCCTATTGTACATCTAGCTCAGAATCCAGATAAACAGTTTTTTTTCTTGACTACAACTAACTATTCTTCAAATTGGAGTTTGAAATTTGTGGAATACAGGAAATGTGTTGTCGCCATGGATTATAGGGTTTCTAATTAAATGTTCGAACGTTTCAGCAACAATTGACTAAAAGACTAAAAGATGTCGAAAAATAACGGTTTCTTGAAATTAAGGAGTATTTGGAAACTGTGAGAAGTTATTCTTAGTAATGCGAGTTTATTAATGCGCATGTTGGGTGACGACGAAAAAGGAGTCGACGAATAAGGAGTGTGGAGTGCGACGTGGTGCGAGGAATTGATTAATATTATGATCTTTGTGTTAATAGTAATAGAGATAATTTAATCATTATTTTGCCAAGTGTCTGGAATTCAGTGATTCTCGTTTCTTTGCTCTCAGGGTTATATAACAAAATCTTATATAGTACCAAAGCCACGCCCTAATTCCTTTATTAAAACGAGGAGATTAATGGATTAATAAAGAAATAACCCTTTGACACATGGATAGTATTCTTTGAATTAATAAACCAAGTGTTATAATTAAGTATAACCAAATATAACAAACCAACACAATGCGTATGACCCACAAATGTGCTTTGTAGAAAGTTATAAATGATCGTTGAAATAAGGTACTATGAGGTTAGAATAATTGACAAACCAATAAATTCATTACACGTAATTTCTTCTTTTGTAAGAACATTTTGTTTATTTATTAGGAGATTACGTTCTGATAGGATTTTAATCGCTTCAAAATTTGTCTTGCTGTAGAATCAGACCACATGTTACCCGTTTATTAGTTTCCATAATGTACATTTCGACAATGAACCATGTGAAACTTCATAGCAATTAAAATGATAATCATTAAATGATTATCTAACTGTGGCCATTTCTTTGATTTTAAATTAAACCTTTCATCATGAATGGCATAGATACGGATTCGGACGTGCATAGAATTAAAAACGGTAAAAAGACCCAATCTAATGGGCATGGATTTATATCAGGGACTTATATTTTTTTACTGCAAAATCCTTCGCTTAGGAACTTGTGTCATCTTCGCAAGAAAATAGCCGGAGCGGATACGGAATGGATCCAGGGCTTCTTACGTCTGCGCGGATTGGAGCTGTTATTTGAGTGTCTGGATAATTTATCTACAAATAAATCCGATTTTCTTAATGCCACTTTGAGACTGGAATGTGTGTTATGTATCAAAGCCTGTATGAATTCGAATGAAGGACTACGTTTCTTAGTTCAAAATGGAAACTATGCTCCTCGCTTTGCAACAGGTATACACCTTTCTGATTCTTTGAATTATTGTGAGGTTTGATTTCACGGGATAAAAAAAAAACAATCACGATATTTGAAACTATATGGGTCACTGTCGTGGACAGGGCGCGGATCTAATTCTTTGGAGTGTGGCCTGTTAGCACGTGTACATATTGGTTTACACAAAAAAGGGCCCTTACCCGATGTAATTCGGTGAAGAATAGACGCAAACGCCGCAGCCCGGGCAAAATTCTTCTCCCACAACTTTGCATAACTAACAGGAAAGAAATAAACATTGTATTGCATTAGCAAGACGTCACACCGAGAGCTTTCCCTTTCCTTTAAAAGTTACCCAGAACACAAAAACGAGTAAAGAAATTACATGAAATATTATTTTTACACTTGAATTTATTTCAGTATACAAATTTCTTACTTTCATGCGTTGGGCGAGACGTGAAGACGAACAATTTTTTTGTTTAATCGGATCGGCTGAGAACAATGGCTTTGAAAAAGTGCGACTTTCAAAGACCTATTATTTCTACCAAGCTCCACTTGTTTTTATTTTTCCTCCCCCAAACAATATAAAAATATCTATAAATATATTTTATCCTTGTAGCCACTAACATATAATCGTCACAAATGGTTCATTAATATTTTTGTTTTTAAAAGGCTAATCTAGTTCTTCATGAATCTGGAGTGTTTTGCATTCACAATATTAAAGGAGCTGAATCTCTCACTCGAGAGTATTCATAATATTCGAAATTAAAAACACTAATTTGTTTATTTTAATTAATGTTGATTTTGTTATCTTACCGAGAAGGGATCCTAATATGCAGTATTTAAGACACAACGAACGTTTTAAAAAATTTTCAGGGCCCAAAAGAACAGATCTAAACACACTTGAATTTTGGACAAGACAATCATTTGAAGTAAACTGTACTTTATTTTGTCAAATACTCTTGTCTTCAAAAAAACTAATTTTCGACAAGTACCCAAAGGAAGTAGTAAACGGGATTGGTTTAATTCTAAAGTTTTACTATGTATGTCTATTTTTGAAAATAATGTGTTTTCTATACCCCTATTTTCAATACAAGGAAATTAATTTTCCACAAGTAGTAAATAAGAATATCGCAATTGTAAAGACTGTTCACAAGTGGTCTGTACCCTTGGGTTGTATATGTATTGTTGTCAATATAAACATCTATTAGCAAATTCTTCTTAATTCATTGATCCCCTTCCCCGTCATTATAATTATCACCTTCAGATAAACAATGTCATGTAGAGATGGGGAAAGATTTTATTTGGTTCAAAAGTTCATGTTTATCCACTTAAGCTCAATTGTCACAAATAATGACCATGGGATATCAGCTTCGTTTCAGATAAATATATTTGGAATTATAGAGATGACGCCCCAGGAGTTTGAAATAACTTTTAACGTCCGCTTCCACCGACGTGATATCGCTGACATATTTATGAAACGTATAAAACTTTAACAGATAAAACAAAGGAAATAGTAAAATCAAAGGTTGATTGAATATAAAAGATAACATAGACTATTCTGACATTTACTATGTATTTTTATTTCAAACGTGAATTATTGATTGAATGACATTCGTTTAACCACAATTTGACAAAAAAAGAAATCCACTTTCAGGAGACATTACAACAATTAATGGGCTCTCATTCAGCATTACACCTTTTCCTTTTTGTGAAACCCTGACTAGAGCATCACCAATCTGACTTTTAATTACCTATGAATAATATGATAGGCTCAGTATTAAAGTACACATTTGTGATGATAGGAAAAGTCCCAAATTCTTTATAATTTATTAGTATTTGTTTATTACGAGGAAAGCTCCATGTTTATGTATTTTATTAGTTTCCTTATTTACGTTGTTTCTATAAAATAGGAGGGCAATGGTTGCTAGTGAGTAAGACGCTGACTCGCTAGCCTGGGAGGTCGGGTGTTCGATCCTTGCATCGGCCGTCTTCATTAGCCCAGTACGGCGTTAATACTTTTTCTGGTACTCGATTACGGAAGGGGTTCGATGACCGAATTGTTATCGAAAATCCGCGGAACCTTTCTAGGATACAGTATTTTCTCGAGCTTTCGATAAACCCATTGGAAACGTGTATTACTAAACTTTCAATTGCAGTAGCGCGGTTTAATTTTTCATATACATAAAATGGAGTCATAGCTTAAACTTACATCTGAGAAGCCAAATATTTCATCTACTGTATTTTAGGAGCTATGGTCACTAACTAATCTAATGATACAAACATACAAAAATATGCCATCCCTCTTTACTTCATATAAATTGTTTATATTTTTTAGCACTGGATACACCAAATGTAATGGTAAAGAAACAAGTATTTGAGTTACTGTCAGCTCTTTGTGTCTATTCAACTGATGGTTACAAACTGGCATTGGACGCCCTCGATACATTTAAGGTATAAAATCTATCAGAATTTAAAATGGCTACTGCTCTTTGATTTAAATTAAAAATGAAATTGTCGATTTCATGGGATTTAATATATTGATTCTGTTTTCAGGATGATAATCTGTCTTGGTTCATAATTTTACACCCATAAATAAAGCAAATGTTTACATATGGATTGTGTCTTCCTGTGTCATACAGCAAGACAAACATTCATCTAAGATTATAAACAAAAATGAATTCTGATTAAATATGCATTGTGCCAGAGCTGAAAATGCCTATTGCATACTTTTCTTTAGACCTGAAATGTTATCTGAATTAATAATAAAACATTAATTAACTTATCCAGACCATAATCAACTCTCGATATAATTGCTAGCCTACGATATTTACTGGATTACAATTAAATAAAAAAGTGGATAATCGAGACTATGGTTTATCGTACCGAATATGGTAATGATGATCAAAGCTAGGCCTGAAATTCAATCACTAAATTCTATGTTCAGAGTGGATCAATTTGACTGAAATTTTCGTCAAATTCCCTTTACATTATCTATTTTTTTAAGGACATTTATTATAGTGAGAACCGTCAGCCTTCATATAATCTCCCGTAACGTATCTTTAATCTAATATATCAAAACAAATATGACAGTTTATAGTTTGTACCATCAATACTTGAAATATCACATAAGAACATAATCTTGTTTCATGTCCAACCCAAAGAGTTTTAGCTATTTTTAGCTTTTTCTTGATGTTTCAGTCTAGACTATCAAAAGTGGTCTCTGTTGAGAACAATAAAAGATAATTGAAATGGTGATAGCTGACTCAACAGAAAAATGTTCATTTCAGGACTAGGATTTATTCTGACTTCAATGAATCACATGATGCCTTATTATCAGTGAAGGTAAACCGAAGGGACTCTGGTGAAACCCACGAGGTTAGGCAGGTGGCATTAAACCTTGTCATCTATACAATCGTGTGATCAAAACCGTAACTGAACTGGTAACAGGTCCAATGGTCTAGTCTACTAGATGACCTATTCATTGGTCAAAGCAATATCTGTTTGCAAAGTACAAAATATGCAATTCATTTGATTCATTAATTTCCAACTGTAACATTTATTTTTAAATTGTAGACGATGAAGAAACAAAGATATAGATTTAGTATAATTGTTAACGAATTAAAGAATGCTGAATTACTACCATACAAGACGACATTAATGGCGTTTATCAACTGCATTATAGTAGGAACAGATGAATTACAAGAACGCATATCTATAAGAAATCAATTCATAGGTAAAGCTGGTTTCTATTTATTTAGTATTTTCTTTCGTGACTTTCGTACAATTGGGGTACACGTCCACAACTAAAATAACATCGTAGGCTATGAAGAACCGTCGGATTTTGGGAGATTTTAATTATTTCCCCCGTAAGTAATTGCACCATAGCACATTAGAATGATAGGCGGTTCAGAGTTCGATCCCTGTATTGGCATAGAAAGTTCCCGGAGAATTTTCAGTGGTGTAGAGAGGGGGTCTGACAAGGAACATCATCTATTTGATGTGATGAGGCAAAAAAATCGAAGTAGTCTACCCTGTGGCTTGCACGCCGTTATCCTGGCAAAATATCCACACTGCATGTCGTATGCCCGTCTTCATTAGCCCGACTGGCGCAAAAACAATAGAACACACCCATTAAATTATGATTACTTATGTTATGTTTATACGTGTTCGATGCCCTTTGGGGGTTAGACAACGAAAAATTCTATCTGGTTGTTCGAATGGTAAAAAAATTTAAAATTGTGGAGAAAGATGAGTTTTCACATTAAATTATATTTTTGTTGCAATGCGTTAAAATATGAGACTGTCTTCAGGTTTGAATTTCTTGGATATTGTAAATACATTACGTGATGAAGAGAATGAAGATTTAATTATACAATGTGATGTATTTGATGAGGAAAGACATGATGATGAAGAAGAAATTTCATCCATTATATCTACCAATAATATAGATATTAATAATCCTCTTCAACTCTTTAACGGCATTCTTCAAAAGGTATGTTGTAAGTCACCCCAACCATCCAACCCCTGTCTTTGTTAGCCCAGTGCAGAAAAGTAAGAACGTTCAAACCGGTGACTCTTAACATATGAGGCTTAGAATCCCCCATAGATCATTTGTCGCATATGTAGATGAATATTATAAATTTTGAAAAACAAAAAAAAAAAAATTTTGCCCCAAGGGGTGCAGATGGACCCCTGTCTCCTTTGGGCCCTCGGGTCACGCACAACGGTCCGTGGTCCAATCCACCACTGGCATACCTCTATTTAATATTTAATCTCAACAGATCTATCCACAAATCTATAGCGGGAACTAGATATGTGTACGATACCAGCTACAGTTGGGGGTGGATGGCCGAATAATTGAAATAAAATTAAACCATATGTTAGTCCCGAAATGACCTAGTTTGCGTCGAGTGGACGTTAACACCCCTCTCTCTCTCTCTCTCTCTCTCTCTCTCTCTCCATAGGAAGCCAAGCCACCCAGATTTTATTGTGTACCCTACCCCTTGTTAAAGTGACTGTTATCTCTTGTAAATAGATAATATAAATGTCTTATTTATATAAACCTTTAAATAACTCCCAACAGCAGTATGTGGTATATCCTCCATTTGGTTATTTAAAGCTTTGTTTATATATTATGATAATATTTTGATATATATTTAACATAGTCTTTCATATAATACTATAGATTTAGAAACTGTAAAGCAATATTTATCTATAACACGTTCTAATTATAAATGGTGATGTTGATATAATTTGAATAAAGGTTTCGTAAAAGCTTTTAAAGGGAGAATACGATGAAAATGACATTTGTTAAAAGTCGCAATTTAAAACACATTTTACTATAGAATATTTCAAGAGCCTTGTAAAAACGAAAACTTTGAATTTAATTCAGAGTTTCAAATTGTCATCTTTTTAGTTGGATTCAGAGAAGTCAAACAAATTTTAATGCCCAAAACTGATATCTAATGTGTCTGAACTGATGCCTAAACTATTAACGGACATGGATCACAATTCCCGCCCTTCTTTGCTTCAATTCACAATAATATTATCCACTTGACAAATAAACAACCTGAACAGGGCATGGGTATTTAAATTTTAATTTGGTTTATTTTACAGGTATATAACACACCACAAGCTGACGTGTTTCTTACTATATTACAAAGTTTACTTCATATTGATCCAGACGATTTTATCAGGTCAGTTCTATGTTCTTTTAAATTGATCAGGACCATTGTTTATTCCGAATGATATTCCGAACCTAGAATGGAATATACAGGGGTTTAACGTCCCATCAACGTAACACTGAATATCAGCTTACCAGTATCTGGTATAATGGGGGGGGGGAATGATAATGTCTGTCTTTGAGTCAACTGGCGTGGTTTAGATTGCTAGGTTGTACGCGGCAAGGAGTAGGACGACGTCCTTTGGTATCCCCCAACTGTTAAAGATCCCTACGCGCAAGCGAGTTATTGAAATAAAATAAAATTGAACTACATGTTAGTCCCGAAATGACCTAGTTTATTTCGAGTGGACGTTAACCTCCCTCTCTGCCCCCATCCCCCTCTCTTCTACATCGTAGTAAAGATGAAATCGAAGTGTTATGTCTCTTTAAGCACTTTTCTTAACAATATATAGTTGTTTTCTATACGTTAACAACGTATACTTTGTATTCACATTCTTGAAAAATAAAATTTTATGACCGAATTTATATAAAATTGTTTATATATATATATTTCATTTTTCAGTGATAACCAGTGGCATGTTATGGAACAAGCTGCCAAAAAGTGTTTTATTCTCCATAAAGCTGTGGAAAATAGCAATATAGCTTTAACTGATGCTAATAATAACAAAGCTGTACAAACTGATTTTCTTGTTGAAGAAGTTACATATAGTATGTTGAACAAACCCATCGAAGCTGACATAATTAAATCTTCGTCGACTGGAGTATTAACTCAATCTGTGTCTCGATCTCTGATAAATGGACAAGCTCCTTCCTTGCGTGTGTTACCCAACGGAATTCCAGTTCCACCCCCTCCACCCACATTGTCTGGAAATGCTTTGATTCCTGGGGCTATACCGCCCCCACCACCTCCATTTCAGCCACCAGTTCCCAATGGAACATCTTCATCCATCCCACCACCACCACCAATGTTGGGCGGACCATCCATCCCCATCCCACCACCCCCACCACCTCCATTAGGATCAGCGCCCCCTCCACCACCACCTCCACCACCTGGATTACCAGGATCAGTCCCTCCACCACCACCGTTACCAGGCAGTGCAGTACCTCCTCCGCCACCACCGCCACCTGGGGCTGGACCACCGGGTGCACCACCAGTGCCACCACCATTTGGAGCACCAAGATTTTTCCAGGTGCCAGTTTCTAATCTTAAAGGCATAAACACACCCCGTCCAAAACACAAGATGAAGACGTTTAACTGGTCTAAGATATCTGCCAATGTATTAAATAGTAAGTCAGCCATTATTGTCTTTTACTGGTTTACACGAACATTACTAGTAATTAGTTAAATAATTTGTATGGACATCTTTTGTTTGTCTAAAAATGTGTCGATTTTTATATGCCGACAATTTCTTATCCGATTTACTTTAAATTTATACACAGTGTTAAAGTTCGCGAGACGAAGAATACTATTGATTTTCAGCAATATCCGATAATTACTGCCAGAGTTATGATTTTCAGTGTTATGACCCTTGATCACTTTGAAAAATCTTATGAACGCTCTTGAGGCTAAGTTAATATCCGATTGACTATAAATTTATACAAAGTCTTTAAGGTCATGAGACAAAGGAGCCTATTTATTTTCAGTGATTTCCGCCAGTATTTAAGGTCATGCGACAAAGAAGCCTATGGATTATCAGAGATTCGTGTGTTGTAAACGTCCTCCTTACTGACAAAAGAATAAATATGCGACAACCCTCGTTGCCTGCTGGACGACATAGCTGTTATGGGCGTATGTTTTTGTTGCCTGGCAACCTATCTTTATAAACGTTGAATCAGTTTTATTGTTCTTCAATCTTAGTTATTTTCTAATGGTATTTTTTTATTTATTGTATCTTTTATCACAAGACCCAGTCAACAATGGAGATTACCCAGCGACATAAAATAAATATCATCACCATGTCATATATTTTTTTTTCAGACAATGATAATGTATGGAAAGATGTATTGAAGATGCAGGATAAAGTGAAAGTAAAATATGATGATATTGAACAACTATTTTGTCAGAAAACTGTTAAAACTGAAGAAAAAGGAGCTGTAAAAGCCAAACCTCCAACTGAGGTTAGTGCCTTTAAATAACACCAGTTTTTAACAGTGGTGACTGCCGCCAATGAGGCAGGGTATGAATAAATTTTCCGGAAAATTGAGAGTTCTTTATAACAACTGTATTCGAATAGGCTCGGTCTTTATATTATAATTTGTAAAGCGAATATTTCCAAATGGGAACACAGATAAAAGGTCTTGTCTCAGGTAGTACCAACATTTTCTTTTATGTTACCTTCTTTTCATTAACCATAACCCAAACAGCTTGGATACCAAGCCAGCCTTATTGAAATAAATTGTAGGCCTGCAATATAAAACATTTGCCTTGAGATCCCTAATGGATTGTCAGGTGTTATAAGTACATCCTGTCTCGTACACCAAACTTGTGTAATGTTGGTTTAAAGAGGTAGAAACTACTCTGCAGGTTCTGTCGTGAATGTAAACTATAACTTAGCCTATATTATTATTATATGTTTCCCTTCTGTTACAGACATTTATAATTAATAGCTGGACAAATTCCAGCTTTATGACAGTGTCTATATTTTTCAAGCTTACACAATTATCAACAACACCAGCGTGTGCAGCAGCCGTTTTGAGATGTACCGCGAATGTGCCTCATTCATAATCACCGACGGGGCTACTGGCACAGGTTTATGCTATACAGGCCCTAGAAAACAACCTCATCTCTCAACACTACGGGGGGGGTGGATGGCCGAATGGTTAGCGCACGAGCGCTCTATCATACGGCCTGCCATTGCGTGGTTTCGAATCCCTGGTTGTACGTGTCCTACCTCGCAGGTTTTCCCGGGGTCCCCCGGTTCCCCCCCCAACTGCTAAATACCCCTATGCCCAAGCGAATTATTGAAATAAAACTGAACAATAGTTAATATCGTGGCTTGGGTTCAGCCCCGATTAAAAAGTGTCCATCAAAAGATTTTAGCGAAGATTATAAGTGGCGCTGACCACATACCGATTACATCGTATGTAGATGATTCCGAATGCAGGAAAAATTTTCAATAAATCATATCTTTGTAAATAATGGATGTAATTTGGCCATTTTTTGGACTAATATTGCATTTAGAGGTTTAACTTTAATAATATTGTAGTTCGCGAAAATCACTCATTTGACAATGAATTGTGTTTTAACGATGTCTTTTTTATTTTGTTTTTTTTATACAGATTAATTTATTAGATACGAAGAGAAGTATGAACGTGAATATATTTTTGAAACAATTCAAAGCTAGTAATAAAGATGTAATAGAAATGGTGAGGAAAGGTGACCCAGCAGCTATTGGACCAGAACGATTACTTGGACTTCAAAAAATTATTCCAGAAACTGACGAGGTAATGACTGATATATTTAACAAAAAGTTGAAAAAACGCACCACCTAGACCTACTAGGTTCGAGTTAGAACCCCTTTTTTAATTTATTCGTGTACATGTGTAATAGCCTTCAGTGTTTTATCTCAAAACATTTATCTTTTGTACTTGGTTTAAGAGGAACCCCATCCCCACCCCTTTTTGTGGTTTAAGATACAAATTTCTTTTTTGACATTCTGATTGTCTATAATACCATTGATGGCCATAATACCTTACGAAAATGATGTTTGTCAAGAATTCTAATCGGACAGCTGTATCTTTGAGTTCAGTTTGATTGGTGAGTGTCCATTTAAGTTGAAGCATACGGTGACGTCGAATATCTATTTTAACTTCAGATGCGAGATCAATTTGCTAAAAAAAACACCTGGCAGCCATACTAGTTGGAATACATGTATCGCATTTCGCTTGAATAGCATATATTTAACACCGTAATAAGACAAGCAATTTTGTGTTTCTAACGAAAATAAGTTTCCGGCTAATTTCCGTTTTTGATGGGTTTCGTAATAACATATAACTGTATGTGCGTGACTAGATTCTTTTATTCTGATGCTGTGCGACAAAGAATTATAAATCCCTTTTCATGAATATTCGTATTTTAGATAGAGTTATCACGCCATATCGGGGATATAAATTTATAAAAAAAAATGAAATATTTTGCTATGGCATTAGAAATCTTACAGTAGCTCGACTGACTTTGTGAGGTTTCCCCATTTCATTTCATTACCCTCGGTAACCGAATGGGTAAGACGCTGGCCCACAGTGATACTATTGTGGTACTGATCAGGTGGTCGGTTTTAAGGGTGCCCGCACGCCAATGGGTACCCCGTGGTTCGTTTGCCACTAGCGCGGATCCAAGGGGACACAAGGAGCAAATGCCTTTCCTAACAATCTGCCGCCCCTGAAATATGGCGCCCCTGAAAAAAACATCATATTTCATGGGACACAGGTGATAAATTTTCAGTGTCTTGGGTATTATACTGGCACCCCACCACTCTGCTACACCCCCACTTTTAAAATCCTAAATACGGCCCTGTTAACTCTCCATGTCTCTTTATAACAGAAAATTGTCAACAAGGTCGTTTATAACCATAATTGATTACATATTCGTGTGAATAGACATGGACCAAAATAAATCATATATATATATATTATCTTTTTTTAGATAAACATGCTCAAGGAGTTTGACGGGGACAAGACCAAGTTGGGTAACGCTGAAAAGTTCTTTCTAGAAACAGCAACACTTCCTTCTTATAAAACGAGAATAGATGGTATGCTCCTTAAAGAAGAGTTTGGTATAAATATGGAAGCCCTACAGGGTAACCTTAAAGCAATGATAAAAGCTTGTGATGGCTTATTACACAACGAAACCCTTAAAGACTTTCTCAGATACGTACTTCATACGGGCAATTTTATGAATGCTGTAAGTATAGAATCCTTTATCACGTGTGTTTTTTTTGGTTATTTGCGAGGTCAGAGCTTAAAAATAAAAAAAAAATTGAATAAAATAATGATATTGGTCTTACATTGGTCATATTTGATTTATTGAAGGAAAAGGATTTAATTTTGATCCATTTCAATCATGCTCATATATTTTTAAGACATAAACTGATTGACGTTTTTTCGACACATTAGATATCAAGCTAAGATTTAAAATCAAATTCGGCCATTTTAATGAAACCGTTGACGTTACAAACATTGTCAGATTTTATTGTATTTTAGTTTATAGGGTTGTTATCTTTGTTAATATTGTTTGTAGGGTGGTTATGATGGTAATATTTATAGTATATTATTGTTATGATGGTAATTTTTATTTGTTTTACTATGTAGGGTTGGCTATGATGGTAATATTTATTGTGTTTTATTTTGTAGGGTGGATATGTTATGATGGTAATATTTATAGTATATTATTGTTATGATGGTAATTTTTATTTGTTTTACTATGTAGGGTTGGCTATGATGGTAATATTTATTGTGTTTTATTTTGTAGGGTGGATATGCGGGTAATGCTCTAGGGTTTAAAATAGGATCTCTTAATAAACTAATGGATACTCGAGCTAATAAACCCAGAGTTACCTTACTTCACTATCTCGTCAGTGATGCACATAAAGAACATGACCAGGTTCTGGACTTCGTCGATGAATTACTGCCCGGTTTAAATATAGCATCTAGGTATGTTGTTTTTATTCTTTTACACCCGTCCCATTATTTGAGCCTCCATTCATTCTCGCTAACTGCTATCTGTTGTAATTTAGTCGTATAATGCTGACGACTCAGTGTGGTGTAACTATTAGTAGAAGCGTTCGAGGATGATACGTAGCTGAACACTATACAGTGAGGGCTGTTTTTAATACCCTACATTTTCATGTGGACGTATGTTGATACGTTCACATTTTGTTTGCGGACAGGTCATAATTTTTATCCAATTTTGATAAAACTTGAAATATAGATTTAAATCTCGGTTCATTTCGATATTGGCTAATATCGGATCGCTACTTAAATAATTGTGGCCCGTGGTTGTACGAAAAATCACGTTTTTAGCTTGTGGACTCTCTAGAGGTCACATTTTTTATCCGATTTTATAAGCCGTTTAAAAATGTCACCGTTACCCCACAATGACGATTGAGTCGGTATTTCGTGACCGAAAGTGTTACAAAAAAGGTATTCCCCGTAGCAAATAGTGTAACCCTGACATTTAGAATTTGAAAAAAGATTAGCCCCTAGTGGCCGCTGTCCGGGCAAAAATTCGCTTACAGCCCACTGCATGGCATTATGTCCTTCTTCCTTATACCGATCGTATTCATTCATTCATTGTATCTGATCGACCGTAGTTGTCAGATGTACTTGTTGTCATGCATACCATGTCTCTTATTGCACACTGTATGGGGTGTGCCTGTATTCATTAACCCTTTCGGTGCAGAACGACAGAACGTTAAACCTCGTTTCATTTCATTTCAGGTTGACAGTTGATAATTTAACAAGTGAAAAAACTCAGGCATTAGACAGTATCAAGTCGTTAAAATCGCATGTAGAAAAGGCTGACGAAGATGTTCAGAAACAGTTTAACACTTTTCTTGAGGTATTGTAATATTAAAGTACCATTTTGTTTATTTGGCACACTACACTCATAAATTGCAATGTCTCTCCTGGTCTAAAATCGGATGATCGTTGGTATTTATATACACAAACCATCCAAATTGTAAATTGTCTGTGAAATAGGGGATGTGATTTTAGATGTAACGATTTGTATTCTATTTTGAGATCACGGGGTCGTAAGAAAAGATGGAAGTTGTGAGAACTTTATCTGTGGAGATTCGATGAGAATACTCCAAGTTCGAATTCCGGCGTGAGCCCAAAAGAATCCTCTGTGTATTTAGAGTGTAAGCCTGACCGTTACTTGTTACCGTGGCTACTGCCAGGATGACATGAAAAATTTGTCAAGTTATTTTGATGGGATGGAAACTTAGGTCCAATCGTTACACATGAACCATTGGCAGTTAGATAGCGAATAAATATAGGCAGAAAATCTACTGTTGGGCAAGATGAGAAATAACCATATTCATGTAAAATGTATGACGTTGACTAAACATTAAACCTAATTCCATTCCAATAAAATTATTCTACCTCAATTAATGGTACGCAACCATATAAATAAATGGCAGTCTCAAAATGGCCGAAGTATCGTGTTGACATTACCCCCCCCCCACACACACACACACACACACACACACCCACACACACACACACACACACACACCCATTCCATTCAGTCCTAGTTACTCATTTACCAGACCTTCTGGTACATTTTGTGTTTTTATAATTCAGGAGGGTTTTAAAGACATCGAAGAAGCCGAGGAGTTATTGAAAAAAATAGACGAATTGACCAAGAAGTTGGCTCATCATTTCTGTGAAGCAGAGACTAGTTTTAAAGTAGAGGAATGTCTCATCAACATGAAAATATTCTGTGAAAAAGTTCAGCAATGTGAAAAGGTTTGTATTTTTGAAAAATCTACAGTTTTCTTCTTTACAAAATACATATAATAAAATATATGGTGGTATAGGAATCAGAGAACTGATGTAAACGTCCTGGAACCGCACGCAAGACTGCCTCTTGTCAGACGGAATTCAAACAAAATTACCGCCCCCCCCCCCCCGCTGGACAATGAACACGAAAATGACCAACTGATCGTAGGGTTTGTTTGTCATTAAGTCAGTAAGTTGGTTATTTTAGATCATAAGACCTATTATTGAGTCAGTTTGGTTGTCCTGGTAAAAATCTGAGGCAGGGGTGGGGTATGTACCTAATACGAGCGCTTTACATCATAAGGTCTGCCATTGAGTCAAGTGGCGTGGTGTCGATAGAAAATAGAATGTTCCAGATGTTAGTCACAAAACGACCCGTTCCCCTTTTCTTCTTTCTTATCACCACTCTAACTGTCCACATTGTAACAGCCTGCTTGATATGTGAATATGTTTATTTATTTTAGGAAAATGCTCAAAGACAATTACAGGAAGAGCGGGCTGCCAAAAGAAAAATAGCACAAGAAGAATTACGCGCCAAAAGAGAAGGTAATATATTATACAATTAATATATTATATAATTTATAGATTAAATATGTATTATGTAAGAAGAGCACTATATGCCCATTGCTGATCTTTCTTTGGGTCTCAAATGTTATATACATTATTATTTAGACATTTATTCACATGGCAAGCCCGTAATCAACTCTCTAGACCATCGGACTGTTGTGATTTTGAACAGATTGAAACATGATCGCCAATTTAATTTAAAAAAATGATAATCGAGGCTTTGTTTATTATCTTAACGATAGCAATCAAAATCGACACTACGCTTTGATTTTATTCAAACGTTCATAACTTCGCTGAGAATGAAGCAATTTGAATGAAATTTTCCAATTATTACTGTTTCATTATCCGTAAATTATTGCATCTTTAAATTAATGGCATTTTTCATAAAAAATCATGGAAACGTTGGATGTTTGAAATTGAAAAGACGTTTTTCTTAAATGTATTGTTTTAAAACGGAACATACTATTTCTGAAATAAACCCCTATATATCTGTCTGATTGAACGGTTTATAATATTAAACAGTTTAATTCCTGTGGATGATATATTTTGAGTACATGTTCAAAATGCTTTGTTTTGGTGGGGGTGGGGGCTCTAGTTGTGAAAGGAAACCGAGGACCCGGTGAAACCCCCGAGATTAAACAGGCGATCGTATTCCTGGTCACGTACAAGTATTTGATCGAACCACTCCAGTTGACCCAATGGCAGATCTAAAGCGCACGCGTGATGACACTCGACACCCTCATACCCCTTAGCAAGTTGTCGCGTGTTGGTTGTCGGTTATAAGTACCGGAAGTAATGACTCTTTTAAATTGTCAATTTAAAAGTAATAGGTGATGAAATCAAACCGTGTTTAACGCCTCTTGCTTCTATATCGATGTTTAATGTCCTATACATTTCAAACTTTAAGTGCTATAGTGATAAAAGTAGCAATATTTTATGGAGATACAATAAAATGGTTTAGCGTCCTACGCTTTTACACCAACCTGGCTAATGATAAAAGGGTTATATTTGATATTTCGAAATGTGTTTTCTCTGTGGAATTGGGCTTTTAATGTGGTTAGCTGAAGTTGGAGCTATTGGCAAGACAACCACTTTGGTATTGCGCAATTTGTACACAATCTATATTTAATGATCATGTCTATTTTCATCGATTTTCACACTTAAAGTGTTGGAGTGGAAAAAATATCAAAGTTTTATTGAAGACAATATAGTCGTTCGGGAAAGACAAAGAAACCCAAGTCCCGTGTGCACCTTGTCGTTCTCGTAAAAAAAACACTTTGGAACTCAATTGTTTTCCGGTCCAAATTGTCCCCATGGCACACTACTCGTCTTCATTATCCCGGTTCAAGCAGAAAAGTGTGACGTTAACCACCATTTCTTCTGATCTATGGTTTTGTTGGCAAATTAGTGCTGCTATGCCTATTAAAAAATAAATGAACCGGGATTTTAAGTCCTACTCTTCTGCTCTAAACTGGGCTATTGAAGACGGGCATACGCCATACAGTGTGCTATGAGGGAAATTTGCCCGGGCAGCGGCGCTACGGCCCTTATATCAAATTCCAACTACAAGGGATCTTTCACGTGCACGCCAGTGTGTACATGGGTCCTCAGATTTTAGTCCCTTCCGAATGACTAGACAGCTGTCCTTGTCAGGTCCTCGACCCTGCACCACTGACCAGGGAAAAACCACGCCGAAAAATCTGGATGAACTTTCTCGATGAATGCAGGGATCGAACACCCGACCTCCAGGCTGGCGAGCCAGCGTCTTATCCGCTCAGCTTCCGTGGCTCCCCAATAAGAATGATACATCCTCAGATAAGGTATTTTAATGCAAGATCGATTCAACTCGAAGGGATATCCCTTTATTTTGTTTGCCGCCTGTTTGATGGATTATATTAATATTTCATGTAACAATGTCATTTCAGCCTCGGGTAAGAGTAAAGATATACCATCAGACAACGAAGACTGTATAATTGACAAACTTCTCTCAGATATTAAAAAGGGATACAAACTACGGAAGACCTCTCCAGCCAAAGCAAAGCCCACCAAAACACAATTAACAAGTTCGGGTTCAGACAAAACGCAGCTGAACGTTTCAGACACAGCAGTCAAAGCACAAACAACAGAATCAGGGAAAACTGCCAAAACACAAACGACAGATTCTGAGAAAACTCAAATACCCATACCCGAGAAAACCGCCTTAAGGCAGCCAACAGATTCTGCTGATAAAACAACCAAATCCCAATCATCAGCTTCAAAGAAAACAACTGGTACGGAGAAAACAGCTATAGAACAGACCACAGATTCTGATAAAACAACTAAAACACAGTCAACCGATTCTGATAAAACATCCAAAACACAGCCAAAAAAGTCGAAGAAAACAACGCCGTCGAAAACAACTGGTTCGGAGAAAACAGCTATAAAACAGCCAACAGATTCCGTAAAATCTGCCGAGAATAGAAATGATTGAAATGTCTGTGAACTTTTCTATTTAATCTATGCAAAGCAATCAAACGTTTTTGCTAAATAACAAAGTGCTAATAATTCATTCACATTGTAATATTTATTTTGATAGCAATCTTTAGTTGCTACGAACACAGACTTCCATAGCTATTGCTATTATAATAATGGAATTCGTACATTAAAAGAACTATTCTTATTGCCTTGGTTATAATTCTATGAATTGTGTTTATTAATATAGAAAGTATGATCAACGTCAAAGACACCGGACCGTTCCCCTCAAATCGTTATTTATCAGATGAACTATTTGTATCCTTCTATGCTCCTATGCAGTGTTTATCGTGAAGAGTTTGTTTATAATCGCAAACTATGCTCAATATCGTTGTAAACTATGTTTAGATATCGATGTAAGGTATGTTTATTGTTATTGTAGCATTGTAAACTATGTTTTCAACGTTGTAAACTATCTCCATTGATACGGGAAGTATTTTCATATTGGTCTTTAAATAAACCGGTGTCGCAATAGGTGAGAAAGCTATGGAATAATTCAGTTTTTCCCAAGCCGACATGACTATTTTGTACAACAATTGTTGAAATGAATGTCATGATCATACATACTGGTTATAATAAAATTATAATCAATTAATAAGAATAAGTAAATTTTCTTGCCTTAAAAGTATATTGAGACTTAGTTATCAATATGGCTTCATGCTGCAATAACACTTGGTACGTCTATTGCGTATCATGCTATGTACATCAATTGCATCTTATGTTTGGACCGTCATAGTGTATGCTGTTATTGTATATTATGCCATATGCAACTATTGCTTATTATACTCGACACCTACATTTTATGTTATGCTCGTTACATACGTTTCATGTTATGCTCAGTACGTACATTTCATATTAAGTGCTGTTGGTACTTTTCATATGCTAGCTCGATACGTTTATTGTGTATTATGCCATGTACGTCCATTGCATATTATGTTTAGTCCGTAATTAGATTATATGCGGTTATTTCGTATTATGTCCGACACGTACATTTCATTATATTCTCCTTTCGTACGTTTCATGTTATGCTCGGCACGTACATTTAATATTATGCTCTGTAGGTATATTTCTAATGATGTTTGGTACGGCTATTACATAATTATGCATATTTTGTTATACTATGTGCTTTCATGTTTATATCTACTATATAGATCTATTATTATATTTTTTATTCTTTTCTAGTAAGAAAAAAATATCATGGATTAAATTTATGATATGAACTATAATAAGTTTTCTATCGACAAGTGAATCCCACAGAACTATAGACTTCAGCAAATAAAAAAATTCGATTAGTTTTTCTTCCTCTAAAGAGCCCTAGACTAAAGCATTTTATAGAACATGGTTTGGCAATAGTCAGTGGTAATAGTCGATTATCATAAACACGGTGGGTATGACGCTTCGATGTCGGATGTTCGATCCCTGCATTGGCCGAGATAGTTCTTCCAAATTTTGCGGCGTGGTTCCCCCTTGTCGTTCACGTGCACGTAAAAGTTCCCTTGACAGTTGGAATTCGACACAAGAGTAAACCGTAGTGCCGCTGTCCGGGCAAAATTTCCCTCATAGCACTATGTATGGCGTATGCCCGTCTTTATTAACCCAGTTCGGAGCAGAACAGTAGGTCGTTAAACTTCATTTCATTTAGATAATTCTGGACCAGAAACTGCGCCCAAAGCGCTATTTGTTCTTGGGGGGTTGGGGGTTGGGGGGGGGAGGGTGATGCACTTCGAAAACGCCCTAATCTCCACTAATTTAAGAACAGTCGAAGTGTTTGTTCCTTTGATAATTTTGCATTGATTTGACCCATTCCGATATTATGACAATTTCAAAATGGCTCTCTTGGCGTAAAAAATGGCTGCGATGATGTCCCATTTCCTGGTCCATAGTACGCGGGTTTTTTTTTTGTTTTTTATTTTTTTGGTAAATATCCCAAAAGCTTTGTGTTAAAATCCTTTAAAGCCCCAATAACACTCTTGTTGTAACTGAAAAATATGTCCCAATCTTCATTCTGGTCAACAAATCGTATTATTTTAGAATATTCCAATTAAATGATGATATAAATTTCATCTTAACACATCTAATTTAAAAAATTGGAAAAATTCAACCAATTGATTTGAAAAGTCTAACGTAAACCTTTTCAAATGTGACTTGGATTTTAAAATATTTTCGAACCCTCTGGACAAATAAAATAGTTTGTAATGGTTAATTTACACAATAGGTAGGACATTTAAACATCTAGTACTTAGAATAAGGGTATTATTTATTTTCTGGAGCTAGCAAGCCGGCAAGAATGTTATTGTCCCTTTAACTTAAGGCCGAGCAACTTAATCAACATACGTGATTCGTTTTCACACAACTTAAACCCGTCAGTCTTTATCCGGAAATGGAGACCAGTGTCACAAGCTGTAAAATGCAATGTTTGGATAAAACCAGGCTTTTTAAATAAAAATAATGTGTAGGTAAAATTTACCTTTCGTTATCAAGTACAGCACATGGGTCATTCATTGTATAAACTTCTACAGGAACGGGAATCGATTATCACCCAACGAAAAAATTGACCCGAAATCTTAAAAGGGTTAATTGGCCGGATAAGCAGTTTTGACGTTTACGTTCAAATGACTTAATATCTTTGAGCTGAAATTTTGAGACAAGGTAAATATACATTTCCTCTGTATTTTTTACGCTTAAATTTCATATGTACTCAAATCTTTATTTTTGGGGCTGTTCAAAACGGGATAGTACCTTTAAGCTTATTATTTAACATGTCTAGTATTACCCCACCCCCACACACACCACCACCATCACCACCAGTATTTCAATGCGATATAGGATATGTCATGATTCATGCCACACAGCCACCCATCGAAAGCAAAACACCCATTATTATATGTCAACTTTTACACCTAAAAAGGTCTAAACAAAAAGTTCATCATAAAATAGGGCCTATTCAACCGACATTTTTGTGGGAAAAGAGAAATGATATAATGATTCATACAGCCTAGTATAGTTATTACCCTGGAAATGGGTGGAAATAATTTATAATTTTGTTTTGAATGATAATTGGTCATGCGTGATACGTAAATATTCACTAACGCTTCAACAAATCAGAAAGGGCGGATCTAATATTAAAAGAATGAAGCTCAGGGCCTCTCATCCTGAAAGGACCTATTAAGCCTATTTAGTTCACGTAAGGTCTGCTGTTGTGACGGAACTGTTCTACATTGGATATGAGAGTTTATGGCAGAAGAGTTTCACGCAAACAAAACCTGTAAGACATACATACCTTCGGACAAGACTCAAAAACAAAGAAGAACAAACGTATAAATCAAATCAAGCGAGTGGCGCCCAGGGACAGCAGTAAGAACCCACTGCGCTAGACAGTCATATCTCGACCGGTAATACCCCAGGTAGAATACAAACAAGTCGATGCTATAGAAGAAAATATCAATGGCTACCAAGACTGTGTTGATGGTTGGAGGGGGTGGGTGTCGAGGGGGAATCCCCAACAGTTCAAGCATACCTACCCTGTAAATGTAGGCCCTCTACTATTGAGTTGGGGACAGTAGAAATGTCAGCTCTCGGTACATTGTGATATTTTGTCGGTATAGTATACCATATAACTAAGCATCTTTCGCCTAAAGCGCATGGTTTCTTTTATCAAACAGACACGAAAGACATTTAGCATTTTACATCAACCACAAATTACCTTTGGACAATAGTTTGTATCTTGAAAGAGAAATTAAATGTGACTTTAACGTCTTACTTTTCTGCACCGACTGGGTTAATCAAGTCTGGCATACGAATTCATTTAGTGGATCTGTTACGTACATTCGGTTCCCTGCCCCCACCCCACCCCGGCCCCTCTGACAAGAGAAGCCTATACTGTAGATTCCTGAGAAACCTTCTCGACCTTCACCGAAACCGAATCCAGGACTTCCTGGTTAGTGAGTCAACGCCTCATTCATTGTTGGTATCATGAATCGAATAGTCTTCAATCAGCAGTGAAATTTTCATTTTTCTATGAAGCAAAACTCGAATGTCTGCATGGGAAGTAAACGACATTCATCTGCTAAATGTATTATTCAAATGGTGAATGAGTCATTTAGATTGTACGTCTCGTCATGCATGGTTTTATAGTTAAAACCACAAGCTGTTTAGTTATTATAATGTTTATGTGAAGCAAGATAAATTTCCACGCTTGAATTATTATAGTACAAAAATATTTAGACTACTGCGTTTCAATTTAACCGTAGGTTTTAACCTTAACGCACTATTTAAACGAACAACTGTCTCCGCCCCATGGGTTGCAAGAGGCAGGTTTGTTCCCGCTCATAAATACAGGTCATACGATATATATTTTATAAACCGACCCTACAGAACAAACGCTCAAAATAAAAATACATATTTGAATAAAATGTCTTCTTTGCTAAACATACCAACAAACTTATGCTTTGTATTTGGTGGCTGCATATTGCCGTCACCCACGTCCTTACATCGGCATTTCGGTTCGGTCTGTAAAATTTACATATGCTGTTAATTAGTGGGATATTTCACTTTGTAGGGCCTTGGGAACACTCTAACCAGTTATGGCCCTAACGTCCAACTGTTCTGTCCCAGGCTAATGAAGACGGTCATACGCAATACAGCGTTCTCTGCTGGAAATTTAACTCTGGGCTGCGTGCGGCGCAACAGCCTACTCTTGTATCCAATTCCAACTGCCAAGGGATCTTTTATGTGCACGCCAATGGTTTTTGTCCCTTGCCAGGCCCTCGACAGTCCTCCCTGCGCCACTGTCAAGAAGGGAAACATGTCGGAAAATTCACATGAGCGTCAAGACCGGGATAGAACACGGGACCTCCAGGTTAGCGAGTAAACGCCTTACTCACTTTAAGCTTACACCAACACGTATGAAATCACTGCGGTATACTGTTTGACCGATTCCGATTCAAATGTTCAAAGCAATAACAATAGTACGTCATGTAGTATGTATTGTATAGGCCAACACTATAGTGTATATAGAGGCGTATGTTCATGTTTTATAAGTGTCTATGTTATGGCTATTTATAGACAGGGTACCGTTTAACCCATCACAGCTCAACGCTTCATAGTGTGTAGATTTCATGAGAGGAGTATACTGCGCATGTGTTTCTCAGCTGCAACTTCGTGTATGTAACTAAATAACAGTATACTGACACACACATCGTGTTTGATGATGTCTTTGAGAAAGTTCATTGAAAATCGACGAGTGGTTTTCTGTGTATAAATAGTGTGTATGTGTGTTCTTGTTCAATGTAGAAATTACGTGTACGGTTTAATATGTGATCTAGTTGGATTTATACGTTTCAATATGAAAGAATAAGATAACGAAGTACCGAAGTAAAGTTCTCGTTTTTCAGCAAGGAAAGTGTTTTCAAAATGAGTAAAAATACAAACCCCGATACTCCATCGGCTGACATCTTGCCTAAAACTACTCGATTTGGGAAGAAAAAACAAAATCGAGCCAAAAGATGCAAATCCGATGGTTTTACATTGGAGCCGGATATTTTAGCACAAGAAAAATCAACAGAGGCGGTTCACTTTCTGTCATGGATCCGAAACCCGACGATCCATAATCTTGCCAAACTTAGAAAATGTATCAAATATAACGAACGTGAGTGGATGGAAGACTTTTTATCGTTCGATGGTTTGGGCCTATTATTTCAATGCCTCAATAATTTAGCCAAATGCGAGAGTCATCATTTAGGAGATATGGTGCTGAAAATGCAGTGTGCCAGTTGTATTCGAGAAGTCGTGAATTCACAAAGTGGATTAGACTGTTTGCTGACAATGAAAGACAAGTCGGAAAATTTGTTTGGCAAACGAATAGCATTTGGTAAGTCAGAAGTTTATCAACACCACACTTTCACATCACGAACTGTCTGTTAACTTGTAGCACCTTCTATATTTATACAACACCTATTTGTAATCGGGTTTGGTTAAACACTTTATTCAAGAGATAATCCGTCGAAAGATGTAAATTGTCGCATTATCTTCGGATGGTGATCTGTACGTTCAGTAGTCTTTGGTGAGTTGACCCTTGGATATATGTATTGTGTTGGGGATAGCACTTTTTCAAGAGACAACCCATCGAAGGTATAAATTGTCGCATTATCTTCGGATAGTGATCTTTACGTTCAATAGTCTTTGGCGAGTTGTCCCTTAGGTTGGGGTTAGCACTTTATTCAAGAGACAACTCATCGAAGCATGATCGAAGGTATAAAATGTCGGATAAACTTCGGATGGCGATCTTTGTGTTCATTAATTTTGTGTTTATGTTCATCGCCCCTTAAATATTTATGAGAAAATCAAAGATATATGAACCAAGATCTAAAATGTCTATAAAGATCCCCGCGTTCAATACTTATTTTATATAAACATCATTATGTTGATATCTAAAGACATTCATCATTTTTTTCCGATAGATGGTATCGTAAGCGTGATTTACATTAGTTTTGTTTTTATTCACGAGCCAATCAGCCGAGAAATTATTTAAAATCACATTTAGACAAACAAAATTAAACAATATTTCTGACATATAGTCCCGTAGTCGTTTGCCGGAGGACCATGTTCGACAATGAACAAACACAGCACTGGAAACCATTAAACAAACACACGGACACCATAAGAATACTCTCCGAGAACAACAAATGGGGCAAAGCATGTGGTATTAACCCCGTCAGGTCGGAATGGCGTCGGAAAAATGGTCTCAGCTCGTCAAGATAGCCATAAGTGCAAAAGCGTGTTGGAAACGTCAGATTTCGGTATGTGGTCTCCATGGTCGTCTCTGATCGCCGAGCATGTAATTCAAAACATACGCCAAAGAAAGCTATATACGAACACGACTTTTTCACGTTTGTAATTTATGGTGACATTTTCTTGCGTTGTGTTCATATTTGCCGATCGCAGTAGTCCTGTAAGGGCGTTAGTATGCATCTTAATGAATGATCGAGACTAAACACTGTGAATGATTCGTTACTCTATATATCATTCAGTAATTCCGGTCCGAAGCCAATCAAATATCTGGCACGATTCTATAGAAATAGCCTGACTTTGTTGTAAGACAATATTCTAGAAACCCTATTTTTGTTAGCTATGTCTATCACACATTTAAGTCATTTATTTTAACATTAGAAGAAGTATCAACAATAAATAATCTATTCAGTCTAGAAATTTTTTTCCATGATATAGGCCTAACTTACAGGAAGTATTTCACAACCAGCACTTCACATTTTTATTTGAATACCGTTAATGAGTAACCAAACCTATCCTATTTCTAAATGAAGACTTGTAAATTATACGTGAATAAAACATTTGGCATCGAAGTGTCTGGAATTTACTATGTTATTTCTGCAATTCATTATAATTACATATAGATCTGTAAAACCTATTTGCATACCAATTAGTCGTAGATTTTACTTACGATACGTGACTTTTGTTGTTGTATCTTTGTTGGGATGTTCTTTACAGTTTACTTGACGTGTTGTTTTATATTAAACGGTAGGCCTACTGGAATTTGACAGTTATAAAATAGAAAGTCCAATACTAATTTGACCGTTTCCATTCCTTTTTTATTTGCGGGCGTAACAACCTTCGAACAATAAAACGATTATAATAGATTTTGGTCGCCAATTTGATTTTGCACGCTGTGTAAGACTTTTTTTTAGCATGGACAATTAATTTGCAAATGTAAATTGCCAATGGGTTTGAAGAGAGGGCTAAAGTGGGATGGGCTATGTAATAAAACGGCACCTCAATATCTTCAGAATCTCTTGGCACACTACAAACCAAATAGGTCATTGAGATCTGAGAGTAAATTATTGTTGGATGTCCCAGATGAAGAAATTTGGTTCAAGGACTTTTCAATATAATGCATCAACTCTGTGGAATTCGCTATCACCTTCAATTCGAAAATGTGAAACATTGTCCATCCCCAAATCAAGTGTGAAAACCTGGCTGTTTACTCACTATAATTAATCCCATGTGAACACTTTCATGCGCCTAGAGCAACCCCAAGTGGGATGAATTGTTGCGCAATATAAATTTCGTTATTATTATTTATTTATTATTTATTAAACGTGTCGAGGAACGAATGTTTTGAGGAGTTGCTCTTTAAAGAGATCTTTTTGGTATCATAGAATCTCTTTTACATACATGTATCATACAGCACCCCTCCCCCTTCCCCTTCAACGCGCGGGTTCATAGCCATGATCTGGCTGGCTTATGGAATAATCTGCCATTTTTCTTTGACTAGTCTGGTAGAAATCTGTAATATGAACTTGACATGCTTCATGGTTCTAGAGTACAGTCGAGTTAAATATGATTGACCATTGGTTGGATGGCCGAATGGTTAACGTGGGCGCTCTGTATGATAAGGTGTGTCATTGAGTCAGCTGGTGTGGTTTCGATTCCCCTGGTGTACGTGACAAGGAGTAGGGTCATCTACAACCTCGTGGGGTTTCTCCGCCCCCCCCCCGTATCCTCCTTCAGTTAAAGACCCCTACGCACAACCGAGTTATTGAAATACAATTGAACCATTTGTTAGTCACGAAAAGACCTAGGTTGTGTCGAGTGGACGTTAAACGACATTTCTCTCTCCCTATATATATATATCAAGTATTTTTGGTGTATTACAGCCATAATTAATAAGAGTAAATGGTAAATTGAAAGGGGTTCAGTTGTCCGGTTGTTCATTAGACTGTCGTACAATATACAGCAGAAGCAACTGAAGATCTTAGTCGTTTTGTCAACGGGGTCAATCCCAAACCGCGTACCAGTGAACTCACGGACTAGTGGTCATTCCCCAATAATTCAACACCAGTGGTAGATGCAACAACTTGTGTTTCAGAAGATAAATCCAATATTTAGAGATCAAGACAAACTCACGGACACCCACAGGACCACGGCAATGCACTCTGGGGTAGTATGCCCGGGTCAAATCTCAATGTGAGCCGAAACGAACCTATATCTTATGTCATATTATTCTGAATAGAAAGGTGCTGTCTGGTCGTCCCGGACAACAAACGTATGTCCATCCATCTGACCGGTTGTACTGGAAAGCCGGGTCAGGGGTCGTACGAGCGGCTTTAGAGCCTATGACATCAGGCATTGATTAATCAATTAGTGGCTTACCCATCGCACGCCAAGAACTCACCGTAACAGACCGTTTCATTGGCTACCCCCCCCCCCCCCCCCCCCACTTCAACCAGAACACCGGTAATATAACAACTCTTTCAGATCCTCGTGTAGTAAAGACAAGTAAAACGAAATTTTAAACTATAAAAAAAGAAACGAATTAAGGTCTGTGTTTTAATTAGATTGACACCATATTACCCATCCTAACATTGGACAAATACATATAACCTAAATGATAATTTTATTAGGGAAGTACTGTGTTGACAAGTGTTTTAGTTTTACCATTCCCGCAGCAAGATAGGCAGACTATATTCGCCCAGGTTTCATAAATAAGTAATAAAGAAGATATCTTATATATATATATATATATATATATATATATATATAGTATCATACATGTAATATTCATCGTGTTGACAAAAAGCCAATTTCTCGTTGGTACGGATTACAGCCGATATATATAATTATGTATTATAAAAATTTCAGTATTTAATTAAGTCTTGTCAGTCTAATCTCAGCTTAATTTTCTGAAGTACAATATCTTCTATTTTTAATATTTAATTCGTGTCTGTTCTTCAATAGGTGTTATTAGATTGACTGAAATTTATATCACGTTTCTTAGTGAAACCCTTGGCCTATTCAGACCCATCCCAACGAAATTCATATTGGCCAACTCTTATATCGAATTCTAACTAATAAGCTTTTTTTTACGTGCACGCCAATGCGTGTGCGGGACCTCGGTTTTTGTCCTACACGAACCACTAGACACTAACCTTGCCAGGTCATTGGTCCTGCTGACAAGTGGAAACAGCGGCAACAGAAAAAAAATTAATAAGACATAGTATAGTCATTGCCTAGAAATTCATTTCCGTCATCGCTTAGAGCGTGTTTGATCTTCAGGCATTAGGAATTTCCCCCAATCTTCGATTCTGCATTAGATGTTGATACGAGCTGCGAATTCTTTAGATTGAAAACTAACAGGTGTTTTTTTTTCTCGGATAAAACAAAACGAAATCTCAGCAGGTGATTTAAATCTAGATTTATTTCCATTAAACATGTCCTGTAAATAATTAAAAGCGGCTCTAAACTACTGACATTGATTATTTCTCGGGCCATTGCTTCAGGGATATGACTGACATTATTTGAAACATCGTAGCGGAGAAGTGTAGATAATTACAACAAAAACAATGACAAATCAGACATATGATTAAGATTGTATTTTTATACGCATACATTAAAATGTGGTATATTACAGTCGCCCCCGCCTGTCCGTCGGTCTGGCGTCCACAATTGCTTGTAGACGCTGAGGAGGAACAGTTAATAGACGAAGGGTCCTAGTTAGTTATGGCCCTTGAATAATATGAAGAATCTTATGGACGGTCTATGGGCTAAAGTTCATATCTGATTGACTTTAAATCTATAGACAGTGGTTAAGATCACGAGACGAAGAGAAGAAAAAGAACGAGGTTGGGCATGCGACTAAGAGTCGTCTTTACTCTTTGCCATGAAAGCTTCAGCTTTGACTGGCCGTATGATCAAAGGCAGACCCCTATCACCTACATAATTTAGTAAACAAGCGTCCATACTCCTGCGCAGTGTTTCGTTTGATTAGAACTAATCCACTTCACACTGCTATCTTGAGTGAACATTGTTGTGCTAAATTATTATTGGTCAGTAGTGCCATTACCAACCAATGACCTACATTGTAACAAACAATATCGGGGTTAACCAGACCTCAAAATATGTTACCGCAATGTATCTAGTGACAATCGCGACTTGTTTACGTCATAACCCGCGAAATTTATTATGCTCGATTATCCAATGCCAACATGTTTTCTTTGAAAATTATGCCGAATGCGAGAAGAGAGGAGGGATTTGATTGGACGTTAAAAAGAGACACACCCCGCCCAATTTCAAGAATATGACTTCTATCCAGCAATGGTAAGAGAGGGATTTCTCGGGCCATTGCTTCAGGAATATGACAAGCGTCCAAAACTAGCTGACGGTCACAATAATTATTGGTTCGCATCAGACAGAAGTAACAATTCAATATAGACGAATGAAAGATTATACCTGGATTACAAATTCTACAAATTGAAGATAGGAATGAATGAAGAAATGACGTCATACTTTGGTGCATCAACAGGGATAATGAACAGGGCAAGTGTTGTGCAGTGTGCGTTAATTGTAATTTTTGACTCGATAGCGACCAAAACTTACTCGAATAGCAATTATCAAAAGGTTATTTTATATGTACGCCAATATTAGTTCCTTTTGGAACTGTCCTTGGGCGAACGATGTATATAGAACTACGCCAATATGTACACGGGACCATAGTTTTTTGCCCCATCCAGACGACTTGACGCTGTACCTTGCCAGACTCCCTGCACTGCACTGACAAAGGAAAGATCAGAAACAGATTATACTTTAATAGTAAACACGCGTGTCGATAATAATAGCTCAATATTTTGTTACATTAAACAGACATAAAAGATAAAACTAGACCTGCATGCAGGAATGACGGGTTTCACTGGTGCCACATTACCCTTTAACATGTCACTTCCGGTGCCACGTTACCCTTGAACATATGTCACTTCCGGTACCAATGAAACCATTACACAGGTTTCCCCATAAGCATTGCACACATCAAATAAATTGGACGCAGAATCAACCAAATCCAGCAAATATCAATTCATTTGTTACTTGTAAGTGATCCTGACAAAATTACATTACTTCCGGTGATAATGAAAATATTCAATTAGTTTTATGAAAACGGAAATGACATATGACATCATATAGTGAAAATTTTATGTAAATAGAATAATAATAAACACAAAAACATATTATGGAACACAATTACTATTTTAATTAAAGCGACGTTTCGTTGAGGATTCTCTCAACGTTTTCGCGAAAACGTTGAGAGAATCCTCAACGAAACGTCGCTTTAATTAAAATAGTAATTGTGTTCCATAATATGTTTTTGTGTTTATTACGTATGTCAATTGCTAAATGCCACTCAAAGAAGAAATAGAATAATAATTGCCACTTTTATAGACCAAAAACCTTGAAAAGTGACTTGTAGACAATCGACTATTTCTCTGCAACCGCACAAGTTAGAAACCATTTTGTGGTGTCTGTATGATCGTATGGGATCAATCTATTTGTTGAATGGAATCAAATATCATAATTTTGAAAACATTACAAATCAGACGCATTTGAATAAATTATCTGTTTAGCAGGCTAAAAATTCAGTTTTTGACAAAATGACATCACTTCCGGTGATACTAAAACAGTTAAATTAGTTCTATAAAATCGTAAATGGCATAAGACATCATATGGTGAAAATTTTATGAAAATCGAATAATAACTGATTCTTTTAGAGCCAAAATAAAGTAAAAAGTGACTTGTGGAAAATCGTCCATTTCTCTGCAACCATACAAGTTAGAAACCATTTTGTGGTATCTATATGATCGTATGGGTTCATTCTATTTGTTGATGGGAACCAAATTTCATAATTCTAAAAATATTACAAATAATACTCATTTGAATAAAAAATGTATTTTTAACACTAAAAATTCAGTTATTGCGTAAATGACGTCACTTCCGGTAACAGTGAAAGTGTTAAAATGGTTTGGAATAGTCGACTGTGGAAATAGGCAAGGGATAGTGAAAGAAAATTGAAAATCGAATAATAATTGATTCTTTTACAGCCAAAATAACGTGAAAAGTGACTCATGCAAAATTGCCCATTTCTCGGCAACTGCTTATATTACAAACTAAATTTCACATACATTCTCTTTGTATGGATTATTGCTACAAGTTTATGAAAGTATCGAAGAAATATTTTAATATATGAAGACACTGGATGGGTTGTAAATAGCTTATTTTTACCCCTTTTTATACGCCCACATTGAAATGTGGTCGTATATTGTCGTCGCCCCCGTCCGTCCGTCGGTCCGTCCGTCCGTCGGTCCGTCGGTCCGTCGGTCCGTCCGTCGGTCCGGCGTCCACAATTGCTTGTGGACGCTCTACAGGCTAAAGTTAATATTCGATTGACTTTAAATTTATACACAGTGTTAAAGGTCATGAGACGAAGAAGCCTATTGTTTTTCAGCGATTTCCGATAATAACTACCAGAGTTATGGCCCTTGATCACTTCAAAAAATCTTGTGGACGCTCTAGAGGCCAAAGTTAATATCCGATTGACTTTAAATTTATACACAGCGTTTAAGGTCATAAGACAATGACGCCTATTGATTTTCGGCGATTTCCGATAATTAGTGCCAGAGTTATGGCCCTTGATCTCTTTAAAAAATCTTGTGGACGCTCTAGAGGCCAAAGTTAATATCCGATTGACTTTAAATTTATACACAGTGTTTAAGGTCATAAGACGAAGAAGCCTATTGATTTTCAGCGATTTCCGATAATTAGTGCCAGAGTTATGGCCCTTGATCACCTCAAAAAATCTTGTGGACGCTCTAGAGGCCAAAGTTAATATCCGATTGACTTTAGATTTATACACAGTGTTTAAGGTCATGAGACGAAGAAGCCTATCAATTTTCGGCGATTTCCGATAATTAATGCCAGAGTTATTGCCCTTGATCTCTTTAAAAAATCATGTGGACGCTCTAAAGGTCAAAGTTAATATCCGATTGACTTTAAATTTATACACAGTGTTTAAGGTTATAAGATGAAGAAGCCTATTGATTTTCAGCGATTTCCGATAATTAGTGCCAGAGTTATGGCCCTTGATCACTTCAAAAAATCTTGTGGACGCTCTAGAGGCCAAAGTTAATATCCGATTGACTTCAAATTTATACACAGTGTTTAAGGTCATAAAACAAAGACGCCTATTGATTTTCAGCGATTTCCATTAATTAGTGCCAGAGTTATGGCCCTTGATCACCTCAAAAAATCTTGTGGACGCTCTGGAGGCCAAAGTTAATATCCGATTGACTTTAGATTTATACACAGTGTTTAAGGTCATAAGACGAAGACGCCTGTTGATTTTCAGCGATTTCCGATAATTAGTGCCAGAGTTATGGCCCTTGATCACCTCAAAAAATCTTGTGGACGCTCTAGAGGCCAAAGTTAATATCCGATTGACTTTAGATTTATACACAATGTTTAAGGTCATGAGACGAAGAAGCCTATCAATTTTCGGCGATTTCCGATAATTAATGCCAGAGTTATTGCCCTTGATCTCTTTAAAAAATCATGTGGACGCTCTAAAGGTCAAAGTTAATATCCGATTGACTTTAAATTTATACACAGTGTTTAAGGTTATAAGATGAAGAAGCCTATTGATTTTCAGCGATTTCCGATAATTAGTGCCAGAGTTATGGCCCTTGATCACTTCAAAAAATCTTGTGGACGCTCTAGAGGCCAAAGTTAATATCCGATTGACTTCAAATTTATACACAGTGTTTAAGGTCATAAAACAAAGACGCCTATTGATTTTCAGCGATTTCCATTAATTAGTGCCAGAGTTATGGCCCTTGATCACCTCAAAAAATCTTGTGGACGCTCTGGAGGCCAAAGTTAATATCCGATTGACTTTAGATTTACACACAGTGTTTAAGTTCATGAGACGAAGAATCCTATTGATTTTCTGCGATTTCAAATAATTACTGCCAGAGTTATCTCCCTTGATAACTTCAAAAATTCTTGTGACGCTATAGAGGCCAAAGTTACCATCTGATTGACTTCAGATTGATACATAGAGTTTAAGGTGTTGAAACGAACAAGTATTTTGATTTTCAATGAATTTAGATAACTGAACAGCTAAATCCATGATATTAAATGTTTCATGTATATACTAATTGTTAGCGTGGGGTAAAACTTTATAAAAAGCAATCAAATTCTAATGATTTTCTAATAATTACATAATGAGTTGTTACTCTTAATCAGTTTTTAGTGTATTACAAATGTTTCATTACCGAAAAAAGTAAAAATATGCAACAACCCTTTTTGAGTGCCCGGACGATTTAGCTGCTGTGGGCGTATGTTTCGTTGCCTGGCAACCTATCTTTTTACCTTTTAACCGAAATGGCCCGAAAACAAAATCGAAATTAAAAACATAACGCTAACGCTACAATATACGTCCACATTCCTGCTTTGATTGATATGGTACTTTGTCAAGAAGGCTAGGCGTTTGGTTTGTTTAGCGTTGAGGGTCGTGCACCAACATTAATAGTTGCCGTCCTTAGAGTATAAGGAATAACTATACCAAGATAATCCATTCAGAATTGTGCCTTCCTAACACTAAAGGCAAACAGTGGGCGTGGCTCTGCCCCTGGGGTCGGGACATTCATCAAAATCAATAGTGGACGCCCTCAGGCTATAAGGAATACATAAACCAAGTACCAAGCTGAATAATTCAGAATTGCGGTCTGTAAACGACAAACACAAAAATTGGTCGTGTCTTGCCTGTGTGAGTCGGGACATGCAGTTGACCTCCTTAGGCTATATGGAATACATATCCCAAGTTTAAAGACGATCCATTAAGAATCGTGGCCTGTAGACAACACACATAGACACGAAGTAAAAATGGACATGGCTCTGCCCCTGGGGGTTAGGAAATCACCAAAAACAATAGGGGTCATCTTTAGGGTATAAGGAATAGGTTTGTAAAGTTTTAAAAGGATCTGTTAAGAATTGCATCCTGTAGGCGAACACATGACACAAAAGCATTGGGCGTGGCTCTGTCCCAGGAGGTCCGTCATGCACCAAAAATAATAGTTGTCAGCCTTAGGGTATAAGGAATAAGTATAAAAAAAGTTTTCAAGACGATCGATTAAGAATTGTGGCCTGTAGGTGAAACACAGACAGACAAAAAAAAAATGTCCCTTTGGGTTGGGCATGCACCAAAACAATAGGGATCTTCCTTAAGGTACCAAGAATAAGTATTCAAAGTTTCAAGATGATACATTAAGAAATGCAGCCAGTAGACGACAGACAAACAAATACAAGAAATGGGTGTTGCTGTCCCACGGGGGTCGGGCATGCACCCAAAACAAAAGGGGTCATCCTTAGGGTATAAGGAATAAGTATTTTAAGTTTCAAGATGACCGATTAAGAATTGTGGCCTGTAGGCGACACACAAAAAGAAAATGGGCGTGACTCTGCCCCTGGGGGTTGGGCATGCACCCAAAACGATAGAAATGTTCCTTAGGGTACAAAGAATAATCATTCAAAGTTTCAAGATGATACGTTAAGAAATGTGGCTTGTAGACGACAAACAAATAAATACAAGGAATGGGCGTGGCTCTGCCATTGGGGGTCGGGCATGCACCAAAAAACAATACGGCTCATCCTTAGGGTAAGTATACAAAGTTTTATGAAAATCCAGTTAGAATTGTGGCTTCTAGGCGACACAGAGACACACAAAAAGAAAATGGGCGTGGCTCTGCCCCTGGGGGTTGGGTATGCACCCCAAACGATAGGGATCATCCCTAGAGAATAAAGAGTAAGTATACAAAGTTTTAAAGAAAATCCAATAAGAATTGCGGCCTGTAGGCAACACAAAGACACATGATAAGAAAATGGGTGTGGCTCTGCCCCAGGGGGTTGGGCATGCACCCCAAATGATAGGGATGTTCCTTAGGGTACAAAGAATGTGTATGCTAAGTTTCAAAATTATAAGTTAAGAAATGTGGCCTGTAGACGACAAACAAATACATACTAGAAATGGGCGTGGCTCTGTCCCTGGGGGTCGGGCATGCACCAAAAACAATAGAGATCTTCCTTAGGGTATAAGGAATACGTATACCAAGTTCGAAGAAAATCCAGTAAGAATTGCGCCGTGTAGGCGACACAAAGACACACGAAAAGAAAATGGGCGTGGTTCTGCCCCTGGGGGTGGGGCATACACCCCGAACGATAGGGATGTTCCTTAGGGTACAAAGAATGTGTATGCAAAGTTTCAAGATTATAAGTTAAGAAATGTGGCCTGTAGATGACAAACAAACAAATACTAGAAATGGGCGTGGCTCGGCCCCTGGGGGTCGGGCATGCCCCAAAAACAATAGGGATCTTCCTTGGGGTATAAGGAATAAGTATACCAAGTTTGAAGAAAATCCATGAAGAATTGCGCCCTGTAGGCGAACCACAGACACACACACACACACACACACACACACCCATACACACACACACACACAGACAGGGGCGACGGCATAATACGTTCACATTATGAATGTGGACGTATAAAAAACTGAGTCGGAGATTTTGTGCACCTTAACAGGGCGCATCTTTTGAGTAAGATCAGATTAGTAGAAAATAGTATTTGCTTTTAAAAAGTGGTACCGAACTGTCAATATTGTAGTTTTTGCTGAATTTACGCCACTTCCGGTGCCTACAGGAAACTTTACCGGTAACAAAAAAATGGCATTTTGAACCACGGATGAATTAGCCAATGGCGGCCAAGGAAAATTACGGAAACAAAAAATGTTGACATTTTTGTTCAAATCAGATGACTCTTTACCTTGGTTAAAATGTCATATAAAAATATTAATAAATAAAAAAGTTTTTTGTAAAAATTTAAATTTTCAAAATTTGGCGCCTAATATCTTCCAAGATTCGTCGAAAATCAAAAGTAACATAGCTATGTCCCCTGTTTCTGGCTATGTCAAAATGCATCATATGCTAAAATCCAATGATTATAGTTAATATTACGGCAATATTTCAAAAAACGACATTTTCGGTGATTTCGGATATTTCGCAATGTCGCAGAATGCCGGGAATAGCTTTAATCTCTAAGTCACACCCACTTTCCCAGTAAAACTGAAGAAATTGTATCGCTTCGACAAGAAGTTGCTGAGATATAAGCAAATTGGAAAAAAAAAAATAATAATAATAAGAAGAACTAGACCTGCATGCAGGAATGACGGGTTTCACTGGTGCCACGTTAACTATAAACTTATGTCACTTTCGCTCCCATGTTGCCCTTGAACCAATGGCACCGATAAACAGATTTCCACATAAACATTGCACACATCAAATAAAAGGGAAACAGAATCAACAAAAATCCAGCAATATCAATTCATTTTATACATTTGTAACATGTAATTGATCCTGATTAAATTACAGTACTTCCGGTGATAATAAAAATGTTCAATTAGTTTCATGAAATCAGAAATGGCATAAGATATCATATAGTGAAAATTTTATGTAAATCGAAAAATAATTGCCACTTTTATTGACCAAAAAACTTGAAAAGTGACTTGTAGAAAATCGGCTATTTCTCTGCAACCGTACACGTTAGAAACCATTTTGTGGTATCTGTATGATCGTATGGGTTCATTCTATTTGTTGATTGGCATCAAATATCATAATTTGAAAAAGATTTCAAAACAGACTCATTTGAATAAAATATCTCTTTTGAAGGCTAAAAATACAGTTTTTGCCAAAATAACATTACTTCCGGTGTTACTAAAATGTTAAATTAAGTTTATAATATCGTCTATGACATTAGGCATCAAATGATGAAACTTTTATGAAAATCGAATAATAATTGACACATTTACGGGCCAAAAACCTTTAAAAGTGATTTGTAGAAAACCGCCTATATCTCGGCAACCGAACAAGTTAGAAACAATTTTATGATATCTGTATGATCATATGAGTTTTGTTAATATGTGAATTTAAACCAAAAGTTAATTTAATTATTACATATGACATAATTCTTGGTTGAAAAAAATATCGATTTTAAAAGTTAAAAATGGAGTTTTTGACTAAATGTCGTCAATTCCGGTGTCAATTTTAAATAGTAATCAACATGATATGATGCACACTTACTTTTTGAATCAAATGATGTCACTTTTGTGAATATCCATTAATAAATGACTATTTTACAGGCAAAATTACGAAAACAGTGACTTATGCAAAACTGCCCATTTCTCGGCAACTGCTTATATTAGAAACTAATTTTAACATACATTTTCTGCGTATGGATCAAAGCTACACGTTTATAAAAGTTACGTAGAAATATTTTAAAATCTGAAAAGCCTGAATGGGTTGTAAAAGGTCAATTTTACACCTTTTTTCAACTCTTAATCGAATTTGCTCGAAAATGAAATCGAAATTAAAAAAAATGAGCTCACACTTTTTTGCGCCTTTAAAGGGCACACTCTTTTTGTTATATCAAGTTTTTAAAAAAATAATATTTTCTCTTGAAAAATGGTACCTAACTGTCAAAATTGAAGACTCGGCATCAACAAACTACGCTCACCATTTGAATAAAGACAAACACGTTAATCTGACCCTTCAAAAGTCTGCATTGATTAATACATGAAACAAATATAATATCCTTTCTTTCATTCTTTCCCCCATTTTGGCCAAATGTGAAAAACGTACTAAGGGATACACGACATGTACATAATCACTGACGCCGACGGGTAATAAATAATATTAAGATACTAGATCATAGCCCACAATTTGCAAGCGATGGATAGTGAACAAGCTAAACAAATGGCGATTTTTCATACAATCATATTTAATTCAGGAAGATACAATCCGATATGTGCTAATTACCACAGGAACCAATCCATTTTATACATGTGTTACATGTAAGTGATCCTGACCATATCACAGTACTTCCAGCGATAATGAAAATATTAAATTAGTTTCTTAAAATCAGAAATGATAATCACATGGAGAAAATTTTATGTAAATAGAATAAGAATTGCCACTTTTATAGACCTCAAACCTTGAAAAGTGACTTGTAGGAAATCGTCCATTTCTCTGCAACCATACAAGTGAGAAACCATTTTGTGGTATCTGAATGATCGCATGGATTCATTCTATTAGTTGATGCGAACTAAATATCATAATTTTAAATATATTACAAATCAGACTCATTTGAAAAAAAAACCTGTTTTGAAGGCTAAAAAAATACAGTTTTTGCCAAAATATAATTACTTCCGGTGATACTGAAAATGTTAAATTAGTTCTATTAAATCATAAATGACGTAAGATATCATACAGCGAAAATTTTATGAAAATCGAATAATAACTGACACTTTTATAGACCAAAATCCTCGAAAAGTGACTTGTGGAAAATCGCCCATTTCTCTGTAACCGTACAAGTTAGAAACCGTTTTGTGATATCTGTATGATTGCATGGGTTCATTCTATTTGATGAATAGAATCAAATATCATAATTTGAAGAAAAAAAACAAGTACGACCCATTTGAATAGAATATTGTTTTTTAATGCTAAAAAGTAAGTTTTGAGCAAATGACGTCATTTCCGGTGGCAGCGTATGAGGTAGAATGGTTTGACCTTGTCCACTATGGCATTAGGCATCCAATGGTGAAAGAAAATTGAAAATCACATAATAATTGATTCTTATGCAGCCAAAATAACGTGAAAAATGACTCATGCAAAATTGACTTTTTCTCGGCAACTGCGCATATTACAAATTAATTTTCACATACATTCTCTTCGTATGGGTTATTGCTACGAGATTATTAATGTTACGAAGATATATTTATTAATATGAAGACGCTGGATGGGTTGTAAATAGCTTATTTTGACACCTTTTTTCACCCTTTAATCCAAATTGCCCGAAAACGAAATCGAAATTAAAAAAACTGAGCGCGATGTTTTGTGCGCCTTTATATGGCACATCTTTGCAATCATATTAAATTTGAAAAAAATAATTTTTGCTTTCAAAAAGTGGTACCGAACTGTTAAAATTGTAGTTTTTGCTAAATTTACGTCACTTACGGTGCCGACAGGATACTTTGCCGGTAACAAAAAAAATGACATTTTGGACCATGGATCATACAAACTTTATTTTATACAAATCGGACAATAAATAATTTATATAGAACCGATAAACTGAATTAGCCAATAGCGACCAAGGAAAATTATCCAGAAAAAAAATGTTCACCTTTTTGCCCAAACCAGACGACCTTTTAACCCTTGGTAAAAGGTCATTAAAAAATATTCATTAATAAAAAAGTTTTTTGTCAAAATTTAAAATTTCAAAATTTGGCGCCTTATTTTTCCGAAGATTCGGCGAAATTTAAAACTCTAAAGACCCGTAGCTATGTGCCATGTCTCTGGCTATGTCAAAAACTATCAAACGATAAAATCCAACAATTGTTGTTAATATTACGGCAATATTTCAAAAAACGACAACTTCGGTGATTTCGGACATTTCGCGTTGTCGCAGAATGCCGGAAATAGCTTTAATCTCTAAGTCACACCCACTTTCGCAGTATAACTCAAGACATTGCATCGATCCGACAAGTAGTTCCTGAGATATAAGCAAATTGGAAAAAAAAAAATAATAATAATAAGAATAATAATAAGAAGAATTTTAACAAAAACAATAGTGTTTCACACAAGCTACGCAGTGTGAAACCCTAATAATAATAAGAATAATTTTAACAAAAACAATAGTGTTTCACACAAGCTACGCAGTGTGAAACCCTAATAAATGTAACACCTTTTGAATAACTCCATGCCAGCAATAACAGATTCCCTAACTTACTTAATGTAAAATTAAGTTGACAGTTAACAGACACAGGCTTATATATCAGTGATAGCCAGATAGATTTGTCTCCGAATTCACATATAAGATTATGTCATATCGAACTATATAGTCAAACCACCCCAAACGGAAACCTGTACACATTTACAGTTGGAATTCGATATAAGAGTAGGCCGTGTGCCACTACCCGGGTAAAATTCCCTCATTGCCCGCTGCATGGCGTATTTCGTCTCCAATTAGCCTGACTGGAGCAGAAAAGTAACAAGTTAAACCCCACTTCATTTCCAAATCGAAAATTACGTTTTCACCGACAAGCCAAGATCTCCAATGCCTTGGTGCCTTTTCAAGAATTGACTTTAATAAGTTAAAAGATTGGCCAATAATTGCAAGTTGAACTAAAAAAATCAACATTCGTTACACTGGTCACAAAGTTACGCTGTTTTTAGGCGGGGGGAGGGTCTTGTTTAACGAAAAGTAGCCAAACGATCCAGATACGTTATCGTCACTATTTAGTATTATACCATGACACATGTTCCTGAAGCAACGTTCGCGATTTTTACAACATCTAAGCGTTGCTTCAATACTCAGCAATTCCCGTACTTTACTCCCGTTGTTTTTACACGTGACCAATTAGCATTGTCCAATCAGAGTTCGTGGCACATAACACACTATAAGCAAACAGGGTTTTTTAAATTGAGAAACTCGTGGAAAACCAGCAACCTTGACATCGATCGATCTTTGAACTTTGCAACTTGATTGTCACATGTAGGCATTTTAGCTAAAAGCACGAGACTTGGTATTCACGACGACCGATGAATCTGATAGGTTCCCAAGCTGGGCTTGTACCAATCGAAATTAGTGGCGAAATATGCAGGGTATTATATGAAGGGCTTGATAAGATGTATGTAGTTAAGGCGAGATCAAGCGTTCTATTGAAGATGACCATGACTGTATGAAAGCTGTCTTTACCGTACGTTGAGATAATTCAATAAATAAATATATGATAATAACAGCTACTACAAATCAAATTTTAAAAATATTTTAGAGAAATGATAGGAATACGAGAAACGGTATACAAATACCACTAAAAGTTTATTTTGACACGTAGAATATATTTAACCGATTTACTTTAAAACCCTTACATTACTTGCTTGTTTACGTACCTGGATGCCGATCGTCACAGAAAGGCATAGAATATTTCTAATGATGTCAAATAAAGATAAGCCGTGAATTTAACAATATTAACATTATACCGTCATAAAAAGACATTCAGATTACTTCCGTGTTTTAACAATGTGGCCTTAGGCACCGAGATGTTATGATTGGTGCGATCAACAAGATTCATATTATATTTTTCAGATATTGTATTAAAACAGCTTCCGTGTTCTATCCAGCTTCCGTGTTCTATCAAAAATGGCTATTAGTCAAAAACACAAATTAAATCCAATGGAAATGTGGTCGTATATTGTCATTGTTCCTGTCTTTTCGTCCGTACGTCCGCTGTCCACAATTTCTTTTGGACACTTTACAAACTACATTTATCATCCGATTGCTTTTAAATGCCTATTTGTATAACCTTGTAAACACTCCAAAGACGAAACGTATCATCCGGATTGTAAACATTGATATCAGTGGCATGTAAATGTCCCCATTACAAACCAAAAAAACAGATGTAAGGCAATCTTCGTCGACTGCAAGATGATTTAACTTCTCTGGAAACCTTTATATTCACGATTTAGCTTCTCTGGAAACCTTTATATTCAGCTACAAATTATTACAATATTGTGATATTAAAGTCAGATTCGCTGAACGTGGGAGTTTACAGCAACACCTGGTTCACGGAGACGCAGACCCAGCCAAGGGTGAACGTAAATGAAAGAATAGTTAAAATTAAAGAATATTAGTTATATTGGAATAAAATGAAGTTTTTTTTTTTAAATGCATATTTTTGCAAATGATGCTACTATCCTGCAAATATACCCTCAAAGGAGTTGCCAAATTCTCAAAATCGCTGTTCTAAAAACGTCTGTTTTGTGTTTCGTTCCACTCCCTTTTCACTGTTTTATATTATGTTTATGATAGATAAGATTACATACTTATTACAGTTTCATTTTCTAACATTTCAAACTCTATTTCTCACATTATTGACTGTTATGATTACAAACACGATTTAATGACAACATCATTAATGTTTACATGATTTCTTACCATAATAAGTTTAAAATATTACATCTCATTTCTATAATAAAGGGGTACTGAACAAGGTTATTTTGCTACTACTGGAGAAGCAATCTGATTAAAATACGGATCTATATTTCCTTTCTTTTTTTTATACTTTCGATTTCCTACACTACATGAAGATCTGAATGGTTGTTCCGCTAAGTCACGAGAGAGGTCTTACGAGCGGCTTTTGACTATGACGTCAGACATTTGATTAACCAACCAGCATTGATGTTCATAGTAAATTACCCACAGTTCCGTGCAAAACACACCTAATGCTCGCCCTAACAGACCGTTTCATTGGCTAATACCTGACAACATTCAGCACACGTCAATGATAACAACTCTTCCAGATCCTAGGTAGTAAAGACAAGTAAAACAACATTTTGAACTATAAAGCGAAACGAAATAGGGTCAGTGGAATGTTGGAGTCGTATCGTGAATTTTTCTGCAGACGTCACACGCCCTAAATTTGAGTATAACATTTATAGAGTATTTATATACATTATGGTGAAGTGCTGAATGGAAGATGGGAAATGAAACTTTATATTATAACGACTGTAATCAAGTACGATTGTACTATAGCATGCTATCATCACTGCCTTTGTGGAATTGTGACGTCAAAATCGGTGTGCAATTCTCCAAAGCACAAAAATGCCAAGTTTCATGTCGAAATTCCCCTCTTACCATACTGTATGTCGTTAGCCCAGTCGGACCAGACAGTAGGACGTTAAACACCATCTCATTTCATGTATCACGCGGCTTTCTACTGGAAATTGTAGAGGGTGGTCTGTTACATGCTTTAATCTCCGTTGTTGTACGATTGCAGTTTGACAAAAATAAATAATTGAGAAGAAATAATATTTTACATCGTAATTTACGTTAGAACCGACGATAGCCATCAAACGTAGGCGGAATTTGGTGTATTGCGTCGTAAAATAACTAACACACTTTGTAAATAACATGTAAAAATGTAAAATTCTTTGAAATCTTTAAATAAGGTCAACATTTAATGAAATGACGACGGTTAAATGTTTTTCAATTCAATTCTGCAAACATATTTTACGTGATGATCGAGGCTTTTTAATGCAAAATCCTCAATATCCAGCCTTGATTAAAATGTTTGACATAATGCATATGGCTTGTTAAAAAAGAAGTACGACATTTAAAGAAATCTCAGTATTTTAAAAAAAGATTAAAAAAAATAATGTTTTACAAGCAAGTCGGAGCAGGCATAATTTAAGTCGCTGTCAGGGAAATCTGATTGCTGTTAACATCCATGCTAGCCTAAATAGCTTTCATTATATAAACACATCAGGGCTTCGAACGAAGTTGAATTTCTTGTAAACATAGTTTCTTCCTGTGATTATTAATGACAATTGATGTAGTTTGTGGGACTGCTTCAAGTTTATCTGACTGAATTGTTCAAAAAAACTTGATATTGTGTGTAGAACTGCTCAAGAAGAATGTGTTCATTGGTTTATTGCTCCACCGGGGCTAATAACGACGGGAATACGCCAGACAGTATGCGACGAAGGAAATTTTGCCCGGGCGGCGGCGCTAAAACCTACTCATATTCAAATTCCAAAGGTCAAGGCTTCATTTACAAGCATGTCGACAGGTACACGGGAACTCGGGTTTTCGTTCGAGCCGAAAGATTAGATGCGATATCTGGCCACCCGTGCTGTATTATTAACAAGAGAATCAAGCCGGAAACTCCGCTAACACCATGCTCGAACACGGCGGCTACAGTTATTGAGTCAAACAAAAGAACGTTGATATTCAAATGCAAACATGCGTGAAGTCTACAACGGATGAATAAATTATTTTGGTTACATTTAGATGGATAAAAATCGTTGTGTTTTCGATTCAAATTAAACAAAACGTAACATGATAACTCGACAGATGTTGTATGTACTGATTGTATTCAATGAAAACATCGCTGAGAAAAAAGAAAAAAAAACCTAACCACAATTTACGCGGGAAAGGGGACAATGGTAAAAAATAACAAAACGAATTAGTCAATTTTTTATGTGATCTTAAAAACTTTAGAAGGATTTGTAGATTGTACATATATCTATAACGTATATTTCGTTGTCTGTCACTACACTATTGCATAAAACATCTTGTTAGTTCTTATCGGTGAGTACGGTGGGGCCGTCGAGGATCACTTGGAAAATCTTGTGGGCAATGAAATGAAATGGGGTTTAACGTCCTACTCTTTTGCACCTAACCTGGGCATACGCCATACAGTGTAATTTTACCCGGGCAGCGGCGCTACGGCCTACTCTTATATCGAATTCCAACTGCCAAGGGATCTTTTACGTGCATGTGTACGCGGGACCTCAGTTTTTCGTCCCATCCGAACGACTAGGCAGCGGTCCTTGTCAGGCCCTCCGTCTGCATCACTAATGAACTTTCTCGGCCAATGCATGGATCGAAAACCCGACCTCCAGGCTAGCGAACCAGCGCCTTATCCACTTAGCCACCGTGACCCCCATCTTGTGGGCAATCAGCCCATCTAGTATTTATAAGTATAAGATGAGAAAACCTGATTTCTGTAGATTGCCGGCGGTTTGGATAGTCCAATGGTTAGCTCGTGCGCGATGTATCATAAGGTCCGTCATTGAGTCAACTGGCAAGGTTTATATTCCCTGGTTGTACGTACCAAGGAGTATTGGCGCCTGTCCAACCTCGTGGGTTTTCCCCGGGTTCTCCGGCTACCTCCTACCGGAATATAAAACGAAAAGCGAATCTAACTTTATTATCTGTGGCATTTGCTACTTCTATAAAATAAATACTTTAGTCTTATCCATGAAATGCGAGAATGAATTCTAGCTCTTGATTGATTCAATTAGACAGTTGACCATTCCATCTACATTCCACCCTTTCTCTGGAACCCAAAGGGTCAATTTCATCTGATACTGAATGTTTGACAATGATAATTGAGCTCAGGTGGCAGTGTCATTATTAACGCGATCGTTAAAATTACAGTGACAGATCTTGACAAGAATATCTCGTATTGGAGAAGAGCCTACTGGAGTTCTCAAGCTCGGTCCCCACCTCTCAGTATGTGTTGACGTAAAAGAGCACCTGGCAGTTGCCGAAGACAACGCCGTTGTCTAGGCAAAATTCTCCTGCCTAATCGTTTGGTAGTCTCAAAATAACATATAGTGGAAATAATCGGACAACTCTCCGACTTCTGTCACCAACAATTGTCAACTACACGAAGAATATGACGTCACTTGACGTATAATATATTAAATGTTTTAGTAAGAATTCAGATAAATTTTGGGTTGTTTTCATAAAAATTTAAAAGATTATGACTTGACGACAACCATATATAGTAGGACATTAAACACTATTACTTTTCACAGTGATTTAGAACTCGCAGTATATACGACATATTTATGTCATGTTCATGATTTATATATCTAACCTACATAATATATATATTTGTTTTATGAATTTCTTTTGTATTTGTGCGTCCATGCATACGATTTATCATAAGATATATATAACGTGATAGCTTATGTGCAGCCCTGTCGCTTTGTAGATGCACAAAGCATATTTTCCTGTTGTAAAATTTGATGGCCTTACGGTTTAAAATAATATTGTAACTGAATATAATCACACATCATCCTGGAGTCGATTCAAAACAAAGATTAAACAGTAATTGTTCTAGTCCTCGACAAGGGTAGCAACATCCCCAAACAATGGTTACAGTTGCCACACTTCCTGACGTAGGTTAAAGCTGTTTCACTCCTGGATAAAATTGTTTCCGGTTGTTCTATTCCAATAGATTATGGCATCGAGAGTTGATTATGGTCTGGATTTCGGACCTAAATAAAGACCCGCAATAGGCAGATTGTATGTTTAAAGTTGCCACATTCTTCCTATAGACAGCGTTAAAGATGGCTCACCCCAGGACAAGGGTATCAATATCTCAGAAGCTGGAGACAAGGGCTAAAATTCCCACATTCATAGACGAGGGTTATAGATGGCTCAATCCAGGACAAGGGTAGAAACATTTCACCAACATCTCAAGGGTTACTAAACTCCTAGATGGGACAAGGGTATCAACATGTCATCAACATCTCGAGGGTTACCAAACTCCTAGATGGGGTTACACTCAGCTGGTTCCAAGACGAAGTTGCCTCTCAAGTGTTAAAGTATGTTGTGTCACTCTAGGTACAGGGGTGAAAGTTGCGCCACTCAAAAATAAGGGTTAAACTTGCGTCACTCTGGGATGCAAGGGTTAAAGTTGTGCCATCCCAAACACAAGGGTTTAAGTAACAACACTTCAAAATAAAGACTGAAGTTGTCATCTTCGTGCTTGTCAAATCTTAAATCTTTCAATAAAATCAGTTCAAAGTTTGAAAACAAATGTATACACGTTCTTGATGGATGTGATAATCTACATCTAAAAAAACCCACCTCTACACGTTTTATTTGAGTATTAACCACCAAAATGAACTAAAACGAACGTCTTGAACTATTAGCACGTCCGCCTTAGTGTATCTTGTTTTCTTGGGACATCAGCATACGCGAGGTCAATCATATTTAAGCTTCATCTACATAATATATGTATTTATACGATCATTAAGGTCACATAATCATTGAACCTTATTGATGGAGGTGTTAAATACATTACATCTTGTTGTTATGGTAATAAGGTATTCGGCCATTTTGTAAACAAAGGGCGTTAACTTGATAGTGACATAGTTAACAGAATGCAATAACGTAGTAATAAATCCTAAGGGACAGTCTAATCAAAGATAACAGCCCATATAACGAAAGACAAGTGGAAATTTTAAAGGGGAGGGGGGGGGGGGGTAATAAGAATAATAATATTGATGAAGTGTCAGGGAGCCCCACAGAATTGGGGATACCTTGCCCCGAATACGACACTTACCTCTAACACCGCGGATGTCCATGAAGATAAGAATCCTACTGAATTGGAATGGATTTCCAATAAGCAGTTATTACCTGGCTATCAGTTGTTATTGAAATGGAGTTTAACGTCCTACTGTTCTGCTCCTAAACTGGGCTAATGAAGTGTGCTGTGAGGGAAATTTTGCCCGGGCAGCAGCGCAACGGCGGCGGCGGCCTACTCTTAATCGAATTCCAGCTGCCAAGGGATTTTTTGACTGCACTCCAATGTGTACGCGGGACCTCGGTTTTTCGTCCCATCTGAACGACGAGACATTAGGTTTAATATTATGGACAAGTTGATTTAATTAAGTTATTTGTATATGAATGAGTAATATATAGAAGAACACTAAAACATCAATAGTTCTTGTATATCTAAAAGTCTCTTTAAAATACAGTTTTTAAATCACTGTCTTCACAAAAACGAGGGCGAGTCCTCTCCCTTTTTCACAACGACAACAAGTTGAAACAGGATGTCCAGCTGTTTGATGCCACGTGGGAAAAAGAATCCACTGTTTAATGTGGAAAAAGGAAGTTCTCCCAGTAAAAACTAAACAGCTCGATCCGTGGAATATTTACAAAAAAATGTTTGGGTTGTTCTTTCCATATAATAAAAGTAAATTAAACAGTCTCTGACACAGATCACAACTTCGGTATTTAAGATCATTTATTTTCTGCAGCGCATTAAAATGTTTCTTTGAATGTGACATTATTTCTTATAATTACTTAATTGGTTGTTACTCTTGTTCACTTTTTAAGGCTTTGACAACTTGTCTGAAATGGTCGGATGACACAGCTGTTGCCAGCATATATTTTGATGCCTGTCAACCAATCTCTTTTATTTGGAGAATAAAATAAAGAATTTTAATGATGGTCAAATATTGGTTATATATTTTCAACCTATAGCATCTTTGAATTTGATTAAATAGCCCCCAAGAGCCTTCGTCACTATATTTTCTATTAATCAAAATTTCCCCAAGACACATGAGATTGTTTGCAGACCGCAGTGTAGTTTCTTTTAATACTTTATTGAAATTGAAATATATCTACGATCAAATAGTTCATCCATTAATATTACACAGATTTAAAAACTGCTGCCGGTTCTTTCTTTGAAATAAAAATGATTCCTTATTATATCAAAGAATTTCATGAAGTTATTTTCTACGAAATGCTATTATAATGATATTTCGTAATTTTAAAAGTTTTATACTTTTTTTTCTAAATAATAAAATTCTGTATAGAAGTAGGGAATAACATGTCGTGTATTTGTAATCAAAGAATGTTTCTGTATCTCGACACTGTGTCTTGACAGGGTGTTCGCCTACGTAAGTATTTTTTAAATTCATTTGCGAAGTTAATAAAGGAGATTCTCTTGTAACTGTTATTGTATAGATGGAAATAAGTACAGTTTTTGACAGCTGCGTTTATGTGGGAGTATTATGAAGGTAAAAATATAATGCTGCTTCATAAACAGTTATTTTACTTTTGTTGTATAACCTGGGCCATTGTATAGAATCTGGAATTCGATATAAGAGTAGGCCGGGCAAAATTTCCCTCATAGCCCTCAGGAGCAGAACAGCAGGACCTTAAACCCCATTTCATTTCATTTCATTTCTCAATGGCTCCAGCCTAAACTTGTCTCGATCTACAAGTTCACATTGCATCTACCACTCTCTTGTCACCGTGACGTTGAAAATAGCCACCAGGATGACTAAAGATATGATTTTAAATTTCTAATTGTACATTTATTACATCGGCAGCGGACTCCTGGTGTGTTGGGCTGCTCGTTCAAAGGCACACTGTATAGAATTTAACAGAAAATATAACCTGTTTGAGACATGAGAAGAAGCAATGAATAATTGAGAGAGGATTAGGTGCCTTAAAGGCTAACTGCAATGTTCATTACATGTCTGTAGAACTGACCTTTACACCAAAGCTTTCGTTTATAAAAATTATATCCCCGGGTAAAATAACAGGATGACAGGAGAGAAAAATCGAACTTTTATTGACGACACTTTCAAACGTTTTGAAATAAACATGACATAGAGGTCGATAACAGAAGTCCAGAATCGGCGAATTTAACCACCGGGTAGATGAAATTTATCACCTGGTACAAAATTTACCCAATACTGGGAAATGAAGTAAAATGAGGTTCTCCTTCCTACCGTTATCAATGTTATGCAATATCAGTCTAAATATTTACATAATGTTTATAACTGTCGTGCACTTCAAATGTTTGACATTTGTCAAACAAATCCAATTTTGGCACTGTTTACAAGACATCAATAGAAAGAAATCAGATCAAATTTGTAGAGATATTTACATGTTGACAATTACGCTTGATCGACATAGAAAGATTTAAAGCGATTTATCCCTAACCAATGCATTTATTATTAGGCTTTACTAACATTCTTTCAGATTTCTGGCATATAAAATTATTTATTCAAAATTGTACTGTATCAAAAATTTTAAAGATTTTGGGCAAAATTTCGGCGGAAATAGTTGGACAAATATTTACATTTTATTAGATTATTCGGATAAATAAATGCTAAGAGGAAGATGCCCACTGTTTCTCAACTATTTCCGAAGTGATGACACGGTCGAGTCGACAGTAATTCGAATCGCCGGGGAATTAAACAGTTTCAATCAATATGAAAATCTAACAAAGACTACTTATAGCTTGATGTTAAACCTCTCCTGTGTATTAAGAGTGCGCGTTGGATCATAATCATGTCTGTCATTAAGTCAAGTGGCGTGAGTTCGATTCCTCGAAATTAAATCATATGCTACTCCCGAAATGAGCTAGTTATCCCCCTCCTTCCCGCACAATGTGATTTACTGAATGTGAAAATCGATTATACAACCGAAAAGAAAAACGAAACGAAATGTTGGTATAATTTGAATAAACTCAAGGAATTGCACCGTTTGACATCCTGATTACACCCCAAACTGAATAATTCTAAATTTGACGAAATCTGGTGAGCTTTTGATTTTGGTGAGCTCATATAGTTTGAAACTGCTGGTGAGCACTTTGTTCCATTGTCTATGGTAACGTATATTTATGTACTTTTATATTTCAGCTTTAAAGACAAATAATATGATGGTGAAGATGCAGATATTTGAACTGTTGTCTGCTTTATGTTTATATTCTACAGATGGGTTTCATCTTACTCTAGAAGCTCTAGATAGATATAAGGTATATTTAATTCCAAATTCCGCCGTGGTTTCACAGTTGTCTAGTCATTCGGGTGGTCGAAAAACCGAGGCCCTGTGTATACATTTCCGTGCACGCAATATATCCATTGACAGTAGGAATTCGATATCAGAGTGATCTAAGTGTCGTTGCCCGGGCAAAACTTTCCCCACTGAATGGCGTATGCCCGCCTTCAATAGCCCAGTCGGAGCAGAACAGAAGCGCGCTAAACCCCATTTCTTTTCGTTCCAAATTTATATTGCTCTTTACGATCTTTTTGAATATAAATTTCCCGCCTAGCACAATGCATGGCGTATATCTATCTGCATTGGTACGGAATAGTAATAAGTTAAACCCCGTTTCATTTTATTTTTTGTAAACCTGTAAATACAATCTTCATAGAGTTACATATCAAATACGATGTCCAGTCATCTATTTATGTTGGTTGATTTTCATATTTTCATTAAAGGAATACCCTAAGGTCTCTTGATCAAATGTTGTCTCTTAATTACAAAACACGATTATATTTGCCTGGTTAATTAATTGCATCAATCACGTTTTGGTAGGAAACATAGTACAAGGTACATCAATACAAAGTATTTATTCTATAAAGCACGGTATGTAAAAGGATCTAAACTAAATACCACATAATGAGGATATAATTCAAATTTGGAGAAGACGAAAGGTATCTATTAAGATGATATTAAAAAAGCAGGTAGTGTCCACTCGTGTGGGGTGGGTATAGCACGTTATCCGATATGCATGCCGGGTCACACGCCCGTAATCGACAATTTTATTGTCCTACCTTAATGGGGATTTTAGTTGGGGCAAAATACTCTTCAGCCGTTCCTTGTATTACACGTGGTTGATGTAATTAATGGCGAATTTAATAAACTTTGAAATCCTAGTCTCAGGCTAAGGAAATTTCCCAGACATTAGCAGCACACACCCCACAAAAGTTATCATATTTTCCCTACAGTGCCCCCCTCCCCACACACCCCATGCCCCTTCCATTCACTAATTTCTTACTGACCTCGTCAGTCAGCGACATTATTAATATATTATAGAAACTTAGTCAGTGACAGGGCTCTTTTTTTAAAATTCAATAACAGGTTTATTCTGAATTTAGCTAGTTTAACCCACTCTTTGCGCGTTGACGTAATTTAATCTAGCTAATACGTTTACAAACTTCATGTTGCCGGTACAAATGTAATCGCTGAAATCGATGTGGAATTTTGTTTCAAATATTTATATTGTTATCAAAATTCATGAAAACGAATGAAATCATGGCTGTGACTAAACATCCCATGTTGACGTTCCATGTTATCATTTTCGATTTTCGTATATTGCATATTGACTTGTTCTACCACGTCCAATATCAGTAGTTTATAATTTAATAGAACACCCCTTCATATTATTCTAACACTATTATTTGATTATTAATTTGTTTTTAGTTTAGCTTCATTAATTTAATAATTGAAAAGGCCAGAAAAAAAGGTTGCACATAACCATGAGAAATTATTATTCCGAATGCCGGAGCAAAATGTCTTCCTAAAAAAATTTGTACAGCAAATAAACAGTTTTTTTTAACAAACAATTATAGTTGAGAATTATTTTGTATTTTAGTCGATTAAAGGCACACTTGGGTTATATAGAAATGAATTATCCTTCATTTCTATGGTCACTTATACAATGTATATAATGAACCGGTAATAATAATCCGATCCAATATTTTTACCGCCTGGAAGGGGATAATAATAACGAAATAAATCGTCCTAAGAGGGTAAACCTTAACTCGCTTTATGACCACCATCATGGGGACATGAAGTCCCACTTGCTGAAATATACGTATCTTTATGGTATGGTGCATATAATGTTTTACACTTGGTTTTCTTTTTGTGGACTGTCCCAGGATTTAATGTTTGTGCGTGCGTGGGGGATTTATGATTCGCTATGGTTAGGGTTAGGGTTTTGTAAACAGACTCCATAACAAAAGCCCCGTTTCGCCTCTATGTCCCAATGATGAGGTCATAAAATTACCGAACGGTATAAACGTTTTGAGGTATACCTTAATGTAGGCCTATTAGTTTCGTTTTTATTATTATCTCGTCTAGGCGGTAAAAAATATTGGATCGGGTGGCATAATACCCACCAATGAGTGGAATTTTAAAGGATAGCGGCACACGCAATCCAGAGGAATTGTATCCGTCACAACGGGGATGGAACCAAGGATAGCATTGTTAGTAATACAGTGTCTTCTCTCTGAGTCATTCTTCATAATGGTTTAGAAACATAACATTTGAAAAATGTCGTCGCTGGCCTTTAAAGACATGTATAGCATTTTGTTTTGTAAATATCACAAGTGACATTTAACTTTATTGTGCATGAATGCAATCATTAAAATCTAGCAGCATTTCGACATTTCTTTTCCTAGCGATGTCAAGCTAACCACACTCCCATTAAAGTAGGCGAAATAAATCTAGGTCAAATCAATTACTAAATATTTTAACGACCATCAAAAGAAAACATTTTCTTACCAGAAATTAGAGCACATAAAGGAAATAAATGCAAGTCACGTTCAGCAATAACAAGAAATCTAAATCATTAACGCAAAATGTCTGTTTTATGTTGAGAACATAAACTGTTACATCCTCGAAAAATAAAATTCGTTTCGGAAAATCAAACTAATGAATGTACGAAATGACGTTTAACGTTCTACTTGCACATAATAAAGAAGACGCACGTGAGAGAATTTTGCCCGGACAGTGACGCGACGGCCTACCCGTATTACGAATTCCAACAGTTCGTTTACGCACACGCCAAGCGTCAAGCCTTCTTTTGCGTGCACGCGAACGTATAAACGGGACCTCGATATTTCGTCCCATCCGAACGAAACGACCTTGGTTTTTTTTTTTCATTTTTTTTTCTGGGGAATCACGGTAGCTAAGTGGGCAAGGCGCTGGCTCACTAGCCTGGAGGTCGGGTGTTCGATCCCTGCATTGGCCGAGAAAGTTCATCTCGATTTTCCGGCGTGGTTTCCCCTTGTCAGTGATGCAGAAGGAGGGCCTGACAAGGACAGCTGCCTGGTCGTTCGGATTGGACGAAAAACCGAGGTCCTGTGTACACATTGGCGTACACGTAAAAGATCCCTTGGCAGTTGGAATTCGATATAAGAGTAGGCCGTAGCGCCGCTGCCCGGGCAAAATTTCCCTCATAGCACACCGTATAGCGTATGCCCGTCTTCCATTGGCGCAGGTAAGGTGCAGAAGAGTAGGACGTTAAACCCTATTTCATTTCATTCATTTGTTTTTCTGCCCCCCTCCGGCCTGTGTCACTGACAATGGAAACCACGCTGGAAAGTCCAAAAGAAATTTAGCCCAGTCGGAGCAGAACAATAGGACGTCAAACTCCATTTCGTTAGCCCAGTGGGAGCAGAATAGTGGGACGTTAAACTACATTTCATTTCGTTTTTTGTGATATCCTTCTCGTGAGGTTTGGACTTGTTCATCAATATAGCTAAACGTCCATCGAAAAATCGGAACTTTTATTGTTTAAGCGCCATTATAAAGTAATTTGAGCACTTTATTAAGTGAATGTCAATTACCCAATTTAGGCTGGGTTACTTTTCTCTAATGAGCCCGATGACATTATCGAGCACAACGAGGGCTTATACTCTTAAGCTTTTTTAAGAAGCAAGTCGCAAATTGGCAAGGGAACCTTTTATTCCTTCAAAAAATAAACAGTATAATTATGAGTTACCAGAACTCTCAAATCGCTGTGCGACTATATATTGATACTTTTGTGTCGATATTGAAGTGTAGTATACGTGCTCGAGCTTTCAAATATTATTCTAACCTACCTGTGTTAATAACAACAACCTATTGTATATTTTTCTTTAATAGATATTCTATACCTTTACTTTGACAGGTGTGGCAGAAGTTACCGTATAGATTTAGTATAATGGTGACTGAGTTAAAACAAGCTGACCTCACGTCATTCAAAATAGCATTAATGGCGCTCATTAATTCGATCATTGTAGCCAATGAAAATATACATAATAGAATCCGAATAAGGAATGAATTTGTGGGTAAGTAAAGTGTGATTTGACCAAGTTAGCGGATTCAAACATGAAAGCTCTATTTATGTAATCTATATTAAGCTAAATAATATAGTATAAAAATTGCACACGGATTACTCACCCCGCACATTTTATGTAACATGCGTATTTAGCTCGGGGAATTCCCTACAAATTACCATAGTTTCTAAAGCGATTTTATATGTCATATATTTCAGTTGTAAAGCTAATTCCTGTAGTTTACATAGATTACCCATTTACCCAGATTCAACATAGATTACCCATTCACCCAGATTCCACACGGATTACCCATTCATCTGGGTTCCAAAGAGATTACTGATTCCCATGGCTGAATGGTTATCGCGTGGGCGTTGTATCAACAAGAATGGCATTGGCGTAGTTTCGATTCCCCGGTTGTACGTGACAAGGAATATGCTCACCTGTCTAGCCTCGTGTATTTTCTCCCAATGCAAGCGGATTTTTGAAATAAAATGGAACCATGTGTTAGTCCCGAAAGTTTGTGCCCTAGAATAACCCAGTGCAAAGTGTCAACGCAGAAATTCGATATTCTTTAAGGGAGACAGTTCAAATATCGTTGCAGGCCCCACAGTGAATCATATTCTTACTGGTTAGGTTAGAACAACGAATAAGAATAGTCAGTGTCCTCGTGACGCCTTGACTAAAGCGTACATAATATGCTATCTCAACTAGTTGTCATTCTACTACAACTTCAAATTCGTATGTGTGACACTGTCAAAATTGTCTACTAAAATAGCAATGGCTACGCGGAATTTGGTTTAATTGGACATGCTGTGTTTTAACATTGCGAAGTTTTCTGGCTGTAATCAGAGCGTTCTTTAATTAAAACTGTCAGCAGAGTTGAAATAAAGGAAAATATTTTAAGAATATTGCTGTTTAATTTTCCGCGACACGATTTTCAAATTCAAGAACGAGAAAACAAAATAGAAGTTTTTCCGAGAGTATGGACAACTGAAACGCTCAAAAGGCGTGTACATAAGAAACTGCTTACATGGTCTAATGTTAACCTATTGACCCGTATTACCAGGGCTATAAACATACCTGGCGGCACTATAACATAATTATAGATACCATATGTTACTATCACGATACTTATACTATGGTACTTTGGAAACTAGCCACACCACTAATTAACTCTAAATAACTGACATCTTCGCTTTTCTTATCAATGTGTTTTCACTAGGCAGGCCTACGTATTCACTTAGCAAAGAGGGGCTGAAAGAGAAATGGGTTTTAACGTCCACTCGACACTAACAAGGTCATTAATTTGGGACTAACATATCGTTCAATTTTTAATTCAACAATTCGTTTGTACGTAGCGGTCTTTAGCAGTGAATGGAAACTGGGGGACCTGGAGAAAACCCACGAAGTTGGACAGGCGATCCTACTCCTTGTCATACACATCCGGGAATCGAAACCAGGCCAATTGACTCAACCGATGTAGGACCATCGCAGACGGCCTAAAGGGCACGTTAGGTCAACGTATTCTCAAAGCCAAGACACGAACGTTAACTTGACCCCTTGCACTACCCATCTGGTTGGTCTCTTCTTCTTGGGGGCGATTGCCTTCGAAAAACCCATATGGTTTCGCCACATAAAACTTTGCGTGCTTATTCCTTGGAAAATTGTGCATCGATTGACGAGTGTGTCACAATTCCAAGATGGCTGCGGGGGGCGACATACTCTTTTCCGGATCCATAGTACACTCGTACGCTACTTGTTAGTAGGCCTATACACATTTATAAACAGTTTGAAATGTTTGCCTCCATTTAATGTCACGTTGATTACATTTTGTATGTTATGACAAATGTCATTTAGATGATGATCTTAGTTTCCCTTAAACCACAAAGTTATTTGGAGTCAATATGTCAAAGATTTTGGTTCAAAGACCTCGCTGCCTTTATAGACCAATGCGGTTAAAAATACGTGCAGTTTAAGACTGGGTTTAATAGGTCATGATTAGACAAAACCCAAGTTCACAAAGCATTCTCAGACTAAAGTCAAGAATTTACTCAAAATTGTTCGCCTTATTGTAACTAAAATATAGCTCTTTATCAAACATTTGTTGTTTTAATGTATCAAATACCAAAATAAGAAACTATATGCAAAGTTTTGTGTTTCTGGGTCAATGATATTACTTAAAAACAGCGATTGAAAGTTGAGTAAATTCTCAACTTAAGCCTGAGAATGCTTTGTGAACTCGGGGCCAGGGTTGCACTAGTTTACCCGTCGAAAACATAACAAACGGCTTGATCCCTTGTGACCATTAATTATAGCATCACTTCCGAAAATTATCATCTAGTCGGTTGTGGTGTCTACCTCAATGAAATTTTTTGTGAATATATATTATGAAATATATCCATTTTTATTTTATTGCAAGCTTTAAATATATTGGATGTAATACAAGGATTGCGAGAAATAGAAGATGAAGATTTACGAGTACAGTTGGACGTTTTTGATGAAGAATTGAATGCGGATGCCGAGGCTTTATCCGAACAAAATACGTCATCTGTAGATATTTCAAATCCACGTGATCTCTTCATGGCTCTTAATAACAAGGTATTTGTCTGGAACAAGATTGTCAAAACTTCCGAAACTGTTTCAAAAACGTGTCCAGGTTTTGTGTTAGAACCAATGGACAGAAATTTTAAGGCTAAAGGATTAAAGATGCATTATTGGAGAGCAAAAATTGACTTTTGTCAGTCTTCCTTTGGGCCTCAGATGTCATAGAAATTATAAATTAGATCTTTATTTAAACAACAAGCCAAAAATCAACTCCGTAGACCCACGGATGGCTTGGATTGTTCTCGGATTTAAACAAGATTTCGTTGAGTGATTTAATCACAATGGCGTCGTGGGCGGGGTTTCTTCGTGACGTTGACGTCATCATGCTTCCGTAAATTATTCATAAAAGACAGCGATGACCGAGGCTATACATAAGCTTCACTAGATGCCGTTGAAACATTACTTGATAATCGAGACTATGTAGGTGGAGTTAAGGCCTGTCAATCGACGATCGGCCATACGAAGAATCGGTGAAGATGCAATTCAATCCCATTTCTAGCCAAACATTACACTGGTGGTAACTATGTTCAGAATGAAGTAATTTGACTGAAATTTTCAATATATTCTTGTTTCATCATCTATTTTTGAACTATTATAGCAAGAATGGCTAAATCCTTATAAATATCTCCCATAATGTATCTTTAAAATATTGTATGTTTAAATCATAAAAGCCACTGGGAACCCATCAATGCATTGGTAATCCCCCACCCCATACACATAGACTGACTCGATTTGAGTAAAATAAAGGTAAAAAAGTCGAATAACATTGGATTTTACATGTTGATTTGTTTTCCATGATAAAAGTCTTTAGATAATCCCTTCCTTGCGATAATCACAACTCAATTCATCATTTTATTTAGACACAATTCAAGGAGGTATATCCCCTTTAAGCAAACTATATGACGTAAATCAATAAATAATTTAAAGACAATAAATGGGATATGCCATGTTATTATAAGTGATGTCTTTTTAAATGTGAAAACTTACACAATATGTTAGAACATTGCCGTTTTCTTTAGCCCCGAGGGATTGGGTGGCCGAATGGTTTTACGCATGCGCGCTAGATTATAAGGCTCTGCCATTGAACCAAGCATCTTGATTTCTGTTCCACGCTTATACGTGATAACGAGTAGGGTCGCATGTCCAACGTCCGAGTGTTTTTTTTTTCTCGGACCCTTCGTTTCCATCCACTGCTAAAGACACATACGCGCAAGCGAATTATTGAAATTATCTCCGTCATTAGCCCAGTCGGAGCAGAGTGGTGGGAGTATAAACCCCCACATCAGTAAATTTATAGAAGGTGTTAAAATATATTGAAGGCGTTTATTTGTATTTTCAGTTTCAAGATACACCAATTGGAAGTTCATTATTAGGAATATTATATAGCTTATATCAGATAGATAGCAACAATTCTCACAGGTAGGTTCAATTGTTCAATGATTGAAGGGGTATTCCCAGTTTTCGTCTTGTCGTTAATGTACCAAACCTAAAAATATTCACAAATATACTATTTAATCAGTCTGACAAATTGAGCTACACGTTATATGAGCCCCACTCCCCCCAACCAATTCCCATCGAATGAAATTAACAGACAAACCGGATCGTATACCGATCAGTCCACAATTGCATGGTCAACATGTCGAACAAGTGAACGTCGGTATTTCATTGTAAACATATCTATTCTCAGAAAAGTGTTTGGCCCTTAAATATAGTCTGTTTACGGAAATATATCTAGCAGCTTGGCAGACGACCAATAAGAATTTTCATTATTTATACTAAACAAAGATACGGGTTGAATGTGTTGTGTCTAAATAAAAATATTAAAAACGGTGGTACATTTTAGGAATAAATACTTAATTTTTCTTTTAATCCAAAATAATTTATTATGGGCCTGTCACACTATAACGTTTTAGACAACTTATTCCGACATATGAAATAATTATCCAACACGCTGGCATACGCTGAAGTTGAATTCAAAAATCAAGAGGACGCACTTTTTGGACGCATATATAACGTACTTCTAACGCGCTGAACGAATATATAACCTATGTTTAACGTATGAGTTACTTATTATCCAACGTAAACATAACTTATACAAGTATATGACAGCGTGTGCCCAACGAATTTTTAGCGTTCTTGACTTATGAAGAACTGATGTACAACGTTAGTCTACCTTAGGCATAACTTATCCATAACGTGTTGGGGCTTATTTTGACGACCATGTGAGGTCAAATATATACGCTGGGGTTCGCTAGACCAACAAGACATTATAGGGCTGTCACACATTGACGTATAGCATCAGCGTATGCCGACGTATGAGAAATTTAGCGGGCACGCTGGTGTACGTCGAATACGTTATGTGTACGTTTTTAGCAAGTTACGACCATGCTGAAAAACGATGGTATAAGTTGCTGTACGCTGAACGCGGCCCAAAATTTTGTGCATGCATAAAATTTTCAGCGGATGCCGACGTACTGCTTACACGTTAGGCGTATGTTACAGGTGCGCTACGGGTAAGATATGGACGCGTTCAGGCACGTTTCATGTAAGTTACTCATAAGTTACTTCTGACGTCCTGAACGTGTTTGAAACGTGTGTAGAGATGCGCATGTGCAGAAGTCTACAATCATGGCGGACCCACCACTTTTATATCTGACGTCACGTGGTCGTCGAATTATGCCCCAACACGTTCTGCACGAGTTCCGCGTAAGTCAATAACGCTAAACATTCGCTGGGCAGACGCTTTCATATGCTTGTATAAGTTATGTTTACGTTGGAGTTATACGTTATGAATAAGTTACTCATACGTTAAACATACGTTATATATTCGTTCAGTGCGTTAGAAGAACGTTGTATATGCGTCCAAAACGAGCGTCCTCTTGATTTTTTAATTCAGCTTCAGCGTATGCCAGGTTGTTGGATAATCATTTCATTCGTTCAGTAAGTTCTAAGGGCGCCAGAAGTACGTTGCCTATAGGTTAGAAATAGGTTACGCGTACGCTGCTCAATTTGCCCTGCTGGTAGCCAACGTATGTCAACGTATAAGTAACTTACATGTAACGTGCGTGAACGCGTGCATACCTTACCCGTCGCGTACTTCTAACTTACGCCTAACGTGTAAGCAATACGTCGGAATACGCTTAATATTTTGTGCATGCAACTTATACCATCGTATTTCAGCATGCTCGTAACTTGTTAAAAACGTACACCAGCGTGTTTGCTAAATTTCCCATACTTCGGCATACGCTGATGCTATACGTCAATGTGTGACAGGCCCATTAAAAGGCGTGTCTAATTACACCCTTTGTCGATGGCTAGAATATTCAATAAAGGTTTTACCAGTTAATTTATTTACAAAGGAATCCTAGAAATAAATGCATTGTTGATGACAAAGGACTTGTAATCCGGTTCCCACTTGGATAATTTATTGTAAATTCGCCCACACCGGCATATCCCGTGTCGTTTCTGAGAACATTTTATTTCGATGTTTCTATAAATGACAGAATGTAATTGTTCTTGTATTACGTTACATAATTATTGACTCGACAGACATGTTTGTTATTATAGTGTCATATTACATTCAAGTCATGTAGATTTAGATATAGATTAAAGTCGACTAACTCTTTCCCTAGAATTTTGAATCCCCAGTCAGTTTCCCTAACTTTCGTTGTTTGGAGTCTTTGGGGGGTTCCATATTAAAACTTCACGCCAAAAGCATACCGTAACAGACCGTTTCATTATCTAGTCTCTCACATTATCCAGAACACGTCAATGATAAGAACTCTTTCAGATCCTTATATAGTAAAGACAAGTAAAACGAAATTTTGAACCATAGAAAACGAAACGAATTAATCAGATTGGACTGTTTTCAGAGAGTTGTTTACTGAAAGAACTCCTATTGTACAAGCATATTCAGTTTCCAGATAGATACCTATCCCAATGAATAATTAGAAATGCTGATACTCTAATAGGCTTATTGTTTTGTTCACAATTTGGGAAAGGTATGCGTAAAATTGTAGAGGCGTCTTTTGAAAGGTAAAAGCTTCGGTCTTAACATTTTGCACAACATAAGCTTTGTTCAGGAATTCTCCAAAAAAAGGGGAAATTTTGGAACTACCGAATGAAACCGTTAACAAACACAATGTTATTTTTATTTAGCTATTAAACAGACTAGGGAAAGAGCGAGAAACATCGGTCTAACAGATGTAAGCTATTCTCACCCATTGTTCTTTTTATTAAAGTGAAGCAACGTGGATAAACATCGAACAAATGGTACAAAAGACGGTTGAACATCAGACTACACAAGAAACCTGTTATAGACAAAACAAACATAAAGATAGTATTAATCAAGAAACTCAGACAGACCCAGTAGAGTTATCTCCCGAGGGCAGATCCTCTTTAAGGCGAAAAAATGGAGTCATTGTCAAAAATTCACCAGCCGCACCGCCACCTCCAGCTCCACCACCTCCTCCGCCAGGACCTGGAATCCCACCGCCACCACCCGGAATTCCAGGTGCGCCACCTCCGCCACCGCCACCAGGAGGATTTAGAGCACCAGGGGCTCCTCCTCCACCACCAGGCCTAACGCTACCAGGTTTAAGTGCAACTCCTGTACCTCCAGTAGAAGAAATAAAGACTCCAGAACCCCAGTGTAAGATGAAGATGTTAAACTGGAATAAAGTACCAATACAAAATTTACGCAGTAAGTAGCCAATGCTGTTATTTCAACAGAATTGTTAAGTGTCTAGTAGAGTTTATAAAGAATCTAACATGAGTCACGTGTTCTATCATTTGGTTATTTATGGGAGCCGCGTTGGATCAATGAGAAGATGTTGCCTTCCATCCTGCACCACTTGCAAAAGGGGACCACGTCGATAAATCCCATGAAAGCTTTCGACTAACTCCGGAATCGAACACGGAATCTCCGGATTAGTGAGCCAAAATCTTACCCACTGACAAACACATGGTTGAATTTTATTTCCATAACTCGCTTGTGCGTGGGGATCTAAAGCAGTGGGAGGACCCGGGAAAACCCACGAGGTTGGACAGGCGATCCTACTCCTTGTTAGGTGCAACTGTGGGAATCGAAGCCACGCTAGTTGACTCAACGACAGACCTTTTAATGCAGCACACACACGCACGCGCTAACCCTTCGCTCATCGAACCCCCGGCAAATTAAAACCAAAAGCGGTAAATGAGATCACTGATATCGTTTAAAAAGTAAGTGAGTCATATTTTTACCAAGGAAATCTGACATATTAACATAGAATCATTCGTATGCTAGAGAGGTATCATTATTTTTAAAAAAAAATAATAATAAAATTAATGAATTAGATAGGCATTATGTAAGATATTTGAACAATTATAAACATGACGGGCCTATAATCACACCTGCCCCTCCCCCCATGTAATTAATAACTCTAGCAATGGTACCCGATAATTGAGACTTCAGAACTCAGAACTTCGCTAAATATATTCATTTATCAATATCTATATTTTAACTATTATAGCAAGAATAACCCGCTTTTTATTTAAATCTTACATAGTTCATCTTCAATGGGAATGTCAATAACTTTATACACATTTGATAATATATTTATCTTTATGATTAATAGAAAACAGTATTTGGGGAGATGTTGCTAAGATGGGAGATAAAATTAATGTGAAGTATAATAAACTAGAAGAACTATTTGCTTTAAAATCATCTAATCAGCTGGAACCCACTCACCCGAATGAGAAAGCTCTTAAAAGACATTCAGCATCGCTAGAGGTTTGTATTGGTTGTGTTTGTATAACTTCATTAATATAAGAACAAAAAAACGTTGCCACCTTGTTCTGTCTCTGTCTTGTTGGACAGTTATCCTACATTGTCTGTTAATTTGTAGAACCGCCAAGGATGATGGTGTGCGTGTCCTCTATTGTTTCGTCTTCACAGTACATAGGTTTGTCATATAGTGCAAGACCCGTTTTAGCTATTTACACTTCACAGTTAGATGAGAGGTGTTACCAAGTGTTCTGGAATGTAAGTAACACACCCAACGGGATTTCAACTTACTGGGTGTAACCTTGGGGAAATGACGACTACTACTGTAAACAATAAATGATATCCTTTGCTGTTCTCAGAAAATAAATCCTTAGTTTATTTCAGAAAGTAAATCCTTTGTTAATTTCAGATCGCCTTATTGGATCCCAAGCGAAGTATGATTGTAAATATATTTTTGAAACAGTTTCGAAATGCTAATGCTAGTATTATAGATTTAATACGCAAATGTGATAGTCGAAGTCTGGGCACGGAGAAGATCAAAGGGTTATTAAAGATTATGCCAACTCAAGAAGAGGTAAGCTGAACTATTGTAATAGGATTGTCCATTATTAAACATTTTAAAAAGTACCTTCTTCCATAATCTGGCATAGGTGACTTTAAAATATTAAAGGGACTTCATCAGCTTCGGCAAAAAAAAAACAAAAACAAAAACAAAAACAAAACCACGGTGTCATCAATTTCTCGAATTGGGAATAACTCGAATCACAAATATATCGTGTCTTAGATATCTTCTGAGTTCTTGAATAACTCGTCTTTTGAGTATTTTGTATATCAGTAAAGTACCGATAATGGCAGTTCAAATAAATGTTATAAGAGATGCTATTAAGTTCACCCATATTGTATATATTTAAAATCTCGAATCTCTGATGTCTCGAATCTCTAATATCAAACATATCATATTTTGAATATCCCGTTTCTTGAATATTGAGCCAGAAAAAAATTCCGGTGGAATCGTTTTATTTTGGCGATTGGCAGGTTTCGCTTTCAGTTTTATATAGCTCCAAACAATAACATCGTGTAAGTTGAAAATACGGGTTTAACATCAACATGGTACGGTTGTTGATATTATGATGGGTCTTTGAATATCGATTAGACCTTTTAATACGAATATCTGAATAAATTTCAGTTCCTTCAATTTAAACAATATATTATTATAAGACTATGGCCTGTGCCGAAAAGTAGTAGGCGATGTCCCATTTTATTTTATGAGACTATGTTTATTATTGTATTCTCTTTCTAGGTTGAACTGATCTCTAATTTTGATGGCGACCTCGATAAGTTAGGTGATGCTGAGAAATTTTACAAAGATCTCATTCAGATACCTAATTATAATATTAGAATAGAGGGCATGAATCTCAAAAGTGACTTTAATTCTCAGATGTCCGTAATACGACCCAATATACAATTACTCAATTCTGTATGTAGGCAAATACTCGGCAGTGACTCGCTCAAGATGTTCCTCAGATTTGTATTACATGCGGGTAATTTTATAAATAAGGTAAGTAAGACTTTTGTACTTAAAAGTTTTCGTTCTGTGTGCAGAAGATGAGATCGTGTAGTTTTTCTTTTACCACTACATTATCCAGGACAAGCCTTTCGGGCATTCCTGATATTACTGGAAAATCACAATTGCAGTTAAACATAAAGAATTTACTTATAGCTTTCTTGGTTACAAAGACACCTTTGCTACAACATTTAACAGTCAAATCTTTCATATAATATACTTATAGCCGAGTGTCGCACATTGTAACGTCCTCGGCTACAACGCTAAGTACTACTACACTGCACATTGGCATTAAATTAGTCACGTGCTAACGGAAACATTATATACAGAGTCCACCGTATATATATGTAATTTACTGTGGGTTATTTAGAATTTATGAATGAACATTTATTAAAGGAAGGGAGTGACCTGGAATTCAAACAGGAAGAAGGTTGTCCTATTTAACTATGATTAGACACAATAATATACTGATTCATTGACGAAATGATTAACTAACTATTAATGAACTATTTCCGATGTCTTAAAACAGTTTTATGTGAAGCTATTGCCTATTTCAGGGAAGTACATCCGGAAGTGCCTATGGATTTAGAATCAACTCATTATGTAAATTAGCAATGGTGAAGTCCAATGTTCCACGATTTTCTTTATTACATCACCTTGTGGAAGAGGCTTTAATTCAAAATAAGAACGCGCTCCGTTTTGTTGACGAGCTCCTAGAAGCGTTACAGAAGGCCTCTAAGTAAGCACTTTTTTTTTCTTTTTAAAGACATATTTTATTCACTATAAATGAATGGGAGAGTGGGGATCAGGCGAAATGCCTATGTCAGACCCCTATCTCTATTCAAAATAAAAATGATATAATTATGGAAAGCAAATAAAATGAATATGAAATGGGGTTTAACGTCCTACTGTTCTGCTCCGAAACTGGTCTAATGAAGACGGATATACACCATACAGTGTGCTATGATGGAAATTTTGCCCGGACAGCGGCGCTACGGCCTACTCTTATATCGAATTCCAACTGCCAAGGGATCTTTTACGTGCACCCGACGGATCTTTTACGTTCACCCGACCGACTAGACAGCTTCCTTGTCAAACCCACCACCCTGCATCACTGACAAGGAACCACGCTGGAAAATCTGGATGAACTTTCTAGGCCAATGCAGGAATCGAACACCCGACCTCCAGGTCTTACCCACTTAACAAAATGAAAAGCAGCATACAATATATACAACCCGTATTTAGCTGAATACCCCTAAAGTTTTATAGTATGTAAAAATAATAATAAAAGGTTATTAATTTCGCTGTTAGAGTCATGTATACTCCGTAGAGTACAGATTTGCTGATCGTATACCCATCGTATAGAAATGGTTTTTCATCGAAAAGTATTGAGTGTAAAAGACAGTGTGCGCTATCCTCGAAATGGTTTTTCATCGAAAAGTATTGAGTGTAAAAGATAGTGTTCGCTATCCTCGAAAGGGTGACCACAATTGCAAGCATTTAAAGAAACTGGCCGAAAGTCGTAGCTTGCTGTGCATAATTTCAATTTTTCGAGAACCATTGTAGAAATGTTTTGTGAGTTTTAAGTCTTGTTGGGAGAGCCTTTTTTTTAAAAAGGAAAGTGACTTGTTTTAGTATATAATACTTATCCTACGTTGCGACAAGTTGCTCGACTATTTTCAAGCGAGTTATTTGCCCTTGAATTTTATTATCACGCTTATATGAAATGAACGCAACACATTTTTATACGCCCACATTGAAATGTGGTCTTATATTGTCGTCGCCCCTGTCCGTCCGTCCGTCGGTCCGGCGTCCACAATTGCTTGTGGACGCTCTAGAGGCTAAAGTTAATATCCGATTGACTTTAAATTTATACACAGTGTTTAAGGTCATGAGACGAAGAAGCCTATTGTTTTTCAGCGATTTCCGATAATAACTACCAGAGTTATTGCCCTTGATCACTTCAAAAAATCTTGTGGACGCTCTAGACTTTAAATTTATACACATTGTTTAAGGTCATGAGACAAAAAAGCCTATTGATTTTCAGCGATTTCTGATAATTACTGCCAGAGTTATGGCCCTTGATCACATTAAAAAATCCTGTGGACGTTCTAGAGGCCAAAGTTAATACCCTATTGACTTGAAATACACACACACTGTTTAAGGTCATGAGACGAAGAAGCCTATTGATTTTGAGCAATTTCAAATAATTAATTCCAGAGTTGTCTCCCTTGATCACTTCAAAAAAAACCTTGTGATGCTATAGAGGCCAAACTTATCATCCGATTGACTTCAGATTGATACACAGACTTTAAGGTGTTGAAACGAACAAGTATTTTGATTTTTAATGAATTTTGATAACTCAACTGCTAAATCCATGATATTAAATGTTTCCTATACTAATTGATAGCGTGGGGCAAAACTTATATAAAAAGCAAACAAATTCTAATGATTTTCAGATAATTACATAATGAGTTGTTACTCTTAATCAGATTTTAGTGTATTACAAATGTTTCATTACCAAAAAAAAGTAAAACTATGCGACAACCCTTGTTTACTGCGCGGACGATTTAGCTGATGTGGGCGTATGTTTCGTTGCCTGGCAACCTATCTTTGGCATAATACTTGGCCACAGCTTTGAATGTAACAAGGGCCTGTTTATTTGCATACCAATTCAATTGCATACAAGACTGGATATACGAATTGCATACAAGACTGGATATACGAATTGCATACAAGACTGGATATACAAGACTGGATATACGAATTGTGTCAAATAAAATGGAGATTTACGTGATACCTTTTCTTTACGCCAACCAGGAAAATGAAGACGTCCATACGACATACTAACAGTAAAACGTTGATTTTCAACTGCCAGGGATGTTATTTATGTGCTGTTAATGAACCTCGTTTATTTTTTGTTATTTTGCCCTCGATCCAGTGCCACCGGCAATGGAAACTTAAGCGCGAAAATCCACGAGGAACATTCTTGGCCAACCCCTGGGTACAACTCGGTACAACTTTAATCAGCCTGCGCCATTCTCACTGATTAGGATAGATGAAATACAACGGTACTGATGATGGTTGCCAAGTTCTGTTCGGACCGCACCACTTGTTGCCAAGTCACATATTTGATGGACCTACATGTATTTACATTTTCAAATTTTTGATAGGGGCCACCATCTCTAAATGGGTAAGACACTGGCTCACTAGCCTGGAGGTCGGGTGTTCGATTACTAAATTGACCTAGAAAGTTCATCCAGATTTTCCGCCCGGGCTTCCTCTTGTCTGTGATGCAGGGTGGCGGGTCCGATAGGGACTGCTGTTTAGTCGTTCGGATGGGACGAAAAACAAGTTCCCCGCGTACCCATTGGCGTACACGTAAAAGATCCATCGGCAGTTGGAATTCAATATTACAGTAGACCGTAGCGCCGCTGCCCTGGTAGAATTTCCCTCATAGCAAACGGTATGGCGTATGCCGTATGCCCGTCTTCATTAGCCCAGTTCGGAGCAGAACAGTAGGACGTTAAACTCCATTTCATTTCAGATTTTTGATAACAAAGTTTTTTCGACTTAATAAATGAAATCGCACGGGTTAAAATTAAACGAGTATAAAATACCTATAAAAATGGAAACACAAAGTTTAAACCCAGTTTTTGTTCTTTTATTTATTTCTTTCATGATTTTTTTCTTATGTTCTTTAGGTTTACACTATCTAATACCAAAGCCGAGTTTTTACTACTCAGAAAAAATGTTGATAAATTTGAACATCAGATGTCGTCGGTAGAACCTGGTTTGAAAACACACTTTTCTGAATTTTTGGAGGTAAATGTTTAATATTTTATTATTAATTAACAGCAAATATACATAAATACAACTAAACATGTCTATTCTCAGTGGGCCTGTGAGTAAAGCTGGTCGAGAATAATTCCCCGGATTTTCCAGCGTGGTTTTCCCATGTCAGTGGTGCAGTACGGAGGGCCTGACTAACGCCTAGCAAATACGATGGCATGCACGTTTAAAGTAATTCATTTGCTGTCAGAGTAAATTATCCCACACGTTTAATCATCTCCTTTATCCCGGTTGGTGCAGAGAAGTGGGATGTCAATCCCCACTTTACCCACACACTCTAATCACGGGCAAACACCGCTCGCTGCTCCTCCTAACTTAAATCTTCAACTGTATGTCAGGGGTCATGGTTACCCTTCCAGCCTTTTCCCGTTGCTGTTGTTGGTTATCCCGTACCAGTGAAATTAGGGATAGGCCTCTTTCTCTGATCATTTAATCCATAGTATTGTTTACATCGAACGTAATTACCTGAAATTTATTTCATTCGTACCAAACCACTTCCTTATATACAACAGATTTGAGACATTTTTGTCGAACCGGGTAGTCGTATTATAAATGCTATTTTAAATGGTATGTACTACTACCTTCTGCGCTAGCAACAAGGATTTGAAATTTATGCAACAGCTGAAGTTCAGCAGAAGTTTTGTATTCTAGCCACATTCCTTATAAACTTATTGGCCTGTATTATTATTGGGTGTGGGGCCGAATGTTTGTCCTAAAATGAGCTCTTATTATTTGTTTTTGTTTACTAGGAAGCTGAGAATGATATATCTGACGTAGATGAAGGATTTGATAGGTTAGATAATCTATCCGAAAAACTAAGAGATCATTTCTGTGAGAACAACCCTTTTAATCTCAACGACTTTCTCCTTTCGTTTCTCGAATTTACAGAAAAAGTCAAATTATGTGAACAGGTAAGACATAGTTATCTCCCTTGATTTATGTCTTGGATTGGAAATGGAAATAATTTTACGTGGAACAGTGCGGCAACATGTAAACTTGTTAGGTGATGGTGGTATAGATGCCCGTGGGCGAAAGCAAGTTTGTATAGACTAGGTCACATAGACATCCAAACGTATTATTTCAAACGCAGTCCTGGTGGCCAAGATTACGTCAAAGCAAAAGGTAAACAACAGTCAACAATCGTTTGTCAAATCACATCAAATCGTGGAAGACCCCGAAAGCGCAAGTGCGTCGTCAATATACAAAAGTCATAAGTTATAGCATAATTAACTGATTCATGTTGATTTGTTTCAACCAGGAAGTGGAGGCTCGACGGCAACAGGAAAAGAAAGTGGCCTTACGACAGAAAACGATGGAAGAAATAGCATTAAAACGAAAGAGTAAGCAAATTCTAATTATTTGTCAGTATAAAACATGTGACATTTTATAGACTCGAAATGCCCGCATGAACCAAGTAAATCAAATCTGACCTTTGTTTTGGTTAATAACAAAGTAATGTCAAGATTGCCATTTTTAAATATTACCTTTTTAGACGAGGGATTTATTGCTAATATCAGATTCAATGATCCTGATAAGAATACTCCCGTGTCGTTATTTGACACCCGAGTATACAAAATTACCGAATCGCCATTTGAACTATCATGTGACAGCACGTCATAGGCGTTGATTACGAAATGGCTTAGACATTCTTGTCGTGGCCAGCCTGTGCGTGTGCGTAGCTTTTCTATAACTGTTCACACTTGAAGCTGGCATGTAAATTTCACTGATTTGGTTCAATTTACTGTTTCAGGTGGTACCGGCCTTAACCAAGTTATAAATAACTCTGCCGGGGCGCCGGAGGCCAAAACCAAGATTGTTGATAATATAGTGAATGAAATAAAGAAAGGAAAAGTGCTTAGACGGTTATCTCTAAAACGTAAAAACAGATTAGCGGTACAGGCTATTGAAACGGCTCATTTATAAGGAACACAATTTAATTTAAATTAAAGATACTGATATTATATTTTTACTAGATCTATATATTTATAACTGAAAATACACCCAAAACTCTCAAACCGGAAGTACAGGTGAACCAATTTCATGTTTGAAAGACAAGTTCGTATTAATTGTATTAGATAAGAATTTTAATTCGTTCATATATTCATGTAGTGTTTTGTAACATAGTTAGTCTTTAGGATCTGTTTTTTTCGGATAGTGTCTCAATTTAGGGAATAGACCAAATTATTTTTCTTTTTACTATCGTTTAAATAATACAACCATAGTATATAGTGTCATAATGTCCGTGACTTACAATCTTTGAAAACTAGTCTCTATCATCCAGAAAAATAGTCTACTCCCGTGCGTTGAAGACTAGGCGTTTCTGGATGACCGAAACTATGAAAACCTATTATAATGTGAGAAAGCACCAAATCTTCTTACATATTTCAAATATGTTGTTTTTAAATGGCGTGACAAATGAAACTACGCCAAAAATTCGAGATACTGTTGAATCAAAACCCGCTGTATGTCAAATTGTCAATACATTTACGTTTCTTGTGGACCCCATTATAGTTGTACGTCGCATATGATCACATACCACTAAAAAAACCAGTCGGAATGTTTTGAAAAATGCCCCAGACTCACATAGAGCTTGGTCTCGCTTTAACTATGTAGATGTTATCAAGGTCTTGACGTAATACTCTTCATATTTCGGCACTAATTTCGATTGAGTATTAACCCAGCCTGTGAGCCTACGGGATTCCTTGATCATCGCGAATACCGGGTCTCGCGCTTTCCAGGTTAAGGTCAATCTGTGATAATGGAGTTGCATAGTTCAAGGTTCGCGCAATGTCAAAGTTTCCGTAGAAGTCGCTATGTCAGAACCTCTGATTGGGCGCTACTATTCACGTGTCTGCAGATAACCTAGCCATATTATGTTCGGTTATTGTAAAGTAATCTTGCAACCTCCAGATGTTGTAAAACTGGCAGCCGTTGCTTCAGGAACATGCATGTGGCTGCACTATGAGTGTCTTAATAACACAACATTTGTCGGGGTTAAAAAACCAACACTTTGTTTTAAGTATTTTTTATTTTATTTAAACGGGATCAAGAAGGTTCCTCTTCTACACAGAACCGATTTGTCCCAGCTTTAGGAAGATAATATTTTAGTATCTGTGTAATTATTTTGTTAAATATTTGTTACTGTAATATCCGTGTAAAATAAATAAAAACTGATATTTTCATGTTTCAACTTATCTATATACAAACATATTTCGAACCAAATGTACGCCAACACCAAGTCTGAACATTCTATCTAATTTAGAAAGAGAGTTATTGTGTTTCAGAGTCTCGACCAACCAAACTGCTTATCAATCTGCAGAAAATATTCACTATCGAACTTAGTCATGGTACTGATGTGATAAAACCATGGAGGTGTATATATTGACTAGAGTGTATGGTGGTCACGTGATCGCGTGCCGACTATGGAGGTTGGCAGCCATTTTACAACCGGGAAGATTTAGCCTGCGTTGGCATATACCAATATGTCGGAAAGTTGTTATTATTTTGGTAAATTCAATGTCAGACGAAAAGGGAGTGGATTATCATTTCATAAGTAGGCATGATAAGTTATAAGTGAAATAGTGAATTAATAGATACGGTAAAATCATGATAATCGTGTAAAATAATTAAATAAACACGGCGAGAAGACGTCGAACACTCGAAGCTTGAGGCCGAAAACCCGGTGGGTCCATTCACTTAATTTATTAGTACTGATACTTTTATTGTAATGATTACAAGGTCCGTCTGTTATGCAAACCTCCAAATTAATGTTTTATTTAATTATTCGAAAATTGCGCAAATTATAAATTATACACACATGCGGCTTTGTACGAAAAATATCGCGGGGAGTAAGTCTGTTTATTGGAGTGGAGTGTTTAGTCACAGACATGCACTCACTGGCCAGTATTGCTTTGTTATCTTTTAGTTTCACTCCCTCGGATTTAATTAATTAGGACGACATTGTGTTCACAGATGTACAGAATGAATATAAAGCGAAAGTTTCTTGCAATATCAGTTTATGCTTCTTTTATTTTCTTCAGAAAACCCGCTTTAACCCCCCGAACTAATTTTTAAAAAAGGAAGGTTAATTATATTAAGGACAAATAAGTGAAAGTCTTGAAAACTTCATTCCCCAAACAAATTTTGTAAAAAATAAATTTTTAATTAGGCCTAATATTTTTTTTTTTTAATCGCTGCTGCTACTACAAAAATCTCATCAAGAGGTTTGTCTTTTTTTTTTGTAAAATTTAATATACCGCCGTATTTTTCAAGCAAAGAAAAATCAGACACCAGTTCATGGAAATTGAAAACCATATAGGCCTACTAAGGCCTTGCTAGTCCTGTTTATATTTTCTTTTTTTAAAAAAAAAAAAAAAAAAAATCCCATCGGCATCAGATATTATTCTACTGGTAAATGATAGAAGTCCTAGATTATTTTTAAAATCTATTTTATTTCTTTATTCATCATCTGGATGACGCTATTTATTTTATAATATACTTATAGTCAGTTATCTCTGCCAATCACGCAGAACATTCATTTCAAATCGTCCAACAAATTATTTAGATCTATCCAAAATAAAGTTTTATGTGAACTGCGGGTAGCAATGTTCGAAATTTTGCTGAATACTCTATAGATATCTGGACATTCGAGGACGTTCACTTAGCTCAATTAATAAAATAAACATGATTTCGTAGTTCTGCGCACAATTTACACATTGCCACGGTGACTCTTAATAAATAAAGCCCTCAAAATATGCCAGTTGACCAAAGCGATTTTGCTTTTAGGACTGTAAGGTAAGACCTTTCAATCATCATTTTTTTTTTTTTTTTTTTGGTTGATATTGTTGAATTAGAACTGCTTTTTAATGGACTTTCCAACACTTCGTCATTCTATTTCCCTTTGTTTACATAGCGTTCATCCGGGCACTTCCGTCATTCTTTCCCGGTTGAAACATGGCGGCCGGTCTCCAGTGTCGGCCCACGGCGTTAACGTTACGTCAATGGGGATCACGTGACCACAATACACTCTAGTCAATATACAGCTCTATGGATAAAACAATACACCATGTTTCACCACGCTCACTAAATTAGAACTAAAATTATCGCGTCCCAAATCATCAACCAATCAAATTGCTTATATCTGCTGCCCCTTAGCATAAAATTATCATCTTCGAACTCCACCAAGGATTGACCTAATAAACACGTATACCAATATTGGACATTCTACCTCAATTAGAAAGAGAAGTAAAACACATTACCGAATATAGACTGAAATTATGTAACAACAGATGGCGCGCGCTTTAACATCATACGGCCTGACATTGAGTCAACTGACGTGGTTTCGAATTCCCGGTTGTACGTGGCAAGGAGTAGGGTTGCCTGTCCAGCCTCCTGGGTTTCCTTCGGTGTCCTCCCACTGCTAGACCCCTACGCGCAAGCGAATTATTGAAATAAAATTGAACCATGTTAGTCCAGGAATGACCTAGTTTGTGTCGAGTGGACGTTAAACACCATTTCTCTCTCTCTCGCTTTCGTCTGAGCCATTGATAAAATAAACGGCTATTTACTAAACGGCTTGCGAACCGTATAGTATTTCACAGTTTATAAAGCGATAGTTTCATTTATAAGCCAAACCGTAATTATTTATATTCTATCTATTGTTTACTAGGTTGACAAAATAATATTAACAACTCGAACTTGGCTCTATTATGTAGGTATGTGATCAACCAAATTGTAATAATTAAGCCTGGTTGACCAAGGAAAATTACCTGTCTTTATTTCAGTCTTTACCCGCCCCAAATTTAATTACTGCGTCTGTGATTCTCCCAAAAACGGCGAAAGCCAAGGAACGACACGACTTGATAACCGAGATTTTCTTCCCTGTTATTTTTTATTCTGCGCCAAAATATAGAACTTTAATTCATTAAAAAATAGGTTGCCAGGCAACGAAACATACGCCCACACAGCAGCCAAATCGTCCGGGCAGTCAACAAGAATTGTCGCATATTAAGGAATTATCAAAAAATCATTAGAATTTGTTTGGTTTTTATAATCAAACGTTTTTTTTTAAATCATATAATAATTGTGACCTCCAGAGGCACCACAAGCTAAAAAGGGTGATTTTTCGTACAATCAGGGGACATAATTCAGGAAGTAATGACCCGATGGGCGCAAATATTGAAAGGAACCAAGATCTTTGGGTTTAAAACATACCTGTCAAGTTTCATCAAAATCGACTCAAAATTGTGACCTCTATAGGGTCCACAACCTTGATATAACATATTTTCACACTATTCGTGTACAAACGGCGGCCATTTTGTCCGTCAATTCTAGTCCGGTTTTCATGTAATTCAAACTCTCTCTTCTTTACCATGTAACGGTGATATAGTCAAACGTTCTTTTAAATCGGATAATAATTTTGACCTCCAGAGGGACCAAAAGCGAACAAAAGCGATTTTTCGGACAATCCGGGGACATAATTCAGGAAGTTATGATCCAATGGGCGCAAATATCGAAAGGAACCAAGATCTTTGGGTTATAAACTACATGTCAAGTTTCATCAAAATCGGTTCAAAATTGTGACCTCTATAAGGTCCACAACCTTTATATAACATATTTTCACAATATTCGTGTACAAACGGCGGCCATTTTGTCCGTCAATTTTGGTCCGATTTTCACAAAATTCATACTCAACCTTCATAACCATGGAACGGTGATATAATCGAACGGTGATATAATCAAACGGTTTTTTTAAATCGGATAACAATTTTGACCTCCAGAGGGACCACAAGCTAAAAAGGGCAATTTTTCGGACAATCAGGGGCCATAATTCAGGAAGTTACGATCCGATTGGCGCAAATATCAAAAGGAATCAAGATCTTTGGGTTATAAACATGCATTTCAAGTTTCATCCAAATCGGTTCAAAATTGTGTCCTCTACACTGTTCACAACCTTGATTTAACATATTTTCACACTATTCGCGTACAAATGGCGGCCATTTTGTCCGTCAATTTTGGTCCGATTTTCACAAAATTCAACCTCGACCTTCATAACCATGGAACAATGATATAAGAAAACGTTTTTTTTAAATCGGATAACAATTTTGACCTCCATAGGGACCACACGCTAAAAAGGGCAATTTTTCGGACAATCAGGGGCCATAATTCAGGAAGTTACGATCCGATTGGCGCAAATATCGAAAGGAACCAAGATCTTTGGGTTATAAACATGCATTTTAAGTTTCATCCAAATCGGTTCAAAATTGAGTCCTCTACACTGTTCACAACCTTGATTTAACATATTTTCACACTATTCGCGTACAAATGGCGGCCATTTTGTCCGTCAATTTTGGTCCGATTTTCACGAAATTCGAACTCGACCTTCATAACCATGGAACGGTGATATAATCAAACGGTTTTTTAAATCGGATAACAATTTTGACCTCCAGAGGCACCACAAGCTAAAAAGGGCGATTTTTCGGACAATCAGGGGCCATAATTCAGGAAGTTACGATCCGATTGGCGCAAATATCGAAAGGAACCAAGATCTTTGGGTTATAAACACACATGTCAAGTTTCATCCAAATCGGTTCAAAATTGTGTCCTCTACACTGTTCACAACCTTGATATAACATATTTTCACACTATTCGCGTACAAATGGCGGCCATTTTGTCCGTCAATTTTGGTCCGATTTTCACAAAATTCAACCTCGACCTTCATAACCATGGAACAATGATATAAGAAAACGTTTTTTTAAATCGGATAACAATTTTGACCTCCATAGGGACCACACGCTAAAAAGGGCAATTTTTCGGACAATCAGGGGCCATAATTCAGGAAGTTACGATCCGATTGGCGCAAATATCGAAAGGAACCAAGATCTTTGGGTTATAAACATGCATTTTAAGTTTCATCCAAATCGGTTCAAAATTGTGTCCTCTACACTGTTCACAACCTTGATTTAACATATTTTCACATTATTCGCGTACAAATGGCGGCCATTTTGTCCGTCAATTTTGGTCCGATTTTCACGAAATTCGAACTCGACCTTCATAACCATGGAACGGTGATATAATCACACGGTTTTTTAAATCGGATAACAATTTTGACCTCCAGAGGGACCACGAGCTAAAAAGGGCAATTTTTCGGACAATCAGGGGCCATAATTCAGGAAGTTACGATCCGATTGGCGCAAATATCGAAAGGAACCAAGATCTTTGGGTTATAAACACACATGTCAAGTTTCATCCAAATCGGTTCAAAATTGTGACCTCTACGCTGTTCACAAGCTAAAACACGTGATTTTTCGTACAATCAGGGGCCATAACCCATGAAGTTACAGTCCGATACATGCCAATATCGAAAGGAACCGAGATCTTATGGTGATAAACCTATATTTTAAGTTTAATTGAAATCGGATAAAAATTGTGACCTGTAGACTGTTCACAAAAAAATGTGGACGGACGGACGGACGGACGGACGGACGGACAGGGGCGACGACAATATACGTCCACATAAAAATGTGGGCGTATAAAAAAATATTCGCTAATGACTAGTGAAATAATAATTATTGTTTACGGTTTTCCGACCAAAGCTAGATTTCGAGCTAATAATATAATATGTGTTACTTTTGTTATTAAGTTTTAAATTTCCATTTAAAGTAAGCCCAGTTAGGAAATACGGCAAACAATGAGTCTGTCGTATAGGCCTACGTCAGTGGCGGTAAACTGTCATTATACAAGTATTTATAATAGGCCTAATTAAGAGAGCAATGAGTCGGACGTATAGGTTACTTATCCCTGGTCAATGTAAGCAGAAAATGTTCATCATCAAACTCCACCAAGGCATTCACGTAATGAACGCCTACACCAAGTTTGATCATTCTAGCTCAGAAGTAAAGTTATTGTGTTCCAAAGCCTCGGCCAATCAAATTGCCTATCGCTCTGCTTACCCTGAGAAGGAAATGTTCATTATCGAACTAAGCCAAGCTGTTCATAAAATAAAACTATACATCAAGATTCATCACCTTCTCTTAATTAGACCTAAAGTAATCGTGTCCCAAAGCATCAACCAATCAAATTGCTTATCTCTGCTTACCCCAAGCAGAAAAAGCTCATTATCGAACTTAGTCGAGGTATTGATGTACTGAAACTATACACCAAGTTTAATCACTCTCGCTTAATTATAACTTAAGTTATCGTTTCCCAAGGCATCAACCAATCAAATTGCTTAGCTCTGCAAAAAATGCTCGTCTTCGAACATCATCAAAGGATTGACCTAATCGACACATACACCAAATTTGAACATTCTAGCTCAATTAGAAAGAGAGTTATTATGTCCAAAAAAGTATGACAGACAGACGGACGAACCCATTTTAATAGTCCCCTGCTTTCTTGGAAAAGCGGGGGGCAAAATAGAAGTCACTTATAAGTAAAAAAGTAATTGGGCCTACTTTTAATAGTATTTGTTAAACATGCCTTATGCAAGAACTAAATCTGCCTATTGCAGGTCTTTCCTTAGACCGGAAATGTTTTCTATAGTATTAATAAGACATTAATTAACTGATCAAGGCCTTAATTATCTCTCGATGGCATCAGATTCTCCGATATTAAAAAGATTAGAATGGTTCAGCGATCCTTTGATTTAATCAAATATGGTGTACCGAGAATTAGCTTTGATCAACCAGTACCGTGGTTGAAATTATTGTACACGTCTGTCAAACCTTCAAAGGCTAATTAATATCTTCGCTTGCAATATTCAAATTATTCATGGTACATTATCTACTTTCGAACTATTAAAGCTAGAATGGCTAGTTCTTTATCTAAATCTTACATAATGTATCTTTAATGGCAGAAAGTGAAAACTAAACAAAGTTAACGCATTGCAACGAATGTGTTTTACTAATAGCGAATATTTAAGGAATTACCGATTGCTAAGAAGGCACGTCTTTAATCAGGACATTTAAAATCATACGCCTTCACGTATTATCAGCACAGAGTATTTCGTTTCGTTGTAAATTCTCCGGTAATGTGTCAAATGTTTTGTATCTGAAAATCCTGATTTTGACGTGTCTACATTTTACATAATTTGCGCCCTCTTGGGTTGATCTCTGCATCGTTTCCGTTAATAAGTCACGTAATATCTACATTTGCATATAGTTAGAAAGCGTGAAGTAGGCCTACGAATGAGGTGTAGCAGGGCGCAAATTTCAACGTAGATACGCCAAAAAAAACAGCCCTTTCCATCAAAACATTTGTTATTAGATACATTACATTTGACGTTTTACATTTAACTTTAGTGGGTATTTTGACCTTATCATTACCGGTTTTTGGACTTTGTACATTTTATAGAGCGATACGGAAAACTTCTTTTAGTTAACGATTGATTCATTCTGAAAATTCGGATGATATTCAATCTGACAATTCGGATGTCAAGGATTTTCTCGGGCTATAGCTGCAGACACATACCAGGTAATCTTGATCCTGTACGTATACGCCTATGTTATGTTCCAAAGTCTGAAATCAAATTGCTTAAATTATCACTAAATAATTAAGGTTTTGATGTAAAAATCTATACTCAGTTTCGTCTCACACAATTACAACGAAAGTTATCGTGTTCCAAAGTCTCGACCAATCAAATTGCTTGTCTCTGCTAAGATTGGTGAAAAATGCGCATCATCGAACTCTGTCATGACATTCTCATACAATCCTACACTAAGTTTGAATTTTCTTCCTCCTTAAACCAGAGTTGTGCCCCACTGTCTCAACCAATCAAATTGCTTACCATAACCATAAAGACATCCACCCAATCAACGCCAACACCAAGTTTGAATATTCTAACTCTAGACGAGGATTATTGTGTTCAAAAGGCTCGACCAATCACATTGCTGATCGCTTTGCTTACCCTTGCGGGAAATGACCATTACCCAGCTTAGTCAAGGCTACAAAGTTATCGTGTTCCAAAGCATTAACCAATCAAATTTTTACCTGATGAACACCTACACAAACTAGCTCAATTTGAACGACAGTTGAGTTATTGTGTCCAGTCGACACAAACTAGGTCATTTCGGGACTACATGGTTTTTTAATTTTATTTCAATAATTCGCTTGCGCGTAGGGGTCTTTAACGGTGGGAGGAAAATGGAGTGTCCGGAGGAAACCCACGAGGTTGAGAAGGCGCCCCCTATCTCCATGCCACATACGCTCACACCAGGGATCGAAACCAAAGCCGCAAGCCAGAGGGGACCGGCCAGCTATAGCTCCAAGCGCGGCATTCTAGACCCCCCCTCTAATTCAATGAGTGACGAAACTTGGTGTATAGTTTCATTACATCAATATCTTGACTAACTTCGATAATGAGCATTTCCTGCACAGGATAAGCAGAACGATAAGCAATTTGATAGATAGGCCAAGACTTGGGTTATTAGGTCAAGGCTTTGATGGAGTTCAAAGACGAGCATTCTCTTCTGGTAAGCATGGGTAAACAATTTGATGGTTGATGCTGTGGGACACGCGAGAGTGATGACCCTTGGTGTATAGTTTCATAACATCAATATCTTGATACAGAGCATGTTCTGCTCGGGGTAAGCAGAGCAATAAGCAATTTGATTGGTCGAGGCTTTGGAACACAATAACTCCCATTCTAACTGAGAATGTTCACACTTGATAGGTGTCTATAAGGTAAATGCCGCCATGGAGTTCAAAGGGGAATATTTTCTGCGTAGTGTAAGCAGAGTTAAGCAATTTGATTGGTTGGTGCTTTGGGACAAAATAACCTTAGTTCTAATTAAAGCCCCAATAACACTCTTGATGTAACTGAAAAATATGTCCCAATCTTCATTCTGGTCAACAAATCGTATTATTTTAGAATATTCCAATTAAATGATGATATAAATTTCATCTTAACACACCTAATTTAAAAAATTGGAAAAATTCAATCAATTGATTTGAAAAGTCTAACGTAAACCTTTTCAAATGTAACTTGGATTTTAAAATATTTTCGAACCCTCTGGACAAATAAAATAGGTTGTAATGGATAATTTACACAACAGGTAGGACATTTAAACATCTAGTACTTAGAATAAGGGTATTATTTATTTTCTGGAGCTACCAAGCCAGTAAGAATGTTATTGTCCCTTTAAGTGAGGACACTATAGCTTCATTACATTAATACTTTGGAACACAACAAATGACTTTTTAAACAACTCTCTTTAAAATTGGGGGGTTGGGATAGCCTAGTGGGTCTAGAGTGCCGCGCTTCGACCTCTAGCTGGCCGGTACCCACATAACAACATGACGTTACTTTTACGTAAAATTTACGTAAAAATGGTCAGTCAGTTTACCATCAGTTTGCTCATCTTCTTAACGAAAATGTAACGTCAGGAAATGATGTTAATTTAACGTAAAATTTACGTCATTTTTACGTTATATTTACGACATTTCCTGACGCAAATCTAACGTCAAGTTTACGTCATATTTTGACATAAATCTAACGTAACATTTACGTAAAGTTTACATAAAGTTTACGTAAGATCTACGTCAAAAAATGACAAAAACTTTACGTTAGATTTGCGTCAGAAAATGATGTAAAAATAAGGTAAAAATGACGTAAACTTTACGTTAGATTAACGTCATTTCTTGACATTACATTATCGTTAAGAAGATGAGCAAAATGATTGTAGTCTGACCAACCATTTTGACGTAAATCTGACGTAAATATAACTTAAATTTTTTACGTTAATCTAACGTGATTAAAACTAACCGACCATTTTATGGAAATCAGGGTCATGATCCTCAAAGTAAAATGTTGGCTCAACTAACCTGCAGACCCGGGATTGGTACATGCATTGACTGAGAATCAGGATTTCAGAGCAGTAGGACTTTAAACCCCATTTCATTTCATTATATATCTAACATTGGGGGGTTGGGATGGCCTAGTGGACTAGAGTGCCGCGCTTCGACCTCTAGCTGGCCGGTCACCTCTGGCTTGCGGCTGCGGTTTCGAGCCCTGGTGTCAGCGTATGTGGCATGGAGATAGGGGCACCTTCTCAACCTCTTGGGTTTCCTCCGGGCACTCCGGTTTCCTCCCATTGCTAAAGACCCCTACGCGCAAGCAAATTATTGAAATAAAATGAAAACCATATGTTAGTCCCAAAATGACCTAGTTTGTGTTGAGTGGACATTAAACCTCATTTTTCTCTCTCTCTCTATCTGACATTAAATTTCAAAATTTACATCACTTTCTTTTGTAAATCTTTAGTGAGTATGTAGAAATATAACCCTTGAAATGTTAACAGTCAACCAATAACCTTTTGAAATCGCAAATTCATATAATTACAACAAAAAGTCAACATAATATCTAAATTTTATTTAAATTTTTTTTAAAAAATACAATTGTTAACAGTAATCATACATCTTGAAATGGTGATAATTGACAAGAATACAAACAGGGTGACCATACACAAACCCTAACTGTAAACATTTGTCTCGACAGCAGGGCTACAGCATACTCTTATATCTTTTATAAAATTCCATCAAACTGCCAAGACATGTTTCACACATACATCAAAGTGTACATAGTACCTTGGTTTTTGTCCCATTCGTATGACTAGTCACCTATCCATGTCAGGTCCTGCATCACTGTTATTTGAAAATGTCCAAGAAAAAGGTCTACAATAGTCTTGTGGAAGTGTTGTTATGCATATCAGAAAGGAAAACTGGGATATCGACCAAATTTGGCCAAAACCTTTACGTGTAGCCTCTCAAGGCATTGATGGAATGAAATGAAAAGAAATGGGGTTTAACGTGGCTAATGAAAATCGACATACTCTATACAGTGTGCCATCAGGGAATTTTGTCCAGGCAGTGGCTAAGGCCTACTCCTATATCACATTCGAACTGCCTAGTGATCTTTTACATGCACACCAATGTGTACACAGAAGCTCGGTCATTCATACCATCCAAACGACTAGACAGCTTTCCTTGTCAGGCCTTCTGTCTTGAGGTTGGACACTAGATCCCTGCATTGGCTGAGAAAGTTAATCCAGATTTTCCAGTATGGTTTCCCCTTGTCAGTGATGTAGGATGGAGGGCCTAACAAGGACAACTGTCTAGTCATTCAGATGGGACTAAAAAACTAAGGTCCCTTGTACACATTGGTGTGCACGTAAAAGATCCCGGGGATCACGGTGGCTAAGTGCATAAGGCGCTGGTTCGCTACCCTGGAGGTTGGGTGTTCGATCCCTGCATTGGCCGAGAGAGTTCATCTAGATTTTCCGGCGTGATATCCCCTTGTCAGTGATGCAAAAGGAGGGCCTGACAAGGATGCTGCCTAATCATTCGGATGTTACGAAAAGCCGAGGTCCCGAATACAAATTGGAGTGTATGTAAACAATCCCTTGGCAGTTGGAATTCAGGATAAGAGTAGGCTGTAGCGCCGCTGCCGGGGTAAAATTTTCCTCATAGTACACTGTATGGCGTATGCCCGTCTTCCATTAGCCCAGGTTAGGTGCAAAAGAGTATGACGTTAAACCCCATTTCATTTAATTTGGTAGTTTGAATTCGATTATAAGAGTAGGCAGTAGCCCTGTCGTCCAGACAAAATTTCCCTCATAGCACACTGTATAGCATATGCCCGTCTTCATTAGCCAATATCATTTCATTTCACACCTGTTTGAGAAATGAAGAATTAAGTCGGGCATATACCACCCAGTGTGCTATGAGGGAAATTTTGTCACGACAGCAGGGCTACGGCATACTCTTATATCGTATATCAAATTCCATCCAACTTACAAGAAATGCTTCACACACACACATCAAAGTGTACACATTACCTTGGGTTTTTGTCCCATTCTCATGACTAGTCACCTATCAATGTCAGGTCCTCAGTCCTGCATCACTGTCAATTGAAAATGTTCAAGAAAAAGGTCTACATTAGTCTTGTGGAAATGTGTATATGCATATCAGAAAGGAAAACTGGGATATTGACCATATTTGGCCAAAACCTATACATGTAGCCTCTATCTCGTTTGCTCAAGGCATTGATGGAATGAAATGAAATGAATTGGGGTTTAACGTCCTATTCTGTGGCTAATGAAAAGGGACATACTCTATACAGTGTGCTATCAGGGAATTTTATTTCGCACTTGTCATTTGTTATTATATCACAGGAGGTTAATGCCTTGAAATTCCCGCTCAAAGTTTTGTAAACGTTATTAGCTCTCGCTGCCAAGCATGGAACTTAAAGCTATAATATTATTAATTATCAAATGTGAATAAATTGGTTAACCAGTTGCGGTTAGTTTTTTGTTCCAAATAGCATATCTACATTTATTAAATGTATATTATGAAAACAGCCTTGATTCCCTTGTCATCGTGAGAGTAGGGTGGATGAGAGCACTTTTCATCATAACGTCCACCGTCATTATTAAGTCCAGTGGTATGGCATTGATCCTACATTTGTACATGACAAGGAGTAAGCTGGTGTCACCTGGCTACCATTTACGTAAACAAAGCCTTCAAAAAATCTTTTTGTAACTTCCTTCACATTAGTACCATCAATATTGCTCAAATTTAGGATCTGTAAAAAAAGATTTTGCTTAGAGATAGAATAAAGAACATATATTATTCAAAGTATACATGAGAATTATTCAGTCTACACTGTCATTATGGATGTACATTCAGGGGAGTGAAGGGCCATCATGTATGTAAAGACAGTTGTTATGACTATATATTATAGGCTTATATATAGAAATGGTTATGTAGGGTTTTTTTTTTTAAAAATTGAAGTAGGCTGTATATTTAGACTAAGACTACAATGGTATTCTGTGTCATTACCAATGTTGAATAATACCTAAAGTGAAAAATGTTTGATTCCCGTGATTTTGAAACAGGTTTTTTTTCGATTACAGTAGTTAAGATTGTGTATAAATCGTGCAGCTACAAAGTTTTACATTCAGAAAATAACAGGCCATCTAATCTTGAGACTTTTTTTTACCGTTGTTTTTTTTAGTAAAATTGTCAACAGCCATTATTTGCTGAATTTGTAGTTCTACAAATTATAATTAGACGGATGTTTGTATGTAAAAAAGACACTTACTTTCCTATATGCTTCTTCTAACTTTAAATCAGGGCACCATTTCTTTTTTGTGTGAAATAAATAGTATTTTGTCCAAAATCTCCGATATTCAATCGCTTTTGGGCGCCATCTTGCTATACCCACAATTCCGTTCGCTTTTATTATTCCCCACACGGAAGCCGTCGATACGTATTTTTTTTTTTGATAATGGAATCTATAGAATGTAATCTGTTTCTGTGCGCTCTGCTAGATTTTATATTAGTTATACTTAATATTATACGAATAATCCAATAGAGAAGTTTTAATTTTCAGATGTCTTTTATCGGGACGATATGTCGACTAGATCTATAAATTCCGGAAATAACTGGTTCGAACTGGTTCTTGACTCAAAGTGAAAGTCTTGTAAAATGTGTTTTCGGTTGAATTTGATTGTACATTCCAATTCACCCATATTATTATACGTGGCCCTATATACAATAAATTTGATAAGCTTTATATTTGTCGGGTTTTACACCTTATATATAATAATAAATACAAGCGTAAAATTTAAAAAATCTGATATAAACAAACCAACGAACGAGTCTGGTCGTATGGCCTCTTCATAAACCGCCACAAGAATTTAAATCATTAAATTTAATGTTTTAATCAGATAAGATTCATTCTAAGAACATATTATTATATTATATGGGAAGATGTAAAGACAAGCTAAAATCTTTTAATCAACCCATCTCCTTATAATATTGGGTCATACAAAATGAAAATACAAAATGTATAAATATATTTTGACTTAAACATTGACTTTCTAGTTTTTTAAGGATGATTATTATAAAATATAAAAAAAGGGTTGGCATACGTGTATGTTTATCCACAGGCAGTGCAAAAATTACGTACTGGTATATAATATTTGTGGAGATTTTTGTTTTACCTTACATCTAATTTAAATGACCTGTTTATTATGTTGAGTGGATATTAAACCCCATTTTTTTTCTCCCTCCCTTTTTGATGGTGCCACAGCCAGTTTTTTGTTTGTGTGGGTAAGACGCTGTCTCGTTAGCCTGGAGGTCGGGTGTTCGATCCCTGCATTGGCTGAGAAAGTTCATCCAGATTTTCCGGGGTGGTTTCCCCTTGTCAATGATGCAAAATGGAGGGCATGAAGGACAACTGTCTAGTCGTTCGAGTGAACGAAAAAAAAACCCTGAGGTTCCGTGTACACATTGGCGGTTGGAGTTTGATATATAAGAGTAGGCCGTAGTGCCGCTGTCTGGGCAAAATTTCCCTATAGGCCCATCTTTATTAGCCCAGTCTATGAGCAGAACAGTAGGACGTTAACCTCATTTCATTTCATCCAGATTTCCTGACGAGGTTTCCCCTTGTCATTTGAATGGGACAAAAACCCTGAGGTCCTGTGTACACATTGGCGTGCACGTAAAAGATCCCTTGGCAGTTGGAATTAGATTTAAGAGTAGGCCATAGTGCCGCTGCCTGGGCAAAATAACCCTCATAGCACACACACTATATGGCAGACCTGTCAACCCCTCAGAGCTGAAATGCAGTAGGGTAGTGTAAAGAAGGCAGTAGAAACCATGATTTGGCAGTAGATTTCCAAAAACGCGTAAATTCGCACTTTCAAGGGTAATTAATTTGGAAATGTCAAATGATACATTGAATTGTAGGCCTAACAATACAAAAATTGCATTAAATGGGTAATAAATAAAATACACACACATTCATTAGCAATGAACCATATCTAAAATTATTTATTAAACCAAAATTGAATATGTACCCTACAGAAAGAAATAATTAGTATTTATTAGTAAAGGAAAAATAATTAAAATTAGCAGTCCAGTAGTGGGCCTACACTGGCAGTATTTTCTACCATTTTTCTTTTGTTTTAACTTATTAGTATTAGAATTAGTATGATTTTTAAAAAAAATCCTCGTCTGACGTGGGTTTCCTATTCCGACAGTTTTTGTCAATTTTATTTAATGTAAGATAATTGTACTTATTATATAGATTCTACAGCAATTCTTGGTTAGGAATAGAGAGAGGAGGGCGTAAAAAATAAGTTTTGCATAGCGACTAAATAAATAAGTAAATATTATTGGCATCGAACATGCTTTTCATGCCGTGACGTTTATCCTCTTCTAATGCAATTCAGTGTACGGGATTTTTTCTCACGGAATTCCGTAAATCTGCTTTTAAATTTATTCGAGGGAGCCTTCCATGTAAGACGTATTCTCATCTTGAAATTAAAGTTCCAGGTTGTGTTGCATTCGAAGTATTGTATTACATCTGGACGTACGTACGTACGCGCGCAAACGAAAATGTCAGCCATTACTGACGTAAATTGGTCGCTATTTGTTTAGTTTATCGCTACACATTTTAAGAGTATTTGGAACACGTGGCAATAATATATCCGCATTATTAACTCTAAAAAAGGTTGAAACGAATTTGAGAACAAATCTCTTCTTAGCTAAATTACACCTTACAACACCCCAAGTCGATGTTGATAACAGAAAGTCGCAATCTTTTTTGTTTACATGCAAAGAGTTGCTTCCCTTAGTTCCAAAGTTTTGGCGAGACAATTAAAAAAAACCCTTTGTTTAAGAATGCGGTAGAAATCTATTACCGCGCAGTAGAGCAGTACACGAGGCCATTTCGCGGCATTTTACCGCGTGATGCGGTAGAGTTGACAGGTCTGCTATATGGTGTAGACTCGTCTTCATTAGCCCAGTTTACGAGTAGGACGTTAAACCTTGTTTCATTCAATTTAACTTTTTTGTTAATATTTTGTCTATAAATAGTCTACAGGTTCCAGTTAGTAACAGTTTTTGTCGCATCTTGGTATGATCCCCCATTGTACCTCTTAATTAAATAACCATACCAGTGTGTGCACGTTTTACCAATTGATAAATAATCAGAATTGTTTCATGTCTGAGTCCCAGAGGCAGAGCCACATCAACTTTTCGTGTTTTTTTGGTTTTTTTGAACTTGGTATATTTATTCCTTATGCCATAAGGATATTAACAACTATCAATTTCGGTGCATGGCTCAACACCTAGGGGTGGTGTCACACCCACTTTCTAATGTTTTATCCATAAATATAATACAGGTTACAATTATTAACAGATTTTGTTCAAGTTGCCCAAAAGAACGCTTGAAATTTAGTAAATTTAAATGGATTTTTTTTGATTATGGTTGGATAGCCAACAATCAAAAACTAACATTTATTTAATCGTTGTTATCCTGATATTAAACTGACATTTGTTTACGTAATTGTTAGTATCCTAACATTATAAAACTGACATTCTTTTCTGTTAGACAATGTGGGCAAGGCGCTGGCTCGCTAACCTAGTAGTCAGGTGTTCGATCCCTGCATCTCGATTTTCCGGCGTTGTTTCCCCTTGTCAGTGAAGCGGCCTAGTCATTCGGATGGTCCAAAAAACTCAGGTCCCATGTACACATTGGTGTGCATGTTAAAGATCCCTTGGCAGTTGGAATTCGAAATTAGAGTACGCTGTAGTGCTGCTGTCTGAGAAAAAGTTCCCTCATAGCACGCTGTATGGCGTATGCCCATCTTCAATTAACCCAGGTTAGGTTTCACATTAGAAACTTATGTTAGAATTATGACATAAAACTAACGTTACATTAACGTTAGATACCTAACCATAATCTAACGGTTAGAAACATGACGTAAAATTTATGTTAGATTAACGTTCGAATTATCACCAATAACACATATATAATTATTTTGTCTGAATTCCGACTATTTATCAATTGTTAGACTGTGCACACACTGATATGGGTACTTAATCAAGAAGTATTTAAAGCGACAAAAATTGGTAAGAAAACCGTCATAAAATTTACGTTAGATTTACGCCTAGTCATTCGGATGGGCCAAAAAAAACAGCTCCCATGTACACATTGGTGTGCATGTTAAAGATCCCTTGGCAGTTGGAATTCAATATTAGAGTAGGCTGTCGCGCCGCTGTCTGAGAAAAAGTTCCCTCATATGTTAGAATTATGACATAAAACTAACGTTACATTAACGTTAGATAACTAACGTTATATTAACGTTAGAAAATTAACGTTACATTTACGTCAGAAAACTAACCATAATCTAACGGTTAGATACATGACGTAAAATTTATGTTAGATTAACGTTAGAATTATCACCAATAACACATATATAATTATTTTGTCTGAATTCCGACTATTTATCAATTGTTAGACTATGCACACACTGATATGGGTACTTAAACAAGAAGTATTTAAAGCGACAAAAATTGGTAAGAAAACGGTCATAAAGTTTACGTTAGATTTACGTCATTTTCTGATGTAAAAGTAACCATAACCATTATGACGTAAAAGTAACGTAAATTTAAACGTAAAATTTTACCATTATTGGACGCTAACCATAATCTAACCATAATGACGTAAAAGTAACGTAAATCTAACCATCCATGTTTACTGGGTAACCTCTGGCTTTTCGATACCCGGCGTGAGCATATGTGGCATGGAGATAAGGGCGCCTTCTCAACCTCGTGGGTTTCCTCCCACTGCTAAAAACCCCTAGGCGCTAGCGAATTATTGAAATAAAATTGAACCATATGCTAGTCCCGAAATGACCTAGTTTATGTCGAGTGGACGTTAAACCACATTTCTCTCTCTCTTTAAAATTGAAGTTGAATGTTCATATTTGATGGAGTTCGATGATGAACTTTGCTTACGGTAAGCAGTGATAAGCAATCCTATTGGTTGATGCTTTGGGGAACGATAACTTTGGTTATGAGGAAGTGATAGCGACGACAAAGCTCGATGGCGGGAATTTTCTGCTTAGGCCAAGGAGCGATAAACAATTTGATTGGTCAAGACTTTGGAACATAACTCTGCTTTTAATTGTGGTAGAATGTTTAAACTTTATGTCGATGTGCATTAAGGGAGTGTCTTGACTGACTTCAATGATTAACATTTAGAGCTAAAGCTGATCAATTTCATTGGTCTATGCTTTGGGACAAGACAATCTTGATTCTATATGATAGTGTGATGAAACTTAGTGAATCGTTTGATTGCACGATACTTTTGAAAATAATACGTGTCATCTATATATTTTGGGATTTCGGCGGGGGACATCAGCTTCACTGTTTGCTTGTTTAGGTACGGTACATTATTGTCGACATCATGAACATTTGAAATGTGGGTGCCTTCGTTCGCTTCCATTTTGCTTAATTAGTGGCAAAAGGCGCGCAGGTCGACCTTTTACAATTAAAGCCAGTTGTTCTCACTTAAAAGGTTTGCATATGCCCCCCCCCCCCTCTTTACGAACTCCAGAGTAGATATGTCGAAATTACAAAACGGCCTCTTCACTGCTTTAAAGTAGCTATGTCAACTCAACATCATCCAAAACATTCGACATCGAAAATACGATCTTCCCGAGAAATTATGGGTTTCTGATTATGAGTATATAAGACAAAATGAACATTTTACCATTGGTACACGAATCGTGTGCCATAATGCGTTTAAGCGCCATTTGTAACAAGGGACTCGGAGAACGAGGCTCGACATATTCAACAAGTATTGTAGACTGGAATAATCAGACACCATTCGATTGAGACTTCTGGCGTATTTCGCTGAACATAACGGATTTGAAATTGAGTAAAAAAACAGAAACGACTGAATTCAAATCGAATATATACATCATTATGTTACGACCCATCTGTGTCGATATCTAGGTCCAAGATATGAGCGATCCTATGCAACAGAGTACAAGCCAACAGTGAGGCCGAAATCCCCAAATAAATAGATGACAAACCAATCAATGACACATTTGTCTTCGTCAAAAGTATCGAGCAATCAAACAATCTCGAAACCAGAAAAATTTTAAAGAAATTTCTCTGGTGAATCGGGGTAGCCATTTTTCCGGAAAATGATATGTAATTCCTACGCGGGAAAGTTCTCGTTTATTTGCGTCGTACGCCCCTGATTTTACGTGCCTGGATGACCGAATCACTTAAAAATATACCCACGTGTAGAAAAATAGATCTTCACAAAAACTTGAATGTGTTCGTTTAGGATCCAATATGTTATGTCAGCGAGTAGACTTTGACTCAAGGATCATTTTACAACAAACGAAACGACGATCCGACCTCTAGTTTTCGAGAAATCGACCCAAAAAGATTGACCAATCAGAGGTCAGAATGGACGGTCTAATGTGCCAGAGGCCTTCGGCTTCGCGGCTGCCTCTGGGAACGAGATTGGCAATCAAACTGATTATCTATACTAAGTCTAGGCATAGACTGTTCATGAACAAACACAGTACTTGGTATTGAAACTATACAGTAAGTATCATAACTCTTCGTCAGTTAGAATCAAGTAATCTTGTCCCGATAAAATTGCTCAGCTTTAGCGGGAAATATTAATCAGTAACATCAGTGTGTGTGAAATAGCTTTATTTAACGCCTGTTTCCACGAGGTGATATCGCAGACAAGTTGACGTCAGTCAAGACATTCGCAATAGGAACAACAACCACATCAAGTTTAAACATTCTACCCCAATTCACTTACACCAAGTCAGAACGCTAGAAGAGTTACTATGTTCCAAAGTCCTGATCAATCCGATCGAAGGCATTACCATACTTTGTTAAGTTGTCGATCTAATGAAACTATCACCCAGAGCCAAAGTTCTTCGAAAGGCGGCAGACATGTGATTAAATTACTATGAATATAAATCTGTTCCTAATTTACTGCTATAAATATAACATCTGAAATACAAGGAATTAAAACTTTCCAGTCCATTATGTAAGGGATTTGGAACATTTCCAAAACAAATCACGGAATTTTTTATAATTAGGCATAGGATTGTGGAATACAGTTTAGTTATTATAAATGTGTTCTTAAAGCCATTACAAGATGTTCGAACATAGTTTTCCGGGCCAAATTTCCCTCATAGCACACTATATGGTATGGCATTACCCCACCTCGTCTGCCCAGTCGGAACAGAGCAGTAGGACGTTTAACCCAATTTCATTATATCAAAAAAAATACGTTGAGGCTGTAGAGGGTCTTGCCGATGTTTAAGCAAATCATTATCCATGATTTAGCTGACAGATCACCATGGTGTTTCAAGAAGGTTTGGATCCTGCCTGATCCGAAAAAGTCCTGCATTAGTGAAAAGTAAAAAGCTTTTCCCAGTATTTTGTGAGCTTTTAGATTATTATGGATAACGCCACAGCTTTGTATTTTGGATAGCATTTATGCAATCGTTATCCATGATTTAGTTGACAGATCACCATGGTGTTTCAAGAGGGTTCGGATAACGCCACAGCTTTGTATTTTGGACAGCGTTTATGCGAATCGTTATCCATGATTTAGTTGACAGATCACCATGGTGTTTCAAGAGGGTTTGGGTGCTGACTGATCCGAAAAAGTCCTGGATCAGTGAAAAACTATTCTTAGGATTCTCCGAGCTTTAGATTTTGAATATCTATGATTTAGCCGATAGATCACCATGGTGTTTCAAGAGGCTTTGGATCCTGCCTGATTCGAAAAAGTCCTGCATCAGTGAAAAGCTATTCCCAGTATTTTGTGAGCTTTTAGATCATTATGGATAACGCCACAGCTTTGTATTTTGGACAGCGTTTATGCGAATCGTTATCCATGATTTAGTTGACAGATCACCATGGTGTTTCAAGAGGGTTCGGATGCTGGCTGATCCGAAAAAGTCCTGCATCAGTGAAAAACTATTCTTTGGATTCTCTGAGCTTTTAGAGCATCATGGATAACGTCACAGCTTTAGATTTTGAATAGTGTCTTGCTGATGTTTATGCAAACCGTTATCCGTGATTTAGCTGACAGATCACCATGGTGTTTCAAGTGTGTTTGGCTGCTGCCTGATCCGAAAAAGTCCTGCATCAGTGAAAAAGTATTCTCAGGATTTTGCGAGCCTTTAGATCATTATGGACAATGTCACAGCTTCAAATAACGGCGAATTGCGAGAACGCCCATGTTTGTGCTGTTTACCTATACTTTTCTAACATACCGTTCTTCTCGAGAATATGTTGTTAGTAAGGGATTCTAATTGTCGCTTTGGTACCAAAAGATATAGGAAATGCTGTCGAATATCTCTACGGATTGGTCATCTTGTTTGAAGAAGAAACAGACTCGCTTACGTGTATGGGAAAAGGACAAAGTATTTTCTTGGAGCACTTAAGAACGTGCTTGTGCTTACCTTGAGGTCTTCTTACAATATAAGTACAATAAGCACGAAAACATAATATGGATTCTAAAGAATTTTCTGTGAATACAAAAAATGTAAGTTTACTTAAATGCAAAGTCTACTAAAAATCCAAACACAAGAACGTGCTTCTCTAGAAGTCTACTTAATCTAAGCATAGATTCTAAAGAATTTTCTGTGAATACAAAAAAATGCAAGTCTACAATCTGCTTTCGTATACTGGTTGTGAACAACTGATGTATACAATGGATGCCTGTGTACGGACAGCAGTTCCAACAGTCTATTTTGCAAACTTTTCTAGGGGAGGTCGCCACTCCCCGACCCCGTAAAGTCTCACAAATTTGACAAGCATGAGGGGGCTTTGTTGAGGTCAAGAACAGATGCATTTATAGTGCCAATTTTTTCTTTACTTCTTGGGAATATGTATCACTTTTATATTCGTTGAAAGTGCCATTATCATTGATAGGAATAATATCAATGTATCGCAAAGTATAGTTTAGGGCCCTGTTTCACGAAATTTTAAGTTAAGATAAAATACAAATTTTAGTAGATATTTCAATTTTGATTGGCTAAGCACTAAAATCAATCTAATATTATCCAATCAAATTACTAAAATTGGGATCTTATCTTAGTTAAAATTTCGTGAAATAGGCCCCAGACTCTTAGCTACCACAGCACTTTTTCGTTTGTGATCCTGAAAGCATAATTCATGTTGTCATGGAGGAAATGTATGTTTTGAAATTTTCGCTACCAAAAAACACAATGTCTGCATGTTCTGGGTTGTTGGTCATCAAGTTTCTGTCTTCCCCGAAATCTCCATTGAAAGCTTTATCCACAAACCAATCCAAATTATCTTTAAGATCTGAATGTTGAAGCCAAGTATATACAAAGTAGAAAAGTCAAACGTTTCAGTCATAAAAATGCTATTAATGCCAGTGTAACTGTGAAGTGTTCTGCACCAAATGGATGATGGGGGCATTAATTTGGTCTACCCTCTGTTTGACACCCCCCCCCCCAATAATTTTAGATAACATAAAACAAAAGTATTTGTGATGTTACGGTAATCAATTCCTTGCAAGGTGATTAAATCCAACATTCCCAATTCCTTCCAAGGTGATTAAATCCCACATTCCCAATCAGTTGTAGACTAATATGCTGTAGAGTCCGAGTGATTTCTTACAAAGCCCTTCCTGTTGTAAACCTAGTTAAAAAATTTATAAACAAAATAGAATATGGACATTATTTCTGAATTAGTTAGTGACCCCGAAGAGGGCCATTGGTCGGTTCGATGCCTAGCCGAGGCGTTGACGGACATCTCTTATGGCGGGGTCCGTGTCGTACAACTTTCGTTTACGAGGTGTCGGTGGTGGCGTTGCTAATCGGATTGGTACCACCTCTTTCGTGTTTCAATATCCGTAAATAGTTCGAATATGGAAGCCGGTAGCTGGCGTAGAGGCGGCGTTTGACCTGAACGTCTCCCCGTACAACCAGCTATTTGTAACTAGGTATGTAATTCCCTATCTTAACGTTAATTTTTCTGATATTATTAAAGCATCCAGATGGCTTAGAGGCCAACCTGGTCTACACAACCAGTTCTCTTTCGTTGACTAGTGCTCTTTTAGTGCAGCTAAATTAACATTTAATTCCCGATTCTGCTATGAATTTGAAATAGCTTCATAAACTGATTGTTGTATTCTGTTATTTTTATACGTCCGCGCTCTTAATCTGTATTCAGTGAATACTGGTGTCACAGTTTATAATCATCTCAGTTTAATTAATAGATCAATCTGTATTCAGTTTAAAATCAACTCAGTCTAGTTAATATTAGTCGGTATTCAGTGAGTATTAGTTTAAAATCAACTCAAGTCTACTGTTAAAACAGTTTAATCTGTATTCAGTGATTACTGGTTAATAGATTTATCGCTATTCAGTGTTTGCAGTTTAAAATCAACTCGGTTGTAATAGATTAATCTGTATTCAGTGAGTACTAGTTGAACAGTTTAAAATCAACTGAGTCTAGTTAATAGATTAATCTGTATTCAGTTAGTACTAGTTTAACAGTTTAAAATCAACCCGGTTGTTAGTAGAGTAATCTCTATTCAGTGAGTTCTAGTTTAACATTGTAAAATCAACCCAGTTTAGTTGGTAGATTAATTTCAATTCAGTGAATACTGGTATAACGGTTTAAAATCGTCCCAATTTAAATGAAATGTATGTTTTTTTTTCAACTTTCAACCCATTAAGTGTAAATAATCTAATTTAATCAACCTGTCCATAATATCATATAACATGTATTGGACGTTAAATCTGTAATAAACAAAAACAATGAAATAAAGTTTAACGTCTCAGATCAGTCTTGTATCCTGTGAGTATTAATGTGTCCTGGCTAGCTAGTTTATTATTCTTTACATCCCACTTCTACTCGTTGCCAATGGCAACATTTGATGAAACTGTCCTGTTCATTTCCAATACATGCCTAAAAGTAGCCGTGTATCAGAAATGAACAGTACACTTTCGAAAAGAGTACTGTTCATTTCTGATACACGGATACTTTCATACCGTAAAAGAAACTTATCAAGAAGCGGACGTTTAGTCCGACCCAGATCGCGAAGATAACTAGTTGTTTCATACTGCAGTCGGCTAAGGTACATGAGACAACTAATCAAAATCATAGTAACAAAACAAACCGGTAGGAAATACACGGCAGTGCAAAAATATATACAATGACATTAAATCAACATAACAACATATTACGAAAAACAATTATTACACATATCAATTGGCATCTATTCCATAATTTGGTTTGATTTATTATGCAAAACATATAAATGAGAATATTGAATAATTATTTTAACTAATTGTGATTCTCTTGCTAGACACTTCACAAGCCTTGAAAATAAGCAGGATATAAAAAAAAAAACGCCTAGAAAGTTATAAATTTCATTACAATTAAATTTCAACGGACGAACCATGCGCCGATACATACTTTTACCATGAATGACCCACGTTTCGAATTTCCTTTACACTACATTTAATATAATCGCAGTCCTCTACGCCATAGACAAGTTGTTTGGACGATGTAGTCTAAACAAACAAGTTGCTATTTCACGCTCGCGGTTCGCAACAAGACGCACGCGCAAATACTACCATGAAATGTAACGTGAGGCACAGAAAGGGATAAATAAAAGAGCTGGAATTATTTGTCACTTTTCGGTTGAAACGACTCGATAATAAATACTATTTTTCACATTTTGCTTCACAATACTCGATAGAAATGTGATGTAAGTAACTTATTAGCACCTTTCCTCGGTATATCGGTGAATATTAGGACAGTTTTGGTCGACCTCGGAAAGTGTGCTAATAACTATTACTTAAACTGAAAAATAGATCATTTAACATAGGGAGTGGATATTCGCCATACCCAGACCCATAAGAATGGTTATTCGCCATTCGTTTTATATAATAAACTTAAAATCCTTGCAGATTGTTTGTGCTTTTATTCAAACTGCATGCCTAGAATCCATTTTTAATTGTTATTTGTTATTTGAAGCTTCACCGTGTAAATGAAAGCCTTCGTTCACCGCGAAGCGAAGACAGAGGAACCGACATCGTGTGTACATGGAAGTAGAACACATGTGAAAAGTTCTGTACTCTGTAAAATTCTGTATCTTTACTAATCCAGTGCCCTGTTTCACGAAATTTTAACTAAAGATAAAATCCAAATTTTAGCAGATACTTCAATTTTGATTGGCTAAGAACTAAAATCAATCTTATATTGTCCAATCAAATAACTAAAATTCAGATCTTATCTTAGTTAAAATTTTGTGAAATAGGCCCCTGGAACATTGAAAACGCATTTCTTTGTACTTTTGTTTATCACAAAGTATATAAAATACAAACTTAGTCTAATTCCATTCCTGTCGAGCGAAAGCAATAGAGGCTTATTGAAATTGTTCTATTTGATCTGCCCGATCGCCTACCACTCGGAGTCATCTACCCATATATTTCGTTGCCAACCGCATGTTTTATCTGCGACCTGTAGTTTATATATTTTATTTTCCATTCCTATATTTCATTCCCTACCAATAGAGAGAGAGAGAGAGAATTTAACGTCCACTTGACACAATGTAGGTCATTTTGGGACTAGCACATGGTCCAATTTCATATCAATAATACACTTCCGCGTAGGGGGTCTTTAGCTGTGGCTAGATATCGGAGGGGGTGGCGGAATTCGGGACTAACATATGGTTCAGGTTTTTTTTATTTGAATAATTCCCTTGCGCGTAGGGGTCTTTAGCAGTGGTAGGACCCAGAGAAAACCCACGTGGTTGGACAGGCGACCCTACTCCTGAACATGGCCCAACAAAAGGTATTTCTCCACGTATAAATATAAATGGTGAACAAATTAAGTAATTTAGAGAGAGAGAAATGAGGTTTAACGCCCACTCGACACAAACTAGGTCATAGCGGGACTAACATATGGTTTTAATTCTATTTCAATAATTCGCTTACGCGTAGAGGTTTCTAGCAGTGTGAGGAAACCGAAGTGCACGGAGGAAAGCCACGAGGTCGAGAAGGCGCCGTTATCTCCATGCCACAGACGCAAGCCAGAGATGACCGGCCAGCGAGAGGTCAAAGAGCGGCACTCTAGACCACCAGGCCATCCCTACCCCCCTAGTAATTTAACCCTTTTATTCTACAGCATAGGCCCAGCATGAAATTCATATTGATGTATTCCGATCAGAACATTCTGATCTACTCGAACCTTTTATTTTCAAAAAATGTTTATTTCCACTTCATTTACTTGAATAAAATTATTTTGTCTTATTTAAACTGACAGGTCATAAGGTATGGTACTCTTTCGGGTAGTCACCGATAGGCTATAAATAGACCTCCAATGGCACTCTGCCAAACGACGTTTGTTGTAGTATTTATTTTTACTGCAACGAAAATGATATATGTTCATTTTGTAGGATGAGGTTAAACTAGTTTAAGTGCTTTGTGGCATTACCACTTGACCAGACATCGTGATAGGCCAGAGAATATCGATTTTAAAAAAAGAATGGCGAATAACAAAAACGAATGGCAAATAACGTAAACGAATGGCGAATAACTCTTTGCCATGCGCATGGCGAATATCCTCTGCCTTTAACATATACCGGTGCTATGTAAATCCCGATATAATATATACTGAATTATATTGAAATATAAATAAAACGTTTGTTGAAATTTAAGTTGGCGAGTGATTTTTCACCATTTCTTGTCTGGTCAAACACAGTAAGTATAACAGGTCAGTCTACATTATAGTTTGGTGAGGGTAAATCATCGTATATAGATTTAGCAAAAAGCTTAATCAGTATATCACAGGCCTTGAAACATATTACCCAACACCTAATAAGTGAATATAAGGTGGAACTGGGGGTATAAGAAGTCAACTAGAAACCGTGGCTGCGGTAAAGATAATTTAGAAAGTGTGAAAAAAGAAACATTAAAATCAACATAAGAGAAACTAGATGAGAACTCGAAGACAGATATATTACTTTTTGGAATAACTCTGTAAAACAGAAATTGCGAGATTTGAACTAGAGAAACTGTGGGGTAATTCCTACGGGCCCCCAATATTCTGTAGAATACAATAGAATTCATACTATAAATATAACAAATTAATGAGGTTGATCATCAAACTGGTTTCCATGCACACAAAAATAGGTTCGGGAAGATTCTTTTAATACTTCTTGTTACTAAGTTACTTTTCAGTGTCAATTATATATACACTGTAGTCATTTCAATTTAGCATAACGAAACATGACCCCTTGTCACTCTTTTTAATGACGCCGGATTCAGTGTCCTTCTTTATCCCGGGTCAGGTTATTCCTTTCTTTCGAGATTGGAAGATCAGTCATCTCGTTTTTCTTGGACTAGAATGTCTCTGATGGCCACGGTAATGAGTGTTAGGTCAGGTTTGTCAACAGATGCGGTATTACCCGTATTGCGGGGCTTGTCGCAGTAAAAACAAATAGGTCAATTGGTCGGTAGATTCTAAGATTTCATCAACAGTAGCCTAGTCGGTTGAGGGGAGGATATGAATTTGAGACCTGTCAAGTATTTGCCTTTGTATAGGTAAGATACAACGCGAGTTCAGGTTTACAACAGTTTTACCTAGTAGAGATGCTGGAGTGGGAACTTGATGTGTAGCGATTTCAATAAAGTAGCCCTCAGACTTTAATTTAAAGTCGTGTCAGCTGTAATGGCCGTCCAATGGATTTTGTCCCTTGCTCTGACATAGAACACTAAGTGATCAAGTTAGATAACTTTTCAGTGTTACCGTAATTAGTTAGTGGTTTAGAGTGATATGGTTTTCGAAGGGGTTAGCTCCTTTCTGTTTGAGGGTGGGCTATAAAGATGGCGGTATTGTGGAAATTGGACTTAATAGTACCATCAGTTCTCTAAAGGCGGAATATGTTGTGTGGGGGTGGTCTTTCCTGTTATTGGTACCAATTTGGAAGATCATGATTTTTAGTTGTCCAATGTGAGTGTAGGCTCTGGTCATATCAATAAAGTGCTGGATCTTGGCTCCCCCATAGAATTTAATTTGTACACCCACCCTCTCTTTGGTATATTATTGATATTGTAACTACCTACCACTGAAGTAGACTTGACTATACCTGGTAGGACGCTTTACTGTGACCATGACCAATGTGATACCTAAGACCAAGAAACTGTTCGTTTTGTGGGGTCGGGACTCCACGAGTACCCATTTCTAGGCTCAGGTCGTTGGTGTATGGAATGGTTTGACGCATGTGGTGGAAAAAGCTTAATCTTTTATTCACGGGTGATCTGCTTGGGATTTGTGATGTTTGGGTTAGCAATTACAGGAGACACAGTGTCTTCTGATGAGTGTCGTGGTTACTTGTCAATTAAAGCGCACAGGTTCGAATCGGCACGGTGTATCGGTCTCTAAACGAGATGGTCGATTAGAGATAGCGGGAATCGCGCCAACGTCCATAGATGTAATCTGTTGTGGGGATATGGGTCTGGTTGGGACTATGGTAACGCGACATTTGAGAACGTGTTGATTTATCCGTGAGGAAACTTCGATTTCATAAACCAATGTTAATTTTAGCACTCTTCTCGTCGAGAAGATAGTTTTGAGCCGGTGTTTTTAGCCCAAGATTTGCCAATGTTTAAAATGGGATTGGATAGTGAAGTGGTAAGTGTGGCCAGTTTAGCAAATTTAGTGCGATCAATGACTCTTTGTGGTGAAAGCCTTTCTTTATTTCAGGCTTGTATTTGCATTATATCCCTTATAAAATTAAGGTAGAACACCTAAATTGTCGGCCCGTCTTTACTTTGTGTCCTATTGGTCTTGTTGTTTTTAGCGGCGTGGATATTATTTCCCGGTTCCTCTGAGGATTCCTACTTTTGGTCTTACGGGATTCAGAGCGTGAGTTATTTTCCCCGGCATACTGACCGGTGGATTCTGCTGTCGATAATGATTATACCCGTTGGGCATAGGGAATAATTTTTAGGGTTGTGGCGATACAGAGTCGGTTTGTATAGCGATACAATATCTTTACCAAATTAAGAAATAAAAAAACAACAAAATAATAGTTTCCAACCTTTTAATTTAAGATAACATTATTAATATTATAAATATAATAACAGAATGATTTTATAATAGATGTATTTTCATGGGTCATGTTTATAGTAGTTTACACATACATGGTTTAATTTAGGCACATAGGCCACACATATTTAAATTTGGTACCATTAACTAGCAGCACATTAAATTATCAAATTAACATTATTTCACATTAAGTCCTAAAAAGAGCATTTTGTTTACATTGTCCGGTAAGAGTCTATTTCTAAAAGGCGTTACAATTAGCCCATAGCCACTAAATAATCGTTAAGTTCTTTAGTGATTTTACATAAGTAGGGTTCATTTGCTGTTGGTTTATGTGTGCATTTGGCTTTAACTACTTTTATTATGTCCGAAAGTCCCCTTTGTTTGTTTCCTCCCACTGCTAAAGACCCCTACGCGCAAGCGAATTATTGAAATAAAATTAACCATATGTTAGTCCCGAAATGACCTAGTTGTGTTGAGTGGACTTTAAACCCCATTTCTCTCTCTCTCTCTCTCCCCTTTGTTTGTATCTGTTTCTGGCTCACCAATACTTTTGGTTTTCAGTTCAGAACTAATTCTTTTTCAGAATCAGAATCCTGGAAGGGTAAATCTTTGAATCGAGGATCTAATAAACAGCACAAGATTAATGTATTTTTCAGTTCTGGTTCATTATATCCTAGTTGAATATCCTGAAATGCTTTATAACTGGATACAAATCGGATATGGTTAGATGATCTGCTCTACTGAACATGTCGGTAAATTCTAAGAGTGGCCCAATAACTTCATTGATGATTTCAAGCTTAGAATAATCCGAATCAGATGGATTTAGGTGCCACGGTGCTTTATTTTCCATAAACACAGCACAAATACTTGTTGCTGTTCTATAAATCTGGATATCATTGCGGCTGTAGAACCCCATCTTGTGCATACGTCCTATAATAAAATTTGATAACATTAGTACACTTAGTACTTAGTACACTTTAGAATATTCAGTATTCACTATGGCCTATTAATTTATATATTATTGTGAGCTTATATTTCCACTTAATTTCCACTCTGAAATTTATTATGGTCGGATGTATTAAATATTGTACAATTTTAGTAAAAGTACTATTAGTATTACTACTAATTACGAGTATGAGTTGACGACAGTGGCATAGCAAGGAGTTTTCCCACCGGTCCTCTCCTCTCCCCCCACCCCCACCCCCAACTTCCCAATACTGACTATGCCCCTGGTCCAAGAGTTGTCATTTGATTATGTCAATAAAACTTGTCATACTTTGAAATTATGAAATTTATAGAATGTATATTATTTTTTGTGTATATTTAAAATTTTGTTTGATTAGTTTGATTATTTGAAACAAATAAAAAAAATGATAAAATCACAATTAACATACCATAATTAAACGATGATTTGGTAAATTTAGCTCTTGCTGTTTTCTTCGTTAAATTCAATACATTTATTTCTGTCTGGATAATAGTAAACAATCTATGGCAGTAAACAGGGCCAATGTGTACATTAAAGAGACAGTACCCAACTCTATAAAGGAGCAATACGTCACTCAAAGCATGAATTTATGACAAAGATATGTTTTAAAGTGATGATAGGAGGATGTATATGTATGTGTCAACCGGACATAGTTTTGGTTTTGCCATATTTTTTCCTTTATTTTTTTCTCCCCTCTTCCTGCATTTTTAGTTTGACTTTTTGGTCTAGAATTGGAGAAAATGGACCAAATTTGCAATTTCATAGCAGTTTTGGGTAATACTGGTGATATTACAGCGTAGGAATGGGGATGTAAATTGTCTTTCTGCAGAGCAATCATTGTGTCGAAAGTGAGATTTTCACCCAAGTCAACCTCAAATCCCCGTAGGAAAAAATCTAAACTGTCACCCCCTACAAATTTATAATGAGGAGATTGCCAAATGTGGTCCCCATTGTGCCTATAAAGCTAGAAACCAACGGACTGTTGAGCAAAGAGCTACAGCCTGTGATGTTACAGCCATTCTTTCATATTGGAATGTATCAAGTCGTGTACTATTAGTGAAGTACTTCATAGAGCTACCAAAATTTGTTGCAAATGGTTCTGCTAAAATAGATTGAAATTTCCTTGGCAGCCAAAGGTGAAATAGAAGTTGAGTTTGGCATCGCCAAGACTTATTTATCAATTTGTAATTTTAAAATTTGGACAAGATATTTTAAGTTTTGACATGAAATAACAGCGGCGGATCTAGGAATTTTGAAAAGGGGAGGATGGGAGGGGGGCGTCATAAAAAGAGGGCACTGGCCTCGGAGACGGGGCACATCGCTGAGAGGGAGGTGGGGGGGTGTACCCCCAAGAAATTTATCCGTCATTTCCTTGCATCTGTAGCAATTCCAAGAGCTATTTGGTTGATATTTTCGTCTCTGAATAATTTTGCATAATAAAGAAGGTATACTAGTGGGTTTTGTAATATCCCAGTAAGATGGACATAGTGAAAGGAATACCATGAGAACAAATTCACACATTAAACCAGTAGTTAACACTAAAATAATAAGAGTATGCAAATAATCTAAACAATATAATGGGCAAGCAAAAAATACAAATTGTAAGGATAAGAGATTATTATTTGCTGACGTTGGCAATCTATAGGCTACTCGAACGACGGGAGTGGATTAGAAACAAAAGTGTTCACATTATAACATACTACCAAGCATCCAATTAGAAGCAAGAATATCAAAATTTAATGCAAATAATCCAAGATTGGTCAAAATTAAAATTCCAAAGTGATGATTGGATGCTAATTTGACCACCGAGATGTGTGTGATTGGGTGAGACTTTGTAAAATTACTAGTTCATTTTTGTAGTAACATAAGGTAGTAAGATCCAGAATTTGTGTAACATGTTCAGTCGATTTATTTAATCCTTTTTATTATTTTAAAATTTTAAAGAAAGTTTCAATGAATGAAATAGATCTTGGTTGAAGAAAAGGTGGGTACCATTACTAAGACTTCAAGCACTTTAATATACACGTAGATATAGAGGAGAGACTCACCATCTCAGTTACAATTTTATTGTCTGAAGACCTAACTATGTTGCAGCGTTACGTATAGTTTTGATTGAAAACTGTTCTTGGGTAATTTTTATTTGAATTTGATCTGTATTTATGTTTTTGTGTCGAATTAAACACCGTTGGTCCCCTAATTTCTTGAATAGTAAACCCAGATAAGCTTCTACTTTGTCGATATTAAAGTACACACATATTGGTCATCTGGTAATAGTCGTGAAAACGCTTTAGCCAGACTTATATAAATTTTGTCTATAACTTCCAGTAAGTTTTTCAGAAATATCCAGTGGTTTTGTGTCAGTCTTAGCCATACTATTTATTTTGGTATGTTGTTTAGAAGTACTTGACTGCAGGCCCGTAGCCAGCTTGCTGGCTTCGGAGGGACAGTGAAGTTTTTAGGAGGGGCACACCCGTTACAGTCTACAGTAGGTATTTTAGAGTTATGGTTGGCAAATTTTCTTTCGGGTGGGGGGGGGGACAAAACATTTTCCGGGGTTGGGGGTCATTGCCACCCCCTGGCTACGGGCCAATTAGTGTTCCTTTACTGCTTCGTAATGCTTCTTTACTTCTACTGCTTATTGAGGTACCTCATTCGTGATCTTGACATCATCCCATGAGAACATAGATTTTGTTCGTTAAGTAATTGGCAGTTAGTTGCGACTTTTGGGTATAGTGCAGTACAATATTAGCTCGTGGATCTTTGACGTTCACACAGTATTTTATGGGGATCTAAAAATTAAAAAAAAACAACATTATTTACGCTGAGGAAGGTTCAGGCGTTTAACTAATACTGACCATGTCTCCTGTCGTATATTAAGTAAACCTTATTACCAGTTCAGAAGTTAGTTTGGAACTAGATTAAACATGTTACCGGGGTTACAGATACAGTGGACTCTGTCAAATCCGACATCGTACGGGATCGTTAAAATATGTCGGATGTCACAGAGTGTCGGAATACCCAGTTTTGTCAAAAACGGAAATATTGTAACTTCGAAAACCGGAAGTATTATTATAATGTTGCTTCGATTCACCCGAGCGTTATTCCCTTTAAAAATGATAAACTTTTCTGTACATTCAAAATTTTCTAACATAATTTTTATTTCATTCAACATGCGTAGGCATTTTGAATATCTGTCTTCCTATGCCAAGGTTGTCGTCACACGGTTCGGTGAGATCCGCAGGCAATCTGTTTCACAGAGAATTACTTAGGAATTAACTCTGTAACAGATGAGTGTCCATAGCACGTGCGTTGACTGCAGTCATTGGCTCAACGGCTCGTGCAATGTTTACTTAACACCTAACTGCTTCGGGCAAAATGACGCATTTTACTCATTTTAATACCCATTTACACTTAATAGGAAATATTTTTTAACTTCAATTACTTCAAACGTCTTTATTTATTTTTCTGTTACCTCAAAAAAATGTTTGAGAATTTAATTTGTCGGAGTAAAAAAGTTAATATACCGTACTAATTAAGCCTCGCCGATGTCATGCTTATCAGTGATTGTAGCGGCCAAGCGAATATTCACTGCGGGATCAGTTTGATCCGCAGGGTGAACAAACATTGAGCTGAAGTGAGCGGACGTTATGTTCTCAGCAGCCGTTTTATAACCTTGACCGTCATCGGCGAAAGCTGCGGTCAATGGTTAATCTTACCGATAATTGATTGGTGATTGCTTGTTAATTTTTTGTGGTTTCACACCCATCAAGTTTTAATCTAACGGACAATTGATTGGTTATTGCTTGACACCTACCGATTTAAGGCCGGATTATACGGTGACGATTCAATGAAAAATCATGTGACGGGACGGCTGATTGATGTCGGAATCCGGAACGTACAGAGTCCGGATCTACCAGAGATTTTTTGGCTGAAGTAATAAGGAAATAAATCGGGACATAAAAATCATGTCGGATGTCAAAGAGATTCGGATTTATCAGAGATCGGATGTGACAGATGTAAATTTACAAACATTAACCCTTAGAATAAGACCATTAAAGCTATAATATCCACTGAGTATTATATAATAAATTTTTTACCACAAGTAATTCACGTATACCATCAATCTGTTTCACAGAGAATTACTTACGAAATATCTCTGTAACAGACGACAGTTTACAACAGGTACGTTGACTGCACGCGCCGTTAGTCATTGGCTCAACGGCTCGTGCAATGTTTACTTCACACCTAACTGCTTCGGGCAAAATGATGCATTTTATTCGTTTTAATACCCATTTACACTAAAAAGGAAATATTTTTTAACTCCAAATACTTCAAACGTCTTTATTTATTTTTCTTTTACCTCAAAAAAATGTTTGAGAATTTAATTTGTCGGAGTTAAAAAGTTAATATGCCGTACTCATTAAGCCTCGTCGATGTCATGCTTATCAGTGATTGTAGCGGCCAAGCGAATATTCACTGCGGGATCAGTTTGGTATACCATATCAGAGGTCGATTCAATGGGGGGCGGGAGGGGCGTCCCCCGCCCCCCTAATTTTCGACAGTGCCCTTTTTTTTACTCCTGAAAGTGCCTTTTCTCAGACCCATATATGTCCGTTCAGAACGTTTACTTAGACGAAAATATCAGCTAAATAAATAGCTCTCGGAATGGCTACAGATGCAAGGAAATGACGGATAATTTTCTTGGTGGACACCTCCCACCCCACCGAACTCTCAGCGACGTGCCCCGTCTCCGCGGTCAGTGACCTCATTTTGCGCCCCCCCCCTTTCCAAAATTCCTAGATCCGCCCCTGCATATTATGTTAAAAGATATGTCATGCTGAACTATGGACAAGTTCTAAGATGACGATGGCAGGGACTTCAGCCTTGTTAAATTTCAAACAATTATTTTGAACAATCTTTCATCTCAACATGCTATAAAAAATGCGCAATTTCGACTCTCCTGTGTTCAACTTCTTTGTCTCTTTATCTTCTCTAGTTATGGCATTTGTCATTATTAATTTCTTGAGAATTGAGGAATTATATCTTTTGGGACTGATACAAGCTTGTCTTTATTCGTGTCTGATTTTTGGTTGTCATTCTTTCACACCTCTTTTCATGCTTTTTTGGGTTTATTTTTTCTGTTTTTTCCTTATTGTTGGCTTTTTCAGTGTTCCAATCGTAGATTTTGTTTTTTGGGATCTGTAGGTTAACTGTTGTTGAAGTTAGCGACCAGGTACATTGGCGTGCACCAAAAAGATCCCTTGGCAGTTGGAATTCGATGTAAGAGTAGGTCGTAGTGCCGCTGCCCGGGCAAAATTTCCCTCATAGCACCCTGTATAGGACAGAACAGTAGGACGTTAAACCCCATTTCATCCCATTTCTTCGGTGTTCTAACCGCAGATTTTTTTCTTTGGAAACTGAAGGTTAACTGTTGATGAACTTGGCACATTATACCATTTACAGTACTAACCACCGCAAGACGCCGGCGAACGCAACGTCGAAGATGGCGAGAAATATGCCTTTTGTGGGGGTACAACGTACGTTGGCATCAATCAAAACGTACGAACACAAGCCGACGCCAACGATTTCTTGGCCTAGAAGAAACATGGCAGATTTTATCTTCTTTAACTTTAGACATCGGCCCCAAAATTGTTATATCTGGCCCGTATAGAGCTCTACATGGTGAATAACAGTGCCTAAAAACAATACCTTTGTACGGCTTCAAACAGTGCCTTAAAAATTGAAAAGATATAGCTTTCCCCTGACGCAAGAATTGTTTTTGAAAAAATTACTGTTATTGTTGTTCTAAGAGTATATCCTGACTACCACACCTTCAGGGACTGTTTTAATTATCAATTCTCATCAAAGATACGACCACAGCAGCTAAATTGTCCGGGCAGTCAACAACAGTTGTCGCATATTCTTACTTTTTTCGGTAATGAAACATTTATAATACTCTGAAATCTGATTAAGATTAACTACTCATAAAATAATTATCAGAAAATCATTATATTTGTTTGGTTTTTATTAAGTTCTGCCCCATGCTAACGCTTAGTATACAAAACATTTAAAATCGTGGATTTAGCTGTTCAGTTATCAAAATTTATTGAAAATCAATATACTTGTTCGTTTGTTCGTCTCTAGACCTTAAACTGTGTATCAATCTGAAGTCAATTGGATGATAAGTTTGGCCTCTAGAGCGTTACAAAAGATTTTTCAAAGTGATCAAGGGAGATAACTCTGGCAGTAATTATCGGAATTCGCTGAAAATCAATAGGATTCATGGTCTCATGACCTTTAACACTGTGTACAAATTTAAAGTCAATCGGATATTAACTTTTCTAGAGCGTCGACAATATTTTTTGAAGTGATCACTGTCCATAACTCTGGCAGTAATTATCGGAAATCGCTGAAAATCAATATACTTCTTCGTCTCATGGCCTTAAACATCGTGTATAAATTTAAAGTCAATCGGATATCAACTTTGACCTCTAGAGCGTCCACAAAATTTTTTCAAGTGATCAAGAGGAAAACTCTGGCAGTAATTATCGGAAATCGCTGAAAATCAATAGGCTTCTTCGTCTCATGGCCTTAAACACTGTGTATAAATTTAAAGTCAATCGGATATTAACTTTGACCTCTAGAGCGTCCACAAAATTTTTTCAAGTGATCAAGAGGAAAACTCTGGCCGTTATTATCAGAAATCGCTGAAAATCAATAGGATTCTTCGTCTCATGACCTTAAACACTGTGTATAAATTTCAAGTCAATCGAATATGAACTTTGGCCTATAGAGCGTCCACAAGATTTTTTGAAGTGATCAAAGGCCATAACTCTGCAGTAATTATCGGAAATTGCTGAAAATCATAGGCTTCTTCATCTCATGACCTTAAACACTGTGTATAAATTTAAAGTAAATCGGATATTAACTTTAGTTTCTATTTACAAGAAACTAGATGCTGATTAAAAGTAATGGAATAATTATCATTAATTTTCATAAAAACTAAAAAATTTGAATGGTTTCTTACTCTTGCAAGGGCTAATATTGTACAAAACATGTTTTTAATCACATGATTATTACCGCTTAAGTTATCAGAAATCAATAAGCTTCTTTGTCTCTGTTCACATTTCTAGTCACCAGAATGTCCACATGTAATGGTGGGTTAAAGACTGACAGATTCATTGGGTTGACATAATATATAACCACATTTTAATGTGAGTATATAAAAATTACAAAGTTCTGTAAATAAAATTTATTGTTTTTCACAAACATAATACAAACACTTATTCTCTAAAACTACTTAACATACAAATAGAAAATACAAAAATTTAAAAGAGTTTTATAATTCGGTGTCTTATCACAGATAGTAATTCAACAATAAACCAAAAATAACAAAAACATGAAGCTCGTCTCATAGGGTACAACTCAGGCCTTATTCATGAGTGTAGAAAGACAAGACATTTGGTATTTGGAATGCACCGACTATGTTTTAACACATAATGGATAGATCACTTTTGGTACAAGTAATTCCTTTTACTTGAATCAATTAAATTTTGAACTACTCTATTCTAAAATACACCATGTCAATAAATCATAATATAACAAGGATTGGATCGTGTAATGGCTTATCATCTTTGAAATGCATTTTACCAACCAACTTCATTTCTCAATCTGTCATGGACCAAATCTAAGAACACATAAGATCTGTTTACAGTTTACAATATATCAAAGTAAAATATATAATGTACATGTATACATTTTATAGTTATTATATTATTGATTAAATTATGAAAGATATATGTGTTAGAAAAGACCCACAAAATTACAAGATAATTTACTATAGCCTAAATGTACTTCACTTGTGATTATTGACACAAATATATGTATCTTTCAATTCAGGCATCTAATAGCCTGTTTGGCAAATATATAATATAAGACTAGATTAAGAAATATTAGATACATCAACCTATTCAACTACATAGACTTTTTACATATCAACATCTATAAATAATAAAATATTTTGGGGAAGTAATTTCAAATTTATGTATTATTGGTAAGTAATGTATAAAACATACATACATCATTATTTCAGAATGTTTATATTACATAATGCTGAAAATGTACTATTTATAATAATGTATGAAAATAATTCCTGTTATAAAATCATTATCAAAATAGTGGAAATGGTGATTTGTTTGGGCAGTTTTAATCTTGGAAAAACACACAATATACTCATACAGAAGAGGAGTGAGATGCATTTTTCCGACAAAAATTTAATTCTTTATGTCTTTAACCCATTATTTAACATTTATTTATGAAAACAAAACAATTATATCAATGGTTGATAATCTCCTCACTTGGATTCAACAAGTGGTCCATCAAAAGATTTTACCTAACAGGTGGGGCTGTGTCACTAATAAATGGATGGAACTGAATCAATTTATGATCAGTTGCTTTAAGAAGTTTGCATTAATTATCTAACGAATGGGTGAGCAAATTTTGTCATAGTAAACATGTCAGTCAATGCACCCAGCAATATTCCAACTCTCTTGATCAGTGATTCTCAATCAGTGTACCGCAAAATTTTGAAAGGCACACTAAGAAAATGCGATAAATCATGTGACCCCAATTGAGTGTCTACTGTATGACTTGCCATGTTTTTATTTTGCAAAATTCAAATATTTTTCATATATTTTTAGTGGTGTGCTGCTATTTTTGCATGTGTTCCAAGGTGTGCAGTTGGGAAAAAAGGGTGGGAACCACTGCTCTGGATATTCATAATCCATAACTGATTTTGTTCCATGCAAATGACTAGACAATTCTGTCATAAAAGCCCTAAAGACCCTGTAGATCAAAACCTTAATCCGAAATCCGAAAAACTCTAATGTGATAATATGAATAAAGCTCCAGTACAAAAGATCAGTAGGACTATAAGTAGTAAAGTATGTAAATCAATATAGATATAAACATTTAAATATACAATATAAAAGTACAGTACAAATACATTAATAATTTCTAATAATACAGGAGGATAAATATCCATTCAAATATAAACACTCAAATATACAATATAAAAGTACAGTACAAATACACTAATAATTTCTAATAATACAGGAGGATAAATATAACATTAAAAAATCCTTATTAATTAATATATTTTGGCTCAATATAAATAAAGGTGTTGGAAGTTTATCACAGATCTTTTGGATAAATATTATATTAAAACAATATTTTTATTCAGGAATGTCTGAATATGGACGGAAATTTCAACATATGCCAGAAGATCCAGACCTATGATGATCTCATACTAAAATTCACAGTCTTAACTTGGGGAGTATAAGTTACATAATTTACATATAATATTTCATGAAGTCTTCTCTTCTAATAAACTACTGGTTGTGGTGTGAAAGAAGTTACTGGAGTAGCAGATGGGACCAATGATCTCATTTTTCTCATACCACCAGATGAAACAGGTGTAGCTGGTGATACATGTTCATAAGTTCCATTCAAACCTACAATATTCAAATCCATTCACATTATCACAAGAATTAATTTATAATGTTTAAGTTACATATGGGTTAGGTAATTTAAGTATAATCTAGTCATTTGAAATTCCAATTGTCATAGGTATTTTTTTTTTTTTTTTAGGTCCATGAACATTGCTACTTGCCAAGCCCTCCATCCAACAGGAAACCATATGGGAAAATCCTGGTCAGCGCCTCACAAAATGTGCTATCACAGCACTTAAATTAAGTTAATGGTCTAAATGACCATTTTTACCTTTACCGAGGAAACGAAACCTGATTTTTTGAAGTGTATATATTCCATAGATTTTAAATGTGTTTATACAGAGATCGATGAAAGATGTATTGGCTAATTGTATTATAATGTGATCATCAAAGCACACAATGATAAATTAGAAATTATGCTTATACCAAGATAGGCCAAATCATAAGAAGAAATTATAATATCTGTAAGTAATCCTTAGTTATAAAGCTCTTATCTTAAAATCAGTGAACAAAAAAGAATTATGCAGCAAGAAATTAAATGAAATGAAATGGGGTTTAACGTCATACTCTTCTGCACCTAACCAGGGCTAATGGAAGATGGGCAGAAGCCATACAATGTGCAATGAGGGAAATTTTGCCTGCGCAGCGGCACTACGGCCTACTCTTATATCGAATTCCAACTGCCAAGAAATCTTTTACGTGCACGCTAATGTGTACACGGGACCTTGGTTTTCCGTTCCATCCGAACGACTAGACAGCTGTCCTTGTCAGGCCCTCCTTCTGCATCACTGACAAGGGGAACCACGCTGAAAAAGCGAGATGAACTTTCTCGGCCAGTGCAGCTAAAAAACATGTTTCTTTGAGCAATGCTTCCCCTTCCCCCACCCCAACTTAAGTACACTACTACATATTATTACATATACTATATTACTACCTTAACAAGATGAATAATTATCAATTACAGGTAAACTAAAAATACCTACCATATCTTTGTAGCATATCATTATGAAAACCTTTATCTGTATATGATGCTGAGTCATTATGATTATAATATCTATCATATGTCGTAACTTTATTACCATATGTTGTATTACCATTAGCTTGAGGAACTGAACAAAAAACATCAAAAATATCAAATTATTGAACATACTTTTGTAAAGTCATTCATTCATACAGGGTTGTGTGACATGGTATGTGGATGGTCGAATGGTTAGCGTGTGCTCGTTGTATCATAAGATCTGTCAAACTAGGTCATTTTGGGACTAACATATGGTTTTTATTTTATTCCAATAATTCGCTTGCAGACAGGGTTATTTAGCAGTGGGAGGAAATCAGAGTACCCGGAGGAAACCCACGAGGCTGGACAGGCGAACCAAATCCTTGCCATGTACAACTTGGGTTTTGAAACCTCGCCAGTTGACTCAATGGCAGGCCGTATGATACAGCTAACCATTCGGCCATCCCCCCTCCCTCTGTCATTGAGTCAACTGGCGTGGTTGCGATTCCCTGGTTGTACGTGACATGGACTAGGGTCGCCTGTCCAACCTCGTGTTTTTCTGTACTCTGGTTTCCTACCACTGCTAAAGACCCTCTAAGCACAAGCGAATTATTGAAATAAAATGGAACCATATGTTATTTCCGAAATGACCTAGTTTGTGTCAAGTGGATGTCAACCGTCATTTTTCTCTCTCATTCATCTATTCACCACTTTTTAATGAAATTCAGGGTCAAGTTAAACTTAAATTTTATGGAGAAATGAGCGACAATTTGGGGGAAGTGAGAAAGACTTTTAACATAAATATTATTGTAAATTGCAAAATACATGTACACTTAAAATAGAATAATTTCCACAGGTTCTTCAATAGCTGAACGCCTAAAAGAATGTTTCTACTGACAGCTAGGGATTGAATTGTAATTAATTTTAACAGCAAAATCTGTTTAAAATTTTAAAATAATCTGGTTGCTTCAACCCCTGGATATGGTTATAGGCTACCAACACTCATCAGAATTCCAGCTAATGTCCTAAATACATGGCTCCCTTTCAAATTACATGAACTGTGGTGATACCCTAAATAATGTTTGTAAGTATATATACCACATGCAAAGAATATAACTTGAGAGATATGAAAACAAACTCAATTGTTTATCTGCACTTTTAATGACTTTGTTTCCTTGTTTGTTCTCTTATCACTACAAGATAACCTGTCAATGACCTTAACAATCATATGTGTCAACAGTCAAAAAGATAAATTACAATATTATCAACATACTAAGATAAAACGTTTTGATGTTGCAATGTTCAAATGTAAAATGCTTAAAAGAGACATTAAATATCATTTGCGTGTAAAACCTATATACCTTAATATCATTATTAATATAATTTAATATACTTTTAGAAACCTCTGTAAACCTTATTCTATGTTCTTTATTAATGTCTTGTATGCCTTACCACACTACTGTATAGACCATGTAGTTGTGTAATAATGCTTTATTATTATTATTACTAGACTTACTTGTGCCATATACTGGTATATATTTATTGTTATTACTACCATAACGTGTTGTTGCCAGTTTTAGACGATCAGGTTGTACTGGGACTTGATAAGTAGATCGTTGAAATGAATCTAAAGCGTAACTTGGTTTTCGTATTAGATCTGGACTAGTTGGAACAATCTCATACCCTACAGAAAATCAAATATATACAATTAAATCAAATCTCCATATTAAAGATACATTATGGGAGATTAGATAACAAGTTGGCAGTTCTCACTACAATAGTTAAAAACTAGCTAATGTAAAGTCAATTTGCTGAAAATTTCAGTCAAATTGATCCACTATTAGCTTAGAACAAAGCGATTGAAATTTCTGCTTAGCCTCGGCCATCATTACTAAAGTTGGTAAGACAAAACCAGTAGTCTCGGTTATCCATTTTTAGTGGTAAATCACGAAGGAAAATATTTCTGCGCATCGAACTCCAATCCATCAAATATCTCATGCTAGCCTGAACATCGAGAGTTGATTATGGTCTGAATAGGTTAATTAATGTCTAATTAATAGTTTTTATAACATTTCAGGCCTAAAGAAAAACATGCAATAGGCAGATTTTGCTCTTGCATAATGCATGTTTAAATAAAGATTAGTCTTAGCTTAGAGTCACATTTCTAAAATCCGCTTGAAAAAGATTGATTAATGATGACAAATTGTTCTAGCTTGCACTAACCCTTGAAAGACTCAAATTGACTTATTGGTCCATTATTAATTGCTGATAAAAACTAACAAAGCTAATAGTTTGTGCTCGATAATTTACCTTGTGGCATACCAAGATAATCTGACTGATATGTAGATCGGCATAAACGACGATGTATTTCATTTAATTTGGCATCAGTCACATTTTCTTTAATATAATCTCTTGGTGATGGTTTGATATTGCCTGGAAATCTCCAAATCAAGAACTCCTTTAAATGAAAGCAAAAAATCATGATAAATAATTCCATAAAATTTAAATAAATATTGTAGAATTGCCAAATCTTCAAAGCTGATTCAGCAACGGAGGTCCATTTTTTGTTCATTTGATTGACCTTGAGTCAAAAGTTTTGATTTCATAATCTTCGTGTTTTAATCCAATATTCAGAAAGAGCTTTATTACATCAGATATTGGAATACTGACCTTCGATGGATGTGGTTTGTTATTCCTGGTACCTGATGCTGAGCCAGTACGATAAATATGATTAGGATTAGGTATTTTTCTGGAATATTCGAAATCATAATGGGTATTCTCAGTCCTGGATTCTGGTTGTGCCACATTTGCTCCAGTTGTCATTGGTCTAAAAAAAAAGAATAACAAAGAAAGTCTTAGACTAACAGTAAGACATAAAGCAATTCTTTGGTTGCAGAGAATTGCTGTCAACAAATGCAAGTCCAGCAACAAGGTTGTGTTTTCCTACCATTTCAAGGCTTGTGTGGTGAACTGTTAGGACTGCACGTTAAAACAAACCCAGATACCATTCCAACTGTTTTCCGCTTTATTCATTAAGTGGAAGTCATAAAAATTATCTTGAGCAGCAAACTATTCTAAACGTTCATGTAAGTGAACTAAAGTCAAATCGAAAATCTTTTTTTTTTACCGAGCAGTGAAGACCTAAACACTAATAATATCTCTTTATGGATAGTGCTTAAAATATGAAAGAGAGAGGGAGGGTCATTTCGGGACATTTCGCATAGGGTTCTCCAGCAGTGGGAGGAATCTGGTAACCCATGTGGTTGGACAGACCCCCCCTTCTTCCTGTCACATACAAGGGGGGAATCGAAACCACACCACCCGACTCAATGACAGACGTGCACTTAACCATTCGGCCACCCACCACCACCTGTGCTTACAATAAGGGAACTCCCAAGAATTCAATCAGTTAACTGTCACTATCTTATTGATATAAATTTTTTTACTGTATGTTGTACATCCATAAGCTTAAAGGGCCAATCCTGATAACTTTTTGGTGAATAAAACGGCTTAATTTTGTGTTAAAATCCGTTAAAACCCATTACCAATGGCCGACCAACTAACATGATATTTGTGATACGCTTGTAAATAACTTAAACCTGACAGTCTTCATCTGGAAATGGAGACCTTTGTATTATACAGTATCTGGATAAAACCAGACTTTTTTCTATAAAAATAATATGTAGGTGAAATTTACCTTTTGTTATCAAGTACAGTACATGGGTCATTCACTGTATAGACCTATCAAGAAACGGGAATCGATTATCAGGTCACCCAATGAAAAAATTGACCCGAAATCTTAAAAGGGTTACGTGTCCAGATAAGCAGTGTTGACGTTCACGTCCAAACGACTCAATATTTTGAGCTGAAATTTTGCGACAAGGTAAATACACTACACCTCTATATTTTGGTCCCTAAATTTCATAAATACTCGGACTTTAATTTTTGAGACTCTGTTCTTATCGGGATGGTCCCTTTAATCAAAAGCAAAATACTTACCTTGTTGCTATGGTAATTGGATATTTCTTTGGATAATATTGTTTTTTATAAGTTGTGGCATAAGCTGCTTGAAACCCATCCTCACCACAGGTACCAGTTCGTTCTTGAAAATAAAAATTTAAAATTTACTTCAGTGCTGTAATTAATCAAATGTGGATATATGTAAAACCAATTCTATGAATCTATTCAGAAAAGTGTCATTTTGTCACTCAGTATATTACTAAATTAACTGAATATCTAAAACAGTGCACAAATAATGAAATGTAAGCTGGAACACACTGCTAAAGGTTGTATTTTAATTAGCGTAAGAATTGCCAAAAGCCATGCCGAAATGGCCTTTTTAAATTTTGTATTCACCAGGGCAGTAGCATTTTATGCTATCAATGTGTTATATTACGCAATACAAAAATCATATTCTCAGACAATCCTCCTAAATAAATTTATATGGCCTTATGTACTACAATATATTTTGGGGATTCAGTAAAAAAGGATTTTGAAAACGACTTTACTTCTGATCAATATTATCATTTTCCGATTTGAGCATCATATATTTTTAATGATCATCAACCATAAGCAAACTAAAGCAATTTAATAGATTACCTAATATAGGCATAGCTGTATAAGGCCTTCTAGTCCTACTGTCCTCAACACCAACTGAATTCAATTTCTCGTAACACCTCTTTCTATCATCTATTCCAGCTCTCACATAAGCATATTCCAGTTGCTTCTTAAATCTTGGTCCAAGATTGGTGTAATCAATGTGCTGTAATTGATAATCATTGATTGATGTAATAAAATATAATGTAATAAAGATCTTGAGGTTACATTAAAATTATCAGTCTGTTAAAGATACATTACATGAGACTTTAGATAAATAACTGGTCGTTTTTCTCTTCTTGCTATAATATTTAAAGAATACATTGAAAATTTCAGTCAAATTACTTTATTCTTAAAGCAAAGTTATGTGTGTTTGAAGTTTTGACAAATATAGATTTTCTAGCTACAATAATGAAAATATAGATTTTCTAGCTACAATAATGAAAAAAGTCTTGATTATCTATTTTACATTTAAATTTTTATATGACAAGCGGATCTAATACATTCAAAATAGTATAATTAAGCCAATCACTGGCCTAGCAAATTTATAATGGTTAAGTCATGTGCATTACACAAGAGTTAAATCTGTCTATTACAGGTCTTTCTTTAGGAATAAAATGTTATCTAAATTATTAATAAGACATTAATTAAGTTAACCAGACCATCTGCTGCTCAATGTTCATTGATGATTAAATAAAAGAATGGATAATTGAGACTATATTTTTTATTGTACCGACTTTAGTAATGATGATCGAGGCAAGTCATAAAATTCAATTGCTAAATTCTTGCTTCAGAGTGGATCAAATTGACATTTTCAGTACATTATCTATCTATTATGGTGAGAACTTCCAGCTCTTTATCTAACCTACCATAATGTATCTTTAATAATTTATACAACATTTAAAGCTAGACGAATAGAGACTATTTCACATGACATTCAGTAGACACTTAAAATAGACAGCATAAAAAAACAACAGATTAACTTTGTCATCTGAAACACAAAGGTGGAAGAGATAAACCAGCTTAAGAAGCTCTGTTGGAAAAAATTATTTCCCCAGGCCCATGTGCTTTGTCTTTTAACTGTTAAAATTGCTGGCTCCAGCATAATATGGACATCTAACTGTGAACTTTTGGGGAAATAAATTGTATCTGATCATGGAGTAAGGTATATATGAGAAATGACTGGGCTAACGCAAAACCATGGGCTATACAGGGAATTTTGCTTGGGCAGCAATACTACGAATTCTAACTGTCAAGGGTTCTTTTACGTATACACCATGAATCCAAGCTTATACACAGGGCATCGGTTGTCATCCCATCCAAAGCATGTCGGAAAATCCCAATGAACTTTCTTGGTCAACACAGGAATCAAACACAGGACCTCCAAGTTAGCGAGCCAACATCTTACTCACTGAGCCGCTGTATCATAAATACTGAACTCTGTAAGTCGCTGTCAGAACAGTTACACTGGTTCTGCTTATTAATATTACTTATTTATATTTTTCTGTGTGAAAGCTTAGCACAACATGTACATAATAGCCATTAGAACAATATACATGTCTATAATCCACTAGCCAATAAAATCAGATGAACTCAAAAGATTAAGCTTATCTACTTAAAAATATATATGGCAGTAAGCACATTAATCCAGTGATTTACATTAATGAAAATAACATGTATTTACTTGAAAATGGGAACAAGTTGGAATAATTTATCAATTGCCATTATGCACATTAGTCTTCCATTGCAAGCACTGACTGCTACATTTAAAAATCACTTTTACATTTATAAATCCAATGACTGAAATCTCTTTAATACTATAGTGGGGGTGTTTAGACTTTACTACTGTACATACTACATACACATAAGTAGAAATTGTTTCTGGATTGGCTGAACAAATAAATAAATTAAATTTTCAACCAATCAGCCTAAAAAGTAAATGCGTGGTCTAGAAAAATTGCTAGACACAAATGTCTCTGGTCTGGTGCATCTGGGACAGATTTGTCTTTTTGTTTTGCATATTAAATGAACTGACTACTAGGTACTAACCAGTCTATGGTAAAATTAATTTGAGTTGTCTCCCTTCTTTCTTATAACAAAAATGTTTTAAATTATATCTTCACTCGGTGGCTTGGAACATTATTTTCTACCGCAGCTTTTCATTTAAATGTAATGCCTTTTTGATGTAGAAACCAATAACATTTAAATATTATCATTAAAAAATAAATTACTTGAACTGACATCTGGCAAGGCCATTATGGAGTGTACTGTGTTGGCCTATAATAATTGACTCGGTCACTGTGGTCTGTAGGGGGCATGGCTAATATTAAGTTTTTAGCAACTTATAAATGTCATATATGGGAAAGGAATATATAATTTTTGATTTATACAGTAGTGCAATCAAATACATTTATAAATTTAATACAGGAGAACTTAATACAGTCCTTATGATAAATGATATTTGCTGATAATTTATGATTTCTTAGCTTCCTTAGCAACGGCAACGGCTGAAATTTTTTCTGTTTTCTATCAATTATTATAAATATTCAAACTTATTAAATGTATATTTATTTAGCAAATGTATTAACTGGGAAGTCATTAATTAACCAACTTTTTAAACCGATATTTCAATTATCACTCTCTCAAACGTTATTATTTTATCTTAAAAACAGTATTAGACCTATATTATCAATTTTTACGTCAATCATTGACTTCTAAACTTAACAACCCCCTTGATGTTTCAGGTTTTGACCCGAAAGTGTACAAAATAGCTAGAAAATTGACTGGCAAGCCAAATAAATAACATACACTACGATTGTGTACCACACTTACTTTGTCACAGCTTTCAGATGAATCTGCCGAGAAGTGAGAATTTTCGACAAGCGCCATTTTATATTTCTCTAAGCAGAGTCGTGTAATTATTGGACCTGGACTAGGCGTAATGTCTCTGAGAAAATCAAGTATTATAATTTCGATAGATAATGAAGGGTTGTCATTAACTAGGTAAACGTCAATAATATTACAATGCGAAACTGATAATGGGTAGAATTTGACCTAAACAAGATTCCTCAACCATATAAATTAATGACATCGCGCAATGGGGCTCTCGGTCCCCGCGCGTTCCGCTTGTTGCTTTCGTCACCGTCAGGTTTTCCGGGCCCCGGCAGATAACTGGACCTATAAAACGACAGTGGGTGAGTGTCGATCAGTGGCGATCGCTAGGTAGGCTGAATAGTCTATTTGAAAAGAAAATTTATTTTTGATATTTTTGGCGTCTGCGATGGTCATGGTTGTTGTTTTTTCCATTTGTTTGCATGCTTAAAATTTCCCGCCAAACTCGTGCACATCTGATTATTATTACATTAAAACTGAAACGTAGTACATGATAGATATTTGTAGCCCGGGAAAAAGAACCCCACCGGATGCCACTCTCCTCACCCAGTTGCTTGTAGGGCCCAGACGTCACCTCTCAACTCTGCGTGTTTCGAAATAAGAGATGATACTATAGCTACATGTTATGTGTATATACAAGGCAGGATATGCTTACTCTATTGGCTTATTTGTAGATTTAAGTGGTAAATACCACCCTTCAAAACACCAACTATTTTTTTTTATCTATTTTCAACTGAGGTGACATGAACTTCTATTACGAATTAGGTTAAGTTCGTGCGCATGCATGGAATAAATTATAATGTCTTTATTGCTGAAATGCCAAGATATACATAAACCCTGTCATATTCTATACATGCGAAAAATTAAAATAGATAAATAGATGTCATAACTGATATATTGCTTCCTAGATTTATTAATTAAATTATATTTAAAAACAGGGATTAAAATGGGGGTCAACTTCACCCCAAATTGGTTTCCACATTACATGATGAATAACAAAACTGGATTACTTTACTCAGAAAACATAATCAAAATGTTATATTGACATCAGTTTACAAATTTTTCAATTTTAACCTAACTATTGGATATCATACAATATTTGGTACATGTATATGAATACAATTACTGTTTATTACAATGCAAAATTTCAATACCAGGTATTGCAGTATCATATAATATGTCAATTGCTAAACGCCTCTTGAGGATTAGGTCAGCTCTGAACGTAGGTCTCATTTCTCTCCGTCTTCATTAGCCCATTCTGAGCAGAGCTACTCAAGGATAATAAACGAAATCGTTTGGCGAATTGGAGTAGAAACCGGCTAGTGGGAAAACCAAATCGCATTTGGAATGACTTGCCAGTAGTATAAAACGTCCGACATGCCTTGTCTCGTGTACAAGATTTTCTATATAAATTTAAGACAAAACAGGTGTGTATACTATTAATTTCCAAGAAAATACTGCATTAATTTTTCTACAAAAAGTCATCACACGACGAATGTAGTGCACATTAATCAAACGAAATACTGCGATAATGACATTATGTAAGCAAAATGTACACTCCTATAAATAGAATGAAGTCAAGTTATGTGCTAATAAATAAACACCCGAAAGCTCTACTAAGATTAGATGTGTGCACTGTAGTCTCGCTCAGGGGCGTACATAACGATTTCGTTTGGGGGGGGGGGGGGGGTTAGCCAAAATGCGACCGACTGATGCACATACACCCCCCCCCCCCCCCCCAGTGTGAGTGACGCAATCAGGAGCCGAGCACCACGTGTGAGTTTTCTAGGGAATATGGGGGTGGGGTAGGGGCGGGTTCAAATCTAGGGCGCCATCAACAATCCCACCCAACAATGAAAGTAAACAAAATACTGGCTATAACATTAAGCGTCCCGATAGAACATAGATAGTAATTATTGTAGAATTATATAGTTGTTCGCCGATCGTTGTCTCGTCGGAAGCAGTTTTATTTAAATTCACATAGTTTATGTCATATTAATGATTGTGCCTATAACACTGAGTAATTTGAGAAAATTTTGAAAAATTGATTCAATATCCTGCCATTTGAGGTCATTGCTGGGAGAAATTCTTGTGGACGAGTGGGCCAGAAATGTCAGTCAATGGGACAGAATCTCCAGATCTGTTTTGCAAGAGTTGACATATCATCTATACATAATCGTGAATATGATTGTGCTGAGACAGTATAACTGAGGAGTAGCAGAATGATTTTAAAATGGAATCGATCGCCGCCGGCGCGAAAAAATTTCAGATATGTAACCGTGTAGAGCCGCGTTTCTCAACCTGGGGTGAATTCACCCCCATGGGGGGAATGGCTGGCGTCCAAGGGTTGAATGACCACACTCCCAGTAACTTCAAAAATGATCAGTTGAGATTAGCACTCTCAAACACTGTCCCGAGAATAAAAAAAATCGTTTGTGACAATCACCAGGAGCAAATTTCACACTGAACTGGAAACAACGTATTTTCATTAAAATATAAATTTGGAGATTATTGAATCTCACCTTCGATCCGTATTCATTCCATATTCAAAGTCAATGTGGTAAGGGGGTGCAGGCCCGTGCAAGGATCCGCGGTTCATGTCGGATGGCTTCTATAGAAAAAGGCCATTTTCAAGTTTCTATGAAACGCCTAAAGAGTGCCTGAAATGGCTGGAAATCACATTTCCGGGCTCCAATTTCTAAATATTTCCTAGGGGGAGCCCCCCTACCCTTGACCCTCCTCGTCGGGCTTCGCGCCAACGGCGCTAGCGGTGAGCAGCTTCGCCGGCAACGGCTCCGCGGTCAGTAACCTCCTCAAAACTCTGGGGGTAAATGGGTTGGTTGAGAATTCATTTAGGGGTGAGCGGTGAGAAAAGGTTGAGAAACGTGGGTGTAGAGATATGATGTTATAATGGAATCGCGCCGCAGGCGCGCAAAAATTTCAGATATGTAACAGAGCTTTTAAATTTTTGGGACTGGGCTTGGAAATTTGAATCAATGTCATGGCAAATGAAACCAAATTCTCGTTAACGAGAGGATAAGAAATGGGACAGAATCTTGAGGCTTATCTGTCAATTTCACCTGTTTTGTGATTGTTTGTTTATCTCATTAATTCATTTAGTCGGAGACCGACTGTGGTGAGTACTTTTTTTGAGACCGACTAATTTTTGCCATGGTAGAAAACATTTCATAGGACAACATATACTCACAGCAGAATAAAAGTGACAAGCGGAATTGGTTATTTTATACTATATTTTTGTGTGACGTTTGCAATTTAGGCACACGGATTCACGCAAATACATAGTATTTGGGATCTATTCTGGCATATTTTTCTCCCTGGGTGAAATTTTGTTGTTAGACCAACATACTCACATCAGAATAAGAGTGACGTATGCAATTAAGGCCCACGGATTCACGCAAATACATAGTATTTGGGACCTATTCTGGCATTGTGTTTGAGACCGACTGCAGTAACTGCACTTATTTTGAGACCGACCACTTATTTTGAGACCGACTATTTTTCTCCCTGGGTGAAATTTTGTTGTTAGACTAACATACTCACAACAGAAAGTGAGTGAAACATCTTTTCAAACAGGATAAGTTGACAAGGTTATTTTACACTAAAGTTTTGCGTGAGTACCGTGACATATGCAGTGAGCACGTTTGATACCGACTGCACCTATTTTGCGACCGACTGCACTGATTTTGCGACTGACTATTTATATACAAAAGTTTTGCGTGAGTAGCGTGACGTATACAGTGGGTACTTATTTTGATATCGACTACTCCTATTTTGCGACCGACTGGACTGATTTTGCGACCGACTATTTTTTTTGCTGGGGCAGGGGGGGGGGGGGGTACCCCCCCTCCCCCCACATTTACGCCCCTGGTCTCGCTTTCCCGTTTATAAATTCAATTTTTAAATGGCGAACCATTCTATAGTAGTTCGAGAGGTGATCATGGTATTGTTTTGTTAATAAATGTCTAATTAATAATTTATATAACATTTCAGGCCTAAAGAAAGATCTGTAATAGGCAGATTCAGCTCTTGCATAATATATGTTTAATACTTAGATTCGTCCCTTGTTTAAAAGTCTGAATTATAAGAGCTACGCCTAACTACGGCACTTCTTTATTGTTAAGCCAGTTATCCACTCAACAAGCCTAGAGCATCGGGTGACGGAGATTTAAATGGATTGACACATGATCGCCATTTATATACAGGAGGGCATCTTTAAACAGATAGATCAGGTGTATATCACATGATATGCTCTGTCATGGCGACAAAATCAATATCACAATATTTATTTAAACTAATGTTGAGTACGGATGCCCTTTTAGCGTTTACAAGCATAAATGGGCAACATAACTGAAACCTATAAAATATTTAAAACATAGACAAATAAGAAATGAAATGGAGTTTAACATCCTACTGTTCTGCTCAGAATGGGCAAATGAAGAAGGAGAGAAATAAGAGCCCGGACATCTTGTTTAAAGATACTTTATGGGAGAGTTGTCAGTTCTAACTCTACATGTAAGAGTGAAAAACTAGATCATGTAAAGGGAATTTGCTGAAATTTCAGTCAAATAGATCCACTCTGAGCCGAGAGTTTACCGGTTGAATTTTCGGGCTATCCTCGATCATCGAAAAAAAACCAAAACAGTCTCAATTATCCATTTCATGATAAAATCATGAGTGGAAGTTGAGCAGCAAATTGTATCCTGATCCAGTAAATATCAGAGACTATCGATGACATCAAGAGTTGGTTATGATCTGGATAAGTTAATTAATGTCGAATCAATAATTGAGATAACACTCCAAGAAAATCAAATGAAATAAAATGGGGTTTAACGTCCTACAGACGAGCATATGAAATACAGTGTGCTATGAGAGAAATCTTGCCCGAGCAGCGGCACCACGGCCAACTCTTATATCGCATTCGAGCTGTCTCTGTCTCTTTTACGTGTACGCCAATGTGTACACGGGAGCTCAATCCAAACGACTAGACAAGGTTGAACCAAGCCGGAAAATCAATATGCAGGGATGGAACATCCGACCTCCACGCTAGCCTGGTCAGTGTATTACCCACTTAGCCACCGTGACCCCCCCCCCCCCCGCCCACCCACAAGGTTTTAATGAAGGACCCACAATAGGCAGATTTAGCTCTTGCATAATGTATGTTTAAAGGAGCTAAATCGCTAATATTTGGAAGCAAGAAACGAACACAAATGGGTCGTAAAGCATCTAATAATTTAATATGAATGTATTGTAGCAATACTGTCGTTACGACATTGTTTTTAATTTATAAACAAGCAACAGCTACATAAGATGACATTATATTGTATTAATTAATATGTTTGGCAAGTTAGTAGTGTGCATTTAATCAACTTAGTGAACAAGTGACAGATAATTACATAAAAAAAGTTAAAATTTGGTAAATATTAGTTGATTCTGTGGGAATAAGAATATCATGTATTACACCCGATAGGAAATTTCCTATTGCACCATTTGACTTGTTTAACCAATCTCTCTAATTAATTACATCGACCAATTAGATAATTGAAGTTCCAAAACACTAAGCTACAAAACTATAATACTTGTGAGAATTCGTTAGACAGCAGCTTGATTCCACAGGGGAATAGATGTAACAGTTTCTATCAGCAGATTCGCCCAGCGAGTTTGGCTGGCTAGTGTTTCGAGTGAATGGAGTGTACAGCCATTTGCTTGCGATGTAATGCTATGTAATAATGTTATGTCACACTTGGAAAAGGCTATGGGTCCGGACTTGTTTTAGACGTTCAGCGGTGTCTGTTTTCATGTAAAACAGAAGTTAAAATACACAACGTGAAGCAGAAGCAAAGACGACTGGAGACAAATTCTAGACGATCACGAGGCTACTAAGATATGTAGCAAGAAAAGATGCATGGGTTGTACGTAGGATGTGGCGACTGGTTTGATAATGGCCCGCTCTCCACGTATGACAGAAGGCCCATGGCCCATGATGCTGATTTTACTATAATTTCTAATCAGTTACTTTCGGCGAAATGTAATACACCAGATATTTTCTTGGCGTAAATTTTAGCGGACATACATTTAATCTATATATGAAACCATTACGACAGAATAATCCAGATGTTTATGTTATTGGTTATAAAGTTTCTGGTGTTTGCTGTTCGATGATCAAGAATCTCGAACTAATATAAAATTGAACCATTATGTAGGACGTACAATGACCCACGATTCATACAATGGAATACCCAGGCGTTAAACCATGGCCGGTTTAAGCTTGAACGGGCCCCTGGCTGCAAATTTCACTGTGGACCACCGACATGAAAAGGGAGCATTTGTATCTCATAGATATTGGATGCAGCCCCGCAAGCATCACCCACCCCTACTTAGTTTAAACAGTTTGGATGCAGCTATGGCGGGTGTGGCGCCAGGCAGGGTAAGCTTACTCTTCCGGACACCTGTTACCACTGTTTGTCGTGTATTTTCTACACGGGGAGCAGTCCATTTGCTGATTACACTATTTTGCCTAATAACGTTTTTAGGACTTCGAATTCTGTCTAATGGTTTGGATTGTTCGTACTTGGTTTTATTTTAATTCAATAAGCTGAATTGGATTGAACAACAAGTAAAAAAGGCCTTTATATACGTTATTTCCAGACATATAAAATAGTTAAATTTGACCCTGTGTTAAATTGGGTCGAAGGTGCTAGTTGTCCTGGTTGAAAGGTCGTATATTTGTATTTTGAAATGGATAATCCATATCGAGATGTGGTTAAACACTTTACAAATGTAATATATATTCGTCCGTCTCACAGAAAATAATGATCTGGAATCTCTGTCACACTTGTAAAATTGATGATCACCACCATTGTCCTTTAAGGAAATGGGGTTAAATGGCCGAATGGTTAGTACGTGCGCGCTGTATTAGGGTCTGTCATTGAGTCAACTGACGCGGTTTCGATTCCACGGTTGTATGTAACAGGAAGAATGGATCGTCTGTTCAATCTTGAAGCGAATTATTGAAATAAAATTGAACCATATTGTTAATCCCAAAATGACCTAGTCTGCGTCGTATGGACGTTAAACTCTCCCTCTCTCTCTCCCTCCCTCCCTCTCTCTCTCTCTCTCTCCCGGGGTTGACGTGAAATTCGCTCTCTCTCTCCCACTCTCTCGCTGTCCTTTAACGACATGAACTGCGCATATTATACGCGGACAGGATATGAGAAAGGGGAATTAGTGCATCAAAACTATTTGTAGAAGAGATGGGAAAACACTTCATACACAAGGAAACGGTGTCATTGATGGTTATGTCCCTCAAACAGTTTCTAAATATACCGATTATATACTCTTCAAAAAAAGAAACGCACAACCCATTTTTCATCATTTTTTATTTTGAACGAGATCTTTGTTTCGGTAAATCTTACTTGTTTTTAATGCCATTATGTAAGGATAAAGGAAATTCATTATTGATTTTAAAGGCAGGGTCACTAAATGTGACTGGCCATCCTTTTTGTCGAAATTTTTTTCGCTTGATTACACCAAGAAACATGAATTTAACAACTTCGCGAGCTTTTCGCATGGAACCTAAATCTACGGTCTTTAAAATCCCGGGGTTCTCGGTTTCCAAATCAGCTGCACATGTAAACACACAACGAACCAAGTGATGCCACATCTGAACGAAGACCAACCAACGCAACAACGCTATTGGTCAATTACAAGCAGGTAAATCCAAGACAGGTGTAGCCAGGGTGCTGAATGTTTCCCTTAGTTCCATTTCGTGCCTTTGGGATAGGTACCGACAGCCGAAGTTCAACACGTGAACGCCCTAGCTCAGGTCAAGCAAGACTGGACCCACCTGTCCTGGATCGTCACTTCCGGTTACGTCGTTGGCGTAAATGGTTTTCAACAGCGAATCTCGTACAGACAGTAGGCAAACGCCTACGTGAAACCGAATAACAAGGCAGACGTCCTCGTTAGAGCTTCTGTTTTGAAATACGCCGACACCATGAAATTCAACTTTAATGGGTTCAGGCACTGAGGGTATGGCCACAACAACACTGGAGAGCAGTTTGGTTCAGCGACGTGTCGCGGTTCTTGTTGCAACAAGGCGATAGTAGAGCGCGGATATACTGGCGACGAAATGTAACTTTGCGTTTCTTTTTTGGGAGAGTATATAAATCCCGAATATATAATTTCGTATGTTACCAGACAGTAGGGCCTATAAAAATATGTATTTTTTAGGAGGTGTGTTAACTGAACTTCAAATTTTATTATAAGTCTCATAGATTCATACCATGTTCAACGATATACTATAATATAGAGCCCAATTATGTCTTTTGCAGAAAGGGTCATTGATACTCTTAGAATAAAAAAAAGAAGTGTCAAAATTGACATTCAAATTTATTCAGTAACGTCTCTGAAGGTCATTTGGAACTGTCACTTGCAAACTATACTTTGTGACCATTGAATGTCTCAAAGGAATCATCAGTCTAAAATGGTTTTATTCATTTCAGTATCTTCAATGTTAAATTGACAATTTGTTAACATCCGAAATCTTCAGCATATGACATTGACGGGTATCTGAGGTCAGGTGATTTTCTATACCTTTGATTTTGATTTGTTTTTTTCTTAAATAAAAATGCTAAACAATCTTTTGAGGTACATTTTGGCGAGGATTAAGCCGTTAGAATAATTTATATTTTCTGAAAAATAGAAATAGCGTACAAGCACTTTAAGCGTTCATCAATTTTCTATTGTGAAATGTTCTCGACTGAAGATATTAACCTTTTCACAGAATGTCGCTTTAAGTTTTCTTTTTATGCGTTTTGTTTCCTGTTTTCGTCGTGGCCAGTTTTGCTTGAGTAGAATTGAAAAGGTGACCTGAATAACTGTCAAATATCTATATATATATAACACCAGTCCCCCTTTCTGCGTTTATATTATACGAACCGATCTTTATATAAATAAAGTAATATTATATATTTGCATACTGTGTGTCAACAAGGACGTAGAATTTAAATACGGTAGTTATAATTATAACTATTTTGTACTTTAAGAAAGGCACAAATTATTCTTACCTGTGTAAGTAAATATTGATTTAATTTCTCTTATTGATGAGGCTTAAAGTAAATATTCACATGGCTATAACAGAACTATATTATTCTTATTTATGCCCACGGGATTTGTGCATAATTTGTGATACGATCCGCGTCGATAGTTTTGTTTTTTTCTTACAGGAAACGACGGCATTTTATGTAGAGTAAGGTCATATTGATTTAAAATTGCATAAAAATCGATAAACATCCAGCATAACATTATTGTTTGTTAACAGTAATACCGGCTGTTCTCTGAGTAGGTAGTTTACCGTGAGGGAGTTTATCTAGATCAGTTCACTGACATTTCAATCTACGTCTTTTAAAATCGATTTACTTACCTTAAGTTATATATACCATTGCATATTAATTGCATGCCGTCCTCAATTGCTCGACGGGTGAAGAAATGAAGGGCGGTAACCTCATTTGATTTCAATAGTGACCTACAATTACAATATTAAAGGGGTATTTACTCTTTAAATTCAAAGTTAAAATCACCCTACACAATAATAATTGGTCGGGCTGCAGGCCATAAAGTACAAATCGTGGCTTTCTTGGGTCTCAGACTTGTGCAGACTCATCAAATTCCGCATCTATGGGTGCAACTCGTTCCTTACTGACAGCAGTTTTAACCAATGTTTACGATCCATCGATCATTTGAACTTTACTTGGCAGAAAGCGGGGGGGGGGGGGTGTCAGACATTTTCATTATAAAGAAAGGGATGGTAGTGGCCGAATATACCTGACAAGGAGTAGGTTCGCCTGTCCAACCTGGTGGGTTTACTCCTGGTCCTCCGGTTTCCGCCCACTGCTAAAGAAGCCTACGTTAAAGCGAATTATTGAAATAAAATTTAAACATATGTTAGTCCCGAAATGACCTGATTTATTTGTGTCGAGTGGACGTTAAAACCCACCTCTCACATATAAAGAACGGGGATACAAAGGACAAGAAATATTAAAAAATGATTAATGCGCCCGATCTTGGCGTTTCTTGATGGTGACAGTCTGCCAGTTGATGTCATAGGTTTATAGTGTATTGAGCAAGAATGTAGTAGTGTCGTCTATATCTGTTTTTGGCTGTGTATGGTTTAAGTTTCATATTTCCTCCTTAATAAAATATCCATTATATAATAATAAGGATGTGATGAAAATAATTTCAAGCGAAAGAAAAAAAAAAAAAGATGAAGAATCATACTTCCTTGTTTTTTTAAGACATGTAAAAATAATATCTTGGCAAATGACGCATTTTCTGTCTCAGATTTTGTTTTTTTTTTGTTTTTTTTTATCTGAGTAGTGGTTTATGTTGAATGTGGGAGGGGGGCGGGGAGATAAGTTTTATTTTTTAAAAAATCTCCCGCTTATGATTCTTTAACAATAAATGGAAAACAACTAGGGGACCCGGAGAAAATTAACGCAGTTTGGTACAGATAGTCTTATCACTTGCAAGCTTGTATGTGTTCGGGAGAGAGAGAGAGAGAGATGGGGTTTAACGTCCACTCGACACAGACTAGGTCATTTCGGGACTTACATATGATTTTATTTTATTTCAATAATTCGCTTGCTCGTAGGGGTCTTTAGCAGTGGGAGGAAACCAGAATGCCCGGAGGAAACCCACGGGGTTGAGAAGGCGCCCCTATTTCCATGCCAAATACACTCACACCAGGGAACGAAACCACAGCCGCAAGCCAGAGGTCGAAGCCTGGCACTTTAGACCACTAGGTCATCCCCCACGCCCTATGTATGTTCGGTGCCCCGCTCCAACCCCACACGGGGGGGGGGGGGGGTCACGGTGGCTAAGTGGATAAGGCGCTGGTTCGCTAGCCTGGAGGTCGGATGTTCGATCCCTGCATTGGCCGAGAAAGTTCATCTCGATTTTCCGGTGTGATTTCACCTTGTCAGTGATGCAGAAGGAGGGCCTGACAAGGACAGTTGCCTAGTCGTTCGGATGGGACGAAAAAACGATGTCCCGTGTAAACATTAGAGTGCACGCAAAAGATCCCTTGGCAGTTGGAATTCGATAAAAGAGTAAGCCGTAGCGCCGCTGCCCGGGCAAAATTTCCCTCATAGCCCGTCTTCCATTAGCCCAGGTTAGATGCGAAAGAGTAGGACGTTAAACCCAATTTCATTTCATTTTATTTCATTTCCAACCCCACACACGTGTTATCATATTAACCAGCATGACCCCGGGAATGCTCTTGGCCATCGAATTTGTTCCCCTGGTGGATTTGTTTCCTCGTGCAAATTTGGACCTCGGGCGATGCCGGGTATTCTGCTTATTTCCGAAAGAGCATGCGTTCGGACAATCGACTCTTCCTCACCCCCACCCCTTAAAAATTCAAAAAATAAAGATATTTATTTATGTGGCAAGCAATTATTGTTATACATCTTGTTGAAAAATAAAATATCTCACAATTATATTCATGATCCAGATTTACAATATATTTTGTTTCTGTTTTATGTGACTTGTTTCATGTCTAAACTATAATAGTCATTAAATTTCCATGTGAATAATAAAATATCCTTTATCTTTATGTAAGCGTTGTTTTCCTTATCCGAAACCATAAAGAAACCTGTCAGTAAATTTATCGTTTTTTTAACACCGTATTTTTGATATACGCTGACATTTTATAGAGTTCCGGGTATACTGCGTGACCTCGTTATTTCTTATATATCCTGTTAAACAGTTTGTGTCGCTTCCGATAAATAATATAAGTATTCGTGTATATATGTATCCGGTGTTATTCATGTTGATATGCCAATACAGTACAGGATATTATTACTGTTCTATACGTATTTTATTTTATTGTTGATTTTGCATTTCTTTTTATTTTACATCTTTCATCAGACACTTTAACGAAAATCTTATTTTTCATATTATTTATGGAGAAGAAATGAAATGACGTTAAAAACTTGTCTGCTCCACTCGGGCAAATGAAACAAATGTATAAAATCTCATTTTTTGAATTGTATAAGGAAGCGAAATGAAGTGGCATTTGACGAAGTCAATGTATCAAACATTTCATTTTTTGTATTGTTTATGGCGTTTACACCCCCACCCCTTCTCTCATGTTCTACCTTGCTAACGAAGGGGTATTAAAGTAGCATTGCCAATCTCCCCAGGAAAGAATTTTGAAGAATATCATATTTTAAATGGAGAGAGAAAGAGAGAAACTATAGGTCACTTCGGGACTAACACATGGATCAATTTGATTTAAATAATTCGGTTGCTTGTTGAAGTCTTTAGCAGTAGGGGGCGGGGGGACCGGACACCCGGAGAAAAAAAAAAACACCGTGAGCCCTGTGGAATCGAAACCACGCAACTTGACCCAGACCTTATGATACAGCGCGCACGTGCCAACCATTTGGCCAGTCAACCGCCCATATTTTAAATACCTGTATAAACTATAACTGAATATCAGACAAGAACATAATGGATGCAGTAATGTGGGCATTGTAAGGCCTAAACGGGTTTACTTTTGCAAATGGGGACATTTTATTAAACTCAGTTTTGCTATTGTAAACATAATGGTGATTGGACATGTTTTAGGGATCTCTATTATTTTAATATGCATTATACATGAGCTAAATCTGCTTAGTGTCGGCCTTTCTATGATATTTAGCGGTTTGGAGTACATTTTTTGAAAAATCATTAAACGTAAAACTGGATAATCGAGAATCAGTTGTTTTGTTGTTTTTTTTTTCTATCAAGGCTAGTCTAAAATTCAACTCTTTATCTACCCCGCCCCCCCCCCCCATAATTCGCCTTTAATGTCTCAATTAATGACGATTTTGTAAATTGGTAAAACGCTGTTTGCTAGATTGTAAATTCAAGAGGGAAAGTACAAATTTTAGGGATATCTAGTAATGTCCAAATTTATGACGATATTGTCGTTAAAATATAATTTTCATCATTTGAATTGTAGATAAACAAACCTGAAATCTTTCATGATAAATAATAATGATAACCTGCATTGTTTTTAGTTTTCCTGTGTCTTTTTAGGGGGCACGCTGGCTATAAGCGGGTAATACGCTGGCTTGTTAGTCTGGGGTCGGGTGTTCGATCAGTGCATTGACCGAGAAAGTTCATTTAGATTTTCTCGTGTGGTTTCACCTTGTCAGTGACGCAGGAGGGAGGGTCTGTCAAGGAAAGCTGTCTAGTCGTTCGGATGTGGCAATGCCACTTTAATACCCCTTCGTTAGAACAGGAGAGATGGTGTGTGTGTGTGTGGGGGGGGGGGGGGGTAAACGCCATTTCATTTCATTTCCATAAACAATACAAAAAATGATATAATAGTAGGCCGTAGGGCCGCTGCTCGGGCAAAATTTCCATCCTAGCACACTATTTGGCGTATGCCCGTCTTCATTAGCCCAGTTTAATAGCAGAACAGTAGGACGTTAAACTCCGTTTCATTTCATTTTTGACTTCTTTTATTTCTGAGGTTGTTTGTTAATAATTTATTTGTGTTGTCTGTAACTGTACTACCTTCCCGTGTGGGCTGTGTGTATGTCTTTGTATCGGTTTACGTAATGTATGAAGGCGGGCATTGCAAGGAACAACGAGTCGTTCGGTTGGTCTAAGAACAGAGGTTCAATTGCCCGGTTGGGTCCGTTGTGGTACAGTGGGTAGAGTGATACGAGACCCCAGGGTTTACACGTTGCCATACACCTTTTGCAGGGGGGATTGGAATAGTAGGCGGAAACGCTGTTGTAAGACAAAAAAATCCCCCCACAGCAGACCAATCGTCTTCATTAGCACTGTTGATGGTGAACAAAAAGGCAGACCATTAAATCCAATTTTTGTCTGATTTATTTCATATTTTTCAAGTTGACATTTTTGACAAACTAGAACATTATCTGGAACACCAGCACAAAAGAAATCACTTCTTTCATATTGTGAAACAGGTGTTTATTTGTTTAAATTATGTTGTCTGCGGTTTTATCTGTAAATTATTGATTAAGTTCATTTTTAAAGCAAAATATGTTATCAGTTTAGTGAAATAGTTATTTATCATCTTCATGTATGGTGAGCCGCTGTGCCTCGGTGAATAGACGTTGGCTCGCTCACATGGAGTTACCGTGTTCGATCACGGTTTGGGTGGGGGGGGGGGGGCAAGTGGGGGGGGGGGGACACTGGCTCGCTAGTCTGGGGACCGCGTGTTCAATCCCTACGTTGGAGTTCATTGTGATTTTCCGGCGTGCTTTCTCCTTGTCAGTAGGTCTGACATGGAAGAAAGATAGGTTGCCAGGCAACCAAACATACGCCCATAGCAGCTTAATCGTCCGGGCAGTCAACAAGAGTTGCGATATCACTTATGTGGAAGCGGACGTTAAACCTCCAGACAACTGCTACAACAAGAGTTGTCGCATATTTTTACTTTTTTCAGAAATAAAACATTTATAATACACTACAATCAGAAAATCATTAGAATTTGTTTGGTTTTTATAAAGTTCTGCCCCATGCTAAAGTGTCACAAGATTTTTCAAAGTGATCAAGGGAGATAACTTTGGAAATAATTATCGGAAATCGCTGAAAATCAATAGACGTCTTTGTCTCACTACCTTAAGCACTGTGCATAAATTCGAAGTCAATTGGATATTAACTTTGGCCTCTAAAGCATTCACAAAGGGCCATAACTCTGGCAGTAATTACCGGAATTAACTGAAAATCGACAGCCATTGTGTATAAATTTAAAGTCAATCGGATATTAACTTTGGCCTCTAGAACATCCACAAGATTTTTTGAAGTGATCAAGGGACATAACTCTGGCAGTAATTTTCGGATATCGCTGAAAATCAATAGGCTTTTCGTCTCATGGCCGGTCACCTCTGGCTTGCGGCTGTGGTTTCGAGCCCTGGTGTGAGCGTATGTGGCATGACCTAGTTTGTGTTGAGTGGACGTTAAACCCCATCTCTCTCTCTCTCTCGTCTTCATTAGTGTGTGAGGGTCGGGGGTGGGGATGGTCGCGGGGCGAATGGTTAACGCATGCGCGTTAGATCATTGAGTCAATAGTTTCGATATCCAGTTTTCCCCGGAACCTTCCTTTTTTTCCAATTGTTAAAGACATTTACGCGCTAGATGAAATAAAAATTTAGCTTTATGTTAGTCCCGAAATGACCTAGTTTGTGTCGGATGGACGGTAAATCTCATTCTCTCTCGTCTTCTTTAACCCAGTCGGTACATTTCAGAAAACACAAAACAAAAAAACCAAGAAAAAAAACAAAAAAAGAAAATATACAAAACAATACGGCACAATAACACTCTTATTGTCCATTGAGGAAAGAGGAAAATACACGCACATAATCGTTCAGTCTTTAGCTTATTATCAAAGTATGACATCGGAAAGATATATCAAACTAACGAGAAAATGTTCTCCACTCAAAAAAAAAAGAAAAATATATGTATATAGGATAGGCGATATTGGAATTAACCGAAATTGATAACGACGGGTCTGCTCAAAATAAATGTTTAAACATTTGCGTTAAATCAACTTTAACATCGTTAAAAATATGTTGGCCTAAGCCAACAAGTTACATAGGAAATAATCTGTCGGGTGGGTGGGGGTCAATGAGTTGTATGCAATAGCTGTTAATTTTGTGTTTAGTCAATCCGCGTCAAATTGGCGAGGGTCAATTACCGCTCCAATATCTCTAAAACGCCCGCAGTGTGCAGCGAGCTTCGTCAGCTTGTGGTTATGACATGGATGGCTGAATCCGGCCATATACCGACATTCCACACCGCAATAAGACGGGGACGCAAGTACCATGTAAAAATAGCCCACATGATCAATAGTGCCCAGAAGACATAAAATCAGTGTCTTTCATTTCTTTGAAATTTCATAATTCATTCGCAACCAATAAAATTTAACAGCGATGATTGTATTTTCCTTTACTTAAAACTGGTGAATCTGTTGCGTTAAACACGATGTTCTATAATATTTATTTCAATAGAAAAGTGGATCCAGGTCCACACAATAAACGAAACTGCAGTCGTCGCGTAGGCCTAATAATGGCCTCTCAGAAAAACTATGTCATGGACCAGTGTAGGACTCGCAGGTCATGTGACTTTATAATGCACTATAGCATACTAGGTTAGTGATAGAGCTTTACAACAGTGGGATGGTATTCACTCCGCTTTATGAATAACCTGTTTGTGAAGTAGACATTAGCAACAAAAACCAAGAAACGCAATGGTTAGCGGACACTGATTTCTGTCTCAGAAGGCAAGGATAATTTGTTCGGGTAGTGTATCATTTTCTTGATTTGTTTTATAATATGCTTGTTTGAAATATTTCACGCTGTCGCTTGTTTTAGTGCCGAGTCGACGACTGACCCTATTTTTATCGACGAGACAAGCACCGATCCCGACATAGATCTTAACACTATTTCCACTTCCTCAAAATGGACCATGTTTTAGCCAGATTTCATGGATAAGGCCATTATTTAGGATGCATCCTGTACGTTTGTCAAGTTGAATGATCCAATAAGTTTAGGGATACATATCTCGGTAGATGTAGATCAGTTAGTTAGTCTAATTTTGTCGAGTGCTTGAGTTGTTTACAGTGGTGGACTATTTATAGAGTTAGGAAATAGACAGGAACTAACTTGTATCAAAATTGTAGCTGTATTTTTTGGGGTCGTGTCAATGACATTGCTAGTATATATAACCAGTCAAAGCCCTGATTTTGTTGTATTAACTTGTATGTATATGTTGTAGGCTACATAATATATTGAACATTTTTAGCTACCGTATATGATTCTATATTAAAAACTAATACATAGCTGTTCTTTGCTTTATAATAGTATTACACTGGTATTCATGTCTTGGTATAGCTAGGTCTGTTGTTGGTAATACCATGGACCATTATGAAACTCCAATGGAATTTGTTTAATTAAATCTTATTAGACAAAACTTCACTTCATTCAAAATTTAAAATATTCAATTAAAGTTTATTGAAATGCTAAGACTTGATTATTTTTATCATTCTTTTTCCTGAAGACCTTGCTTGATTATGAATATTAACAATTAATTATCCCAAATAAATAAGAAAATTATTTGTTTGTCCAAAAAAATCTATGAAACTGATATGGATAATGTGACATTAAATGTACTGATAAAGCAAAAATGAATTTGTATTGTTTGATTTTGTAAGTTTATGTCTAACTAGAGCTATTTTCAGGGGATCCCACAGTTTTTGATCTCTTCTAAACATAATTATTAGCTCTTCACATGGATGGTGAAATGTATGTCATTACAAATCTAATAAAATATAGATATCTGTATTTTTTTAGTACATTGTAATTATTATTGGCATATAATATATTGAAAACAATAAATTGCATTTATCAAATAACATTTTATTAACTTTATTATTCAGGTTATATCCGCTTTTGTGAATCCGTTTCATGCTGCTTTATATTGGTTTTGCCAGTTGCTGTATAGATATATTGACATTGAAAAAAAAAAAAGCCAGCGTGAAATATGAATAAAGTGAAATATGAATAATGACAAGGTAGACATTATACAATATCTGCATTGAGGTTGCTGATCAGGACAATTATTTGGAACAGGTTTTTCTGTGTCAACATGAATGATACAGATGATAGTGAATACTATGATGAACCCGTCTATGTATTAGACTTGTCGTTAAAGAAAAGACCGCCACGCGAAACACATCAAGATGAGGATATTTTAACAGCAGATAGTGATGATTATGTAAATTCGAATGAAAGTGAAGAGTACTATACGTCAGAAGAGAATCAGAGTAATGCTGGTGGTGGCACTTATAAAAAACATTTATTGAAACGATACTGTAAGTACAGTAGTTAAATATTTACGACTATATTTCAAGGATCTTTGTTCACTGTCAGATAAAGAGTTTACAGATGTACTGTAAGCAAACTTTAGTATTTTCCAAATAGGGTCCTCAAAATTCAACAGATATTTAATTATACGATATGTATAATGTACATTGTACTACATGTAATATATATCTCAGTCAGTCTGATACTTTCAGCTCCGTATCTTTGAATGATTAAGGAGCCACAGTGGCTCAGTGAGTAAGATGCTGGTTCACTAAGCTAAACGTCTCGTTTTTGATCCTGGTGTTGGCCGAAAAAGTTCATCTGAATTTACCAACGTGGTTCTTCCTTGTTAATGCTGCAGGATGGAGACCCTGGCAAGGGACACTGATGATGGTACATGTACAAAAACCAAGGTTCCATGTATACATTTGTATGCAACAGTTGACAGTTGAACGGCTATTTGCCAGGCTGGAAAATCCTGTTAAACTTTATCAGGCGATGCAGGGATCAAACATGAGACATAGCTCCCATTCTTTATAAGAGTAGGCCATAGCGCCACTGTCCAAGCAAAATTTCCTTCTTAGCTCACTTTATGGAGTATGCCCATTTTCATAAGCAAAATCGGAGTAGAACGTTAAACCACACTATTTATTTCCTTATTTGATTGATCCCCACACTACATTTCTTAACCTTTCCACATTAATCTTGTGCATAAAAAGCTGTAAAAACAGTATTGTGTAAATACAAAAAGCTGTTCATACACCACCGTGTAAATACAAAAAGCTATTGATACACCAGCACGTAAATAGAAAAAGCTATTGATACACCAACATGTAAATAGAAAAAGCTGTTGATACACCATCATGTAAATAGAAAAAGCTATTGATACACCAGCATGTAAATAGAAAAAGCTGTTGATACACTAGCATGTAAATAGAAAAAGCTGTTGATACACTAGTACGTAATTACTATAAATAGAAAAAGCTGTTGATACATTGACATTTTACTCCCGTTATTTGTTTTGTAGTGTACATGTATTTTGTATTGCTGGCAGTTCAGCTGCATGATCGAACATTCTTCAAGTTTTCGTGTCGGTTATTTTGGTTTGTTCTGTCTTTAGTATACTTTGCGTGTCCTGCTAAACGTAATGTTATAGTGCTGATGTATCATTATTATGAAATTTTAGTTACTGGTACATCTAGCTGGCTAATGTGGCAACAAAAAAGTTTGTGGAATTATAGGAGCACCCTATGTGTACTGTCTAAATATGCTTATGATTATGGATACAAATTGTATTTATGTGTTCAACATTTTTGTCTAAGAAAGTTTATTAGTTGACTATCATAAATATATTGGTCAACGACAACGGAACATCATGCATTTATGCGGCAAGACATTTATGAATAAATTGAAAAAGATAGCGAAGATATGTGTACATGTACATATAGCTAGATTGTGACTAATTAATTTTATGTGACATATTCACTGCATACCTGATTTTTTCGTAAATTTTTGTCCAAAATTAGGTCAGTCCCTTCCTTGATTAATGTACTCCAGTTCGTTCAACTTAACTTGTTTGTTTAAAGTGTACATTTCATATAATTGATATAAAAACAACCTTAATGCAACTTAATAAGGTCATTGAACAGAATTGAATAGGATATGGAAAATGAGTTACCGCATATAATAGTATTGCGTAGGCTTGCAGGCTATATATAATACACTTTGATATTTAATTTATTATGTATGTTCAAATAGGTGGTACATTAATTTCTGTGCAGTTCATTCAGTACTTTTTGTTGTGTATGTCTCTTTGACCGAATTTTTAATATTGCGCTTCAACAAATAAGTCTAAAATCTCAGTATATTTTGTTGACCGAATATTTAGATAATGTACTTTCTTTAATATATCTTGTCGATATATTTTGATGTTGACGTGAAGAAAACAGGAAATTTGAGTCTGACCTTTTGTTATGTTAAAAACACACAGTTTTTATAAAATATCTCATTAAAGGGACAATCTGTCAATCTTTATGAAATGAGAGACAATGTTAGAAATGATAAACGTATCCTGGACTTTCAAGACTTCAATGGACTTATTCGGGACTTATAGTACTAGCATAACTTCACTCAGAATAAAGTAATTTGTATCTTGGGTCAAAATGGTTGTAATTTAGCTACACAGAACTGTCGCGGTAACATTGGTTGTATCCATGCTTTGCAAAACTGTCCAGCACTGCCAAAAACACAAACATGATGTCGCACAGAAACGCCACACAAAATTGTTGTATGCAAAATGATGTATTTCTAACGATTTTTAAAATATTTCTCTTTAAATAGCTACATTTAGATGACTTGAACCATAATTCTTCACTTATTTCTTGTGCCAGTTTACTGTCATTCTATTTAATCAAAGAAACACTGGATAGCATAGTTAGCTCAAGACAAGAAATTATGGTGTCATGAAATTAATTTTGGCTATATGTACATGTAATTAAAGTGACCCATTGTAACTTTATTTTGACATTTTGTTTCGGTGACTGCTTTGAAATTGAACAAAGGAAGTAATAAACTAGTTTATCTGTTGCTTAATTACCGACCGCATCATTGTTATGTCATCATTAATCATCATTGATTAGTTTGTTGTTCGTAGGGATGTTATGTTTGATTATACATGTACTATACCCCTGATTCTCTACTTCATTTGCATAAATGTAATAAATGTACAGTATGTAACCTAAAAGGAAAGCTAGGTACACAAGATAAAATGATTCCTGAATTACAGTGTCACATTTAACTCAATCCTTGTTAAACAGTAATTGTTGGGGTAGCAACAGGGCTTCCCCTTCAAAATTTTCACAATCGGTTATTTCTGATAGCTCACAAAACTTTGTAGCACGTGGAATTTTATATAGTTACAGGTACACGACAGAGGTCGTTTGTAGCCATAATAATTTTAAGGTGTAGAAATTGACTTGACGGGTCCGCAGTAATTTGGGTCATTTTTTATCAGATGAGCGGCAAGTAACAGGGTATAGAAATTGATTTTTCTTAAAAAGCTTTTTAGAATTTGTAGCAATCTTAGAGACAACAGAAATATTTTAAGATTATAATGGAACTGATTCTTCATATATTCACACAGCATCAGGAAATTCAAGACATCTTATCTTATGTCAGTCTTGGAAGATGATATATTGTACATACGTGAATGATGACCCAGTATCAGATTTACCTGCATGTACCGAATGACATATTATGGAACCTAATGTACCTACTCAAAGCCGACAATAATATAGGAATCTTGATTTCGAAAAATCAATACTCTACACAGCATCCTTTACTTAATATAGATACAAACCCAGGAAGACTTCAGTAATGACGGCAATGTCCTATTGATACTGGATAATAAACTGATAATGTACATGTATGGCAGAATAATACAACCCACTGTTCCCAGAAGACAGACATTTATTGTTGTTTATTTTAAGCCGCTTACCGACAAAACTAGTCTTACCGACAAAACTAGTCTTACATGAAAAATATAATTATATTTAAATAAGAGTTTGTTGAAAGAGGAGCTCGCCAAAGAAATCATCAATAATATGTTTCCATTTAAAAGTAGGCTTAAATGTAGTGATATGATAAATAATTAGGACAATAAATTGTTGACCCAGACGAAAACTATGAGATCAAACTTCCGTCGAAACTGAAATACAGACTGACAAAAATTACATTTCCATGCTAGAAATTATTAAAATGTACTCAAATAGATTATTAAACATTTAACTAAGGAAAAAAAAATAAAATTATCAATGGTAGATAATCTCCTAGCATGAATTCAGTTGGATTAAAAGGAGGCCTAGCAAAATAGAAGGATCGTGACAGCTTGTTATTAAAAAAAAGGCTTAAAGACAAATCAGCCTTAAACCAAACTGGCCCTGAACCAAAACAACATAAGAATTTTGTCAAAATGGACATAACTTGTAGTAAAAGAATACATATAGATTTGTCATGATGGTAAAACAAAATCCAAACGAACGAAAAAATACTTGTTATTAAATAAGAATCCATGTAGGTAGATTTTGACAACATACTTGTTTCGACAAAGATGAATTTTGGCCTACCTAGATTTTGACTAGCTCGAGTTTATATCATCTGCAAAGGATACTGAATGATATGAAATTTCAATTCATACAAATACATATGTATACACAATATCTTGTCTATTTATTACCAATAGTACATAATAAATTATTTTAAGTCACTGAGAAAATAACCATTTGATATTCCTTGCAAACTGGAATATTGTAGTACCAGTAGTTAGATCTCTAAAAGAACTAAGACTCTAAAAATGGTTCTTCAGTATAACATGGAAATGTAAAGTACGATATATACACGCATCATGAAAGTTGAAAGACAATATTTGATACAACAATATTACAAACACTTATATTAAGTATATGTAGGTTACTATCATTTAATGAGCCTGCTATTGAAATTGATAATTTGATGCTGGTAGTAATAGGAAATGGTTATACAGCACTACATATATGAAGGACAATTGATATAATAAATAACCCAGATTCGGACATGTCATATCATGATTTATGTTTATGAGGATAACCACTGTATCAACATTTTACCATTTCACTTTTCCTGTAGAGGGTCACCAATGCTCCATAAATTAAATCTCTGGGTCATACTCTATTGAAGTTTTGTGTGCTTCTTATGTTACCCAAAAAGATTAAACATCTACATGTATGAGGAAATATTTCTGTTAGACCCACTGTCCCTAATGTCAAATAGACTTATCGTTAACCGAGTCTTGCTTTGGACTTGAGTTTGAAATGAATCCAGTTTATTGAAATGGTAAAAACAGGTTTTGTCATACCCAGTTGGTTTTTTATGTTATAATACTAGGTCTATGAGGATAGAATTTCCTTCCTTAGTCTCTTGACAAGCTAAAGGAGGTCATGAGGCAACAGATGAAAAGATTGTCTTCGAAGAACCAAACAAACTGGTCCACTTGTATCATATTTTGAGGAAGTGGGTTAAACTTGTTTTCGTTTACACAGCAAACAATTTAAGATTTGAATAAGTTTTTGTGTCTAATTTAAAATGTGTTACAAGGAAAAAGAATTCTTGACGTATGTAACCTTGCCATGAGACAGGAAAGATAATAATGACATTTATTTATTTAGTGAGTTCATTGTATTATGAATTTTACTTTTTGCCTAAGATTCATTCACTGTCTTTCCTCTCATTAGAAAATAATGAGGGTCATAACTTTTCGCATGTTTCCTTTCAGACCTTATTAAAATATAAACTTATGGATCCACTGACACACAATGTTTTGACCTACATGATGTACTTCAAATCCATTCAATTGTACTTTTATTGTTATTGCTTAGTTCCATTGGCATTGTGTTATCGAATGGCTCAACTCATTTTCATTTAAATTCATGTGAATTCTCCTGAACCTGAACGTACTTTAAAGACAAAAGAATGTATTGATCTATAATGCAAGCAAAATCCAATAAAATATAGGCAGCTAAATTGTTTTGATATGAAGAGAGCACCACAATATACATGTTACATTAAAACAGTGTACTATATTCTTTTTGCAGGGAGGGGGGGTGGGATGGCCTAGTGGTCTAGAGTACCGTGCTTCGACCTCTAGCTGGCCGGTCACCTCTGGCTTGTGGCTGTGTTTGATCCCTGTTGTGAGTGTATGTGGCATGGAAATAGGGGCGCCTTCCCAACCTCGTGGGTTTCCTCCGGGCACTCTGGTTTCCTTCCACTGCTAAAGACCCCTACGCGCAAGCGAATTATTGAAATAAAATTAAACCAAATGTTTGTCCCGAAATGACCTAGTTTGTGTTGAGTGGACGTTAAACTCCATTTCTCTCTCTCTCTTTTTGCAGTTTCAATTGTTCACACAATTTTGTCTTGCGTAGGGGTCTTTAGCAGTGGAAGGAAACGAGAGGATGTAGGGAAAACTCATAGATTTGGATACATGACCTTACACCTACTCCTTTTCACATATAAGTTAGGACTCAAAGGTCAACCCTTTGAGATGTTTGATATTAAATACCTCTCAGCAGCAAAGATATAAAAAAAAACAAACAAATAACCCCACTCATGAGGGGAGGGTGTGATAAAGATATTTCATGGGGCAAGGAGGGGGTAAGGAATCGTTTAGCAAAAAGATATGTTGTACATGGCAGGTTATAGATTATCTGTAGATATAGTTCACATTTGAAGGGAGGGGCAGTTGGATGGCCGAATGGTTAGCATGTGCGTGCTGTGTATCATAAGGTCTGTTATTAAGTCAACTGGTGTGGTTTCGATTCCCTGGTTGTATGTGACAAGGAGTAGGGTTGCCTGTCCATCCTCGTGGGCGTACTACGAGTCATCTGGTTTCCTCCCTCAACTACAGACCCCTACGTGCAAGCAAATTAATGAAACAAAACTGGACCATGTGTTGGTCCCGAAATGACACCCCCCTCTCTCTCTCTTTTATTTGGGAGCAAATAAATCTCATCCTTTAGATATCAAATTTAATATTAGGTTTTTTGGGTGTGATCTTTTGGTTATCTCCTAAAAATTGTTATAATAAAATGTGTAGGTTTATTTTTGATAATACTATTATTAAAATTGCTTTGTTTGCTTAATATTTTTTTCTGGTCCACGAGTTTTAAAATTGAATATGAATCCTGTAGGCGTAGGGTGTGGATAATATACATTGTCTATACATGTATATCTTGTTATATGGGTTAATTTACTTAGAGATCAATAAATGTACATGATTTATCATATTTATTAACTTTTGATCAATAGAACTACAGTAACTTTAATTCGAATATGTAGGAGCTGGCCTACAACCTATGTGCTTTAGATCATAACATCTGTCATTAAGTCAAACAACATGGTTTCAATGATCCCAAGCTTTGGCATGATATTATTTACCATTCCCCCCTTAGTTTTCATAGGATTTAATTTTACTTTTTAACTTAAAGAAAAATTATGGGAGATTTGTTAAAAACTAAAAAGGGAATTTGCTCAAAAATTTCAGTCCAATTGATCCACTCTGAATCATGAATTTAGAGATCAAATTTTGGGGCTAGCCTCGATCATCATAATACTAAAGTCAGAACTATATAAAACATAGTCTTGATTATCTAATTTTTGACTTAATCATCTATGAGTGATGAGTTGTTGAGCAGCAGTTTGGGTTCTAATCCAGTAAATATTGTAGGTTAATGATGAGTTTATTATGGTCTGGATAAGTTAATTAATGTCTAATTAATAATTTAGATAACATTTCAGGCCGAAAGAAAGACCTGCAGTAGTCAGATCAAGCTCTTGCATAATGTATATGTTTAATAATGGTCTGAGTGTTTAGTCAATTGTTAAATGTATATTGACGTAGATATTGGTAGCAATAAACAACAGATGTAGATATATATGTACTGTATATCAGTTCAAATGAATGCATCCATTGTTAATAGTTGCAGTGAAATAATAGCTGAAAAAATGAATTTTTGACATTTATTCCCAATTTAAAGATATATTTGGGCTGTTGAGTTGAGTATATGTACATGTACTTATATCCGTGATAAAGTTGTCTATTTTTATTTTAATGAAAAAATTATTAACATTTCTGAAAAATTTTACAGTTGCAATACATTTAAAATTCATGTAGGCTACACAATTGTACGTAGTTGAAATTCATGTACACGGTTGCAATTCGTAGATTTGTACATAGTTTTAATTCATGTTCACAATTGCAATTTATTTAATAAATCAAGCAAAAAGGCGTATTTTGATTGTTTTTATTGATGGTCTGATATGGCTACTATCGGTTTTACCGATATCAGATATTGACAGAGAAATATATCTGTCGATACAGATACAATTACCGATGGTGGTGGATATAAAATTATTACACATCAATACGCTCTGAATATCATGATAATTGATGTAGACACGTCATTGCTTGTCAGGAAACGTCTGGTACTATTTTACCTCGGGAATAAAACCTTGGGTCACACTTCTTACGCAGTCAAAAATATTAACCATTTTTATGAACTTTCTTATTTACTGTATGATTGATTAGTGAAGTCGAGATTATCAGTTAATAATTGTTGATTAAGATATAATTCCACAAATTACTATAATAAAATCGTTCATACAACATCAAAGCAAAGATTAGATAGAGAATTAACAGTTCTCGCTTTAATTGTTAAAAAATACATAATATAGAATATGCTGAAAATTTTAGTCCAATTGCTCCACTCTGAACAGAGATATTATCTTTAGAATTTTAGGCTAGCCTCAATCATCATTACTAATGTCGGTACGATAAATAACAAAGTCTTGATTGTCCATTATTACGTTTAATCGCCCTTCACAAAATATATTTCAATCCGCTAAATATCGCAGGCTAGCGATGGCATCGAGAGTTGATTATGGTCTGGATAGGTTAATTGATATCTAATTAATAGTTTATATAACATTTGAGTCCTAAAGAAAGACCTGCAGTAGGCTTAGGTCGTGTTAGTGGCTTTTGACCCTATGATTTCACCATGGATTAATCAGTCAGCTTTGAGATTTTTAGTAGTTTATCCACAGCTCTGTGCATTGCACGCCTAGAACTTGTCATAACAGACTGTTTCATTGACTTCAACCAGAACACTGGATAAGATACAGATCCTAGGGAAGTAAAGGTAAAAAAATTTTGAACTATGAAAAAGCACACGAAATAAGATCTGTTTTAATCAGATTGGCTGATACAAAGTTATATTTTCCCATTTATTCTAAAATTTCTACGTATTATGACAGTGTGAAGACAATACATGTAGGGACTTCAACATTTATTATACTGTAGATGTTAGTCACACAAACAATACAATGTTGAAATGATGTATCGCTAATCACATTTATGCATTACGCCATATCAAATAGCAATACTTGACACTTCAATTTTATACTTATTTATTCTTTAAATATAAGAGATTTCTGGAGCAAAACAACCTATATTACACGGAAAAAGGTCAACAGAATATTCAATTTCTACTTTTACATTAGTATATATAAATTATATAAAAATAAATCTATTTTGCTTTCTCGTTAAATTTGAGATACTTGTGACATACATGTATACATGTATGTCACAAGAAAGCTTTCTCGTTAAATTTGAGATACTTGTGACATACATGTGCATGAGGAATGGGGTTTAATGTCCACTCGACACAATCTAGGTCATTTCGGGACTAACATATGGTTTAATTTTATTTTAATGGTTTAATTTTATTTAGCAGTGGGAGGAAACCGGAGTACCTGGAGAAAACCCATGACGTTGGACAGACGACCCTACTCCTTGCGACGTACATCCGGTGTAACATGTATGTCACAAATATCTCAAATTTAACGAGAAAGCAAAATAGATAACCAAAGTTATCCAAAGTCTTAACCAATCGAATTGTTTATCTCTGCTTTGCCTTAGTGGACAATGAGCATGATGGAAGAGTGTTAAGGCGTTCCACTTAGCCACCATGACTCCCATGTATGTCGGTTGTCGACACTAGTTATGATGCACATCACTTTTTGACATGGGAGTCATGGTGGCTAAATGGAACGCCTTAACACTCTTCCATCATGCTCATTGTCCACTAAGGCAAAGCAGAGATAAACAATTCGATTGGTTAAGACTTTGGATAACTTTGGTTCTAATTGGGTGAGAGTGATGAATCTCTGAGTATACATGTAGATTCATTATCAATACCTTGACTAAATTCCATGATGGGAATTTCCTGCTTAAGCGATAAGCAATTTAATTTGTCACAACTTTGGAATGTAGCAACTCTGCTTTTAATTGAGGTAGAATATTTAAACTTGGTGTAGATTTTTCACTAAAGTCAGATAGAGCTAAGCAACTTCATTTGTCTATGCTTTGGGACAAGATAATCCTAAGGTATGGAGAGTAATGAAACCTTACACCAGTAAAGTATTGTACAGGATGGGCCAAAAATAATGTTATTACCCATTCTGATTGTGCACTACTTTTTATACGCCCACATTGAAATGTGGTCGTATATTGTCGTCGCCCCCGTCCGTCCGTCCGTCCGTCCGTCCGTCCGTCCGTCCGTCCGTCCGTCCGTCCGTCGGTCCGTCGGTCCGTCGGTCCGGCGTCCACAATTGCTTGTGGACGCTCTACAGGCTAAAGTTTATATCCGATTTACTTTAAATTTATACACAGTGTTTAAGGTCATGAGACGAAGAAGCCTATTGTTTTTCAGCGATTTCCGATAATAACTACCAGAGTTATGGCCCTTGATCACTTCAAAAAATCTTGTGGACGCTCTAGAGGCCAAAGTTAATATCCGATCGACTTTAAATTTATACACAGCGTTTAAGGTCATAAGACAATGACGCCTATTCATTTTCGGCGATTTCCGATAATTAGTGCCAGAGTTATGACCCTTGATCTCTTTAAAAAATCTTGTGGACGCTCTAAAGGTCAAAGTTAATATCCGATTGACTTTAAATTTATACACAGTGTTTAAGGTCATAAGACGAAGAAGCCTATTGATTTTCAGCGATTTCCGATAATTAGTGCCAGAGTTATGGCCCTTGATCACTTCAAAAAATCTTGTGGACGCTCTAGAGGCCAAAGTTAATATCCGATTGACTTCAAATTTATACACAGTGTTTAAGGTCATAAGACAAAGACGCCTATTGATTTTCAGCGATTTCCGATAATTAATGCCAGAGTTATGGCCCTTGATCACCTCAAAAAATCTTGTGGACGCTCTGGAGGCCAAAGTTAATATCCGATTGACTTTAGATTTATACACAGTGTTTAAGGTCATGAGTCGAAGAAGCCTATTGATTTTCAGCGATTTCAAATAATTACTGCCAGAGTTATCTCCCTTGATAACTTCAAAAATTCTTGTGACGCTATAGAGGCCAAAGTTACCATCCGATTGACTTTAGATTTATACACAGTGTTTAAGGTCATAAGACGAAGAAGCCTATTGATTTTCAGCGATTTCCGATAATTAGTGCCAGAGTTATGGCCCTTGATCACTTCAAAAAATCTTGTGGACGCTCTAGAGGCCAAAGTTAATATCCGATTGACTTCAAATTTATACACAGTGTTTAAGGTCATAAGACAAAGACGCCTATTGATTTTCAGCGATTTCCGATAATTAATGCCAGAGTTATGGCCCTTGATCACCTCAAAAAATCTTGTGGACGCTCTGGAGGCCAAAGTTAATATCCGATTGACTTTAGATTTATACACAGTGTTTAAGGTCATGAGTCGAAGAAGCCTATTGATTTTCAGCGATTTCAAATAATTACTGCCGGAGTTATCTCCCTTGATAACTTCAAAAATTCTTGTGACGCTATAGAGGCCAAAGTTACCATCCGATTGACTTTAAATTTATACACAGTGTTTAAGGTCATAAGACGAAGAAGCCTATTGATTTTCAGCGATTTCCGATAATTAGTGCCAGAGTTATGGCCCTTGATCACTTCAAAAAATCTTGTGGACGCTCTAGAGGCCAAAGTTAATATCCGATTGACTTCAAATTTATATACAGTGTTTAAGGTCATAAGACAAAGACGCCGATTGATTTTCAGCGATTTCCGATAATTAATGCCAGAGTTATGGTCCTTGATCACCTCAAAAAATCTTGTGGACGCTCTGGAGGCCAAAGTTAATATCCGATTGACTTTAGATTTATACACAGTGTTTAAGGTCATGAGACGAAGAAGCCTATTGATTTTCAGCGATTTCAAATAATTACTGCCAGAGTTATCTCCCTTGATAACTTCAAAAATTCTTGTGACGCTATAGAGGCCAAAGTTACCATCCGATTGACTTCAGATTGATACATAGAGTTTAAGGTGTTGAAACGAACAAGTATTTTGATTTTCAATGAATTTAGATAACTGAACAGCTAAATCCATGATATTAAATGTTTCATGTATAACTAATTGTTAGCGTGGGGTAAAACTTTATAAAAAGCAATCAAATTCTAATGATTTTCTGATAATTACATAATGAGTTGTTACTCTTAATCAGTTTTTAGTGTATTACAAATGTTTCATTACCGAAAAAAGTTAAAAATATGCGACAACCCTTGTTGACTGCCCGGACGATTTAGCTGCTGTGGGCGTATGTTTCGTTGCCTGGCAACCTATCTTTTATATGTGAATACTTTGTTGATTTTTTTTAAAAGTATCGCAGAAGCATGAAGTTTTTATTGGACACTAAGTAAACGCAGAAGGTTGTGTTACTCAGTGTAAATAGGTAAAATCGTTTTAACCTTGGTTCCGCTACAGATTTTGGACAAAGAGTAAATATTTGAATGAATATTCATTTCTAATATATCTATGACGTACATGTATGCCAGAATAAATGTTTTCTATGAAGGGATAATTGCACCATAAACAATCAAAAATTTAATTTATTAAAAAAACACTTTGGTCCAAAAATCAATTTAAATCAAATAAGTTTACATTTTTTTTTCAGTTGATTTTACACCACCATTTCTCACATACTAGCCATTCTTCTACATTTTCTAAACTCATATGAGCTTACCAGTAATAACATAATGTTAACTACCCAAAATATAGCTGGATGATCTAGCCTTTGGTGCCTTTAAGACTCGGATGTATCAGTATTTTAATTTAATATGTTTGTGTATCTGCTTCACCTAGTAAACAAATTTACATTATTCTGATTGTTTTGCCCCATTCCGGTTGAGAAGAGCTCTTTTTTGTTTCTAAATTTTTTAGGTATAAATTGAAATATGGTCGTATATGGCCATCTTTCCATTGTGCACAATATCATCATAACATGATGCACATTCCATCAGTTTTGTGGAATGTTTTGAATCATATTTATATTAAACAGCATTATACTCAAATTCGGCCAAAGTCTGCCATGGCGAAATTACATTAATTAACATAATTCACGAGGTTTCTGTGAGTGATATCTTGTAACTACTGCGTTTCAGTGGTGCGACAATATGTTTAGCCTTGTTAATCGAGTCCCTCAAAAACATTCTGGCACGCAAATCGTGTGGCAATTTTATAATTTTGTCTTAAATATTAGATGTCAGAAGTCCATCTTTTCTCAGTGTTGATTTAAATTGATCACTAATTCCTGTTTGCAATGCCAAAAACTGTGGATGGCTCCTTTAAACAACATTTAAAAATGGCGTATATGTACTTTCCTTTTAATATAAAAATATTTATTGTAATTTTCTATTAAACATAAACTATTAAACTCTGTGTAAGAATAATTGACCAATTGTTAATTTCTAAGGCATATAACAGCATATCTTTCTACACGAATAAACACAAAAGTATTCATTAGATATATACAATTGTATACAGGTATGTTAAGTTAAGGTCTACCATGTAATACGGAAATTTGCAACACACGTTATCACCATAACCTTCCACATGGAATAACAATAAATTGTTTATTGGATAAAATGGAAACACTTAATTTTATAAATGTAAAATAATATACAAATTTTCATTTTATACAGCGTTTTATCTTGAAATTCAGAGACATCAAAAGTCTAATAAAAGACAAAGCAAAGGTCGCTAGTTATATCGAAAAAATGCCATTTTATTATGATTACCAGTAATTAAATTCCGCCATCTTGGATTTCATTTTTGCAGCAATTTTGAATTTTAACCATGTTATAAGGCATATTTCACAGGAATAAACGTTGATTAACTTAAATTCTGTCTTTTTGAATTCCATTTTAAATGGCTACCATGTTGGATTTTTGAAATTATCTTTAACTTTGGAGACATTGAAAACCATATGAAAGATACAGTAAAAGTCACATTTGATGAGATTCTCGCTGTTGTTATGGGGAAAGGACCATTTTATTACCAAATTTTGCAGCCAATAGCTGTCCATGTGAAAAACACAATCTTTTTTTCCTTCAGCTTCGCTTTTTCATCACATTTCGCCACTACATGTATAACACTATAACTACCTTTTGTTCGAAGAACTAAAAAAGGATTAGTTATTCTTAATACCACCATATTGAGTTATGTTAATTACGTTATTGAACATTTATTGTATTTATTCTGAAATGACCTAATTTGTGTCGAACATGCCCTCTCTGATTTCCAAACTGTATATAATGATGCTTAAATTTAGCTAGGTTTTGTGTTGGTACATGTATGTAAAATGGTATCAGACCACCAGAAAATATATTTATATTTTTTGATTTTTTTCAGTAAACACATGTGATAGAAAAGAACCTCGACATCATCATGATGGAGAGGGCATGTTGGTCATGTCACCTGATGCCAACAACGAATCAAAGAGTTTTTTCCAAGGTAAGCAACTCTTGATGGTTTTTGATATTCCTTTAAATTTGCTTAAAGGAGTTTAAAGTTTCATTTGGTTAAACAAAAGGATTTCATGAGGTAGATCGAATGTTTTAGTTCCATAAGTGAAATGATAAAACTCAATCCAGTTAAATTTTGATTTGGGAAGATAAGTGGCAATTGACTTCTTTAATAATTTTAGACTTAATTTTGGCTTACTGTGTCAACAGGTGGAACACACTGGCTTCCCAAAATTATGAAAGAGGCAGATTATGATTCTGAAAACAAATCGTCCCCCCGCCCCCCAAAATAATAAAATCTACAAGTTTTATTTTGGAAGTCAATCAATCTGGTCTACCTGTAAGCAATCTTAACTGTTATTTTGTCAACCCGTGGCTGAATAAATACTTTGTCACATTGTGTGAAATTCAAACACTCATATTATATAGTTAAAAGTGATTGAGAAGTGACCATAGCATTATGAAGATATATGTTCGTGAAAAGAATATATATAGGGAATATGTCGACAAAAAGTAACCTTGCTGCTGGTAATTGCACTGAAAAATATTGGAACTACCATTATTTAGGTTGACTCAAATCATCTGATAATGGATAAAAAAGCTCTGATGTTGTTGATAAGAAAGGAAGAAAACATGGATAGATATTAATGTGACATTAAAAATTTTTTTTTTCAGTGTCTTCACCACCAAGCCCAGCTGATAGTGGAGTATCAGATATAGATAGTAGTTCCGATGAAATACGACTGAAACATCATTCCAATCCAGGTACAATTATTAAATTGATGATCAGGAAGGATGCTACTTTAGATTAGATAATAAATTTACAATCATTTTGTACTGTTGAATATGTATTGAGTATGAATGAATACAGTACTTTGTGAATATGGATCTACTTTCCAAACATAATATCCGATAAACATCGGCTACACTTTTCTATATATACATGTAGTAAGTGCATCAATTCTGGTAATTAAGGCACCTTTCAGGCAGAACTTTAGGTTTTGTTAGAGCCAATGCCTCTTGGACCTGTACCAGTCCAGTATTGATATGTATCTCTTGCCGATGCAGCCCTTCTTTGTTAATTAAGTGGCCATCTGATGTTTTAACCAGATTTTTCTTTTTTCAATCATTTTATTAATATTTTTGATACAAAAGGGCAGGTAAAACTACAATCATTATTTACTGGTCTGTTGTGCATACGTTATTAAAATCAACAGTACTCGTATGACTATCAGTTTTGTTCTGCATATGTAGCTAACTCTGCTTATTATCTTAGTTTGTATAATGTTTCATGGGAGTTTATTTAAATTGTTTTTATGTTTTTCTTTTCAGTTTTTTTAAATGCTCAAAGAAGCCATGTTCCAAATTCATTGGTATCTGTGCCATTCCTTCCACCATTTTGTCAACCACCTCCAGCACATCAACCTCTTCCTGCTCATTTTAACTCCGCAACACATATAGCCATGAGACCAGGTTAGTATTTCAAACACGTAATGAAATCGGGTCAAATTAATAGGGTAACAGCTTGTTAGCGATGAAATAAAGTTAATATTGTATAAAACACATTGCTGGCAAGCTAAAAATGCAAAAAACAATGAGATCACGTTATATATTTTTATCTGTGCCTGTTACAATACAGTTAACTTTCAATATTGAATACTAGTACGAAAAACAAAATTGGTTGTATTGATTTTGAATTTTCCATGTGGAGGTTGTAAAGTTTACATTTTTTTTTTCAGATCATATTTTTGAAGCATTAAATCCAGTAGATTGTTCCCCTTTACATGCTCATCCAAAAGAAAACCAAAATTACCCTGTATCACCTCCTGTACTCAAACTCAAATTAAAGAAAGGTGAGTTATTATTGAGTTATAGATTTATGGTTTGGAGGAAATATTGTATATTGTCGTCCTACTATTATCATCTGATCGACATGAAATTTATACAACGCATTATTGTTAATGATGTTTAAAAGCCTATTGATTTTCAACAATTTCCAATAATTACCATCTGAGCTATTATGGTCCTGCTTAATTAGAACCCTCTTTTCGTTTGTTCCTGGGGTTTAACATCCACTGCCACCTAAGGTGATATCCTAGACAAGAGAACCCTGTAGCTAGAGGTTAAATTTATGCAGAGCGTTTAAGTTCATGAGATGACGAATCCTATTGATTTTCATTGTTTTCCGATAATTACTGTTGGAGTTATGGCCCTTGATCAATTTGAAAAATCATTTACCCGTTTACAGCTTAAAGAAATATTAAAAACTTGCAAAAAACATAACTAGGCTGACATTGACTAAAGTAACAAATAAATCATTGACTTAAAGTAACAAATAAATCATAAATTAGAGACATAAACTAGGTTGAAATATGTTAAAAAGAAATTGTAATTTATTATATTACATTGTGTAGGCAGCTGTTAAATGTCTTGCTTTGTAATTACGCTACAGGGGCCTATTTCACGAAATTTTAACTAAGATAAGATCCCAATTTTAGTAATTTGATTGGATAATATTAGATTGATTTTAGTGCTTAGCCAATCAAAATTGAAGTATCTACTAAAATTGGATTTTATCTTAAGTTAAAATTTCGTGAAATAGGGCACAGATATTTATCTATAAGGATATTATTCATTTCCTATTGCCATAGTAGTCACTACTTAAGTCTCAAATCCTGTGTTTACCTAAAGTGTGACATCAATAGCTTTCAGTATATCACTAGATTGTCTTATTAATAGAATAATAAAAGGTTGTTTTTCACAATTTGAACACTTATATGACATCAAATAATTCTTGAAATCGATCAATAATTATGTTTTGATGTTATGACATAAAAGCTTTATTTAATATATTGCAAAGTAATGGATTTTTTGAAAAGTTCAGTATAATTTTGTTTGTATTTAAAGGTCGAAAACCTAAATCCAGTAGTCTTCAGTTAGATACTTGTAGCCCTATGCTGCCTAGACGCAAACGAGAAGGTATGTATATTGTATTTCTTTATAATAAAAAATCTTTTTAAATGCATGTATGTATGGTGGTGTCCAATCGTGTAAGTTTTGACACAAGTAAATTGTTGAATTAAATGTTAGTTCCGAAATGTCCATGTTTGGGGCTAGCCTAGTGAAAGTCTAACCCCATTTCTCTCTCTGTTCTTCACTCTCCTTTTCTTTTCTTCTCAAGACCTTATATTATTCTTCGTTCTCCTCATTTCTTCTCAAGACCTTATATTATTCCACAATGTACCTCCTGTTTTTCCTTAATATGCCTTCTTTTCTTCCTCATATCCTGGGGTGCCATGGTGGCTACGTGGGTAAGATGCTGCCTAGCTAGCCAGTCCAGCGTCATGGGTTTTCTCCAGACTTTCTCCGTTTCCTCCCACTGCCAAAGACCCCTATGCTCAGGCGAATTATTGAGTAAAAATGAACCATATGTTAGCCCCAAAATAACGAGTGGACCGTAACCCCCGCCCACCTCTCTTCCTGGTTATGATGAAATCTGTAGGTTTATTGTTAATAATACTAGTAATGAAATTGGTTTAAAAACTTTTTTCTGGTCCACAAGGTTTAGAATTAAATACGATTTCTGTAGGTGTAGGGTGTGGATGTGCTGTTCTTCCTCACCTAACAACTAACTTAAAAAATATGCTTCCTCACACCAAAGTAGAAAAATAATCCTTCCCCATTCATAGATGAAATGTTTTCTTTTTTCTGGTCCACAAGGTTTAGAATTAAATACGATTTCTGTAGGTGTAGGGTGTGGATGTGCTGTTCTTCCTCACCTAACAACTAACTTAAAAAATATGCTTCCTCACACCAAAGTAGAAAAATAATCCTTCCCCATTCATAGATGAAATGTTTTATTTTTTTTATACAGTGATGACAATATCCTTCCTCATAGCCAACACTTATAGTAATCTTTTCAAAATGGATATATGTACGGTATAGACTAAGTCATGAATAGGCTTTACAATTAAAATTCAGTTTATCATTAATTCTAATCATTAAAACATGTCAAGATGGCCAATGATCATTTTTCTTAATTTAAAATTTAAAAACAAAGACATCAACGAACAGTCCCAGATTTCATATGGTACCTGTGGATAAAAAAAAGTGGATTTACGTTTCAATGGTAAAATTTGAACTTTGCTATCTGACAATTACTTACCCAAACTTATTGTAAGAAACTCATAAAGAACAAAGTGTAGGTTAGTTGTCATCTGGAGCTCAATGTTGGTGGATAGGAATAAAATATCAATCAGTCCTCATTTAAAGGGACAATAACACTCTTGCTGGCTTGGTACATGTAGCTCCAGAAAGTAAATAATAGCCTTATTCTAAGTACTAGATGTTTTAGTGTCTTACCTGTTGTGTAAATTATCCATTACATACTATTTTACTTTTCCAGAGGGTTCGAAAATATTTTAAAATCCAAGTCACATTTGAAAAGGTTTACGTTAGACTTTTCAAATCAATAAGTTGAATTTTTCCAATTTTTTAAATTGGGTGTGTTAAAATGAAATTTATATCATCAATTAATTGGAATATTGTAAAATAATACAATTTGTTGACCAGAATGAAGATTGGGACATATTATTCAGTTACAACAAGAGTGGTATTGGGGCTTTAACGATCTTAGAGAAAACATGATGGCAGCATAAAATAAAAAGAAAGATATGCCATAAGAGAATGCCATGACATAGTTCATTCATGCACATTTTCAATAAGGCTAAGCAGAGATGAGCAATTTGATTGGTTGAGAATTTGGAACATGATAAATTTGGTTCTAATTGGGTGAGAGTGATGAAACTCTGAGTATAGATTCATTATACGTTGTACCAATACATTGACTATTAAAGTTTGATGATGAGAATTTTCTGCTTAGGCTAAGTAGCGATAAGCAGTTTGATTGGTCAAGACTTTGGAACATCAAAATTCTGTATTTAATTGAGGTATAGATGTTCATTAGGCGAATGTCTTAACTGAGTTCAGTGATTAATTTTCTCATTAAACCTATGCAATTTCTTAGTTCGATGATATGGGTCTAACTAACTTTGATTTTAACTCAAGCAGAAGGGTGAAACTTAGTGTATAGTTTCACTCACTACTAGGTACTTCAGGATCTGAGTTTAAAAGTGAACATTTTTAAAATTTATGCTTAGACTAAGCACAGGTAATCAGGTTGAATAAATATAAATTTACTGTTAATTAATATGTCATTTTGAGATTTTATCTGGCGACATCAGCCTCATTGTTGGCTTGTTAAAGGTGGAATGATTTGTGCTATGTGTTATTACTGTTAAAGTTATTTTAAAACTCGATAAAGCATAAAATACATGCAACAGATGGACTTAAATAGATATATAGGTTGATACATGGAGTTATAACACATCTTGAACTTTGTATTTAGAAAGAATGTATCTCTTTATGACTACAGTTATTGAGTCATTGGAATGAAATTTTCACCCAAAATCAGCTGCCTTACTTTCTAAAGGAAAAGATGACAAGATTTCTGATCTGTCCTGGGAGTCATCATATTTCCTGTGACTGATGTGAGTCCCAGAGCAATCTCCACACAGTCAGATATGCATTTTTTTATTGCAAGGATAACACAGTACAACTACTCGGCTCTTTTCTGAATAAAATATTTGTAAAAACTGAATAAAATATTTTGTAAAAACTGAATAAAATATTTGTAAAAAAAGATAAAATATTTTAAAAAATAGATAAATAGTTTTAAAAATTAAAAATAGATAAAAAAAATAATTTAAAAATAGATAAAATATTTTTAAAAATAGATAAGATATTTTTAAAAATAGATAAGATATTTTTCTTTAATAATAGATAAAATATTTATTTTTAAAAATAGATAAGATATTTTTTTTAAAAAATAGATAAAGTATTTCTAAATTAAAAATAGATAAAATATTTTTAAAAATAAATTAAGTTTCATTTCATTAGACTATTATATCTGGACACCAATCATACAGTGATTTTCTTAACTCATATTTAAGGCCATTTCTCTGCTTCATACATGGATTTCAGAGAGAGGAGAGAAATGGGGTTTAACCTCCACTCAACACAAACTAGGTCATTTCGGGACTAACATATGGTTTAATTTTATTTCAGTAATTCGCTTGCGCGTAGGGGTCTTTAGCAGTGGGAGGAAACCGAAGTGCCCGGAGGAAACCAAGGAGGTTGAGAAGGCGCCCCTATCTCCATGCCACATACGCTCACACCAGGGCTTGAAACCACTGCCGCAAGCCAGAGGTGACCAGCCAGCTAGAGGTCGAAGTGGGGCACTCTAGACCACTAGGCCATCCCAACCCCCCACATGAATTTCATATATTTACTTTGTCTTGCACTATCCAACAATTACCCTACAACAACTTATGTAGAGGGATAAAATGTACGATTCAAGGACACAAAGATTCAACACATAGCGCGAGTTATATCTCGCTAACCTCTGTGCCAATTGCTTCCTTTGTAGATATTTATTATTAAACTGAGTTTGTCGTGATTTCTTTTTTTTTTTATTTAAACATCTTTTATTTAATTTTCTTTACAGGAAATACTACATATTTGTGGGAATTTTTACTTCAATTACTACAGAATCGTGAAACATGTCCACGATATATTAAATGGACAAGCAGAGAAAAGGGAATTTTCAAACTTGTCGATTCTAAGGCTGTCTCAAGGTTATGGGGAATGCATAAGAATAAACCTGATATGAACTACGAAACAATGGGGCGGGCTTTAAGGTATGTTAAATTTTACCCCCCAAAAATAACTTCAAAGCTTCATTTTAAAATTGCAAACAGTATTTTTTGTTTACTTCCGTATGTATCCAATGATATTCCGTTTTTGTTATCCCTGATGGAAATGTCATCATTTATTGCCGTCTGATCTTATAATTCATGTTAGAACTTCCGTCATTTCCCTTGATAAAAGTTTTCAACCAATCTGTAAGAAATATATAAAGTAGCTTATTGAATTTAGTCTAATGTTGATCTGGGGGTGATGATCTAGGTGTAGATTGTGCAGAAATGGAACCTAAATATCCTAATACAGTTATTGAAATACAGTATTTAATGGCTTACCGTTATTGCAGGGAGATAACTCCAATAACAATTACTCAGCTATTTCAGGGCAAATAAACACTTGTGCTTGATAACTAGTGGATACTTGGATGGACCTTATAATAGACGAAAGTTGCTAGTGATTGTTATCCATAAAATTGTGTTTTGTGTTATTTTAGAATAAATGTGTGATTTGAATTATAATACCCTAGATGTGACTGCTTTCCATAGGTCTCATTATAAGAAATTGTATCCACTTTTTTTCTAAGATTCAAAGGGGCTTTTATTAATAATTACAGTTGTAAATGAAAATCAATTTTTGATTTTAAAACTTTTAAAACTGTTGATTAAAGTGATGATGCGTCATTTGCATATCAAAATTCTCACAGCTTATTCCCCGCTAGTATGTACTGAGATTGATTATTTAACTAAGAAAACAAAATCAAAATACCAACGCTAGATGATCCCCTAGCTTGGACTCAATCGGATTAAGAACAAGTCTATAATTTCTGTTCTCCCACAACAAAATGGTAGATGTATCAAATTTCCATCTAACATGTAAATACTATATGGAATTGAACCATTTTTGGACGGATATTGGACCAAGGTTCATCTTTCACAATATTTTATTTGGCAAGGAGTGCTTTTTGTGCTGAAATGACGCAATAAGACTTTAACTGATATGAACTTTAAGAACTATATTTTTGTATATTACAGATATTACTACGCTCGAGGTATATTAAATAAAGTTGATGGACAAAGATTGGTTTATCAGTTTGCAGAAGTTCCCAAGCGAATCATTGAAGTGGATTGTTCATAGCTATATAATACAGTACTCCATGTATAATAATAATAATATATAATACCACATTGCTCCTCCAAAGATGTGTTTATTGTATATATGTAAATAATAGACACAGTTCATATTGATTCCATTTATAATATGATAATTACTGTCAGGAATAGTTAATGCCAAAATCTAACAACCAAATAATACTTCCTGCACGGGCATCTTCTACAAGTTATTCATTTTATTTCTTCTGGAATTAAATATTTTAGTTATAATATCTGGCGCTACTGAACTAGTAGTGAACTTTCTTGTATCGGACTTGTATTATAAATATTAATAAAAACCTAATAAAAGTCAAATATGTGCCAGGTACCACATTTCTAGGCTTAGATATTATCGTGTTCATAAAGCAACGTCTGAGAGTTTTACAACATCCCGAACTTGCCATGTTATCTCTCTTTACCGCAGAAATGTGAACAATAGCGTACAATCAGAGGTTGTGACACAAACACATACACATCAAACATGGCGACCTCCACAGAAACCTTGACATTGAACGAACCCTGAACTTTGCAACGCAATTATCACTGGTAGACATATTAGCTTGTGAGACTTTGGTTTCGAGGTGATTAAGGAATCTGATAGGCTCTCAAGCTGGGTCAGTACCCAGTCAATAATTAGTGCCGAAATATGTGGGATATTACCTGAAGGGCTTGATAAGATGTATGAAGTTAAAGCGATATCAAGCCCTCTATTGAAGATGATGGGAGATATACTTTTTAATTACATACGCAAATTTGGGGATTTTCGGTAATTAATTATAGATTAGCTATTGTGGAGGATGCCTGTATGAAAGATTGAGCAATGTCCTACTAATGACTGGTTTGATAATGAAATTCATTATTCCGTGTTAATATAAACATAAATATTTAGCTATGTTAATTTGAGATGTGGTATAGGGTGTTCTAGATAAGTACACTGCCTTTCTTTTGATGTCTTTGAAATTGCTGCAATTACTTTGAAAGGTTACTTAGTACAATATTTTGGCAGTAGTCTAAAATATACAAAATTCAATCTTTATTTGAAGTATGTTGTAGTTGTTATAAAAAATTGAATGAATGGGACCGTAATAGAAGTACTGCTATGTATTGAATAATGGTTGTTATGAAGCCTATACAGAACTTTCTTTGCCTTGAATAGAAATGCCGCCCTGTTGTCATGACCACCAGAGAAAAGAACAGTTTTACATAACTTGTTCATTTAAAGCCACCTTGTTGAGGCTGGATAACAGGAAAATAATGAAATCTGTAGACATTATTATCTTACAACGAATAAAAATAAAAAAGCTTGTCATTTCTTCATCGGCATTCAGAAGTACAGTCAATTTGTATTGAATAATAATTGATTATTTCAAATAAATACAGATTTATGTATATTCTATGAAACGTGTACTTCTATAAGTCTGTAGCCTTGATAATAACTTCAGTCTGATTTAAACACACATCTTATTTCGTTTTGTGTTTTACAGTTCAAAATTTTGTTTAACTTGTCTTAAATACACTAGGATCTGGAAGTTCTGGATGATGTGAGGGATCAGCCAATGAAAGTAGCATTCAACTGTGGTATTCCACTAGAAGCACCAATACTGATTGGTTTATCAAATGGCTGACCACATTGAGTCAAAATCGGCCAGCTGACCCCTGGCGCAGCTATCCAATACAACTGGTCAGAAATTATGTAGTAGAGGCCATTGAAAGTATAATAAAGGAAACGAAATATAGACCTGTATTTAAATTAGGTTGTAATAACTTGAACCATGTATTTTGTATGATTCATCTTTGATAAACCTATCTATCTCTGCTATGTTTTTCTACATGTATAGAATTGATATTTTATGACGTGCAGAGTTGGTTTACTGAAGATAAATCACATTACCTCACAAAACTCGAAACAACTTGATGTTTACGTTAAGAGATATATTATGCTCTTTAAGAACTGTTTCATAGTGCTTGTTTTGTTTTGTTTTTTTAACTAATTAAAATTTAAAGATGGTTTCTTTTTGTGATGAATAATGATTTATTTGATTGTTTTACCTTTGATATGATATGTATGTACAGTATTACTATAAGTAATAAAAAAAATCATTTAATATTTTTCTTTAACTATTTTAAGCAGAAGAAAACTTACACGACAAAATCTTATGGAATTTGTTAAAAAAAAAAGGTTCATTTGCATTAGGTCTTAGAAATATATTGGACAAAAAAAACAAAGACAACGGAAGTATAAAAACAATGTACTTTACTTCCACTTGACTTTTGCAAGAAGAAAACTTATATCATATATGATTTTATCCTAATTCATAATATAGATATTAATAGGATATATAATTTTTCCATCACTCATAAGAGGGCATGATTTCTTTCATATATAGCTCAATCTTTGTTAATATATTATTTAGAACTTACATAAAGAACTTATCTTTTGTTCATTTTGTGTTCTTGCATGATTATTTAATTTGTAGAGAAATTATTATCATTATTATTATTGCCACAATGATTCCACAAAATTTTATATAGTGCTAAAAGATGACAATATTGACGTCCGAGAATGTTCTCGAAGGGTAAAATTATTGTAAATATTGAAAGCTTGCTTGAGAGATAGAATTGGTATTGAAGTTAGCATGTTTGAATGTCTGAATAACCATTAACTGTAACAGGGTTAAAAGAAACTCAACTTTAACTGAGTTGGTTGTTTTGCTGATTTATAATTTCCTAATATTTTATGCTTTATGTTTGTTTAAGATTCTGGTTTTAGAACAACATTTCGTAAAAGTTTTCGTTCAATCTCTACCAAATCTGGATACTAAATTTTTACCACTAAAAAGAAGTATGTCTTTGTTTGTAAAAATTTAGTTTTCGATCATTTTCACTTTGTTTCGGAATACTTGATATAAATAGGAATTTGGTTGAAAGAATTCCTTGGCATTTTATGTCTAAAACCGAGTAACAAGACAGAGATGAGTGTTTTAATTGTTACTATAGAATACGAACCTTAAAGCATAAATTATTTAATACATTTTACTCACTGTTTTCCCTGATCTTATGTTTCTATCATTCCCTGTTATTCCATATTGTATTATTACTAATAATAATTTCAGTTCTTTAATCTTCTATGTCAATATTTGTCAGCTAAGACAAAAAAAAAATCATTTATGATACCAGGTAATTCCTTTTACATTCTATCTTAGAACCCATTGGACGTCCGACAAAATTGTTTCACATTTTATAATTTGAAGTTCTGTTCAGACACTTGATGGATATATGTGGATTTTATTCGGACAATTGACATTATTTCTGAAGTAAAAATTACTGTAATTAAGTAATGGACAGTTTTGCTTTATGGGTTTTTTTTTTGTTGATTATATTTTTGTTTTGTTTTAGCTTCTGGAATGCTATGATATGCAATTCACCTAGATTTTACACACTGGCCAGTACTACTTTATAGTGTTTTAAAAATTTCTAATTTATAAATGAGAACAGTATGATCAGTCAACTATTTACTCATATTTTTGTTTGTTTATCAAGTTAGTTTAAGATTTATATTTTTGTTTTTAGATTATAGTTAGAGTTTTAATTCATACTTTAATAAAATATATTTACTATAGACTATTTGATCAATCGTATTAAACATAGTTTTAATACCTACATAATAGTTGATAAATATAGTTTCTAAACATAAGTTGATTAAAATAGTTTATAAAATTAAGTTGATTAAAATAGTTTATAAGATTAAGTTGATTAAAATAATTAATAAAAGCATAGTTTGAACACCTATATCAATGTGTATAAGTTTATACATAGCTTTAATACATTATTTATAGACTTAGTATATGGTATATATTTGTATACAAATAAAAATTATAGAAAATTAGTTTGTCATATAAAGATAACTTTCACATGAAGTTGATGTCTGGCTAGGATTTTTCATAAAACATTTGGCTTCTCTATGAACACTCCTTCTTTATATATTGCATAACTACAAAATAGAAGAGGCTTAATTTTCACAGAACAATATGCATGCTTTGAAACCAAGTAGCTCAAGCTAATGTTCCAAATGCAAACCAGGCTCTAATACTAGCCAAACAATTGCTTAGCTACAAGTAAGTGTATCCTGAAGCAAGAGCTGAATGTTTTAGGGGATGACGTTGGATTTGTTAGAATGTGCTTCCAATCAATTTTGTAGAAAGTGTTCATTTGTAATTAATTATCTAACTAATTAGATAAAAACATGTATTTACCTATAGTATACAGGTATTATTATCTTTATATGGATCTCAACAACTGCTTTAACTGATAATATTTTACTCCTGTTTTCTCTCATAAACAAATACAAATCTTGCATTTATATATTTACAGGTTTTCATTAATACTGTACTGTATCATTAAGAATGCTTCTGAAATTGTAGCCATGCATTTAGGCCGCCATGGCTTATCCTTTCAACATTTGATATAAGTTGGAAGAAAAACAAAAACAAAAGTTATAAAGTGCAACTTGTATCTTATAATAAGCTGTTGGCTATCATAATCATAATGCACAGTTATTAATTTCAAAATTTATGTATTGAAGTCTCAATAGTAAACTGATCTATCTTTGCTTTAGTAAACTGGTACATTTTATCAAATTATGTATTGCATTATCATTAGTAAACTAATGCATTCTCTTTAGTAAATTGATACATTTTGTGCATTAGTATCAATCTAAATGAAACCTAACAGATTCACAGTTAATATATGTGTTTTATTAAAAGCATAAGATTTGTAGTACATACATTCAACCATTATTATTCAGATATGTTTTTGTTAATTAATGTAGTTATTAATGAATTAATGACCTTATTCCAAATAATATATCATTTTGTTTGTGTTTATTGTGTAAAAATCTAGGATTTAAGAATGAAAAACACGTCTTCTCCTAGTGTTGATATTGTTGATCACATTATCTCCTGTGGTTAATAACATTTTCATGGAATAAATAAAAAAAAAACTATTTTTATGAATAAAAAGATATATATTAATATGTTACAGTATCAGATGTTATTTGTTTATATATTATTTCTGTTTGTTGATTGCTGAGGGCTAATAAGACTTCACACTTTTCAGGCCATGTTCTTAGTAATAGTAAGTGCAAGAGGACCGCACTACATGCAAAACAACATCTACAAGAAATACCTGCAGACAACATTGCAAAAAATAAACAAATATCAAATCAAGTGAATGTATCTGGGGCCAGCGTAAGGTTTTAAGCAAGATGTATCACTAGCATTGTCAGTAGTGCAGGACAAAGGGCCTGACAAGCACCTTGGATGGGATGAAAAAACTGAACATATTGGTAAAAAAAAAAATTAGGACCCTAACTACTACACTGCTGTTCTCTCGACCTATTCCAGTGTAATTAGCTTTATTTAACGTCTGCTTCCACCTAAGTGATATCAAGTGATATAGTACACAAACCCTATTCCAATCTACACCCATAGTATTTATTGCGTTTGCTTTCCAGATAAGAATATAGGGTCACCGTATGACAAGACCGCTACAATCTTGGCGTTGCTGTTAATGCTGTCTGATGAATTTATAAGTTTAAGTTCCAAGCAGTGTTTTGAAGTCGACTGTCTTGGCTTTTAGTGATTTATTACTTAGATTCTTATTTTTGGGGTGGGGGTATCATCTCTTTTAACTATTATCAATATTATGTAATGTGTATTGACTGTATCAAGTATAGTGTCTCTTTAAACAATTTTCAATATTTAATGTAATTTACTTGATACTGTAAACGCTGTGAAACGGAAATGTCAGACGAAACCTATAAAATGATGATGAATTTTGGTACACTTGTTATTCTAAAGTCCACCGACCTATTGATAACAAAGTGCAAAATTCGAAGTCGACTTCCTAGAAGTTTAAAACGGAATAACAACTAGCTGGTTATCAAATTAAAATTGGGTTTTTGAACTTATTTATTACAGAAAACGATTTATATATTTATAAAATTACCTAAAGAAGTATTCCTATCCGATTAAAACTCGGCTGTAAATTTGATCTCGATCTTTGACTAACTGAAGCCGGGTAGATTTTAAGCCATTCATAGCATATTTCCAAATGGTTATATATCCTCAAAAATCAAACGTGGCCAGACGTCGATTGTTGATGAATGAAGTTTTTATGGTAAGTCTTATCATTTAATATTAAAATAATCCTGAAATAGTGTCTGTTTGTTATAAAACATTTTGAGTCTGAACCACATCATTGTGTGTCCTCTTTCATGTAACGTAGCTACGATGGTTCAGTGTGTGGGACGTTTATTCTCTAACTTGGAGGTCCCGTGCTCCATCCCTGCGTTGACCAATAATGTTCATCTGATGGCGCAGGATAGCGGTCCTGGCAAGCGTATAGTCGTTCGGATGTCACGAAAACACGAAGTCCCGTGTAGGCTACACATTGACGTGCACGTAAACGAATCTTTGGCAGTTGGAGTTCGATAGAAGATAGGCCGTACGCCGCTGGCCGGGCAAAACGTCCACCATAGCACACTGCATGGCGTTATGTCCGTCTTCTTTAACCAGTCGGGGCAAAAGAGTATATAGGGCGTTAAAACCCATTTCATTTCATTTTATGTATTGAACCTGTCTCGTAAATCTCGGCAAATCAGACTATTTCATTGGCTAATTCACTGGAAAATGGTCCTCGGTGTAATTTGTACTATAGTGCCTACTGCATCTAGGACCGCTACCGCAGCAAGACCCCCACCACCCCCACACCCACACGTAGGACGTTAAACACCATTTCATTTTCAATAGGAAATATTTCACTCCAGAATTCTCTAAGATTTTAGATTTCAGGAATTCCAATATTTTGTCATATTCTGTGTTCTTCTATTTGACTTGGAGTATAAATTGCCGACAATATAGCAATCTAATTTAGACACAGATCCTACATATTTCGTTTCCATGTGCGGTGTAGTCCATCGACAGAATAAAAAAATGAAACGAAATATAAACTGCGGATGTGGCAAATTTCAAAAGTGGGGTTGCAAACCAAAGTCTGTGGACATTATTTTTTATTGATTATCAAGGAACGGCAAAATCGATTATAGTAACAAGCTCTGTTACATTGACACGGGCTGTGACCTTTTATTTCCCCTTTGTAAAGATCACAGTCATCTGCATATGTTCACACAACAGGCCGACAAAACAGGGATTTCAGATATAACAGCCATATTTGAAAGCTAAGCTTTTTCAATATTTCATATTACAAGTTTTTTGAAGTAAGTTATAGTTTATTTCCTATTTTACGAGATTTAAGATTTTAAAGCTGTTTTGCAAGCCTGTTCAATGTTTCAGTAAGTTATAGTTTATTTGGTATTTAAAAATATAATGAAAAGGGGGTTTAACGTCCCAGCTTTCTGCAGCAACCGGGATAATGAAGACGGACATATATGATACGTTCTGTGTGCTGTAAGCGACATTTTGCCCGGACAGTGGCGCCATGACTCTTATTTCGAATTCTGTCAAACCAGCGTTTACACAGGTAGTCGGTTTTTCACTATTTAATAAATTGTCTTGATGGACAGCTTTGATATCCAGACATCGTCCATGTGTACAATATATAGATACCCCTGCAGTAGTGTTTTCCGAATGTTAATTGAACTTTACACCGAACTTCAATTAATGTTTACTGATGATGACACTTTTGAAGATAATGTCGTATTAAAGGTTATTCCCGTAAATCCCGGCCCGCAAGGAATTACTCACAAGTTTTATCTATTGGATTGCAGCATTCATCAGTTTAAAATAATATTTTTGTAATAATTGTTGTACAATCATAAACAATGTAATATAATGGTGTTATCTAATCTGTTAATATAGCTGTCAAAACCCAACTTTTAACACACTAACACCGATGACGATAACGGTAAAACCTTTGAGCTATTGAAACGTGTACTGTTTGTGTGTAGTATATAAACTGGAATATACTGGTTAATAAACTTAGGTAAGCTATTTTATTACAACATATCTGAACATCAGATTGTTAGAAATATGGCAAGCCGAGGTATGGTAATCATTAACGGGAAATTTGAATTTTTAGAATTCATATAATTGTACACACTAAAAACTACAGTTTAACTAAACAACCTACGGGGAAGTGTGGGCTGTTATGAATTTAGTGATGTTCTTCGCGCATAACTCAGCAGATATGATTCCGAAGACCACATGTGACCGGTATAAACACTGCGACTGCATGTCGTTGACATTCAATTAGATCAGTAATGGTTACTAGTCGATCATCTTTGAAAATAAAAATCGACCTACACGGCGTGTTTTCCGTTAACAAGCGTAGTTTTCCAATATCACGCCATCATACGATGTAATACATTAGACATCGTATGAGCGGGCCTACACGTTGTGCGGTTTTACGTCAACAAGGGGATTTCCTAAAAATCTGAACTATTGCGTTGATAGAATTAGTGCTATTTATTTCTATATTCTTATTTTTTGTAGATAAAGCCAACATGGATTACGAATCTCTTGGATTACTCCATGACATGTTTAGAAAACAAGCTGAACAGACACCGGATAGAATCGCCGTTAATTCTGTGGACGGGAGACGAGTGACATTTAACGAACTAAATGAATGGACGGATATATTAGCGACATCCTTACAGAATAAAGGTGTTTTACCGGATACCTCAGTTGGAATATACTTGGAGAAGAATATAGAGTTTGTCACGGCATATATAGCAGCATTGAAAGCAGGTGCGTTCTTTTTATCATGGCAATTTAAATCTTTTGCATTGATATGACAGAGCAGTCTCCGACTATAATGGTGAAGTAGTACCTTTCTTAAGGAATTGAATCTAATCTACCAAATTTTTTTTATTTACCAAAACCCCCCGTTAATCGGTTGAGCGCAATTAGTTAAGCCATTATCAAACCTAGACCCCCCCCCCCCTGCAAAAAATCATGGATCCGCACCTGAATGTGTACACAGGACATAAGTCTTTCATCACATCCAAACGTCCACAAATTGACCCATGCCAAGCCCTTTGCACTGCATCATTGACAAGGGGGAACCATGCCGAAAAATCCTGATAAACTTAATTATTGTGCTGTGCAGGGGTGTCCTTAAATAGAATGATTACTTCATATACCTACTCAATAGTAATGGTTTATTGCAGTACATGTAAAATACTGCAAAATAAAATTATGTACCTAAATCATGAGATTTTTATATTTTTGGGAACACCCCTGACAAACTTTGTCCTGAGCCTCATGCGCAGAAGCACTTTACTGCTGCAGCATATGCAGCAGATTGATTTGGCTTTACATTTCACTTAATGTATTAACAGTGCAATGTTGTAGAACTGGTTGAATGAAATGTGTCAAGTACTGGACGATTTATTTATTGATATTGGATTTTGATCTAGGCGGAGCATATTTACTAATAGATTCAAGTTATCCAGATCACATCGTTAAAGCTATATTAGAAGATGCTAAACCTGTCGTTGTTGTTACAATGCCAGAAATGGTTTCCTCTTTAAAAGGTAAGGATATTTTAATGTTCTTTCCATTTCGTTCAACAATCAAGCACGTATCGATAGTAAATTCTTTACACTATTATCTCTGATTGACTTATATATGTCTCAAGACATTCGTAATGTAGTGATTTATATAACCCCAAATAAAAAATGCTTTGATAAAAGGCCTGTACTATCTATTAAATAACTTGTGATTTCTTGTTGATAATTGATAATCAATGTTCTACAACCTTTTGTTCCAAAGTTATGCCCCTTAGACAAAAACCTGTACTATATGTTAGTCCCGAAATGACCTAGTTTGTGATGAGTGGACATTAAATCCCATGTCTCTATCTCTTTCTTTCTCTTTCTGCTCATCAGCCAAATATACAAAACAATGACTTCTGTACTATTATTTTACCACTGCAGAAAACTGAGATAATTTTCATATTTTGATTTTATATAAATTATGTGTATTTTATATACATTGTATATTGTTAGAAAATGGTGCCAAGGAAATCATAACATTAGACGCGAATTGGCAAGATGCTCTTTCTGCAGAAAATAAATTAAAACCTCCACCAGAAAAACCAGAGGTCACATTAGATTCGTTAGCTTACATCATATATTCATCAGGTACAACCGGTAAACCAAAAGGTAATTAAGTAGATTCATTTGTTCTTTTGTTTGTCTTTTTCCATTAAGCATATACATTTGATGGATCTTCTTTTATAGTGTGTTAATGGCTCAGATTGTACCAATGACTTGATAACAGAATATATCAATGACTTGATAACAGAATATATCAATGACTTGATAACAGATCTCAAATATATTACTGGCTTGATTACAGAATGTCAGAATATATCATTGACTTGGTTACGAATATTAGAATGTATCATTGACTTGATAACAGTATGTCAGAATGTATCCTTGACTTAATTGCCAAATGTTTTTATTGACATACTTGATTTACAGTTTGCATATTGAATGTAACATTATTTGACTAAAGTTTCAACAACTGATAGTTTGATCAATTTTTCATCCATATATATTTTCAGGTATAATGTGTCCACATAGAGGAGCTGTATTTTCGTATCATTGGAGACACGAGAATTATCCTTATCTAGATGACGATAGAGAAGCTTGTAATATATTTTTTACATGGGAGATGCTTAGACCACTGTTAAAAGGTCTGTTTTATATATCGTTCATACTCTCTCATTATTTTCAGTATTAGGCCTTATATAAAATTATTCTGTTTCTCAGATACTGCCACTGCTAAAGACCCCTATGCGCAAGCGAACTATTGAAATAAAATTAAACCATATGTTAGTCCCAAAATGACCTAGTTTGTGTTGAGTGGACGTTAAACCCCATTTCTCTCTCTCTCTTTACTACACTAGGATCGAGAAGAGTTGTTATATTACCGTCGTTTTAGTTGAAGTGATGGATTAGCCAATGAAACGCTCTGTTACGGGGAGTTCTTTGCATGCCATGACGGAATTGTGGGTAAACCACTAGAAACCAGTGTCTGAAATCATAAGAGCAAAAGCTGCTCGTACAACCCCTGACACAACCTTCCAGTACAATTTGTCAGATCTTCGTGTAGAGTAGACCATGAAAAGTATAAAAACACAATACAATATATAGATCAGTATTTTAATCAGATTGAAAGCCAACCCCCTGAAATGTACGAAGGTTAAGTGTCTATTAATAATTGACAGATTTAAATGGTAGATACTGAAACATGTTTAAATACAGTAGATGATAAAAACACAGTAACTATACGTGTTGATTATGATTACTCAATATATATTGTTAAAAGCTCAAACAGTTGAAACACTTGAAAGATTAGCCAGAAAGCAATTTGGACATTGGTCAGTAGCTACTTAAAACAAAATTTGATAATTTAAATGACGACATAGATAACAATCTTTACTTAGCAGGAATTAATGAATGAAATATAGGGTTGAATAACATTCTAATTTTCTGCACCAGTGGGGCTATTGAAGATAGTTGGAATGAATGAATGAATGAAATGGGGTTTATAAATATTCTACTTTCCCACTCCAGCCGGGCTAATGAAGATGGGAATGAATGAATGAAAACAGGGTTTATAAATTATTTACTTTTCTGCACCAGCCAGGCTATTGAAGATGGGAATCTTAGCTGGAATAGGGTATATTAACATTTCTACAGCAGCTAGGCTAATGAAGACAAGGAATCCTAACTGGGAGGGTGGGGGCGATGGAAGTTGGAGGTGGATGTGGTGTTAGAATATGCATAACCAGAAATTTTGGCCATGATTGATGGGCAGTGAATAAAAAACAGAACACATCATATTAGGAAATGACAGAAATTTTGACATTACAAAACAAAAGTTTTATTGCCTATTCTTATACTGATTTTCAACCAACTGCCACCCTCCTGAACAACTAGAACTTGTTTTTCCCAGGTCCCAGATCCTACACCACTATATCAGGGAAATCAGACTGGAAAATCCCAAATAAATTTCCATGGCAACACCCTGGAATGAGACCAATGGAGATACAGAGGATGCCCATCAAGCTCCTCTAAATAAATCTATTTTTAGTGGATCCTGTGGCATTGAATTTAAATGATATATTTGTATTACAGGAGCAACTCTGTATCCTGTACCGAATACAATTATATTCGACATGCCTTTAATAACTAAACTGATTGAGACTAACCACATAACAAGAATATTGGTGACGCCATCTTTACTAGAGACCATTTTAAACACATCAAATATCAACTTACAACAAGCATTTAAATCATTAAGGTAAATCCATTTTTATACGCCCACAGTTTTATACGCCCACAGTCTGTCCGTCTGTTTGCCTGTGTGTCTATACTGATGTTGCCCGGTTCACATTTGTTTGTGGACATTCTACAGGTCACAATTTTAATCCAATTTTTACAAAACTTGAAATTTAGGTTCATCTCCCAAAGAACCCATTCCTTTCGATATTCACATGTATCACATGTATATATTGGGCCATAACTTCATGGATTATGGCCCCTGATTGTGTGAAAAATCATGTTTTAAGCTTGTGTGGACACCCCTCAAAGTCACAATTTTTATCCAATTTTGATAAAACTTAAAATTAATATAGATTTATATCCCAAAGATATTGTCATTTGTCGGACCGTAACAAATGGATAATTGAGACTATGTTTTTTATCGTACCAACTTTATTAATGATGATCAAAGCTGGGCCAAAAACTCAATTGCTAGATTCTCAGTTTAGAGTGGATCAATTTGATTTTCAGCAAATTTCCTTTACTTTATCTAGTTTTTAAATATTATATTGAGAACTGCCAGCTCTTTATCCAATCTCCCATTTAATCTATCTATTTGGTGGCAGTGTATCCTTACATATCTGTAACATAAACCATGTATATTGATTTGAACCGTGTCACCATTTTTTTTTCTCTCTTAATTTTACAGACAGATTTGGTTTTGTGGTGAAGTGGTGACAACAGTATTATTTAAGAATTGTTTGAAGAGACTACCTGATGTTAGATTTATTAACTTGTATAGTGTATCTGAATGTCATGATGTTGCTGCCTGTGATTTGACTCAACTATATAAAAAAGATAAGGTATAAATTATATAGAACTCTTTGATGACGTCTTGGTATCTTGGAAGTATCTATGTTAGACACAGACATATTTCTAGCTGTGACCTTCACTTGTTGGGTTAAGTTGGTGGAATATTGGATATTAAACCAACATGGGATAGCCTAGTGTTCATAGACTGCTGCGTTTGAAGCACTAAGTGGCCGGTCACATCTGACTTATGGTCGTAGTTTCGATCCATGGTGTGAGTGTATCACTCGGCTAATCTCGACAGATTCCGTAAACTACATCTAGTCTCGGATGTATGACAGTAAGTGATATGTACCTACGCCCATACATTTGCGATGCGGCTACCGGTTTACTTTAACAGGAAAACTTGACGCTATTACACAAATTGGGAACCTATTCGGCTAGCGACCTATTCGACCGATCGAGCTGCAACCTGTTCGTTGGAAACCTATTTAGAGTAAAGACAACAGTCTCTATTTATCAACCAATAAAATCCAACGTTATGTCTATCAAATGAAAGTAGAATATATTATTTTTTATCCATTCCTTCAGCTCAGAATAGAAGTTTAATTTCGTCAGTATCTTACAGCTGGATCGGTCGAATAGGTCGCTAGCCAAATAGGTCGCCAACTTGTGTTTGGAATGGGCGCAGCCATGTTTCATCCGGGACCTTTAAAGTAGTTCCAATATGGCGGAATTCATCATACAGCCGAGTTTAGATTGTCCGAAATCTTCCGAGGTTTGCCGAGTGGTGAGTGTATGTCGCTTGAAGATAGGGGCACCTTCTTAACTGTTACTTTAAGTTACATTTGTCATCAATTGCACCTACAAAATGTATTGTATACATGGAAACTTGTATTTACTATTATTTTACTAGGAGACTCTGTTATCAAGAAAGTTTTGTCCAGTAGGTAGAGTTTTACCTGGTGTAGAGGTTGTTATATTAAATGATGATATGGTACCACAATCTATAGGTCTTCCAGGAGAGGTAGGTGGAATACCATAATCAATACAACTTCCAGGAGAGGTTGATGGAATGCCAAATTTAATAGGTTTTCCAGGTTTAATACCATAATCTAGGTACATTTAATACCATAATCAAGAGTTTTCCAAGAGATGAATGTTTAATATCCCAATCAGAAGGACTGCCAGAAATAGTAGACATAATATCATAATCAATAGGTCTTGCAGGAAGGGAAGGTGTAATACCAAAATCAATAGGTCTTCCAGGGGGGGTAGGTGTAATAATACCACAATCAATAGGTCTTCCAGAAGAGGTAGACCTAATAACCATAATCAAGACTTCCAGGAGACATAGAACTAAAAGTTCCACGAGAAGTAGGTTTAATACCACAATTATTAGGCCTTCCAGGAGAGGAAGGTTTTATACCAGAATCAATATTTCTTCTGGAAGAAGTAGGTGTAATACCACAATGGTAACAGTGGTAGATTTAATACTACAATCAATGGGACATGTTATAATTTATGATGATATTCAAAGGTTAAAAGTTTGATTTTTGATTTTCTCTCGTAGATTTATGTTGGTGGTCCAACTCTAGCTATTGGTTATTTAAACAATCCTACTCAACAAGCTGCCAAATTTATACAACGACCAGAAACAGTAACAGGTGGAGTGGGAGGTAGATTGTACAGAACCGGTGATTGGGGATATTTATTAGCAGATGGTAGTCTAGAGATATGTGGACGCTGTGATTCTATGGTGAAGATACGTGGTTACTCCATAGAAATACAGGTATGTAAAAAACAAACAGTTGAAAGGGTTAATGTGTTTGTGTTGGATCATAAGATGAGTCCAGTGGCTGGGTTTTGATTCCCACCTTGTATGTGACAAGGAGTAGAGTGGCCTGTCCAACCTCAAAAGTTTTCTCCGGTTTCCTCCCACTGCTAAAGACTAGTTCCACAGTTCCACAGGTTATTCGTTTGGAATAAAATTCATCAATTTTTTAGGCAACACAGTATGATCATTTTGTGATTCGCATAATAAATTTTCTCTTTCTGTGATAAGAAGAGTTTTGTCCGATTGTTTTAAAAATAGATTTCCTTTTTTGTACATTGGACCTTCAAAAATTGTTTCTGTTTAAGTTTGATCTATGAAAAGTAGGTTTTTTCCGCTTGATATGTATTTTGAATTATGTACCAGAATACACTTGGCTAGATTGCAATATATTGCAATACAATTTCTGATCAAAACAATACACAGCCATGAGTGATAAAAGTTTTGATGTTTATTTTAGGCAGTAGAAAATGCTTTCAAGAGTTTATCGTGTATTAGAAATAGTGTGATATTGGTACAAGGTGACGAAGGACAAGATAAATACCTAATAGCTTATGTGGTTCTAGAGAAACCGACAACCAAGAAAGAAATACGTCAGATGTTAAAAAGAAAACTACCATTTTATATGATACCATCTTACTTCATATTCCTAGATCAGTAAGTAACTCAAGATGCTCGGAAGTTTTCCCAATTCTCTGTCTAACAAAACACCAACTTGCTAAGAAAATAATTACATTGCTCCTGATATCTGTTATTAAATAAGGTTTAGCATTTATTCAATACAAATTTCCAAACTTAGCATTCACTGAACTCCAAGTTCATTAAATCAACTTTTCACATCACAAAACTTGGAATGCCTGAGAGGAGACACGGTGCAGGCCCGGATCCAGGATTTTGTCGAGGGAGGAAGGCATACATTAGAGCAAAGGGTAATAGGTTGCAATATTGGATTGCTTGGGAGGAGACAATTCGAAAATCATGTTTATATCATCTATTAAAGAGCAGATATGTGAACTACAACAGTAACAAAGCAAACGAAAATGAGAAACAACTATGTCACTGGGGCTGAGGGGAGGGCCACGGGCCCCTGCCACCCCCCTCCCTAGATCCGCGCCTGTGGTGGCTCTCTGGGATCCCCGTTTTGGCTGAGAAAGTTCATCCGAAGTTTCTGGCATGGCTTCCTCTTGTCAGTGGTGCAAGACAGAGGTCCTGACAAGGAATAACGTACAGAGGTCTTGTGTGCATGTGCAGGTGCAGCTGCCTGGGCACAATCTCCCATATAACATGGTGTGTGCCCGCCTTCATTAGGCTAGTCGATGGGATTTTAAACCCCATTTCATTTCATCTCTTGTATTGCCTGATTGTATTTTGTTGTTTTTACAGAATACCAATAGTAGAAGCAACTGGTAAAACGAATACTAAAGCTTTACCATCGTTAGATAAACATAGGGATGCTAACGGCGATCCTGATGGTAAACCTACAACTACCACAGAAATAACTTTAGCTGATATCTGGTCCAAAATATTAAAAATAGGCGATGTTGATATACAAGAGAGTTTTTTCGACTCGGGAGGGTAAGTATATTTGTGTTTAATATGTTCTGAAGACCTAGAAGTTGGTTGACTCTACATATCTCTCTCTCTTTTTAAAATTACAAAGAATCACAGATGTCTCAACTGTCCTTAAATGAACAAAGTTACAAAAAGCTGTATCACATGCAAAATAGTCTATTAAAATTATCATAGATTTCCAATATAGAAGATACACTCTGAGATTGTAATATGATTGTATATTGCTCTCACTCCTTCGGTCAGTCATCCAAAATTTCATGGGAGCACTCCATCAATGAAGGAGACATAGTGGCTAAGTGGGTAAGGCGCTGGTTCGCTATTCTGGAGATAGCGTGTTCGATGTTCGATGTTCGATCCCTGCTTTCCGGACATGGTTTCCCCTTGCAGTGCATGACAAAAGGCCTGACAAGGACAGCTGTCTAGTCGTTCAGATGGGATGAAAAACAATGGTCCCTTGTACACATTGGCATGTAAAAGATCCCTTGCCAGTTGGAATTCGATATAAGATTAGGCCGTAGTGCCACTGTACGGGCAAAATTTCCCTTATAGCACAAAGTTTGGAGTATGCCCATCTTCATTACCGCAATCGGGCAGAACAGTAGGACGTTAAACCCCATTTCATTTCTATCAATGAAATGTATTTACTGTACCAGCCTCTGATAATGCATGCATGGTAAAAGTTGTAGGGACCAGTTAGGACCATGTATTGCTTCAGCTTGTTACAACTGAAACAATTGACACATCTTGTGTCCTCCATATGAGTAGGGGAAGTGGATGGTCGAATGGTTAGCACATGCACGCTGTATCATAACGCCTGTCATTGAGCCAACTGGCATGGTATGAGAGTTTGTGTCAACTGGCTGTTAAACCCCACTTTAGTCTCTCTCCACGTGAACAGTTAATACAGCTTGAAATACAGATGACATTTCATCCTTTGATTTAAGGATAACGTACATTATTTATTCAATATGAAATGCACAAACAGGAATATATCTGTATGAATATGTTACTTGTCAATTATTGTATATTCTCTGTGTATTTTCAGCCATTCTCTATTAGCAGCCCAGTTATTAAATAAAGTACGAGAGGTGTTTGAAGTAGATGTATCAGTTAGTGAACTATTCTCGTTCCCTACAGTATATAGTTTTAGTAGGTTAATAGAGAATAAACAGGGTAAAGTTAGACTAGATGAAACAGATACCCTCGATACAACATCTATAGATTTAATATCCGAAGTTGAAAAACACGATCAACAATCACTCATGTAAGTTAAATATATAATAAATTGACAATATTGCAGATGTATATTTCTTCACCTTTGTTTGTTGGTTCGTTAGTCTGTCGTCCTCTGTGGTTTCTTGTGACCACTCAATAGGTCAGAGTTTTATTTCAAATTATTCTTCAAATTCACAAGGATTGTTCAGTAGATTGTAAGTAATTAGTCCTATCCAAATTCAGAATTTTTAGATAGCATATTTATGAAATGTTGTGATCCCAATTATTTGAGAACAAAAATTGATAACTAGGTGGGGTTGTTTATAACCAAATCAGGAACATTTGATGGGTCGGTTTGTTCATTTGGGTTTATAATCTCAGTGGATTTGTTCATTTTTAAAGAATAATCTAAGCAAGTTTCAATATTGTATCCTGAATTTCAAACATGTTTTGTAGTGTAGTTTCTATCTCAAGCTGTAGGTGACTGGGACAAGGTTTGCTTACATACCCCCTCCACCCCCCACTCCCACACTGTTTTCTCGTACTGCTAGATATTAGTATGATAAAAATGTATCAGATGTTATTCCTGAATGATCAAGTTTGTGTTGAATAAATGTTAAACCATATCCCTCTCTTTCTCTCCTTTCCTTTAGTATTGATATGCAGTTAAGAGCCTTCTGGCGAACCTTCCAGTATCGTCATCACTTTCAGACAGGTCGAGTACTGTTAACAGGAGCAACAGGATTTCTTGGCGCTTTCCTACTACAAGAATTATTGTTAAATACCAAGGTAAATTATCATGAAATTTATTTTACCTCCTCACAAAATACTGCTACCTTCCTGATATGTCTTGGAATTTCTTTTCTGTGAAAAGTCAGTACCAGCCACTTAGTATTTGATGACAATTATCTGATTGACACAATGTCAGGAGTCTGAAAATCCAATATGATTGCTCCAATTAATGACAAAAGAATGAAAATGACAGCCTTTACAGACAGCTCAAACGACTTTGCTGATACCTATCAACCTATGTTTAATAGATCAGTAGATGGTCTGAGGTACTCTGGCAAAGCAAAGTATAGCCATTTTTTCAGGCGTGATATTGAGAAATGAAATGAAATGCGGTTTAACATCCTACTGTTCTGCTCTGAACTTGACTAATGAAGACAAGCAGACAGCATACTGTGTGCTATAAGGGAAATTTCCCCCGGACAGCGGCACTACAGCTTACTCTTATATAGAAGGGATCTTTCACGTACGTGCCAATGTGTACACAGGACCCTCATCTCATCCGATCCCAACGACTAGACAGCTGTACTTGTCAGCCCTCCGTCCTTGATGAACTTTCTCTACAACTGCAGGGATCGAACACCCGATCTCCAGGCCTTCTTATTGAGAGAAAAGCAAAGTGTTAGACATTTTGTTATAGTGTATTTTCCAAATTTATGCTTTTTTTTTTGAAAAAATGCTTGTTTATTTTTTTTTGTGTAGTTAATTGTATATTGTTTGGTACGAGAACATTCTACGTTAAGTATAGAAGAGAGATTACAACAGACATTAGAACAATATGGTATTATACAGAAACATGGTGAACTACCTACAGAACAACAACAGATGTGTAAAACAAGACTTCAAACAAAAGTTAGATTAATCAAAGGTATAGGATGATATATTACACACTTCTAATCGGATGTATTTAATTTTAATTTGACACCCATTCCCAGGGGCAGATCTAGGAATTTTGAAAAAGGGGGGAGGGGCACCGCAAAATGAGGGCACTGACCGCGGAGACGGGGCACGCCGCTGATGGGTGGGGGGGGGTGTCCCCCAAGAAAATTATCCGTCATTTACTTGCATCTGTAGCCATTCCAAGAGCTATTTGGCTGATATTTCGTCTAAGTAAACGTTCGGAACGGACATATTTAGGTCTGGGAAAAGGCAATTTTAGCAGTAAAAAAGGGCACTGTCGAAAATTAGGGGGGGTGCGCGCCCCTTGCGCCCCCCACTGGATCCGCCTCTGATTCCGGCTTACTAAGAATGATCTACAGTTTTAATGTTTTAATACTCCTGTATCTCATTGATTCTATATCTCAGTGATTCTATATCTCAGTGATTCTATATCTCAGTGATTCCATATCTAATTAATCCTATATCTCATTGATCTTATGTCTCATTAATCCTATATCTCATTGATCCTATATCTAATAAATCCCATATCTCATTCATCCTTTATCTCCTTGATCCATATATCTCATTGAGATTCAGGTCACCCAGGCAGGCTGTATTGGACCACGTTGAAGTTGCTGTATTCACGTGCAAGAATAACAAGAAAATGTGTTTGCGGCCATCAAATATGCCAAAAGTTTCTTGGGCGTTCCATACACGGTAGGCTCCTCACAGAAGAAGGGCACCCGAATTTTTTCAGGCATTTCAGGTTCTGCCCCCCCCCCCCTCAACTGTCATTAAGTTTAAAAAATCTGTTGACCCAAGGAATGATATAATATGTGGTTTATGATGATGCAAACATATAATAGAATTTATAATATTTCAGGTGAAATAGCTTTGACAAAGATGGGGATGTCAGAAGATGATTATACTTACCTTTGTACTGATGTAGATTTCATAATCCATGCTGCAGCATCTGTTAATCTGGCTTATCCTTATCAGGTAAGTTTTGCTGTAAATATAGTTCTTCTGTCCGAAACAAAATTAACCGATTAATTGAATCTGTGAATAATATGTTGAAATTAAATTTGTTTAATATGTTTTTATAGGCTTTACATGGACCTAATGTGCTAGGAACGTGTAATGTTATTGCGTTTGCCTGTACTGGAAAAGTCAAACCGTTACATTATATAAGGTGAGTGGACCTTCATCTCCTCGAAAGACATCATATTATAAATACATCAATTAGAAAACTTGTTAGTCTCCTTGAAAGATATCATATTATAAACACATCAATTAGAAAACTTGTTGGAAATAATAAACTTACCAACCACATTACATCTTTTGAGATACTGTACTTCATTCAAGGCCTTTTGTCTAGTTACGTACTTCATTCAAGGCCTTTTGTCTAGTTACAAATTTATCTTTACTAGGTGATTAATTTGTTATGGGCTTATATGCCAATTTGAGCGTAAAATAATCTTCCCATGCCATAACAAATATCAGTATCAGATAAAATTACTTGAGTGTGCATCACAGTTAAAGTGGTTCAATAACCGGAGGATTTGGTTTTCAGTGTCTGTTTACTGAACATTTTCAAATCTTTACAGAATCAAATGGAATGTTGTGCTCTGTTTATTTGTTTAAGATCAATACGCTATTTTTTGTTCTCATTCTAGAATGGCTGATACCACTTATTCATGCACCAAATTCGTATAGCAAGCAAGTTTGTTGTACTTCTATACCTCTAAAGTATCCTTATTGAGCTGTAGAAATGAGTTTTGGGTTCAGTGCACTTACATTATCTAGAACACCTGATACCACTTTAATTTAATTTTAGAATTTCTTTCAACTAATATTTTTGTTTTGCTACTACATCTTCTATACAATTGCTTTATTTAGGGGGTTTTTTTGGGTGCAGTACACTTATTACTTCTCATTTTTGAGGTTCACAACACTTTTGTTACACGCTTGCTCTATTTAACAATTTCTGGATTGGGCAAGGTTGTCTTTTGGCTGGATTAATTTATATGCCATATAAAGATTTTATTGCAAGGACTTTAATTTTAAAAATACAGTATGTAAGATTTAGATAAAGAGCTGATGAATTGATTCTTGCTATAATAGCTCAATAATACATGTAAATGAAGCAAAATAAAAGTTTTGAAAAATTATCATAATTTACTTCATTCTGAGCCAAGTTATTGCCGTTTGTAGTTTTGACAAGATGTGTACATTGTGCTAACTTAAGGTACAATAATAACATTTTCTTTTATGGTTTTAGTGTGTAAAAACTCTCACAATTTAATTGATAAGTTATGATAATGTAAAACGGGCATTATGTAAGATTTAGATAAAGAGCTGGCCGTTCACATTACAATATTTCAAAAATGGATAACGCAAAATGAATATATTGAAAACTTCATTCAAATTACTTTATTTTGAGCGAAATTTTCCATGGTTGTAGTTTTGACAAGATGTGGTCATTGATTGTAACCACCATAGTCTTGCTTCTCCATTTCAAAATTAAATTATTCAAAAGGCTGAACCATTCTAATCCACTTAAAGTTAGAGATATCTGATGGCATGGAGAGTTTATTATGGTCTTGCCATATTTATTAATGTCTAATTAATAATTTAAATAACATTTTAATACCCAAAGAGAGACTTGCAATGGGCAGTTTTAGTTCTAACATAATTGCCTGTTTAACAATAATTGACTAGCTTTCCAGATTTTACGGTTAGAGCCCTGGGTCATGTTTCTTAAAATTTTAACTAAAGATAAAATCCAAATTTTAGTAGATGCTTCAATTTTGATTGGCTGTCCCGGCTGTCAATCTTGAGATAGGCCGCCGTTCATTCGCATACTCTGCCCCTTTTCTATGGAATTCATTACCCTTGTCAGTTAGGCTGGCCAAATCTGTAGAAAGCTTTAAATCTCAGCTTAAAACTCACCTTTTCAACCAAGCTTATTCTTCTCAGTAGTGAATGACTCTGTTCAAACTTGAAAAAAGCGCAATAGAAACTGCCATAAAGTATTTTTGCGCAATACAAATTGAGACTTATTATTATTATTATTATTATAAAATCAATCTAATATTATCCAATCAAATAACTAAAATTTGGATTTTATCTTAGTTAAAATTTCGTGAAACAGGCCCCTGTGTGGTAACATTTTCTGGAACTGCAAATACCACTTAGTTTAGTTGAAATATTGTGTTATATCACATTTAATTTGTAAACTGAATTTCCTTCTAGCACTGATGCTGTTATTCCTAGTGGTGTAAAGGGTTTTAAAGAGACAGACAGTATTGATGAATTTCATAATCAGCTGCCAGATGGTTACTCCCAATCGAAATGGGTAGCTGAAAAATTAGTTCAGTTAGCAGGAACACGAGGTTTACCTATAACAATATATAGACCAGGTATAATATATTTCTTTTGTTTTATATATTGAGGACTCTTATATATACGGGGCTCTTATGAAGAAACCTAAAATATTTGTTCCACAATATCAATAAATATGTTCAAGTTTTGATTATATTGAGGAAATTCTGGAAACAAAAAAGAAATCAATGTTGACAAAAAATGTTGTATCCTGTTCTTCTCTTTCCAAAATATTTATGAATTTATTTTTCAGGTAATATGTCTGGTGATAGTATAAATGCCTACTGGAATCCTCAAGATTTTACTCTCATAGTCTTACAAACATGTGCTGAATCCGGCCTTGCTCCAATAGTTGACTGGAAAATGGAAATGACACCGGTTGATTTTGCAGCCAAATTCATCATTAAAATCGTTCAAAATCCGACAACTTCTTTGAAAAATACATTCCATATTATCAACGATAAGCCTTTACACTCAAGGTAGGTAAAACAAAAAACAAATGTAATTTTAAATTTACTTTAAAATAAAAAGAAATAGTTGCCAACTGCGTAAATGTCCAAGAACAATGGAAGTTTACCCAAGGTTTGAAGAAACAAAAGTGGAGTACCCTATACTGAATACTTAACGCATTATGTATAATATAGATAGACTGTGATCAGTGCCAGATTTACCATTTTGCCTAGGTGTGCTTGAGAACAGGGCCCTGATAATTAAAAAATTGCCTAAAACTTGTTGAAGATATTAACATATGTAATATTTTAACTACTCTTAAATTTTCTACTTCAGGGCCCAAGTAAAGGGTCTCATAATTTAACTAGCACAGGGCATCATTTGTGGCACACAGTTGATACTATTAATGCACCGGTCAATAGGAATCTTGAACTACAGCCCCTCAAGCATCGACGGCTATGTCGGCGTCGAATCTTGACGTCAAAATAGACAGCTAAATGTGAAAGAGATGTGAATCTTTGGTGAGAACAAAATTTGCCAAAGGTGAATCTTGAACAAAATAAAATATTGCTGAACACAAATAGACGTCGAATCTTCAACCAACACATTTTTCAGTAAATATTGTATTTTTAAAAATGTGTTTTTTTTTCTGAAAATGGACGAACCTCCGTCTGTTTTCGTTGGCTGTCATACGGAAATTCCACCTGTATAATTGTAGACGCGATTGTCTTTATGATGTTTTCGGGGTAATCTGTATAATCGTAGCTACAAAATGGTGTATGATTTGTTTATACATAAATTTGCTTGATTGTGTGTCCGGTTGATATAGACTCCATTGTCCAAGTCTGAGCTTGCACGTATGTCTAGAATAATGAATGACAAGATAATCTGGTCTCAACTTATGCCTTACGGACCATGCTCAATCAGTCAATGTAAGTTAGTTCAAGCCGTTGATGTACCGTTTTGTCGTTTTTATGAAATTTGCGAATAAAAGTTAAAATAAAAATATATTATTAAAATAAGTACTTTTACAGTAGGGTGTACAGTCACGTGACTTTAAATGTTGTGTCTAAAACAGCCTAAACCTGCATACCCTTGCGCGCTTTCCTAATTTAATGATATTTCTGTTTAAAATAAACACATGTAAATTTTACATCGTTAAAAGCAGAATTGGATCAGGAGATGTCCTAAATTGATAATACATGTATTTCGAGTTGAACACAAATTTACGGCTCTCCGTGACGTCATGTTTGCTTCGAAGAAAACGGCCCGGTTTTTTGGGGGCATGGCTTTTTTTTAATGTGTTTTTAAAAGTGCCATATTCAAATGATCTTTTATAGATATCAACACAATTTTTTTTTTAATCTACAGATAAATAATTGAACTAAAAAATGTCTTTGCTCGAATGGCGAAAAAGATTGGTTCGTAAAAAAATATTTTTAAAATGCTGGTAAAAAAGGACGATAAATTTTCAAAGGTAAAAAGTACCATCAAGGGTGAATGCTTGGGGTAGGTAGTTCAAGATGACTATTGCGTGAATCTTGAACTAATTTTTATTTTTGGACCTGCGTTAGAAAGTGAATCTTCAGTGAATGTGTCTTGGCTTCAAGTACATTGCGGGGTGAATCTTGACCCTAAAATATTGAGCTAAATGACAATCCGGGGTGAACGCTTGAGGGGGGGTAGTTCAAGATGCCTATTGACCGGTGCATAAGTTTAAAGATAATGTTGGCTGTTTTTGACCATGTGATTTATCTTGTTTATAGATTGTGATTTATCTGATTTATAGATTTTGATTTAGTTTATTTATATCTGATATATAGATTTTGATTTATAGAATGTAATTTAACTGATTTATGCCATCATCAATTGTTTTAATTTTAGATGGGTATTTGAATGGATGAATGCTCATGGTTTTCCCCTCGAGATGTTAGAGTTTAATGTATGGAGAGAACGGTATGGTCAATTCATTATTGAATCTCAATTCATTATTGAATCTCAATAAATTATTAAATCTCAATTCATTATTGAATCTCAATTCATTATTGAATCTCAATTCATTATTCAACCCTAATTCATTATTGAATCTCAATCCATTATTGAATTCCAATTCATTATTCAATCTCAATTCATTATTCAATCTCAATTCCCTATTCAATCTTCATTCAATATTTAATACCAATTCATTTATTTAATCCCAATTCATTATTTACTTTTTCAATAGCATGTTAATGAATAATATTGAGTAGAGTAATGTATTATTTTCAAGAGTATATATAAGCCAATCAAACTGGAGACCTGTACATGAAGATGAAAACTTCAATTCAAATATGTATTTTGCTTAAATCTTGAAAAAAATTTTATGAAATTTACACTGTCAAATCATATTCCTTCTATATAAAAAGATCAGATTATTTTTGATAAAACTTGATGTTTCATTGTAGAATAGCATGTTAGTCATTTTATTTAGATAATGCTTTTATATATTACAGAGTACTGGAGAAAATAAAGACAGGGAAAAGACACAGTATGAACTTTCAGGCTTTAATGGATTCTTATCTAAAGTAAGTCAAATTTTAAAGTTTAAATCCATGGAAAGCTAAAATTTTGATTGAAATTCTGATTTTTGTTCAGAATTCCCAATAAAACTATTGAGATTATTTTCTTGTATTGTTTAGAAATGAAGTATTTGTTGGTCCGTCCACCATTTTGTTAACAGAGAATTTTAAGCAAGCTTTAGCAGACAGTCAAATGGTATACCCTTATATAGATTCTTCCCTGTTGACAGTTTATTTTGAGAAACTGTCTTCTAGAGGCGTGTTAATTAGCAATTCCTGTAGTAATCAAATTAACTGTAAGTACCTTTGTTATAATTGTTATATACTGTTAAACTCATCCTGTTGAATCTAGGCCTTTTGCTAATGAAAATTTTTGTCATCAAATCATTCAAGTTTTATATAGTTATCATTACTCTAAACGAAATGAAATAAAATGGGGTTTAACTATTGTGCTCTGAAATGTGCTAATGAAGACAGGGTCATTACTCTAAACTAAAGCCTAGCTTATGTCGCCTACGACACGATAAAACTGATGGCGACTAACGGCAACTGACAGCTTATGTCGCTACGACTGAATTTATTAACAACTGGACGCAATCGCGAGCAGCCAGTTGATCATAGTCGTAAGCGCGCTCATGTCGCCCGGCGTGAGTTGAAGAATCGGGGCCACAACTGATCCCATGACTGACACGTGATAACCTTCAAAATGGTCGCTCATTCCATTTGTTACCGCCCCCTGGTACCACGTGACTAAATAACCAAATCCTATTGGCTACGTCAGCAAGGCGCCGACTTGAGCCAGTCGTGAGTGTTAATCTGTATAATTGTCATGTTTCATTCTTACCTTTGTTTATATGTGTGACGTCACTTCTGCCCGACGGGTCTCGTGAGACGCGAGAGGCGGAAGGGAGATTTGGCAGTTGTATAGTTGGCAACCAGAAAATAAAGTATATCAGAAATATGAGTCGTGGTTAATTATCAATTTTAACATGGTAGCAGAGCGAAACAACATTTTATTAGAAGACATGACAATATAGACCTGTGATGGCAAGTAATAATTACAAAAATCCACCTGTCTTCAGTTCCGACACGAATTATGACTCGTGGAAAGCAGAGTTGGAGATTTGGCGCCTTGTCACCGATCTAGACAAAAAGAAGCAAGCTTTGGCAGTATGTTTGACATTAACCGGAAGAGCACGTGAGACAGCGGTTGAAATTCCCAAGGAAGACCTTAATTCTGACAGGGGAATTGAACTATTATTAACGAAGTTAGACGGCGTTTTTAAAGAAGAAATCAAAGATGCAATGTATCACGCATACATGACGTTTGAACAGTTTCGCCGACAGAGTGATATGACAATTGATGAATATATTGTCCAGTTCGAGGCGTTAGAAAAAAAGATCAGAAAATATCAGATGAATTTACCTGATCCTGTATTGGCATTTAAGTTGTTAGACAATGCCTCTCTTTCAATAACTGAGCGGCAAATGGCCTTGACTGCAACTGGTGAGTTAACATTCAATGATATGAAATCTGCGTTGAAGAGAATTTTTGGTAGTAAGCTTAATAGTGCCAGACAAAGTATGAACCAAGAGTCTTTTAACGATATAATAAAGCATGAAATTAATGCAGTATCTTCTTATGGTAGAAAACAATCTTATATTCCTAAGCGCAAAGAACCCAACAGCTCACAGTTACCAACGGATCAACCTGTTAAAGGCACTAACCCTTTAAATAGATTTGGAAAACGATCTAGATGCGTTATTTGTCAGTCCACATATCATTGGGCAAAAGATTGTCCTCATAAGCAAGAATCTGCTAATTTAGTTGAAGACTGCGACCGTGATTGGTGTGAACTAACTTTAATGGTTGATGGTGATGAGTCCAAATTTGAAAAATCGTGTGCTCATGAAGATGTGAATGTATTTGTTGTGGAAGCTAGTCATGCTGCTGTTATTGACACAGCGTGTACCAAAACCGTATGTGGAATTTCATGGTTCGAGGATTATATACGAACATTAGATGCCCAACAACAATCAGTTGTTCAAACTTTTAAAAGTGACCGAACATTCAGATTTGGGGATGGTGCTACTGTAAATTCAATAAAGATGGTAAAAATTCCTGCATTTCTGGGTAATAAAAGCTGTATTATAGAAGTAGAAGTTGTCAATGCCAGTATTCCGTTGTTGTTAAGTAAGTCTTCTCTCAAAGAACTTGAAGCTATTATTGACTTAAAAAATGATTCAGCAACAATGTTTGGTGTTCCTGTAAACTTAGAATACACCTCGAGTGGACATTATTGTGTTGATCTTGGTGTTTCTGAGACGACATGTTCTAACAAAAACATTGATAATATTTTAATGGTTTATGACAGCAATATGTCTAAAGTAGATAAGCATAAAATATTATTAAAACTTCATCGACAATTTGGGCATGCCTCATGCGCAAGACTTAAAAAACTTTTAATTTCATCAGGTTTATATGATAAAGAAGCTTTTGAAATATTACAAAACATTGTAGATAAGTGTGATATTTGTATTCAACACAAGAAAGCACCAGTTAAACCAGCAGTTGGGCTACCATTAGCAACTGAGTTTAACGAAACAGTGGCAGTCGATTTGCATGAAATTGAACCTCATTTATGGTACTTACATATTATTGATGAATTTACCCGTTTTAGTGCGGGATGTATACTGCATAATAAACAAGCTACAACATTTGTCAAAGCCTTTATTCAGAACTGGATATGTGTTTTCGGTTCACCCCGTAAATTGTATTCCGACAATGGAGGTGAATTTAATAACAAAGAAGTTCAGGACATGGCCGAGAACTTTAGTATTGAATTAAAATTAACCGCAGCATATGCTCCCTGGAGTAATGGTACTTGTGAAAGACACAATCAGACATTAACAGAAACATTAATGAAAGTCAAAGATTCTGAAGAGTGCAATTGGGAGACAGCATTAAGTTGGGCCTTAATGGCAAAGAACTGCTTAATAAATAATTTTGGTTTTAGTCCCTATCAGTTGGTATTTGGTCATAATCCCAATTTGCCTACAGTTCTTAATGATTCTTTGCCTGCTCTAGAAGGTAGCTCTATTAGTAAGGTTGTGGTTGAACACTTATCATCTTTACATAAAGCTAGAACTGCCTTTACACAGTCAGAATGTTCTGACCGAATACGAAGAGCAATTAAACACAACTTGCGAACATATAATGATACAATGTACTCTCCAGGCGATAAGGTGTTTTATAAACGTCCGGATTGTAATAAATGGAAGGGCCCTGGAACAGTTATTGGCGCTGATAATTCGATTATTTTTGTCCGACATGGTGGTACCTATGTCAGAGTTCATAAAAGTCGACTTATGAAAGACATACATGTACCTCAAGATAGTGATTCAACTAACAGTAATAATGAGTTCAGAGATGATGTTGTTGAAAAAGATCATACAATATCGACTAATAATAACAATGTCAATACTTCTGAGAATGATGAAGAATCAACCCCGTCTGATCATCATAATAATAGTGAACATAGTGATAATCTTACTAATAATAGTGAGCAGACCTGTAGTGATAGTGATACAGGTAGTGTTAATAATTCTAACACTAGTGGAATAACACCTCAAATAAAGCCTGGAATGTTGGTAACATTTAATGAAAATGACGATACATTTATTAAAGCACGGATTTTAAGCAGAGGAGGAAAATGTTCTGGAAAATACAGAGATTGGTTCAATTTAGAGATTTTAGTGCCTGAAACAGAGTTTGGGCGTAGCAAAGCTGTGGACTTATCGAAAGTAAAAAACTTACAAGAGTGTGACATGGTAGATAATGAGTGTGTTATGGTTTTAAGTGACTCTTTATTAGATAAGGCAAAGAATAAAGAACTTGATAGTTGGAAAGAAAATAATGTTTATAAAGAAATAAATGATACTGGACAAAAGTGTTTGTCCACTAGGTGGATAATTACAAATAAAGAAACTGTTGATGGTTTTATTCCCAAGGCACGCTTGGTAGCACGTGGCTTTGAAGAAATAACAGATAATCTTCATAAAGATTCACCCACATGCTCCAATGAAGCTTTGAGAATAATACTAACTATAATGTCTATTAAAGGGTGGTCTCCACATGCTATGGATATTAAAACTGCATTTCTGCAGGGTCAAGCTATTAAACGTGACATTTATCTTAGACCGCCTAGTGAAGCTAATCGTAAGGGTGTTGTTTGGCATTTACAAAAGTGTGTTTATGGCCTCAGTGATGCTTCCTTACACTGGTATCAAAAAGTTAAAAATGTTATGTGCACTCTTGGTGCCAAAATGTCAAAATCGGATCATGCAGTGTTTTATTGGCATGATACGCAAGGGGAATTAGTCGGAATTCTGGCATGCCATGTTGATGACTTCATTTGGTGTGGTAATCCAAATTTCGATGGTATTATTAATGAAGTTCGAAAGCAATTATCTGTTGGAAGGGAAGAATCCAAAGCATTTAAGTACCTTGGTATTGAACTTAGTACTAATGATCAAAATATTTATTTAAATCAAAACCAATACGCTGAATCTTTGTTGCCTATAAAATTGGATAGGTTACGTTTATCTCAAAAACAATCTGAATTGTTTGATTCAGAAAAGGATTTATTAAGATCCAAAATTGGTCAAATTCTGTGGATAGCTCGACAGAGTCGACCTGATGTTTTATTTGATGTCTGTAATTTAGCCTCAAATTTAAAAAATGCAAAGGTTAGTGATATTATTTATGTCAACAAAATTGTCAAGCGAATAAAATGTGATACATATTTCCTTAAGTTTCAAAAGTTAAACTCTCCTTTGTCTTTAATTGTATATTCTGATGCTTCATTGGCCAATTTAAGTGATGGGGGTACGCAGGGAGGTCATATAATTTTTTTAAAAGGAGAAGATGGTAAATTCTCTCCTATATGTTGGTCCTCGAAACGAATTAGACGTGTTGTGCGAAGCACACTGTCCGCTGAAGCCTTAGCCATGGCTGATGGCATTGATAGTGCTATTTTTGTGTCTAATTTGTTCAGGGAACTCACATTAGAGAGCATTCCCATTATATGTGTAACTGATAATAGATCCTTGTATGATGCGATATATTCCTCTAAAAGTGTTCAAGAAAAACGTTTACGTTTGGAGTTATCAGGTATTAAGGAAATGATTGAAATGGGCAACATTAGTAAAATCAGTTGGTCAAGCTATCAGTTAGCAGATTGCCTTACAAAAAAGGGAGCATCTTCTATAGAACTTCATAATACTTTAGATCAAGGTCTCTTGAACATGTTATAAAATAATAACATCAAATTTTTATTATTGTATGTAAAACCTATTAAGCATAATTAATGCTCTAAAAAATTATTTTTTATTTTTATAAAACAGTGGAGATTGTTAATCTGTATAATTGTCATGTTTCATTCTTACCTTTGTTTATATGTGTGACGTCACTTCTGCCCGACGGGTCTCGTGAGACGCGAGAGGCGGAAGGGAGATTTGGCAGTTGTATAGTTGGCAACCAGAAAATAAAGTATATCAGAAATATGAGTCGTGGTTAATTATCAATTTTAACAGTGAGTACGCTCATGTCGCTTGCGACTACAGACAACTAGTTGTCGCCAGTCGTAGGAGTAGAACATGTGCGACTCAGAGACACTGGAGACAACTGGACGGCGACTGGTTGCCGTCCAATTCACACCAGCCGTAAGAGAACTCAGGTCGCCCATGTAGTCACGACTGATCAGTTCCACTTGATCGCAAACCAGTCGCTGATTTCTAGTCGCCGTCAGTTTTATCGCTTCGTACATAGGGTGACATAAGCTAGGCTTAATGTTTAATATAGAAAGTAGTTAGAAACTGGTATGATACAATGTTTGAGAATATTCCCCTTTTTGTTTTTCTTAGATTACTTCTCTTATAGGCCTAGAGGACTATATGTCTGTACAGCGAATTGGACGCTTATAGTTCCCCCCTCCTCCTCAATACATTCACCTTGATCTGATATATATATATGTTTGTTGTTTGAGGTGTGTGTATATTGTATCCTGTCCATAGGTTTGTCTTAATTTTCATGATCTTCCTGCACTTATTATATACAGTGCATTAATTAGCCAGTGTGTATAAAACTACCTGTAAAAGATGTCACTTCTAGTGTAAAAGTATGAATAATTCTAATATCCTTTCAATACACTCAGTTAACCGATAATGGTGAATGTTATTAAATAGTCACAGTATTAAGGATCTATTTGTTGTTTATTTCTTGCATGCATACAATGTGTAATTTGCTGATACATTTGGACTAAAAGCACCTTCAAATTAACTAATGTAATTAATCTATCAAAATTTACTGCTCCATTCCGGTATTATTGATATTATTACAGGGTATTATTTGCTGCAAATAAACACACTGAAATATAACCTTATTTTGTTACTATATGTCTAATATACAAATAAACACACTGAAATATAACCTTATTTTGTTACTATATGTCTAATATACACAATGGATATATTTAATTACTGCTCATTGGGGGAAACATACTTTCACATTGTTTCAATATCGTTGATGATGTCGGAGTTTTAATTGCCGTAAATGTAATCCCGATATATTATTGATATCAAAGTTGTCTTGTGCAAAGATATTTTCCTGATAAATTTACTCCAATTTCTTTATGGAATTTTACTAGTGTTGATTTATTTCTTTTATTAAAATGAACAAGTTTTCTTACTTGACGCATTAATTCCCGTTAAGAAGTTAGTTTGAAGATAGCGCGACATTAACATATTATTTAGAATCAAATAGCCGAGGCTGCCATATTAAATTTCTTTGTCATAATGACTGACAAGTGTTGTTCTTCGCGGCCGTAGGTCAACCGGATATCAAACTACCGGTTATAAAATTAATGTCAAGGTCGTTCACCTTACCGCGAAAATGGCGTCAAATATATCAGGGAATTATTATTGATATTAATAGTATTACCTCTTATTTATTTCTTGCAGAGAGATAAAGGGTTTTTCATACTTTTCAGCGTAAACTCAAGCCAAAGAATGTTATAAAATGCCGCGAAATACGTATCATGTCAAAATAAATCCGTAAAAAGTCTAATTAGTAATTTCTTTTACGGATTTATTTTGACATGATACGTATTTCGCGGCATTTTATAACATTCTTTGGCTTGAGTTTACGCTGAAAAGTATGAAAAACCCTTTATATTATCACTAATAATATCAGAGATTGAATGAATAAAAGTTTGCACGAGACAACATTGATATCAAATGTGAAATGGATGAATAAATTCAGTTAAACACCGGCAATTAACTAGTTATTGCTTTGAATATTATATATATATTTTTTTAAAAAAATAAAAACCTCTTATTTAAAATGTTACATGTTTATAATATGATTACATATATAAACGGTATCTGCATTATGATTATGGCCTACAGTTAGTGCTGGATTAGGATGCAAGTGGGTCCTGTTCAGTCCTGCATCATATAGTGGAACACAACTGAAGTTCATTTAACTCATTTCAAACGATACATACAAGTCCAAGTCCAAATACAATTACTATATTACAATTCAAAATGTAGTACGCCTATTAATAAAATATGATAATACATGTATTTTAGTTAAAAAAGAAAATTGTATTTGGACAATTATATAATTTTGTAGGCCCCCTAAATCCTTGGGACTGGCTCAGGTGTGCGATGTACATCATTGGTAATCTGCCACTGCCTCTGCACTATGTTATAATAGACATGTATATCAAGTCTCTATTGACACAGGTCCACTATTAAGTCTGTCGACTTTGTGAAATTGGGATCATAATTTAACTGTATATTTTACCTTTGTTTTGTCTTTAATAATTCCGATTTTGAAAACTTTTTCTTTTTTGTTTTTAGTAGTAAGACCTTTATCAGACAAGGTTGTGATAGTCACAGGTGCATCTAGTGGTATAGGTGCTGCCGTGGCTGTAAGATTAGCTAATCTAGGCGCTAAAGTGGCATTAGTTGGTAGAAGAGAAGGAGAACTAATGAAATATGTTAATATAATTAAAGACAATCACGGCGTAGGAATACCTGTTAAAGCAGACGTCAGCAATCGTTCAGAGGTAAATCATTACTGTTTTACAAAAATCAAAGTGTTGGGATAGATTCCATGCTATACTTGGGTTTCAAACTTTCACAGTTTTGAAAACTGATCACTTGTCAATAAGACAATCTGTGTACCCCACCTAATTTTATTTAACAAGAACCGGTAACTCACTCAAGCATTGAACATATAAATATAAAGAATTTTAAATGAGAGCTCACAGACCTCCATAAAACCACTATATAATGTGTGTATGGCTTGTTAGTATTAAAACATCTGTATAATATGTTCATAGTTGATTGGTAGATACTTTTCAATTTAGTCCACCATATGCCCGATTCAACTCTATGATCAGAATGCTATCCCCCCAAATAATCTAAGCAATCACCCAAGATCTTCAAAATGACAGTGCCTACTGTTTGAGAGGAAAGATTGTTAAAAAGTATAGATGATGAGTTAAAGTATAGATATTTTTGTTATTCAAAATAATTGTTTTAATTTTAACAAGGCAGCAGTAAGTCTCTGTCATTGTCATAGTTACTTAGCTTAGAAGAAATTTTTCACAGTTCATTACGTCAACATGATTTTAAATAAAAATAATTTGGCCAATTCAATAATTAATAGCAGTAATTTTTAAAGTAGATGGTTTGGAGTGTCGGACAGTAACTAATTCTGTTCTGGTTTATTTTTATTAAGGTAGAAGAAATGGTACGACATACAGAGTTGTCATTAGGACCAGTAGATATATTAGTTAATTCAGCTGGGGTTATGTATTATACTTTCATGAAATCTAAACATTTTGATGAATGGGAACGACAGATTGATATAAATTGTAAGGTAAGTAACATATTCCTGAAGCAATGGCCCGAGAAATCCCTCTCTGACCATTGCTGGAATAGGGTCTGTTTCTTGAACTTATGCGGGAGTGTGTCTATTCTTTCCGTTCAATGAAAGCTATCACTTAAGTACAGCAACATGACAGTCCTTCGTTTAATCTGGGTCTTCCCTAAAACTTTGGACAGCGATTTAAGGTATTAAAAACGGTGAAAGTATGTTCGTTTACATTTCATTCAACTTGATAGCCTCGTTTGTCACGCAATTAGTTTTACTGCAGTATTCTGCTATGCACGGGTTAATTAGCCATAATAAAATCGTGAGTCATGACGAAACGTTATGTAAACATATTTGGTCCAATATTGGCAGCTAGTGATTGGTTGGTAGACGGACTACTGACAAATCAAAATTTAAAACAACAATATCCACTCATAATAGCAGTGTGTAGTTGGATTACCTCTAATCAAACGCAACACTGCCCGGAGTATGGGTAAGTAAGAGTGTACAACCTTATAGTCAAGGCCCCAAGTTTACCAAACATTCTCAGGCAGAAATTAGATATTAGAATCTGCGCACCACTCAAATTAACCATAAAGTGAACATCTGCGTTGGACAGGTTCTGTAACCGATTCTATTATAACATAAATAATAATGGTTAAAGGACCACTAGTAGCAAATAGAGAGAGAAATGGGGTTCAACGTCCACTCGACACAAACTAGGTCATTTTGGGTCTAACATATGGTTTAAAATTTTTATTTCAATAATTCGCTTGCGCATAGGGGTCTTTAGCAGTGGGAGGAAACCGGAGTACCTGGGGAAAACCCACGAAGTTGTACAGGTGACCCTACTCCTTGCCACATACAACCGGGGATTCGAAACCCTGCCAGTTTACTCAATGGCAGACCGTATGATACAGCGCGCATAAGCTAACCATTCGGCCACCCAACCCCCTAGTAGCAAATAAGAGATAAATTGGGTTTAACATCTGCTGGACACAAACTAGGTAATTTTGGTACTAACCTATGGTTCAACTTTATTTCAATAATTTGCTTGCACATTGGGGTCTTTAGCAGAGGGAGGAAACCAGAGGACCCGACCTGGAGAAACCCCATGAGATTGGACAGGCAACCCTACTCCTTGTCAGGCACAACTAGGGAATTGAACCACGCCAGTTGACTCCGTGACAAATGTTATAATGCAACACACACACACTAACCATTCGGCCATCCAACCCTCCTAGTAGGAAATATATAGGTGGTGTAGTAAATATTATTTCTAATTTATTTTTCCGATTGGGCAGATTCCCCTGTCTGATGTTCTCCAACCCATATATGAAATGAAATGGGGATCAACGTCTGACAGTTCTGCTCCAAATGGGCTAATGAAGACAGCCATACGCATAACATTAACAGTGTGCTTGCTATGAGGGAAATTTTGCCTGGACAGCGCCACTACAACCTACTCTTATATGGAATTCCAACTGTCAAGGAATCTTTTATGTGCACGACAATGTGTACACATGAACTCAGCTTTTCGACCCATCCAGACAGCTGTCCTCTGTCCAGCATCACTGACAAGAGGGAACCACGCCACATATTTCCCAAACAACATGTATTGTATAACTACATATGAAGGTGATGTATTGAATATTGTTTATATTACAGGGTTTAACGTCATGTATAGGAGCTGTATTAACTGGTATGATAGACAGGAAGTTTGGTCACATTATAAATATATCTTCAGATGCTGGCAAGAGGGTAAGATAAACCATTATTCCCTGTGTATTTGGGGGAGGGATGTTAGAGATATATACAATCAATTAAACTTTTATTTTATGTTGTCTTTATCATTCTGATTTTTTGTGCTACATAAGAACAGTTACCATTCAGATGGCTTACATTTGCTGTTTTGTGTACGAGACCTCAGCGTGTTTGTCAAAATGATAGGGTAAAATGTGAAGTAAGTTATGAAATACGAAATTAAAGAAAAGAAAACATTATAGAATTTAAAGAATATAACAACTAAACCATCAGGGTTTTGTGTGAATTGCTGGTCTAGTTGTATATTTTGGTACTATGTTTTATTATATTGTAGGGATTTGCTGGTCCAGCTGTATTTTCTGATACTGTTTTATTATATTGTAGGGATTTGCTGGTCCAGCTGTATTTTCTGATACTGTTTTATTATATTGTAGGAACTGGTCTAGTTGTATATTCTGATACTAAGTTTTATTATATTGTAGGGATTTGCTGGTCTAGTTGTATATTCTGATACTAAGTTTTATTATATTGTAGGGACTTGCTGATCTAGCTGTATATTCTGATACTAAGTTTTATTATATTGTAGGGATTTGCTGGTCTAGCTGTATATTCTGGTACTAAGTTTTATGTAGAAGGATTATCACAAGCATTACGTCATGAAGTTAAAGAGTATGGTATAAAAGTAACATGTATACAACCTGGTGACGTTAAAACAAATTTATTATCACATACAACAGATAAACAGGTTAGTTAACATCACAAAACATAATTGACGATTCCACTTTTCAGAAAAACTAAATACTTGACTTCTTCTTTATGAGCCAGTTACCTCATTAGGATAGGGGAATACCGCAATAGAAGACAAAACATAATTGAGGAAAATCCATAAGGTTGGACAGGTAACCCTACTCCTTGCCATGTACAACCGGGGATTCAAAACCACGCCAGTTGACTCAATGACAGGCCATATAATACAGCACGCACGCTAACCAGGATTCATTATCATTACTAAGTTTATCACTGATCAACTTCTATTTGTATTTGAGAGCCGATGACGGGGTATATACCAATACTATGTCAACAAGTTTCATTATCATTTCTAAGTTTACTTCTGATCAACTTGTAATTGTATTTATTCTGTTATAATTTAGGCTAAAGAAGAATTTGATGGAAGCGAATCCTGTACCATATTAGAACCTGATGATGTAGCTAAAGCTATAGAATATGTGTTACTACAGCCTCAACATGTCGGTATAAATGAAATTCTGGTAGAGCCACAACTAGCACCAATCTGAAACCTTCCAGGATCGGTGTGGACATGATAATCACATGCTATATCAAACTTATGAACTGAAATTTGTGATGTGTCAATACTGTGATTATAATCTAAATCCTAGGAATATGTGAGAGAATACGCACAGCAGGAAAACAAATATTAATCACTTGTGGAAAAGAAGCAATATCATCATTTTGATAGGTTATGTCACCCTGTTGAAAACATTATGTTGAAGCTGCTGTGTATTGAGCACAACTGAGTTGGGGATATAAGGGAGGTGGAATGGAATGAAAGGAGTAGAAACCCATTCTTCATAATCCTTCAAATTGTCTCTTTCTTCTATGAAGATTCCCCCCCCCCCCCCCAGCAATTTTAGTCTTTCACATTCAGTATTTTACAAATATATTGAAAAAAACATTTTTATTATTGTTTTTGTATAATCTTGTTTCAAGGATTTAAAAGTTGATGCCATTATAAATTAAAGTCTCTTTCTTTTTCAAAATATTATTTCTTGTTATCAAAAGTGAAAATAATGATTGTCCAAAGTAAAAACGGTTATTATTTGCTCCAAAGTAAAAACAATCATGGGTTGCCCCAAATTAAAACAATCATGGGTTAACCGAAATTAAAACAATCATGGGTTGCCTCAAACTCAAAACAATCATTGATTGCCCGATCACTTATAAATATAACACATCAGATCAACCTATTTCCATACTTTATTTTCACTTAAATCAAATAGGTTAATTGTTATTAGCTGTTTTGAGTAAATATAGATAACAATAACAACCTTTGTAAGTAAATACATAGATTAAACTCATTGTGTAGTTTAATTGTCGAGTGCGAGACATTAAGTAATATATTGGTATTGTACGAGAGGGCAATATCTATATATTAGGCATTGTCTTGCATGCGACCATTAAACAACTTAAAATACAGACACTATCCAGCACGAGCATTTCAATGAAATATGTCTCTCGGGTACAATATTACAACTAGTATGAATAATGTGGGCTTGGCACATTGCCCGTAGCATTATTATTTGAAATAATTGTACGCCAACATCAAAGGATGACGTCATATCTGTATTTTAAATAAAGATATTTCAAACACTTTTTAGTGTTGCCCAATGCCCTATACAGTGAGTCTGGTGAACTTGGGCAATGGGCACCATTTTGCCACCCAATCTGTAAGTTCAATAGACTGACATTATAACAAAGCAAACATAAAAAATCTCCGGGGTAAAACGGACAGGAGTGGTAGTTCTGCATATAAGATACAATGGGCCGGGGGGGGGGGGGGGACTGTGTAAGAATCTGCAGCTACATAGAACTAAGGCTGAACAGAAAAAGGACTAGATCTAATTCTTAAGGCCAATTCAAGATTTCGTAAAACGATTCTAATACCTTATTGTTTGCAAAATTGTAGGTAAGGGCTGGTCCAGGGATAAGATTGGGATTAACGTTTGGCCTGTTTACATCTGGTGAGCTTACCAAATTTGAAAGTTGGCCGTACGAAATACATCTAACCACAAAAAAAGTTGTATTGTTACTCAAACGCAATTGTCCAGACACTCTGGGGTTGCTGTTCATCTAGTCTGTGACGTGTACATCCGGGATCTGATTAGAGTCAACTGAATTTGCTCTTTTTGAAATTGATGAAATGGATGTCAACTTGTGGTTTTCTATCTTTTTATGTTTGAAACGCCTTGAGAATTTCACCAATCTGGGTTGGGCCAGAATGATTCTCGCTTGCTTCTTCGCCGTTTTTCTGAAGTCCCGCAAGTTACGCTTAAGATAAGCAAAGTGATGCCCTAGTGTTGCAATATCCACAACGATGATAGCAAGAATGATGGTGATGAAAATACCCAAAACGACAATTCCAATCCACACTGACCCCTCGGCTTCAACTGGTTCCGGTTCAAATCTTTTCTTGTACCATCCAGCTACAATTAAAAGAAATAATGGTACTTAATTTTTATAGATGAACGGGGTTAACGTCCTGCTCTTCTTCCCCGACTGCTAATTTGTATTAGAATGCAGACCTGCATCACCAAAAAAGGGAAAGCAGTTTCCCATCCAACACCTGGACCAAACCCTTGACCTCTTGGTTAGTGAGCCAGCGCTTTTGTCACTGATCCACCGTGAGTGGCGTCGTTCGTTCGTCGGGCTTAAGGCCACTCATGCCTAGGGTGGTATCGCATTGTCATTTACGTCTCTTATCTTTGACCACATCGCAGACATTTGGGCAATGCGAACATCTGAGACACGTTACCTGCGGAGAAGCCAGTCACCAATTAATAGTCCTCAGATGATAATAACTTACCTGTACATTCTGGATCATTACCAACCCAGTTTCCGTCCCTGTCACAGAACTTGATCCAGTAGATTATATTATCATCAGGGTAAATATAACAATCAAATACAGCAGTATCACCAAACATCTCACCAGTAACATTAGATTTAGCTCCGACATACCATGGTGCCTTACCACAATAAACAGCTGAAAACACACATATTTTAAATACAAATGAAGAGCGACACTACGGCCTGCGCTTACATCAAATTCCAACTGTCAAGGGATCTTTTACGTGCAAGCCAATGTATACACGGGACTTCGGTTTTTCGTCCCATCCGAACGACTAGACATGTCCTTGTCAGAACCTCCGTGCTGCATCATTGACAGGCTTTGGTGGGGGGGGGGGCATGCCGGAAAATCATGATGAACTTTCTCGACCAATGTAGGGATCTAACATTCGACCTCCTGAGCGAGCACCAGCGTGAACCCCTTCTTGTAATAGAATGGAAGTTTTAATAAAATACAATGGAGTTGAACGTCCAAAACTGACCGGGATAATAGAGATGAGTAAATACGCCATTCAGTATGCTTGTATGGAAAATCTGCTCGCACAATAGTCGGTTCCGTCTACGCTTCATCGAATTACAACTGTCAAGGATTCTCGAATGCGCCAGCGACCCCCCCCCCCCCCCCCCCCCCCCTGGTGGACCTCGTTTTTTGCCTAATCCCAACGACTAGTCACTTCCTCCTCGCAAGCACCCCCGCCCCTTCCAGTACCACTGTCAATGGGAAACCAGTGATTGCACACAGGGGTGTACATAGTTTTGGGTGGTGTTTAGCTAAAATGAAACCGACTTGTGCACATGACCCTAACACGAATGACACAGTCACATACGCCGATCATATTTACATCCCTGATTACACTCAACTGATATACTCTTTATTTTGCTGGTCTTGTGACCTATCCATGTTTTAATACTATATAGGTTTTGTATGCTGGCAGTGACGACCATGAATATACAATCTGTTGAACTTTAAAGATTATCAATTTATAATTATTTAATTTGAATATTTTAACAAACATTAATTCATAATTTACGCAACCCTGTGGTGTCATAGTTTATTATTATAACAGCATTAAAGGGAACGACTGGGAAGAAATCTTGATCTGTTTAAAGTTCGCCAAATCTCCAAAATTATGGTCATTCATCAATATGGAATAAATCGATTGATGTAGATTCAATCGATTAAAAATGACACAATTGATTAATCTGCATAACACGATTAATATTGATTAAACGACTTACGTGTACAGTTTAAAGTAATATCAGACCAAGTTCCATCATCTTGACAGACTGATACAAAATTTCCACCAGCATTTACATGGCCCTTGTTACACGAATAGGTAGCCAATGCTCCAAAACCTTCAGAGTCAGTTGTGGCTGTTGCGTTCTGAACATCTGGGGGCTCAATTGGACATCTTATATCTGGAATAATATTAATACAGTTGCGGATATAAGTGGTGACCTTTTGATTTAGGTCGGAGTAAAGCGTAGAATTGGGCGAATCGGATGAATTATGTTGGTAGGTGATAGGTCTAACGTCATACGATTATATGTTGGCAGAGTAAATATATCCAAGAAACATCGTTTATATCTTGATAATTTTATCAAAATCAACAAAGATCTATTTATGATCGATAATGTACATTTTTTTGTAAATCAATAATCATGTGTCAGGGTAAGTAAATCTTGAAACATATTTGCCCCAAACTTGACATACTGTACTGAAGTCAACTAAACTAATATTTATATGCACATGGCGGCACGTGATTTTTGGTGATGATTCTGTTTATTCCTTACCGTCACAAACTGGGTCTTCTCCGCTCCAGACAGCTTGGTCGTTACAGGTTCGAGTCTGGTTCCCGCTACTTAATGAGGTTCCTACTTCACATTCATAGGATACAGTATCCTTAAATTTCAAGCCAGTGAAACGTGGGATTGCTCGATTCTTAGGTAATGGAGTTGGACAAATAATCTCTACAATCATATAATAAGAATTGTTTAATAGCTGCGTGATTATTCAAAGGGAGACTGGTCATATGTTTGTCTACATAGCTGTGATGTGACGTTGTCCGTCACCCAATACAATATTCGGATCGAACGGACGGGTGTTTAGAGCATTGTTGGACTAATTTCCTATCGAATGCATATACTATCATATGCTAATTACTTCCGGTTATTCCTGTTTCTTTGGGCGGTTCGCTCATGTTGCGCTCGCGGGCGGTGCCACGTATTGCAACTATTTATTCATTGGACAGTATCCGCCTTCTTTTTAATTTAGGAAAATACACCTGTGGATTGTGTAGTGGGCCTCATCACTCGAGGGTTATCCGGTTCAGCGAACAACTCGATTCGGATATTCTGTACTTACTTCAGTCATCATAAATTTGGGTTTAACCGTTTCAATAAAATAGAATGGGTTTAATGTATCATCAACACAATGCATTGGTAGAAAAACTGTGCCAGTAAAGCAGTACCCTGACAAGTGAAAGCCATGTTTAAAAAAAGATTCGCACCAGGGCATTCTAATCGGGGGCCCGGACCCTGGGGCCTATTTCACGAAATTTTAACTAAGATAAGATCCCAATTTTAGTAATTTGATTGGATAATATTAGATTGATTTTAGTGCTTAGCCAATCAAAATTGAAGTATCTACTAAAATTGGATTTTATCTTAAGTTAAAATTTCGTGAAACAGGGCCCAGGTCTCTCGACTAGCTCGACAGAAATTAAAATAGAACGAACCGTTGATACAGATTTAGTTTTACACTGAAGAACCTACCTGCACAGAATGGTAAAGAACCATCCCAGACAGCAGCTACAGTACATCGTCTGTCTAGGTTACCTTTTATAGCATAATAATACGGGTAACATGTATATGTTACATACGTATTATACTCATTTGAACCAACTACCATAAAACTATGATCCACAGGTTCTGGTTGAGGACACTTAATAGCTGTAAAATATAATAAAATGGGCGCTAGTTAGCTTCAGAAAACATATAAACAAATTATGTCAAATAAAAAGGATGAACGTCAATTTCATGGGATAAAGCAAGCAAGGGGATGGGGGAGGGTGTTAAATTAAGTCAATAAGCATAATTTAATTTCAATAATTCACTTGTCAAAATGGGTCTTTACTCTTTGGTATGCAATTTTAGAAAATTAGAGATAAACGACAAGCCTAGACCGGTGACACTTTTATATAATTGCAGGCTGGCGTAAAATTTACTTTAAAGCTCAAAATAGAGCAGAAAGAATACTTCTGTTTCAAATTTTGCATGGTTAAATTTTGTTTCACTGATTTGCTTGCGCGTAGGGGTCTTTAGCAGTGGGAGGAAACCGGAGGACCCGGGGAAAACCCACGAGGTTGGACAGACGACCCAACTCCTTGTCAAGTACAACCGGGGAATCGAGAGTGGTCTAAGGGCGTGACAAAGGAACAATAATACTTCGGGTATAATACATCCGGTATTGGGCAATTGAATATTCCGACATGCTAGGCCTATATAAACCGGCATATTGCATTATCTAGTACGATGTTGGAATCGATTGTATATAAACTAGTGTCCAAAAGAAACGATACCAACTTTCTTTCCAATTAATTTTTTTCTAAGTGAAATTCTAAGTATGAAAACATGCCAATTCGTATTGCACATCCCTAACACAGCAGCATAGTCCATAAAAATACCGGGAACACTTGATCACTTCCGGGAAAAAACGTAAATTTCGTGAAAGTGACATTTCCCTCTCTAGCATGTTCTGCACGTGCATGTAAACTGTATAAAACGGCTGATCAGACACGTTGATATCACAGCAACAAAAAGAACACAAGATATGCCACGTATGACAGCCATTGAGAGAGAGAGAGCAATGGGATGGTTCAACAAGGAACGTCACATGTCGACGTCGCCAGAAGGTTGGGCTGCGCACGCATCACTATCACCAGGTTGATGCAGCGGTTCCGTCCGACAGGTCATACGTCAGACAGGCCCAGAAGTGGAAGACCACGACCACGAGTAACCACGCCCCGTGAGGATCGTTACATCCGGGTATTACACCCGAGGAACCGCACCGTAACAGCGACATCCACGGCGGCGACAACACTGGGACACAGGATCAGTCGACAAACCGTCTACAGGAGACTACGGCAGTATGGTATCCGGCCACGTCATCCCAGTGCCGCCTGTTAATACTGAGCTGTGTGAAATATGCAGGTGGCACAAAAACTCAAGGGGCGCAAAAAACCCAAATCATGACGCAAAGCTCACCATTCCGTCCCTCCCGCTTAGCCCCTGAGACAAATCGTAACAACATAACAGAAACCACACACAACAGTTTAGGAGTTGGTAATATAAACCTACTTTCACAAGTTGGTTCCAGTCCACTCCACTGTCCATTACTTTGACAAGTTCTAGACGTGTCACCGAAACTAACCATATAACCTTCAAAACAGATATAAGTTGCTGTAGAACCGATATCCAGGGATAAATACATTACTGCTCCATTGTCTGGTCGAGATAATGCTGGACAAGAATTGGCTGAAATTTAAAGTTGTATCCAGATTATTATTGATTTTTATATTTTAGAAAATATATTTATTTTTTTTACCAAGAACTGGTCGATAACCGCTACTTCTTCTCCTTCTTGTTCTTGGGGTGACGCTCTTCGAAAAGGCCCAAGGCAACACCAATTCAAGTCCGATCGACATGAAAATTGGAATGCTTCTTCTTGGAATAATTCTACATCGATTTGGTGAATTAGATTGTTGAATTTCGTCCAACTACAAGATCAGTTCCTGGTCGATAGTGCGATCGTACTTGTTTGATTATCTGTGACATCACAGCTGTTATATAATAAATAGATATTATGGGGATATTAGGGCTATTATTTCAGAACAGTTACATCTATACCAAGATTCCATCTTTTGTTCTTATCGTCCAATTTGTTATTTAAAACACATCATGCCCTTGTTCTAGTTTTATTTATAAAAGGAAAATATTTATTAATACATTGTCATTTCTGGGCCGGGGGTGGGGGTGGGGGATCCTTTGTTAGTCTTGAAGTTACTTCGTTTTTGATGAAGTATAACAAGTTTAAGGAGAAAATTTGTTTAGAGGTTGCTCTCAGCCCGCCTCTGTCGTAAGGCACAGTCACCTGTTTATTTCTATTTTATCCATATTGATGATCTACTTACCTTCACAGTCCAGATCCTCTCCATCCCACTCCCCTGATGGTAAACATTTTCTATACGCATCCCCCAATACAGGTGTATGTCTTTCTACACATTGATAATACCACATAGCACCAACAGTTAATGTACCATTATCCGCACCAGTAGAATTTAATACACGATATGTATTAGGTACGTCTATCGGTCCCTCACATTCTATCCCACCTAGAATTATACATTAGGTAAGATTTAGACCAAGAGATGGCCGTTCTCGGAAAAAATAGTTTACAATTAATTGATAATGAATATATCATTGAAAATTTCATTCAAGTTCTGCATGTTTGAAGTTTTGACAAGAATAACGTAGTCTTGGTTGTCATCGCTACGATAATAAATGGAGTCTCTATTTTCTATTTTACCGAAAACCGATTAAATAGCGTGGATCGTCTAGTCCATTTAGTATCCAAACCATCCGATGCTAAAGAAATGTGGTGATTATCTGAATAAATGTCTAGATAATAACTTATAAAACTGGTCCCCCCCCACCTACAATAGGCAGATTTAGCCGTTATATAATTACAATACTATTTCTGAATATCCATGTGGTTCAATAAATGTAATATAGTTGATATAACTACAAGGTCAATACTTACCGGTACCACTTCTGACAACACGTATTTGAATCCAAAATAAACAACAAGCTATTAACGGTAGGTGCATTATATTTTCAAGTAGTCACTATAAAAAAAACCCACAACAGCATGTACAGATAAACGTCTTGTGTTAAGCCAGAGGATCTCAATTTTTAAACACAACAGCCTTTATGGGCAAAATTTCAAAAAACGTGTTGGATTAACACTAAAACCTTGATACTACTTCCAAGAACACCCTTCCATCATTGAGAAGCGTCGTGTTGTTAGTTTTTTTTTTACGATACCCCAGACAATGATTCCTGTAATTAATTTGTGCTGGGAGATTTTACCATAATAATAACTGAATATCGAACAATGTCTTGTTTATTCCATGGAGAGGTCTTTGCGTGACGTTCTTTTCTTAACAACACAAATCTTACGCTGTCAATTAAATTGTGTTTGAATGGCGGACCATGATTAACCGGAATTATCAATATGTATGTATTCCATTTAATTACAGTCAGCATTCATATTTCAATAATTACGTAGAACAGAAATCCCAATAAATAACCGTGAATATTCAACTACATGTACGAAGTTTTTCGTACGAAACTATCCCGTGCTTTATTCTCTTAAAGTTCCAATAGCATTTTTTTAAGTTATATTTTTAAAATTTATTAAAATAAAGCCCCAAAATAGATTGAACCTATAAACAGTCCTACCTTGTTAAAGAATAATCCTATTAATCCTATAATTCACTATTGCCAGTTGAGAAATTGGCAAAAATATCATTTTCAACTTCAAATTCAAACGTTTGAAGATGGCCGTCCATGGAGAAGAATGGGAAAACAAGGGAGGTAATTGAGTTACTATTTCCTCAATCAACCAGTGTCGCCCTTTCTACCCCCCCCCCCCCAAAAAAAAATTTTGTCCATGATCGTATAATAGTGAGTTGACAACCTTTTGAGCAAAAAACATAAAAATAATTATATTTTGACTTTCTTAGAAAAAGTGAAATTGGAACTTTAAATGTTAATAGAGGCTATGTGCTGTTTTCGATTCACTTATATTTCAAAATGAATTTTATGTTTACGCTTCCTACAAACAAATAGTGTTACATGAGTATTATTAATAATATTACATGTAAATGTAGCGTATAAGCATGCAGAGAGAGAGAGAGAGAGAGAGAGAGAGAGAGAATGACAACTGTCTGTCCAGAGAGAGATAGAGAGAGAGGAAGAGAGAAAGGGGGAGAGAAAGAGAGAGAGAGAGGGTATGTTAACGCGCCCCCTCACCCCGACACAAACTAGGTCAATTTGGCACTAACACTTAGTTCATTTTCATTTCAATACATGACTTGCGTATAGGGGTCTCTAGCACTAAGGGGAGGCCGGAGGACCCAGAGAAAAACTACGGGGTTGACCAGGTGACCTTACTCCTTGTCGGGAAATCGAAACCACACCAGTTGACTCAATGACAATAGAAATTGAGATTGTTGTATAATACATCAGAATGGATGTTAATGGATGGCGTTTAACGGATTCACCAACTGAAATGGGGTTTAAAGCATCCGGGCTATAGAAGTCGTGTATAACCATGCAGTGTCGACAGTGTATAACCATTGACATTATGCCCAGACAGCCTTTACATACAAAAAACCTCGATTTGTTTCCCATTAAGTAAGTCTTGATGTCGTTCTTTGCCGCTTCCATGGGTAAACCACGCCGGAAAATGCCGAGGAAATTTTCAGCGAAATTTGAATGGAACCAAGTATACACCAAGATTACTGAGCCCGTGCAACTCAATTTAGATAAAAACTTATTTTTAAATGTATGAACACTGATTGTGTTGAAACATATATATTTAATGTATTAACCATTTACGGCTGGTTGTGTAGCTAAGGGGAAGAGTTCATTGCTAGACCCGGTGAGAGAGAGAGAGTGTGTGTGTGTGTGTGTGTGTGTGGGGGGGGGGGGGTTATAATGCTGTTTTGAAAGAGGGTCCTGGTAAATACCTAGGCTAGTAATCATAAGTCATAAAAGTCTTTAATTGCCCTGATTATACACACGGCCGCAGACGAGTACGATATAGGGGCGGGGTTGGGCAGCCTTCAGATTTCATAAATGAATACGGTCGGGGTGGTAAGGTGGTATGGCAATGCTGTAAGTTTACAACCGAAAATGTTTTATTTTATGTATGACAATATACGCTACTCCCTTTTTATGACGCGGCAGCTATAACGGCATGTGTATGAAATGTATTAACACAAGTTTTATATTCTACATGCAGAAGATTCAGAGGAGAATTAAACAGCGGGTGGCGCCACCTTCTTATTCTATTTTATTTGGGGATTGGTGTAATATTATATCTCAATGACCTTGTGATTCAAAACACACAGAATAAGGCTTAGAATTTAAAAAAAAATGTTTTTTCAATTTTACCAGCCCAAATTGTCTCTCTTTTGATAGACAATCGAAAGTGTAGCGGTCGAGATGGCTTACGAGTCGGGGTGGGAGACTTCTCCCAAAAAATATATTATTTCATCTAGTTGGCAAAATAAAGTGCCTGAAATCTAATAAAACACTAATTTTATTGTCTTTTAATTGTATACCACGAATGTGTACTGAATTGACTGTATTAAAACATTTTGTCTGCAGCCACTCTTCTTTGTTCGACATTTTCGGGCATCGATTATTAGTTGTGAATGCTGCTGCAACAGTTTGACTGGATGATTGGAATTCAGGTCGGCTTAGTGGGATATAGGTTACAAAACCATTGCTTGACCCACGGGCTTGAATAGCAAAAAAAACCACATTTGTGGTATTCAAATTTTACCCGTAAGAGCGAGACCCCCTCCCCCCCCCCCGCTATACTCTGTGAAGATTGCTTGGCTGTTTGAGATTCAGGTCAGAAACCTAAGGTAAGCTATATTCAACCGCATTTCAAAATGTGCTGCGACGGTCTCCGAGGATTGTAAATGACTGATTGGTGATTGTAATTCGAATCAGCCGTCCTAATTAGGCTATATCAGACCACTTTTTATGTAGCTGATCAGAGTGGGGTTTGGACCTCATCTCCAACCCATTCCTCTAGATCCGCCCCTGAGATGAACAAATTAAAACAGATCATTAAACCAAGCACCTCGTCTTCCCCAATACATTGCTAGGCGATACTTTCAGATAGGCCGCAAGGTATGCTAACCCGCTATGAGCTACATACATTTTATGGCGCAATGAATGACTCTTAACAACGCACCGAGACAAACAAAACAATAAATTAGTAAGAGTGTATGCGTACAAACTAGTTTTCAAATTTGCCATGTCATGAAAGTGTTATTATCCTCCTCAGCAAATTGTTGTTGGATAAGGCGCTTACCAAAACAACTTATCGCGTTATATTTTAATTATAGCTTAGGTGCGCAAATTCTCGTCGGTTTTAATACATTTTAATATCTATGACGTTAATGGACATTCGTATAAGACAAAAAATGTTTTTAAAAAATCAGAGTTATTAGACTTGGTGCGAAGATCGTGTCATTGACACGGGTATTTAGTCCAAGGGGCACGGTACAAGATGGACGCAACGAAATGGACAGCGCTACTTGTAATAGTTATTCCGTATGTTTTAGCTAAGATTTCAAATATTCCGACCAGTCAAATATACGAAACGTGCATGAAAAGTTTTAGTCATTCGGGAACGACAGACGAGCAGAAAGATTTTGCGTGCACTGTGAGCGAGAAATGGGAAATGAACTCACAAATAACAAAGGATAGATTGTCGGATGTTGAAATTCAGTTTCTCAAGAAATTAGAAAATTTCAATGCTTTAGACGCAAGACTAAGGTTTCCATGTGAAAGAAAGGAATATCGCCTATTATCAGATAAAGAAAGGAAAAGATACCATGATACCGTAAATCTTCTTAAAAATACCAGGGTTAGTATACAACTTTTTAAATCAAAATACAGTAAATTTTCTTAAAAACACCCACGGTTGTTATGAAATATATCTAATCAATATTACCGTATTAGAATACCGGGATGAGTATATAGTCTTAAATACGTGTACAAATCACCTCGGTTTTTTGTCCCATCCGAACGACGAGGCACCGTCCTTGTGGGACACCAATGACAAGGCGAAACGGCGTCGGAAAATTCCGAACGAAAGCAAGATTTCCTGGTTAGCCGTCAGCGTCTTACTCATATTTTATTGAATTACAGTGATTTACGTAAGTTGGCCGCATCACTGTAGCATTATCCAGTCCTAAACTGCAATGAACGAAAGCTCTCCTGTTTCCAGCATGCTATGTAGTAAAGTATAAATGCAAAAGTGTCGGAAAATGAAAATAAGAATGGACTAGAACCATTTCTATATCATCTGTCAAGTTATACAAAAACAAATTTAACGTCACAAGTAAATGTTATATTTATGATGGTCATTCATATGTTTTAATGTAAGTTAAAGATACATTATGGGAGATTAGATAAAAACCGGATAATTCTCACTACAATAGTTAAAAACTACATAATGTAAAGGGAATTTGCTGAAAATTTCAGTCAAATTGATCCACTCTGTACAGAGAATTTAGCCATTGAATTTGGGGCCTACTAAAGTTTGTACTATAAAAAACCCTCCTTAATCCAGTAAATATCACAGACTAGCGATGACATCGTGAGTTGGTTGTGGTCTTGATAAGTTAATTAATGTTTAATTGATAATTTAGGTAAAATTTCAGAGTTGAAGAAAGGCCTGCAGTATTCAGATCTAGCTCTTGCATAATGTATGTATTAGTAATGGTATATATTTTAATTTCAGTTAAGTAATGGTATAAGTCAGTATGATTTATTTGTAAAAGTACATACAGCAAAGTTTGCTCCTGGAGCTCATGGTGGAGCGGGTTTCCTCCCTTGGCATAGAGAATTCCTTAAAAGGTACTAAATCATTTTTGTAAAGCTTGACTGTGGTCATATGTACAATCTTATCAAAATTAGAACAAGTCTAATTACTTTCTCACCCTTTGTCGTTAGCCTGTAGTGTAAAAGTAAGAATAAAACCAAAAACGAAAAGAAATAGCATATTATTTTATATGAAATTAATTCAAGTTAATAAAAGGTGTCCAGAAATAGTTTTAAAGATTATACATGTGACACATTAAAGATACATTATGGGGGAATTAGATAACGAGTTGGCAGTTCTCACTTTAATAGTTTAAAACTAGATAATGTAAAGGCAGTTTGCTCAAAAGTTCAGTCAAATTGATCCACTATTAACTGAGGATTAAGCTATTGAAATTTCCGCCTGGCCTCGATCATCATTACTAAAGTCGGTACAATAAAAATTATAGTCTCGATTATCCACTTAATCATTAAATCGTGAAGGAAAGTTATGCAGTAAATCGGATCATAATCCACTAAAAATCACAGGCTAGCGATGCCATCGAAAGTTGATTATGGTCTGGATGAATTAATTAATGTCTAATTAATAATTTAGATAACATTGCAGGATTAAAGAACGACCTACAATAGACACATTTAGCTCTTACATAATGTCTGTTTAATACCGATACTCTGAATATTAATTTTCTGGATTTATTTTCACAATCAAACCATCAGTGCATTTATGTATTTAAAAAGTCTAAAAATTGTTTCAAGAATTGAAATGAACTAATGGAAATGCTTATTGTTTGGTTTTACTATTATAGGTACGAATTGGCATTACGATCATTTGATCCTTCCGTATGTTTACCATATTGGGACAACACGCTGGATAAACCTTTACAAAATCCACAAGACTCGATCATCTGGTCCAGTGAATTTCTCGGTAAGTTCCGTAAATATAAAACAGACATGGATAAAATATATCGAACTTTAATGCGCGAATGGTGGTTTTAAACTAATTGTTAGTTAATGCATCGCGTATAAGACAGATTATGCTTAATATTTCTATAAAACTTGATACCATTTCCAATATAGAAAGAGTTGACAAACATAGATTGTTTTCCAATATTGCTAGTAACACGGCGCCCCGAGGCCACCATCTACTTGGTATATTTGGCTTCTGAAATCCGTTCATTTATATGTAATGCTTCAGTCAGAGTATTCTTACTCTTTCATTAAACGCCAAATCTGATTAAGACATAATTCCCCACATCAATAAGAACGCCTGTTATACAACAACTCTTTCGGATCCTAGTGTAGTAAAAACAAGTAAAACGAAATTTTGAACTATAGAAAACGAAACGAAACAGGATCTGTGTTTTAATCAGATAGGCATATTGTCTATATCTGCTTTAAATATTGAGATTGTCTGAAATGGAAACCGTCAGGTAATATCCATATTTCCATGTAATCACAATTAACAATGATTCCTTAATATAGGTAATGGAAATGGTTTTGTAACTTCTGGACCTTTTGCCTACTGGAAAACTCCTACTACTGGTGGAACTTTGGATAGAAATGTGGAAACCAGTTCGTTTAATCTGATGTCAACGATGTTCATTGAAAGGATCTTGGAAAGACCCACCTTGGCCAACATCTCCTGTAAAACAAATTGCGACTTTGAAGCAGCTCATAGTGGTGTCCATTTATTTGTTGGCGGGAAAATGTCCTCTTTGGTGTCTTCCCCTGAGGACCCAGTATTCTTCATGCACCACGCGTTTCTTGATTGTATTTGGGATGAGTTCCGTGGAAATCAAAGGGTCGATCCATTGTATGACTACCCAGCTAATAATTTTGGAAACTCTTTCAACAGTCCAACAGCGCAAATGGCACCATTTCCAGACGTAAGAAATATTGACGGAATTGCTGATTATTCTACATACTACAGATGTGCTCCGAGGCCGAAATGTTCCGCATCAAATCAGAAGACCAACTATAAATATATGCAGTGCAAAGAATCGACGATGGTTTCTGTAACCATAACTCCTCAAGCGGAATCGTGTCCCGCAACCGAAATTGAGCACCCTCAAAATTCCTATTGTATCGATGGAAAATGTGACACAGATATGTGGTCTTATATTCCCGTAAGTGTAGTATACGTCCGATCACAACGTGATGCCAATGTCTTACACTCCAACCCTGTCCACAATAATCAACCCCAATTCAATATGGACGTCTACAGTGGGAACATTTTTGCAACATCTAATTCATCCACACACAAGACCTGTGCTGATGGTGGCCCTTGCTGTACAAACAACAGAGGGATATATCTCCATGGCTTGGGTCTGAACTACCAAGGTTCTTATAAAGAGTTTGTGTTCATTGATCCACGGATGCCCATATCATCAGTGGAAGCTTGCGTGGGCATACCTAATCCACAAAAACATGGAGACGTTAAAGTCAGACTTAGAGCGTCTGATAGCTGTGGTCGTGTTTGTAAACCATTTTGCGGACAATACGATCCGAGTAATCTACTTCGGCCAGCATCGTACAAGCCATGTAACGGGGATATCCTCGTTGATTCCCAGTCACCACGTATGTTCAGCAATTCATTCAGAGAAGCAGTAAACGCACAATGGAATCTCTTAAATATAGATGACACTTCTCGATTACCACTACGTGAACAGAAATATGATTTCGTCACGTTTTATTGCAATCACGAAAACTCAGATAAGCATCCTACAACAACCGAATCTCATATATATCATAACCCCGATTACCTTACACCAAGGCCACTAATAGCCGAACCTGAAATACCAATTATAGTCGAACCTGAATTTCCCAATATAGTTGAACCTGAATTCCCAGTTATATCTGAACCTGAATTTCCAGTTATAGTTGAACCTGAATTCCCAGTTATAGTCGAACCTGAATTTCCTATTGCCAAACCAGAAATACTTATTGTTGAACCAGAACCTCCCATTGTGAAACCAGAACCTCCAATAGTGAAACCAGAACTTCCAATAGTGAAACCAGAACCTCCAATAGTGAAACCAGAACCCCCGATAGTAAAACCAGAACCCCCGATAGTGAAACCAGAACCTCCCATTGTAAAACCAGAACCTCCGATAGTGAAGCCAGAACCGCCTATTCCGGAACCAGAAGTGTATGTAGCAGTGACACCGAAACGTGTCATGCCCACTCCAAAACCCCAGATACCGAATATTTACAACCCAGATTCCGTCTTCAATTTCCCTTCTCTTTTGATGCCCTTTGTCCCTAGCTCTGTAAAAAACAAATACTACAACGAAAGAAAGACACCTGTAACTCCTAAACCCAATTTAAATTCTATATTTGCGTCTGATGGTTATTACCCAAGGCGAAATTCTAGATATTACAACCAATACAGTTCCATTTCTGGCAGAAATCCAAAATCCTCTTTCTGGAGTTACAACATGCCAAATTACTTTGGTTAATCTAAACATTTAGAAACAAAATGAGTCAACCTACTTCTTCTATATACTCGATTCACACGCTCTTGGTTACCCAATATAACTTGAAGACGTATAACCACGAAGCAATGGACCAATCCACACAAATTATTTTGAATGGAGCTTGAATGGAGTTATCTCAGGTGAGGCCGGAGTGCAATAACACAGCGAAAATATTAAGAGAAAGGGTAGTTTCTGTTTAAACTAACACCGAAAGTTCCTGCATCAGTTCCTGCATCAGTCATACATGTTATATCATTGTCTAATGTATAAATTTAATGCAAAGGCTAACTTTTAATACTTATAATCAATTTTAATATATAATTCAAATAATTGTATTTATGCTCTTGTATACATAAATGTAGGCCCTATTATGGTATTCTCGTGTACATTTATATATCCATCGAGTGGAACTGGCGTTACTGTCTTTTCAACATATTAGTTTGGGGAATTCAAATATATCCCAGTTGCATCCTTGTGAAACTGCGTGACGCGGGATGTTTGCTTTTAGGGGTATCCTAGTTTCCAGTTTTGCGCATATTGTCTTATTATCTAAGCTGGTTTAATTCCAATAGCGCCCCATCCTTCTTCTCTCTCCTCGACATCATCTTACTAAATGTGGAAAAATGTACCCCATGTGTATCCATGAAACCAAACTATTGACCGGGATTAAGGGTTAAACGTAACACAAAAAATCGGTCGATATAAACAGCAGTGACAAATTTGGCTCTTGTTGCAAGAAGGTCCTAACCATTTTCTTATACCTCTAAGTTCTGTTACCCTTTTAGTCTTCTTCAGTAAATCCGTCGAAGCAACACTTTATAATAATCGGGCAAACGAAACTAATTACTGGGCTAATAATTATTTACTTCCAAAACAAACAATAACATATTATTATTACAATATATACACCAATGCTATCATATTACAAATACCAAAAGAGCTAATTAAGAGTCATTTCTCCACGATTGCTAGTTCAAACTCCCGGCCAATCCCATATTTGGCACTACTAAACTGCTGTATCTTTTACTGGCGCAAATTTCTTTATGGGAGATTGTTGAGGCGGCAAAGGAGGGGAACCAAATTGTTTTTTATTTGGCTTCGCCGAACTGTATCGTCTGTGCATTTCTTCTGGAGGAGATGTAGATGGTGGCGGCGTGTTCATAGCTATATCAGCATCCTCGAGTCTAACGAAAGGTGACCCAAGAATAGTGGGTTCAGGAGAGTCTCCATTTTCGCTAAAGACAGGCAATGTGTAATCTTTCTCAAGACTCGGTGGAGCGTCGGATTCACTTTCCAAATCAATAATTATACCCGGAGCCACATCTTTATTACCGAAGTCACCGTTCATCATTTTAGGTGGAGCTGGTGTAAACATCGGTCTCGAGTTACGGTCGAATGCTTTGACTTCCGGTTGAACTTTACTCGCCATTTTACCGCCATTATCATTCGGGTTGTTTTTCTTTTTCACAATTATGATAACTATGAGTAAAACAACCACAAGTAAAATTAAAGATCCCAAAACGCCACCAGTTAGGGATGCAATATCTACAGTAGTAGCAGCAGCAGCAACAACCGTTGTGGTTGCCATTGTCGTTGGTACAGCTGAAAAAGAGATGAACTGAATTTAAATATGGTTTAGATAAAGTACAGTCAACCATATAACATTTTTAAAATGAAGTTACGACGCATATTATTTAAATTTAAGGTGTGAAATCGATTATAGGTGATATTGCAAAACGGTCATTAACCTGACATAAACCTGTACCCTATCTTATCAGGATAAAGAACGGATTCTGAGGCTTGTGAGAATCTGAAAGTCTCCAAATCTGATTAAACACAGATCATATTTCGTTTCGTTTTTTATAGTTCCAAATTTCTTTTTACTTGTATTTATTATGTTAGGATCTGGTATTGTTGTTATCATCAACGTGATCTGGGTGGTGTGAGGAATTAGCCAATGAAACCGTCTGTCACGGTGAGCCTTTGGCGTGACGTACAAAACTATGAGTAATCCATTAGAAACATCAATGCTAATTGTTTAATCAATTGTCTGACGACATAGGTCAAAAGCCGCTCGTATGACCTCTGACGCGACCTCCTAAAACAACTAGTCAGATCTTCATGTAGAGTAGATCATAGATAGTATTAAAAAACCGAAACGAAATATAGATCTGTATTTAAATCAGATTGAATCTCCATTACTAGACGATGGGTCGAATATGACGTAATGTCCAGAGAATTATTTGTGTCATTAATTGATAGCGTAACGTGTAGTTAGGTAGGGTGGGGTGGGGCGCCTGACTGGTTGGTTGTGCGTCCGATACTCTTCGGTAAATAGCTTCCAACTTTAGATACGTATCAGATATTGTTACATATGTTTTATCATCTGGTTGCGTTGAGGATTTGTGTTTCATTATGAAGGAAGCAAAAACGCAACTTTAAGTAAAGAAAAATAAACTACGAAACTAAACAGTTACTTACGACAGGATCCTGAAATAAATTAAAAGAGTCCATTAACAAAGTGAATAATCATCGAATACGAGTGAAGATGGCATATTATAGTATAGTGTAAGTAGTACCTATGATGCCAATAGAAAATCACACGTTTCTGCCCACTATTTCAGAGACGGGAGTTAAAATATTTAGGTACAAATAACATATAATATAGGACTTCAATTTCCCTTAATAATGCATTGCATTTAAAATGTTTATAATGTTCTAACAGTCGTATATATATATCTTTATATTAATTTTAACTGATGAACTAAAATGTATACTAAGAACACTTTGTGCTGACAGTGGATAAAATGCTATAATGGTGACATTTAGTTTCCTTATAAGACAATGAAGCATATCGATTTTACAATTTATGCTCTGAATGTTGAAATACTTACCATTGTGTGTTAATGTTAACGTTCCACCAGGTGAAGTTACTGTTGTAGAATTCATAAAAGTTGAGTTGAGACATTCTAATGGGTACTGTGTAGCGTAACTTATGTCAGATCCTTTCTCAAATATCTGTGAATATAAATATAAACTATTATTGTATTAAAATATGATTAACATTTACGTCAACACACCCATTATCACAGCTGATGTTAAATCTACAATCTGGTTAAAAATTTGGGTTTCAATAGTGGCTAAATTTTGAACATGAAATTAACGACAAGATTGTTTAAACGCCCGGTTCGTGCTACAGTGAAACAAGAAACATACTTACTACACATGTATATCTAAAGGTATTCGTGTTATCGACTGTAGTATCATTATTATATAATGTAATATAGTAGGTACCAGTAGTTGGTTGATTATAATATAAACAATATAATACACCACTATCTGTAAATAACAACATAATATAAACAATATAATACACCACTAACTGTAAATAATAACATAATATAAACAATGTAATACACCACTAACTGTAAAAGATATAATATAAACAATGTAATACAAAAACTATCTGTAAACAACAACATAATATAAACAATACAATACACCACTATTTGTAAAATACATAATATAAACAATATAATATATCACTTACTGTAAACAACATAATATAAACACATCACTGTATGTATACAAGGGATATGATCCCTGGGTTTTAAAACACAAATATGGCATGTCCTTTGGCATTGTCAGTTGAATATTCCAAAAATATTATCATTATTGCTTGTAATAATAATTATAAAATATATCATTACCTGAATATAGGGTTGTTCTATTACAGATGTTATAATCAAACATTAAAGTTGATGTATTTGTACACGTATCTAAATATGTCGTCTCATTTCCACATGAGTTCGTACTACCATCGTCTAACACATAGTTAAAATAGCCCTGTAAATCAGCCGGTAGTTCTTGCATTTCCTCGGTTCCTATTGAATCTGTAATATAAAGATGGAACTTTTGTAGTGCTTTATAACACATATTTAATCTTTATATAAGAGAAAAACACGTTAAACGCAGAATAGCAATAAGCATCAATGGAGTGCAAGACGGGTATCCGAAATGGAACTGGGAAGCTTCATTGAATGAGGTACTGAGATTCCAAGTCATCAAAAATGAAGCAGAGCTTTCACCAAGATTTTATTTAGGAATCTTTACTACTGTACATTCTAATGAAAGACCTTTCGACATCATAATATTTATGGGATCACTGACTGCTAAGTGAAGAGGGAGGTCAAGGAGTATAAGGTCGTCCGCGGGAAACCTATACTTACCATTTTTAAGTAAGATGCTGTAAGGTTGTGTATATGGCGTTGCCTCATCACATACAGTACTAACAGACCCAACTACAGTAGATATAGGATAGATCTTGACTCTAGCATTATTAGCTTGTGGTAAAGGTTCTGTAATAATAATAAATATATACGTTATATTATACGTACACTTTCAGACATACAATAAAGTTTGTTATAAACATACTTGATTATAACAGATTGTAAAAAGTCTTTCCCTACATTCTAAAAAGGGGGATGGGGAGAGTACTAGGTCTGTTGTACATTTGTACAGCACCAAATCTGCTAATATAATTCAAGCCATACTTAAACCGACTTGGGGATAATAGACTTCTGTGGGGGGGGGGTGACCAGCAATAGACTTTCATCTCGCTTATATATTCAAGAAAGAAGTATGGAAGAAGATTAGTTACCCTTGGTCCTTATCTTGGTCTCTAACGGGTGCGCTTAATAAGTTCATGGAGATGCTTATACTTCCTTGCACGTACTCTCCCTCACACCCCCACCACCACCCTACAATCCCTGCTATACCCAACATTCAAATTGGTATACTTACGTGTGCCATAATAATAATAATATAGATTAGATGACACTTGATTTATATCTAAACACATATAGGCATAAAAATCACTACTAAATATAGTAAACGATGCTGATCTGCAAGATAAAACAATGAATTATTAAAATAAAGGTGGAAGGAGTAGCCAAGATAATATATGGAATGTTTGGTTGTTTTGTGGATACGATATGGCACTTGAAGGGATTAAGGGACAGGCACTTGAAAGGATTAAATTAAATTTCTTTTGTTTTGACTTGTTGACGACATTTCGTCTGCTATCATCTCACAATTCTCACTAGTTCTACTAGCACTTCCTGTTGTTTTTTTTTATTGCCAACGACTCTTCATTTTGTCCTTATACAGCTTCCAATGTAATTTGATTTGTCATTGTACAGAGTTATTAATTACAAATCAACCATGAAGTGTTATCACTAGGCCATTAACAAACTTCGTTGCTCGAAATAATTAACGATAAACACCAATAAGAGAGAGAATACGACGATCAACTTATTTGTTTTATATTCGATGAAATACCAAAGAAAATTTCCAATTTATGAAAAGAGAATTTCAAGAAATATTCACTAGCCCCCCCCCCCCCTCCTATATTGTATAAAGACATCAAAATCAATTTTACTTACTTGCTGACATATTGTGTACCAGAATGTATGTGGCATTCAAATTCTAAATCCGAAAAGGTCTGACTTTGTGTACTGATGGTAAATTTACCATAAGTTGTGGTATTAAATTCAAGAGTTCCCTCCCTTGTACTATCAAAAGTTCCTTCCAGACCAGGGGGAAATGTACAGCTAGCACTAACATTAGCTGTAAATTTAAAAAAAAGAATGAAATCAGTTACGTGTAAATAGTGGGTTTGTTCCTATCTTTGGACTAAAATGTGCCCCCCCCACCCCGCTTTCATTTCAATTATTCGATTTAGAAGTGGGAAGAAACCGGAGGACCCGGAGAAAACCAACCAGGCTGGACACGTACGAGCTTGGAATCGAAACCACACCACTTGACTCAAGGACAGACCTTATGATCTAACACACACGCGTTAAATCATTCGAACATCCAACCCCCTTTTCCCTTCAGACAATTCATTATATAAACAAATCTTTAGAAAATCATTTTGCTGTTTAAATTACGTACAGCTTAATATTTAACAGGGGTGACGGTGGCTAAGTTGCTAAGACACTGGCTCGCCAGCCTGGGCGTCGCAAGATCGATCCCTGCATAGGTCGAGAAAGTTCATCGGGATTGTCAGCGGAGGTCCCATGTATACATTGATGTGAACATAAAAGATCCCTTATCAGTTGGAATCCGATATAAGAGTAGGCCATAGCGCCGCTGCCTAGGCAAAATTTCCCTCATTACATCCTACTGTATGGCGTATGCCCGTCTTCATTAGTCCAGTATAGGAGCAGAAGAGTGGAACGTGAAACTTCATTTCATTTCATTCAATATGAAACAACCGATATTAGGATGCAGTTTCTCAAAATTATCAAAAATTTACATTTCATTGTGTATGAATTTATTGCTGTTGATAATCTCATAATAGTGCTTATAAAACTATCACCTTGGTTTTTAGTTCAATGGGGTATGCTTGGTCATAAAATAATTTTACTCATTACATCTGTTTGTTAACGTTTGACTGTAATACGAATTGTTGTGTGATAATTGTCATTATTCAATTTTGTTCTGAATTACGCTGCTCCACTCTATTAAATGGGGCAAGAGTCGCAGGGCCGATTCGGGTGGCACTTCTGGTTATACAAATGTGGCCCACGGGGAAGAAGATCTTTATTTTTTGTTATTTACCATGTGAAATATTTGTTTAAGTAAAAAATGCATTAACAATATCAGGGGCTGAGATCAATTAATAAGGGATATTTAAGATAAGAATTTCAACTCCGGTTTTTGCTGTATTTTCTATTCCAAACATAAGAAGACAATATAATGTAATTATTAATATGCTATTTGATTTCCGTGGGCGAAAAATAACACAGCTAGTCTCTGATATTTGAAATAGTTAAAAAACAACATTTAACATGTGCCTCTTTCCACATAAATTGCTTGTATGTTAGGTAATATAAAGCAGTGATAATTATACGGTGACCGGAAAGCTGTCCTTTAATATTTATTCTTGTCTTCCTGTGACATATTAACATTTATATCATATATTACATAGACAGTTTTAATACTTTTATATACCCATGTAATAAATATAGATAGATATGTAGATAAATTGAGAACGCAATTCGCATTTCCGTTAGGTAGTCTGGTTTTAGATCTGGGAATTTACTTGATTGGTACAAGTACAGACTTGTTTATGAAATCGGCACTATTTGTCTAAAATTTATAATTCTGAGCCAAATATTAAAAACGTTTATGTAAAACCATGGCAACGTTGTAGATGTCGAACATTAAAAATGTATAATCCAGGATCCATTTGAAATTTTCCCAAGAAAATTTCCCCGGATTTTCCAGGATGGTGTAGGATGGGACGAAAACTCGAAGTCTCGTTTACACGTTGGCGTGCACGTCCGGGCAACATTTGCCTAAAATAAACCAGGATGGACAGGCGATCCTACTCTTTGTCACGCACAACCGACAAATCGAAACCATGCCGCTTGACACATTGACAGACCTTATGATGCGGCGTACACACGCTAACCATTCGTCCCCTCCCCCGAGAAGTATGAACGGTTTACGTACTCGATCTTGTCTTCATGTATTTATTTATTTATTTATTTTTCCAAGAGGCATATCAAACATGACAACAGAGGAGATAATATGAAGTTACATGATAATAAGATGATAAGATGTGAAAGTTTTCATGAGAGAAAAAGTAATGATGTCATGAATGACCAGCCTCTTGAGGATGGCCCATAAAAACCTGCTTAGATTAAAACTAGGTTTATTTACAATGGGGTCCTTCATAAACATGTATGTATTTATATTAAAGAAATCTTATTGTACAGCTATATATGCACATATATTTTGAAACATTAGCTTGGTAAATTTCAATTTAATGAATATCATTATGTTACATGTCATAAAGTAATTGTGAAAAAGAAATATTAAACGATAATTAAAAATTATTGATCACAGTTTAGAAATATTGGAAAAGAAAAGATGTAAAAAAGCTTGAAAAGACTTTTTTTTAAAAATAACGTTTGATTAAAATGTCTGATATTGATTTGAAAACTAAAAAAATTAAATGAGACGCAACCAAAAAATCGATAAATGTTCAAAAATATCGAACCATGAACTTCGATATTTGGTCTAAGATTTGCAGGTCTTTCTTAGCAGTCGTGCTAAATTAGTTATCGAAGCACTTTAATAGCATAAATATAACCCACGCCCCCTTGAAGAAATTATTCCAGCTGTGGTGTTACTGCTATTCTCTTTCATATTACACCATAGCAAAATAGAATGTTAAAACACATTGCCCTTCCATTACTTAATATTTCATATTTATCTGGAATTCAGTACTTATTACAATTTCTAAAACCGTCAGAGAGTTCAATTAAACTGTTATCCATAAATAACATGAACAAAAACATGTAAAACTTACCTTTAAAAAAAATAACGAAAATTAACAAAGTTAAACAACATCTACTCTCTCTCTCCATTTTGTTCCTGCGTGTATTTATTTTTTTCCAGAAGAGTTATCGTTCTTAGTGTGTTCTGTTACCAAGGGTAATGGTAAAGAAATCTGAAAAGAAATTTCTGGTTTCACATTAGATAAACACAGATAACTTCCAAACTGTTGGTGTGCTGCTGTTTATTAATTCACATAATGTTTATCCCGAGTACCGGCTATATAACACGAAGTTTCCCATCTTGACCGCATGATAGTAACAATCCAAATACAAAATACCAAAATACCATCAGCAATCTACGTCACATATCAACACTCCTCATTAAAGGCGGATTATCGTGTTAATACCACGGATTATCGTGCAACAAGGATTAAAGTTAATTACTCGCTGACTAACCTCTGCATTTTGATCAATTACATAAAAGATTTCGGTAATGATGTCCCTTTGAGGAGATCTATGATAGCATGTTTGTAAAGAAGATCTGGGCTTAAAACTATGGTTATGAAGTAATGTCTTAGTTCATAACCAAATCTATAAGAATAGATATGGCATAATAACGCCCCTTGTCTTATTCCTCTGTTAATACGAGTAGATATACCGAAACTTTAAACTTAATTCCACAGTATATGTCATACTTTTTATTTGATATTGAAAATGAATAATTATCTGTTGCGGGTCCACTTCTTCGTTTTCATTTTCTTTAATTCATATCCCTGAAATATGATTAAAAACAGTAACGACGTCCACTTTGAATTCTTTCAACGATCGTAAATAATCACGATAGCCGAAACAATATTTGAATTGACACTTCTTCAATAAAATATCCAAGAAAATTCACATATTCCAAGCAAAAAACAACTATTCTTTCGTAATTTGTAATATAGCTTGTTGAAAAAGTCTATTAATAACCAGAAAATAAATCTTCTAATAAGGGCGTATAGAAGAGATTAAGTAGATTATGCTAATCGCGTTGATCCAAATTAGGTAACCAAACAGTTAAAGCATGATTCCACTTTTTCATTGATCAGATCATCGCTAATTTCACCAAAGAAATGAAGCAAACTCAGACAGAAATATAGAGCAATACTCATTACCCTTTGGTCTATAAACTAGTGAATTTAAGTTGTTTTATGGACTGTATACCTATACTTGAGATATTATTTTATCAGCTCTCAAGACAATATCACCGGTGTAACTTGGTGATTACAACACTCAAGAAAAGAAACACCTGGTTAATAGGTCATTTATTTTCTTTTAAAATATAGAAAGTATCATTTAATATCGAACCTATCGACAAATTAATATCTAACACGGCGTGGGCCATGGTTCGTTATTAGGACCCTCACTGTTTTGCCCGTTTTCAAATAATTTCTTGAAGACTTCAAGAATTTATTTAAAACAGTGAAAACAGTCAAATAAAATTTCGAATATTTTGCGGATACGAAAAAAAAGATTACAAAACATTGAAATATGACATTTCGGAGAATTAATCATTAGAAGCGAACAATAAATTTTGTTAATTTGACGTGGAAAATCTGCATATTAAATACATGTACGTTCTAATAGAATAAGATCTTCTGTGTATATAGGCTGATTAACTTATGACACGTTTGTATTGTTTTGTTCCGTTCACTTGTGCTATCACGCGGATTATTGTACCGTCTCGAAATTTGATTTGACACTGCCAATGCAAACGTCGTTCCCCTAATACCCGTCGCCCCTGCCCGTTGAGTTATAAGTAATTAAATCATTTCAATAGTTCCGCAACGATTAATACACAACAAGCAACAATTCTAAAACTGACAAATGAAACTTGGAAAACACGAGATAAACTACATTTGATTTAAAAAAAAAACCGAAAGCGTTAAGTGCGATAAATATAACAATTGTAGCAAAATTTCGAGAAATTAATAATTCGACAGCCACCTTCCCGTTTCGACATATATCCCTAATTTGAGCGAATATTTAGAGAGACGTTGACATCGTACGATATCATAACTGGTTTTGACATGTTTAGTAAACTATACCCAACATTAATTCAGAAACAATAGAAATCACCATTAGCTAATCATAATCCCTTTTCATGTCGATAATCCCTTTATACTTTAACCTAGTATGTTTGAGATTACGGATTTGCTGTTATGGTTTCAAACGAAGAGTCGAAGAGTAGAAATCTGGCCGTTTTCTTAAGTTTTGCGATTATTTCGATTTCGTTTGTCCAGGAGAAAGTATACGCAGGAATACGGAAAATTTTCTAAGAACACAAACACGGACCTAGGGATCCTGTTGAAGTTCTGGGTACCTGATAATCGATTACTAATTATTCGACATGTTGCCCGGATTGTTCTTGGTGTTCCTGTACACCCTAAATCAAGGTAAGCTCCAAAGGGGACGTCTATATTATTATAATATTGCTAAAACAAACAGTCAAAACATTCAAAAATTAAAAATAAGAAAATGTATAACGACTCTATAATACACAGATCTTCAGATTTCGAATTCACTCTATAACCGTCTTTAACAAAATGCTGTATATCAAACGCATTGTTGGGAGTAATTCTGAACTTTTGATCGTAAACAACCCATTCTTCTAGTATTAATACCCTTAACTTATACCTAAATTTAATAGAAATCAAATTTCTCCTCGCTTCCACTCACGTCAATGGATTATTCCATTTTCGTTGCATATATAATTTTATCAAAAGATGATTGTTCACTTTAAATATATATGTCATATTGTATTATAGAATGAAGGAAATAATCTTTATCATTTCAATTCCGCGTATACCTAAAATAGAAATCAAATTTCTCCCCACGTCCATCTATGTCAATTCCAATTTGAGTTACATGTTTAATTTGATCAGTTGTTGATTCTTCAATATAAATATATATGTCATATTACATTATTGAGAAAGTGTAAATTTATTTTGACTCAAGCTTGAACGAAAATATAAACATTTACTATTTTCAGCCAATGGTTGCACCTTTCCGTCCAATTTGGTGGGTACGTTTCTAGACAGTACTAAAGGTTTTGTAACGTTCAATTCAACCAATATAGATGGCTATCCTATAGCTAATCTAGGTAACTTTCAGTTTACATGCTACCAGTCATCATCTAGTCAGTATATACTAAAGTAAGTATTTCATTTTTAATCATCTAAATATATAGGGGGCCACGATGGCTAAGTCAGTAAGAAAACGGCTCGTAGGCCTGGGGGGGGGGGGGGCGTGAGATCGATCTCTGTGTTGGCCGAGAAGGTTCATCGGGGTTTTCCGGCTTGGATACCATGACAAGAACAAATGTCTAGTCGTTCGGAAGGTGTAAAAAACCTAGACCCCGTGTACGCATTGACATGTACGTAAAAGATTCCTTGTTAGTTAGAATTCGATATAAGAATAGTCCGTAGCGTCGCTGACCGGGCAAAATACCTCCATAGCAAACTGCATGGCGTATGCTTGTCTCTATCAGCCAAGTCGGAGCAGAACAGTTGGACGTTAAATCATATACCTTTTTTTTTTATCAAAAATTCAAATCACAATATTATTAGAATTCTACTACACATTTGGTGAAACCACATTCTCAGTTCTATTGTCCGTATGATCTGCCTGCGTCACTCCCTGCTTATATTTTTAATGTTTACATCTAAACGCGAATAATATTTATGAACTGAAAGTGATTAGCATACCCACAAATTAAATCATTCCCTTTCAACTTCTAGATTTTTGTTATGAACATAACCAGGCTTTAGTATGTTTGGTATAAATTATATGGATTTTTTTCAGATCGAATACTTTTAAATATTTTGATTTAACATGGAGAGCTTATTTGTGTTGGGATGTAACGGAAGTAGCCTCGGATCAATTTTATTATTATGCAAGATCAAGTAAGTAATGCAACGAAAGTCGGGGCAAATTCGGGTACATTTTGGGAAATAGGGGTTTAATGTCTGAATTGACTGGACAAATGAAGACATGCATTCGCCATGCAGTGTGGTACGACCTACTCTTTTTTCGGCTTCCAAGTGTCAGGGGTTCATTTACATACACGCCAAACTACTGTACATGCTTTCCTTGACAGCCCCCCCCCCCCCGCGTCCTGTAACACTGACGATTCCGGGGAACATTTTCAGCCGACACTGGGATATAATTCAGCGACTTAATATCTGAGCTATACGGGTGTTCCTGTAACGTGGTTTGATATTTCGACTCCATAACTCAATGCATTGAGGCTGAAATATGAAAGTTTTATTTTTATCACTGCGGATTCAAGCTAAATATTTAAATATTTATCTTTATTCCAATTGATAATACTTTTTTAATAAGAATTTTACATGGATTTTTTTTATGGCGGAACGGGAGTGGACCCAATATTTACCAAAATAGGTTTTATTTTACGGTGTATGTTTCAGATCGTTTAAGTGATGCTGGTAATGAAAGAGTTAAGATGTATTTAGAAGGCTTTGCTATAGATGAAGCTGATATTTGTGCTTTATCAACTGGTGTAACTGGCACTTACAGATATCTTCTTAAAAATGGTGAGTGATTCGGTGTCTTGGTTTCTCACTGGTTATTTCTGGTCTGCTAGCCTTCGCGTGGTTAATCACCCTTTCAGCGAATTGAATAAGACTCAGAGACGAGGCAAGATTTGGAACAGTTGTCATCTTCTCTTGACCTCGCGATAAAGTGTTGTGGGGTTTAACCTCCATTCGACACAAACTAGGTCATTTTGGGACTATCATTTATTATGTCATCTTTTATTTCAATAATGGGCATGCGCGTCAGGAAACCGGAGGGCTCAGAGAAAACCCACGAGGTGGGACATGCGTTATACTGCTTGTTACGTATAAGCTGGGAATGGACACCAGACCACTCGATTCAATGACAGACCTTGCGATTACAGGCGCACGTGTTTCATCTGTCACGGTTGGTTGAGATATTTTCTTATGCAGTCTACGCATGCGCAGTATCCCCCCGAAATGAACCTTTCACTCGATTGTGACTATTTTTTGGATTTAGAGAATTCAATTCCGGAACGTTCAATCGAGTATCCCCAATATGTCTTATGTACATTGTATTTTATAATATCTACATGTGGGTATAATATATATTTTGCAGAGTCAATAAGCACAGCCAATACAACATGTCCAACTGCTTTACAGTCGTATTTTACGTACTCTGCCGACTTTGGATCGAATGATACATGCAGTGGTAATACGACACAATTGGATGGTTGCACATCTTCAACAGCATTATCATATAATTATAGTGCTGGTTGTTCTACTTTGATGTCATATTCTAGTAAGTTGTTCTACCTTAATATGTTACTTCTGGCCATTTGCTCATGTATTTTGCTTGATTATATAATTCGAGTAAATTGGTGTACTTTAATATTTTGTTCCTGTAACCGGCTCTACTTTAGTAACTTGTTCCAGTAACCAGCTCTACTTTAATAACTTGTTCCAGTAATTGTCCTTCTTTAGTAACTTGTTCCAGTAATATGTTCTACTTTAATATCCAGGGGCCTATTTCACGAAATTTTAACTAAGATAAGATCCCAATTTTAGTAATTTGATTGGATAATATTAGATTGATTTTAGTGCTTAGCCAATCAAAATTGAAGTATCTACTAAAATTGGATTTTATCTTAAGTTAAAATTTCGTGAAACAGGGCCCTGTTCCTTGGATATCTTATTCTAGTAAACTACTAACCTTAAAGCTGTTCCCTTGTCTTTTAATTAATAACGAGCTATTCTACTCTATATTCGAGAAATGTGTTGAAATAATTTTTATTCAAAATATGTTCAATGCAAATTTTCATTTATATTTTCAGCTTCTGGTACTGTAACCTGTTTATACAATTTAATAGCCAACAATCTGAATTACATGACGTTAATAAATAAACAGTATACACCAGGACAAAACGATACTTACTACTTTACTTGCATGGTATGTATAATAATACTATAAATACTACTTTGCTTCTATGAATGGTGCTATAAATACTAATACTTTTAGCAAATGCTACTAAAGATATTACCGTATCATACTACTGTGAATATTCATACGCATACTGCTCTATCACACTACTAAAGATATTACTATAGCATTCTACTATAAATACATGTACTAAAATAGATACTTCTATCAAAGCTTCTATCAATACTATTATACTAATGATATTATTATTTCATCATATTGCTATAAATACAAATTCTGCTATGCCATTCTATTATTACTGTATGATACTACTATATCATACTGTTATACAATCATACCATAAATACTACTATATACTATTATAAATACGAGTATATGATACTACTTATACTGTCATACAACTACAATAAATTTATAATTACATCACATCGTATTCTTGTCTACGATATCACCTTTGGTGGAAGTGGACGTTAAACTCCAGAAACGAAGGAATGAACCTGGTATTGCACCGCCGTTAAACGTCTTTAATCTAGTTAGATTAGGTAAAAATATATACATACTCCTTAGATTTGGTATTTTGTTGATTGTATTGGTTATATATTTATTTGTTATAGGTAATTGACACATCTAGTACGTCAACTATTTACGCTACCCAGTATCCACAGCAATGTCAAGATAACCAAACCAGCACATATGTCCAAACACCCGGGGCAGCATTAATATTTACCTACAATGGTAAGCTTATATTTGACTTTTGTGTTTGTTCATTCAGAATCCACAATACATATACAATGGGTCCAAGGAACACAGAGTTATTTAAATTTTGAGATTAACGAAAAGTTTAATTGGCCTACTACTACATTTTCAAGTTTAATTAAGAATTTTTAAATTAAAGTACTTGCAAGGGGATGTATTCTAAATCACAATATTAGGTCATTTTTTAATCATTTGTTTTAAATGCCCCAATTGCGCACAATTTATCTTATCTCCTTTGTTCAAATTACAACAGAGGGTTTGAATATTTAATTATTTTTTTTTCTTATTGTTGTTTTCAGGATCGTGTGGTAAGCCAGTATATTAACTACCATCTTGTGTTATAAGTATCTTTATAATTCATTTAGATTAATTATAATACCACCTGTCCTTTATTTACATGCTAGTGGTTAATTGATTTATGGCTGATCGTGGATCAGAATAACCTTCTATGGGTATTATATCTGTCTTCAATAACTGCGATGCTATAGATAGTTCCACACCAACTAGAAACATTGATTGTTATCTTGTTTGTACTTTAAAAATGATATATCATGGAGAAGTGGTATCAGGTTTTCTAGAAACAGTGCTTCTCGATGTTTCCATGCACTACCTAGAACATGAGTCTGGATCTCTACTTTTTAATTTCTACAATATAAGAACAGTAGTTATATTATCATCTGCATATTGATCCATTTGGTTGTCCATAGACGATATTACCAAAATATCATTTTCTGTTATATGTATAATAACCGCCTATTTAAAATGCAGTGGTACAGAATGGGGCAGTTGTCTAATCGTTTGAATGTGACGAAAAATCGAGCACCTGTATATACATTGGCCTTTACGTAAAAGATCCTTTGGCAGTTGGAATTCGCTATAAAAGTAGGCATAGTGCCGCTGCCCGGGCAAAATTTCCCTCATAGCACACTGGTGTATGTCTGTCTTCATAAGCCCAGTCGGAGCAGAACAGTGGAACATTAACCCATTTTCATTTTATTTCATTGTTTTAAAGTAGAGTTACCTAAATAATTAAAACGCAAATGAATTAAATTTGATATCGTTATTTATTATGATAATTTTTTCCAGTTATTCCCACCACTGAGGTTCCAACACCCGTCGCCGCTTCAGCTAATATTACCACCATAACCTTGGCTACTGTATTTACTATCCTACTTATCTTTATCATCGTCGTGATAGCCCTTTGTTACGTCAATTATAACAAACAACTTGAAGCTGCTCAAAGAAAACTCGAAGACAGGCGAGCCCAGGACACGGTTGACGGCAGGTACAACGAAGATGACGACATATTCGGCGAAAGAGGCAAAGCTCCACCGCATCTTCGCATCACTTTCCCGGACTACACCAAACGAGCTATTAAGAATGGTAAAGTCGGTGTTCAGACATCGTATGGATTTGATGATTGGGATGGTGATGATATGATTTATAGTAATGGTCTGGAACCTGTCACGCCATCTGGTGTATATCCTAGAACTATGGAGGATAGAGCTAATAAAGAAGAACGGATGTCAAATGACAGTGCTCTTGGAATGGAGGTAATTTTAAATGCACCGTAATCACCATAATCTAACTGGGGATTCAATAATCCTATCCATATTTTGAAGCCCTGGATTCTCGTCGTAGTTCACCGCTAATGAAAAAATTTAATAATAACAGTTGAATTAATTTTTAATGGGAAAAATAGATTATATGCAGTTATTCTACAGGATACCCAACTTTGGGGATTTAGGCCCAGTTGATGTTACTAACAAGAATAACATACAAAAATACATCCCCAGCATAAAGTAAGAGACCCACGGTGATTTTGTAGGGCGTGTTTGTAGTTAATATTTTTAGTTTATTTGTTATTCGCACATTCTTATTGAGCATTACAGGTGCACTCTGTAAGGGCTATATCTGTCTATTGCAGGTCTTTTTCTAACTTTAAATCTTATCTAAATTATTATTTTGCTGAGTACACTACTTTGCCTAACTATTTTGCCTATAACGTTTTTTAGGACTTCGAATTTTGCCTAATGGTTTGGATTGTTCGTACTTGGTTTTATTTTATTAGTCATGACAGGCATAGCATCGGCCCTTAGGCCATCAGGGGGCTAAGCTATTAAATGGATTAGAATAACTTCGCCATTTAGTAATAAAGCTGTAAAATGGATAATCGACACTTTGTTTATTATCGTAGCAATCTTACTTGATTCGATTTTGATCATCCATTTTAAAACTATTATGACAACAGCAACCAGCTCTTTATCTAAATCTTCATATTGCTACATTTTAATGTAAGCAACACAGCAATAGCAATGCTTTCGGTCATGTTTCCCTATTCGACATATTTTGCCATTTTTAAGAAAGAGAAAGAGAGAGAGAGAAATGGGGTTTAACGACCACTCGACACAAACTAGGTCATTTTTGGACTAACATATGGTTTCAATTTTTTTTCAATAATTCGCTTGCTCGCAGGGGGTCTTTAACAGTGGGAGGAAACCGGGGTGCCTGGAGGAAACCCACGAGGTTGAGAAGCGCCCCTATCCCCATGCCACATAAGCTCACACCAGTCATCGAAACCACAACCGCAAGCCAGAGGTGACCGGCCAGCTAGAGGTCGAGGAGCGGCACTCTAGACCACTAGGCCATCCCACCCCCACCCCCACTCCCACCCCCTCTTTTTTGAGAAAGTTTTCGTATATTCTTATTGCTAGTTAGAAAAGCACGTTTCATCCACTTCATATTTTGCGAAACATGCCTTTATGAATGAGAATTAATATCCCGTGTTTTAGAAAGAGCAAGCATACTCTGGTTCGGGCACGTCACCCTCCCCATTTTTAACCTACGTTTTATAGTTATCGGCATTTATGAAATGGGATTTAGCAATAGTGTTATTTCCGAATATTGAAACTCTTTATAGCTAGGAGCCTTAAATTTAATAAAAATTTTTAATTGGAATGATTTCAATCAAATTTCCAAATACATACTAAGATAGTATTTGCTCAACGCCTAGTGATTTTGTAGTATCCATTAGACCATAGCTAATATTTAAGAGATTAGAATCTGTATTATTATATAGTAACGAAGATTTAACTGATCGTTGTTCAGATAAAATATACAAGCTTTGGCTAATCAACCACTGTCTCATATTACCAATAAGTTCAGTATTTATATAGAGTGCAGTTATATGTTAGTGTGGTATATGTATTGTGTATATTTGGTTGTTATGTTTATATATTGTATATATGTCTGTGTTACAGGAAGACTATATACCACCTATTACTGGTACACCTGAAGTTAGAACAAACGTAAGTAAAATTGTATATATCTTAATATGTATGGAACTATTGAAGCACTTAATGTTTCTGTATATAATTGTATGAAATGAAATGACATAGGTTTAACGACCTACCGTTTTGTTCGGACTGAGCTAACGGGGTATTGAAATGTATACTGGTGTGACATATAGACGCTGTGGCTGAGTAAGGAGGTCTCTCGTTCGCTCCAAGTTTTTGGACGAAAAACTTCCTTCTTTTCCGGCAAGTAACAGCATGATTGTACCTGGACAGCAATTGAATTGCATTTGTTAAGGGTTCTTTTACGTACACATTTGCGTGCACATAAAAGAACCCTTAACAAATGCAATTCAATTGCTGTCCAGATATAATGTCCCCCATAGCACACTGTATTACATAATTTCTTCTTTATTAGCCCGGTAAGGGGTTGAACACCACTTCATTCATGGGATTCGACTTGAGTACTAACAATGTTCACAATTTTCAGAGGTAACACCCATGCGACTAACATGTCAAGTATGTTAATTCATTCGGAAGAGTTGTTTTCTTTTCAAATAAATGGGGTTTAGTGTCCTCCTTCTCTGAATCAACTAGGATACTGAAGACCGTTAGACATAATACGGTTATTAAAGTTCGTTATACACAATGCGATGTCCTATATATGGTTAATTAAAGTTCGTTTTAAACAATACTGTATGGTTAATTCAAGTTCGTTATAAATAATACCGTGCCCTACATGACTGTGTCCTAAATGGTAAATTGAAGATTGTTATACACAATACTGTGTCCGATAAGGCGCATTGAAGACCGTTATAAACAATACAGTGTCCTTTATGGCACATTGAAAACCGATATACACATTACGGTGACCCATATGGTAAATTGGGAACCGTTACGGCGCTACGGCCTATTTTTATTTTGATTTACAACGATCAGGGTATCATTGACATGCTTCCAATAGTATACATAGTTCCTCGGTTTTTGGTCGAATCCGAAAGACTAGACGCTATTTGAGACATTTTAAAACTGGAAATAGCCAGATGTAACACTTTTAAAACATTTGTTTGATTGTCTCTATTTCCAGCACGAAGTAAACGCCTTTAGAAAGGTTCACGGTCGACAACAATTTAGAAGTGAAGCAGCCTTGGTTGACAGCAGTAATCCAATGAATCTGGTGAAGAAGATCAAGAAGCTTGCCAAGAAGAAGAAGCGAAAGCCTTCTGAGATATACCAATCACCGGATCCAGCACTACAATCTGGACGCTCTGAGATCAGCAAGCACTCTTCCGATCCGAACTATGTTATGGGGATTGGTAAAGGTGCTGAAGCGGATAGAGGGAGAGATGCCAAGCGTCGAGACACTCATCCAGACGTAAATTCTTCCAGTCGAGTTCAACCGTTGTCGAACACCAACTTTGCATATGATGACCAGGTCGACACGTCCGCCGTACAGTCTGGTAAACGATTTAAGCAAGATGAAGACGTATCCAAGTTACTGGCGGGAACAGTTTTAAATGACGTTGAGGCCTCACCTCGTACAAATCATCAACAAAGAAGACGAAAACCATCCAAGGTATATATCTCTTTTCCTGATAGATAATACATAAAACGTTAAAAATAAAACATGCAATAAGTAGGCTACCTGAAATACACTGCCCCCTCCCTCCCTTGATGAGCCCAGTATTATTACTGTAAACATTTATTAACAAGATCCCCGTTTCGATATAGGCCTGGTAACATGGTGATAGTTTTTCTCGTGTGGGTTAGAATATGATGCTTCAAACCCCCCAAAAATCTCAGATATTCTAATGAGGTGTGTAAACTGTAAGAGCTTATCAACGTCGAAACGTTGTTATATTTCTATTTATTTTCAGGGTGTCCACTATTCCCCTCGATCTCCCGGGGTCATCATGGAAGATCTAGAAGACCAGGTATCCAAGAAATATGCAGAGGGTTATTTGTCTCCTGCTGAACAAGAACACCCTGACTCCAATGCCGCTAAATCTGTTAATAATAGAGCCAATCCTTATGTCTATACTGAAGATGACAAGGTAGGAAACACGTAACACCGTGGATGTAACTGCATGTTAATCTGAAATTGATGTAGACATGGGAGGGAATGTTAAATCCAATTACATTCCATTGAATATAGTGATCTATGCTTTTCCTCAATTTAGAATTCTGAAAATATTTGTTTATGTAATATTGAAAATAGACCTCATAAATTATTTAGCTTCTTAAACATAACTCTAATTGTATTCAATCATGTTTTGCTTTTATCCACAAAACAAATAATAAGACTCTTTTTAAACACTATTTTTAGAATGGAACCAGAGATAGGGTTTCCGTGACACCTGGAATGAAAATTCGACGATATGAAAACGGTGGTGATGGAATGGACCCTAATGAATCTTCGACATTATCCGCCAGGAATCAATCCAATTATATTCAACGCCTGAACAGGAAAAATCCCAAGAGATTAAGTTCAAACCGACTTACAAAGAGTGCTGGGTCTCCATCTTTGCCGGAACTACAGCGTCGTGGTATGACTGATGACAAGTATAGGAAATTACTAGAAGAATTATATCCCGACAAGAAATACTTCGATTATACCAAAAGTTCGTTGAAATTTTACATTTTGATTAAAAATGGTTTAGCATATGTTATTTTGGATAACGTAAAATTTTATTTTTAAAGCTGTGTATTTTAATCCATGTATTATGGCAATTGGATGTTGCTAGTTTAAATTTTGTAGTGATCCATATTATAATAGCATTCTTGCAAACCGGTATATTTTCCTTGTTAATCACATGTGCAACACCGACACCACACCTGGCAAATGAGAACGGAAATGAAAAATCACAAGGATTCTTCGTGAGCAACACCGGGATTTGAACCTGGATCATTCTGATTGTGAGTTCACATAACCCCCACGGCCATCGTATCTTAAATATATAATTATTGCAATGATTTACCAGCGAGGGGAGAGAGGGAGAGAAATACGGTTTAACGTCCACTCGACACAGACCAGTTCATTTCGGGACTAACATATTGTTTAATTTTATTTCAATAATTCGCTTGCGCGTAGGGGTCTTTAGCAGTGGGAGGAAACCGTGGTACCTGGAGGAAACCCACGAGACTGGATACAGTGAGGGATAACATATATAATTTGTGTGACTTGAGTACGCTTTACATCACAAGGTCTGCCATTGAGTCAAGTGGCGTGTTTTGATTGTGTCGAGTTGGTTTTCTCTGGATCCTCTGGATTTCTAACACTGCTAAAGATTCTTACGCACAAGCAATTTATTGAAATGAAAACTGACATGTTAGTCCCGAAATTAGTTAGTTTGTTTCGAGTTGACGTTAAACCTCATTGCCCCGCCCCCTCTCTTTCCCTGATTCGGGTTCATATGTCAATCGTGTGCTTAGATTATATTGACTTGGTGATATAAAACTCATTTATTTTAACAAATCTATAGACACGGAATTTATCGTTGTAATTAATTCATATATATATCTTTTACAGAATCTGCGGGTCCATCTGAAGAATACCTTTCCAATAAAACAAACGAAGGTTTAGAATATTTACATGGATGTGCTGAATATTGGGAAAACCACGAATCTCCCCAGAGACCACACTCAACACCGTCTAAATCGAAAGGATCAAAATCTGCAAGAGGACAGACAACAACAAGAATTAGTTCCGGCTTATCGCGAAATCACAGTATTCATACACCGGAAATGACATCAGAAGGATTTCCTCCCAACGTATCCTAAATAAGTACTAGTTAATTTTGTATTCTCTGTAGACATTTTAAAGCATAGGACAAGACTTCAAGTGGAAGAAAATTATCTCCTTTCTTTTGGGGAAACTATGCGCGGAATTTGTGTTTTGTTCGTTATAATAATTTAAGGCCAAATTAATTTTGAATACAAACATTTCAGTCACAAAATATATTAAATACCGTTCATGCATTTTTCGCATATTATTTATTATTTCACGTCTGAACCAATGTGAAAATGTACCCAAAATGTTGGTTTTTTTTTAACATTTAATTTAAAACGTACATCAATGATTGGCACTGTTGTGGATTAGATCCAATCGGATTTTAAAAATGAGACCGGTCAATACAGTTTTTACCCAACGCTTATACATGACGCTGGTTTGTTTATAGTATTTTAATTGGACGAATTTTGGAATTCTTCTGAGAGATTCAGTTTAAACAATACTGTAGTTTGCAACGGTTCTGAATTATGTTTTCACCTTTCTGGCAAGTTTATTTATTGTTAAAAAACGATGCGTTGTAGAAAAATTGATATGGAAGTTTTGGAATTTATTTAAATTAATCTGTTTCTGATCAGTAAAGTAACAAACGTATCTATCAAACCATATCAATTATGATAGTCATATCATATTAACCTGCAAAAGATTAACCTACCTGATTATCTATGATACATATACCCCAACAGGTTTCATTGTGTATATATGTACATAGACCTATAATCCATATTATACAATACTATATTTACATGTACATATTATACTTATTATATTTATTATTTGTAAATAATTATATACCTGGCTGTAACAGTTTCTAGCTATTATTTGTATATGTATAAAGGTGTGCATTATTATAATATATCTTTAGGATTTACCTGTACAAAATAAACTCTAAAAGCCTCTCAACGTCCCTTTGTTTTTTATGAATTACCGTAAAAATAAACCCCAAAAGACTTTGATTTTCGCATTAATATATGTTCCTGATAGATAAATGTACGAATGTTCTGTTGATGTACTATGGGCAAACCACTAGAAACGCCAACGCCGATTGATTAGGGTCAAAAGCCGCACGCACCACCCCTCGTCAGATCATCGTGTAGTTCAGGCTATCGAATGTATAAAAAACGAAACGAAATATAGATCTATATTTTAATGAGAATGTATTTAACAATAACCGGATTTGTTTTTATTTGATATCTTACATAATAATCATGTACTTCATTACGTGTAATCCATAATAACAACCACACCTTGAAAGGTTCCCAGAAATCGGAGGTTTAGTAGTAGGTGGGATTTTAATAGGATAAGTGATGGGGAAACAAACTAACGTCAGTTTATTGTTTGAGGGGGGGGGGTATTAAGAGTTATTCGATGCTAAGAATTATTAAGTACTGTGTTGCACTCCATTGATATGTAACGGGGGCGGCGGGGGGGGGGGGGGTCGAATGTTTAGCACGTGTGCGCTGTATCATAAAGCCTGTCAATGAATCAACTGGCGTGGTTTCAAATCATCTGTTGTGCCTGTCCAATGTCGTGGGTTTTCCCCAGGTCCTACGCCCCCCCCCCCCCCACTGCTAAAACCCCCTACACGCAAGCGAATTATTGAAATAAAATTAAACCATATGTTATTCCCGAAATGACCTAGTTTGTGTCGAGTGGACGTTAAATACGATATCTATAGAGGCCCGTAGCTAGCGGGGGGGGGAGTTGCCTGCTCAGGAACAAATCGGACACCAAATGGGAGCCTTTAAGCAATGGGGGACGAACCGGTTACACCCCCCCTCCTGCTAGAGAGAGAGAGAGACAGGGAGAGAGAGAGAGGGAGAGAGAGAGAAAGGGGGTCTTTTAGCAGTGCCAGGAAAGGCGACCCTACTCCTTGTCACGTACAATCGGGGAATCGAAACCTTATGACAGACTTTATGATACAGCGCGCACGTACTTTTTTCTTGTAGATATATTTATTCACATAGTGTCCAAAATACATAATTCAATTTTCATTCTACAAGAATAATTTCACAGGATATTTACAGATTAAAAGTTGTATATAAAATATACAGCCCCACCCCACACACCACCACACGCACATGTACTTATATACATGTACATCTTAACTAAAAGCATATTTTTCGGTTGATATATCAAAACAAATACGTGTATATCTGTTTTTAGTTTCATTAAAAGTTACCTGTGATAAGTAATAATAATGTTAACATATGTATTTATATAGTCGAGATGTGATCTACCGTCGTGTTAAAATCACGTCTCTTCATTGACTGCCATCGAAAGCACAGTTCTGTATTGTATAAGATTTCGCTCTATACGCAAAATAAAAAATGTATCTTAAATGACTTCGAACGTGGACCTCAAGAGAGCGAAACTGTGCGAAACTTTTCGAGGCTAGTTATTGTGCCGAAGTAAATTATCTATAAATATTTATTTAACTAAAGTATAATTCATGAATATTAAACGCATAATATATTAACATATCATATGTGTGCACGTGCTAACCATTCGGCCATCCGATCCCCGTTAAAATACATAAATATATCTGTTAAAAAGCAAATTTAACACGAAAGAGTTGTCCACAACCTTAAATCATACCTCCTGGTTTTTTTTATTCAAAGACGAGATTCATTTAAAATTAAACGTTGAATTGAATTTGAATTGAACTGGCTGCTGTTTTAGTTTACACAGTGTTATTTTCTTTTCTAAAGACGTATTTTAACATTTTCAATATAAGATTTAGTAGTTTAAAATCAGACCTAATATTAAATTTATAATTTAAAAGAAAGCTATAAAAGTTTATATTAATAGATAAATGGAGTTGACTGCGTAAAGAACAGTAAAATATAGCAGGTAGACCACCATTAAAAGTAATGCTATTCAATAAGCGGGCCGAGGAGAAAACGGCTGCACTTTTAACGGGGCACCGCCAATGGTTCACTGGTGTTTAATAGCAGGCTAGACAGTGGATACAGAAAATTATCACAAATATTTGAATTGTTTATTGTCTTAGTAACTCGTTTTACTGGCGGCAAATAGATTCGTCACACTCAGTGCATGCGCTATTAATTTTTATAGTTTAAGTGAAATTTTGTTTAAATACGAGAAATGATCCATGGATTGTCAGTTATCTGGTCACTACACGATCCCACACATCAGCTAAACAGACTGATAGAACTCAACATGCAGGTAAGCTTTCTTTAAATATTCAGCCTCGTGTGGAAACGCTTTCCGTTTCTCGAGTTTTGAATTTATGAATTGTCTCCCTTGTTTTGGGTTGTCTTCTGTTTGAGATAATCCCGCATCATACATTAGGGTGGTTGGATGACCGATTGGTTAGCACGTGCGCGCTGTATCATCAGGTCTGTCATTGAAACAGTTTGTGTCAAGTGGACGTTAAACCTCATTTCCCTCACTCACTCCCGTATCATTCAATACAGGCGAGGCATTGAAAAACGAATGGGCGCTTTCTGTCTGGTTTGCCTAATTTGATAATTATTGTTTGTGGTGTCGTCTGTTTGTTTATGTGTCCTGCAGTCTTTGGTACCTATTATATGTGACGAAAACAGATAGCAATGAAGTTAAATTTTGAGAAAGGGAATAGCAAATTAATCCGTTTCATTGTAATATCACTAAAGATTTAACATCGATTTATGGTTAAAATGAGTTGTGGTGGCTAAGCGAGTACGACGTCGGCTCCCTAAGCTGGAGGTTTCGGCCAAGGTCATAGTGTACGCATTGACGTGCACATAACATGTCTCTTGACAGTTGGAATTAGTTATAAGAGGAAGGCGTATCACCGTTCCCATGACAGACTGTCCCTTATTAGCACATTGTATGGCTTATATCTGCCTTCATTAGCTAGCAGAACAGTAAGACTTTAAATCACATCTCATTTATGTACATGCGGCGTTTCAAATATTCTTAATTTGGCAGTCGCAATGTATGAATACCGCACTACTTTTCTTCAACAAACGTGCCATGCAGGGTATTAGGCGGAACAACTTGTCTAATTATGTATGTCAGGGAATCTTTTACGTGGGTTTTTGTACCACCCGGCGCACTCTATCCTATCCTATGCCTACTCTGTACGGGTCAATAACAATATTTCTCTACTTTAAGAACGTCATCCTAGGATTATTAGTTAAAGCTATTTCAAATTGATAATTAATAAATGTTTTACTTTATTATTTTTACAGGCTTTCGTTATTTTCGCTGTCTGTATGGCAGTAGCCGCTTCCCAATACAATGATGGAAAATTCGGAAAAGGATTCGCTGCCGTCGGGGTACTTGGCAATGGTTTTGGAAACATCGGATTCGGTGGATATGGTAAAGCATACGGACACGGGCTTGTTGGAGTTGGACACGGTGTTGGACACGGAGTTGGACATGGAGATGGACACCGAGTTGGACACGGAGTTGCTGGAAACGGACTCGGACACGGCATTGTTGGTGTTGGAAATGGTTTCGGACATGGCATCGTTGGTAACGGTATTGGCCATGGCGTAGTAGGAAACGGATTTGGACACGGTGTAGGAAAGGTTGGTGCTGTTGGTAATGGTATCGGACATGGCATCGTCGGTAATGGTCTTGGACACGGTGTTGGTCACGGTATCGTAGGTAACGGTATCCAACACGGTATTGTCGGAAACGGAATTGGCCACGGTATTGCTGGCGTTGGAAATGGTTTCGGACATGGCATCGTTGGTAACGGTATCGGCCACGGCATAGTAGGAAACGGGTTTGGACACGGAGTAGGAAAGGTTGGCGTTGTCGGTAATGGTATTGGACATGGTATCGTCGGTAATGGTCTTGGTCATGGTATTGGTCACGGTATTGTTGGTGTTGCTAACGGTATCGACCATGGCGTCGTAGGAAACGGATATGGACACGGTGTTGTTGGTAAAGGAATCGGACACGGAATCGTTGGTAATGGTCTTGGTCATGGTGTTGGTCACGGTATCGTCGGTAACGGAATTCAACATGGTATTGTTGGAAACGGAATTGGTCACGGTATCGGACACGGTATTGTTGGAAACGGTATTGGTCATGGCATCGCTGGTAAAGGAATCGGACACGGTATCATTGGTAACGGTATTGGACACGGTATTGTTGGAAACGGAATTGGTCATGGCATCGCTGGTAAAGGAATCGGACACGGTATCATTGGTAACGGTATTGGACACGGTATTGTTGGAAACGCTATCGGTCATGGCATCGCTGGTAATGGAATTGGACACGGTATCGTTGGAAAAGGAATCGGATACGGACGTGGCATCGTTGGTGCTGGCAAATTCGGTGTCATTGGAAATGGAATCGGACATGGAATCGTCGGAGACAACCATAGAGCCTACAACGGACCATATAACTACAACGGCTACAACAATAATAATTACAACGGATACAACAACGGCCATGGCAACAACGGATACAACGGTTACAACAATAACGATTACAACAATGGCCACAGCAACAATGGATACAACAACGGACACAGCAACAACGGATACGGAAAGGGAAACAACAACTACAATGGTTATCAATCCAACAACTATCAAGGTTACCAACCTTATTACAACAACTATTAAAATCATGTAGTTTCTTTCTATAAATAGAACTCGCCATTAAATGGCACTTTCTTAACATTCACAATTTTACTTTTCATGCATTTAAGCATATAAAATGAATAAATGATATTTTGGTTTACTTTAAAAGAAATATTGTATGGGTTTGTTATCTTTTGTAATTTGTAAGAACTGGGGCCTGTTTCACGAAATTTTAACTAAGATCAAATGTAAATTTTAGTAAATTCGTTGGATAATATTAGATTGAATTAATGCTTAGCCAATCAAAATTGAAGTATCTACTAAAAGTTAGATTTTATCGTTAGTTAAGATTTCGAGAAACAGGACCAGTCCTGGAAGATTGCTTGATAGAAAAGTATAACCGACAGGGGCCTGTTTCACGAAATTTTAACTAAGATAAATTCCAAATTTTAGTAATTTGAATGGATAATATTAGATTGATTTTAGTGCTTAGCCAATCACAATTGAACTATCTACTAAAATTTGGATTTTATCCCTTTAATATGCATTTCTTTTTAACTAGAGATGCCATGGTAGCAGGGGTGAGTTCAGGGATTTGAGCATACTGGGGTGGGGTCCAATATGGGGACAAAGTCGAGTTTGTCGTGAGGTCTGGGGGATTAACTCAGAATTTTTTGGATAAGAAAAGTATATCAGTCACCCGTTCAAATAAGCATAGGCGTACGGGCTCAATGACAGTTGGGGGGGGGGGGCAGAAACCAAATTTCCCGAAAATTTTCGAGTTTACAGACAGCGCCCCTCCCCCCGCCTCAAGAAAATTTTGGAATATTTGACGGCTGCAAACACGTTTTCCTGCTAATTCAACCCGTGAACAAAGCATCTTCAAAGTGGTCTAATGTAGCTTAATTAAGGTGGTTGACTCGAATTTCAATCACTCGTTTACAGTCCACGCTATTCCAGACTGAGTGCTGCAACTTCAATTTGGTTCAATACAGCCTATACCTGCTGACCCGAATTCCTACAATCAATCGTCGCGGGGTATGGGGACCTGAACCTCCCGGGGAAAATTTTGAAAATTTGACCACCGCAAATGCGTTTTCTGCTATTCTAGCCCGTGTAAGCAACTCCAAAAGTATCCTATGGTTTTGTAACCGAAATCCCACTCCGAATTCCAAGCATCCAATCAGACTGCATTCACAAATACTAATCGATGCCTGAAAAATGTCACATAAAGTAGAATGGCTCCAGACAGTACTCAGTACAAATTTGCGGTATTCAATTAAAAGAAAAGTAAAATTAGTGTTTTATTAGGGCTCGATGACAGTTAGGGAAGCAAAACTAGAAATGCCCGAAAAAAATTCAGGTTTACAGACAGCAGCGCCAGTTTTCTTGTATAGACTTTGTAAGAAAATTTTGGAATATTTGACGGCCGTAAACGCGTTTTACTGCTATTTCAACCCGCAAATTAGTGTTTTATTAGATTTCGGGCACTTTATTTTGCCAAATAGATGAAATAATTTTTTCTCACTTTACCCTTCTGCCCGTAAAAGTCAGCTTGCCCCTGCCCCCCCCCCCCCCCTGGCTCGTACGCCTATGCAAATAAGGCTTTTACCATATGAAGGGCACAGGGGAAGAACGATCTAGCAGCAAATTGTATAAGCTTTCTGTAGAACAAACATGTTCGGGTAAAAACGGTCAGAGTCGCAATGAACCAAGGCCCTTCTGAAATGACCTCTAGGACAAATACGTCCATCGTACTCTTTATTTGGCCTTAATTTGGCTGAAAATTGGAAGTCAGTTGTTGTACTGGTATTATGATTCGTATTCAACATCATTTTGAAGTTGTAATTAAACTCACGTGTTGTTTTGTTCATGTCAAGCATTCTCATTCCAAAAGTTTGTTATGCCTTTAATGCAAAAAGACAAAAATGTGACTTAGATAGTTCTTCCCCTGGACTCTTCATATGAATTCACTATGGCTGAATATGGCTGATCACATGATTGCAGCTTTCCAATAAACAAAAAGGAAATGAAATAAAATGAAATGGGGTTTAACGTCCTACTCGTTTGCACCTAACCTGGGCTAATGGAAGACGGGCATACGCCATACAGTGTGCTATGAGGGAAATTTTGCCCGGGCAGCGGGCTACGGCCTACTCTTATATCGAATTCCAACTGCCAAGGGATCTTTTACGTGCACTCCAATGTGTACACGGGACCTCGGTTTTTCGTCCCATCCGAACGACTAGACAGCTGTCCTTGTCAGGCCCTCCTTCTGCATCACTGACAAGGGGAAATCACGCCGGAAAATCGAGATGAACTTTCTCGGCCAATGCAGGGATCGAACACCCGACCTCCAGGCTAGCGAACCAGCGCCTTACCCACTTAGCCACCGTGACCCCCTTTCCAATAAACACACCCTTTGCTAACTGGTATAAAATCAACACAACGCATATTTAGAACTTTGTTCAAGCTAAAACGGGGGGTTGGGATGGCCCAGTGGTCTAGAGTGCCGCGCTTCGACCTCTAGCTGGCCGGTCACCTCTGGCTTGCGGCTGTGGTTTCGAGCCCTGGTGTGAGCGTATGTGGCATGGAAATAGGGGCGCCTTCTCAACCTCGTGGGTTTCCTCCGGGCACTCCGGTTTCCTCCCACTGCTAAAGACCCCTACGAACAAGCGAATTATTGAAATAAAATTAAACCATATGTTAGTCCCGAAATGACCTAGTTTGTGTTGAGTGGACGTTAAACCCCATTTCTCTCTCTCTCTCAAGCTAAAACCAAATAATTTGGAATAACATACATCGGTTTAAATTACGAATCGAAACATTAAATATACATGTAAATACTCGTCTTAATAGAAAATGCTAAACTAGAGATAGAATATTTCCGAAACTAAATGGGCATAACTTTTTCAGAATTAATAGACTCCTGGAACCTCTTGCATGCCTATTCCCCATTGATGGATTTATATATTTAATATCACCTGAGTTTTTTTTTAAATCTGTGTACTGTAAGAACTCTTGTTAGTCCGACTCTTATCCGGGAATACATGTTATTCAAATACAAATGTACTTGTGTTTGTAAACATGTACATAAACAATAGTAAAAAAAAGTTGGATAAAATCAGAGAGAGAAAGAGGAATGGTGTTAAACCTCCATTAGGCACAAACTAGGTCATTTTGGGACTAACATATGGTTCAATTAGATTTCAATAATTCTTTTGCGCTTAGGGATCTTAAGAAGTGGGAAGAAAACGGAGGACCCGGAGAAAACCCACGAGGTTGGACAGGCAATCCTACTTCTTGTCACGTACAACCGGGACTCGAAACCACGTCAGTTTCCTCAATGACAGACCTTATGATACAACGCATACGCGCTAACCATTGCCACTGATGTTCGAATTTAAAAAGATTTAAGAATTACCGTGGATACAAATTATTGATGGGTAAAAGTTTATTAAAGGCCCACTTATGATTTCCCGTGGTAAAAGAAAACTATCAGATCCCTAACATATAAACACAAAGATACCAATCTAATTAAAATACAAATTGATATTTCGTTTCGTATTTTTTATACATTCGATGGCTCACAATTCAAGAAAATATGACCATTTGTACTTGCAGGTTGCGTTTGACTCTATGACGTCATACATTGATTAATTAATCAGCGTTGACGTTTCTAATGGTTTACCAACAGTTCCGTGTATCGGACCCCAAGAACTCGTCGTAGCAGACCTTTTCATTGAAGAATTCCTCACATCATCCAACTCCTCCAGATCCTACTGGGCTGGTTGAGAGAGAGAGAGAGAGAGAGGGGGAGAGAGAAATGGGGTTTAATTTCAACTCGACACAAACTAGGTCATGATCATTTCGGGACTAACATATGGTCTTTAGCAGTGGGGGGATACTGGGCTGGTTGAAGAAAACCTCGAGACCAAACGTCAACAGTACAAAGTGGTACCATATTGAAAATTAGGCATACCTCGGTTGATAACAGATATTTGGAATGGACAGTAAATGTATGAAATATTTAAATAAGCAAGCAAACACATATTACGATCTACAATAGGGTATGTGTAACGAAATAAATTGGCAACCCGTTTTTAGCGCTCGGTACATTTCTCACCTCCATCATGCAGATATAATTCACACCAAAGGCCCCCAACCCTAACCATAGGTCTACCACAATAACGGAGCTTTAGATCAGGGTTATACAGTCCACAGAAAGAAGAAAAATATTTCAAGATGTTATATACAACCGAGTCTAAAAGGTAGTTTATTGAATCTCTTTATAAATAAACTCATTTAGTTTGTATAATAATATTCAATCGGTTGGTCCCGCATGAGAGAGAGAGAGAGAGAGAGAGAGAGAGAGACTAAGTCATTTCAGAACTAACATATGTTTTAATTCTATTTCCATAATTCGCTTGCGCGCAGGGGTCTTTAGCAGTGAGAGGACACCGGGGGACACGGCGAAAATCCACGAGTTTGAGTATATTTTTGAATGTTCATCTGCCCCAAGTTCACAAAGCACTCTCAGACTTAAGTTGAGAATTTGCTCAACTTTCAATCACTGTTTATTATTAAGGGCTGTGATTTAATTAAAATAAGGCGAACAATTTTGAGTAAATTCTCAACTTAAGTCTGGGAATGCTTTGTGAACTTGGGAACCGATGCAGGTCATACATTTAAAGAACTGTAAAAGTGAGTTGCTACGGCCTACTCTTATTTCGAATTACAACTGTCAAGAACACCATCGCCGTAGAGAAAGCCTTTTAGTTGAACTTGCAGTCGTCAAAAACAACAATATAGCCGAGAATTTTGAGACTATTTTCATATCCAATTCAATCGAATCCCCAAATATTCAAGATCAAAAGTTGCTTAACACCAATTTCCAAATTAAGAAGCTTTGCGTGATATCCGAATACAAATTTATTAGTAGTGTATTTGATATCAAGTGCCACTAAAGGCTTCTGAAATAAATCGTTCATTTCTCGTCTAAATTGTGTCTATACCCACCCGCGATGTACTGTGCATGTTATTCAAAGATGAGTGACGCACGAGTGATTTCTGAAAGCGTATTTAAATTTCAACGGTCGTCTTGAGTTGTCCCTTTAAAAAGATCCCCGAGGAGCAAGTCAGTAGGGATTCAAGATTATGTTAATATTAATCTAGTTTACGGCATATGTGTTTAAAAGAGAATCGTTTCTCCCAAACTATTTAAAATCCTAAAGGCTTGAACACAGTGAAATTTCGTGATTTTCTCCTGTCATCTCCGTTTGGTTCCTGCTAATCCTCAAATATTCGACCCTGTAATTGTCGTTGACCCTAAAATCGTCGTAATTTGCAATGGACGTTAATGCTCTGTTCTCGCAATATGATAGAGAAAAGGGCGGGGGGGGGGGCACAGAGAGAGAGAGAGAGAGAGAGAGAGGGAGAGAGAGTGATTTAATGTCCACTTGACAAAGGCTATGTTATTTCGGGATTATGGTTATTCTATTTTATATCAATGGTTCGCTTGTGCGTAGGGGAGCAGTGGTATAGGACCCGGTGAAAAGCCATGAAGTTTGAAAGTTGGACTGTCAACCCTAATCCTTCCACTCGGCACAAACTAGCAAACTAGCTAATTTCAGGACTAACATATGATTCAATCTTATGATTGTTGCTGAGGGGCAGAGAAGGCTGTATTACAGCAGACGCCAGACATCTAAAGCAAAATTCAAATAATATGACCACTTAATACAATAATATGTGGGAAATGGCTGTATATGCTAGGCTACTCTCATTTAGATAGATTAGTTTGACTTCAAATTTATCCTCTACATTAAATTGTTCGCGATAATGATTGCTAGTAATTATAACCATTCTAATACGCGTACTTAAAGTGTGTGTGTGAGAGAGAGGGAGAGAGAGAGAGAGAGAGAGAGGGGTTGGGTGGGTTAACGGTCACTCGACACAACTAGCTCATTTCTGGACTAACATATGGTTCAATTTTAATTCAATAATTCGCCTGTTCGTATGGGTCTTAACTGTAGGAGGGAACAGGAGGACCCGGAGAAAACTCACGAGGTTGGGAAGGCGACCCTATTCCTTTTCATGTACCATGAGGGAAATCGAAACCACTCCAACTGACTCAACGACGGGCCTTATGATACAAAGCTTTTATTTCCTGGAGAAAATTTATTCAGGTACTAATACGACATAACTATACAGTAAATTAGATGACATGATAAAACATTCACTCATTCAGGTATAACAAACATTCAGATGCACGCTTTATTACATTAGCAATCACCCTCCAGACACACATAATTAAAATATATAAAAATATAATACCATGAACAACAAAGATATTTACAATATAAACACAAGGCAATACCTTCGTCTATAGCTGTCAATCTCGAAGCTAGACGAAAGTGCGAAACCGTTTCAATATTTTAAAATAATAATCATGTATCGATACATATAGAACCATTATTTTCATAAGAAATTAATAATAATGGCAAAATAAACTTTTTAATAAAATTAATATTATTTTTCTTACAATATTCTTTTACGTCATGAAATAAGCTCCCTTTTTAAATATTTTTACAACATCAATTTCTATACTGGTAGTACTGTCAAGGTATTTCATTCTCCTTTTATACATAGAAATTCGGGCACAACTTAGTATTAAGTTGACTAATTCGCGCTAACCACTCGGTCATCCAACCCAACGTGTACATAAACTGGTATTAAGGGTACACTTAGTATGAATTTTTGTTATTAATTAACGAAGAGTCTGGTCTGTGTCTCAATTATGTAATATTTTTGTGAAGACAATAACTGTCAGATATCAAAACTGATTCAAACCAAAAAAGTTATTCATTTAATTGTATATCGGGCTCATTTATTCAATATTGCCATTAAAATCATTCATCTTTATCCCATTCAATCGGCTTGTATTTTCTCACAAAAATAATAAATCTTTTTTAAAAAATGTAAAAAGTTTAACTATTAAACACCGTTTGACTACTGTGAATCATTCATAGAAATTATACACTTTTTATTCACGTAAAATATTTCCAAATAATTAAAAATACAAACCCCAAAATAAGTAATTTAATTTCTCTGTTGTTTTATTTAATTTTGATCATATGTGCCCAGATGCATTATTCACAAAAATTAAACCAAATAACCGAAAAATTTAACGAAACTCAATCAGGCATATAGATTAATATATTTAGATTTTAATGGATTTATTTTACAAGATTTATTAAGGCTCTATATAATATTTATTACATACTTTACGCACATGCTTCAATCAAAAACTAGTGCATATATACATACATAATAAGCCAAGGACAATTAATTCATCCCAAGTTTAAAATTAACGCGAATATTTAAATCATTTTATTGTCTTGGTTATTCGTTTTATTAGCGACAAATTTCGCGGTCAGACGTTATGTGTGCGCTATTAATTTTTATAGCTTTGGTGAAATTTTGTTTAAATACAGGGTTTGAACCGTGGATTGTCAGTTCACTTGTCAACCTTCAATCTTAACAGATCAACCACACTGACAGATCAACATCAACGCTTAATATGCAGGTAAGTTTGTATTTAATGTAAGGGGGGTCCTGGATGCTCAGTGATAGGAAACACTGATTCACTAACCAGTAGGTCTTGGGCTCTCTCTCCCGGTTTTGGACCAGGAAGTCAATTGTACAGGCTCGATTGCCCTTGTCAGCTGTACAGGACAGTAGGTCTGCCCGGCCTGACAAAGAATAGTGTCTAATTGTCAGGATGGGACGAAAAGCCAATGTTCAGTGTACACATTGACGCGCACGTAAAAGATCCCTTGCGTGGAGTATACCGTAATGTAGCTGTCCGGGCAAAATCTACCTGTTTGTCTTAATTAGTGCAGTCGGTGTATAAAGTTGGACTTTAGTCCTATTCCGTTTAAGATTTCAAATCTTTGAAGTTTTTTTTTAAAAAAAAAAGCATAACCGGTCCCCTGAAATATTAAATAGAAAAGGCTTTTCACTCTACTGTTCTGTACAGACTGGGCTAATGAGGATGGTTGAACTCTGAAATAATATAATAGAGCCAGTAAAACATTTAATCAATCTGCAGGTAGTAAATTTGACTTGTTGACCAAAGAATCTCCAATATTTCCAATAAGCTGTAAGTAGTGACAAGGGGCGTGATCCAGAAGGGGTATTCTTGTTCTTTTAGAATAAAACCCTGATATCACCTTGGGTATAACATTAATAAGTTTTATTACATACTGAAGTTTTTTTTATATCATTGCTTATCGCCCTTGACATTGTATTACAGCCCGTTTCATACCCATGGGTCCATCTGTAAATTTAAATCTGTGGTATTAATTACCGAGGATTGATTTTCCTCGGTTGTACGTGACAAGGAGTAGGGTCGCCTGTCCAACCTCGTGGGTTTTCTCCGGGTATTCCGGTTTCCTCCCACTGCTAAAGACTCTTACGCGCAAGCGAATTATTGAAATAAAATTAAACCATTTGTTAGTCCCGAAATGACCTAGTTTGTGTCGAGTGGACGTTAAGCCCCATTTCTCTCTCTCTCTCTCACCGAGGGTGCATCGTCACCATTATATGATTGCTTATCGCCCTTGTATTAGAGACAGTTTTATATTCAAAGGGCCAGGACGGTAAATTATAAAATGTGTAAATTATTACCAAGAGTTGAACATTATTTGTGATGTTGCCTGGTGACGCCAACGCTCGATCATATGTACCGAATAATGGCGGCACGGTAAATTTTCTTGATTGTCAAGGTTTTGGTTATAAATAAACCCTCGCGGTATTTTTGGTATAGAATCAAATCTACGGCTATTTGTATAAAATACTTCTACAATACATAAATTTGTTTTCTTTTTCAGGCTTTCGTCGCTTTCGCTGTCTGTTTGACAGTAGCTGCTTCCCAATACATCGATGCTAAAATCGGACACGGTTTCGGGCATGGTGTTGGTGTCATTGGAAACGGAATTGGTAAAGGATTTGGACGAGGACATGGTCTTGTTGGTATCGGAGCTATTGGCAATGGACTCAGTCATGGTATTGGACATGGTATCCTTGGAAACCGACTCGGACACGGAGTAGTAGCTATTGGCAAAGTCGGTGTTATTGGTAACGGCATTAGTCATGGTATTGTTGGTAACGGTATCGGACACGGTATCGGACACAGTATTGTTGGAAACGGAATTGGTCATGGTATCGTTGGTAACGGAATTGGTCATGGTATCGTTGGCAACGGTATCGGACATGGTATCATTGGAAACGGAATCGGACACGGACTTATTGGACATGGAAAGATTGGTAACGGCATTGGGCATGGCATCGTTGGTAACGGTATCGGACACGGTATTGTTGGACACGGAATTGGTCATGGTATCGTTGGTAACGGTATCGGACATGGAAAGATTGGTAACGGCATTGGGCATGGCATCGTTGGTAACGGTATCGGACACGGTATTGTTGGACACGGAATTGGTCATGGTATCGTTGGTAACGGTATCGGACACGGTATCGTTGGAAACGGACATGGAAAGATTGGAGCTTACAAACAACCATACAACTACAACGGGTACAACAACGGACCATACAAGTACAACCAATACAACAACGGACCATACAAGTACAACCAATACAACAACGGACCATACGAGTACAACCAATACAATAACAAAGGATACAACAGTTACAACGGCCCCTACAATTACAACAACGGGTACAACAATGGCCACAATAACAACGGATACGGAAAGGGATATAACAACTACAATAACAACGGATACGGTAACGGATACAACAATTACAACCGTTATCCTTCTTACAATAACTATCAAGGTTATGGTTACAACAAATATTGAGACAATACGGCTATTTGATAGCATAATATTACCATAGCTTTAATAATTATCAACATTAGTATATAGTTTCAATTGTTCATGCATAATGTATATACGTAAATCCGGGAGTCAAGATATATATATAATTTGAATAAAATAATATACAGATAAACTCTTGTTATTTATCCGTTTTATAGCCTAATACTATTCCGGTCTATAACTTAGTAACCTCAATGTGCATATTCGTCTAATTCTGTCTTCATTACCCGTTTAGAGCACAAAAGTAAGATGTTAAACCCCTTTTCATTCATTCATGGTCAAGGGAGATGTAAACAGGGCTAGCGAATCCTGTACATAGCCCTAACGTTTACCGACAATCTCGCCAACAATCACGTGCCCTCACCTAATTTACATCACAGCGACCTTGAGGAAAATTGAGTTGACCTTAACACATAGATGCAGGGACGGATTGGGCGGCGCTCGCCCGAAGGTCCGGTCGGACAAAAAATGAGAAAAATAATTGTGTCCCATTCTTCGGCCATTGAGCGATGATGATCATGTTATATGTGGCCGGTGGTTTTAACAGGACGCCACGCCATACCTTGAGTTTGGAATGGTCTGGTATAATAGACTTTCGGGGCCGGGTGTGCTAATTTTTAAGTCACTTGCACCCTGTTTGTGGGGATACGCCAGAATCCAAAATCCAAAAAGCAGCTTTTATGAATTTCACTTAAATGTGTCTCGTGGCCTTCCATCACAGGAGGAATCGACAAGCGCTCCGGGCAACAAAATGCGACATTTTTCATTGAAAATATTCCTCCTTATTCAATATTCCTAACAGGTTAATCAAATTGGTCAAATTTGGGGTTCATTTTTCAATTTTTTTATGCATACGTCATGCAAGTTTACCAGACACAGAATTATAAAGAGAACTTAAATAAAACGAAATGGGGTTTACATACTAATGTTCTTCTTCGATCTGGGCTAATGAAGACGGACATACGCCATACAGTGTGCTAAGGATGGAATTTTGCCCGGACAGCGGAACAACAACCTACTCTTATATCGAATTCCAACTATCAGGAGATCTTTTACGTACACGCCAATGTGTACACAGGACCTCGGTAATCGTCTCATTCGAACGACTAGACAGCTGTCATTGTCAGGCCCTCCGTCCTGCATCATTGACAAGGGGAGACCACGCCGGAAAATCTGGATCGAACACCCGACCTCCAGGCTAGCGAGCAATTACAAAGAGATCATGACATGGCTATTCAGTGCAAGTACATGTAATTTCGATATATCACTTACTTTAAGCAAACCTTAAAGCACTGTTGAATTATTCCACCCTCGCATATTGTTTAGGGATATTCCCCACAGACAGATCTCATCTGGCCGCTCCTATGGAAGACTGCGAATAAAATGTAGCATACCTGGAACGCCGAATGGTTCTTGACGAAACGAGTGAGTTAATACCATTACTGAAAAAACGGTATATGTCAATAGTACGGCAAGCTCTATTATTGAATGTCAAAATTGTGAACGTTGTTATTTGGTCAACATGTATTAACGCTAACAAAGACATTTCCAGATGAGACCTGTAATAAAGTAGCTTTATGAAATTCTGATGACAACCTATACCACAGGTCAAGCAGTAGTAAGAAGTTTTATTTTAATCCCTTTAAGTGCCTGCGACCTATACCCTGCATTTGTTAGCTGTGTGGCTGGGAATGGGATATAGCGTGTTGTGCCACCCCACCCCCCTACACACACATACATATACCAAAATGACTAGAATCTGAATAATAATCGATCTGGTGTCAATCCTACATAGTACATAGTCGATATCAAAAATTGATTTCCAATCTCAAAGACGACTTATCTCCCCTGAAACTGTTGAGGAAATACATGATTTCCAATTCACACAACTTCCATAGATTTATGGAAATGGAATGAACTTAACTGAAATGGTTTTGACGAACTATCTTTCTGTGCCGACTGGAAAAACCAAATTTTGATCGGACAGCGTCGTTACGGTCTTTTCGTCTTTTCAAGTATTTTTACGGGCATGTAGTAGGGGGTGGTGTTTTATAGGAATTTTTTCGGGGCCCCCTCCAAAAGTTGTAGTTACCCTACCCATGTTTGAACATATTTTTTTTTTTAATTTTGTTATGACCCTCCCAACTCCTCTGTGCATACCCCCTGAAGATAGCGGGGGTTCAACTGACGGTGATAATTTAGATTTCATTAAAAATCTTCATTATTGTCCCTGTATAAACTTGATCTTCACCCGGTAACCGGGGTTTTCGGGGTTGCTGATTCATTGGTGATGTTAAATTTGAGATTTGAAAATCCAAAATGGCAGAAATCAAAGATGGCGGTAATATTTTCATAAATTCCATGCGTGTTGATATTTTCTCAGTTTAAACGACCTCTCTAACATTTTACTGTTACATTTTCTTGTCTATAAAACTTTTTATGTATACTTATCTATATTTGTCTATATATACTTACCTGTGTGTGCTTATTGTGTGCTTGCAGACTAAAGTACTACCGTAATCACCTCGCCAAAACCTAAAGAAGCTTGCTCTTTGGTGCGAAAAACAGTTAGTATAGGGGAGGAATTGTATATAGAAAAAGCTGGATTTGCCAGTGGACTCTTACCTTTTAAAAGGAGGGGGCCCCGAAACTCAACAACACCACCCGCTACATGTAGACACTGTTAGTCCCGTCGGGCCATTTAGGTTTCCAAATTCACAGTGCATCGATAGTCTTCTGATTTCTGCTATGCTTTCGTTGATTGTTTCACTGTTATTTCTGCTATGACTTCGTTAAACGTTTCATTGTTATTTCTGCTACGAATTCGTTAATTGTTTCACTGTTATGTCTGCTATATATATGAATTCGTTAATTGTTTCACTGTTATGTCTGCTATATATATGAATTCGTTGATTGCTTCACTGTTATTTCTGCTGAGAATTCGTTAAACTTTTCATTATCATTTCTGCCATGAATTTGTTGATTGTTTCGCTGTTATTTCTGAGATGAATTCGTTGATTTTATCACAAAAATGTTAGTTTCTTTTAACAAAATGAAAAACAATTACGGGTTGCATTTTAATTAAATTGTACATGTAAAAGAACAGATGGAATTCAAAATAAGAGTATACCATTAAATTTCATTTTTAAAATACTTCACAGTTTATGCAATTTCGGTAATTAGGTTAGTCGAAGATTATTCTGAATATAATATTTGACAAATTTAATTAATTATCTTGCTAATTAATGCTAATACCTCTTTAAATGTGTTTTATCTTTATTGTAAACGTATAAAAGACACGTAGTTAACCTCTTTGTCATATCATAATGATCTAAATTTAGATTTCCATCCATTTGTTTTCATCAGTTATTAAACGTAGTGATATGATGTAAATGTCTATGAAAGTTAATATTTATAAATATTACCGCAGTGGGTAACATATAAATTATCTTGTGTGGACCAACATGTCATAAATTCATTCAATTTATCCGCTACAATTCAATCTTCTAGCTTCCTAAATTAATGGTTATCGTCTGCCTTCATCAAACAGTCGCGTTACAATCGCTTGGTCCGAGGCCAGATTCATCCATGTAATATGAAACCGTCCAATGATTATTTTTCGTTTCGCCGTTTGGACAAGATGTGTAATTTGTTGGAACCCATCCTCTTTCATAAAACTACTCATCAATTCAATCTCGTGGCGTTTGGCGCGCTTTAGTCGATCGTCTGCTTGAAATGACAAATTGCTTAATCAAGCGATCTGCGGAGAACCTGTCCTTGTTGACGCCGAATTGCCTCGAAATCGTGCGAGGGGCGGAGTTGTACTGTACCTGGTATTAATTTTCTCTAACAAATGTCACATTTCTCTCGAGTGATTGACATAAAACTGGTAATTTGTTCTGAAACGTCACAATGACGACGACCGGTCCCCGGTAGCAGCACGCGCATGGCATCGTTCTCTCTACATTAAAACCGCCTGCAGTGTATCAGGGTGGGACACCGGTGTCAGGAAAATGTATGTAACGGTCAGGAAATCCTTTAAAACATTCTGTCTGTAAGTTATCTACTGACAAATTGTCAGTGAAATTTGAATTATGTGCGATCTTTATCTTCAACTGTGGAATTTGAGTTTAACCACCCGTGCTACTGTTATTTTTATATAGCCAGGGTTTCACTTCTATTTAAAAAAAAAAGGACTCGGATTCAGTATACGAAAAAAAAGATATAGGAAATACCGTGCAAAACAACTTTGATTGAAACGTGCATTTTGTGTTTTAGAGCGAATTTGTCCCCATGAAAAATTTGAAAAAGTTGAAACTTGATAACGTGGATAGCCAAAATTTGCCTTATGAAACTATATCATTGCCTACCAATTGAGTTTTCCTTTTCGCTTGTGACGCCCCTTCCGTTACTGGTTTTCATTATTGAACTGAAACCGGTTGCAGAGAGTTCTCTTTAAATGCCCATATTTAATGTGGACGTATGTTCTTTCCACCCGTGTCTCCGTTGGTTGTCCACATTCTCTTGTGACCACGCTAGTTCGGAACTCATCCCCAACCGCTTATTATCTCCGTGATCCTCTTGGGGCGGTCGAACCTAAATACTTGGACAATTGCGCATCGATGTTTGATGGCTTCGATGGTGTAAATTATGCTCCTAACTGGGCTAATGAAGACGGTCATACGCCATACAGTGTGCTATGAGGGAAATTTTGCACGGGCAATTCCAACCGAACGACTATGGGGTACATGATAAGGAAAGCAGTCTAGTCGTTCGAATGGTACGAAAACCGAGGTCGCGTGTAAACATTGGTGTGCACGTAAACGATCTCTTGGCTGTTGGAATTCGATATAAGAGTAGGCCGTAGCGATGGTGCCTGGGCAAAATTCCCCCTATAGCACACTGTGTACCCGTCTTCATTAGCCCACTTCGGAGCAGAACAGTAGGACGTTAAACCCAATTACGTGCACCCCAATGTGTAAAGGGGGTTTGAAGTCCTTCTGTTCCATACCGACTGGACTAATAAAGACAAAGAGGGGGATTTCTCCCGGGCAGCGGTACCACGATATACTGCCATGGGATCTTTTACGCACACCCTCAATGTGCATATGAGACCTCGGTTTTTCGTCCCATCCGACCAATTATACGTTGTCTCTTGTCAGGCCCATTGTTCCCGTGTCACTGACAGGAAGAACCACGACAGAAAATCTCGTTGAACTTTCTCGGCCAACGTGGCTCCATGTTAAAATGTCTACAAGGTTTAATATTCTAATTTTACACGAATGTTGCGACAGTTATACACCGTCCCTCCTCACGACCCCACCCCCGAGCATGTGATAAAGAAAGGGTGGTCGCAATGAAAGGGTTCTATTCAATTAGCGATCTTCACGATTCCTCATTCAAGAAAAATCTACACCTACTCTTAGAAATGTTCCACTAACAGAAACCAGTCAGTTTTTGGTTTTATTCTAACATTCCATATATCTGAACCGATCGTGTATGTATTACATGAAATTGTTCAGGTCCATCTCTTTGTAAATTATGTAGATAGTGTTTAATATTTTCTATCTTCCAATTTCTGATAAATAAAACCCAAGGGCAATAACAAATCAATAAAATGTGTAAAAACTGATAAAAACAAAGAACACAATTATTTTTATTTCTGCATTTTTATCTTTGCCTTACCGTAAGACCAGTATATAGTATTCGTCAATGACAAAAGAAATGTATGATTTTGAGTAGTTTTGCGTTATCATTTAGCCGTGATCTTTAACGTGCACAATAAGGAAATAAAGATGATTATTTGATTACATAATGTTTTTTATTCAGTTAAAATGTAATTATGTAATGAGGACATATTCCGAAAAGATAAATACAATTCTGTTTGTTTATTGGTTGGGGAGGGGGTTATCCAATTTCAATTGACTCCAGAAACCCATCTTATTAAAACCTTAAAATAAAATAACATTGGCGTGCCTTATAGCTTTATAAATACCGTTAAAGAAACTTGTATTAAAAACTGAAAAACAGGAACGAGACTCTTTTCACGAAAGCCCATTTAATCGAACTCACATATTATGACTCCAGACCGTGGCCTACATTTCCAGGGGGGGGGGGGGGGGGTATGCGTTCAGAAACCTAAATAAGGTCCTGCATAGTCTTGGTGACATACCATCAAGTAGTTGGTCTGGACATCACCAAACCTCTGGATGCTACTGTACAACCCCACCCCACCCAACTTGGGGGCGCGTTGGATGGCCGAATGGTTAGCACGTGCGCGCTGTATTATAAGGTCTGTCATTGAGTCTACAGGCGTGGTTTCGATTCCCCGGTTGATGTGACAAGACTAGGGTCGCCTGACCAACCTCGTGGATGTTTTCGCCGGGTCCTCCGGTTACCCCCCCCCCCCAACACACTGCTAAAGACCCCTACGCGCAAGCGAATTATTGCAATAAAAATTTAACCACGTGTTAGTCTAGAAATAACCTGGTTTGTGTCAAGTGGACGTTAAACCCCATTATTCTTACTCTCTGCTCCAGTCAGGCCCTCTGTCTTGAATTACTGACAAGGGGAACTTTGTCAGCGAACCCGAGATCTCTCATTACAACTTTAAAGAGATCCTAAACTACACAGCCCGGGGCCTACTGAAGGAGTTTCAGTCTTATCATTATGGCCATATTTGTAGTTTGGATCATAGTTATTCCATTTGTATCTTAATACAGCGTGGTTTGATTACAACAAATTATAATCAATTACCAAACCGCTTGAGATATTTAGTTGCGATTCGCCCTCGATGCCCTTTTTTATACTTCTTGCATCAATGGCTGACGAGGTGTTCATTCCACGGTGATTTCCAATAACGATCATCCTAATTTAATTGTTTTGATTTTATCTAATTATTTCATTTGTATTCTTTTTATTTTCGTTCATTTGAATTGATCTTTGCCTTTACCCCGTGGAGTCTAAATAGGTCTATCAAGCAAATATGGGTGGCTTTAATGCAAGCAGCAGACCCACTCCAGATGCGAACTTTCAGGAAGCCATTGTTAGCATCTATGCGCATGTCGTGACGGGTCTATCAAATCTTCAACAGGCGCTCGAGCGAAACGAAGCGGAAATGACAACAAAAGATATTAACGACAAACTCCCTACTGGACTTCAAACTCGGTGCACTGGACATAAATTGTTTTCCTTTTCCAATCAATTACCGGATCGGATATCAAAGTTTAATCAAAATTAATTTTCCTCTAATTCCTTGCCTGATCACTCATTTGTAAATCGTTGAATCCGCGGCACTCGCTTCGTGGAACGTCATTCGTTTTGTTAAGCATGTAAGCGTTTAGTGAAAATATATTCGCCACTCTTGTCAATCAAAGCAAAGCATGTGATTCTATTGAGGATTTCTGGTTATTAGCGATTCATTAGGAATAATTAACACGAGATTCGCCATTTTAAGCTCCAAAAACTCAAGTGAATACAAAAAAGTGTGCAAGGTATCGAGATCTCGCTTTAGTTATTTCAAAAAACGCGTGTCGGTTGAAAATTATCTATTTTAATCGTTTTTCGAGCACCATCTGTGCTTTTTATAAAATCACAAATTTATTTCTTTGAAGATCTGAGATGAATGGTAGTGTCATCGAACTATAAATATTTATTGTGTAATAAAATTGAAATCCACTGTCTTTAAGTGGAGAGCTCGTGTATTATTCAGTGGTTGTCAATTGTAGGGGGTCTCAAATAGCGAAAACTATCTGGCAAGACAGGAAAATAATTGCTGTTATTACAAGAAGGGTCGTTGTATTAATATAAATAAATTCCATTCTCTCTATAATCCATCGTTATCACTTTACTGAGTTTTTAATTTACCGATATATTATTCATGTTTCCCATGATAAACTATATATATAAGATATTTGTCGGTGTCGCTGGCTGGCTCAATGCAGGTTTGGTTCGGGTTTTATGCATTTGGTTCGAGTAGAATAACATCGGAGGCCGGGGTGCCTCAGTGAGTATGTTTTGTTTCGCTAACCCGGATGTACCGTGTTCGATCAAAGGTTCGGGATTGGGGGTCTGGCAAGAGGCAACGTCTAGTTGTTCGGATGGGACCAAAACCCGTAGTCATGTGAAAACATTGGCATGCACATAAAGGAGTCCTGGAAAGTTGGAATTACCTCATAGCACATCGTATGCCGTGTGTCTGTGCTCAGACCTGTAGGACGTTAAACCCAATTTCATTTCCGAAAACCACATCGATTACGCATCGATTTCCTCTCGCCATTTTATTTCCCATACCATATTCAAATAAACATAAAATTAATATCTCTATGCAAAGTTTTTACCTGGGATGTCCAGTTGCCCGGTATTCTGGGCTTTCACAAGTTCATCTAAAATATCAAAAGTGTGTATTGAATGAAATGTCCTCTAGATTTAAGGAAACACGATAAATGCAACCAGTGCGCACTAAGATTTCTTGTTAGTATTTATTTCATGTAAGATTCCCAAAATTTAAGATCCCGACTGGTTTTTAGTAGACAGCGTATACACTGTATGTAAGCATTCACGAGACTTAAGCACGTGATTGTGCAACAGGGTATCAAAACAAACAACAACAAAAATGACAAGAAAAGTGTGTTTTTCAGAAAACCCCTAATATTTCATATTTACATATCGTTTAAAAATATTGACTTCGTGTTGTATACAGTTTTGAAATAATAGAGAATTCGTCTTTTTATCTGCCTTTAATTAATAAAAAAAACACAAGGAAGTTACATTAAATTCTTTAGAGACCATAGTTAACGATTGATTTATACAGAATAATGTCGCAAAATCTCGGTATTTCATTATGAAACAGTTTGTGCATGCATTTATGCAATAGTGTGTACTTAAATTGACCAGGAAAAGGGAATATATATGAGAATCTACTATCTGAAATGGGGAATCCGTGGAGATTTGAACACAATTTATTGTTGGTGTGGCTTTCGGTGTCACTCTAATCTTCTTTTACCAAAGACACTCATTGATCTTACAGCCATATTACAAAGCCAACAGTAAAATTACAAAACGTGATACAGAATGCGGTACTTTTTCTTTTCGAAAAGAAATAGTATTATCTTTGAAACCAGTCATTCTTGTTACATTTTACATTTTTTGTCGAATTTTTATAAACAATTATGAGGGGAAAATGAGGACATCGCAACATGGCGCATTCATATCTGGATTGGAATCTGTATTCATCCATGTGGGTTATCTCGAAAATCATTGTGTGATTGCTTTTTAAAAAATCAAAACGCATTAGATGTATCAAACGTCGGCGATAATTGTGAAATAAAATTGCGTGCTTAACTTCAATTAAGCATCACTTTGTTTGATTAGGAAATCTTGGTCACGCTTCTGCAATTAAAATACACAAATTTACGCAAACACGGCTTGTTTATAGAAGCCGTCTTGTTTTTGTTCCGGAAGGGGGCGCTACAGGTTGCACCAACTGCTCTTGTTTACTATCTTTTTCATCTGATGTATCTCTTACTCTGAACCATTCCTCAATTTTGGTCAACCGGGATTTCCGTTACAACAGTACCACGTGGGTTTATTTAGACTTTCCGCTTTGATCAAATACAGACACCCTTCAACGCCCTGAAGCTATATTTGCTATCTCTTATTCTACAAAAACGAAATGAAGTTTCTTGCCAAGAATTGTCCCCTAAGTAGAAAACTCGCAGTGAAAAAACTCAAATGGTTTATTTAAGTTAACTCTTGGGACTTCAAAAGATGATTTGATCATCGTTTCCGTGTTTTCCGAAAAAGTATTCATGTGGAGCTTTTGTACTAAAATATTTTTTTTCATATCCTAGAAAATCATGACTCTTCATCCCCTTTCTTAAATGTATCTGAAATTTCATAAATGCGATGTTAGATTTATGCTTTATTATTCGGTGTTCCTATTATTCGATTTACGAAACTACGTCTATATGATGGAAGGTTAACAAATTTTATTGTCGACAGCCGGTCTCGAGTTTTCAGTGAAGCATTTAATTACCGAATGCTGGCGGCATTTGATAAATGAAGAGCACTAACATCAATTAGACAAATTAAAATAATATGAAAGTGAACATCGGGGTTAGATGAAAATCCAAGATGGACATCAACAAATGTTTGCCTGGAGAGTTCGGGTAATGTTAAATGAATTACGTCAATTTTACTATCGATTTACTGTAGTAAAAAGTGAATTAGCTGATTGTCTTTCCGGCGAAACAATTGCTCCCCTTTGCCCCAACTCGTCAAGGGAGATCACTCGATTGGCTGCCATCAGTTTCCATAATGTTCGCCTGACCACCAATTTCTAATTAATGTTCCATTCGACGATGTTTCTGTAGCGCTGAAGTGCGCAATATCTAAACGCTTGATTTAGTACCAGTTAGCAGTATAGATTGGGTGGCTCCCCAAGGAGTTTCTTCTGTTTATCAAAAGTCATGTTCAGCCACGTTACAAAAAGCGGCAATCTTGAACAGATGGGCGTTCGGGCTCTCCATTTAGACGATCCACTGTTCGAGTTGCCGAAGTAATCACGAAACACAAACAGAAGTTTCCTCTCAAAACACGCGCTTTCCGTGATAGAATATTGAATATCATAAAGCCAAGATCGTGTTTGCCAACATCGGCTCCTGAAATGAATTGAGGGCGCGACTTAAGGAATAACTAAGGAGGCAGAAGCAGATAGTCTAAGATATGCTATTACCGCCCCGTTATTTCATTTTACCGTCCTTATTCTTATAAACCAAATTTTGACAATGATATAAACACACAGGACAGGATCAAGGGTGGGTGGGGGCATCCTGGATAGGTTGTAGCCAGGGGACCCAAAATTAGTTCTATTTATTTTTCTATATTTCTTTAAGCATATACTATATAATTTTATGATTGATTTATTATGTTGTTTAATAATTTATATTTGCCTAATAAACCTCCAGTCTTCATTAGCTCAGTAAGGACAGAACAGTAGGACGTTTAACCCGATTTCATCGCATTTGCGTAATAAATCTATCTATCAACCTTATTCATACACATTGACTTTGTCTGAGTGTGGACGACATTGATCACAATAGACTATGTCCCATATTCACGGTTGATCCAAGGATCCCAGTGACATTTTCAGTCTAAGGCCCCATGTAGACTTACCGGTAAGCCGGCCCTGTATACATGCTGAAACATAAACATTGTCATGATTACGAATAAATGGTGTCCGCATTAGAGGCAACACATCGGTGTTAATATATTAACCTAATAGATCAATTCTGTCTATTAATAAAATATTAACTTTGCCGAAGCACGACTTTAATTCAAATCATATTTCAAGAAAGAACGTTATTTAATATTTGTCCTGAGAGCGAGGTTGTGGTTTAAATTCCACTCGAAACAAACTAAGTCATTTGTGGTTCAATTTTTTTTCATTAACTCGCGTTAACAGGGGAGGGGCGGCACAGAAAAATTCTACGAAGTAGGACAGACGATTTACTTTAGCGTTTATGTGCTATAATGAATGTTTATTGTGGGCATCAATATGGCTAACCCCCACCTTCCAGGGCTGAAAGTAGACTGATTTTAGTCCCAACAGAATGGGTTTATTTGGTTACAAAATTATGACCATCTTGGATTTATATTTAGAACAATATACCACCTCTCTTTCAGACAAACTCTGTAGGGTTAGTAATTATTTATTTTTGTGCACGTGGTGGAGCTGATACCACTGATTTGTTTAGTAAGTTGACAAATGCACACGTACCACCACTGATACCCAGCTGGTAGTCCAGGCTACGTCACCCACGGGGTATACTTATCTTTGTAGAACATATTATTGTATATAATTTTAATCAACTTTTCTTTATATACATGTACTTCTATATTATACAATAGATACCACTTTATATATTATATTTCTAATCAACTTATCATTATGTTCTTCTATTTTATACCACTTTATGCATAATTCTAATCAACTTATCATTATGTACTTCTATAGATATTATACATTTAATACCATTTTACATATACTTTTAATCAACCTATCATTATGTACTTCTGTTTTATACCACTTTATGCATAACTCTTATCAACTTATCATTATTTAAAATACATTTGATACCACTTTATATATAATTCTAGAATCATTATGCATTTCTATTTTATATATTTAATACAACTTTATATATAATTTTAATTAACTTATCATTATGTATTTCTATATTATACATTTTATACCACTTTATATATAATCAGTTTATCATCGTGCATTTTTACTTTACATATCAGGAATTCAAAGAAATTAATAAAATTTGAGGGTTTTAATCGTAGGGATATTAAATTAGAAATTTACGGTAATAAAACTAGAAGGAAGGGGGCTTGGAACAGGTGCATGATGTTTACCGGTTTTCTACTCGTAGAGTTAACAAGACTTGTCCAAATATTGACCCTTGTCTTCATCAACTCGTCGGTCTATAGGTTAGCCATTTCAGCTAGGGGCATTAATTCATCGCCAGATATTCACTGCCCTTCTTCAGTTTGTCTTTCTGGCGACCGGCTTTACAACTTGGTGCCGGCCATTAAATATAATTTGTGTAAAGAGATTTGAGAAGTTCTTCTCATTTGCCGAGTCAAGCGACGCATATCTCAAGAAGCAAAAAGTCCCTTTGAAATCTTCTGATTGAATCCTCGGGAATTTTATAATTCTTTCATAGAACCATTTCTTAATTTACTATCTCAAATGTTGACATATTTCCTCCGCCTGTTCGTCAAATTGATATGTCTCGCGTTATGGAAATCAATGACAGACGTTTCTTCAATACCCATTTCTTTATATCGTAGAAACTTTCGTCTGATAACACTTTTATAAAAAGCTTTTACAATGTAATTCTTTTCTCTGTTTGAAATGGAATATTTGAATGTAAAATCGTACAAAAACTGTTTTAGACTTTGCTCGTTTTTTGTATGTGTGTGTGTTTATAATCAAATAAGCGCGCGTTTCAAATAGAAATATCTTGAACTTATGAATTTGTCAAATTTGGAAAAAATAGTCCTGTCGGACGCATTCTGCGTTTGCTATATAAAAGCACAACTTTCTATTAAATAGCCGACTGTTTAACTTCTAATGCACTTTGTTAAATAAAAAGAGCCAACGACTTGCTATTTAATATGCGTTTAAAACCCAAGTAATGTCATCTATATTCATTTTATCTGAACATATGCGGTTTATTATTTTTCAAATGTTAATAAAGTGATTTAAATTCCTGTTTGCTATTTAGAGACTAAAATATACAGTATTTTTTATATGATCATATTTCAAATGCAGTGGGAAATTGGGCATACTTTTGTTGAATTCGATTGAACTGTCATCGTAAAAGTGCATTTCCTGTGTTTACATCCCGTTAGTTAGACGCTGATTTGTCTTACACGATTTGTTGGTTCGAGTAAAAACCATCATAGACAAACCAGCCAGTTTGAGAAGTGTGAAAATTTCATTCAAAATGTCGGTCATATTAATAATGTACTAGTCCAAACAATGATTTATCTGATAAAACTAAAACCAAATTATGGGATTCGGCTTTTTGTTTTGGCGTCCTTTATAGCAATCAATCAACGCCCATTGGCTAATTAAGAGGAAACAAGTAATGTCACGTGATGAATCGCCTAGCGCCATATTAGAATTTATAGTTTGTGAAAGTCTCTGGAACAATTGGCGATCTAATAGAAAATCTGGCTAATTCATCTTTTTCTATAGTCTTGATTTCCTCACAAAGCTAATTATAACAGTTTTCGTTGCCTCTTATTCTTGCCACAACCTTCCGTTGGTCATTCAATGTACCATTTCTCCTGATTTATGGTCCGACACTTCCCTTTTTCAGTCCTATATATTTGCAATGAAATGGGTCTCCATGTTATGGTACACGATTGGTTCGCATTATTTTATTAACACAATTATGTTTTTTGATGAAAACAACTAGAAAATAGCAATAATTTGTACGCCGCGTAAATAAAAAGTTCAAACACCAACAATTCCCGGGATGGCCTGTTTTCTCTCATATTTTTCAAGTAATCTTATTGTTGAAGAAAATACTCCATTTGATATGCAGTTATTCGGAGCAGAAAAGTAGGACGTTAAACCCCATTTCATTTCATTTTGTTTCATTTGATATGCATATTGTATTCAGTGAAATTATACAAACACTTTTTACAACTGAACCTTTTTACTCATATGAAATGTGTTGAAATTGCTTTTTTTAGCCTCCTTTAGTGGTTTTCTTGTGCATTTTAATGAATATAGCATGTAGATTATCTTATATTAAATCCCTTGAGATTTAATCATGCAGAGGTGTCAACATTTTCTATCTTTATTTTCTAAAGAAAAAAATCTTTGCATCTACAAGAAGTTTTTATGTACAATTTTGCTTCTACATCATTTAAAGTGGTGGTCATGCGACTGAAATTTATTGATTAGCGTTTATTTAACATACATTATGCAAGAGTTAAACGTGCCTATTGTGTGTCTTTCTTTATGCCTTAAATGATATACAAACTATTAATTAGAAATTTATTAACACAACAAGACCATAAAAAAAAATACTATAGATGCCATCTGACGGGCCCGATTTTCTACAAATTTTAATCCGATCTGCGGATTTGGTACTAATAGCAAGACCCATAGCTGTTTAAAATTTACACATGCAAAATTAATAAAACTGTTCTCTATGTATGGCATTTCCAGATGAAAAATGTGTTATGGTCGTTATTTTCTGAACTGCAAAGTATAATGTGTTAATGTCGGCACACCATATTCCATGATATCTCGATGAATTGAAACTTTTACGTTGCCTGCAGTAACTCCAGTTTTATATAACTGGAGCCATAAACCCTATTCCAAATAAAATTCGTATTACCTTACAAGTTCGACGGTGTTTCATTCTTTTGTTTATAGAATTACTATTACTATCAAGGTTACTTTTACCGGGATCGTACCTATTTAATGTGCAGCGCTATGTTCACTGAGTCAGTGTGTTTGGCCTGCATTAGCCCGGATAGCGTGGCGCGAGAGAGAGAGAGTGTGTGTCTGTGTGTGGGGGGGGGGAGGGTGTAATGTCCACTCGACTCAAACTATAGGTCATTTCGGGTCTAACAATATTACGTTTCATTTTATTTTTCAATTATTCACTTGCGCGTTTTTGTCTTAAGCAGTTGCAGGAAACCGGAGGACATGGAGAAAATCCACAAGGTTGAACAGGCGACCGTACTCCTGGTCAACAACGTGGGAATCGAAACCACGCCAGTTGACCCAATGACAGACATTATGATACAAAGTACACGTTAAACATTCGGCCATAAACCCACCCAACCCCTTCTTGGCCGGTGTTACATTTTTTCCGTTTTTAAATGTTGCTTCAGGCTGTAAATACTGAATATAGTAAGAGAATTTGTTTCCTTATTTTAAATTAATAAATGTTCTAACATTTAGCAGATTTATTTACGTTTTACACCGCATTGAGATTTTTGTGTTCACTTGACCAAAGAGTTACTATGGTTACGACAAGAATCCTTAAACATACTTAAAAAAAAAACAAAATGAAATGGGGTTTAACGCCGCACTGTTCTGCTCCGACTGGGAAAGATGGGCATACGCCATACAGTGAACTATGAGGTGAATTTTACCCGGATAGTGGCGCTACGACCTACTTTTATATCAAATTTAATCTGCCAAGGGATATTTTACGTGCACACCAATGTGTACATGGGACCTTGGTTTCTTGTGACATCTGAATGACTGTTTATTATCATATGATCGAGACTATTTGGTCAAAACTTCAAGCACTCATAACTATGTTCAGAATAAAGTAATTTGACAGAAAATTTCAATATATTAATTTTTCATAATTTGTTTTTGAATTATGGCATTATAACGACCAGCTCTTTATATATATCTTACATAACACAACTTTAATGTTTTACATAATACAATATCTGATTTCGACAATATAGAAACATCAAATGTTTGAGGCAGGTTGGATTGCCAAATGGTTTCATGATAAGGTGTGTTTCGGTTGTAGGTGACAAGGATGGGTCGCCAGTCCAATCTCGAGGTATCTCTCTCTCTCTCTTTCTCTCTCTCTCTCTAATAGCGAATTGTCATAAGTCACCTGGAAAACAAATGTCATTACTGAGTTTGGTATTGATCTGTGTTATTAATGTAGATAAAATATATCATTCATAACACTTTGACTGGTACATTTTATAAACATCCTGATATTAACGATCACAATGTCATTGTTAGCTCAAAAATTCTTAGCTGCCCACCAAATAACCCCAACTGATTGATAGAGAGCCCTGAATTCATAGCCACAATAGTTTTACGCTGCCGTGTCAAAATGTAACGATATGGATACTAGTGTTGTTGATTTTTGTGGTAAATATATATATTTTAAAATTATCATGAATTTAATAGAATTTAATGTTTATGTATTTAAAAATGTAATAAAATTTAATTGATACACGATTAAGTACTATTATTTTGAATTTTGTGTTTTATCTTTGAAAAAGTAATAGATTGATCCATTAAAGATCTATAAAATGGATAAATACTGGTTGTGATATTGATAATAATAAATTGCTCCTTTTAATTTCCAATATTACATCTTACAAACAAAATGAGTTTTTATTAGATGGTAATTGGCAAGCAATAACAGATGGGATAAATTTATATTTTCATTAGTTTAAACCCGATAAAAGCTTAACACTTGTTCTTTACGAATTACCACGACCGCACGCGACATCTTAGTCGGATTAATCCAGTCTTTATAACGGTAAATAGATATGATAATTATTATTGACAAAGTGTCGAGTTAATCGAGGCTATAGCGACACGGTTGATAGGCAAGCGCGTGCTGGCCATTGCAGGAATCCTATTCGCTGTAGCAACGTATTGTCTGATGATGGGGAGGCGCAAGGGGCACTGCCTCATTTTATATCAGGAATGCATTATAATTTAATTAAGCGCGCATACATAAGCCTTGAGTAGTTAGCAAGTTTCTCACTTGATAAACTAGCCGAACATTTTATTGGAAGGAACAGTAAATTAGATTGAAACGATTTAGGGCTAAAGTACTCAATCCCTTCGGCCCGTTGACGATACATAATCAAATCTTGCCAAATCAAAGTTTAGGTGTCTATAAGGACGACGTGTAGAGGTACTCGCTACCTTAGTTCCTATATATACAATCGTGAAGTCACACTCCGAATAGAAGACACGGCGTTCCTAATACCAATGGATTATACTTACTTAAATCAGTCCTTTGATGGAAACTGTGGCCTGCCTGGGATGGAGACCAGCCTGCAAAACTGTAATATCCCCTGTTCCTACGGTGACATGGGGACGTTTAGTCAAATGGGGCAAGGGTACCGGTACAATGGGGTAAGGACGTTCCCGTCTATGGGCAACCCCGCCCTCGGCCACGCCGGTATGAGTGGAAGCTGCAGTATGGTGCCGAGACCACGAGAACATCCCCAGCCACCCGTCTTTCCATCTGGTAAGTAAATGTAACGTGAACAGTTTATATTGAGAAAGCGAGTCGAGTTGAAATAAGATTTGGACGAAGAAAATTGTTTTAGGTGGCTCTAACTTGGTTAACTTCGTCTACTTAGAACAGTTGATTGGGAACAAATTGAATTACTTAATGTGCGGATACACATTTTACATAATTTTCGCCCGAGTCGAAACCTGTCTATTTATTTACGACTAGGAATTAATATAAACAACTGAATTATCTTCACTAAAAAATTAGATAAATATTCAGATGAGGGGCCATTAGTCGGCTAGGATTAGATCCGAGGACAAATTGGAGACAAATGCGACAAAATTGACACCAAGTTCTTTTGGCGAAGCTAATCGGATAGCTAATTCCTCACTCGATTCTTTATTAAATATATGTGTCTTTATTTTATTTACCGCATTATAGCCGAAGAAAATTGCATTTGTCTTCGACTGGGGTAATCTATATACGCTTTCAATTGATCAGGCAAAATAAATTTAATATGGTAGTTATTATTCTTTGGTGTTTTGAAATAATTTGATTTTTTGATGGCAAATCTGATTTGAGACTCGACTTGTTATTACACAGGCGAGGTTCAATTACAACACGGCCGTAGTGTGGTGTTAGATTATAGGCTATATTTATCATACACTAATTCTCTAATCGCATTACAAATTATTTTATGTTCAATTTTTATCTTATTTTTTATACATTATATTTATTAAGATGTTTGGATTTTATTTTTTGTTTCTTTATTTGATGAAAATTGACAGATGCCACAATTATTATAAGTGATATATTATCGCGTAAATGGTTGATTTTGGAGAAATCTATTGACAGTTCATAACAATTTATTAATTAGACCTGGTCTATATGCATTTAATAAATTATTATTCTATTTTAAGAAAATCTCAAATAATATTTTGTTTTTAAATCAGAATTACTTAAACGAAGTACTTATGAATTTTAGAAAATTATGTAAAACTGTATTGTATCATAAATGTAAAGGATATTTATTCAAAAGTATTATTCATAATCTTATTCCATAGATTTATCTTAGAATTTAGAAAAGCTGAAAGAAATACATTGTTGGTTTTTTTCATAATTAATAGACAGTAAATTAGACTTTAAAAATTAGATTTAATACATTGCTGCATCTTTTTGTAGTGTAATATTACATATAAATTAGTTTTAAAGTAAATATGAATTATACAATCATTACAATTTAATCCCTTTGCCACAAATGTAATATACAAAGAAGTTAATAAGCCATTAATGTATTGTCATAAACCGCCATTATAATGTGTTCTTTGGTGTATTGTTTAATGTGTTGGTTAATTATTGAAAGCAAAATGGATAAATTTAATGGAATATCAAAATGGCAGTCAAATAAAGCATCGGGTTTATAAAACCCACGCGTCTCTCTATATATTATATACATTTTTCTTATCTTAGTGAAATTATGTGGAATTCAATCTTATATTCACATTTATTAAACTATGAGTCGCCATTGTTGGAATATATAAAACCAAACAATGTGAAACTATATTTTAGAAACAAATTCTAATGTTTACAGCTTCACAGAAACCTGTGGAGCATAGTTTGTGTATTCTGTATTCATTGGTATGACATAAAGGCAATTTTCATCTAGAAAAGCGCACAATTATCAACAAATACAAACGCGTCGGAAAATGAAAAATTATTTAGTGGTTGTTCTTTCAAACTTAACCTACAATGTCTGTTGTCATTTTGGCGCAAAATTATCAACAAACTGCAGTTAGCGAAATTTGTTTTTCCGTTAGCTGTGAAAGGAAGAGTCGGGTTTTCGCTGCCGTTGCACAAAAAAATAATGCAAGTTCTTATGTTATGAATTATTTATTCAATAAATAGATTCCTTGAAAGTCAGAAGTTGGCGCTAAATCATGGCGCCGTAGAAGCTATATATCAGAAATGTGTCAACATTATCCAACCAACTACTAACCCCAAAACGAAAATACAAATATTCTATTTTGTAGTTTTATTTCCTTTGACGAAAAAATATTAACGTTATATTTCAAAAATATATCATTAATGTGGAGGCAATTGCAAACTGAAGAATAACAGCGAGACAGGTGTCAAATATTTTACTTAATTTTCATTACAATCATACTGTCTTGCTTTATATTAATATTATTACTATGTTTTAAGGTCCTCATATATCCCGTTTAATATTGATATAAGTATAGTACATTATACTCAATATTGTTTTAATTACAAAGATTTACAATTAATCACAATAGTGCGATTTGCAGTTTCAATAAGTTAATTTCTTAATATCGGATAACAATATGAGTTTTTCATGCAATTTTCACGACTCATACGATTAATTTTCATAAGATATGTAAATAATTGTTCTTACTCTGAAAGCCTTTTCGATATGGAATTTGATAATGGTATTTGGCAAGTAATGGATTCATTTATTTATATTCAGGATTGAGTAACTTTAGCAATTTGACATTTTTCATTGTCTGCATTTTGTACGTTTTATACATTAAATTTGTACAGCGATAAGTCATCAATTGAAACTTCCGAATGAATAAGGAACAAGTTTAACAGAAATTGACTTTAAAATCGGATTCAGACTGGAAGCTTAATATTCTATTGCCTTACATCTATATTATAGATATTTATTAAATCTTTTATATTTATTACCTACTTTATTTTAGGAGTTTCAGCTTATTGTTTCTTTTTAATATATTGTTTTATCACTCAGAATTAATGTTGTTGGCCTTATATCAAATCAAGATAATTGTGTTCCTTGGTGTGTGTTTTCTAATTACTTGTTTAAAATGTAAATCGGAACATGCATCATTGGATATTATACTAATGCATGTCCCGATGTACATTTATACCTTAATGTGGCTAACCCTCTTCCATTTAGTTTAAAATTGAGTTGGAAATTGAACTTTAAGTATTGATTGGGTGTGTTATTTCCATTGATACGGTAATTTTAGTTTCAAATTTTAGTCTGCTGTGACGACAGTCGAACGCAAAATAAGTTAAATCTATCACCAGTTTCATCTATATATATAGACATAAAATCTTAAACGAAAGCAACTTGTCTCAACAAAACATGTCAACGCTTACAATCCCGTGAAAGCGGCTATTTTATTTTTGACCCAAATCAAAGTAGTCTAGTCAATTTTACATAATGTTGTATAAGTTCTTATTTGACAGTGATTTTATTTTTTTTTTTTTTTTTTGGTTATACTTTTCATTTTTAACATATTTTCATGCATCGTCATGTTATGGAATTTGCATTCAAAAACAAGCGAAAAAACTTCAGAGCCTTATGTTTCATTTTTTCTTAAATATTTTCATTAACAGTCCTATACATAATATCGAATTAAGTAGCGCAAAATGTCGCAACATTTTTTATTCACTTCCAAATGCTTCGTTTTAAATGCACATGTATAATGAATTTATTTAGCTGACACGATTGAAATTATCGATGTTCTCTTGTATAAAGACAAAGAAAAAATACAGAAATTTTCTTAGCATATTGCGGTATTCATCTCAATACCGAAAAAAGGCCAATTTCTATGGCGCCACGTGTATGAAATGCGTTTCATGGAATTCGTTGCATTTTGTTGTTCATCATAACTCACTGCCGATTTCGTTTCCTAAAATATCAACCCAAATGAAATCTTCTTTTTATATTCAATAGTTCATTTCAATTCGTTAAGAAAAATTGAGCTTTTTATTTTGAAATAAGATTTATAAAGTTCTACACATAAGGGTGGTTAAAGATACATTATGTAAGATCTAGATAAAGAGTTGGTCATTCTTGCTATAATAGCATAAAAAAATGATAATGTGAAATGAAAACATTTAAAATTTCATTCAAATTACTTCATCTTGAGCCAATTTATCAATGTTTGTAGTTTTAACAAGATGTGCGCATTGTGGTAACCAGGTAACTGGTATATTCGAGACTTAGCTACGCTTTCCCATTTATAAATGGCGAATCGTTCTAATCTAGTTAAAATCTTGAGAATTCAAAGACATTGAGAGTTGATAATGGTCTTGTCATGTTAATAATAAATGTATAATTAATAGTTTGAATAACATTTGAGGCCTACAATAGGACTTACAATAGGCAGGTTTAGCTCCTGCAGAATGCAGTATACTAATATCTAAGAAAACTGTCTAATAAACAAAGTATATTCAAGATCCCAGAAAGAAAACAAGTCTACATGGCTATTGATCGTCAATAATATTTTATTCTTTAACACCGTTATAGATTACTAAGCGTTATAAATATTATATTGATATTTGGAGAGCAAACAATATATTTGATTCAAAATAATTCTTTGACTCTTTGATCACTTTGAACATTTACCTCAGTCGAATATATTTGAAAAGTATGTGTATGTCAGTTGACAAGAGAATGAGGGAATTTGCTTAGCAGGTCAAACGCTGTTTTGAAAGAAGCACTATTTACAATCTAGTTAGTCAAGTAGTTCGTTGAATTAAAACTACATAAGCCGATTTTGGCGTTCAATTTTGGGATAAAAACATTTCGACCTGAAAATTACGACTCGCATCCCATTTTTCATCACAATACTATTTTTCATATATCACAATCCCACCCACAATATTAATTTTTATATACCGCAATACTAATTTGAATATTTCACAAGCTATTATTCATTTATCACAAGCTACTATTCAAATATCACAATATCAATTCTAATAATTAAAACAAGTTATGTTTAATATATCACAACATTATTTGTAATATATCACAACATTATTTGTAATATATCACAATACTATTTGTAATATACCACAACACTATTTGTAATATATCACAATACTATATTATATCACAATGTTATTTGCAATATATCACAACACTATTTGTAATATATCACAACACTATTTGTAATATATCATAATGACATATTTGTAATATTTCATAATGCCGTATTTGTAATATATCATAATGCCATATTTGTAATATATCATAAGACTATTTGTGTCTAAAATGTATCACAATACTATTTGTAATATATCACAACACTATTTGTTATATATCACAATACTATTTTTGTCCTAAATATATCACAATACACGTACTATATTTGATACACCACATCTATACGACTAAAACTGGACACAACAAATTGTAGGCGCATTCTGGATTTAGGGCTTTTCTCGACTGTTGCCACTTTAAGATTAATAAAAATGAAGCCAAAAAAGAGAGCTAATTTCGGCAGAATTATCCCCGAAAACTTTATCTGTTTCGATCAGGATATATTTTATTTAATAGATGAAAAAACATAATGCAACCTTTAACTATTATGATAAATATCCGTTTCTTTTTAACATAGAAAATTGATATAGCAGTTGAAATTAATTACTTGTTCAAAAAGAAAAGTCTTGGAAATTAAAAACGTTTTGAATTAATTTTCGCATGAAGATGTGCTGTAAACAAACGCAATGAAAGCTTTAACCTTTCTAGTTATTTGAGAAGAAAATTAGATCCCGGTTCTAAGTCGATATATTGATCTTGGTGAGAAATATACATACACACTGTGGATGTTGCTGGTGCCCATCTTATTGTGATATCACGATATACCATAGTGATTATTTCGGTATGTAAATGATCATGCATTATTCATTATACGAAAATAAGGACATAGTAAAAAATGATCTTATTGCACTCAAAAAATAATACTTAGTTCTTCGTGCAGAAGGACTGTGTCACAAGCAACAACAAGAACGAACTAACAAACTTGAGATAAACATACGGAAATCAACCACCAAAAAGGTAGTGGTGCCCAAAAAACGTTGTTGTCGACTGTCATAGCGTTATTTTTAGTCTGACAACGTAATAGTTTCCCTTTGCAATAATTGTTTAAAATAAGGATGTTTTTGTCTCGGGTCGCACCATTCGTTTTGTTATAGCCGAAACGTTGCGCTTTTAGAATAAAACTAGTGATTGTATCCCATATAAAAACTGTATTCTGTTTATGTCTTTGTATAATGCCATTTCATTTTATATATTTGTCGGTATATAGCATACAATTTATGTATGGCTATTTCCATTCCATCAAGTATTTTAGAGCTGTTATTTTCACTTATCATTATTGTATGGTAGTTGCCATTTCACGGTTATATAATATTACGATTTAACAGTGAATTGCTGCGCACTGTTTAAACCAAAAACATTTATACACGTGATATATTCGTATTATAACATAGTCTTTTGGGGCTATTTTGTATATGAAATATTAGATCAATATTTTAAATATAGATGCTATAATCTAGCAAGTGTTATTTTTCTTTTATCACCACTATAAAAGGTAACGTGTATATTGACATATACCTTCACGCTGTATAAAATACAAGCCCATGAACGTGTAAACAAAATACAAACATTTATGTACGTACACACAATGCGCAGATCTATGCAAAATGCCATGTGAACATTAATACTCATGTACACAACACATATACACAATGTACACAAATATTTGCCCATGAACATAGGCGTATACAAAGCCAAACTTTTATATGCATATATACAATGTAAAGATTTGTGCATAAAGTCATACAAAGAATTGTGCACAATATGAAGAAAGGTATATATTGTAAACATTTATACCGAATGTCAACATTTATACCGAATGTCAACATTTATACCGAATGCAAACAATGTAAAAATGTATACAAATGTAAACATTTATACAAATGTAAACATTTATACAAATGTAAACATTTATACAAATGTAAACATTTATACAAATGTAAACATTTATACAAATGTAAACATTTATACATTCCGTATAAATGTTTACATTCCGTATAAATGTTTATATTCCGTATAAATGTTTACATTCGGTATAAATGTTTACATTTGCATAATGTTTACATTTGCATAATGTTTACATTTGCATAATGTTTACATTTGCATAATGTTTACATTTGCATAATGTTTAAATTCTGTATAAATGTTTATACAAATGTAAACATTTATACAAATATGTAAACATTTATACAGAATGTAAACATTTATACAGAATGTAAACATTTATACAGAATGTAAACATATGCAAATGTAAACATTATGCAAATGTAAACATTTATACGGAATGTAAACATTTATACGGAATACACAGGGTACACATGTACGTAAACATTTCTGTACATTGTGATTATTTATAAAGACATTAACGCATAATGTATTCATTTTAAGTTTGGAAATGGCATAGAAAGTGGGAACATGTCTTAGGAATTCATATTTTAGCCAGGACAATGAATTGCATAAATGGGTGAAAATACTGTTTCAAATCAATGTTAATTGATTCAAGATCGTCAGAAATTAAATTGCTAACAAAAGAAATGTTTGTAGTTTCTGCTGTAAAATGTATGGACATATGGGTTATCAATAACATTATGTGAAGCTGATCTCTACGTACCCGGTGAACGCCATGAGAATCGTAATGGCTTATTTAATTGGCAAAAATTATTCTTCCATTTTAATCATAAAGGCAAAATAATACACAGATTTTACTGATGACCCTAAGGTCAAAGCTCCGGGGGAACAAGGCGGGTCTGAGGGGAATGTTACATATCATAAAATTATCCCTGGCGTTTATGAGACAGGCGTAAGAGGTGGTTAATTCACTTAATGGACCCGAGAGACAATGGCGCCCTAATTAAAATATACAGTCGATGGCAGTCTGCTGCTCCGTTTTGCCGGAGATATTAATCACAAATATTTCCTCCGCTAACGGTCGATTACAAAAGCTTTGGGAAACAAAATAAACGCCGTTGCTCACATGAACGTTAGAAGTTTGTTGTTGCAAAGAGCCATTTTCTGGCAATTAGTCGTGCGTCAAATCTCTCGGGCGCGCGTGGTCGCGTGTCGTTTGGACAACATGCGCGTGCTGGAGAAATGATACTCTCGTTAACAAAACTTGAGTTAATTGGTTTACGGAGATTTCAATAGAAGAACTATCTTTGATTTCTATGAATGGTGCCCCCCAAAATCGTCGCTAACACTGAAAACATTGTCGGTACACTAGAACGAACTTGAATAGGTCGAGACGGTCCTAATCAATTGATGAATTATTCACCATTTTGAACGGACAAATTTTAATCAATTTTCATGAATGAGGCAAATCATCTCGCTTTAATAATTTTTTCGATTGGTTTATTAGAAATATTAGAGGCAATTTTTTCTCCTGAAATTTACTTCTGTGTCTGTTTTCATGCCTAATTCATTTTCATGTTTTTCTACTTTTTTTTAAAAAAAGGAAAAGAAAATCTTTAGACTGTGTCACACTACTGAGTAATGAATGGGTTTCAGTTTAAAGCCAATGTCCAGTTTCTAAATAGCGATATACAATCTAGGACAATTTGTCGAAGTGTATGATTTAATTTGAAATTACTGTATTGCGAACAATGGAAAATTTACTGTATTAGCTCACTTGCTATTTATGGTACATCTGCTATATACCACTGACAAAAAGAAATGAAATGGGGTTTAACGTACTTTTCTGCTCCGACTGGGCTAATGCATCGGGTTTTTGTCCCATTCGAACGACTAGTTAACAGCCTTGTATGGCTACCACTGACAACCAAAAGAACTAGTTCTCGCTATTTAAACTCCCAGCCCCCAAGCCAATTTCTAATTAGAACATTCAGAGGCGGATCTAGGAATTTTTACAAGGGGGACGCCGCAAAATGAGGGAACTGACCGCGGAGACGGTGCACGCCGCTGAGAGTGGGATGGGGACGGGTGGTCCACTAAGAAAATTATCCGTCATTTCCATGCATCTGTAGCCATTCCAAGAGCTATTTGGCTGATATTTTCGTCTAAGTAAACGTTTGGAGAGGACATATTTGGTTCTGAGAAAAAAGGCGCTTTCAGCAGTAAAAAAAGGGCACTGTCAAAAATAAGGGGGGGGGTCTCGCGGACTTCATTGAATCTGCCTCCGATATTCCTAGTGGGTGTCGTTTTATAGATGTAACTTGTTAAACTTGTTCAAATTATTGATCAAAGGCTGTAGTGTGTTTAATCCCAGGCACATATTTATATATAAATAAGATAGGAAAGGTGACATATGGCACCCCTGTCCCAAACCGCGCTTTAAAACGTTTCATATTTTCACAATCTACCACAGGGAAGTTATTTCCAAGAAATAAAACAAAAACTGTACGCGACCGTGATCATAATGTGGTACGCGAATATATAAGCACACGGAAACTGGTGTTAAATACACAATTAGTTTAATTGATAGTCAGATTTATTTCACACTATTGACGTTATTTTGTTAAGGGTGTTTTTCAGGGCCTGTTATTATCCATAGATGGTTATTACCTAGTTTAATGCATCTGATTTTATGATCAGTGTAATCGACGAGCTACGATCATTCATAACAGTAAATTTATCTGTTTTACCACCTCTCGGGACGTCTCGAGTCCCTTTGGTTAATCAGAACAGATGGGAGATTTTAGACAAGTGTCAAACCGGACAAGATACCACGCCTTCCTTTCCCTTGTCGCTTGTTTAACACCCGTAGTATGATCTCATGAACGGTGATGAATTTTTTTGTCTCCGTATGACGAATGGTTTGGAAGTCACTATGACCGCATGCAAGACGAATAATGGCGTATTAATGGTAGAATTCTGATGTCACCAAAGACGGAATGCTATAAGTATAACCTTAAAACCCGTCAACTATATGACCGAAAAAAATATTTTAGACGATAATAATAATTTGTTATCCAGTGAATGGGGAAGCTATAAATGAAATGGGGTTTTACGTAATGCTTTTATGCACCGACTGGGCTAACCAAAATGGGAAAGTTTTCTTGCAAAGTATAGCACCACGACTTACTACTATTTCCATTTTCAATTGTTAAAGAGTCATTTTACGTGCAGAGAGTGGGGATTCGGTGGCCGAATCGTTAAAGCGTGTGCACAGGATCAGAAGATCTGTTCTTGAGTCATGTGGTGTGGTTTCGATTCTCCGTTTGTACGTGAGTAGAGTCGCCTGTGCAACCCCTTGGGTTTTCCCCGGGTTCTCTGGCTTCCTCCCACTGCTAAAGACTCCTACTCGCAAGCGAATGTTTGAAATAAAATTGAACAGTGTGTTAGTCCCGAAATGACCTAGTTTGTGTCGAGTGAATGTTAAACCCCATTTCTCTCTCTCTGTACACATTACCTCGATTTTAAAATATCTAAACGCACCCAAGATAAATTCTTAAAAAAAAACGACAACGACGAAAAATCGATTGACAGACATTAGACATTAATAGTCCATGATCAGCCTTATTTAAAAATTACAATGATACTATTTATTGTATAAGACAACTATTCTATAAAGACGTAAATAATCGATTATATATCGCTTACAAATCATTCACAATGCAAAAAATAAACACTAATCTTGCGTTCTAAATATCTTTACAAAAACAAGTTTTCGAATATCAAATTCAGCATGATGTACAAGTAATAATTCGTAATAAATTCATTATCATGTATACTTATTGCGTTTTATCTCGATTACAAATGGCTTCCAATTGAATATAATTCTCCGTAAGACATCGGACAATGAGACGAGTCGCGCAGTTTATCATCTTTTCTCATTAAGACAAACGACATCTTTTGTCTTTTGAATGATTTCTTGGGTCATAAAATAACGTCAGATGTCGCTCCACACCTCTCTGATATCCGATCTTCTCGTAGCGTCTCGCGGGATTGTGATACCACGAGCTTCGTTACTAATTTAATTTCATTTACACTACTTTGTTAATCGTTGCAATCAGTGATACCATAAGAATTTTTCACTTTTCTCCGCTTTAATTAATCAAACTACGCGTCGTTGCCCTAGAGACGTGGTGTCGCCATCTTGAATTCAAGTGCCCACACATTAGGGGGTAGATTAGTTAAGTAGCGAAAGGGCGTGGCTAGCAATCTGATCTGAAAACGACAAGCCCTTCTGTCACTCAACTAACAGTACTTGGGGCGATTAAGGGAATTAATTTCTGAGAAAGGGGTCGATTTGGTTGTTAATTGAAATAATTATTGTCCAGTAATCGTTTATTGCACGTTTTATTATCCGTGTTTACGATACATTGAATTTTAATCAAGGCGTGAGACGAAGATGAATATCGGTATAAGCCTTCTTTTTTCAAAATATTTTGTAGGCGTAAATACTAGGTTACACGTGAAAAGCTGCAACATCTGTTGGGGACTTTTACAATTTAAAGATTAATTTTCCGACCTTTCGCTGGGAATGATAAAATGAGCTATTTACTTTTATTGCACAATGTAATTTTGTGAACCACAAAGATTTAATCGAACGTAGGTGTCAGATAACTCGGTGAAAGTAATAAATCAATTTGAAATATTGAGACTCGCAATATATAATGCTTCTCGTTGAAGGTATAATACATAATCCAAGACTTATATTTACCCTACACGACAACAGAAGTTGCCTATAGAAGTCTTTAAATTATATCAATATATTATCTCTTATTTCTATATGTTTTAACGTGGGGTGGGGTGGGGGTGGAGAGGGGGGTAACGATTTTATTGTTTCCACTATATACTTTACATCCAAACATGGCTTAAGCGTAATTCTTGGTTTGTTTCTAATGAATTGACCCAACAAATATTAGATTTTGTATGTTATGTATCAGTATTGAAAGACTTTTTTAACTTTTGATATTCATTAATGATATTTGACGAAAAAATAACGACATTTTACATCTTATTTTTGACCTCGATAAAGTGTTAACCCCTAGCGGGCAGAGATAGTGTCCTCTTGGAGCCTGTTTAGAAATTAGGAAAACTTCCATGAGCTGAGATTAGGGAAACAGTAGTGTGACACATTTGTTGGATTCACTTCACTTGAGTAATTAAAAGCCCAGATAATGTGTCAAATTCGGTGGAGATCAAAACAGTGAGTCAGTGTTAAGTTTAAAGGTAACATATTAAATAAAAAATTAAGTTTGAACTGCTTGTCACCGGTGCATTATATAATCTTCCACTTATAATGCACGTAGAGGGAGCCAGAACTAAATTATGGATAATGACCAATAATTTCAATATTAAAATATTTTATATTTTTCAAAGTGTTACATTTTTTCTAACCTGAACATCAAATTAAGGGACACAGGTTATCACTTTTACTGACACAAACTCTAACACTAGTACAAACTTTTTGTTCTGACTTCACCCATTGTCTGTAAATATCGTTTTAAAAAAAATTGGAGGCGGAAGAATATTCACATATCATCGCGGCTAGTCTGTTTATGAGCTAGTAGTAGTGACAACAAGGTTTATCTAACAGGGTATATCTGTAGTGACAACCTGGTATATCTGTAGTTCTAGAAATCATGATACCACTTCCCATTTGGAAAGTTCACCTTTGTCATTGTATATTGTTACTTTTCACCTGTTAAATGCTGTTTGCCGTGTACAGCCCTTACCCTTACCCGTGTGGAATTCAATGTGAAATGAATTAAAAGTGGATAGTATACTAGAAAATGAACAGGGCAAATACAATAATAGCGTTAACCGGTGACACATAATATTACTTGGCATTGGATGGAATTAAAATGTCGGGAAAAAAAGAGATAATTGCACTAAAATGTTTCTGTATCAATGTGATTAAAGCTGAAATAAAATTATTCCCACTTCTTATTAATATACCGCAATAAGGCGTATTTATGTGTTAAAATTCCGCGTAAATTGAAAGATTATTTCTATCATATAAACTGATGTATTCTCTCTATACACAAACAAGAAACAAGTTTTCTCAGATGTCGAGAGGACCTATATTTTACTCTCGCTAAGTGGTTTTTCTGAGTCGATAAAATCGAAACTAGAGGTTAACTTCCATGACAACCTAATGTTAATGTCGCATTAATGTCTTAGAACTCGACCAACACTAAATATAGAGGATAATTCTAGTAAGAACGTTACCAATAAATATAAGTCGGATGTATTTATAATGAAAAATATGACTCATTTCTTTTTTATAGTACAATTTTTTCGGACATGTACATGTAGAGAAAAAATAAATTTAGCAGTACGGTATGTGTCGCGTTTGTAAAAATTAGCTATACAAACTACAAATACCGGTTCTATTAGAAGTACAACGTATATTAATATATGAATATGTTACACATCTTAATATACAAATTGAGTACACAAAATATAAATAATGTTAGAAGTACAACGTACATTAAAATATACGCTACACAAAAGATAAACAATATTAGAAGTAAAGTACGCACAGTACGAATACCGCGTATATCAAAATATAAATAATATTAGAAGTAAAATGTATAATAAAATGTAAGCTACACAAAAGATAAATAATATTAGAAGTAAAGTACGCATAGTACGAATAGCGTGTATCTCATAATATAAATAATATTAGAAATATGAGATACTCAATATGAGATACTCAAAAGATAAATATAACATCAGAAGTAAAGACGCATAGTGCGAATAGCGTGTATCTCATAATATAAAATAATATTAGCAGTACAGCGTACATTAAAATATGAGATACACAAAAGATAAATATAATATTAGAAGTAAAGTACGCGTATATCAAAATATACAATGTAAGCGTACTGCATATCAATATACAAAATTAGCTTTACAGTGGTAAAATCTGCCATAACAATGAAACAAATTGTGGAACAACGTTATTGGTGTTTTATATTAGATATAAATCTAAAACGCATTTTGTAAACAAATAACTACCAATTTAAAACTTATCTTTAAAAGTGTACATTTAAATATGAAATACATTTTTTAAAACACATTAATGCTATGAGTTGGAATTCTTCTATCTATAATAATACATGTAGAGGTGATAACAATCTCAACAGCACGTGTATCATTTATCAAAATGATATTTGAAAAATAAAATGCATCGATAGCTGAAATATAAATTTTAACTTTATCGGTACAATATAGTAACATCAAACAAACTCGGAATTAATATAAAATATATCTAACATGGATTTGGTATTAAAACAGCAAATAAATTATTGCGATATAATATGAATTCTATAATACAGTATACATTTTAAATATAAGAAAATACAACTTCCAAGTTTACTGAAATTGACAAACAACAAAAAGTATAACTTCCATGTTCATTAACATGCAAAATCAAAAATAACCCCAACAAAAACACCAAATGGTTTGTGCACTGTAAATATATTGACTGATATCAATAATTATCCTGATTTAATACAAAACTATAATTTAATGTGCCAGTAGCCAACCACCATCCGCTCATAGATAAAGTGAGTGGTGATATTATTATTATAACAGCATATTTATAGTGCGCCTTTTCAGGAGCACTTTACAAAGTGACGATGTAATCATAAATAAACAACAAGATTATGGACATGTTAGTTAAAAGCCCGATTAAATAAATGTGTTTTAAGGTTTTTTTTAAAAGAATATATAGATGTACAACATCTTAAACTAAATGGCAGATTACCCCATAAAACACATGCTTGAAATATAATATAATATTATACCCAATAAAATACCCCCCCAAAAACAACCTCCAAAACTTACTTTTAACCCGTTATAATTCGGATGATAGAACTAAAACATTGGTTAAATAAGTTAACCCAATACAGTCGAAGTATACAATAACTTCAAGTTTGTTTTATTTTAAACTTTCATATAATCCTTGGTTGTTAGGTAGCCGTGGTGGTTCAGTGAGAGGCAATTGGCTCACTAAGTATAGGTCTTGGATTCTCTCTCGGTGTTGGCCGAAAATTTCCTCAAGATTTTCCGACGAGGTTTCCCATTATCGGTGGGGCAGAACGAGAGGGCTGGCAAGGAACAGTGTCCCATGTAGAAAAAAAATCTAAACAGTTCCCCCATACAACAGCACATGGCGTACGCCCATCTTCACAGACCTCGGTTTTTATTCATTTAATAGTCTCGAGGAGAATGGGGGGGGGGGTGATATAATACTAATTTTATATATAGTATTGTCAACCCACTATGATATTCGTGTTTTAAAAAATAAAACAAGTTATAACATGGCTTCTTCATAGTTGTCTTCTTTCCCACGTGCATGTCTATTGCCCTAATAAATAACCGCACAGTTCCGCTGTTCGTATTTATTCCAACAGATAAATAAATTACCTTAAATATAATAATATTATCATATTAGGTAAAGTAATAAACCTTACTTTTCAGTCATGTAATTGATCCTCACTTGAAAGAAACCAGGCTATTAAGTTAACTATAGAAATATTTCAGCCAGTCAATGAAATGATTTAAATCAGTTTGGGCTGCCATATTTAATTTTTCACGGATAAATCTGTTAGAATTACCGTTATAATGCTAAAGATCAGCCGTCATGATTTATTAATTACATTTTACGTGTTAATATACTTAGCACACTCCAAAACAAAATTATATACAGCGCAAATAGAGTTAGCAATTCGAGTGTCGAGCAGGAGCGAAATCTGCAAACATCGCCTGGGCAGCTAACAGCAATTTCTTCTTAACTAGATTCTGTTCTGACCTTCGTGCCAAATCCAATTTTCACCGCCCTAGACGCAAAGGCAAGCTTTATTTCATTACTACTAAATGCTAACTTAAAGACTCGATGATGGCCAATATATATGCGTAAATTCAAATTACATCAGCATTGATTAAAGATTAAATGAAATTTCGACTTTAATCTCTCTTGCCGTCTTACTCACGTTCCGAAAACTCACACATCTTTCAAAGGGGGAGCACTGATCGTTTGGCTGTGTTGATAATTTGGTTAGCGCGCCTTTCAAACATCTTGATGGCATTAAGCGAAATATCAACGCACGGTGGCTTGATGGATTGGATGCCGCTTCGTTTGCTGTGTAATTGGAATTTTATTTAATCAGAAGTTAGACAGCTTTTGTTCTGTAAGTTTTCAGTCGGCAGAGGAAGAAACAAGTGGCCGTTTAATTTCAGCCCTAATCTTTGAAGAGCTCCGTGAAGCGGCGCAACTCGAAACAATTACATGCGCTTCGTATTAGAAGGCTCTGGGCGGAAATCTAATTATATGAATATAAAACTAATATCAATATGCGAGACCCAATTTGACCGGTTCTCTGTGATTCCAAGTCTTTGGTTAACTGAATTACCTATAATCCACAGGGAGAAAGCGATGAAATATTGTATTTTTATGCTATATAGCGTCTGTGGGTAAATTGGTGGAGGGAATGGATTCGTGTTAACTCATTTGACAGCCATTTATAAAAGCAAAATAGTTGGGATGATTTAGATGAATATCTCGATTGGGAAATCCTCATGGGAATACTATTAAAATAATCTAGAAAGATGACTCTCGTCTTTCTCCTCCGACTTGATATAATAATTTCGCCATCTACAGATTGAATTGATTAATGCCAGTGACGGTGTAATTAAGATTATTAATATATCTAAACAGTCACCAGGGACAACGATGGGCACATGAATAGCACCACACTTCGCTTTGTTTCTTCAATATGAAAAATATCACATTGTAGGATTCTTTGTTTTTGTTTGGTTTTATAACGATCTGAGATTGATATCATTCTAGATTTATATCGAGTAGAGTTTGGTGCATTGCTCATTAAACGTACATTATGTGCCATATTATTTAGATATATATTGCCATTCCAGGGAAATTTTGAATGTCCGTGTCTAATGTTTATACCGCCCCCCCCCTCCCTGGCATTGTTTCTGTATTTAACCAATTAGTTTGGGTTTATTTGATGGTGACTGGTGTCGCACACTTGGTAGAGTATGCTTACGTTTTCAAGACTACCTGATACTTGTCTTTTTAACGGATACGCCAATTGACAGATCGGCCATGTTGTATTTAAGTTTTATAATTGTTTTGCCATCAGATATTAAGTATCCTGCCCTTTTCTTTCAATTTCATTTATTCGTTGTATTGTATGACTGTCTAATTAATTTTCAATGTTCAATTTTAAAAACCTTTGCTTATTAAAGATAACACAACGTCCCAATTAATGACTCAATTAGATTTCTTAATTATATATATTTAAAACTTTATGCAAATTATATCCTTCATGTATACGTGCACCAGGAACGTAGATGAGTTGAAAGCAAAATGATTTCAAGACTATTATTTTATCGAAGACTACAGTTATTGTCGTATTTTTGTATTTAATACTAATTAAATTTACTTTTTACGGACCGCCAAAGACATTAATCATCCAGGATTTAATTAAAGTGATTAATGCTGGCGCTTACTGTAAAATATGGATACCATTTTCATATCATAAACACCGCTTCTTAAAATAGGTGATTTTATCATGTGATTAATCTGCCACAGACTAAAAGACAATGTCTCCTTGTAACACTTCATAAATAATGAAGTCTTGGGTTGCAAGTCCTTCAGTAGAACACAATGACCACTTGAAAGCAAACAGTAATCTCTCCAGGAACGATGTTATCAACAGAATACCGACACAGAGGGACACCGCCATTTTCCTTTGTAGGATCTTTACAATTTGAATCTCCATAGTAGCTTTAATTCAAAAGAAGAACACACATAATGAAAATTAAATTGATATATACTGATTTATAGGAAAATACGCATTTGCAAACAAACAATATAAAATTATAGACTACATGTATAACGGAAAAGAAATGAATCGAGTGATATATTCATTGCTTATTGAGATATACATACCAAGGAATTTAATGTTATTTATTAAATTTTTATTTTAGAAACAAAGATTCTAGTCATGTTATTGTAAGTTTGTGAAACACTATTTGTAATTTGCATAAATTTCATAATATTTCATTTAAAATCCGGTAAACAAAAATCTATTATTGCCCTTCGTCCAAATAATAAAGAGATATAATATATGTCTGCACGTACACGCATGGGTGAATCCGAAATAAAGTTAAAAAGGCGGAATCAATGTTGAACAAATAATCGGTTAACAGACGCAAATTTTAATAAAAATAAGGAAGATCATTGCTTGACAAAGATACCTGTAAGAGTACTGAAACTTTGCAAGTGAATATCCACAGTATGGTTAAAACACAGATCCTATTTCGTTTCGTTTTAATTGTGTTGACTCCATTAGGATCTGGAGGAGTTATTATATAACCCGAGTTCTGGTTGATGTCAAGGATTAGCATAATGTACACAGAACTGTGAACGGGGTATCCCTCTTGAAACATTAACGCCGATCTGTTCAGCAAATGTCGGGCGTCAATGGGTCAAAAGCCGCTCGTATGACCCTGACACGACCTCTCACTACAACTGGTCAGATTTTCATGTAGTGTAGGCCATCGAAAGTATAAAAAACGAAATGAAATACAAATCTATGTTTTAATCATTTTGTTGATATCCACTAATTTTGTGTTGAATGCCATCTATAACTCTACTTCTAAATATCATTCATGGATATTCAGAAATCAGGACATATTATTTAACCCGAACCTTTTAACTTTAAAAAATATATTCATATGTTTGTGTTAAGCCATAGTCGCATTTTATTGAATCGCCATAATTTACCAAACTTACATATTTTTATTTTATTATGTCCATGTTAAGTTGGTGCCTGATTCGAGCAAAATCATATTAGCAGAAATCATCTTAGCTGATTAAATGATTTGTACGTTAAACCAGAGTCGATATTTATTCGATTTACACCCACAATTAATCATTTGGAATACTATATTATAGTACACTAAATTAAGGAATGTATCCCAACTCTTTGCAGTCATGAACTAATGTTAAAGGATCTGTAATCTGTTCCTTAATTTTCGTGAGTTATCCATAACATCAGCACTCATTACATCTTTTTCCAGTTTAAATAAATTTATATCATTTTACAACAGATTGTTTTACGATTACTTTACATTTGATTCTGCTGTGTGTTTATACGATACCTAACTACTAGTAAAGTGTAGATTTTGGTAGGCAATATGAATATACGCCCCCTTTAAGAATACATAATTTTAACCGAAATAATTCATTCACTATTCTAGTAAAAATATATGATCAACTCTCATACACCCCATTTCCATTAAATACTGGACTTATTTTACTAATCCCAATCGTAATTATTTTCTTATATTTTACATATAAGAGAAATATACATTCCAGCGATTTAATATTAATACAGATGCAAGTATTTTGAAATTGGGAACTAAATGATAAGAAAATGGGAAATAACACATCCACAAATTGAGAAATTAATATAAAAAAAAACGTTAAGGGAAAATTTGATATTGTAGAAAAGATGAATGCGTTGATGTATATTAATACGATATAATTATTTGGCGCATTACATAACCCTGAAGGAAATTACCCACTTCTTGGCATTATTTGGTTATATTTCATTGACAATTAATGCGAACATTATATAAGTCTAGAAAATAAACAAATCAATGTCATGGTATGATCTTTTCTTCTATCATGATTATTAAATAAATCAAAACACTATTATTTAATATATACATATTAAATAAATTAAAACACTATTACTTTAAGTGAAATATAAACATATTAAAAAAAAGTCGTACAGAAGAAAGAAATTCAAAGTTATTCCATGGATTGAGTAATTGATCAGTTATTAAATTATAATGTAATACGGGAAATGTAATAAATGAAAATATATCAATTTAATAAATATGTATGAATAACACAAAATAAATATGAAATAATTATGCGTTATGACATACGCACAAAAACAACGGTGGTATATTATGTCTTATCAAACAACGGACGTTAAAATTTGGCAGCATGGGGGACGTGTATCGTTATTGCTCTTGTGTATTATATTAAATGATCTAAATAAAGTATTTCATTGATACAATAGATCGTGTGTACACTATTGATGTTCTGGGTCCTGGTTATTCGATCGAGATAGGTTTGACGAAAACCAGATGGCTAGTGCCGGCTTATCTAATTTTGTTGAGGTCGACCAATCATTCTATTTCGCCCATTTACCGGGAGCAAATAAGGAAAAACAGAGCCAGCAGCGAGAATTTATTTGATAAATTGGCCGTAAATAAATAACTAGGAATTAACTAGCAATTGTTTCCTAATGTCATATTGTCTACTGTACAACTAATTATTAAGTCCCGTTATTCAGTTCTTCCTTTTGATCTTTCTGTTTTGGTTTTGTTTTCTTCTTTTGCATTTATTACAAATTATTCGCAACGTTTTATGCTATATTTATAAGATTATTTTCTAATTCTCGTGCATAAACATGAATAGTATTATCTGCGATACCAAAATATGGATGGATAGAATTCGTATTCGTTTTACACAAGAAATCCAATTGCACCAGTTCAAATTTCGATATATAATGATACCCTTCAGTTATTACAGCTCATACTGTATTGGCAAAACTATTTCAGCTTTTATTAATAACAATTATATATTAACTACAATAATTTTTTCAAAAAGTTTCATACTAACGTAATTTCACAATATTTCATATATTAACATAGTTTATTATGTAATTATCAAGTAAAGTTGCTACGATATTGCGGGTGCCGTAATCCATCCCATACCACGCCCATCAGAGTACTTATTATGGGCATGTTAAGAGAATAAAAATATATAAAAAATACTTTATATAACATTTGAAGTCGAAAACAAGTCTTGCTATTTTGCAATATAGGCATATTTAGCTATTTTATCATTTCTGAACTGCTGAAACAAATGACACTGGGCTAATGATGAGTCTACATGAAACGAAATAACAATATAAATGCATAATTATAATATAGTGCAACAGAGACAAGCCGACAAGCAAAATAATAGAGTCAGCGAAATTAACTCCGGCAATATAATAGGCATTCGTTATTTTGTTCCTCATACTATATTTTTATTCTGTCGAACAAAAGCTTTCAACACCCAACAGCTCAAATAAAACCCATTTCGAATATGGGTGACCTTGATAAGCTGATTTTAAAATAAATGTAATATGACAATAAGTATTTGGCAGTAACAGTTACCTTGAAAACTCCATTTTACTGGAATTTTTGTACAACCCGAGAGAGTTGTGACATACGAGTTGAATATTAGCTTAGAAAAAAATCTTTTACGAAGCGACACCTCTGTGATCGGTCAATGTAGAGCTTGTAAATGGATTCTGCATGAATTATTAAATTGTGAGCAGACACTTTCGCCAGTTGGAATTCCTAACACCTCATTTTTCCGATGGGAATGCTACAAATACTGTCAATATTTCGCACGAGCTAAATATTTCGTTATAATTTGTGCACACCGAGTTCCATTGGGGCCAACAAAGTGACAAATTTTTCGAATCGAAAACACCAGAGCGTGCTAAAGCAGATGCCGTATTTTTAAAACATTAGAAAGAATATTTAGATAGATTTAATGGTTAGCGGTACTTCACACTAAAATGGAGACACAAAGTGTGGACAAGTATGAAAGGTTTTCTTTGACGCCATTTTCTAGCAGAAACGGGTTAAAATAATACCAAAGGACGGGCGCCTGTCACGATTTTATTCTGTTATTTTCTGATATTTTTGTAGAGTTTGAACCAAAGAGTACATTCTATATTCTACTGGATGATAATATTTAGTTATGGGGTTGGCCCTTCATTTCATCACAAAATTCTCAAATGAGTTCGAGAGAGAGAAATGGGGTTTAAAGTCTACGCGACTCAAACTTGGACATTTCGGGGGTAACACATGGTTCAATTTTATTTCAATAATTAGCAGCAAATATGGGATCTTTAAATTGGGGGGGGGGCAGAGAAATTCACGAGGTTGAACAGGTGACCCTACTATTTGTCACGTACAACCGGAAATCGAAACCACGCCAGTTGACCCAACCTACTTGGAAGGCAGTGTCACCCACCAATGACTGTAGTTTGAGTATATCATAACCCCCCAAACTATATGGATAGTCTGCCATGTTTTAAAATATGTTGTGAGTCTCATTTGCTTAAACAGTTACTTATCTGAGTCATTTTATAACTGTCTTTTTTTTAAATAAGAGTGAAACATTAAAACTCATGATTACGATTACTTTTCGAGAGGAGAGTACCAATAAATATTAAAGGATGATGTAATTATTTGATTTTTTGGAATAGTCCAGTATATTAATATTAACAGTATTTTTCACATTGCTCCAAGTGTTTTAAATGGTTACATAAACTAGGAAATGATATTCTTTATTTCCTAACATTTATGGCATTTTCCTGAAAATATGGTTCCTTTAGTAACTGTCTCTGGTCGGACGATGCCAATTCGAATAACTGTAGTTACCGAAATTTCAATGTTGGAATTTGACTGCAGTAGGCGGGTTTTATTCTATAAAATAGAGATCGATCGGGTAACCGTATAATGCATTCATTTTTTGTATTTCTTTATTAATAACATTTATGTATGTTTTTACCACATTGTAAAGTGGCATTAAGCACTTTTTGTGGAGATGAAATGATAATGATAATTTTACAGCTATTTCTACATTGAAAAAGCGTCATTAAGCACTTTTTGTGAAAATTGAATAATAATAGTAAGAGGGGTTGGTGTGGGGGGATATTCTCATGTTTAGTCGCATTGTAAAAATGTATATATCTCTGCAGACCCGAATATAGTTAGAAAAAGACATTGATTAATCTATTCATTTCCCATAGCTACGCACAATTGTCCGAGGTCCGTATTGACATTACTCAGCACCAGTTGTGTCTGGTTAAAACCTGGTCAGCAGTGAATATTTGCTAGGCCACTACAATCACTGATAAGGATGTCACCGGTGCGGCTTAATAAGCCCACCTCCCCACTAACCAAATATTAACTTTTCCCCCATCTGCAAATTAAATTCTAGAACATTTTTTTCTGAACATCAGTAAAATAAATAAAGGTGTTTGAAGTATTTGTAGGTGAAAATATTTCCTATTTAGTGTAAATAGGTGTGAGCCCATTATATACGCCTCGTAATGTGACGTCACATGTTGAAAGCAGTCATCTCTTACAGAGCTTTTCGCAGTACCTCTGTGAAACAGATTGACGACTGGCATGTTGCATGCCGAAAGTGGAGGGACCGTCTGGAAGATGCCAAATCCTGATAAATAATATTGGCGAACATTTTATCAAAAATAAATGAGGATTGTATGCGTAACCGCCATAAAGCTAGTGAATACCTACATAATATTTAATATTTTTGTTTAATTTAAATTCTCCTTATGTCATAATAAACTTCTTGTAATTTCAAATATTTAAATAGTTTATCTTTAAATTGCTAGCCAGTCTGATTAAAACACAGGTCCTATTACGTTTCGTATTTTTATAGTTTAAAACTTAGTTTTATTTGCCCGTACTACACTATAGCGTAGGCCACCGAAAGTATAAAAAAACGAAACGAAATAGATCTGTATTTTAAACAAATTGCTTGTTAGCTAAAGCTCAAAACAATCTGAATGCGTATTTGGATGTTCCTTTGTGGGACTGATTGTGAACGATGACTGTACATACATGTTCATGGCACAAATCTGTATGAAAAAAATAAAATCCCATTTACGCCTTTAAACCAGAAACAAATACGTCAATTAAGACTACTATTCATTACCTGTTAGCTGTTTTTTTTATTGGAACGGAAAGGAGAAAAACATAAGATAAACACCGGTCATAAAAAATAATGTTATTGCTTTAAATTGAAAGGAAAGCTAGCTGAGTGTAAAATTACACATCAAAGACGCCATACACACCATATGAATGAACAAATTGAATAAAACCCGCCTAATAGAATCAAATGTGAAAATTGGATCAAAAATTGAATTTGTAATGTATAGGGAGTATTTTATGGCTTGTTATACGGTAATAACGTGGCATTTGTCTCTTCATATACATTTAGTTATACTTATATACGTAATAATATTTACACACATTTTTAAAAAAAAATATATTATTAGCTAAATAAGAACATGGATCCACGTGATGGATGGGGAAGTAGTCTGCAGCCTAGGGTTAAAACAAAAACTTTTGAATTTGATTGAATGCACCAAGTCCTCATATTCAAAACATTTTATGGCATAAAATCACGTGAATCAAGACTAATTATATTACCAATAAACCTGAACGTAAAAAGTCAATTTTCTTAAAGGATTAAAGCTCCAATAGCATTTTTTTAAGTTATATTTTTTAAATGTTTGAAAATAAAGCCCCAAAATAGATTGAACCTATAAACAGTCCTACCTTGTTAAAGAATAATCCTATTAATCCTATAATTCACTATTGCCAGTTGAGAAATTGGCAAAAATATCATCTTCAACTTCAAATTCAAACGTTTGAAGATGGCCGTCCATGGAGAGGAATGGGAAAACAAGGGAGGTAATTGAGTAACTATTTCCTCAATCACCCTGTGTCACCCTTTCTATAATGCCCCAAAAATTTTGCCCATGACCGTATAATAGTGAGTTGACAACCTTTTGAGCAAAAGACATAGAAATAATTATGTTTTGACTTTCTTAGAAAATATGAAATTGGAACTTTAATATTAATAATAAAGAATATAGTTTTTGACATAAAAAATATAAAAGTTAATGTTATTACCCATATACATGAATTTACAAACAAACTGAATGACAATTAAGCTTTTATGATTACACATTTTTAAATTAATAATTTCATTCATTAATTCGTGTCTCTTTTTCAGGTTTACCATATAAAATGTATCAACACGCCCATGATTCCAGTGTCAGTCCTGAAAAACGCAAACAAAGAAGAATTCGAACTACTTTTACCAGCGCCCAATTGAAAGAATTAGAGCGCGCTTTTGCAGAAACCCATTACCCTGATATATATACGCGAGAAGAAATAGCAATGAAAACAGATCTCACAGAGGCAAGAGTTCAGGTAAAAAAAATGTTTATGTTTTGTTTGATTTATTTCGTGAATATCAAGAATACTTGCATTAAAAGGAACAGTGGCGCGCAATGATGACGGCTTTCACGCAGTGAGGGTATTCGGGGTTTTTTCCTGGTGGTAAGCGAGGATGTATCAGATAATAGAATCTATCTGCCACTCACATTTTTATTGAAATCGAAGTGAAAGGGGGTGGGGTGTAATGAAGTAAATACTGAAAATGATTTGTTTTCATCCCAAAATTTTGTCCCGCATTATTTCTGGCTAGTCCCGTAAATGTGTACATTCCGTCTCTTTTGAACTGTTTCACCGGAAAGTTGTTCAAAAGTAAATGCATGTGTCTGGTAACCAAATTACGAATTTTTAAAATAATTTCTCTTTATTAAAGGTCTGGTTCCAAAACCGACGTGCTAAATTCAGGAAAGTAGAACGAATGAAGCAGGCACCCTCTTCACACCAAGGCAGTAATAGTTCCACAAAATCAGAAGTTAGCAGCCCTACGAATAACAATAACACATCCAGTAATAACAATAACAACATAAAAGAAAAGTCCAAATCACATGACGAACCAACCGGTAAGGAAATTAATGATATTCAAACTCCCCATCATGCCATGTGATATGCTTAATGCAGCGTGTAAGAACATACTAAACAATAGATGTTATTATTGAAAACATTTTGGTCTAACAATTACTCAAATCTTTTAATTCATTACCATTTATAGTTTAGATTCTTTGTTTATTTTGTCTTACTATGTACAAAATAGTACACTAAGTTTTCAAAATGGTAGTCATTTAGGACAGAGATATATTCTCAAAGAGTGAATGACTGTTGTTGATATCTCGTTTCTATCGAGCTCAAAGGAGTATCAGGCCTGGGTTTCTTAACAGCACAATTACCATTGTCCTGTTGGTCTAGTATGGTTTTAACTGGGGGTCAACACTTGAGTTGGTTGTCTTATAAATTCACGATTTTAAAGTACATGTAATTACAAACTATACTAATTCCTTATTATCACTATACTGCGCACTGGCTACTTTAAAGAAATGAGACTACTGTCTATATTGTGTTTGATGAGAGATTGAACAGGACGGGCATGATTATTATTATGGAAGAAATCAATTTTCTATATTTGTGGTTGTGACATCTTCAAACTACTAATTGGATTTGACCCCAAACTGTAGACATGTGTAATTATTTGTATGTCTCGTCAAATCACTTTTACACAAACATTGACATTTTTGATTTTTTTTCCTATGATTATTTTCTGGTGATCGACAGGGACTCAAGCTGCTCCTTAAAATCGTGATAAAACATATAATTTGTCTGCCGCATTGTTTTAACGTCAATGTAGACATTTTAAAAAGATTTCATAACTATAGTACATATTTCTACCCCTTAACATCTCGATGGGTATTTTTGAAAAGGAGAAAGTCAATTTCCAGTGATCGCTTCATCGAGGATTACTATTATAATGTTGGTCTAACGACTGACAATTTTTGATTGTGAAATTCGGCCGATTAAAATCGTATTGCCTTCTCATTATTCCTTAAAGATACATGATTTTAGTAAAGATTTGGTCATTCTTGATATACTAGTTCAAAAATAGGTGATAAAAAAAGAAAATAATGTAAATTTTAGTCAAATTATTTTATTCTGAACAAAATTATCACTGTTGGAAGTTTGAACTAGAAATAAGCATCTACTAGTACTACATCCGCACCGTCTCCGAGAATTGTCGTTCGATTGATTGACAGACGAAAACTTCGCCCATTCATATTCTCAATTATCAAGTAACAATCTCAATGCTAACGGTTCCAATCGAGGGACTACAGTGTTGATTTTTGACTGATTAACAATTTTTATAACATTTGAAGCCTATATTAAGACTCGCAGTAGGCATATTTAGCTCTTAACTAATGTAGCTTTAATATGAATCGGTATTTGAGTTAACAATATTTATGTTTACTTTCGTGGTTATTGTGTATTTCTATTAAACTTTAGTTCTTTTTTTCACTTTTAAAAACAAAACAGGGGAGCTAAATCTCGTTGATTTAGGTCAATGGACAAGGCTGATATCTCGTACTATTCGATTACGTATAAGAACAGCTTATAATTGCTGTTTCGAATTATCATGCGGGAGCCGGTTTGTTACAAAATTTAGTTTAAATTTTTGGCTTGCTGTGTCGACATGTGAACACACAAGCAGTTATATCTCAATATTGGCAATAGTTCATTGACATTTATATCACCCAACAAAGAAAATCAATGTATAAAAGCGAATGGATTCGAAAATGGAAGTAGCTTTAACTTCTGATATCAGAAGAAGAGCCCCCCGTTGTTCGACAATTTCTGCTAAAATTTTGAAATCAATTAGTGTGCATTTGATAAGAAATTTATCTTATACTTTCAGGAAAAGGCCATTCGGAGAGTTCTAAATGGGGAACGAATGCCAACACTACGACCAAACCGGGTACCCCAATCAACACGCCGCCATCTTTGCACGGGCCGTACACAGGGGTACTAACAGGACCCGGGCAGGAATATACTTCGGCTTCATCGCTGGATAAAACCGGTTCATTAACGGCAGGGATGCTTTTTTGAAATCAAATAATATACAACAGATGATTTATTTAAATGAGATTGGACTTTATTATTATAGTGCTGACAAAACTTTATATCAATCCCCATAAACATAAAGGTTGTCTATGTGTTTAAAGGACATATTCAATAATAATGACTATGCTTCATCTAAAAGCATGTTTAAATGAGAGCAATTTATAGCTGAAGTAATGCCGGGCGAGTTGGTGATTTCAAGTTGATACTGGATTGATTATTACATATATGTATAGACCTACATGTACACTATAATAAACATTTTTCAGTATTTATTATTAATATAATTTGAAGATAGTTAAGCTTGGCTTGATCTGAAATTAAACTTAGAACTACGTGAGAGCTATATTTAGATAATTTCGATTCGACTTATATCAGATAAATTTAATTTCGAGCATTCTACGACAGGAATGGAAGCGCCTTCATTTGTATAATAAAGTAAGGGACAAAGATGAACTGTGACAGATATATATGTTCATTTATTTATCTGCTTTGCAGAGGCTCAGTAAATAATGTTAACTGACTATAGTATTAGTTTATTATTGTGTTATAAAAGAACATTTTAATGTTACAGGATTGTGCTTCCATATCAAAATGTCAACCCGTTATTATTCGGTTACGGATATTCATAAATTGTTTAGTTATGTTCACTGCCTGATAGTATTATATTTTACGAAGATATTTACGAATATGGGCTTCCGTAGCAAACTACCTATTGTTATTATTCAAATAACTAAATACTCATTTTTTGTGTTAATATGTTATTTAGTTATTTGTATTTTTAAAATGTACTTTTAAAGCTATTGACACTGGAAATATAAAGTTCAAAGTACCATTTCCCATTATAGAATTTTAATTACATATCCGATGTCTAAGGCACATTTTCAATTATTTACTGTGAAAATATAACTACACATTATTTACTACGAAGTATTTGATTTTACTGTGATCTCAGTAGTATTTGAAATATAACTACCCATTATTTACCATACAGTATTATATTTTGTACATAACTAACCATTATTTACTGTGAAAATATAGCTTCCCATTATTTACTATGAAGTATTAGATATTATTTACTCAAAATTATTTATATAAATGAGACGTGCATGGGTGGAAATATTAACCGTTTTAAAATATAATAACGCGTAGCAGAGATGCATGTAGTACAAAGTCTTTATTCACGTGCACATATCGTCTGGTAAAGGGATTTTATTTTACCTGTGATTAATTTTAGTGATTTAATTTTAATGTTTTTTCCATAATTTGCCAAATTTACATACATCTTTTTTTATAATATAAGTATATTTTATTATCAAGAATCACTGTCATATACTAATTTTGTTTATAAATTTAATGGGTCTTAAAACACACAGACTCACATTATAGTATAAGTAAGTCAAATATACGTTATTATTTATGATTTATTATATCATTGACGTACGGGCTATATTAATTTATTCCCATTTGAATTTAAGCTCATAATAATTAGACTTTCTTCTAAATACCTCTATAAAATAATGAAGTTCCATCTATAAATTTCGAAAATATCTCAAAGACATAAATCATTCTTGAATTTCTGATTTTTAAACCACCTTAAACGACTCCCCTTTGAATTTAGCAAATTGTCTTTAATGAGCAGATGTATTTCACACATTGTTTTTAATTGATTTTGTTTTGTTTTCTTTTAAGTAATTAAATGTGTATAACTCAACATACGTACTTGATTAATGAGGTCGTCTAGAACGTTTGACAATATGTATCGCTAAAAAAAGGGAGGAAATTATGCTCTTGGATTCTGAACAAAGTTTATGAGCATAAATGTAACAATATTTTTTTTTTAAAAATCGAAGAAAGTTGGTTTTGCTGAGCAATTAACGAACAAATTATATTTATGAAAAAAAAATTATTTTCTTTAATATAAAGCGTTCATAAGCCAAGTATAAAGAAAATATATTTTAACATAACCTGTACTATTTATATGAACTGTATAGATTAATATAATTATTATATAGAAATATTACAGAAATTAACCATTACACAATCTGTATTATAATAAAACACCAAACGGACACTATACTATTGAACGGAACCGAGCGCTTCTTCTCTTTAAAAAAAATAATAATAGGCCTAATAAGCCTAATAGGCCTCCTATAACATAAAATGTTTTTGGTTGTTATTTTATTTATTTTTTTTTAAAAAATATGTGTAAACTAGGTCTGTCTAGATTATGAATTATAAGTATATGTCTATAGAATATTGTAAAAGTGTGTCATTTTGTAAATATAAGTATTTGTAAAAAGAACTGCTGTGGGTGTGCAGTGCTGGCGGGTTTCACATAAACTGTGTTTAACATTACCCTGTAAAAATCGTAATGAAAGTCATGCGATATATTATCATGTAAATTTCTACATTGTAAAATCATATGCGTCATAATTATAAAATACATGTATATCAGATGAAATACCATGATCTTATGATTAAAATATTCTATATGAGAATACGTAGTCCCTATTTTCATTTAGTTTAATTCGAATTTATGAGACTGCGAGAAGGAAACACAAAGCTGACAGTTCCGGATCAATACCCCATGGTATACGTTGTTTGATAAACATGCAGGACTCCTGTGAGCTACTACCCAATTTATGTATATACATTCGTAGCGTAGCGAATACAAATATTATGGCCAGATATCAGTATCAACAAAGCAAGAATGCCACCCAATTATAGAAAAGACCAAAGCAGAATAGATCATATAGGTACAAATCACATTCATACACTATAAATAACTGGAAATATTCAATTAAAGAAAGCTGTTATCGGCTTAAACACTTTAAAAAACAACATCCATTTCTTGATAGTTATTACTATACACAAATAGTTTAAAAACACACTTAGCACTTAATTCAAGACGCAAATAACTCAATTTCGCACTTCACCTACAGACTCTGCAGGGCAGGCCGTTGAAATTATAAAAAAATATAATTTTAATTACGAAGACTTAAAAATATATACATAATTTTTTGTATCAACAATTTCACATCATTGTAGGTAGTTTTAAACGACAACACCATTAATAGTTTAATTATTTATCGTTAAAACCAATACATTATGTTTTCACTCCGAATTTTTTTAATATAATGCTTACACACCGATATAAAAAACCCTATATATTTACAGTTAATAAACAAATATAAACAGTCGTCGGAGGTGAGCAGGGGGCCAAACGATAATTCAATTTTACAGAAAATGAAAAGATCTCCACATTTCCCCACTAAATTCAATTAATAGAAATCGTTTAAGGTTTTTTTTTCTCGATATACCATTGTGTTTAACTCCTATCAAAACAGTTCGGCAAAATCAAGCTGGCTGTGTGCGCAATTGAATCTGTTCAAACGACAGGTCATTAATTGTGTGCGTGCGCACCCCGAAGGGGGCACCATCACTGACATTACGCTGGAAGTGCTGCTGTAGGCAGGTGGCGGGAAATACTGTCCTGATGGGCTATGTAACTTTAATCATTTCTGTTGTCTTACTAATCAAGTTACCATTGATCGCTACTGCCTTGTAATGAGGCGAGAGATTTCCCTGGTGAATAACTCAAACACGCATGATGAGTCTTCTGACACGTTGTTTTCAAACACTCGTCTATTTTTAATTACGAAGTATTGCGAACAAACATATATCTCACGGCGTGATATACGGCGCCCGAACACTGTTGCTGCACCCTTCAACTCCAGCTCCCTACATCACGTACTTCACTAGTGTGAAACTTCATACCCTTTACTCACAATCCCAGCACTTAACTCAGACCGAGAATGGTTATTCAAAGTCAAGAGGTTATGACACACGGGTTGATGGAGTGAGAGAAGACTGTGGCACCGCAATCATTCTTCCCGACATTGAGTTGAGTCAGAGAAATAACAGTCTATTGGAATATTATCAAGGATTACAGGATGAAGCGAACGATAATTTAGCTGTGATGAATAATTCACTTGATTTTCTGCCCGGTTGGCAATCACACAAACTATCTGGAAAGAGCAATGTTTTGAGAAGAGGGGAGAAGGAAAACGTCATTTAACTGAAGTGCTCTAGGCTATGACTTCTATCGGAGCAAAGTAAATTCTGACATTGTGTTCTTTTCAGTCAATGTGTGAGGTTTGCAGATGAGTGTTTACACTCAATTTATCTCCAGGATGGACGAGCTGTTACAACATTAAAACATTGCCGTTAAAAACACTCAAGTTGGCCTATGAAGAAATGGACTTATTAATATAAGGTTCATTTCATTTTCCAAATGCAACACCGAGATATTTTAACCGTTTGAATAAGTTTACACGGTTGGTCAGATTAAAATAGGAGTATAAAAAGATAAATTATTCAAGCTACATAGTGTAGGAATTTTGTGCAGGAAGCAGAAACTGGAATTTGCATCCCAGTTTTTTTTGTAGAATGTCCAATAACCATATAGTTTGGAATAAAATTTTAGAATATCATTTTAAGCAACATGCAGTTGGTTTATCATGAATTTATATATAAAGTTGGTTTTATCCTGCAATTTTAGATAAAGACCTAGAAATGGTTTTGTATAAAGTCGGTTTATCATAGAGATAAAGATAATTGGATGAATAAATGAAACGGGGTTTAACATCCTTCTTTTCTATGGAAGACCATATGATTTATGATGCGGTTACAGATAAAGGTGATTATATAACGTAGTTAAAGATGCGGCTGGTTTATCGTGGTTAAAGATAAGGCTGGTTTATTGTGTGGTTAAAGGTACGGCCGGCTCTGTCGTGTAGTTAAGGATAAGATTGGTTTATTGCATAAAGATAAGGTTGGTTTTATCGCATAGTTAAAGATACATTATGGGAGATTAGATAACGAGTTGGCAGTTCTCACCACAATAGTTAAAAACTAGCTAATGTAAAGGCAATTTGCTGAAAATTTCAGTCAAATTGATCCACTATTAGCTTGGAACCAAGCGATTGAAATTTCCGCTTAGCCTCGGTCATCATTACTAAAGTCGGTAAGACAAAACCAATAGTCTCGGATATCCATTTTTAGTGTTAAATCACGAAGGAAAATATTTCAGCGAATCGAACTACAATCCAACAAAAATCTCATGCTAGCCTCAGCATCGGGAGTTGATTATGGTCTGAATAGGTTAATTAATGTCTAATTAATAGTTTTTATAACATTTCGGGCCTAAAGAAAGACCTACAATAGGCAGATTTTGTTCTTGCATATAATGCATCTTTAAAGATAAGGTTGTTTTATCGTGTGGTTAAAGATAAGATTGGTTTATCGTGTGGTTAAAGATTGGGTTGATTTATCGTGTGTTTAAAGATAAGGTTGGTTTATCGTGTGGTTAAAGATGGGGTTGGTCTTTCGTGTTGTTAAGAGAGAGAGAGAGAGAAATGGGGTTTAACGTCCACCTTACACAAACTAGGTCATTTTGGGACTTACATATGGTTTCAAGTTTATTTCAATAATTCGCTTGCCCATAGGGGTCTTTAGCAGTGGGAGGAAACCGGAGTGCTCGGAGGAAACCTACGAGGTTGAGAAGGCGCCCCCTATCTCCATGCCACATACGCTCACACCAGGGATCGAAACCACAGCCGAAATCCAGAGGTGACCGGCCAGCTAGAGGTCGAAGCGTGGCACTCTAGACCACCCCAAGGTGGGTCTATCGTGTGGTTAAGGATAAGGTTGGTTTATCGTGTGGTTAAAGATAAGGTTGGTTTATCGTGTAGTTAAGGATAAGGTTGGTTTATCGTGTAGTTAAAGAAAATGTCGTGGGGTTAAAGATGGGGTTGGTTTATCGTGTCGTTAAAGGTAACGTTGGTTTTATCGTGTAGTTAAAGATATGGTTGTTTTATCGTGTGGTTAAAGATAAGGTTGGTTTATCGTGTAGTTAAAGATATGGTTGTTTTATCGTGTAGTTAAAAATAAGGTTGGTCTATCGCGTGGTTAAAGATAAGGTTAGTTTATCGTGTAGTTAAAGATATGGTTGTTTTATCGTGTAGTTAAAAATAAGGATGGTTTATCGGGTGGTTAAAGATAAGATTGGTTTATCGTGTGGTGAAGGATAAGGTTGGTTTATCGTGTGGTTAAAGATAAGGTTGGTCTATCGTGTAGTTAAAGATATGGTTGTTTTATCGTGTAGTTAAAAATAAGGTTGGTTTATCGTGTGGTTAAAGATAAGATTGGTTTATCGTGTGGTTAAGGATAAGGTTGGTTTTTCGTGCTGTTAAAGGCTGGTTTATCGTGTGGTTAAAGATAAGGTTGTTTTATCTTGCGGTTAAAGATAAGATTGGTTTATCGTGTAGTTAAAGATAAGATTGGTTTATCGTGTGGTTAAAGATAGGTTGTTTTATCGTGTGGTTAAATATATAGTGGGTTTATTGTGTATATATATATATGGTTAAAGATAAGGTTGGTTTATCGCGTGGTTAAAGATAAGGTTGGTTTATTGCGAGGTTAAAGATAACGTGGGCTCTATCGTGTGGTTAAAGATAGGGTTTGTTTTACCGCATAGTTAATGATAAGGTTAGTTTATCGTGTGGTTAAATATAAGGTTAGTTTATCGTGTGGTTAAACATAACGTTGGCTCTATCGCGTGGTTAAAGATATGGTTTGTTTTATCGTATAGTTAATGATAAGGTTAGTTTATCGTGTAGTTAAAAATTAGGTTAGTTTATCGCGTAATTGGTTTATCGTGCGCTTACAGTCGTTTCATGATGTACAAAGTTGCTTTGGTTAAAGACAAACATTGATTGCTATGTCAGTTTATCATACTGTATACAGTCTCATTCGTTTAAAATATACAAGTTTAATATGTGGTAAATGTTTCTTAAATATTGACAGAAAGTTGAAGCCTGAGCACAAAAAGTGACCGAAACAAGCGGTTGCTCATATTTTGCAGGTTTCGGAAAAGGGTGGCAACTCTATGACCAAAATGATCCACACCTAACTTGAAAATAATGTATTAAAAACAATAGCATGTGTTGTGCCTCAAAGGTTGTCGAGAAAAGGCGTGGTCGCACTGGAACAGAATATCCAATAACACTGAATATCATTGGGGGATGTCTTCTCATGACCCCAATGCTTTCCACCAAATATGAAAAGTAGGATCTCAAAGAGGGGTAAGAGGTGCAAACTTTTAAATGAAAATCCTAGAATGTTGAATATCGACACGACTCGTCCTGTCAAGAACACGCTGCTTGCCACGAAATTTTAAAGGAAAAGAGGGTTAAACTTCGGGACGTATTTAACATTCGGATAAAAAGGCAGGGACAATAACCCAATAAGTTGCCGCATGATATGCACTTAACTGAACTCTTCCTAGGCATTTTGATCATTATGCTTGAATTTCATCTTAAATGTAGAGGCATTGTGGTAACAAACTTTTCTATATTTTGGATATAGAAGGCAGAGGCCATAACCTGGCCATAACCCAAGACGTTGCAGTTTGATCTTTGACATCATCTAAATCGGGAGGGTTCACCAACTTGGTATAGGTATTGCAGGTCTTGTGTCACCGTTTGTCTAAGGGGGGTGGGGGGAATTGAATGTCATGGACATTGCTGGCAGTCAAATTTCCCCGAAAATTACCATTTTATTAATCATGAATAAAATGCGCAGATCCATGCATGAATGAATATCTAAGAAATAATGAAACTCTTGAGTAAAGATAGGTTGCCAGCCAACGAAACATACGCCCACAGCAAATAAATCGTCCGTCGGTCGACATGGGTTGTCGCTATTTATTCCTTCTGGGTAATTAGGGCCTTTACAAGACAGTTCCATACAGATCAGATTATAATTTTTGTTGTTTGAGGTTTCATAAGATTCTACAAACTGAAAGTAGTTTATACAGAAATTGTTGAAATTTGGCAGTTTTTTTTCCATTTTACTAATTTACATAATGCATATAAATGTCATACAGATAGGATGATCACTTTTGTCATTAAAACGTTCACAAGGTTCACAAAGTAAAACAATGGCCATAGCCCTAGAAATAATTGATGGAAATTGCTGAAATGAAATAGACCTCTGTTTCACAAATATAAATGATGCATATAATTTTCATACATATCTGGTAATAACTTTCACCAATCAAGCATTAACAAGGTTGAACAAAGTGAACCAAAGGCCATAACTCTAGAAATAATTATTGTAAATTGCTGAAATTCAATGGGATTCTTCTCTTTACTAATTTAAATGGCGCATATAAATTGCATACATAGAGCGTTCCCAAGGTGCAACAAAGTGAAACAAGGGCCATTTGCTGAAATTCAATAGGGTTTTTCGTTCCACTAATTTCAATCATGCATATAGATTACACAGAGAGCGGGTGATAACTTTTGCCGAAATTCAATAGGCTTCTTTTTTCACTACTTTAAATAATGCATATAAATTTCAGAAAGATCGGATGATAACTTTCGGTGTTACAACGTTCACGAGGTTCAATAAAGTGAAGCAAGGGTGATAACTCTAGAAGTAATAATTCTTCGTTTCACTTTATTTAAATAATGCATCTAAATTTTTTCAGAAAGATAACTTTTGGCATTAGAACGTTCACAAGGTTCAATAAAGTGAAGCAAGGGCCATAACTCTTGACGTAATAAATGAAAATTGCTGAAATTTAATAGGATTCTTCGTTTCACTAATTTAAATAATGCATTTAAATTTCTTCAGAAAAATCGGTTTTAGCAGGAAAGCGTGCACAGGGTTCAATGATGTGAAGCAAGGGTCATAACTCTTGGCGTAATACATTGTAAATGGAAATTGCCGAAATTCAATAGACTTCTTCGTTTCACTATTTCAAATAATGCATACACATTTCAGAAAGATCGGATAATAACTTTTAGGGTTAGAGCGTTCACAAGAAATTGTGGACGAAGGACGGACAGGCGAACGGACGTGGACGACAGCAATATACGTCCAGACCTTTTCTTGGATACAGTCGTTAAATGTTCCTGGCTGTCCCGAATGGAAAACTCCACTTTTCGTTAGACAATACCCTTGTTATGAATGTTTTAAAACCCATCGACATCTTTTCACTGTTACAAGCAAATGTGAACAGATCGACGGGCATGATTGTTAACAATATACCACCATATTAAAATGTAGGGGTATATATAAACGCCGATTTTTGTTCGAATTTATAGAGGGTATTTGTCGTTTTAGAGTGAATAACATATTTTATTTCATCGAGAAGCAAGATTCTTCTTTTCACTTTATTTAAAGTTCCAATAGCATTTTTTTAAGTTATAATTTTAAAATTTATTAAAATAAAGCCCCAAAATAGATTGAACCTATAAACAGTCCTACCTTGTTAAAGAATAATCCTATTAATCCTATAATTCACTATTGCCAGTTGAGAAATTGGCAAAAATATCATTTTCAACTTCAAATTCAAACGTTTGAAGATGGCCGTCCATGGAGAAGAATAGGAAAACAAGGGAGGTAATTGAGTAACTATTTCCTCAATCAACCAGTGTCACACTTTCTAACCCCCACAAAATTTTGTCCATGATCGTATAATAGTGAGTTGACAACCTTTTGAGCAAAAAACATAGAAATAATTATATTTTGACTTTCTTAGAAAAAGTGAAATTGGAACTTTAAATAATGCTACGCATTCGTGAAAATATAAACGTTTTCTTGCTTAGAGATGAAATAAAATATGTTATTCACGACAAAACGACAAATGTTCTATTTATTTTATGATTTTACAATCATTTACATGGACTACTGCTTGCCAGTGGAACAACACTTTTATTTCACTGATAAAACGCGGTATTCCACTACTGATCATAAAATAAATTACAACAGAGATAAATATATAAGGTAAGGTTTTAGGCAAAACAACATGGACTACTTTTGCCAGTGGAATAACACTTTTATTTCACTGATAAAACGCGGTATTCCACTACTGATCATAAAATAAATTACAACAGAGATAAATATATAATATATTACACGTATCTATCTATTGCTAATAAATTAATACACACACGAGATTATTTCAATACCTATAATTCAATTAATATTACTAATACCATCAATATCAATATCGATAGTATTTCTCTCGAGAATACATTATCACTATTTCATTTTACTTATAAGCCATTTACTGAAAGTAATTGCGACGATTAAAATTAAGTAACGATATAAAACCCGCTGGCAAGTTGGATACACGTGGTAAACCGAATAATTTAGAATTCATTGCTGAACTGGCTGCTTAAAAATGCAAATAGTGTCCAGTGTATAGTTTGGAAATGGACTAGAGGTTCAGCGTCCTACTTTTCTGCACCGACTGGGGTAATAAATACGGGCATACGTCTTACGGTGTGCTACGTGGGAAATATTTTGACCGGGCAGTGACTTTACGTTCTACTTTAATTTCAAATTCCAACTGCCAAGGGTTCCTAAACGTACAAGCCAATGTATAGAAGGTAGCCGAGTTCTTTTGTGCGAACTACTAGTTACACTTGACATTGTCGTTGTCAGGCCCGCGGCCTGGATCACTGACAAGAGAAAGGGAGAAATGGGGTTTAACGTTCACTCCACACAAACTAGATAATTTCTAGACTAACAAATGGTTCAATTGTATTTCATTAATTCGCTTGGGTGTAGCTGTCCTTTAGCAGCGAGAGAACACCGGGGAATTCTACAGGAATGGTTTGTGAACGATTTGCAGATAAATAATGTAATGTCTTAAAGGGTAAATGAATACAATATTTCTCACGCAAGTCGTTCACAACGTAGTTATAAAGGCAAAGACCAATGTATACACGATATCCGGTTTCTTTAAATTTTGTCCGAACCGACAATGTCGTTGTCAAGCCCGCCGCCCTGCATCACTGCGACAAGAGGGAAATACGAGAGAAATGGGGTTTAACGTCCACTCGACACAAACTAGATAATTTCGGGACTAACACCACCAGCAGCTTTATGGACTGTACCGCCGATGATATAGGTGAATGAAGCTGTAGACTGCTATTGAGTATAGGCCTACTGCCAAAGTGTTTCTCCGGTTTCCTCCCAAAATGACTTTGACCCTTTCCCCTACGTATGTTACTGAACAGGTGCGAATACAGGATTGGGTTAGAGGGGTGGGGTAAAAGATATCTTTGGTGGAAATAAGAATGTTACAAACCGTTTTGAAGTATCGTGTAACAAAATGTTTTTACGTCGAATTTTCTGTGAATCTATTCTCGGAAAAAATACTAAGTAGAATAGGTTCCTTTGCACGCCCACTTGGCACTTTTCAAACCTGCTGTATCCGCACGTTTTTCAAAGGTTTTTGACGGCTCCTTTATCATATCTGTTTTGATCATAATTATATTTGGCTCATAAATATAAAGTTTTACGCACAATTTTGTAGGATGTTCAAAAATCTTGTTTCATTGTCGACGGTAGAAAGACGCGTAATTTCCAGACGACATGATTCTAATGGTTAACAAGGGGAGGGAACTCCATTTCGGATTCTAACTAGACTCGAACGGGATTTTCAGGAAGGCGATAACATACATTTAAAACAAATTGGAATTATGACGTCATATCAACCCATGCGCAATTGTCCAAGGGAAAAGTTGCTAAGTTTCATGTCTATCGCAAATGGATTGGAGTAGCCTAAGCAATTTTCAAAGAGCGTCGCTCCAATAATAAAATGATCTGCGTCGTCCTGGTCCAAAAATCAGTGATATTGACAAGTAATGTAAAAAGAAAGTCTTTCAACAAGAAATGGAAATTTTGCATGTATTAACAAAAACTGTCTTGGGCTCTTAGAATGATATTGGGCATATACTTATACGTTCTACATATTTCTATTTAAAGCATATCATTGTTAAATAAATGTATATATAGACAATTAAAACAAATAAATAAAATATACCAAAATATACAATAACAATCATAATTTAGTCAGTCTCTATAAAAAAAATTATATACACATATCATTTAAGTTGAGAATATTGAAATATATTCTAATGAACAAATTATGTATGATTTCATTCAATTAATTTAATCTATGTATAGCCAACAATGAACAAAGTTGCTTTCAGTTCACAAGTCAGTGTGAGGTTTAAAATTTAAATATAATATGCTATAATATAATCTAAATGAAATGGGGGTTTAACCCGGCAAACAGGCTAATCTTATATGCTAACAAAATCTGTTAAAAAAATTCTATTGTAAAGACTGTTTTCTCATAGTTTATTTTGTCATATAAAACAAAATTAAGTTCAATTACAAAACAATGTGTAATAAAATTGACTTCTATATTTATACATGAACTGGTATGATTAAAAGTTATCTCCTTTGTACAAATATCTGTAATTAAACATTTACAAAATTTATATAAATATGGGAAGATTATATAGAAAGTAGGTATTATTTGTTTACAAATATCGAACTTAAAGAAATATTACTTTGAGCATAATTGAGACGACCTTATGATACAGCAGGCACATGCTAACAATTCAGCCACCCAACCCCCCATGACTAGAGGGATACATGAAGTGTCTTGTAGGATGTAATATTTTTGGTATCAAATTATATTTTCACTGTAGTTTAAATATATTTTACAATCTAGGATCATATATTTAGGAGCTTGACTGTCATGGAAACAAATCACTATGGACTGAATAAATCTGGGGAATATTGCAAATTTTGGTGTTGATTGCTACATGGCGAAACATCAGAATCTAATGATTGAATAAGTCTTTGTTTTAAAGGAGTTTCAGCTGGTAGATAAGCTGTAGCAGTATTCTTATATTCACTATCCACAGGAAATTTATCTATTGTCTTCCTAGAAAATGGAGTTCTGATTGGGCTTGGAGAAAATAGATCCTGTGAAAAAAGAGACACATCTAAATTTTCAACACTCGTTTTTCGTAAACATGATTTTAGTTGACAGCCATCAGAAAATGGACTGGACGTCTGACGCAGATTTAATCTAATATCAACAAGTTGTAGGTTTCGAACTGAACTCAGTCTTCTTGCAAATTGCACTCTTTTTGGCAGCACTGTTTCAGAAACAATTTGTTTCAAAGGATATAGTTCTGACTGCTCTAAATAAGAGTTTTGAATGGTATTTGGTGCATCTGGTTTGAATTTAGCATCATCAGAAATGGAATAGTCTTTGTTGTCTTCTATGGATGAAAAAGAACTGAATAAATCAACAGAACCATTTTGCGAGTCAACCAAACTATTACTTTGAGGTTTACTTGTAGACAATAAAGAGCTATTGTTTATGAAGTTCTCAAAATTTTCTGAAAAAGGAGAACTATTAGTCATGAATGAATTAAACAAGTCCGTTTCTGGCACATCTAAATTACATGTATCACCAATGCTGTTTCTTTTTATCGCATGTTTCGTATCATTTTCCACAGTTTTATGTTCAGGATTGAAACGAGTTTCGTGAGAACCACCATAACCATCATCAGTGTATGAATCAAAAAATAAATCCTCTGTTTCAGTATCAAATACGTTCAGGTCAAATTTATCAGTATGTGCTTTAGTCACTTTTTCCAAATTCACATTTTTAGTTTGTATGTTTCCATTTTTCTGGGAATCTAAATATTCAACAATGGAATCACAATGATAGCTAGATAGAAACATTTCTAAATTTTCAGATTCAGGAAAGTCTACATCTTTTGATTGCTTGGTTTGAGATTTGCAGTTTTGATTCTTTATTTCCATTTGAATTTCAGATTCAGGAAAGTCCACAGCTTTTGCTATATCCTTGAGATTTTGATTTGTTTCAGTTCTAAGATGTTGTTGACTCTCTTGCTTTCCTAGATTTAATATCTGTGACTTAAATGCATCATCAGAAAAAAACATGTCTAAATTTTCAGATTTAGGAAAGTCCTTAGCATATTTTTGTTTTCTTATATCCTTGAGAGTTTGATTCCATGATTCCGTTCTAACATCTGGCGGACTTTCCTGCTTTCTGAGATTTAATATCTGTGACTTAAATGCATCATCAGATAAAAACATATCTAAATTTTCAGATTTAGGAAAGTCCTTAGCATATTTTTGTTTTCTTATATCCTTGAGAGTTTGATTCTTTGATTCCAGTCGAACATCTGGCGAACTTTCCTGCTTTCCGAGATTTAATATCTGTGACTTAAATGCATCATCAGATAAAAACATATCTAAATTTTCAGATTCTAGACAGTCCACAGCATTTATTTGTTTCACTTCATCCTTCACAGTTTGATTCTTCGTTTCTATTTTAATATCTTGAGGAATTTCCTGCTTGAATGTCTTCAATATCTGTGACGTAAATGTTTCATCAGATAAAAACATATCTAAATTCTGCATTTCCGGTAAGTCCACAGCTTTTGATGGTTTTGTTACATCTTTAAGATTTTGATTTATTTCAGTTCTTAAATCTTGTGGCCTTTCCTGATTCTTTGGTTCATTCCATATTTGTGACTTAAATGTTTCATCAGCTAAAAATATTTCAAAATTTTCTAATTCGCCAAACTCCATTTTACTTGATTGTCTGGTTACCTTCTTTAGATTTTGATTCGTAATTTCGTGTTTAAAATCTGATGCGTTCTCTTTCTTTACAGGCCATTCCAATATCTGTGACTCAAATTTGTCATCGGACAGATCTGAGTATTCACACTCTGGTATGTCAAGCTCACTTAAATCATCAATTTGTTCATGTTTTTCTGCATGATCTATGTCCTGTTGCAGGATTTCATATTTTGTCTGATTATATGTATCTATTTCACTATCGGAATTTCCAGTAATGTTTTTAATTCGATTTTCTATGTGTTGTGCACTACTGTATACTTCGGACTTCAATTTGTTTGTCTTATTAGCAGTGGTAGAAAACTTACTTTCATTGCTCGTAGAATCTGAATAACTACACAAAAAATCATCCAAGTTTTCAGATTCAGGTAAATCTAAAATTTGATGTTGTACTGGGTCTATCACAACATTTGTATCATTTTTGCGCGATTGAAAATGGGACGTGTTCAAGTTGTCCACCTGAGTCACTGTTATCATGGGATGATTTGAAATATTTCTAGAATTATCCCAATCTGAAAGAGATAAATTACTATACAACAAGTCCATCTCGGCAATTTCCAGTTGCCTTATAACATCACAGTCACTTAATGAATCACATGTTGCTTCTGTAGAATTTTCCACATTTTTTAATTGATTAAAATTTGATAAATCTTTATTCATTTTAATTGACGAGTTTCTTGCTTCTGGGATATCAGAAATACTGCCACTTAGGTCGGCAGTTCGTAAAACTTCAACAGAATG